>OZ030007.1:111832202-113252202 GCA_964023405.1 Apodemus agrarius | reverse complement strand
GGATAGCAAATGATTAATAAAGCGAATCTAGTTAACTCCAGATATAGCTGTAAATTAGAGTATTGATTTGAGAAGTGTGCTTTCCAGTCACCACTGGTCATACAAAGGCGCAGAAAGGTACTCTGAAATGATGCAGACTAGACAAGTCGGATTTGATATGTAAATTATAGATGTCATCATCCCTACAATGAGATGAATATTCTTTTGCCCAGATCTCTCAGTGTAGAACAGAAAGGCAGTGAATAGGGCATGCTAGTTCTTCACTAGGGAAGTGTGTTCTCACATGGGACTCCTGAGGTCCTGCTCATCATCCTTTGTGTGAGCACAGAGTTGTAAACTTGCCTATATATTCTCATTCTCTCTCTCTCTCTCTCTCTCTCTCTCTCTCTCTCTCTCTCTCTCTCTCTCTCTCTCTCTCTGTCTCCCCCATCCCTATCCCCCTCCCCTCCCCCTCCCCCTCTCTCTTCCTCAAAAGTCTCGCTTACAAAGAAAATATCAACATATCCTTGTAATCCTGAACAAAATGATACATCAGGCTATCTATAGAGTGTGGGAGGAAATCAAGCCCTCAGCAGCTTGCTGTCGTTTTAGATAATAACCCAAGACCAGACTCTGCCAAATGCAATATGGAAGTAAAACACAAGTGCTGGCTCAGTTCCCCAAGAACATACTTCAACTTCGACATCTGAGACGGCAAAATTGAAAAATAACCGAGAATTATTTGTAGAAAACAGACTGCTGTATAGGTGGCCCGTGCAAAATAGTTATATATTCTTCTAAAAATATAAACAAATACGGTTTGAGGGAGGAAATAAAGAGTAATCTTTTCTGCAGGGTCACTGCCTTACTTAGTCACAGGAAGAAATGGTGTTGGCCAGAGACACATTTAGCCATAATTACCTGTTCTTTGTTCTCTCTTATTTCAGTGCTGTGGGCTGACCTGCAGGGATAGAACATGCAGAAGAATGCTGTGCAGTAGAGGAGAGAGGCAGGGGATGTGTAGAAGGGCAGACTGCAGAGCATGATGGGAAAAGGGACGCTGGGTCTCTCTGGGAGAAAGGGGAGCCAGACAGAGCAGTGGGAAAGACAGCAGCCACCTGGGTGCTGGCTGGGAGAAGCTGCAGGGGAGTACCATGGACTAGTTCTGAGAGGGGGGAGGGGAGAGGTAGAGGTAGGGGAGACTGTTCTCATGTGTCTCACGGTTTTGTTTGTTTGTTTGTTTGTTTGTTTGGTTCTTTGAGACAGGGTTTCTCTGTGTAGCCCTGGCAGTCCTAAAACTCACTCTGTAGACTAGGCTGGCCTCGAACTTAGAAATTCACCTGCTACTTTCTCTCAAGTGCTGGGATTAAAGGTGTGCTCCACCACTGCCTGGCATCTTTATGACTCTTAAAAGTTGTTATTATTAACCCTTTTCTTTTTATAAACAGATGTTACAAGTCACCCATGAACTTAGAGGCAGGGTTGGAATCAGTGTCTACATCCCTATGTGTTTAAGACCTATGCTCATCATATTTCTTTTCTTCCGGAGGCTGAGAATGGGGGAGAGCTCCTTTGAGGCCTCGGATCACCAGTGAGGAACGACTACAGTCATCCCTCCTTCTGTGTCTACTGCAGTGCTCCCACCTTGTCTGAATTTAGAGAGACCACCATATCGCTTATCTGGGGATCAAGAAATGTAGAAATTGTGACACCTGTCATGACAGGAAACATGTGATGAGAGTAAGAGCTGCCACACCCCTTTTCTCTGTGATGGTGACAGTGTAAGAGTCCCTGAATAGCCACTGTGACTGCCTCTACCCTTGGTGATGCCACTGGCATTTAACATTAACAATGGATAAACACTCATTGTGAGCTTTGCTATTGCCACATAATCCAATTTTGATGACTACAATTTTTGTCATTCTACTGTGACATCAGATTTTTGTGATGACTCTCCAAGAACATGACTGATAAGAAACCTAATTCTGGATAACAGTTACATATATTGTCTGTGTAATATGTTCACTAAGAATAGCTATGTTAGTAATTAGTATAATGATCTACCAGTACATAGAGCCAAAACCATAATCCATCATGTGATGAGCTGTTACAGTACAAGAAAAATCTTAATAGGGACTAATGGTTTCTAGGGAAAGAGGTGACAGGCAGTAATGATACTAAAAGTAGCTTAAAGTTAAATATATATATATATATATATATATATATATATATATATATATATATATATATATGAAAAAACAGCCCATCATACAAATTAGGGGTTAAAGCTATTTTTTTTTGGTGCAGAAAAGCAATTCTTTTCAACCTTTATTCACTAAATAGTCACTAATTATGTACTACATACAGGAAAAAGTTAAAGTATTATCAATATGTGCCTACAGACATATGCATTTACTTTCCTATCTTAGTTACTCTTTGGGAATCTCATACAGTATATTTGTATTATATTTTTCCCATTTTTATTATATCTTTCCCAGATCTACCCCCACAGTTCATCCAACATCATGTCCCTTCTCTTTAAAAACAAATGAAATAATAATAAAAACAAAACCCACTACTAGAAACCATAGAGTTTGTTTTGTGTTGGCTGAAAGCCTCCAGCCACGAGCCCTGCCCTGGAGCACTGGATATACCCAGTGCCACTCTGCTGAAGAAATCTGAGTTTCCCTCTCCCAGTGGCTATCATCTGCAAACATGTTTAGCTAGGGTGGGATTCTGTTCCCACTGCCCACCTTTGTGCTAGGATTTTGTCTGGCTTAAGCTTGTGCTGGTCTTGTGCGTGTGGCCACAGTGTCTGTGAGTTCACAGTGTCTGGCAAAGTTTGCTTTCTTGGGCACAGATTTTATAGACCATCTTGGCCAAAACATCCAGAAAGACATAATTTGCTCCATATTATATATTCTTTACTATCTAGTCATAGGTCACTTATCCAATATACCACCCCCATTACACCTACGAATGATGTTCCAGGCATACCGAACTGCTCTAAAGTTCCCAGTTAAACTGTCAATGCTTATGTTTAATCTCATAATTCCCACATACTTTCTCTATGCAAATTTCTGGCTCCTTGCTCTGTATTCTCAAACTATGTTCTGCATTCTCTCTATGCACATTTATACATTTCAGTATACCAGTTATATCTATGTGTGTATACTTTGTCAGACTGTGAATCCTCCGATAAAAGGACCAATAGCTCACCTCCCCTGCTATCCGCAGACCATCCCAGAGCACACCTGCATATGATCGATGAGTATTTGCTAGATAGTTGCATGAATGAAAGGATAAAATAAGAAAAACTTGAAGCTTCCTGGAGAGACAAACCAAATTCTATTTTTACAAGCAAAAGAATATTTACTGAGCGAATGAATGATCCTGTATAAAATCACAGTTACTCAGAATGGCAAGTACTCAGCATATGCATGAGCTTTCCCTGTGTTTTATAAAGAATTTATTTGTAGCAATAGAATTAAGTTTTGAGATACAGAGATCCCCACATACATCCTTAGAATTAAACCTGCTTCTCACTGGTGACTAAGAAATTTGAGGCTTTATCTGGTTAATCGTTGAGGATAGATAGTTAAGGAAGAAATGGGAGAGATTCTAGCAATGTGAATGTTGCAGAGTTAGTGTTCTGCTGTGGGCATCATCCTGTCTTCCTGGATTTAAAAGGATAGCCTCATTTCCTTTTGTTTTCCATCAGGAGTTGAAGTTAGTCTGTTACCTTCTTGAGTGACCCCTTTAGTGGTTACTACAGACTGGTATTTATCAGAGGCTTTCATTACTGTCTACAATAATATAAGAATCAAACAAGGACCCCCACAATATACACTTCAGCCTGAACTGACTTTCTGCCTTAATATAAGACAATAGATAGGAATTTAACAGCTAAGAACTTGGATCTGCTAACATGTTCAATTCCTGATAAGAATTCAGAGCTCGGCCATATTCAGTGTTTTGGGCTGTGTTGCACAATTTCAAACGAAGGTGCAGTTAATGTGGATGTGGTTTCTTGGCTGCTGAATCAGTCCCTCTTTCTCTCTCATACTTTGCAATGCCAAACTTCTTTAACTGATAATCCGGATTCAGATTGCATTGTCATATCCCTAGGGAACTCCTGGAGAAGGACTCCTGATATCAGGAGACAGCTGGCCTCAGAATGCTACACCCTGTGGCCACATCTCCAACCTCAGAACCAGAGCTCAGGATCACAGACTTTGGCTCTGCGTCATGCCATCCTGCATCTGGACTGGCCAGCGATGCCCAGATGGACTTCGTGAATTTAAATCAAGGACAAGCCACATGTGCTTGCCCAGAACTTCACTCACCTAAGCCTGCTGGGTCCTTCACCTGCACAGACCGTCTGAAAGGAGAATGCACGCCTATTTGTGCATTCACAGCCCGAGCATCTGCGTTGGATTGTCTTTGCTCCAAACTACCAAAAGGCTTTGTTAGTTTCTTTTATCTTCCACTATGAACAATGACACATGAAAACAAAATTTGGCCTATGACACCTTTTATTGGTATAGAAAAGTGATAAAACAACATGATCGTCTCTTGTCATTTCTTTCTGATAATAAATTAAATGCGAAAAAAATCACTATATAAAATAGGAATGCTAAAATATAAGTTCAGGGAGAAGATGGAGTCTAGAACTATCATCAAGTGAACTCCAAACTGGTCCTGCTGGGAACCGAGGCCGGGTGAGAAGATTTTACTTTGGGCTCATGTTTCACTCTTAGAACGAATGGTAACTCCAAGTGATTCACTCACACAGTTAATCATGGTGGCCAAGCGCCTCCTCCCTTGTTTATCTGCCTCGATTAAGTAAGATAAAGGGAGACAGGAAGAGGAATTCAGAAAGCTTGCGGATGAAACCACTGGTGCCAAGCACCACAGCACAGTTGCTACCCCCTAAGCATCAGATCCACTTGGACCATACAAACATCGAGTCAAATCCAGTAAGCCGAACTGACCAAGACAAAGGAGGACAGAGCCCATCTCACCTCACACCCAGCTTCTTCAGTGACAGCCACGACTGTGCTCTGAGCTGGCTTTCAAAGAACTTTGCTTTTTACAGGGGAATAAAGGTGAAAAATAAGCACCCCCCCCCCTAGCTCAAAGCACAAAACGGGATGCTGTGCCCACTTCCTGGAGTTCAGAGCCCCAGAATATTAATGGAGTGCGCTGGCCTTCCTCCCTCTCCACTCTGCCCAGCATTTCAAGGTAGTGAGGTTGTAAGCCCACCGGGCAACTTCACCCACGAGCACCTCAACTTGTTCTTGATAATGTAGTGCGTATGTCGGAGCTGGGACATGAATCCTCTCCAGCAAAAATGAAGCACATTCGGTTACAGACCAGTACATAGGTCATGTCTGTAGACTAAATCACAAAGTAATCTTATTTAGAATCTAGTTGGCCAACCAAGACCATTAAGTATAGTTTTAATGCATTTGTAAGGACAGTCTTTTGGGTGGCACAAAAAAGCAAATGTTCCTGTTGTCTGAACAGTGAATTGGAGGAATAGAAACTGAAAAGTACCCTAGAACAAACATCCTTCCGAGTGACTTCTGGGTGGACCTCAGTTCAGGGCCAGCAGCTGTCCGTTCACCTGTTCTGGGTACCTGCATTGGGAGCCATGTCCGACAGGATAGCTTTGACCTTCCTCTAAGCATAGGACTATGGGACAAGACCCACTGAATTGAAGTGCTCCAATAGAACATTCTCACCAGGAAAACAGATCAGCAGAGAAAACGGAGGACATTAAGGAAACAGACCTAGTCCCTGGAGTCCCGGGGGGTGGGGTGGGGGAGCCCTCGGGACCAGACACCTGGTCATGCAAGGCGCACAGGCACAGTCCACAAACCTGGTCTTCAACAAGACGTTTCTGCGAATGAATGTGGCTCTCTGCTCTCAGGAGGAGGGCACGTTGCTTATTCTTCGGTCTTAATGAGAACTCAAACATTTGCCCATGATGCCTGCACCTCCTGCTTGCCTGGGAGGCGCAGGACTGCAGGCGGTCTCATCTCGCATCCCGGGAAAGGGAACGGTTGAGAGTGTTTTACTTACCCGGTTTTGGGGGGAGCTAAGAAAGCTCCGCTGGGGAATCCAAGAGTTCAGCGGGAAGAACTTATCCGATTTTGCAGCCAGGCGAGAAGACTCAAGGGAATACAGGACAGAGAAACCCCAGTCGTCAATGTGCCAGTGTGCGTGTGGCGACACTCCGGGAAGGAACAGATGACCCTAGAGATAAAGAAAAGCGCTCACACACCTCAAACCACACACAAAAGGCATCAGAAACATATTACAAAGTGTAAACTGCCCGCAGAGGAATCAACCTTTGCAGCAGCGGGGACTGGAGGGCAGACTTTCCTGACTCCCTGAGCTCAGGAACCAGGAGAGTCACCCCAGGGCCAAGGACATTGCCTGTCGGTCCGGCCCCTGGTGGATCCAGCTGTAGTTGGCTGCCCCAGTCTCCCTGAGACCCCGAGAGCTGGGCTGCCTGCCGGGGCCTGCTCCGGGACCTTAAGGATGCCTCCAGCTAAGAAAAGAAAAGATTCGGGAGGCGTTCCACAGCAAGGAGCCAAATCTCAAGTAGTCCCAGGAGAGTCGGGATGAAGCATCCCGAAGCTCAGGACCCCACTGCCGCCCTAGGTGGGGCGTCCGGCGACCCTCTCTGGGGATCAGCCCACTGCCATTGCTGTGTGATCTGTTCGTTTTAGTTCCCCACTCCTGTGCTCACTGATGTGCGGATCTGGACTCCAGCGCTGGGGTGGGGCGGCGGCCCTGTCTTGACGACGTGCGCCCCACGGCGATCCTAGGGAATGCACCGCGCGAGGGCGCGAGCAGAGCGCACGAGCGAGCGGCGAGCGCAGTGGGAGTGGGCACCCCGCAGGAAGCGTTGGGCTCTGCTCCGTCCCTCCGCCCTCCGGGGCCATGCGACCAATGGCTGAGAGCTGGGCCCACTGCCCACCGCCAGGCAGCCCAGGCGCTCTGGAGCTAGGACAGCACCACGTTCTGATGAGGGAGGAGCTTACAGCCTGGTTGGAGGACGAGGAGGCGTTTGAGCGGGGAGCCCCATCTGGGGAAGGCAGGTGTGGTGTGGTGAACTTTTGTGGCGATATGTGGTGGGCTTCAGTTTTTTTTTCCCCCTAGGCGCAGGGGAAAGCATCCTTCCAGTCAAAGTTTCCCTTCATATGTCTTTATGAGTCCTGCGCAGCCTCCACTCCAAAAGGGCGAGCTGCAAGGGACATCACCTTCTATGACGAATTTCACCTCCCTCCTCCCCCATTCAGCCTTTCTCCTTCCCGCCCTCTCAGTCCTCTGAGAAACCATCTAATGAATGAATAGGACCATGGTTTCCATCACCGCCAGTCACACAGATATTCAGAAAAGTCTCCACGGATAAATGTCCCAGTCATATAAAGGAATTCTGGAAACTGGAGCCTTCCCTGCCCGGGCTTCTTTAGATGCTCTGTGGAGATGAGAAGTCTGACTTCTTTGGTGTCTTGGGTTCGTTTTTTGTTCATTCAAAGACCCGGTTGGCTCCCTGGTCTACGTGATCTGAAGCCCTGAGCGCCGGGATGTGTTGGACCTGTTGGTTGTGTTTTGTTGATGGATTTTCACCCAGAGATCCGTCCCCCCACCTCTCCTGATTTGCTTTGGCTCCGAAGTGAATCAACAGAGCATTGGGCTGCCTAAATCTCCATGACGGCTCTTGTTCACCAGTGCCTAGCTCCTGGATCACACTGTTTCTGGCCACGATTATTGGTTTTCCAGGTAGGGACAGGCATGGGACCTAACTCCGAGGCACCATTGTGACAAAGACTCTGCCATGTCTGTTCTGCTTCTCTTGGGCACGCGAGTCTTTTCTATGTGGATACGAATGTGCCTCACTTAAAATGGGGGGGAGGGGGCACGGGGGGTGTTAAGAGCTGAACATGGAGCTCAGTTGGTGGCCTACTCCCACAAGCTAGAGAGACTCCGGAGTCCACTCCCAGCACCACACGAACTCCGCATGGTGGCTTATACTTGTACTCCCAACACTAACCGTGGAGACAGTTCAAGGCCATCTTTAGTTATGGACCTGGGTAATCTTGTCTATCTGAGACTCCATCTTATTTAAAATAAAATAAAAATGTAGGCGGGCTGAACGAGCTATATGGTCAAGAGAGCAAGCTCAAAGACGCTTCTCTTCCAACATGTGTGCTCCAGAGCTCACCTCACTCGCTCGCTTTTGAGACGAAGCCTGACTCTCTAGCCTGGGTCGGTCTGGGACCCACGGTGTAGCCCAAGGCCATCTCAAGCGACGATCTTTCTGCTTCAGCCTCCCGAGTGCCTGGTTGGTAAACCTCAACCGTTTGCTCATCTGCCTCCTCCATGAATTCGGTTACATCCTCTTCCACTGTGCTTGCTGCTCTCTTTGTCATCATGACACAGAGCAGAGTAACCCAAAGAAAGGAACCTCAGTTGAGAAAATGCCTCCATCAGATCTGCCTATGTGTAAGTCTATGGGGACCGTGTCTTGCTCCGTTACTGACGTGAGAGGACCCAGCCCACTGTGGGCAGAGTTAACCCTGATTAGGTGACCCATGGCTGCTGTGTAAGAAGGCAGGCTGAGCAAACCCTCGGGGGTGAGCCAATAACCAGCGTTCCCCCCTGGTTTCTGCTTCAGTCTTGGCCTCCAGGGTCTTGTTTGAGTTCCTACCCCGATTTTCCTTCAGGATGGACTGTAACCTATAAGCCAACCCCCTTTCTCCCGTGCTTTAAGAAGCAGACTAGAACAGTTTCCTGCTCACTAACTGTTCAGTCTATTCTGTCTTGCATTCTCACATACCCTCCTCCTGAGCAGCACCATTAGGTTGGCACATACAGGGATGTTTCATCATCTAAAGACAAGTCCTCTCTGCCATCAAAAACCTTGTCATGAGACAGCTGGCTTTTCTTACACAGCACTTGGGAAACTCTCAGGACTCACAGAAGAGAGTTAAGCCTGTCAGCCTTCAGGACAGGTGTCCTCAAACATTTCTGCATCTAAGATCTCTAGTCACAGCTCCAGAGTCTGCTTCCACTCTCCATGTGGTTCTAGCTCAGGGTCTCTACTGAGAATCCTGCAGAGGACCTGTGGAATTCAGAGAGAGAAGGGGGATTTGCCAGCAGACTCTGGAGACATGGTGAAGGCTAACCCTCTCACCCAATTCAGTCTTATCAAGGGAGAAGTGGGTGTTGAAAATGTGTGAAATTTAGAATAATAGAGACTCATGAAATCCCAACACTGACACTTACTATGTGTATGATGGTGATACAACTCAACTATATAATCTCTTGGAGCCTTGATCTATAAAGTGAATAGAATAGCGCCTGCTTTTCGAAATTGTTGCCAAGAGTGTTTAAGGCACACATGTGCAAAGTGGTACCAGTGTAAGTTGTTCTTACTTAGAGGTCAGAATATAGTGCATGTTTAAAAATATTACCTTGGGCTGGAGAAATAATTCAGTGGTTGAGAGCACTGTCTGTTCTCACAAAGGACCTGGGTTCAGGGGTCCTTACCTACATCTGTAATTCTAGGGGATCTGATACCCTCTCTTCTGTCTTCTGTGAAGACTGCACACATGTAGTATACATACATACATACATACATACAAAACACTCATACGCATAAAATAAAAGCTTTGAAAAAATTCATTTTTTCTTCTTGCTATCATTAAAGCAACATCCAGAGTTCCTCTGTTCATCCACTAATGTTCATCTAGGTTGTGAGAATCTTACATCTCCTGCTGATCTCCAACTCTATTCCCCCGCCTTTTTGTACCTCCCATCCCTACCTTCTCTTTCCTGCTTCCACCTTTCGGTCTCCAAGTAATTTTCTCAGTCCACCTGCCACAATTTTAGAAATTGGTGCTCTCTGAAAGTGTTTGAGAAAATAACTCTAAGAAAATTATAGATCATAACAATTTTATGATGTGTCAGTATGCCTTTGTTATCATCATATCATGATGCTCTACAAAGCATGGAGATTTTTATGGCATCTGATGTTACGGACAAATTGCTGGTCTATGAGTCTTATTAAAGCTCAGAGGTATTTGGGGAGCATCTTCTATGTTCCAGGAACAAAGGATGTAAGATCCAAGGAGACAAACACATGCCCTAAAGTGCTTATCCTTTGGCCAGAAAGACAGACATGCTATACATATAGGATTTGGATGTCATGCTTTTATGTGCGTTTCACAGTACATGTGAGAGAAATCCCTGTCCAATTTTGATTGTGACTGTCTTGACCAACCAAGATGACCTCCGTACCCATGGTCTCCACATTCTGCTTCCTGAGCAAGTCAGCTGGCTTGGAGGGATGAGTAACAGAAGAACAGCTATGTCAGAGTGACTGTAATTGACATCTGGGTTTGGGGGGGATTGGGGGGAGTTTTGCCCTCCCACTACAATCCCACTGCTTGCGACTCAGCGGCAAGTGGAACCCAGTTCTCACTGATGAAGATCAGGAGTCCATGTACTCTTTCTCCCACTCAACACATAAGAGCTGGACTGAGAGCTCATGGCCCAGACTTTGCCAAGAGCTGGGTGGTGGTGATGCAGGGGCTGCTAGGAAAAGCTCCCTCTGGTGGTGGTTAAACCAGAGCAGGGGTGCTGCACCCAGAGGGGTGAAGGGATGGCTAGTGTGCAGAGGAGACGCCCCTCTCTGCTGATCCTCAGGTGTGAGTGTGGCTTCTTCTTGCTTCTATTCATTTGTTGCCATCTCTGATCATTAAAACAAACTAGGCAAGTTGATTACCATTGCTATAACTGACAATACTTTTGGCTAAAGCCAGGCTTTAATTGTATATCAAGAAAGACAATTAATTGATTCGGGCAATTTCTCTTCTTAGAGCATTTGAGTTAGAAACCTTAGGATGTGCTCATTAGCATCTAGGACAGATGCTAAAAGCTCATACACTGAGGTGCTAGAACAGCACAGGCTCCGTGAAGGCCGAGATTCTAAGTAAGCAGACGTTACAAATGAGAAAACCACCAGGCGTGATGGTATATGCCTTTAATCCCATTACTCAGGAGACAGAGGCAGGAGGATCTCAGGGAGTTTGAGGCCAGCCTGGTGTATGTGGGGGCAGCCAGGATTACAGAAGGAGACCCTATCTCAAAGAGAAGAGAAAAGTTTGAGTTAGCGAAGATCAAAATCCATGTTGAGGACAAAAATGGAAAAGGATACGTGCCTGAGAGCAGTGGGCCGGCAGAAACCAGAGCCTCGCGGGGGAAAGCGGACTAGTGAGTCACCCTCTGCCAGGCCTCCCAGCTGAAGCGTGCTAAATCTTCCTGGAAGCCGGCGGGAACAGTTTACTGTTTTCCCATTGGTGAACTACGGTGCATGTTTAGGAAAATGAATAGCTCTGGCTATTTGTGAGTTTCCATTTCCTTTATTTGGACACATGTCTTCCACAACTCCACAATTATTCGAGGCGGTAAGGGAATGTTCTGTCCTTGTACAGACTATCTCAACAGCGACAGCGATATGACGAGGACTTCACGATGGCTGCCCGGTCACTGATATGCCTCCCAGGTTGTTATGGGTCTAGAACTCCCCAGCAGCAGAGCCTGCCCCTGTGCTGAACAACCAGCGTTTCACAGGAGGCCCCTCCTGAATGGTGTACCCGTCCACCAAAGGCTAGAAGAGCCATGGTGCTTTTTTTTTTTTTTTTTTTTTTTCAGCACTGGCCATTAGCAACAGAGACCTGAAGAGCTAGCGCTAACATATGAACTCGCATATGGCTGTTACTTGAGGGATGAGCTGGGGAGATGGCAGAGAAAGTGGACAAAGAGTAGGGAAATAGGATAGATGGTAGTAAAAAATGAAAACCCAGTGTGCGGCGTGCCAGGGAGCTGTGAAGCCAAGATGCTTGTCATGGCAGGTGGTAGACATCAATGAACACCCGCACCTTCAGCCTGTTTGCCTGAGCATGGGCCACTTCCCTCATGCCCCAGCTCCTGCAGAAGGTTGATCAAGGCTACAGTGGCCAGAGGCCAGTCTGCTAGGAGACCCTGCTTAGATACTCCAGCCATAGCTGTGGTTTGGGGTTACCTACAGGAACTTGTGACCTCCATTTTTTCTTTATCTCTATTTTATCTTGGGGTGTAGGGGATAGAAGTAGAAGGCCTTGAAATAGTGTGATGGTTTGTATATACTTGGCCAGGAGTGGCACTATTAGAAGGTGTGGCCCTGTTGGAGTAGGTGTGGCTTTGTTGGAGTAGGAGCTTCACTGTGGGTGTGGGCTTTAAGACTCTCATCCTAGCTGCCTGGAAGTCAGTATTCTGCTAGCAGCCTTCAGATGTAGAACTCTCAGTTCCTCCTGCACCATGCCTGCCTAGATGCTGCCCTGCTCCTGCCTTCATGATAATGGACTGAACCTCTGAGCCAGTAAGCCAGCCCCATTTAAATGTTGTCCTTATAAGAGTTGTCTTGGTCATGGTGTCTGTTCACAGTAGTAAAACTCTAACTAAGACAGATGATGAAGTTGAAATCTTTTCAAACCTATTGACTTTGAGGGTTCCCACTGTCTGGCAATAGCTTTGTTATCCATTCTTCAGCTAATTTCTCAGACTCTCCTAGGGAAAAAAAATCTATATTTCCAAAGAGATGACAATTATAATTAAGCAAGAGTTGATCATCTCTGGGAGAGAGGTGAGAGGGTTCCACGCCAGGCACAGTTGAGACCCACTTGGCCTTGCTCACAGCCTTGCATGTGTGAGACATGTATGTGGCCTTGACTGTCCCATGGAGCCTGGTGTGCCAGTATCTTTGGACACTCATCAGCCTGGTGGTATGCACATCTTAGCCAAAGGTCTCTATGGTGAGGAGAAGCAAATGCCTCGACCCTGACTTTCTCACAAGAGTCCGAATTCGTGGAGAATTGTGTGAGCACCCAATGGAGCACTGAACTAGTTTTTCCATGTTTTAGACATGCTCTTCAAAGGAGGTCACAGAAGCATTTCTACGAAAACTCTGTAATTAAGTGTCTGTGGAGTTGACGTCTTTAAGAATGCCCAGTAGGCCAGGTGTGGTGGTGCACACCTTTAATCCCAACACATAGAAGGCTGAAGCAGGAAGATCTCGTTGAGTTCCAGGATAACCTTCTCTGCATGGTGAGTTCCAGAGTAGCCAGGGATATATGAAGAGACCTTGTTTTTTAAGAACATAAATAATACAGCAAAACAAACAGAGAACACGGCCAATCATATGACCCTCTTCACTCTTGGCTTGACATGAAGTTCACTGGGAGTACTTTGCAATCTAAATGCATTCATTTATTCAATAATAACAACCCCCCATGTATCAGGAACTGCTTAGACAGGTAATGGACAAGACAAGCTTCTGCCAGACAGAGTGGCCTTCAAATCTGTGTGAAAATGTCGCCCATCTTCTTACTTCCCCGCTTATGCCCAGGATGCAGACCCCCGCTGTTGGCTTTGCCTTTCCTCATCTTAAAAATCCAGTCAAGAAGACATCTTCTTGCTGTGTCCTCTCCCTCTCTCTCTCTCCTTCCCCTCTCCCTCCATCATCCTCCTTCTCTGCCTTTCCAGGTCCTTTAACAACAGCTTCTTCAACACCATCAAGTGCATCTGGTTGGCAACCCTTTCCCTCTATTTGTCACCTGATGGCTCCTGTGTCACCACCTCCCTCCATCTTCAGCTTGGGCTCCTGTCAGCCCGGTCGCCTTCTGGCTAGGCATCCATCAGCACAGGGTGACCTACAAGTAGGGGCATCACGAGGATACTTTTAAGGAAGCTCTTGCGCTTCCTGTCAATTATTTTTAAGTTGATATATCTGAGAACTCATGGGAATTTGTATGACCCTTCCTACATGTCATCTGAGAAAGGTACAGAAATCCCTCACTCCAGGCCAACTGTGGTATAAAACCTTTATCATGCTATATAAAATTATATCATCAGATTATTTAGGAGAGAGTTTTTGTAACACTAACTAACTTAGATTCTTGAGGCTTCACTTTTTTTTTTTCTTATTCCCTATGGATTTTGCTTAAGGAGAAATGGTCTATTTTTGGCACTTGTACTGTTCTAAATTCAGACACTGAATAGAATGCTGTAGAAGGAAAAACAATAGTTTTGTTTAATGACCTTGGCTCTCTTATCTCCATCCCATCTGCAATAAAAGTTTGGTTTTGAAAGCTAAAGAAAGAGGACCCCTTCGAGAAATGCCAGCAATCAAAGCCACGTTCTTATCCACCTGAAATGTTTGCCTTATCCATCCAAGAGACTTCACTTGGAGCTGTTTAACAAATATAATTCAGACTTCTTGAACAATTACAGTGATGGAAAAAAGTAGACATTGGCAGAGGGCTCCTGTTCCTGTCACGGCTCCCTTTGTAAGCTCTGCCAGTGACATCTTGCATTGTGATGGCATCTTCATCACAATTAACAAAACAATTAATGCTCCTGTCTTAGTCATGGGTCATGTTTTATTCAGGTTTTCTCAGCTTTTAATAGGTTGTCAGTCTGGACTGCATCCAGGGTGCCACATTGCATTCCCCATCCGATTCCCTTGGTCTATTTTTGGCTGTGATATTTCCTTAAAATTCTTTTTTCTTTATGACCTTCCCAAACTAAAGTTGTACTGGTAGGGCACTTTGTCAAATGTCCCTTTGCTGGCATTTCTCTACAGCGTTTCTTATCTGATGGGGTATATAGATTTGGGGAGAAAGACCCCAGGGTGAAGTGCCACTGTCACTGTACAGGTTGTGTTTGATCAGCAGCGACTTTTCCCACTCAGCAGGGATAGCGTTGGGCAGTGTTATCCATGAAGGTACTCTAAAGTTATTGTTCTGGTTGACAACGGTAAAGACCCGTTCTAGAGCTTGTGGTCAGATGAAATAAGGAGAACCATCGAAATATCTGAGCAAAATAGGTTCGTGTTGTTGGTTCTTACGCACCATGGCCACGCTTTCTGTGACCAGCAGCTTGTGAAGTTTGTTGGTTTGTTTGATTAATTTGGATGTTTAGAAGCAAAGTCTTGTTGAGCAGCTGTCCTAGAACTCACCACGTAGCCTACACTGGCTTCAAACTCACAGTGATAGCCTCGTTCCCATGCCTCAAGAGCTGGGATTCCAGGTGTACAGCACTACGCCCAACTCAAGAATTACAAGCTAAAGTGTTTATATGCTGTGGAGTCACAGAATTTTCAAGAAGATAAATCCCCTTTTAACAAATGATAAAATATGTATTCTAATTTTGCTAATAATTTTATGTTACAAAATATTTATTTCTTCTTAGTAACAAGAAATACCACTGTAGTTGTTTGCTGCTTGAAAAGATTCCAATGGTAAAGGTTGTGATTATTAAGATCAGTGGAAGAGTTAGAATGTATTATTAGGAACCTCTATAGAAAACAAAATTAATAGAAAATTATAGTTTTTTTTATTTATTTGGGTTTTTTAAGAGCCAGGGTCTCCCTAAATAGTCCAGACTGGCCTTGATTTCATGACACTCCCCCCCACACACCCATGTTGGGTTCTCAGATGCTCAGATTATAGGGCTTGGGCTGTCAGGACTGGCTCAGAACTCTGATTTTATGTTAACTCTTTAAATCTTATTTTTTTGAAAAAAAGACGGAAAAGAGACTTGATGCATGTACAGAAGACACAGAGGTGACCACATACATTTCATTAGTCTCTTCATTTATAAAGAGTTATCATTGTAGTTGACCAATGCATAGTTTTAGAAAATCACCATGGAGACATGATGTTACTGTCTTGTTTTTATCATAACTGATTAGAAAACATTATATTGAGCCTATATATTGACTTCAGAAGTGAATAGTCTCATAAAATATTTCAGTAACTTCTCATTACCTTGTAATATCATTAATACCCATGAAGGACAATTTTAAGCTGACATCAGCCTCTTTTAAGGACATTTAGGATTATCTCACTGCTTGTTGGTCAGATTGTGTGAAAGGTTTCTCCACAAATCATATCTGTCATTTAAAAGTTCTGTTGAAATGTATAAAATTAACATGATCAGGGGCATTATTTCTTCCCACCACTTGTGAATCAACATTTGACTCAAGTTATCAATTTTAATCTAAAAATTGTGATGTGATAAAATAATTAATAAAAATAGCATTTTGGTAAACATGTTGTGGTGTGGGTATCAATTGTGTAGCTCTGGCTGGAACTTACTCTGTAGACCAGGCTGGCCTTGAACTTGTGGCAATCCTTCTTTCTGCCTCTGCCTCCTCAGTGTAGGACTATGGGTACGCACTACCATATCCAGAGAGAAAAGTGTAATGAAATCACCTCTTCTGCTTTCAGTTTTCCATATTTTGTTGTAAAAATATGGATTAAGTAGCATGACTTTAAAGGAAAGTTTAAAAAGTTTAATTTCAGTTGTTCAGATAAGTATGATAAAGCTTTTTTGACATATGTCAAAGATATTGGGAAATAAATTACTTTAATAGTTGAATAACAAATAATTTTATAAATCAGAAGAATTTTTATTGCTGATAAATTATCAGCTGAGATCTGACCCCCCCTGATAAGAGATTCTTACTGTAGAGGCTGTTTTTGTATGTTCATGTCACTTGACACTAGTTAGAGTCATCAGAGGAAGGAATCTCCATTAAGAATGCCTCCATGAGATCCAGCTACAAGATTTTCTCAATTAGTGATTATAATTTTCTCAATTAGTGATTAATGGGGAGGGCCTAGCCCATGGTGGGTGGAGCCATCCCTGGGCTGGTGGCCATGGGTCCTACAAAAAGCAGGCTGACAAAGCCAACAAGCAGCACCCCTCCATGGCCCCTTCATCAGCTCCTGCCTCCAAGTTCCAGCTATGCTTGAGTTCCTCTCCTGACTTGCTCATATAATGAATGGACTGTGATCTGGAGATGTAAGCAAATAAACTCTTTCTTACCCAACTTACTTCTTGGTCATGGTGCTTTGTCACAGAATAGACAATAGAAACCCTAGCTAAGACACGTATATAGGTTATTATAACTTTTAATTGAGTAGGAATTCAGAGTTGACTGCTGTGCTATTTAGTTTTAACTGCCAACTTGACACAGCCTAGACTTGACACCTGGGAAGAGAGTCTAAATGAGGAGTTATTTAGATCAGGTATATGCCTGTGAAGGAATTGTCTTAATTGTGGATTGGTGTAAGGCCCAGCCCATTGTGGACAGTGTTATTCCCTAGGCAAAGAGAGGAGAAAACTAGCTTAGAGCAAGCAAGGATTTATCTATTCTTTTTGGCTCCTGACTGAGGAGGTCACATGATTCCCTGCCTTGAATTCTCCAAAACTGTGGACTGAGAGTTGGAACTGTAAGGCATAAACATCAGGGTGTTTGTCACAGAACAGAAATAGAGCTAGAACAAGTGTTACTGTTATAAAATTTCTATTATTTGAGAATCAGAAAAAGCTTCTGAACACACACCTATAAGTAGAATATGGGTAATAATGGGCTATATATTTTTTAACAACACAAAACTAAGTAACATTTAAACACTGATGAAGTAATGGGAAAAAGGGTCTCCTCACTTACTGTGGTGACTTGACGGGGACATGTTGCCCACAGTCTTCCCATTGGGACAACTCGGTCCCAGCTGGTGGCATGTTTGCTGAGGCTTAGGCGGGTGAGGCCTTGTTGGAGGAAGTATGTCACTGATGATGGGCTTTGAGACTGACAAGCCTCTGGCACGTTCAGCTTGCTGTCTATGCTCAGGGTCCGACCTTGTCACCCATCCCTGCCCTTGTCACCCCGCCTCCCTTCCACTGTCACAGATGTGGACTCTCCTCTGAATTTCCTTAGTCATGGTGTTTATCACAGCAACAGGAAAGCAACTAAGACCCTGATGTTAATTGTCCCCATCCTCGTAAGAGAAATTCCAACAAAGCGTTAGCTTTGATATTTAATCGCATTTTAATAAAAGTTTTTAGCATGTTGTTTAGTCAAAACATTTGAGTATATAAACATCATAGCCTCTTTATAATAGTTGCAGTAGCAACTCAGTCTGAAAGAAATATTTTTTTTTTTACCATCTAGAACTCTATGCTCATAAAAATAGAAAAAACATATTAAACTTTAGGTTATATACATATTTGTTACAGAGAAATGTGTGAGGATGATAAATAAAAATCCCATGAGTACAGAAGTATATTATAAAATTCAGTTCTGGGGGTAGGTGTGAAGGGAGTGGATTGAAAGTACAGGCTCAAATAGAAAGAAGATGAAAAAACTTCAATGTAAGAAGCTCTTTTCTAAGCATCTTTAAATGGATGATGGTGGGTACCAAAATTATATGGTATTTAAATCTTTGGGTTAGTGTTTAAAAAGTGATAGATGAAAGTACATTATATATCAAAAAGTCTACCACATTTAAATTTACAACAAAGCATTTATGTATCACAGTAAACATGTGTGGGAGGTGCATGCTTTTCTGAAACTTTTTTTAGAGGCTGTACAGGCAGGAACTCAAGAGTATCCAATATGGGTACCACTTATTTCCAAATACTTTTCATTTCTTTGTATCTTGTTTCTGTTATTAGATGCATCAGGCAACCAACACGTCAACCCAATTCTGATTAAATTCAATAGTCTACTAGCGCACCATGGCTCCCTGCTGTCTCTCTCTCTCTCTCTCTCTCTCTCTCTCTCTCTCTCTCTCTCTGTGCGCGCACGCGCACGCGCACACACACACACACACACACACACACAAAGAGAGAGAGAGTTAGAGAGAGAGACAGAGACAGAGAGACAGAGAAAGACAGAAACAGGCAGGGAATAAAGGGAAATGTAGTGCCTCTTAAAGATTACTAAAAGCCATGCTGTCACTTTTAATTGCTCATTATTAACTAGAAGTGAGAATCAATGTCTAAAGTAGACTTATACAACATAAGCATTACCTGCTCATCCAGTTTACAATTCAAGATGATTGTCATATGGCTTTCACATAAAACTTAGAGGACAGGATTCTGCTAACTCATTGTCAAGTAGTCTATGGGTATATTTTGAAAACTATATCAATTACAATGAGAGGTGTTTGTTTTACATTTTATTTACCATTATTTGTGTGTGTGTGTGTGTGTGTGTATGTGTGTGCGTGTGTGTGTGTGTGTGTGTGTGTGTGTGTGTGTGTATGCATGTGCCACAGTGTGCATGTGGAGATTGAAGAACAATTTTGTGGAGTCACATTTCTCCTCCCCTCTTTCTGTGGGTTCAGCGGATTGAACTCAGGTCGTTGGGTATGAGTGGCACGTTCTTGACGGAATAAGTGATCTCAACCCTCACCAAGATGTTGTTTTGATTGACATGTATTAGGAAGTGCCAGCTTCCTACAGGTAAGTTGTTAGAAACGTTTAATAGCCTTTTCAAGAAATTACCCATATTCTTAGATAAAAGTTCCGGATTGTAGTGGTAGATAAGAAAAAAATTTGTGACATTTTCTTAAAGGTAGGATGCAATTTGGAATCTGAAACTGTATCAGTGAACTTTTCAGAATTCTATCACGTTGAAATTTCCTGGTCTGCCTTCTGCTCTGGGTGTTTTAACGGTGGGGGGTTTAACAGGGAAGGGCATTTGGGGTGTCAGCTCACTGCACTGTGTAGATTTTCAATGTGTTGGTATATTTATTCAGTAAACTGTAATATTTGTTATTATTTCTTCTAGTGTCGTCAGAAGAGTTCTGTCAGGTCTGTGGTGACAGATGTGCCTGTCAACAGTCCCAGTGCTTGTGGAGAGCTTGAGGTTCAGCATTGGCAGCAAATACTATTAGTCTTTCCCTAAAGAGTCTGCCAACTAGGACATCAAAATGAACAGGGCTCTTAGCTTATTCAGCTAGAAGTTCCATTCTCGGTAAAAAAAGCGACCAGCCCAGAGCATGCCTCAATCTTATGATGCCTTTTCCTCGAGAAAAACCATCAGACCTTGGCAAGCACCAGGAGGAATTTTCTGCACATGTTCCAATTTGTCGAGCTTAAAAAGTCTGTTCAAGGACTGATGTTTGCTTAATAAAGTTGATATTTACATTGCTTAACCACGGAAATTTAAAACTGGACGTCCTCGGTCCTTTCCTCGCCACCGCCAGGGAAGGGCTGTGAAGGAGAGCCCGATGAGTCCGCGCAGGACGCTGACCGCTGAACTTTCGTGGCCGCTGCCCCGAGTTGCCCTAAGTGTCACCTGTCTTCGTGCTTGGGCCACAAAACGGACAAAGAGCATCAAAGCAAAAGCTTAGAGCTTTAGAATATTCTAAAAGGGGTCCTCATGCCTGTGCTCTTCTGTGTTAAAGACGCTCCCAAGGAGGCGAGCCGCTCTCCTGCAAACTTTATCCTGATGTTTGCATCTGCTCGTACTAAAGCCCCTCTACTCTCACCCGCTGCTCCTCACCCTAGACGCCACCATCCATCCATCCATGGCTGAGAAGTTAGTTGCGTTCACTTTCTTGGGACAATTTCTTTGTTCTGTGACCTCCTGCTTCTCTTTCCCCGATTTCTTCTTCCTGCTCCGCACCTCCTCCTGCAATGTTCCTGCCTCTTCTCTCCCATTCTCACTTTCTTAGCTGTATTTTTTTTTTATCATGCTAACGTAGGATGCCATCTTCCTTAACATTTTTAAGTATGGAATACAGTCCTGTTATCTATCAACACAAAGTCTACAGAGGTGAGTCATCTTTTACAGCGGAGATTTTATACCCATGCTCGGCAATTCCTCCTGCCCCTCCCATCAGCCCCCAGGAGCTGCCTTCAGTCTATTTTATCCTTGGTTTTTATGAGTTGACTCCTTTAAATGCCTCTTAAGGAAGCTTATTTTCTTCTGTGGCTGGCTATTTTAACTTTGCATAATGTCATCCAGGTTCATGCATTTTATTAAAGATAAAAGGATTTGCATTGCTTTAAAGGCGAGATTACCTTCTGACCTAGCAAATGCTGTGGCGATTCTTTTATATAATAACTTTAAGTAACAAAAGGCTATTTCATGTCAGTAATGGAAGTTACTTTAATGTATGTAATTAGTAAAAGACTTGTGTACGTGTATGTATACCACATGTGTGCAGGTGCCTGTTAGGACCAGAAGGGGGCACCAGATTTGTAACTGGAACTGCAGTTACAAATAACTGTTTGTAGGGCTGTAGGCCCAGTTAGATCCTCCACTAGGCGCAGCCTCCAGGGGATGCCACTGGTGGGCCAGTGCTGGGCTGTAGGGAAGCACTGAGACACTGCTCTGGGGTTGGAAAGTGCAGTCTGAGATGTGGGAACT
Organism: Apodemus agrarius; assembly: GCA_964023405.1. Classification (NCBI taxonomy): domain Eukaryota; kingdom Metazoa; phylum Chordata; class Mammalia; order Rodentia; family Muridae; genus Apodemus; species Apodemus agrarius. The sequence goes on along the minus strand of OZ030007.1, from coordinate 113,230,934 downwards.
CCGGAGCTAGTTCCGGTGTGGGGCTGGGGTGTCCAGGCCTGCTATGAGGCCAGGGCCATGGGGTTCTCAGACTCCTGGCATCCAGGCTCTGCTGGGAGTCTTGGAAGAACAAAGGAAGGAGTCAGGGGCCTGAGGGCTGGGGGAGGGGGAACGGGGGGGGCCGCTGGGGGAGGGGGGAAGGGGATGGGGGAGAGGGGAGATCCGGTTTGTCCCATGGGGATAATTGTCCTGGGCTTGGTGGCAGTTGTGGCCTCCTGGACAGAGTGGCCTTCTACCTGAGATTAGGCTGAGGCTCTGTGGGCGAAGGCTGTCTCCATGGCTCCCCACAGCAGATCTTGGTGAAAAGAGGCCGTCCATGGTTCCAAACAGTTTATTGTCATGGTGAAAAATGGATTCGTAAAACTATAACCCGCTTCTCAGGGTGGGCCTGAGATTAAATACCTTTTGCAGGGAGGAACATCTGGGCAGGAAGGCTTATTGGCTAAGCCCTCCAGGTCTCTAGTGACCTCATTAGCATGGAGAAGTCTGTCTCGGCCCTATGTGACTGTGGTCACATCTCTTTTATGTGAGACGCAGGGCACATGTTTCAAGTCAGGAGTCTGGCAGGGAGCTGGGAGTCACCCAAGCCTCGGGTCTCCCGGTCTGGACCTGCTCTGTCTTACCAAACTTCCTGGCATGGTTTTACATCCCACAATTGTTGCTACCCTATGGTTGCTGGGACCTGAACTTGGGTCTTCTGTAAGAGTAGGAAGTGCTCCAAACTGCTGAGCCATCCACTACAGCCCCTAGCATGCATAATTGGAAAAAAAAAATCCTACTTCATCTTAATTACACTGGAGCCTGTTCCGGGCTGTTAGTGAGTTCGGAGACTAAAAGTGAAACCGGGGTTTTGCTAATTGCATTAAACATTTATGAATTCTTAGCCCGTTTCTTCCTGGATGATTGACAGCCATCAGCGGATCAGCTCTGGCTCTCCGCGAAAGTCTGATCTGCTGTAGTTCAGTGGGGCAGAGCTGGTAGGAGACATGGCGGTATGGCGTTCCGAGGCGCCAAGCCTTTAATGTACTCGCTGGCTAGTCATCAGGGTGTAGGTGGCTGCTGAATTTTCTCAGGGATGTTGAGTGTGGGTTTCAGTGGGAGCTTTGGGGGCAGATCATGCAGACCTTGTAGGAGTCTCCTTAGCAACAAGGCTGGAATTAACACCTGCTCGGTCCTTCTCAGTACAGCAGTGCACTTGTTGCTATGAAGGTTTGCAGGGGGTGAGGTGGGGTGGGGCGTGAATCTAAATTAGGATCCCTTCGGCCTCCAAGGCTTAGTGTTCATTTCCCCAGCTCCAGTCTCTGAATGATTGCTTAGGAAGACCACTGCCATTCATACAAACCACAGTGGGGGGTTTCTTAAAGTTCATGAAACTCAGTTGTAAAACTTCATTTGAAATACACCTTTGCTTTGCAAAGAAACCCTTCTTAGGTAGATCTAGGGTTTATAAGGTGTGAATCTCACACCATTTCAGGTCCTTCTTTGACAACAAATAGAAAAGTACAATAATCTTATTCAAAATGAATGAATTTACCTCTACGAAGTATGCCAGTCTAGGCAACTCAGAACTTCTTCAGGCAACTGACTAGAAATGGCTACAGAGAAATGTCCCTGAAGGAACATGGCTGAGTTTCCTGGACACCACAGTCTGGCAGCCGGGACCCCCTCATTGCCAGTCTGGCAAAGGGTGGGCCATTATCTCCACAGCAGACTCTTCTTGACCTTGGGAGAACTCTTACTTCAGACGAGGCTACTTCTCAACTCTTGTTGGAGGAAAGGGCTTGGCTATTTTCAAATGACCCTGAATTGTGCCTGAGGTTTGTTGAAGTGGTGAAGACACCTTGATTCTTTTCCTTCATGAAACTATGTCATATTTTAAATGACATCTCAGAACCTCTACAGTTATGTTTAATATAATCTAAAATTATACTTAAGCATTACTGGGTCTGAGGATGTCTCAGAGGCACAAATGTCATCTCTCTCTGGAAGAACATTATAGTTCTGAAAAGAGAATACTATAAATTCTGCAACCTTAGTTCCTAGTTCTCATTAATTTTTTTTTAAAAAAGAGGTCTGCCCCCGAAGACAATTTGGAAGGCAATATTTTCATAAGGTTTACTGGATACGATGCAATTCATTGTCCCCACTGGTACAACTCTTCTGTTAACAGATTTATATGCTAATATAAGGGCAAATTCCTATCCATCTGTTTCTGATTGAATGTTAAATATTTAGAAGCCTGAGATTAAAAATTATTTTAGTTAAGACAATACTAAAGACCCATAAGAATTGTGGGAGAATTTTACTCATTTTATCTGCCAAGGTTATCTAGAAATATCCTCTATCCTGGTATTGTTATTTCCATAAATTATAAAATACACGAGTGCACTGGCTGATTTTGTGTGTCAACTTGACATAGGCTGGAGTTATCACAGAGAAAGGAGCTTCAGTTGGGGAAGTGCCTTCATGAGATCCAACTGTGGGGCATTTTCTCAATTAGTGATCAAGTGGAGAGGGCCCCTTGTGGGTGGTGCCATCCCTGGGCTGGTATTCTTGGGTTCTATAAGAGAGCAGGCTGAGCAAGCCAGGGGAAGCAAGCCAGCAAGTAACATCCCTCCATGGCCTCTGCATCAGCTCCTGCTTCCTGACCTGCTTGAGTTCCAGTCCTGACTTTCTTCCTCACAGCTGTGAGGAAGTGTAAGCAGAATAAACCCTTTCCTCCCCAAATTGCTTCTTGGTCATGATGTTTGTGCAGGAATAGAAACCCTGACCAAGACACATGAGTGTGAATAGAAAGGTGATAAAATGGTTTCCAAAATGTTTGTGGAACAAAATGTATTTATATTTTATAAATACCACAAATATTAGATGAAATGTTCCCATGAAATGAATGCATCTGTAATCTATGAACTAAACCAACACCGGAGTGATGGAAGCAGCTTTTATCACTAGCAGAGAATCAGTTCATTTTAACCACATGTCTTTGAAGCAAACATTTTGTCCTTTATTTTACTCATGTGCAAATACATTACAAATCATTACAAATATCTCACCAAATGAGTGGTTTAATTTGATCCTGTCATGACCTGATCATAGGATCCTCTATGTTTGCCCCTTGATAAAGTATATTTTAATATAGTGGGATAAAGGTCTCTATCAGTTTTCATGTTGTTCTGATGTAATATATGAAGAAACCAAGGTATAGAAAACAGGATTATTGTGTACATCCATCATGTCAAGGAGAGGCATGAAGCTTGGCATGTGAACTAGCCGGTCACACTGCATGTGCCGTCAGGAAGCAGATGGAGAAGGTTTGTCCTTGAGTTCCTTCCTTGGCTTCTCTCGATGATGGACTGTAACACTTAAGCTTAATAAACTTCTTTATCCCCAAGCTGCTTTCAGTCGTGGCGTTTACCATAGTAATAGAAAAGTACCTGCATTAATGTGGTGCTCTACTTCATGGAATGATGCCAGCCACACTCAGCATAAACCTCCCTCTTCTGTTAAACCTCTGTGGAAACGCCTTCACAGATATGCGTAGAGGTTTGCACCCCAGGCAATCCCAAATCCCATCAAGTAGCTGACCCAGATTGACTCACAGGTTCCCTTCATGTGAGACTTGACATTCAAACAAAAATAACTTTTAAACCCTAATTATCCATTTCAGATCTTCCAAAATCTTTTACTCATCTCATAATGCAAAATCGTCCTATTCTTTAAAGTCCTGAAAGCTTTAACAGTTCCAAAATGGTTCAAAAACACGAGCGCAGTTTCTTCTGAGGCTCAGGAATCTCTTAACTGTGAGCCCCTATCAAGAAGACAATTTATGTCCTGATAACATACAACTTGCAGGAGTTAGTATGCCTATGCTCAAAGGCAAGAATGCAGGCATAACAGAGAAACACTCAGTGAAGACAAGAACCAATTCTGCAGCTCACGGGGCTCAGGATAGGATCACCAGGTTCCAACAGCCTTGAGGAGCCTCACTACTTCAGCCCTGTGACCTGTAGTCATGTGACCTCTGTCTTGGCTTGGATCCACTCCACGCATCTGACTTTTCCTGGGTAAATTTCCCGTGGCCCTGGGATTTCTATCAGCCTGGTATCTCTGTTTTCTCTTAGGCTATGTTTTTTCCAGCTCTGTGCAATAGTCTCTCAGGGCCTGCTCGCAGAGAATGCAACCTTGCCCTGCATCGTTGGAGCTCAGTGGCTTTCTGGGACTCGGATGCAAACCTCACGCAGTCTTGCACTTTTCATGGCTGCAAAATAAGTCCCACATGAATAATACTGTCAGCTTCTGATGCTGGCTTGAGATGAGGTCTGGGCTGCTCGGACTACTGCTAAAGTGGACATTCTGTGCCTTCGAGGGTAACACTTCTTTCTCTTGGTGGTCATTGTGGAGTAGGGCAGTTCCAGTTAGGTTCTGACCCTTCAAAAGTGATGTATCTTAAACCTACTTGAGAAGAGTTCTGTATGCAGGAGTCACATTTAGATTCAGGACTGAGCTGGATGTGATTGTTGGCAATTACTCACTTCTAAGCTTTCTTATGCTTTGCCCTAGATTGCAGGAGTCAGATACCTGGGAATTGGATGGAGAGTTCTGGGTGCTGCGGATGGTCTACCAGACAGATGCACTTGCCCTTGGAGGAGGAAAGAGCTTTACCCCGAGCAGCAGTGGTGGCTACGTCATGTCCTAAGCAGGTGTGACTTTGTCTCTGAATGTTCTTCACAGTTCAGTGCCAGTTACCAGTTTGGGGGCTGCTGAGTGCCTTATGGCATTGACAGCACTTTGCTGGAGATACCTGACTTCTGGATGGCAGCAACGGCAGCTTCACAGTCCCAGAATTAGAGTTGCAGAGTCTTGTGCCTTGGATGTTTTGTGCCCTGAGTTCATTCATGTAAGCGTTATGATTATGTTGTCGGCCTGGAGTTTTCTATACTCAATACCTTTTGATTGATATATCTTATGACGTTCTTAACTTTGACTGATGTAAGTCCTGTTTTGTTAAGGGAGAAAGGGGAGTTTCAGGGTGTGTGTGTGTGTGTGTGTGTGTGTGTGTGTGTGTGTGTTATGTTATCTCAATGAATGTTCCAGAAAGAATTATCCTCTTAAGAAAATGAAAGTTTAAGAAAGCAGCATTATTGGATGGGGCACAGTGGCTCAGGCCTTTAATCCTAGCATTAGGGAGACGAAGGCTGGCAGATTTCTGTGTAGCCACACTAGTCTACATAGGGAGTTCTAGAACAGCTACATAGTGAGAGCCTGTCTTAAAACAAAGCAAAATAAAAACCTCCCAACCAAATAAACAAATAAAATAAAAAACAATAAACAGCAATAAACAGGAACAAAACAAGCCTCACTCATACTCTCTTCTGCTAAGAGACACCTTAGAATTGGCACCTTCAGCACAGTTCCAGCTGACGACTGTCTTCTGACTTAGCCTCCAGCCACGATTAGTTTTAATCTATCGACACAAATCTAGATAGAAGCAATCTTACTCAGTTGAGGGATTGCCTTCTTCAGAAAGTCCTGTGGGGCATTTCCTTGATAGCTAACTGATGTAGGAAGTTTAGCCCACTGCGGGCAGTGTCATCCCTTAGTAGGTCTGGGGCATGTAAAAAAGGTAGCAGAGAAAGCAGTGGAGCACAAACCGGGTGAGCACTGTATGCATGGTCTCTGCTTCAGTTCCTGTCTCCAGGTTCCTGCCTCAAGCTCCTGCCATGTCTTCCCTTCGTAGGGTATCCCTGGTATGACACCCTTTCTTCTATCAAGAGGATTTTGGCCGTGGTGTTTATCAGTGCAACAAAGAAGCGAGCTAGAGCACACCCTCCTTACCACACTGAATGTTCAAGTTCCTGTCTCCAGCTTTTATGTTGGTCCTCTACTGTTTAGAGGGAAAGGAAATGAAATCCTGTCCTGAGTAGAAAAGCTCATGAATTCTACTTGTGCTTCAAAAGACTAAAGCTTGGACGTCCCTTTTACCTTTGAAAAGCAAAGCAAAGCAAAACAACAAAAACAGTGTTCTAACCTGTTAAGCTCCGCCTTCTCTTTCTCCCCTCCCCCTTCCCACACTCCATTCCACCTTCTCCTGGATAAGAGTAATTCAGCTCCCCGACTAGAGCTTCCATTCTGATCTCACTTAACGTATCTTCCATGTTGCATGCAGTCATTTGCTGCTCTGCATGAATTTCTTGAGTGCTCCTCATGCCTCTGTTGATACCCAAATCTATGAGCCAATGAAGAGTCCCCAACCCCGAAGGGCACTCCTCCTCACTCTCTGGGCATGGCTCTTCTCCACCTCCGTCCACATATACTCCCTCCTACTAGTGTCAGGCAGGGCAATGCCCTCTTCCGCTTTGTGTCCTTCTTTGGGATTAGCATAATGCTTGCCATTTAATATATTTTATATTAAAAATATAAGTATATTTTTACAGAAAAATAATAGATGTGGGTAAAATGTAACATAGTTTGAGACAACAACAAAAAATCAGATGCCACAATAATGTAAAGGCACTGGGATTAATTCATTGGTTGGTGATAGACAGACTTCATGATCTAGTTACTTACCTCTGGACGTACATCATGGTTCCTCCCAGAGCTGCTCTGAGCTGCTCTCCTGGATGCTTATTAAACCTACTTACCACCACACTACCCACCCCAAATTCAGCGTTTAAGTGTGTGTGTGTGTGTGTGTGTGTGTGTGTGTGTGTATGCATGTGTGTGTCTTATATTAAATGACGTCGCAAAACCTCTACAGTTATATTTAATAAATCTAAAAATTATACTTAAGCATTACTTGGTATGAGGATGTAGATAGAGCCCATGTTCTGCTCTGTTATTTTTTACCTTATTCCTTTGGAAGAGGGTCTCTCAGTGAGCCTTAATATCATCCTTTCTGATAGGCTGACTAGATAAAGAGAAGATTCCACTGTCTCTGCCCTCCAGCACTGAGGTAGCAGGCATGCCCTGCTGTGTGTATGTGTACATGTGTGGGTGTGTGTGTGTGGGTGTAACATGGGTAATGGAAATTCAAGCTTATATATGAATGTTTGCAGAGCTAGCATTTTCATTCAACTCTCACTTGTTGTTTTATAAGCAGCAGAACATAGTCCGCTGTTTCACTGTGATCATGGGATTGTTTTCTATTACATTTATATAATTCTAATTTAGTAAACTATTCAATTTTATTAAACTTAGTATCATTCAGTATTTGAAATATTGTCTGAGTTATTGAGGTGTATCTGGATTGCTTAAATGTTCATTTCTGCACCATAAACCATAGTTTTCTTTGCCCATTGTAACATCAATGCAATTTAAACCCATAAGGCAAGTCTATACTGGAGGCCGATCGTGTAGCAGGTGAATTCACTGTCAAAGGTCTGGAGCAGCCATGGCCAGAAAGGGAGTGTGGCTGAGGACCAAGGAGATGAAGGTGAAAGATGAGCTTTGCTCCAAAATTTACAAACTAAAAAAAGGTGGAAATTCTTCTGAATTCAAGGCCACATGCCCTGCAGGGGGCCATCATTCCTACCATTGAGAAGTCTGAGTGACATGTCATCTTCTGCAAGGGACCAGAATAGTTCACCTGAGAGCATCTTCACTGGCATCTAGTTGTAATGAGACTTCTGCCAGTTCAGTTTCTAATCCTCACACTTCTGCCCACACATGGCAGTGAGAAGACAAAATACAAATTCGAGTTCACAAATAGTTGGGCTGATGTCTGCATTAGTATCAGTATTAGACAAAAAGCCTTGAAAGCCTATGTTTCAGGAAAACCAATTATCCTAAAACTATGCTGAATCTTCAACTTGATTTGAGAATGCTTTTGTTTGGTGCCTGTTTTCATAGCTGCTGTAGGAGATGGGCTGTGGCGGTTGGGACGACGCTGGGGCTGAGATAACAGGGTGGCTGTTCTTCTACCCCATTCACGAGAAGAGGGACTGACATCGCCTGTCCTCTGATGTTTGATGAGTATTAATGGGCCTCATTTTTATATCTGATACAAAATGTAAACCAATGGGAGTCACTTTCATCTGTCTGCTGAATAACTCTCTCCTTGCTGTCAGAAGCCAGCAGAAACTTTCCAAAGTCTCTAATGCATGTCGGCATTCACTGTTGTTATAGACAATGAATCAGCCTTTGAGAAGAGCACTCAATTTCCTGGTAGGAAGAACTAGGTGCCCATGCTTTTCATCAACTCTCCTTTCCTTCCCCAAGGAAAGAGCTAGAGTTTTTCTGCAACCTTGGGGTGAAAAGCCAGGAGTGAACGCCCACAGAATAGCACTTTGATCCTTGCTGTCTATTACTGACAAGGCCACCAAATCACCCTCTTTATATTTGAGTAAGTAGACATGGGTTTTCTGTGACTTATAGATTGAGAAACAAAATAGCTAATATCTCAACTCAAGGATTAAATTTTTAAAAAAGCTATAACTATTCTTTGTTCTAGATCTAAAGGCTCAGGCTTAGCGTCAGTGTTTAATATTTGTCTCTCAAAATTATCCCAGGTATACTGTCTACTTGATCTTGAATTTCGGTCTCAGCCATGCCCAGCTGCATCTGTCTGTGAAGGCTGGGATACAGGGCCTGTCGGGCAGAGGCAGCCATGCTAGGATGTAGGATCTGAACCCACACAGGGTTGTGAGCCAAGAGGAGCACGGCCTACCATGCAGGATCAATGGTGGGGACAGGGCTTGGGCTCTGTCTTCTCTATTCTGAACAGAGTTGCCTAGCAACTTGAAAACAGTCGAGTATTCAAATTAGTGCTTACTGCTGCTTACTGTGTGGCCAGTTCTGTGCCAGGGACTTCTCATGTATGAACTTACTTAATCCCCACTTTGGCCCTAGCTGGGGAATGCTAGCACGCTGCTTTTGAAGAACAGAACCTAACAGGTTCCTTCACCAGCTGCCAGTTACACCCCATAAGGTGTGGTGTGAGACTAGTATATATCAGTAGTTCTTCTTTTCTTACTGTGGCAAACTATCAGACAGAAGCTACTGAAGGCAGGGTCTGTTTGGCCTAAAATAAAGTCCACTATGGTAAGGAAGGCAAATCTCCAAGAGCAGGCAGCTAGTCACATTGCATCCCCAGAAGCAGAGAGAAATGGATTCTGGGCCTCATCTAGATTTGTCCTTTTTATTTAGGCCAGAAACCCTGTCCATGGCATAGAACCACCCACTTTCAGGCTAAGTCTTCCATCTTCAGCCAACCCTCTCAGGAACTGATATACAGAAGTGTGCTTTCCTGAGGATTCTGAGGCAGCCCAGTTGACTGACAGTAGAGATTAACCACCATGGGTCAGGGTATGGTCACCTTTTGCTGAATCACAGGAGTATTCCCATAGACCCTTCCATTCTCCAGATTGAGGTCCCTGTTCATTCTCAAGATGGGTTATGGAAATTATAGAAGAAATATACACATATTTTAATCATTATTTTAGAGAAATAATTGACTTTTGGACCACTGAGCTCTAAAGGAAAAGGCTCAGGCATGATGCTTCTGACTCATTCCTGGCTTCCACAACATCATAGTGACCTGAGGGAAAGGTGAAGACATTATAATAAGCTCACAGGATTGCTCAAAGCAGCTTCGCACAAATAAAATATGGAGATTGCTAACACTAAAACTGTTTCTAGTCTAGAAGCATTCTGAAGGCAGACCAAGATTGATTGGTTGATTTGAGACCTGCTCTGCTAGTGTCGCCCAAGACAACCTTGACATTGAGGAGATCCTCTTGCCTCAGCCCCCAAGTGCTGGAGTACAGGCTCCCGCCACCCCTTCTGGCTCTGCCTAGCCTTTTGTAGTTAGTGTAGAAACAATAGCCTTGTGGCTTTTTTCCTAAGTCTTCCTACATTCCAATGTACAGGTTCTCAATACAAGGCATAGGCCAGGGTGATGCTATTCTTGTCCGTCAACTTGACATCTTTAATTAACTAAAACCCAAGCGGTAGGTGCACCTATGAGGGATTATTTTCTCAATTAAATCTTTTGAGGTGGTAAGATACACCTTTGTCCTTAATTTTTGAAGGTAGGAAGACGGATTTACCTTTAACCTGGGCCACACCTCCTGGTGGCAGCATATATAAAGGACACAGAAGAAGGAAACTCCTTGTCTGCTGGCAAGTGCATTCCTTCACTGGATTAGATCCTACTTTTTCAGGATTCTGCCATATTCTGAGGACAAGCTGCAACATCCAGCCTCTTGGACTGAACAACTATTGAATTCTGGGAACTTCTGCTGGTAGACAGCCAGCAGAACCACAATTCCTAAGCCATTCTAATAAATCCTGTGCATGTGTGTGTGTGTCTGTGTGTGTTGTGTGTTTGTATGTTTTCTAAGTTCTATTTATCTAGAGAACTCTACTAATACAGCCAGAATCTCTCGACAATTTCTTAAGAGCTCTATACCCCTGCTAACTCTCAGAGAACCTGTAGTTGGTCCAGGGTGACTACCACAGGGCACCTGGCCCCAGGATCTTCCAGTCTTGAGAGCAGATCAGAGGCAGAATTGCAATACTTTCCTCCTGCGAGGATACAGGAAATATTAATGAGCATCTGGATGTGCACTTGATCTCCATCATCTGGGACATTCTGCAGTGATTTCTACAGCAAGTAATTTAATTATCATGGTGGAGAGCTAAGCGTGCCATGAACATCTAGGACACCGCAGAGCTTACTGGAGGCAGCTCACCATGAGACAGCAGATGATGACATTTCCAAAGAGATACGGAATTAACCACATGATGAGGGTTTAATGAAACGCTGATGGAATCAAGGTTTCTTTACCTGATAGGTGCAATGAATACAAATAGGATGGCAGGTGGAAATGTTATTAGTGAGAAAAACAGAGCATAGAAGAGGGTTCTATAATCTGTATGCTAAGGCAGATGTTTTTAGAATGGTGACAATTACATATCAATCAATTGGTCCAGAAATTGAGTTTCAACATAAATTTGATTACCTTTCAAGTATTAAAAATATTGTTTCTTTAAGGTTTTAACTCAGGAACCATGCCACACTGTGATTCGGCAGTACCTACTAGGAGAAGTAGAGGCTGGAGATATGGCTTGGCAGTTAAGGGCCCTCATTGCTCTAGAAGAGGACACAGGTTCAGTTCCCAGCAGGTGCTGAAGCACCCAACAAGATGATTTGCAACCATCTGTACCCCTAGTTTCAGGGGATCTGATGCCCTTTGACCTCTGTGGACACCAGGCAGGCATGTGATGCACAATACACATGCAGGCAAATACTCATAAACGTTATCTTAAAAAAAGAAAGAAGGGAAGAAAGAAAGAAAGAGAGAGAGAGAGAGAGAGAGAGAGAGAGAGAGAGAGAAAGAAAGAAAGAAAGAAAGAAAGAAAGAAAAGAAAAAGATTTCTTGAGAAACAATCAGGATATATGTTTCTGAGAGTTTTCTGAACCAGTGGCTACAGGTCCTTTCATACACTTGTATCTGTTTTTGCTGTTGATGTTAGAGATTGAAACAGGCAGTCACTACCTCACAATGCTCTTCTTTCGTCCCACAGTGTATATACTGGGTGAGTTTACGAACTTCTTGAAGATGGATATGGAATGGTTAAGGACCCTGGGGTCACATGACTCTGGGGTCACATGTCCTGGGTGCTGTTTGACTCTGCCGCTGGTTGACTTTATGATTCTAAGTTCCTCATCTGTAGGGAAGAACCTACGGCAGAGGGTTGGAGTGAGGAGGAATGAGTCATCTGTAGAACTCACGAACAGAGGACTGGCACATGGTACCACGCAAATATTAAACCCACTATTCCGGGGCCAAAGTTCCAGATTTCTGGATTCGAACACTTCTCATTCCTTTCCACCTGCCCTGCCCTTCCTTTTTCTTTTCTTTTGGGCAATTTCACAGTTAATTAGCACCTCTATCTTATCTGAAGTCACAAAAATAAGGAGAGAAAATCAAGACCATCAATCTTGGCACTAATTATCACCTAGTTAACAGACGGAAAGGCTGAGGACATCAGCAAAATTGAGATACCAGTCTTTCTTCACAGTTATCTGTGTTCTCTCCAGACTACTGTTCTCCCACCTAGCCTGTTGATTCACTTCCTTGAAGGATGATTGTCAATAGCATTGGTTTGGGAACTGGGCTGTGCACACGAGTCCGTGGGAATATGTTTTATGGCTGGTCTTTCTTTTTGTTTTTGAATTGTCTTTGTTGTGGCCTCACCCCAGATCAATATCCCTGAGGTTTTTTTCTCCTTCCTTCCTTCCTTCCTTCCTTCCTTCCTTCCTTCCTTCCTTCCTTCCTTCTTCCTTCCTTTTTTCCTTCCTTCTTTTCTTGCTTTTTTGCTGTATGGTTTAATTTTGGCATCCCACTGTGTTGATGTTAAGTGGGCTTTTAGTAGTTTGGAGAAGGGGATCATCATGGTAATGTCTGCCTATCATCGACATCAGGCTGCTTAATTCAATCTCCTATGAAGATGTCTGTGGGGCAGACAGTATAAACTGATCATGTTCACCTGTTGACCTCACCAGGGTAGTTAGTGAGACCATCTACTTCCTGCCAACAAGAACCAATGTGTCTTCTGAGCTGTGACACTGTCTGGAATGCTATCTTGGGACTTGAATTCTGCTAGGAAAAAATAATCACTGAGCTTTGGAGGTTGTCATCATGACATAAAAACCCCAGCATCAGCACCACTGTCCAGCCAAGCCCTTGTGCCTCTAGGAACTGTCACTCCCATCTTCAGCACATTCCCTCTGCTTCCACAGACCTATTTACACACATTTTGCCTTCTTTCTTCTGTTTTCAAAAAAGGTATCCTTAATTACAACACATGCCTTTTCTGCCTCTCCTAATGTCGCTGTTCAGTCCTCTTTTTGAAGCTGGTATTTTCGGGGTCTTCCTCTATGTCGACTTCTTCACCATAATCTGCAGGAAGCATTCAATTCCTCAAACCCTGAATCCGTGCTCTCGAATCTGCATTGTCCTTTCACTGGCCCATTCCTCCCATTCCCATCAACTACGTCTACATGTTGTATCTATCTTTGCTTCCCCCATACAAGCTGGTTCTTGTCTTTCTTTCTAGACTCAAGCTTCACCATTGGAGTTCCTCAATAAGTACCTCAGTTGCCCAATCAGAAACGCATTTTCCTTCCCCATTAGGCAAGCTCTCTGTTGCATTTGGCCATTTGCCTTTCCCCTGTAGTTTTAGTCTGCCTGTCTGTCTGCCTGCCTGCCCACACATCCATCCATCCATCCATCCATCCATCCATCCATCCATCTATCTATCTATCTATCTATCTATCTATCTATCTATCTATCTATCCTATCTATATACCCATCTATCTATCATTTTGAGACAAGGTCTCACTATATAGCTCAAGTTGATTACAAACTCCGTGGTCTTGACATGGGGAGGGTTTTTCTTCCAGACTGTCATCCATGGAAAGGCCTCTGAATGTGAGGCATCCAGATATCTTGAGTAATTCATCAAATTATACTATGGTTATCCTTTTTATGTCCTAGTCATGATAAAAACATGTGTTTTATCTTCTTATTTAATTATACTATAATTACCTTTTATATGAGACACACCTTCTTGATCTCCCTCTCCTCTCTTCTCTCTCCTCCTCTCTCCTCTCTTCTCTCTCTCTCTCTCTCTCTCTCTCTCTCTCTCTCTCTCTCTCTCGTTTTTTCAAGACAGGGTTTCTCTGTGTAGTCCTGGCTGTCCTGGAACTCACTCTGTAGACCAGGCTGGCCTCGAACTCAGAAATCTGCCTGCCTCTGCCTCCCAAGTGCTGGGATTAAAGGCGTGTCCCACCACCGCCCAGCATCTTCTTGATCTCTTAAGATCAATACATTTTTCAAAAATGGTTGAAGCCTTCCTATTGAAGCTTCGACAGTTGTTCAGAATGGTTTTAAGCATTAGAAACACAAGTGGGGTTTCAGAATTCCAAAGCCTAGTGATCCCAGAATATCAGCATAAATGCAGTTTCATGAAATGCACTTTGGAATGATGGGAAAGGCTTTTCGGCAAGTAATGATGATTCCAGAATTTCATACTGAGCAAGAAAGAGTGGTAGTCTGTGACTATTTGATGAAGAGAACAGCAATCCATATCTTCTGCGTTGTTTGAGCATCATTATAGTCATTCTCTGGGATTCCTCGTCTGGGAGACATTCAAGATGACTCTTAGTGAGGTTCAGTACTACAGGGTGGGCAAAACAAATTTTGGGGGCAGAGCATGTTGTCTGCATTTTTTTTCTGTTATTTTTGTTTCTGTGATTAGGTTGGTGAAATTCAAAGTAGAAAGGGACGACAGGGATCTTTTTGGAAGTGGCATATTGCTCACTTGTATTTAGCTTGGGCTGCTCAAACTCTTGGCATTGTACTATGATGTCACTTACTGTCTAGGGCTGCATTCATAGAAGGCATGTTGCCCAAGGGCTTCAAGTTGGGCACATCTGAGAAGTACTTAGACTAGTCCTTTCACTTTGTATTATTAGGGATACAGCACGAAACTGGCAAGCTTGGGCCACTCAGATAGACTTAATTTCAAATACTTCCTGTATTTCTTAATGGTTAGTGATTGCTAAGTAACCACCATATCTATGAGTTTCATATAATTGCACTTAATATCTAAGATTTGTGTGGCTGGGTATAGCACGCAGAAGCAGCTTAGTTAATGAGCTACTTTGTGTGGCTGGGAATAGCACACAGTAGGAGCTTAGTGAATGAGCTACTTTCTCTTTTCATGTGCAATAGCATTTCCATTAAGTAGCAAATAATGACAAAAAATAGCTACTAATTATTGTTCATGGAATTGAATTAAATGGGACTATTGTTCATTTGGGAAGCACATGTTACCTCAGAGTAGTTGTTTGTAATTCCTTTGGAGACCAGAAACCTCTTTGAGATTTTAATAAAAATTGCACAATCACTATGTATAAACTTCGAAGCATAATTTCAGAGAATCCATAGTCCACTGAAGAGCATTCGTTTGACCTTATTCCAGAGCCACAGTACAAGACTTAAACACACATGCCTTAGTTTTAAAATGTCACATTTAGAAAAATACCTTTGTTAAGAATCATAATTATTATCTACTTAGCTATGCCTACCAATTTCAGCTGGACACGTGTTGGTATTTAATCTTTCCAATTTACATCACCAAATCTGGTTTTGGAGATAGATAAGAAAACTAAAACATTTCCTAACTGTAGGGCTCTTTGGAAATACATGCTCCCCTAGGATTCAAGTCTGTGGGGTGATTGTCTTCTTCCACATGCTGACCTGAGGTCAGGCCAGGCGCAGTGTATGTCTGCAATGATTAATGGATGATTTTAGATAAAATTTCCCAGCTAAATGTTTACCTAGGTACTTAATTTACCAATAGCCTGGTAGCCTTAGAGGCACAAACATAAGCGCTGAGCTTTCAGATGAAATGAGATTGCTTTGTAAATTATCATAGAGTCTTTAGAGACAGAGAGCAAGCTGAACAGCAGGTTTTCATCTTTCCAGAGAACCCAGAATGCACTGGAGGTCTGGGGCAAACTGATGACTTCATCTGCCTAGCTTTAAGAGGTATTTGGGTCACTCTTGACTTGCTGTTGTTCCTCTGGAGTACAGTTTTCTTGACTAGGATACCTTTCTCCCATAGACCTAAGACACAAACACAAGAGGACTTCCAGTCCCAACCCTCACCTCCAGGGAACTACGGCAACCGATCACCCCTTTTCTACAACCTTCTATTTTTTTTCCTTCAGGCTGTTTCTGCCCTTAGTAATTTTAACAGAATCTAAGCCCCTATAATCCCCAGCCTCCTCAGGAAATTTATAGATGTGACTGAAATATAATCCATCCTGGCATAAAACTGGAAATGAATCTGGTATTGAAATATGTGCAGACACGAAGCATTTCCCCAAGATTAACAGCTCCCCCCCCCTTTCGTGTAGAATAACTCAGTGGCCAGACATTTATGTAAGGCCTTATACACCTGTTCTACGTGGTACTGGGGGAGGAGAGAAAGCCTTGATAGAGCATCTGGTCTTTGTGTTGGAATAGAATGGCTTCTTACAAGACACCCTGGAGACCTGCCTTAGCTGCGAGCCTCTGACTGTCCTTGTGAGTCTGTAATGGTGCCAGGACACCTTCCTCGACACAGACTGTGTCCTTTCCCCCATTTCCCATTTTAGCCTAGCCATTTTACCCCTCTCTGCTTTCTTTTTTCCTCTAGTTTGTTTTTTTCTTTTTTTACAGTTTTTACTGACTTCCTTTCTTGCCTTTTGAATCTGAATTTAGGACTGTTTACAAATAATTAATCAGGTAGTTTTTTTTTAAAGCATATAATGCAAACCAAGTATTTTTGAATCATTACTGATTATCTCTGAGTTTGAATCCATATTCTGCACTAGTATTTTTTGTTTATTGTAGCCCAAACTTTTATTATTTTTCTTTATAGTAAATCATAGCCTATCTCGTTTTTCAAATTTAGAAACAGAAACGCTAACCTGGGTGTTTTAAACTGAGGAATCTTAAGATAGTTTCAGTATTAAGATAAATAAGTATGCCCAATTTGAAAATCTGAATAATAAGGATTATTAAAGGTAATTGATTCGGCTTCTCTGAAAAGACATTTCCCAGGGAATACTTCTCTGGTGTGTTCAGTTCAAATTATATTCCTTAATCAGAATTAAATCTTGTTAAAAAATTATAGGGAGAAATGTAGAAAATGTGTTGAACTCCCATTTTGCTTTGGATGTTAGGATGCCCCATTGTGTCTCAAGAAAGCAGTGTTTCCCCTCCTGTGGTAGAGACACATGGGCTGGCTGAGGGGTAGATGTGCCATCCTAATTTTGAGAATTTGCCTTTTGGCTCCATAGCTCTAAGTATGACCTCTCCCATTAAAGTGGATTTCACGGGTAATTCTTAGCCACCAGGTATAAACCCACGGTTAAAGAGAAAGCATGAGTAAAGATTTGTGTGGCTGAAATGTAGGCAGAGAGAAAAAAGGAAATACAAAAGATTTTTGTGGCCTCGGACTTAAAATCTGAGCATTGCAATGCATGGATCTTGCCATTTAGTTTACTGGAGCCAGGAGAACACCAGAAGTAAAAGAAACTATCAAGGTTTTGATCAGTTAAAGAATCCACTGGGTACTTTCTTTTTGGAAACTATTTGCAGAGTTTTGAGACCAGAGTGAGAATGAACACATACTGCTTTATTCGAAGGACCATTTGAGTTTTCATTCCATTTGAGTATATTTTTAACCCTTCTTCTTCTTCTTCTTCTTCTTCTTCTTCTTCTTCTTATTATTATTATTATTATTATTATTATTATTATTATTATATTGCCTTTTCTTACCTGCTTAACTCTTGTGGTGAGAAGGTGAGAACATTTGACATCTTCTCCCAGTGATTTGGGGCAATAAAATATACTCTTATAAACTATTCTCAAAGATGTCCAAGCTCTTTGGCTGACTCTTCTACTTAAATAGAACTTTGCTCTTCCTAACCATTCTCTCCCCCAAGCCTCAAGACAAACAGCTACCATCTGCTCTCTGCCTTACTAACTCTGACCTTTAGGGTGCCAGATGTCCCCAGTTGGGTTTCTGCTGCTGTGATAATGACCATAACCCAAATCAGCCTAGGGGAGGCAAGGGTTAATGTGGCGGACACGGTACAGTTCGTTATTAATGGAAGCTAAGGCAGGGACTGAAGCAGAGACCATGGCTGCTCATGGGCTCGCTTCTGCACTCTCCTTCAGATGCCTTTCCTACAGAACCCAGGCAGGCGGGATAGTGCTGACCACTGTGGGCTGGGCCCTCCTGCAACAACCAACAATTAAGAAAAGCCACACAAGGCATGCCTACAGGCGAATCTGGTGGAAGCCTTTTCTCAGCTGAGGCTCCTTAATCCCAGAAGACCCTGGTTAGCTGTTCAGAAGCTTGCACATTTTATACAATGCCATTTGTCCATTCTTGGAGTTGTGATATTAGAATCCTTTCCAGAAAGTCCTGGCTTGAGCCTACATCTTGAAGACTTCTACAAATGATTTCTTATAGCATTCCCAAGTTCTGTGTTTCTGCATGTTCTGTGGAACACCTTTAATGTTGGTGTTGGGCAGATGTAGCTGTTCTTGGTTTTGCAAAGTGAAAAAAAATCTCTTTTCTACTGTGTGGACTTGTAGTTTTCTGGATTCTTTTAAAGCTGTTTGTGTCTATTGTATTTTATGTTTCCCAGTCTTTAGAACACATGTGTCGACATGAACATCTAGAGTCTTTGTTCTTGGGCTGATTTTATTTTCATACTGATCCTTAAGTAAACAGAAAGCATCAATTTTCCCATATCTATCCTGTCGCTTGGAGAGCTGAGTAAATTCTGCACTCATGGAGGGGTAGTCTTCTGTTGAGAAGCCTCAACAGTTCTGAACCAATACAGAAATGCATGGGATGGGGAATATTAACTAACCTTCAGTTTTCTGTGCTCTGGTGTGTTGCTGACCCTGGACAGATTGCAAATCAGCCTAGAGACTGGAAGAAGACAAATACCCAGGGCAGCATGCTTTTCTTTAAAGAAAATTTGTGTGTGTGTGTGTGTGTGTGTGCGCGTGCGCGCGCGCGCGTGCCTGTATGCATATTGTGTGTGAGAGAGATCATGTGGAGACCAGTGGTGCCCTCAGATGTCTTCCTTGATATCTCCTTAGTCTTTCAGATGGGGTCTATCCTTGACTCTGGAGCTCACCATAGGCTAGACCAGTGAGCTCCAAGCATCCACCCATCTCCATCTGCAAATGTTGGAGCGACAGGCATATGCCATGCCTAACTGGGGAAAATGTAAGGTTTTACAAGAAAAAGGTTGATTAGGTAAGCTGAAAGCATAACCATCAAGCATTTCTAATTAAGGTTCATAAAGAAAAAAAAAGTGAGATAATTCTAACCCATTTTCCCTTCTCCTCCGCAAAAATTCATAATAATAGAATAATGACAGGTTTCAGGATGAGAAAACTGGAACATCTCAGGGGCCTGAGGTTCCTTGCATAGTTCAGAACTTAAAAATTAATATACGGTTCAAGTTTAATATGGTAAATTCTATATTAGTTATAAATTGATATACATCATAGCAGTTACATTAGTTAGCTAAAGGAAATTATAAATGTCCATGACAACTGGAGGTCCACTCTGAGTCCTAGACATGCAGACCTTTTCTCTCACTCCTCCATTTCCAGTTCCGTGGGGGCGTGAAGGCAAGCTTCCCTGCCAGGGCAGTTGAGTGGCATTTATGCAGAAAGTGGCTGGCTGGAAAATGTACTAAATCTACTTTTAAAATACAAGAAAATGGCCATTGGAATTCTAAGCAATGAAGATGGAGAAAAATTGTGAGATACTATTTTAATCACTTACAAATGGGAAAGTATTTTTAGAAATGAGGATATGGGGACTGACCAGATAACTTGGTGGTTATAGCACAGTCTGCTCCTGCAGGGATTCAGCTCCCAGCACCCACATGATAGCTCACAACTCTATTACAGAGCATCTGGCTCCTTTGCTGTCTTCTGTGGGCACAGCACACAGTAGTGCATATACATACCTGCAGGCAGATACTCATACACATAGAATAGAAATATTACATCTTAAAGAAAGAAATCAGCTCCTCTTTCTTCCTTAGCTGCGTTGTAGGTTTGTGGGTTGTATTGTGGGTGTTCTGAGCATTTGAGCTAATATCCACCTATCAGTGAGTATATACCGTGTGTGTTCTTCTGTGTCTGGGTTACCTCACTCTGGATGATATTTTCTAGTCCCATCCATTTGCCTGCACATTTCATGAAGTCATTGTTTTTAATAGCCAAGCAGTACCACATTTTCTGTATCCGTTTCTCTGTTGAGGAACATCTGGGTTGTTTCTAGCTTCTGGTTATTATAAATAAGGCTGCTATAAACATAGTGGAGTGTGTGTCCTTGTTATACGCTGGAGCATCTTTTGGGTATATACCCAGTAGTGGTATATTTGGGTCTTGAGGTAGAACTATTTCCAGTTTTCTGAGGAACTGCCAGATTGATTTCCAAAATGGTTTTTACCAGCCTTCAGTCCTACCAGTAATGGAGGAGTGTTCTTCTTTCTGGGTGAGTGGGTGGAGGAGCACCTTCATAGAGGCAAGGGGGGAGGGGGATGGGATCAGGGGGTCTGTGGAGGGGAAACCAGGAAGGGGGATAGCATTTGAAAGGTAAACTAATAAAATGATTAATAAAAATAAAGAATTACTAACTTAAAAAAGGAAGAAATCAGGATTTTAAATTTTTATGAAAATGTAAATGTAAGCCACCTCTGAGACAAGATGTGACAGTATGGTAGGACTGTCCTCCCTGGCCAGCAGAACAGGGCAGGAAAGATGTTCTGTAATAACCAGGAGGCTCTTCCCTGCTGCCGCTACTCACCGGTTGCGGTCTACCCAGAAGGAAGCACTCCCTGACTGTCCACCTTACCTCCACCTGCTGGGCTTGTGCTTAGAGTGACTGGTTTGTCTTCCAAAGCCGTTTTTGTTGATAAAGGCACCCATGGCTTGTGATTTAATAATTGCTATAAAGCACCCACTAGGTATGAGGTTGTATAAGAAGACCATTTAAAATGTTTATTGTCGTCTTCTTTAAAATGCTAGATAGGCATTAGACATTAAAAAGGGTTATTGGATTGGAAAAGTTTCTTAGTGCAGTTGGTGGTTAATTCAGAAACTCACGACCTGGACGAGAACAGAGGAGACGTGCTTGTGATTGCTTAGCGCCAATGGGGACATCTGCCTCACATCCCCATTTCTCAGCCTCCAAAGGGGACATCTAATCACAACTCAAGGTTCAGGGACCATCATGGGAGAGGAAGAAGAAAGACTGTAAGAACCAGTGGTCAGGGGGGGACCAGAGTGTACCAGTGTCTTCAAGATGTGGCACTGTGCTCAAGAACTTTGCAATTCTGGAAACATGTCTGCGAAACAGACAAAGCAAAGGCTGAAGCCAGCATGCAGAGAGTTGTGTGAAGCAATTAAGAACGGCTGGATATTTTACCATACCTTCACATAAAGGATGGGCAGACAGGATGCAGCCAGAATGTAAGACTTCATTCCTTGGTTTTGTTCTTGAATCGTGCAATTTAATAGCTATTTCCAGAGCATTTCATTGCTCTTTCAAGTAACCCAGGGTGATCCAGAGAGGAGGTTGTGAGAGGATCTATGCGGAGATGAGGCTATTTTAATAAAGTACTCGAGATCTGCAAATTCTAGGGTCGCAGAAGGTCCTCAAGCTAATGATGCCCAGCAGACCTGAGGACTAGCTGCACAGTCTCTCAGGAACACACAAAAATATTTATACAGTTGGTCAGAACTTTGTACCAGAGGAAGTCCCAACAAGTTACAATCTCAGTGCTGTTCACTTCATATTCTCTGAGAATAATACAATAAAATTAAAGCCTAACCTAAAGGTAAGGTTCAGAATTCAAATAATTCATCTATTAAATATGGAATATTTAGGAGCCAGTGCAAATACATTAATGATTCATGGTATGTAGATAGAGAAATAGAAAATAATTTTTATAGTACGTTAATGTGTTTGTTAGAAAACAAAGGGGGTTGAAAATAATCTGTGCTCAACTAAAAATTAAAAGAAAATAAAGAGCTAAGTCCAGATAAATGTCAGTACTAAAAGCAAAAAATTAATATCACAGAGCTGAGTGTGGTAGCTCATACCTTTAATCCTCAGCACTCAAAGAAGACAGAGGCAAAACCAAGGAAGAACTCTTAAAACAAGCAAAGACAGTTGTCAAATGAAGTGAGTTACAGCCCAGTGAAGAAGAATCCAGGACAAAATTCAGAAATAAAAGGTAACAGCAGAAATGAGAGAGCCAAGCAGAAGCCTTAGAAGACAAGAAGGGATCCCTTAGAAATGGTAAATAAAAGGACAAAAGCAGATATTTTAAAAGATGAACATTACAAAAAATATAGGTTTAGCATCTGAAGAGTAGTTCCAAAAAAAAAAAAAAATAGGGGAGGAGAGACCTTATCATAGAAATAACTAGAGACAATTCTACAGGAAGGAAAATCCATCCTCAGACCAAGCAGCTAGCAGCACCCAAGACTCTGTGGGACCCAGCTCCAGCAATGAGCTCAAGGAAAGTTTGGAGACTCCTCCAAAGTCCCCCAAACCACCACCACCACCACCAATAATAATAATAGTAACAACAACAACAACAATAAGACCAGATTTTTTAAAAAACAAAAAACAAAAAACAGAAGCTCTGGAAGCTTAAAACATTCCTGGGTGGACGACTTGCATATCCAAATTTGTCCACAGTCAAATACTCAGACGGGCTGAGGGACGACGGGCTGCAGTCTGACATGCAAACCTTGGCTCACATTACTTTCTTCTAGGGATGAGTTTCAGGAATGTGCTCCATGGAAAGGAGCTCCTAAAACTGGACAGAGGAATCGCCACCTTGAAACAGTTTATAATAGAACCAAGATGGGGTCTGTGAGGAAACCCGTGAAGTGGACGCAGAGAGAAGGGCAACCGTGATAAAAATTCAGAAAACTAAAGGGGAATATAACATCTCCCTGAGTTAAGAAGTCTGACGGGTGGTGGTGGCGCACGCCTGTAATCCCAGCACTTGGGAGGCAGAGGCAGGCGGATTTCTGAGTTCGAGGCCAGCCTGGTCTACAGAGTGAGTTCCAGGACAGCCAGGGCTACACAGAGAAACTCTGTCTCGAAAAACCAAAAAAAAAAAAAAAAAAAAAAAAAAAAAAAAAAAAGAAGTCTGACGGATTCAGGAATGCCAGAGGAATAATCACTAGAGCCATAGCCCCGGTGAATCAAGGGTGGGCAGATCAGTGCTCACGAAGATTAGCCTTGGGTCAGTCACAGTGTCCCATCATCAGGTCATCAACGCATCCCCATCACAGTAGAGGGGGAAGCTGAGTGTGGGTTTGGTTGTCATCTGAGAAAACGGTAAGTACTGAAGTATCACTGTTAAACTCTGGCTTAAATGCAAGCTGATGGGAGGGAGAGTTAGCAGCAGAGATGGGGCTCACAGCATGAGGTCCAAGGGGACTTAAGCTTTGCTGCAGTTTTCTTTTATTTTAAATTTATTAGTTTTGAAAATTTCATAAGTATTTACTTACACCATTTTAATTTATAATATATGAATTTATAAGTATTGTACTTACACCAT
The DNA here is from genome assembly GCA_964023405.1 of Apodemus agrarius. NCBI lineage: Eukaryota > Metazoa > Chordata > Mammalia > Rodentia > Muridae > Apodemus > Apodemus agrarius. The sequence continues at coordinate 113,207,710 of OZ030007.1, read as the reverse complement.
TTTAACCTTCTTTCTCCCACCATCTACTCCTGTGGTACCTCCTTTCTAATTCATGACTTCATGTCTTTAATTATTATTATAATACACATAAACACCACATAAATGACCTACTGAGCCCATTTAATGTTGCTCACATGTAACACTAAATGTTTAGGGATGTATCTGTTTAGAAATGACTACTTGGGACTATATAACCCATGAGGGGTGGCTTAGTCAGGGTTTTACTGCTGTGAACAGACACCATGACCAAAGCAACTCTTATAAGGACAACATTTAATTGGGGCAGTCTTATAGGTGCAGAGGTTCAGTGCATTATCACCAAAGCAGGAACCTGGCAGCATCCAGGCAAACATGTCACAGGAAGAGCTAAGAGCTGTGTATTTTTATCTGAAGACTGCTAGCAGAATACTGACTTCCATGCAGCTAGGGCTAGGCTATTAAAGCCCACACCTACACCTGTGCCTCCTAATAGTGCCACTCCCTGGCCCTAGCATATACAAATCATCATCTCTGGGTTTTTTCATCTAAAGCAAATATTATAATTTAAAAATACTTTTAACTGCTTCTCTTATTATCAAGGTCCCGGGTGGCATCGACTTTCCTTCTCCTAGCGAAGTTGTGTCTCAGAGAATTGGTGCTGCAAATATGTTTACTCTTATCGCTATCCAGCCCTCCCAGGCAGCCTGCGCCTAAACTCGATCAGAAGGCAGTGAGAACATTTGAAGCAGAGCGGAAGTAAATTATATTTCAGGGCAGATGGAAGGAAGGTACATAATCAAAACAAGCACAATGTTGGCACGGATCTTTAGAATACTGTCAGGAGAACTGAAGCAACCACAGCTCTCAGAGGATGCAGATGAAAACCCGCGCTGCGTGATTTTGAGCTATGTCCAAGCTAAGAGAACGAGGGCGAGACCACTCATCACTGGGGAGAGAAGGAAAGACGAATGTGAGTGACGTGTTAGTGTCTCACCTTCCGAAGCTAGTCACAAATAGCGGGATCTGAGGCTGGGGCTATTCACAAAGAAGCAGCAAAGAAAACGCATTTAAAAAGTTTTTTTTTTTTTTTTTTTTTTTAAGGGAAGCAAGGATGAGAAATTTGATGAAGCCAGACACACTGCACTCAGTTGCTGGTGTCAAAACTTTCTTCTGTGGAGGAAACAGGTCTGAAATTAGTCTCCGAGACAATGAGTTCCCTTGGTTACAGTTCTATAATCTGTGCACTAAGGGTAGGTCGGTCCTTCACTGACAAGTGCAGCTAGCCTGAGGCCAGGCAGGAAATAAGCTTCCGTGGTGTATCTTCAAGGAGACAGACTCAGTCAAGGTAGGTGGAGGCTTACATCCTCACCGTATAACAAAATGTGCAAAACATAAAAATAGAGATCATCGAAGAATTCCAATAACATCCTGAATAAGGAATATTGGAAACGTAATACGGTGAACTTAAAAACCTGGCGGCTACAGAGCACTATAAAACGTCCAGGAGCAGAGGAGAGCAAGGCACCACTGTTAGCTTCCTAGTGCACACCTTTTCCCCCTAGAAAGCATGCTGATACATAAAGAAAACCTATAAACGACACACAGCGCCTCCCAAAGCTGGAGAAAGGCAGAATGTCCTCATATTTTTCCTCTTTTGAATGAGGAACGATGGAAGAACTGAAAGCAATGAAAACTTCAAGAGCTGACGTTGTCTGTGGACAGGAAGGCCCAGGCTGCACTGGAGAGAAGCCTGTGGTTTCCGCTCTGGAGTCAGATGAGACCTGGCTTGTGTAGAGTGAGCTCTGGCATCTTCCCAGGCCTCGGGAATGCAGTTGGGTGTGACTATGCTGGAAGTAGAAAATATTTCCCACCAGTACTGAGTGAAGAGACCAAAGCAATGTGGTGCCTGGGCAGGTCACTCTAAGCAGGACTATAAGAGACAGCAAAGTAAAACAACACAATCGTTGTTAGCCCATGCAGTGAACAGTCACACACACACACACACACACACACACACACACACACATACATGCATACACATATACACATACACAGCAATGGTGAAACAATGTATCTAGAAAAAAATCATAAATCAAAAAACAGAAGAAATCAAAACACACACACTTATACCATAGGATAATTTACTGGTATTTAGTATTTAGTAAGACAAGAAAAAAAATAAGCTAAATGAGATAAACAATAATCTAATATTTAGGGGAAATATAGGCATGAAGCAATTTTAGAGGAAATTAAAACAACAAGGAGAAGAACAAAACCATCTAAATCAAAATTTGAAAAAGGGGAAAGTCTGGAGGTTATTGAGAAAATTAAGATGAAAAAATGCAAACAGTAAAATACATGGGAAAAGGACAAGATGCAGAAGACAAACAAGACTGTGCACCGACACCAAGCCGAGGACCCCGTTGATGTGAAAAACCCAACAAAGGAACACAAAATGCAGTTAGAGACAGAAGACAAAAGATCAAGATGAAATTTTAATTAGTAAAAGTTGACTGTGTTCTGGAAGTTTCAGACTGTTCCCCAAGGATATTCATTAGAGCTAAGCTGCTACACTTTGGAAATAAAGAAAGCATTTTTAATGCACACACACCAAGGCCCGAGTCACCCATTAGAGGTGAGCTCTTTTGGGTTTGGCCTTTCCACAGTGAAGAGAATGGAGTCCTTCTCCCAGAGACAACAGGGCTCCTGGCAACGGAAGATGCTGCTGAAGGCCAAAGGAGAGATGTGCCTTTCTCCGAGGCTGAGAGCCCATGCTCCAGCACTCACGCCTCTTAGGAAAACAAGTCAGTGGACTGGAGAAACGACACAGTGGTTTAGAGTGCTGGCTGCTCTCTCAGAGGACCTGGGATACAGCGGCTCACAACCATCTGTTAACTACAGTTCTCAGGGATTCGCACACTCTCTTCTGTCCTCTGTGGACTGTCAGGCACGCATACATATGTAATACACAGACATGAGCATGCAAACCCTCATACATATAAAAATTAAAGGATAAATATTTGTAAATAAAGAAAAACAATTTGGTCGGGAATCCGTAGTATTCAAAACAAATGACTCAGGAATGCAGACACCAAGGGTCAGGCCAGCGATGAGCAGTGAAGTTGATTAACTATTGAATGACTCTTATATCAATATAAGAATTATGATTCCTGAGCAATACATAAATATGATTGGCCTGAAAAAGGGAAACTAAGACAAGAAACAAATCTTGGAGAGGGTAAGGACTTCTCTCCACTCAACTCTCAAGATACACTGAATGGCGCCAACTTTGAGAAGTTGCTGCAAATCACACCAATAATTACGGGTCCGTTAGCTTTGGGAGTTACAGAGGCTGACAGATCCATAAGCTTTTAGAATTATCATGACTAGTCCGATCTCAGAACAGTGGTGGGGGCACTCTGTGCCATTTTGTGCTTTCATTACCCTGATACAGGAGAGGAGAGTTAATTGGAAAGACACCACGGGAACATGTTACAGCCCAGCACAGAGATGAGGGCTTGCAGAAAGGGTCAGGATCACCTACAAACAGTGCTGCTGTCTATAGGACCAGACAAAGCCAGCCCAGAATCCCAGAGGAGCCACAGACAGGCTCTCAGCCATCCAAACATCTGATAGGGGATCCTGGGCACTAAGAAGGCTGCAAGCACAGGAGATCATGAAGAATTTGGACTCTACATTAACAAGCTTGGGGTCTAGAAAAATCCTTGAAGAGCCTGCTGCACGGTATGTGTACTTTTGATAGGCAGCCACTTTTGATGACAGTTTCACATTTCTAATCCAGCACTCAGAGTGGATCTATTGCATGGGCATTGTTCTGAGCCCAGCTTACACTTACTTTTAGACAAATGAACGTAGGACCTGTGTCACAGGTTTAATAGATGCCTGAAGCAAAACTTAAATCCAGGATGTATTGTTCTTTCTGAAAGATAAAAAACAAGTAATTGATAAATGAGATGAACCAATTTTATCAAGAAGACTGGCCAATGTAAATGTAACTTTTATTCACCAGATGTGATTGTCATCTTGGAGGCTTACTGCTCAATGAATACACTCAATCTTTCTAGTTCTTTCTGAACTCTGGCTGGCTGGCTCCACTCAGCTGTTCTGGTTAAATTCCTCTCCCAGCTGACTGATTCGATTTGACTCCTCTAGTCTTCTTGCTCTCTCTGCTCGGAAATTTGCCTCTGAACTCCACAAACTGGACTCCACCAAACTCCACTGCATTCAACTGACTGCACAGCCCTCGCTGGACTGATTTAACTCAACTCTGCTCTGCTCTTAAGTAGCCTCTCTTTCCTGTCCATTTCTATTCTGTCAAAGCTTTCTGCGATTTGACCCTTTGTCTGCTCCTTGATTAGACTTCATTGTTTTAGATGAAAGGCATGTGGCATATCTGCATTCCAGCCAGATCACACAGACCTAGGTTTTGGTACGTGACCCTAAAGCAGCCATGTTGCTGAGTTAAGATTCCTTTACAGGTCAAACTATCTTTAGTGCCCCCCTTTTTTGTAATGTATATGTTTCTATAACTTTCCAGAGATTGATACATCCTGAGTGGGCCACACATAGAATGACCATCATTTTAGCATTCTCATCCTCAAAGGATTACTGTCCTTTGAGGATGAGAATGCTAAGCCTGAGACCATAACTTAAGTAATTTTACAGGATTTTTTTTTGTCTTTTTATGATTCATTTTCTGGGAGATAGGAGGGGATCAGAAATGTTTGGGGGAAAGCCTATCTGAAACTGGAGTACAATTTTCAGAGCCAAGTTATGTTAGAGTGCTGCCCCACTGGCCACTCTCATCAGGGACTTGATAAAGACTCAGAAGGAAGACAAGCTTATTGAGTTTACTGATGACAGAAAGTTGGAAGAGGAAGTGAGTATGATTGATGATAAAATCAAGATTCAAAATGTTCTTGACAGGTTGGAATGAAACGCGAAAACCAAATGTTCTCCCTCGTATTTACCTTCAGATACTCAAACCCCTGAGTACGGAACTGGAAGTGTATCTTGGCAATAGTCTATGTGAAAAACAATGTGTATAGCATAAGCAAATAATTCAGTGTAGTTGCTAAAGTTATATTTAATTTGCACAGATATGATAGTGACATGCAAGACAGAAAATTATAATCAGGCTTGGGTTTTGTGCAGATTTAGTCACAGCAGAAACAATTTTCCACTCTGGATGTCCGATTTCAGTGAATTTATTGACTAATTCAGAGCCTCCAGGAAGAAACGGCCATGCAGGGGAGACACAGTTTTCAGGTGGTGTCTGAAAGGTCACACTGAAAGGGCACTCTGAAAGATCACAGAGTAAATAGCTGCCTTCCAATGTTTAAGGGACAGAAGCCCATAGTGTGGAATATGTCAAAATCTTACTCAAAATGAGGTGTAGTTTTGCTTAATGTTGAACTAAGAGGAGGAAAAGGGAGAAAGCATGGTGGGAGGATCCCAGGTTATAAAGAAGACTTACCAGATGGTCATTCACTGGAGTCACGGGCTAGCTTTCCAAAGGACCCCTGAGTTCTCACTAGTGTGAGAGAGGATTCCTGCACAGAAAACAGAGTCAAGACTGTCTCTTCAGATTTTGTTTACATCTCACTGATGGCTAAGGAGGCTCAATGTTTTCTTGTATGCTTACTGACTTACTCTTCTTTTGAAGACTGTCTGTCCATTCCATTAGCTCTCTTATTGATTGGGCTGTTTTGTTCTTGATAGTCTCTCAAGTTCTTTATATATTTAGGCATTAGTTCTATGTATAGCTAGTAAAGCTATTATCCCATTCTGAAGGAAGTCTCTTCTGCCTGTTCTAGTCAGAATGACTATCAACAGAAAATAAATATCAATACATTCTGGGAGGGAAGAAAGGTAAATTTTTAACCACAACTTGTAAGGATTAAATTAGTCTAGCCACTATGGAAATCAGTAAAAGCTCCCCCCAAAACCTAAAAGGACTACTGTTGGACCCAGCCTTAGCACGCCTGCATAGGCATCTGAAGAACTCAATCAGCACATCACAAGATAGTTACATATCATAGTTTATTGTTGTACTGTTTCCAAGAGCTGAGAAATGGAACCAGCCTCAATATCTGTGGTGGTTTGAAATAGGAATGGCCCCGTAGGTCCTAGTATTTGGATGCTTGGTCATTAGGAAGAGGCACTTTGGAAGGTGTGGCCTTGGAGAAAGTGGAGGAAGGTGGGACTTTGGGGTTTCAGAAGCTCAAGGAAGACCCAGTGTCTTCTGTTTTCCTGCCTCATGCCAATCTGAATGTAGAGCGCTCAGCTGCTTCTCCAGGACCATGTCTGCCTGCATGCTGTCATGCTTCCCTCCATGACAATAATGGACTAAGTTTCTGAGCCAGCCTCAATGAAATGCTTTCCTGTATAGGAGTTGCCATGGCCATGGGGTATCTCTTCACAACAATAAAACATTGACTAAGATAGCATCTATCAATGGATGAATTGATAAGGAAGGTCTGGTTCATATCCACAATGGCATTTGACTCTGCCCTGAAGAATCAGTCATGCCACCTGCAGGAAAAACTTGTGCAACTGGAGATCATCAGATTAACTAAGGAGACAGACTCAACCAAACCTCAGCTTTTCTCCCATTTGTGGAGCCGGCATTTTATGTAATAACATAAATTACATGTGTGGTGTGGAAATAGGAGGCTGTGTGAGTGAGTGAGATTAGTAAGAGGAAGTGGGTGGAGGAAATATAGCCTTGGGTGAGTGCGTGTGGCCAAAGCACATGAATACCTGTGTGACAAATGTCTCCACGGAACCCACCTCAGTGCACAGTGAATAGAAGCCAATGGAATTTTAAAATAATTTTAAAATTGTGGCCTGGGAGGGGCTCCAGCACGTCTCATTTGCTGTCTCCACCAAAAAAAAAAAAAAAAAAAAATTTCCTTTCTGCCATCTATTTCCTTCTGGAAGCAAATCTGTGTTCATGAAGGCAAAGATTACCTCACCCCTCTGTCACATATGCTATTTCATAATGTGCCTACTAAAGCAACTAGTAAAAGTCAACTTTTTCCTCAGGCATGAGAACTACGGAATGAACTGGCCATGAAAACTATTTGAAAACTATTTGAAATCATCAGCACACAAAGACCAGAACACACTTGTCTTTGTGTGAAATATCTCCATGTCAGTCTCTTCCTTTTCAATGTAGAACCGATTGGATTTTTTTTCTCAGTGTAGTAGTTTGCTAATGACTACCAGCAGTAGCATAGAGCAAACCACTCAGTGTGTGCACACTCTGTGAGTCCGACTTTTGACACACAGGCACTTTCAGAGGAAGGGCCAACACAGCCCTTGAAACCCTGCACGTAATTAGATTGCTCACTTTCTGGCAAGAGCAAAACTTTTAACTAACCGGGGCTGCATTTTTTTTAAGGAACTACTTACACATTCCACAGAAGAGCCCGGATAAGAGCGTTGGGGGATGGGCTTGCTCTGCCAGTGTGTTCCCTCAACAACTCTCCCTTGCCCCTTCTCATTTTTCTCCTCCCTGATCACTTCACCCACCATGACACCTACAAAATGAACCCCATCTGAGATTTCACTCTGCCTGTGATTTTTCTTTCTAGTAAGCCTTTGCTATTGAGCTCTTAGTATGAGGCAGACACTCATTTTCTCGGGTTCCAACTTAGAATTCCCATAGCAGGGCCTACCAAAAATTTTGTGAAATGGGTTTTCTCCTTGGAAACATGGTACGAAAGTGAAGGAATGCATCTAGATTGCAGTTTGATGAGGAGTTTATCATCTAGCATCCTGGAGCAGTAGGTCTGGGGTTCTACGCTGCATTAGGAACAGCACTGTGTCTGCTCATCTCTGGAAGGAGAAACCAGGTCCGGAATCAATATTCATGAGCTCCTGCGTGATCGGCAGAAATCTGCTCTCTCCCAATCAATCTGCATTCCTTCCCCTGGCTCTGTCAGCTCTTTAACAAGCGGCAGATTGAATTCCATGGTCTTTTTGTAGGTTCAAATTGCTATTCACATCTGTCAGCCTTTGCTTACAAAATGATCATTCACCTCTCCGGAGAGAAGCCAGCTATTTCTAGGCAAGGTGCCTGTCACCTTGAAGAAAATATTTTAAACCCATCAAGGAAGTAAAGGGGGAGTGCTGGAGAAGCGTAACAAACACAAGATGGTTTTAATTTTCAAAATCACTAACTAATCTGGTCATTGCAAGAAACTTCTAGAATCCAAATGTTACTTCATATTAGTTAGACTTTTATACCTGAATTTGAGATAAAAGCTTTTGTCTCTTTATAAACAGAGAGCTAACTGTTGTATACTTCGTATGCTCTGTGTCTTTATTAAAAAAGAACCTTGTAGGAATACCTACTGTTTCAGTATTTGTCTCCCAGGTGGCTGTTACCAATGAGTGGCGTCATAGCTCTCTCTTCCCTGAAGACAACTTCTAACATTGTTTGAAGCCTCTCTTTATTAGAGTTAAGGAAAGAGGAGTCGGCAACCAAGGGGTGTGGTTTGTCTTGTTGAGCAGATCATACATTCATTTGTCCTGCTGGTGTGTGTGTCCTTCCCAAATGCATTTGATTTTAATTATACAAACTCCCAGTCTATGCATAAGCATAAAATGGTATACAGAGGGTTTTCCTTGAAAGGTTATTAGAGGGCACTGTTTGTATTATGAACACATATTCAAAGCCAGTTCAAGTCCAGCCAGCCCTTCCAGGTTTATATCTGGATATGTCTGGAATATATTTGAATGACAACTCCTAAAATTTGATTGTCAGCTGGGACAGAGAAACTCTGTACTATTCAGAGACGGGAGTACTACAGCCTAATGCAAGTAGCGGGAGGGGGAATTCTGAGGCTGCTAGACGTGAGGTTTAGAAGGGTGTGTGTGCATAGTATGGATTGCACTAGATAGCCAAGTACATTCTTACAAGAGGACTTTGTGTGCATAGCTAAAACTAGATGGGAGTCCCAAGCTAAAATATCCACTATGCTCTCCTGCCTCTAGGTCACTGGGAGACTGTCTCAAAGGAAATAGACAGTCTTCTTGGGATCTCTGCATGTTCACAGCCATGTATACACGCCTGTGTACACACACACACACACACACACACACACATACACACACAATTTAAAAATCTACTCATATTAAGTGTACAGTTTGATGAGTTTAGCAATATACTCAGTAATGGCCACAATCATCTTGGTTGCCTTTGAAAAAAGTCCATTACATACGCAGGCTATGGCCATATCCCAAGCCACAGGTAACTAGTGACCTGCTGGCTGTCATTATAGATTTTTTTGGTCTCATAAGAATTTTGCATAGGCACAATTATATAATAAATGACCTCTTCACGTGTAATTTTTCCAGGCTTTATCTGTTCTGCCAGATCTATCACAGTCTGGTGCTTTTCATTGCCTGGCTGTATAGCTGTGACCATTTCATGTCTGAGCACCTTGGCTCTTGAAGGACAGAATAGACTGATTTTAGTTTTGAGCTGTTATCAATGGTAGTTGAATGTTGCTGTCTGGAACATTTGTGAAGTAACATGTTCCTTTGAAATCACATGTTTATACGTGTGTTTATGCATGGATGAGAACTTAAGAACAGAAATAGTGAAAAGTAATACATGACCAGTAAACATTGAATTTCAAAAGAGAGTCTAAGTTGACTTCCAAAGTGTTTGTGATATTTTCCACTGTAGGGATCATGAGAGTTGATTGTATTGTACTCTACTGCATATGGTAGCAAGTTATCAGTTGAATCTTTAAAATGAATGTCTTGATTTTACCCCCTCAGGAATCATTGTATAGGAGGGGGTGGGGAGGGCGTAAGGGCTGAGGCGCTGACTGACTACAAAGAAAGAGTCTTCTGAACACATCAGAGCAGCTCAAAGCATCTGTGACCTGGCCAAGCTCAACCCACACCAAATTCCAGCATAGAGAGGAGTGGTGGACATGAAGCCCCACCCCTAGCTGAGCTGCTATTGGTGATTGACAGCTGCCAGGAGAAGGAGAATTGGTTCTATTTACTGGATAGCACCATCTGTACTTGGTGAGTTTAACAAAAGCAAGACACAAAGAGGACAGCTAGGTGGACATGGAAGGGGTTGTTCTGGGAAGAGTGGGTGGGGAATGAAAATGATCTAAGTCCACAGTGCAAAGTTCTTAAAGAACTAATAGGAAATAAGAAGAAAGCTTTTCCTGAGGACAGTCTTCGGTGCTGATATCTGACTTCCTGTGTTCTAATACACCGTAATACACTACTTAAAGGGAGAGGGGACCAGTGGCTGGAAGCACTGGCTGATCATTCATGACCCTTAGAGTTCCCGTCCTTATCGGTTAACATACTAACACTTGTAACTCTCCTCCAAGAGGCAAGATGCCCTCCGCACACTCAGACAGACACATGCACATACACACACATTACAAAGACTTAAGTATTATTTAAGTCCCTAACCATTTGTTTGATGTGAGTCCCTACCCTTAAGATATAACCACTTTTTCTACTTTCGTACAGGGTACGAGAGTCTAATTTTACCACATTCTAACCATTGCTTGACAAGGTTTTACAGTATATGGATAACAAATGATGATGGTCTAAACTTTTTAAATGAGTTAAAATTTGAAAATGTGCTTTGAATAGTTGAGTTACAAATTTTATAGCAACTCCATCTCAATTACTTTCCCCCCCCAACAAAACAACAAAACAAAGAAAACAAAACAAAACCCGTCCCTGCACCTTCAGTTTATTAATTTTACTTCAGCCTTAAATGTGGCTCCTGAAAATGGTACCTCTGTGGTGTCGACCACAGGTCCTCACCACTGCCCCTGGAACAGCACTTACTGTTCCAGGCTGCCCTGAACTCCTGCCCTGTAACTGTGTGGAGCACAGTCCGGTCTGCCCTTCATGTCTGGTTTGCATGAGTGCTTGTTATATTGAATGAAAGTTAATTATCATCCTTGAAAGCCCATCAAACATAATGTTACATTCAGAATTTTGATGAAGCTTTTCATCAGGGCAGGGCAGGCACAGGATGCACTTGCTAATTCCCTCATCAAAGTCTTACCCAGAGCTGATGGTATAAAAAAACAGTGTGAACATCCAGTCATTAGTTCCTCTGAGAGGCTTTGCAGAGCAGAGAGGTGAAGAAGCCCGAAGTCCAAACGTGTGTAGTTAACATAGGCAGAAACACCAGTCAAAGGTATAGAAACAGATTGTGCCATCTAAAGTTTGTAAAACACAAGCAGCAAACAACTCAGGAAAACCCAAGAGGGAAGCTATTGATAACTCCACGGAAGTATAGCACTGTGACTCTCCAGCTGGGAAATTGACTTTGTAAATAAATAGACTATCAGCAGCTCACTTCAGGAGGGCGGGGAGGCAAATTCAGGTGTCAGTTTGTCTGGTCCGTGAGAAAGCCACTCAACATTGTTCTCTTGCTATTTCTGCCAAACTGTTTCTGGATGAAATGAACTGATTTAAGATTGATCCGAATGAAACAGATTGTCTTCCCTCTATATACCTTATATAAAAAAATTAATGTGATTAAGGTATATAATAGTTTGATGGCCCTACTGTGTGTGCAGTGTGGCTGTTGATGAGAAACGAGAAAGGTCATTTGTCTGTAAAGTATTACCCTTCTTCATCTGATTCACATTGCACATGCCTCTGACATGGCTTCCGTGACCAAGACATGGAAGACTCAAGTGGCGCCTTTGTGATGCCATGTCTGCCCTGATATCTGACTGCTTCAGAGGCTCCACCCTATTTCATAAATGACTGCGGACTACTCACTACTGCAATCAGAGCGGAGATCTTCGGTATTACATCAGCAAATTACAATGCTGGCCAATGGGAAACAAGATATATATGTGGGAGTGATTGAACACAAGACAGAATTCTTCTCTCCTGCACTGCAGCTGTTCAGGATTTATGGGGAGGGGCTCTGTTAACATTCCTCGGGCCTCATGCATTTAGCATGCATACATGCTACTCCTGAGATATCTCCCCAGCCAAGAGCTTTCAGCTTTCAGGAACATTTGGGGGATGTAGTGGAAGACAGCATCCTCTAAGGAGTTGTAGTACAACTGTGTAGCCTTCTGCGGCTAAGGAAAGCTGGGGATGGGAACAGGGTGACGAGAGGAATGTGAAGCCAAGACAAGATTCCCTGCTCAAGGCAGGAAAGTTTAATGAAGGTCTCCAAATATATAGGTGGAGCAAGACACCCCCCCCCAAAAAAAAGCTGGAAACAGATCTGCAGAACTGGTTTTGCTTGCTCTGCAGGTGGCGGCTAGTGTCCTTGGAGAACAATGGGCTTCACCTTGGTCTGAGCGCTCCACCCTAGGTGGGAAGCAGTGGCTTGCAGAGTTTTGAAACTCCCCCAGCTCAAAAAGGCTGGGGGAAGGGCACACCACTGGAAGGGCATGTCAATCAGAAATGATGCATTTGTTGAAGAAAGGAAGGACAGTAAGGGACAGTGGGGGTGCAGAGTACAGAGTAGGGAGTAGACACCCCAGGAAATGAAGCTTGTAGTATCAGCTTTAGAAATCAGATCCAAAGTTTCATCTTCTGCTGAGCTTGACTTCAGTCTAACAAATGAAATGCATTAATCCAAACAACTGTTTGCTCAGAGCTTCCTAATTTAGGAAATGGAGTGCTTTGGCCTTTGGAGAGTTAGTGTCAAATGTGCGGTGAATATGGACCATGGCAAGTGATGTCTTAAACACATAATTCACTGTTTCAGTGATTACACATATCGGACTTAACAGCATGTTGCGTTCCATTGCCAGCGTAGATTTCTGCCCCTCCTTCCCTTCCTTCCTCTCTCTTCCTAAGACAAGTTGGTACCAGGATGGTGGGGTATTGCTGTGACAGACATAGCCATGTTGGTTTTGGGCGGACTGTGGGAGGACGTTGCAACTTTGGGCTACAAGAGCTGTTGAGCGTTAAGAGCTCAGTGGGATGTTCTGTGGGAACTTGGAAGATAAGAATGTCGAGCGAGAGCAGTGTGGAAGATGGAGGCCTGGCTGGTGACTTTTCCAAGGGAAGTTTAAAGACGCTGTGAGCAATTTGCTATTTTGAATTAAGGTTCTGTCATTCTGGTCAGCTGGGACTGGAACGTCAGCCATGATTAACAAGAGACCAGCATCATTGAAGTGAAAACTTTACATTGCCAGGACAATCGATGCTGGTTAGATGGAGCTAGGAAATTAGCAGTGATGAAGGGACCAGCATCACTGGGGTGAAATGTCCTGGGGAGTGTTTCCTCACAGTAGCATACAGAGGCTGCATTCCAGAAGCAGCCAAGGTTGGACCTCAAGCTGGCAGCCAAACCTGGTATTGTTTAGAGTCACCCAGATAGTTACTGGTTTTGAAGGCATGAAGGGGTGAAAGGATGAGAATTATAGGCTAAGAATCCCCCGTGCCTAAGTCTTAAATAACCCCCCAAAAGCAGAAGTTTAGCCCACTCTTTGTTAACCCAGGAATGCACATGTCACACCTGCCTCCAGGGTCCAACTGCGAGCCACAGGCTGGGAAGGTCCCTGGCATCCTTTCTCGTCCCGCCTCAGCTGGGGTGAGGGAGAGCTCATGCCTGGCGGGCACTCAGGTCCCCAAGCACCTACTACTAGTTGGGGAGGGGGGGGCTTTGAATACGTAATCCTGGCCCCATAACAGGAAACGCGTAACAGGAAATACATATGTAACCCTGTGCGTGACCCTGGCCCCGTAATAGGAAATGTGTACGTGGTGCCACGAAAGCAGAAATGACCTAACTAGTTTCTATCTGGCTTCTATAGGAAACTGATTGGTTCTCAGAGAGCCCGGGCTTGGATACTTTAAACTGATTGGCTTAGGAGCTGTGGAGTGGTTTGTGTTAGGCGGGTTCTGTTGTAAGCCTATAAAAGCTGCCCTGATTCTGCACTCCTGGTACATAGTCTTTTACCCTGCGTGGTGTATGGCTGTGTTCCCCAGTGGCTCTGGAATAAAAATCCTCTTGCTGTTGCATCAAAAAAGTTTCTCGCGAGTGATCTGGGGTGTCGCCTTCCGAGGCGTGGGGTGCTGGGGGCATCCCTGTTTTTCTTTCGGGTCTTACAGGGGGTCATGGAGAACAGCTGAAACTTGGCACTGTGAGAAGCCAGGAGAGACCATTGGTGAAGGTACAACCTTAGTGGCAGTTGAGGGCCCAGAATTGAAGGGGTCATGCAGAGAAATTGAGGTTTGGTACCATAAAGAGATCCCAGGAGAAGCTATTGATGAAAATGCATCCTAGTTGCAGCAGAGGACCCCAAAGCTTCAGAGAGGCCAGTACTATGGGATGCCCACCAAGAACAGCATCAGTCAGAGTAGAGCCAGTCAGAGCCTAGAAGCCAGGCTGAGTGCCCTGCATAGGGCACAGTCAGAGAAGTGACCCAAACTCATTGGAGGAGCCCAGAAGGTCATAAGCAGATCCAAGACAATTGGATGCTGAGTTACTTACACTGTTGGGATTTGGTTTTGCTTTGTTCAGATTGTGACTGTGTCCTGGTTTTCTCTTCTTGAAGAAAGGAAGCACTTAACTTAGTTTTAACATTACAAGATCCCACAGGTGAGAAACTAAATTTTTAAAGAGATTTTTAGGTTTTAAAAAAGACTTCAATTTTTAAAGAGAGTGAATTTTGAAGTGTTTTAATTTCTAAGGACTGTGGGACTTTTAAAGTTGGTAAAATGTTTTATGTTACGGTGTTAATGTTAATATGTGACCTCAGGGATAAAAAAGAAGGAATGACTGTGGTTTAACAGTGATATGTTTATGTGTAACATTGACAAAGGTCAGTTGTCCTGGCTGCCTTTACGTCAGCTTGGCACAAGCTGGTCATCTGAAAGGAGGGAACCTCGACTGAGAAAATGCCTCCTCAAGACACAGCTGCAACAATAGCAATAAAACCCAAATGGAATTAGCATACAAAAAGACACATCGATCAATGAAGTCAAATCCAAGACCCAGGCATAAATCTACACGATTAGAGACACATGATTTTTGATAAAGAAGCCAGAAATATACAATAAAAAAAAGAAAGAAAGCATCTTCAACAAATGGTGCTGGTCTAAATAGATTTCTAAATAGATGTAGAAGAATGTGGAGATCTATATCCATCATCTTGCACAAAACTCAAGTCCAAAGGGACAACGACTTCAACATAGAACCAGAAACATTAAGTCTGATAGAAGAGAAAGTGAGAAACAGCCTTGAGCTCACTGTCACAGGAGACACTTTCTAAGCAAAACACCAGCAACGCAGGCCCTAAGATCGAGAATTAATAAATGGGACTTGGTCTAAATTAGGGTCTCATTGCTGTGAAGAGACACCATGACCACAGCAACTCTTACAACAGAAAATATTTAGTTGGGACTGGCTTACCGTTTCATAGGTTTGGCCTCACCATGGCAGGAAGCATGGCAGTGCGTAGGCAGACACGGTGCTGGAGGAGCCGAGAGTTCTAACATAGGCAGCAAAAGAGACTGTGTGCCACACCAGGTGTAGCTTAAACATAAGAGATCTCAGATCCCATTCCCACAGTGACACACATCCCCCAAAATGGTCACAGATACTCCAAGAAGGCCACACCTCCTAATAGTGCCACCCCTATGGGCCAAACTGAAAAGGTTCTGTAAGGCAAAGGACACCATTAAAGGACAAAACAGCAACCTACAAAATGGGGAAAGATCTTCACGAAATGCACATCTGACAGAGGCTGATATCTTATATATATATATATATATATATATATATATATATATATATTATAGCAAGAAACTAGACATCAACAAACTAAATCTAATTTAAAAATGGGGTACAGATCTAAACAGAATTCTCAGCAGAGAAATTTCAAATAGCTGAGAAGCACTTATGTTCAACATCCTTAGCCATCAGGGAAATGCAGATCAAAACTACTTTGAGATTCTATCTTACACCTGTCAGAGTGGCTAAGACCAAAAACACAAATGATAGCTGTCAGGGATGTTGGGCAAGGGGAACACTCCTTTGTTGGTGGATGTGGAGAGCCTTATTGGGGTGCTGTGCTGCTTGCCAGGAACCTGACATTGGCCAAGGACAAGGGCTTCAAGCAGGAATCTGACATTAGGGCATAACAGGGAAGTAGGTTACGGCAGGAATTTTTATCTTAGGGTGGAATGAGAGAAGCAAGCTTCAGGCAAGATTCTGGGCTTGGACAAGGAAGTAGGCTCAGGTATTTTGGTCTTTCTGACAAGCCCTTGGAAACAACTGTCACAGAACTTTACTTATTGCCTTGACAATTTTGTGTTTACCATCTTGCTAGTCCTCATTGATCTTAATTCCTGCATGTAATTAAATTGGTATAAAAATGGATTGGAAATTATTAAACCCGCCTTCAGTCTCAGAATTGACTGGGGTCATACTGCAGTTTGTTTAATTGTCTCTTTCTTTTCAATCCCCACTCCTGTGCTGGAGAACCTGTTGACTGACTGAGCATGCTTGGTCAGGTAGAGTGCAAAACTGTTCAGCGACCTTGGAAATCAATATGAAAGTTTCCCAGAAAATTGAGAATAAATCTATGTCAAGACCCAGGCATACCATTCCTGCGTATGTACCCAAAGGATCCTCCATCCTACCACAAGAACACTTGCTCAACTATGTTTATAGCTGCTTTATTAATAATAGCCAGAAGCTGGGAACAACTAAGACGTCCCTCAACTGAAGAATGGATTAAAATATGTGGTACATTTACACAGTGGAGTATTACTAAGCTGTTAAAAAAAATGTCATCATTGGGCTGGAGAGATGGCTCAGTGGTTAAGAGCACTGGCTGCTCTTCCAGAGGTCCTGAGTTCAATTCCCAGCAACCACATAGTGCCTCACAACCATTTGTGATGGGATCTGATGCCCTCTTCAGATGTGTGTGAAGGTAGCAACGGTGTACTCATAGACATGAAATAAATGAATCTTTAAAACATTTTGTTTTATCATGAAATTTGATAGCAAATGGATGGAACTAGAAAAAAATCATCCTGAGGTAGCTCAGACCCAGAAAGGCAATCAGGGCATGCATTAACTTGTAAGTGGATATTAGAAGTCAAGTAAAGAATAGCCATGTGACAATTTATAGACCTAGATTAGCTGAGTAACATGGGGAGCTTAAGAGGGGGTGCAAGGCTCTCCCTGGAATAGAAATAGGAAATCAAATAGATTCCCTGGGTGGACGGCAGACACGGGGGGCTGTGAACAGAAGGGATCAGGTACAGGAGTGGAAAGAGAATACTGGAAGAAATGACTGGAATTAGGGGGTGCATTTTAAGGGTGAGGTAAAACCCTGGAACAGTAGAAACTCCATGGAACCTATGAGGGTGTCACTTACAAAGACTCCAAGTAATGGGGGCATGGAGCCTGAGCTGACCATCCTCTGTAACCAGGCAAGGCCTCGAGTGGAGGGATTGGGACACCAATCCAGACACAAAACCTTTGACCTATGGCTTGCCATGCCTGTAAGGTAGAACGTGCTGTGACCGGAGCCTAGCATAAATGTCAGCAGAGAGGCCAGAGGGGCTTCACCCAGCAACCGACGGGAGCAGATGCAGAGTCCTACAGCCAAATAGTAGGCAGAGCTCAGGGAGTCCTGCGAAGGATGGGAGGAAGGATTGGAGGAGCCAGAGGGGTCAAGGACACCACAAGAACATGACACACAGAATAAACAGACTGGGACCCAAAGGAGCTCACAGAGACCACAGACCCTGTATGGGTCTGAGCTAGGTTCTCTGCATGCATGTTATGGTTGTGTAGCTTGGTGTCTTTGTGAAATTCCAAACAAGGAAGTGGGGGTGGGTGGGAGGGGGGTGCTGTTCCTCCATCTGTAGACTAGGTGTCTGGATGTGTTGTTTTAGCAGAGAAAATTAACCAGACCCAGGGTGTCTTCCTGCAGCTCTCGGGCTGAGCCCACACGAATGGCTGGCTGTTCATACCTCTGCTGTAGCAGTTGCCAGGCAGTTGAAAAGATTAGTGTGATTGACTTCTCAGATGCATCAAGCCCACGGGGAAAGAGCAGGGGCTGATTCACTGTTAATACAAACACACAGCTCTCATCTGCAGGGAAGAAGATAATAGATTATTCTAGAGGCAAAGAAAGAAATCAATCAATCAAGGCACTTTCAAAATACAGGGATGGAAACATCGGATAGGCAGGTAATGGTGAAACAAGGAAACCTCTGCTTCCGGGCATCAGATTTTGTCTGCTCCTTGTGTGCGGGGAGCAGGAGGTGGCTGGTCTGTGAGTTGGCGAAAGCTGGCCTTCCGTTTGTCTCTTATGAAAGGATTTGCCCAGTAGCATTGAGGATGTTTGATCAAACCTATAGGCACTCAATGAATGCCTATTAGGGGCTAAAGATAGTCCAGGATACAAAAGTTCTGATCAGCCTTGTAGAATCCTTAACATGGGCGTCGGGTTTTTGCTGTGGGCACTTCAGTTCATACCCCCTTGTGTCCATTACCCAGCCATGGGGCCTGGCGAGTACTGCCCTAGCTGACCATCGCTCTGAGCGAGCTTGGCAGGGGCCCCATTAGGAAAGGGAGGTTTTTTTTTTTAGCCCTTTCTGGCAATGTCCAGGAAGGCTCCAGATGGATATACAATGTGAAATGGCTATGGGCTGGCAGGAGGCCCCGTGTAGGGACCCACAGGGAGGCAGCTGTGCCAGAGGAGGGGACGGTGAGCTGGATGGGATCCATAGGCTACAGGATGATAAGGCGTGAGATAAGGGGGGACCGGCAAACTTCTGAAAAGAATGTAATGCCTCCGCCATTGCTTCTTACATGATAGGACTGTTTCTCCTTTTTTGTCTGATTAGTTTGCAGGGAGAAATGCCAAAGGCTTTTCAAAAAGCTAGATCGTGTAGAATTTTATAGGTGAGAACCAAGGGAAATTTGCTACTCTGCTACCTGCTCTTTGAGCATAATGGGTTACTGGCATCAGTAGAAATTGCTCCATTGGTGGTGATCAAAAGTTCCAAATCACGGCGATAGCTTCACAGATACCTAAGGCTCTGGTTGGATTATGCGTATACACCTGCCGACGGCTTTGCAAGGGGTTGCCTTTTGTCTCCTTTTCATCAAACTAAATGAACCTGATCAGTTATGTGTTTGGATGCTGGAAAGATGGGAATTTTCTGAGTTTTCCAGCCTGGTGGTTATAAGCTTTAGATATCTCTGTTCTCCCTGAACACCTCAACCTTTCCACTTTTGCTCCAGAGGGTCAGCAGTTTCCTACTCCTCTGAAGTGGGGCACAGCCTACCAGACAAGGGCTTATGTCAGGAGATGTGGTTTGAATAAGAATGTCCCCATTCATATATTTGAATACCCAGTCACTGAGACTGGAACCATTTAAAAGGGTTAGAAGGATTAAGAGATCTTGCTAGAGTACCTGTGGCCTTGTATAGCATTAGGCCTAGACTCTTTCTTTGCCTGCAGACCAGGAGGTAAAGATCTCAGCTACTTCTCCAGAGCCACGTCAGCCACCGTGTTCCCAGTCATGATGATAACATACTAAGACTCTCAAACTGGAAGCAAGCCCCAGTTAAAAGCTGTCTTTTATAAGAGTTTCTTTCATCATGGTGCCTCTTCATAGCAATAGAACAGACACTGAGACAGTAGGTTTTGGTGAAACTTATCCTTCAGGGAAATAAGTGTGGGCAGTCTGAGTTACAAAAGCCCCTTCCTACTACTAAGCCTTAGTCACTATTCTGTTGCTGTGAAGAGGCGCCGTTACCATGGCAACTCTTAAGAGGAAAACATTTAATTGGGCCTTGCTTACATTCAGAGGTTTAGTCCATTATCATTGTGGCAGAAAGCATGCCTGCACACAGACAGACATGGTGCTGGAGAGGAAGCTGAGAATTCTACAACTGGATTGACAGGCAGCAGGAGGAGAAACTGAGTCACTGGGCCTGTCTAGGGCCTCTGAAGCCTCAAACCCCACCCTCAGTGACACACTTCCTCCAATAGCATCACACCCACTCCAAGGCTACAGCTCCCGATCCTTTCAAATACTGCTACTTCTGAGAACCTGTGGGGGCAGTTCCATTCAAAGCCCCGCGTAATCAGAACCTTACTAAGTCAGTTGCTGTGCCCTGAGGAAGTAGTGCACACATCATTTCCCAATTTACTTGGCCACAGGGCCTGTCACCTTCAGACAATGCAGAGTGCTACGGAGCTTACACTAGGATACGCCCAGGAAATGAGAGAAGAGCTTCCGTTCCAGTCCAGCTCCAGTCTGGAAGTCATCAGGCGAGGAACAGTAGTGGCCATAACCCAGACCACTTATAGGAGGTTTAGAAGTTGACAATTTAGTGAAAACCTTGGGAAAAGTTTGCTATAATAATATTATAATTATAATATTACACAGTATACATATATCACTATAATAATATTGTAATTATAATATTACATATAGTATATAATACTTAATATACTTATAATTATATAATTATATTATATAATATTACATATAACATAATACATATGTTACATATGTACTACATGTGTAATTTATTATATATTGCATGTAATTACAGCAATTACATGCAATATATAAGTTTATATTTATGCAATATATAATAAATATAATAATTATAATAAGCACATATAAGTATAATTTATATATAATTAGCATATTATAATAGTTAAACATACTCTTAGTTAATGACCCAACAATCTTTACCCTGGATGTTTGCCTGAAGGTATTAAAATCATATTCAGTAATAGTTGGTACATAAGTGTGCACAATCAGCTTACTCATAAATGTCAACTAAAAAGAATATAAATTTCAATGGATGGGGGGATAATCAAGTTGTAGTACGAGCCTATTGTGTATTACTACTTAAAATATTAACACATATGTCAATGTGAGTGATTTTTTAATGCATCTTGATACCTGACAGAGTCCAGAGTCCACAGGGCACATGCTATAAACTATATAGTCCCCTTTATATGACATTCTGGAGAAGACAAACCTACAGTGTCAGAAAACATCAGATTTTCCAGTGACTGGCAGGTGCAGAGAGAGAGGGTGACCTTAAGGGGCAGCAAAGGGAATTTCGGGCTCTGATGAACCGGCTTTGTATTATTGGGGGGCACATGGGCAGAACTCCATATAGCTAACTCAGTTCTATCCTACGAAAAACTTTAAGATTAAAATTTTTTTCTTTTTTTTTAAAATTTATCATTCCATTCATTTACATCTCCACCGATATCCCACTTCCCGGTTACCCCTCCACAGACCTCCCATCCCACATCTGCCCTCTCCCCTTCCCCCTTTGCCTCTATGAGGGTGCTCCCCCACCTACCCACCCTCTCCTGCCCCACCTCTCCAGCATCCCACTTCGCTGGGTAACAAATCTCTACAAGACCAAGAGCCTCCCTTCACATTGCTGTCAGGCAAGGCCATTGTCTGCTACCTGTGGATCTGGAGCCACGGACCCTCCCTGTGTACTGCTTGGCTGATGGTCTAGTCCCTGGGGAGCACTGGACGTCCGGTCAGCCCACACTGTTCTTCCTATGGATTGCAATACCCCTCCGCCCCTCTAGTCCTCCCACCAGCTCCATTACTGGGGTCCCCGAGCTCAGTCAGTCTGATGATTGTCTCCAAAAATAAAAAATCTTAAACAGATATGAAACCTATGATAGCTTTGGCGGTGAAGAAAGCTAAAGCAGAGAAAACATTAAAAGAAGTAAGTTACATAAATTTAAGTTACATCAAATTTAAATAATCACAAAGAGAAACTACATGGCATAAACTTCACAAAACTCAGGGACATTTTGTATACTGTAATTAAAGTAAAACGTCACTTTTCCCCCCCTAGACTTCCCAGTGTGTCTCAGACTAGACAAAATCAGATATTTACTGAGTATCATATTTATACTCAAAAATCTCTTTCTAGTGCACGTATTTCAATCACATCCCCTTGTTAGCCACAGAGAATCCAAGGGAGAAATATTTTAAGTTCTATTTACTTGATCTTTTTAGTTGGTTTTCTTATCTTGTAAAGATTTTTCAAATCAAAGAACAAGCCTAAGCCCTTTGTCATCTGAAAGGGCTTTTGTTCTGAAATTTCATGAAGTGACTTTGTTGTGTTTCATGTAAGCGGTGGTTGTTTTTAAAGGTAAAAGCTTATTGATCAGAGCACCACATCCCTGAGAAATCAAACTCATCCTGTTTTCAAAGAGATTTAAATCAATTTATTCAGAAGGACACACTTCTGCAGATTCGAGAGCAAATTAAAATCCTGGCTTATTTTGCATTCGTGAATGCGTGTGAAGGAACGGTGGGAGAAAAGGAACTTTAATGCAGCCTTTCCTGGGGGGAAAATGGAGGAAGAGACTGAAACCTATGGGTTTTCAAAGTTCTAAGGAGATCCGTTAAGGAGGGCGTGAGTGCATGCACAGACCTGCAGTTACTCAACATGTGCTTCCCAGAGAGGTTTTACTCCAGTCCTTGAGCCCCACAATGACAGCAAAATGAACATTCTCTGGTGTTTCAGAACCCACGATCCTCTGGGTCAGAGCAGCGTGTGTTGTTTTGGCAAACACAACTCTCCCAGGAATAACTATTTCTATTCCAATGGGGAAGAGTACTGATGAGTCTAAGCTATCAGTCAAACTTATTCCACAAGGTTGTGTAATTAAGAAAGAAAGAAAAAAAAAAACCCAATCTTATTCAACAATTTTTTTCATTTGTACAGACAGAATGAGGGAACCTTTTGAAAGCCACTATTTTATGTCACTTGCCTATTTTTGACTTTAGGTGTGAACGTGGGTCCCAAAATATTTTAATTTTTTAAATTAAGATTCTGTGTCATCCAGGAGAACAAGTCCCTCTAAGAACAGCTGAGCAAAGCTCTTCTGAGCTCACAGACTGAAGCAGCGATCACAGGCTGCACAGGGCTGCACCAGCTCCTCCGCACACACCTCACAGCTTTCCGTCAGCACTTCAGGGGACTCCTGGGTGTGTCCATCGTGGGTCTCTAATTCTTGTAAATCTCTTGGGACTCATCCATTTTTTCCCCCCTTTGGCTTGTTTTGTTCAACAAAGTGATGGGACTTTGTCTTGTCTTACATCTTATTTTATTATGTTTTGTAGTTATCCTGTAGTAGCCTGTTCTTTTCTAATGAGAGACAGAAAGGGTGTGGATCCAGATGGGAGGGGGATGGGGAGAGACAGAGACGAGTAGAGGGAGGGAGACTGTGATCATATTATGTTGTATTAGAAAAGGAGGAAAGGAAATTTAATAAAAAGGGAGAAGGAAGAACAGCCAGGTGGGTAGGAAGAAGTGGAGAAGTGGGTCTGGGAAGGGTTGGAGCAGAGGAGGAAATCAAAACTTACTGCCCAAAATCCCAAAGAGCTGATTAAAAAGGTGGTGTGTGTGTGTGTGTGTGTGTGTGTGTGTGAGAGAGAGAGAGAGAGAGAGAGAGAGAGAGAGAGAGAGAATGTGTGTTGTGTATATATAGAAGGTTCTGTGTCACTGAAATTATGCCCTGGGCTAAGGGTGTAAAAATGAGAAGAGAAGCATCTGGAAGCCTTCCCAAAGCTGGGGGGTTGTGGGGTTTCAGGAAGGACTCTTAGGAGGCAAGTGTTGAAGCCCCACCCCTAGCAGCGGCCACACCCCTCTGCTGCAGCTCTGTGGTTCTCCCTGTCAAACCTGTGTGTCTATCAACAATTGCTAGCGTGACTCTCTATAGCCCTGTTCTAACATCACATCTGACCCCGCTGCGTGTTTTCTTCTGTGCTAATTGCCTCTGGTATCTTACAGGCGTCGTCTGTGAATGTACCCAACAACACCAGAAAAACGAACAGTACTATTAGCCTCCCTCTTAGATGGAAAATCCTGTGCAATAGCATCAACAGTGTGCCCAGGCTTCACACCTAGGTACGTGCTGGGAAACAGTATGAACAATGCAAATACACGGTCTGCATTCAGAACCCCACATCCCTCGTCCAGGTTAAACAGCCTGAAAAAAAAAAAAAAAAAAAAAAAAAGATGTCTACCTGCTCGAGGAGGAAGAAACACGGAGGACAAGGCGATGCTGAGCACCCTGGGAGAGAAATGAGTAGGAAAACGGAAATATTATAAGGAGCCTGTTTCAACACCAGCAGGACATTCCCTTTTGTCACCTGTGTGGCCATCACAACTCAGTGACCTTGAGAAGTCACTTCATTCGTCTCTGGCTCCTCCACCTTACCAGGATGACCTGTCTAAGAGCCCGATCAGGGAAATGTTCCACATCAGATCCAATCAAGCTGTCTTGCCCTTGAACTACAGCAGTGAAGCCTCCCCTTGCTGTAGGTTGCTTACTGGTTACCACTGAGCCGGGCAACCTCTTGTCAGTACGCTGACCCACGGAGCCTAGGAGACAAGTGGGAAGGGAGGGTCTTTGTCCCCGGTAGGCCCCAAGCTGCGGTCGTTCTGATTTCCACACTCTTCCATTAAGTTTCCCGGGAATTCCAGCTTGAGAGATTCTATCCTGATGTCAGGCTCCACAGGCACTCTGTCTCCATAGTACTCAGAACTAAAGAGAAAGCTCATGAATTTGAAATCTACTTGCTGGATAAATGACGTATGGATTTGTATAGACACCTCCACCACCACCACCACCACCACCAACAACAACAACAAAAAAACCCTAATGCAATATTTTATTGATTTATTGAGAGTTTTGCACAACATATTTGATCACATCCATGCCCTCCAGCTCCTCCCAGGTCCACACCTACCTCCCCACATATCCCTCAACATCATGTCCTTAAAAAGAAAAAAATCAACCCATCGACTCCAGTTTGTCCCGCCCCTTCTGGGTATGAGGCCATTCCCTGGAGTGTGGTCCACCCCACTGGCCTCATCTTCAGAAGATGCACACCATCAACATCAGTTACACTGAGCTCTTCCCCTCTTCAGGCTGGAATGCTGGCTGACCTGTCTGTGTGCAGACACCCACAGCTGCCGTGAGTCTGACTTTCGGTCGCCTGTCATCTCCCAAAGATGCTATTTCACCTCAGTCCTGTCCAACGGCATGTTCTTAGGACCGTCCCAATCCACCCACCCTTCCCACTGCCCCACCCCCCCGCCACCCCAACCCCCGCTTCTGCAATGGTTGCTGAGCCTGGAGGGGTGGCTTAGACGCTTGCTGTGTCTGAGCACCCCCACTGAGGCTTGTTCTCTGCATTTTGGTTGGTTGTGGGTTTCTGCAGTCACCCCCATCAGCTGCACAAAGAAGCTCCTCTGAGGAGGACTGAGAGGGGCACTCTGAGGGTCCTGAGATCCCCCCGTAGGGCATGCCACCCGTGACTGACCTCCCTCCACCAGCAACCCAGATAAACGAGCAAGGGTTTTCTGTTTGCTTGTTTTGTTGGTGTTTTTGTTTGCTTATGTGTTTGGTTTTTGGCAGTGGGGCCTTCTGTCCACCGACCTTTAAAACCCAAATCACAGGAGACCAGCCTCTGCCCGCTCTGCAGTAAGAACATGAATAACCCAGAGCTATTAGATACAATTTGCTTCTTTCCGAATGAAGGAAACAACTATGAATGTTTTTCTCATCCTTGGGCAAACTGCCTAGTTTCAAACACTACACGCTTTGAGAATGTTCTCTGGGCAGAACTGAAAAGTGACTTTTTTACTGGAATACCACGGTGGAGTGAGCTCAGGCAAGCCCGGCTCATGCTGAACAGTGCGGCTCACTCTTTTTTATTTCTTTTTCTTTTCATTAGATATATTCTTTATTTACACTTCAAATGTTATCCCCTTTCCTGGTCTCCCCCCCCCCTTCAAAAAATCCCATAAGCCATCTCCCCTTCCCCTGTTCTCCAATCAACCCCCTCCCACTTCCCTGTCCTGGTATTCCCCTACACTGCAGCATCGAGCCTTCTCAGGATCAAGGGCCTCTCCTCCCTTTGATGTCCAACAAGGCCATCCTCTGCTGCCTATGCATCTGGAGCCATGGGTCCCTTCAAGTGTACTCTTTGGTTGATGGTTTTGTCCCTGGGGGCTCTGGGAGTACTGGGTGGCTCATATTGTTGTTCCTTCTATGGTGCTGCAAACCCCTTCAGCTCCTGGGGTCTTTCTCTAGCTCCTCCATTGGGGATCCTGTGCTCAGTTACAGACCTCAACAGACATAAGAAGATCAAACTAATCCCATGCCTCCTATGATCACTATGCAACTCACTCTTACTGTCAAAGGCTACTTACAAAAAATCCCCAAAGGCCGCATCCTGGCCTGGCCAACCTCACAGTTCCTTCTTTCCATTCAGAGACTGTGAAAATTCTTTTCCTATGAAATACAGACCACTAGCTGCTAGCTTTTTCCTTAAGTGCCAGAGGCAGAGGCAAATGGACTCTAGTTCCATCCTCCTGACTCTGCTGGTCTCCTCTGAGCACAGGCCACCTGAGTTAGCCCTCCCTGGCTTACCACTAACCTGTTTCAGTGCAGACACACTCTCCTGGTTACTGGAGATGAGCATGAATTTACCACATCTTCAGGCTAGCTGAAGCAGGTCAGTCTCAGGGGATGGTAGCCTAGCAACCACTCAGTCTTCAGGCTTATTACACAGGCACCTTCTCCTTGAAGTCACCTGACCCCTTTCTACCATGGCCTGAAAGGACTGTGTGGTGGAGAAACTAGAGAGGGCCTTAGTCTCAGTTTGAGTATGTGTGTGCATGTGTGTGTGTGTGCGCGTGCGTGTGTCTGTGTGTCTGTATGTGTCTGTGTGCTTCCATGTATGTGTGTTCATGTGTGTGTGTCTGTGTGTGTGTTTCTGTGTCTCTATGTGTGTCTGTGTGTGTCCATGTGTGTGGTGTGTGTGCGTGTCTGTGTGCGTGTGTGTGTCTGTGTGTCTGTGTGCGTGTGTGTGCGTGTGTGTGTGTGTGTGTGTGTGTGTGTCAGAGCAGAAAATGGATTAAAGACAGAAATAGGGAACCTGACCATTAAGTAAGCTTTAGCATCTCCCAGATCAAACATCCCGAGCAATCTATCTGCTGAAATTGGCCTAACTGCTGCTTCAGAAAACACCAGAAGGGCACCCTCTTCCATCTCAGCACAGATAGCTGCTCTTAGAATAGAGCCACTCCCAAGAGCATCTTCCAGTGTCCAAGCACTGCCGCTTACAGAGCTCCGAGAGCAGCAGCGGCTCTCACCGTGGACTGCAACCTCGGAGGGGGTCAGATGACCCTCCACGGAGATCCCCCGAGCCCTTCAGAAAGCACAGAGGCTTACATTACAGTCACAGCAGCAGCAAAGTTACGGTTATGAAGTAGCAATGAGAATACTTTTATGATGGGGGTGGGGTCACCACACTATAAGGAAATGTACTGAAGGGCCGCAGCATTAGGAAGGGAGGCTGAGAACCGAGGTAGAGTGTCCCGGCATAGCTCTAAGGACATTCTCAGCCAGTGTTATTTTATTAAAGACATCAATTGTATTCATTCCAGTGCTACTGATAAGAAATCTGATAACCAGGGCAGCCAAGTAACCTGCTTTAAGTCACATAGCTTATAAAAAGCTCGGTTTTTTTTTTTTCCTACGGTCAATGGGGCAAGCAACGGCCTTGACCCCCACGCTCCACCAGCTTCACCTGTTTCGATGGCGTTAAAGGAAACAGCATAGCCGGGCGTGGTGGCGCACGCCTTTAATCCCAGCACTTGGGAGGCAGAGGCAGGCGGATTTCTGAGTTCGAGGCCAGCCTGGTCTACAGAGTGAGTTCCAGGACAGCCAGGGCTACACAGAGAAACCCTGTCTCCAAAACCAAAACAAAAAAAAAACAAAACAAAACAAAAAACAACAACAACAACAAAAAAAAACAAAAAACAAAAAAAGGAAACAGCATGGAAGTGCTCTCCACAGCAGCCACGCGGGCGATTTAAAGCGATATTAGGGACACGCCCTCCGCACACCACAAGCTCCTGGGAAAAACATCTCCCACCGATTTGCCACCCTCCTCAGTCCTGATTTTACAAGAGTAAAAAGCTGTAAATGCCCATTAAATGAAGTAATGGATGATCACATTCTAAATGAGCTTTTAGATACAGTTGTGAGGCGTCTTCTCAAAAAAAAAAAAAAAAAGCACTCTTGCATCTTCTAAATCATTTAAAGTCACTTTCCTTTACGCTCCTGGGAAAGTCAGCGTCTCCACCTAGCCACTGAGAAAAATCTCACCACCCACATGTGTGACTCTATGACTCTATCTCTCCAGTTTCCTGGGAAGAGATGCGTATGCTTAAAAAACAACCGACCAAAGAGAAGACAAGCAAGTATTTCATTTGCTGGGAACTGAGCTGGATAACGGTACTATGGCTTCTATTGTGGTTCATACACTTACTTGCATGGCGTATATAAGACATGTACATGAGTGCAAACACACACACTTCATATAAATAGAGAATATGTAATGATCACAGACATTTGCTTATATTCATTTTAAAGATCAAATAAGATACTTTGCAAGGAGTGGGTGCGGGTCATTAGGAATGATCACAAGGGAGGAAGATGGAGGGACCCATGGCTCCAGCCACATATGTAGCAGAGGATGGCCTTGTCGGACATCAGTGGGCAGAGAGGCCCTTGGTCCTGTGAATACTCGATGACCAGGGAAGTGGGAATGGGTGGGTGGGGGGAACACACCCATAGAAGCAGGGGGAAGGGGGATACACTAGGGGGTCTTCTGAGGGGAAACCAGGAAAGGGGTTAACATTTAAAATGTAAATAAAACAAATATCTAATAAAAAAATAAATTCAAAAAGAAAAAAAAAAGTGAGAGGAGTCACCTGCTCTCTGAACTGCCGCGGGCAGCCTGACAGGAAGCAGTGTAGTCAGCCGCAGCTGGAAGCGCCTCTGGGGCAGAGGCCGCCAGCCAACAGCAATGGGAACTCGGCCCAGGCTGGCCGCCAGCTCAGTCCGCATCGACACTGGCAAGTGAAGCCAGGAAAGAGCCAGTTAATCGCTTTCACCGAACTGGTGTGCTGCCCATGCCGTTCCCTTGGAGTCCCCAGAGAAGCTGTCGAGCGGCATGGTTTTTCCTGCATGTGGTCGATCTGCCGTGACAGCTATCGGTGTGAGAAATCCTCAGCGCTGGATGAAGGCAGCCTGTTCTGAGTAACGGGGAGCCAAACCTAATCTCTCCAGCTGCTTAGTTTTGAGGAATGATGCAGAAGAGCCTCGCAACCCTGAGACCCAAGGGAAAAGCTGCAGATGGTGGAGCAGCTCAGTCCTCACCAGCTGAGCAATCTATGTGTGGAACACTGGCAGTTAATCCCAGTGACAACCTTCCCAAAGGCCTGTAGGGGTTCATAAGCATCCAAGGGGAACGACGGGAAGCCACTTAGCAGTTCTACCATCGCTTCTCTTATAAAGGTGAATGAACGAAATTTTCAAGAAAGGTCTCCTTGTGTGTGAGCCTCACCACCCACGGAATGTCACCTCAGACCAGCCCTGACAAAGAAGCACCAGCTCTTAAGGAAGAGCTTTATTTTTTCTTTTTCTTTTATTAGATATTTGCTTTGTTTACATTTCAAATGGTATCCCCTTTCCTCAGCACCCCTCCGAAACCCCCCATCCCATGCCCTCCCCCCCTGCTCACCAACCAACCCACTCCCACCTCCCTGCCCTCGCAGTCCCCTACACTGGGGCATCAAGCCTTCACAGGACCAACGGCCTCTCCTCTCATTGATGTCTGAAAAGGTCATCCTCTGCTACTTATGTAGCTGGAGCCATGGGTTCCTCCTTGTGTACTCTGGTTGGGGGTTTAGTCCCTGTGAGATCTGGGGGTGCTGGTTGGTTCATGTTGTTCCTCCTGCCGGGCTGCAAACCTCTTCAGCTCCTTGGATCCTTTCTCTAGCTCCTCCATTGGGGAACCCTATGCTCTTAAGAGTAACTGAAAGTTTCCTGTTTGTAACCTTTGTTAGACCCAACTCTACCCACAATAGTTTACATAAAAACAAAGGAACAAAAGAGCCCCTGGGAGACCATTTGCTTTGAAGCACAAATGCAAATAGTCTGTTTTCTCAAGCCCTGATTGCTAAACCTCCACTGCCTGAGTCACTGGCAAGGTGAAGGTCATGGAATTACTCCTGAGACTGTAAGTGATGCCCAGGCACTTACAGTTATTTGGGAGAATGCCCTCTGTGATGGTTTGTATATGATTGGCCCAGGGAGTGACCCTATTTGGAGGTGTGACCTTGTTGGTGTAGGTTTGTCACTGTGGGTGTGGGCTTAAGACCCTCACCCTGGCTGCCTGGAAGTCAGTCTTCTACTAGCAGCCTTCAGGTGAAGATGGAGAACTCTCAGCTCTTCCTGTAACATGCCTGCCTGGATGCTGCCATGTTTCTGCCTTGATGACAATGGACTGAACCTCTGAGCCTGTAAGCCAACCCCAATTAAATGTTGTCTTTTATAAAACTTGCATTGGTCATGGTGTCTGTTCACAGCAGTAAAACCCTAACTAAGACAGAAATTGGTACCGGGAGTGGGGTATTGCTATGATAGGCATGACCATGCTTTTGTTCGGAAGAATGTGGATTTTGGGACTTTGGATTTGGAAAGCCACGGAATGCTTTAAGTGGGGCTTAATGGGCCAGACTAGTAGGAATATGGAAGACAGTGGTGCTGAGGGTCATTTGAACTGTGTAGGCCTGATGGCCCATGAGGTTTCAATGGAGAAGAACTTTCATATGTGGCTGAGAAACTGTTTTTGTGATGTTTTGGTGAAGAACATGGCTGCTTTTTGCTACTGTCTGAAGAGACTGACCAAGGCTAAGGTAAAGAGATTTATATTAATTGCATTTGCAAAGGAAGTCTCAAAAAAGCCCAACAAAGACTTTGTTCTCTGGATAAGTCTGATGAAGATAATTTTGAACAAACATAGCAAGCTGAGAAAGGAAAAGTACAAAATATATAGTTTGAGTATTAAAGGGACTCCAGGAAGTGAAATGGAGTTGAATTCAAGGATATTAAATTGAATTAAAGGAGTGGTGACCTTGGGGGCAAGATTCACCCAGTTAACTTTAGGTCCAGGCATGGTCGTACAAGCCTTTAATCCCAGGAGGCAAAGAAAAGCAGACCTCTGAGTTCAAGGCCAGCCTAGAACAGAGCAAATTCTAGGTGAAGAAAAACTTTAATCCAGGCTTGGTGAACCACACCTTTAATCCCAGTGCTTAGGAGACAGGCATGCAGATCTCTTGAGTTCAAGGTCAGTCTAAGGAGCAAGATTCAGGGCAGCCAACTTAGGCAGTGAAGGATCTGGGAAAAAGAAAGCTAGTGATAATTGAATAGAACAAGGGAGCCAATGTTCTAGCTCCTGCAAGTAGCAGATCTCAGCAGCTTCAGCCATGTGTCTCTGGCTTTATAGTCAAGAGAAGGAAACTACTGAAACAATTGATGCTGGTTAGCTGGAGCTAAGAAATTAGTGGTGATTAAGAAAAGGCCAGCATCACTGAGGTGAAATATAGGAAGTGTTTTCTGAGAGCACAAAGAAGCTGTATTCCAGAGATAGCTAAGTGTTCCTCATGCTGCAGCTGTACTTGGTAACGTGTAAGAATCATCCAGGTGGTACTGGTTTTTAAGGCATGAAGATATCATGAAGAACAGCTGAGGCTTGGTACTGTGAGAGACCATGAAAGGCCATTGGTGAAAGTGTACCCTCAGTTGTAATTGACAGCCCAGGACTGAAGGGGTCATGCAAAGGAGTTGAAGCTTGGTACTATGAAGAGAGCCTATGAGAGGCTTTGGTGAATTATAGTTGCAGTGGAAGACCCTAGCATATTGGAGATGCCAGTACCATGGGATGACCACCAAGAACAGCAGTCCAGTGGAGTGGATCAAATTGAACTTAGAGTGCTACAAAGGGCAGAGCTGGAGAAGTGACACCAGCTCTTTGGAGATACACAGAAGATCATGTGTAGATCTCAGACACTGGAACAAGAAGGTATGAAGCTGAAATTGACTTGGGGTACCCAAGATGTTAAAGATGCCAGAGCCACAGGATGCCTGCCAAGGAAAGCTGCTAACAGGGAGTGGAACAAGGCCAGGAGAAAGATCCTTGTTGCAGTCAACAAAAATGAAAAAGGAGTTGAATATCTGAAGACTGCTTTGCCATCAGTCATGGAGATGCAGAGTTTGGACTTTGCCCAGCTGGTTTCCTGTCTTGCTTGGGGGATTACAGTTAAGTGATTGGGTGAATCTCAAAAGGGACCTTGAACTTTGGACTTTTAACACTGTTGAGACTGCTATAGACTACAGGGACTTTTGAAGTTGGACTAAATGTATTTTGCATTATGCTATGTTTAAGTATGGCCCCCACAGACTCATGTTTGAACAAGCCTATGGGGGCCAGGGAGTGGAATGTGATGGTTTGTATATGATTGGCCCAGGGAGTGACCCTATTTGGAGGTGTGGCCTTGTTGGTGTAGGTGTGTCACTGTGGGTGTGGGCTTAAGACCCTCACCCTGGCTGCCTGGAAGTCAGTCTTCTACTAGCAGCCTTCAGGTGAAGATGGAGAACTCTCAGCTCTTCCTATACCATGTCTGCCTGGATGCTGCCATGTTTCTGCCTTGATGACAATGGACTGAACCTCTGAGCCTGTAAGCCAACCCCAATTAAATGTTGTCTTTTATAAAACTTGCATTTTTATAAAACAGTCATGGTGTCTGTTCACAGCAGTAAAACACTAACTAAGACACCCTCCTAAACCCTGCTTTCTCTCTGACTGTGCAACCTTCTCTCAAGTGCTTGACCGTAGGTGTGTGGGCTTCTCCAGATGACATGTAGGGAGCTGGTCTTCTGATACCACTTTTCTGTCAT
This sequence comes from Apodemus agrarius, assembly GCA_964023405.1. NCBI lineage: Eukaryota > Metazoa > Chordata > Mammalia > Rodentia > Muridae > Apodemus > Apodemus agrarius. The sequence continues at coordinate 113,174,870 of OZ030007.1, read as the reverse complement.
TCACTGTGGCTAACTGACGTTTTGCCAAGTTCTTTCCCTTTCCCTGTAAGTGAACCATTGCCTCAGGTTCCCTTCTGAATTTGCGTGTATGTGTTTGTGGGTGTGTTTTTGTTTGTGCGGGAGCTGCAGGTGCACAACTGTGAACTTGTGTGTGAAAGTCGGAGAGCAACCTCGGTGACTTTCCTCAAGTGGTGGCCGTTTTATGTCTCAAGACAAGGCCACTCAGAACTCCCTGATCCTGCCAGGCCGCCTGACTAGGGAGCCCCAAGAATCTGTCTCCAGCTTCCGAGCTCTGGTGTTACAAACATGGACCATCATGCCCAACTTATTTTTTAAAATGTGAGTTCGGGATATGGAACTCAGGTCATACTGGCAAAGTGAGCACTTCATCAGCTGAGCTCTCTGCCCAAGCCCATCTTACCTGTGACAGCATTTTCCAGCTGGATCTTTAGGTAGTCAAATCTTTGCTCACTAGTAACGATGACAGATTACAGCCACAGAAATCATGCAAGCTGTAGTACAGTTAAAGCAGGATCCTGCCCTATGGAAGGCAGACCAAGAGCAAGAAAAGCAACCAACTCATGACAGGCATGACATAGAAGGCCTGCTTTTAACTTCCCCAGAGTTGTTCATCGTTTGGGTGCCATAATAAATTGATAACCTTTTCCCTAAATCTAACACTATTATTTATTTAATCAGTTATTTATTTTGTCATGTATATATATATGTATGTATGTATGTATCTATCTATCTATCTATCACCTATCTATCTATCTATCTATCTATCTATCTATCTATCTATCTCTTTACCCTTTCTACTCTAGCCACCTATCCTCGAAAAAATTACCTCCTAATTCAAAATCTCTTTGCTGATTCATGAAGTAGAAATAAAAATAGTATGGAACCTGTAGGGTTGTTCTGAAGATCAGGCAATAGCCTTTGTATGCATGTGCACACATAGGTGTGTGTGTGTGTGTGTGTGTGTGTGTGTGTGTGTAGTGTGTGTTTCCAAGTGGTTTATGCTGTTTACTGACTTAACTTGTTCCATAATTCAATGTGGCCATTCTTCAATATATCAAATAATTTTTGAATCCAAGGAAAGATGTCCCAGATTAGGGTCTTAACATCCTCCCAAATCTGAGTCCCTGGTGAGCTTCTCCCATGTAAAGGAGAACCTGAAAATCTTCTGAGACGCTCATTAAGCCATGCACAGTCATCCACCTCCTGTCACATAAATATACACAGTAAGTACCAGCCACCTTAGCCCCACATGCTATGTTACCTGGGAAGTACTCTATCACTTTCTTGAACCTCTGAGCTTGGGACCCTTAGAGTGCCCTAGAAGAGCGGGCAGCCATGGAAGTGAGTAGACTACAGAAAGCTGCCTGTTCTCCGGTCTCCATGTCAAGCAAACCAGGAGATAATAACCTTCAGTTCCACTGACTCTTTCTAAGTGACAGGGCTTGAGAGTCTCAACGATCATTCCCCAGGGAAACTCGGGTCGCCTTTCACCACACAGTTCCAGGCTGTTTCTGGATGCTGCATAAGTGAGTAACCAGTTCTAAATCCAAAATTCATTTACAAAGTCATCACTGGTAAATTCAGAAGAGCATCTATCCTGTATAAATACAGTCAGTCAGAAACAGGGACACAGTGAAACTAATTGAAGCTTTGGACCAATTGTGTGTGTGTGTGTGTGTGTGTGTGTGTGTGTGTATATATATATATATATATATATATATATATATAACATTTCATCCTAAAGCAAAAGAATATACCTTTTTCTCAGCACCTCATGGTACCGTCTCCAAAATTGACCATATAATTGGTCAACAAGACAGACCTCAACAGATATAAGGAGATCAAACTAATCCCATGCCTCCTATCAGATCACTATGGAGTAAGAGTGGTCTTCAATAGCAACAAAAACAACAGAAAGCCCACATACACATGGAAGCTGAACACTACTCATTGATACCTTGGTTAAGGAAGAAATAAAGAAAGAAATCAAAGACTTTCTAGAATTTAATGAAAATAAAGGCACAACATACCCAAAATTACGGGAAACTCATAATACTGAGTGCCTCCAAAAAGAAACTGGAGAGAGCATATATTAGCAGCTTAAGGGCACACCTGAAAGCTCTGGAACAGAAAGAAGCTAATTCACCCAGGAGGAGTAGAGACAGCAAATCATCAAACTCAGTGCTGAAAACAACCAAGTAGAAACAAAGAGAACCATACAAAGAATCAATAAAACCAGGAGCTGGTTCTTTGAGAAAATCAACAAGATAGATAAACCCTTAGCCAGACTAATAAGAGGGCACCGACACAGTATCCAAATTAACAAAATTAGAAATGAAAAGGGAGATATAACAACAGAAACTGAGGAAATTAAAAAAAAATCATCAGATCCTACTACAAAGGCCTATATTCAGCACAACTGGAAAATCTGGAGGAAATGGACAATTTCCTAGACAGATACCAGATACCAAAATTAAATCAGGATCAAATAGATTATCTAAACAGTCTCATAATCCCTAAAGAAATAGAAGTGGTCACTGAAAGTCTTCCAACCCAAAAAAGCACAGGACCAGATGATTTTAGTGCAGAATTCTATCAGACCTTCAAAGAAGACCTAATACCAGTACTCTTCAAACTATTCCACAAAATAGAATCAGAAGGAACACTACCCAACTCATTCTATAAAGCCACAATTATACTGATACCAAAACCACACTAAGATCCAACAAAGAAAGAGAACTTCCCATCAATTTCCCTTATGAATTTTGTTGCAAAAATACTCAATAAAATTCTTGCCAATCGAATCCAAGAACACATCAAAATGATCATTCACCATGATCAAGTAGGCTTCATCCCAGGGATGCAGGGATGGTTTAATATATGGAAATCCATCAATGGAATCCACTACATAAACAAACTCAAAGAAAAAAATACCACATGGTCGATTCATTAGATGCTGAAAAAGCATTTGACAAAATTCAGCATCCTTTCATGCTAAAAGTCTTGGAAAGAACGGGAATTCATGGCCCATACCTAAACATAGTAAAAGTAATATACAGCAAACTGGTAGCCAGCATCAAACTAAATGGAGAGAAACTTGAAGCAATCCCACTAAAATTAGGGACTAGACAAGGCTGCCCCCTCTCTCCATATCTTTTCAATATAGTACTTGAAGTTCTAGCTAGAGCAATTAGACAACATAAGGAGGTCAAAGGGATACAAATTGGAAAGGAAGAAGTCGAACTATCACTATTTGCAGATGATATGATAGTATGCTTAAGTAACTCAAAAAACTCCACCAGAGAACTCCTACAACTGATAAACAACTTCAGCAAAGTGGCTGGTTATAAAATCAACTCATGCAAATCAGTAGCCTTCCTATACTCAAAGGATAAGCAGGCTGAGAAAGAAATTAGGGAAATGACACCCTTCACAATAGCCACAAACAATATAAAGTATCTTGGGGTGACTCTAACCAAACAAGTGAAAGATCTGTATGACAGGTCTCTGGAGAAGGAAATCAAAGAAGACATCAGAAAATGGAAAAATGTTCCATGCTTGTGCATTGGCAGGATTAATATAGTAAAAATGGCCATCATGCCAAAAGCAATATACAGATTCAATGCAATCCCCATCAAAATCCCAACTCAGTTCTTTATAGGTTAGAAAGAGCAATTCTCAAATTCATCTGGAATAACAAAAAACCCTGGATAGCTAAAACTATTCTCAACAGTAAAAGAACTTCTGGAGGAATCAGTATTCTAGACCTCAAGCAGTACTACAGAGCAATAGTGTTTAAAACTGCATGGTATTGGTGCAGTGACAGGTATATAGATCAATGGAATAGAAGACCCAGAAATGAACTTCACCCACCTGTGGTCACTTGATCTTCGACAAAGGAGCTAAAACCAATCAGTGGAAAAATGATAGCCTTTTCAACAAATGGTGCTGGTTCAACTGGAGGTCAGCATGCAGAAGAATGCACATAGATCCATTCTTATCTCCTAGTACTAAGCTCAACTCCAAGTGGATCAAAGACCTCCACATAAAACCAGATACACTGAAACTAATAGAAAAGAAACTGGGGAAGACCCTTGAGGACTTGGGCACAGGGGAAAATTTCCTGAACAGAACACCAATAGCTTATGCTCTAAGATCAGGAATAGACAAATGGGGCCTCATAAAATTACAAAGTTTCTGTAAGGCAAAGGACACTGTCAAAAGGACAAAACAGCAACGAACAAATTGGAAAAAGATCTTCATCAACCCTACATCTGACAGAGGGCTAATATCCAATATATACAAAGAACTCAAGAAGTTAGACCCCAGAGAGTCAAACAACCCTATTAAAAATGGGGTACAGAGCTAAACAAAGAATTTTCACCTGAAGAATTTCGAATGGCTGAAAAGCACCTTAAGAAATGTTCAACATCATTAGCCATTAGGGAAATGCAAATCAAAACAACCCTGAGATTTCACCTCACACCAGTCAGAATGACTAAGATTAAAAACTCAGGAGACAGCAGGTCTTGGGGAGGATGTGGAGAAAGAGGAATACTCTTCCACTACTGGTGGGATTGCAAGATGGTACAACCACTCTGGAAATCAGTCTGGCGGTTCCTCAGAAAACTGGGCATGACACTTCCGGAGGACCCTGTTATATCACTCTTGGGCATATACCCAGAGGATTCCCTGGCGTGCAATAAGGACACATGCTCCACTATGTTCATAGCAGCCTTATTTATAGCCAGAAGCTGGAAAGAACCCTGATGTCCCTCGATGAAGGAATGGATACAGAAAATGTGGTATATTTATACAATAGAATACTACTCAGCAATTAAAAACAATGAATTCATGAAATTCTTAGGCAAATGGTTGGAACTAGAAAATATCATCCTAAGTGAGGTAACCCAATCACAAAAGAACACACATGGAATACCGTCACTGATAAGTGGATATTAGCTCAGAAGCTCTGAATACCCAAGACACAATTAACATATAAAATGATTCCCAAGAAGAAGAAGGAAGGAGAGGACCCTGGTCCTGGAAAGGCTTGATGCAGCAATGTAGGGGATTACCAGAACAGTGAAGTGGGAGGGGGTTGATTGGGGAATGGGCAGAGGGAAGAGGGCTTATGGGACTTATGGGGAGGGGGGAACTAGGAAAGGAGAAAGCATTTGGAATGTAAACAAGGAATATAGAAAATATAAATAAATAAATAAATAAATAAATAAATAAATATGGCCGGGCGGCGGTGGCACACGCCTGTAATCCCAGCACTTCGGAGGCAGAGGCAGATGGATTTCTGAGTTCGAGGCCAGCCTGGTCTACAAAGTGAGTTCCAGGACAGGCAGGACTACACAGAGAAACCCTGTCTCAAAAATAAATAATAAATAAATAAATAAATAAATAAATAAGGCTAGAAGCTTCTTCTGTGCAAAACTGACTGACAGCCAAGTGATGTCTGATTCCATACCTTTATACTGAAGCTTATATTTCGAAAAACATGAGCTTTTTTTTCTCAAAAAAAAATGGCAACAATCTTAATGCTGATTCAATATGTAAATGAAATAAATGGAAAAGCAAAATAATGTTGGTAAGACTTTAGCAAGGGGGAGTTGCCTCTCAATGTCCCGTAGGTAGTGGTAACTTGCTGCATATGTTTCTGGATCTTTTTCTACCCATCGACAGAACTCTGAACATGCCTTTTCTTTGAGGCCTCAGCCCTCTTTTCAGCTAGAGCATGCTCAATGGATGTCCAACCAGTCTAAATGTAATCAGATTTTCCTTCAACAAATGATCAGGTACTTTAAAAATAAATACTGAGTTTTGCTGATCTTTTCTTCTCTGTTCTCTCTTCTGCTCCCCCCTGCCCCCACTAGAGCAGAGCCCAGTTGTGTGGCAGAAGCAGGCTCACTTCCCATCCCTGGAAGGAAGGAAGGGCCCTGGCCTAATATATGCTTTGGCTCTGTGCATGCTCATGTCTCCATCTCAGGGTAATGCCACTATCCCTCAAGGATCGGCTTCTTGGTTGGGCTGGCCAAGGTCTGTGGTTGTCAATTTGATGACATCTGGAATCATTTAAAAACCCCAAGTGGAGGGTATGTCTGTAAGAGATTTTTGCTTTATTTAAAATGAGAAGATCCACTTCTGGATCTTTGAGGTAAGAAGACACACCTTTAACCTTGATCATTTGAGCTGAGACAAACCCCACCTCTAATCTGAGCCACACCTTCTGCTGGAAGTCTATCTTGGCATATAGAAGATGGAAGTCTTTGATCTTTCCCTAATTGTTCTCCCCTAACTAGCAAGTCAATCCTCTCACTGGCATTAGAGCCTACTTTGGAATTCTAGAGTATACTATAGACCAGTTGAGAGCTCCAGACTCATGGACTGAGCAACTTCTGGATTCTTGGGCTTTCTATTCCTAGTCAGCCCTTGCTGGATTAGCCTGCATGTCACTGTAATAAACCCCCATTCTATATGTATAGAGAAATCCATTCTGTAAGTTCTGTTACTCTAGAGAACTCTAACAAATACAACTTTGAAGGATGCCTCTGACAAAGCAGATTCGTCTTGACTTTAGCCAGCTGCACACCTCTGAGACTACATGCTCCCTTGCATCCAGCCAAAAGTCCATTGCAGGAATAATACCTTGCCTGCCATGTAGCCAGACTAGCAGATCCACCAGCCATGAGCTGTGCATTCATGGCTCAGACATGCACAGACATAGACTGACAACACTCTATGGAGTTAAACTCGGGCCTCCTTTACCTAACCCTGTGGCCTAGAGGTCCTGGGTTTGCTTCCAGCAGGCTTATCTCTTTCTTGCTATGGAGGTGCTACTCTTGGGGGCATGCTTGCTGACGTCCCAAAGGTGAATGGGATTGAAGGTTATAGAGGCACCTCGCCCATGCTCACCACCACAGTTGCTCAGCTTTTGAGACAATGGCGCTACAGAATCCTCATTTGCATGGAGGAAGTTAAATGTTATTCTTCAGCTTTCTCTTCGTGATCTTCTGCAGTTTTGCACAAACTTTTCTCATCCCTGCATATGTACAAATACCTAAGGCCAGCTGAGACCAAAATAAGGAACTCAAACAGGCAAAGGGGGGGCGTCAATCACGTTAAAATAAGATTCCTGTTACATACGTGATTCCAGCTCCCACGCCATTTTATATACTCTACATTTAGCTCCAGAACCGTCCTTAACTATTTAAAGCATTCTTGTTTCCCAAATAAACTCAGCCAGCGTCAGAACACCCACTTTACAGTTGTGTGAGACCATGTAACCATGTACATCAGCCAGATGCACCAGGATCCCAGGCAACCAAGCATAAAAGTCCTTTATTCTTTTTCTCACAGGCAGAGATACTTTGTGAATAGACAGAAGAGTTCTCAACATCAATTCTGATTCCAGAAAAAAAAATAAAACAACTCAGGAACAAGTTAAATATGTGTTTACTCAGTGTTTGTTTGTCTGATTGGTTGGTTGGTTGGTTTTTGGCATCGAGAAATGCCTTAATCTATATGGTTCGTGTGGACTAAAATACAAAAGGATCTCCCTATGGAGGGAGATGTTGCAGAGAAAGTTCACAAATTTTCCATGTAGAATAGAGCCAAGCTCTGCCAGTGTCTAAGGGGCTTTAGCTGTTAAACAAGCCAGTTGAGAAATCTAAGCAGTAGCCTGCAAAGCACAGATGGCTACATCTATGCTCAGTCTGTGAGAAAGAGGAGTCATGAGGTAGCGAGCCCAATTTCATCAGCAAAAGCTGAGGGAAAAGGCATGAGCCCACGGCCCACTGGGAGTCATGTCATGGCCCTGCTTGCTGACAGACAGGCTAGGCTGGTGGAAGAGGCTTTCTCTGGCTGTCAGATCATTTTCAAAAACAGCAATTCGTGTCATGCTAATAGCTCAGTCTATAATTAGGTGTATTTATCTATGTCCCTGTGATCTGTCCCTTGTTTGCCATGCTTGATTTCCTTTAAGAACAAATAATCCCTATGAATTATTCCTTTCTAGAGTGGCAAGTGGGAGGAAAGGAGAGAAGCAGAAGGGGAAGGAGGAGGGGAGTTGGAGAGGGAGGGAGGAAAGGGAGAGAGAGAAAGAGAGATTACAAAATGCTCTAAATTCAGTGTCCTGGACAATTAGGAGACAGTGGGTGGCCAACTGGGCTCTGAGCAGCATCATTATCCGTGTCAGGGAGATGCCTTGGCAGGTCCTGCTACCAGGAAACTGAAGCAATAATATCACCCCTCATATTCGCTCATTTTCCAGGAGCATTGGGGGACCGGCCAGCTACTGCCCAGTGTGCTGTTTCCCAGGAAATACTGCTGTACCCAAACCTTTTACAGCCTCCAGACTTCAGCGTCCCCTCTGAATCTTTAAACCATCCCCACGAACACTGGAGAGCACCTCCACAGGCATTATATAAGCTGTTACGATCTGCTCCTGATAGGAAACAGGAGTACCCTATTTCCATCGGAAATGGGAGTTTCCAGAAGTTTCATCGCATTGCGATGCTGCATATTCTGTGACAGCAGAGCTCACTTCATACACATAAAGACCGCACAAGCAAATACTGTCATGTTCCCACCTTCCGGATAAGAGCGGGTGTTCAGCGCGGCGAAGAGAGCGGCCATCTTGATTTGCTGTGCACAGACAGAGCCTACTAGACTGGCCTAGTCTTGGTTCTTGATGGCTACCTGAGCAGGCTGCCTCTTCTAACTGAAACAGAAAGGTGCTTGCACTGAGAAGCGGAACCGTTGGCATGTTTCTGCCAGTTCTTTCTCCTCTCATCGTGCATTCTACTCTGCTTTCTGTTGCTCTGATAAACACCACGATCAAAAGCAACTAGTGGAGGAGGGGGTTTATTGCACCTTATAGGTAACATGGTCCATCGCTGAGAGAGACCAAGGCAGTGACTGAAGGAATGAGCCTGAGGCAGGAGCCAAGGAGCAGTGCTGCTTCCTGCGTGTTCTCTATTCATGTCATTTTTAGCCCAGGCCCACCGGCTTCGGGAATGGTGCCGCCTACACTGGACTGGGCCCTCATATAAATTAACAATCTGGAAAATGCCCACAGGCATTGCCACAGGTCTCTCTGATCTGGAGAATTCCTTAGTCGAGTTTTCCTCTTCCCAGATGACTGTAGTCATCTGATGTGCCAAGACGATGGGCCAAGTTGAACTCTGATGCTCTGTCAATAATGAACCATGACACATGGTCTCATCCAGAAAAAGGGGGAAGACACAAGAAAGAACTAAGTATTACTCCCAGCTGTGCTGGGACCCTTATTGTATGAGCTCCTGGTTTGCCTCTTAAAAACGTAGTCTGTTGGTTAGCACTGAGACTGAAGGAGTCAGAACCTCTAGGGATTCAATAAGTTCTGGGATAGTGTGTCCAAATCTTCTGATTCATTGAGAAGCTGAGTAGGCTTTACACCAAGATTCTAAATTAATTATCCCCGCCATATTAAAAACGCCAGTAATGCCCATATATACTAATATTTAAACATAAAGAAAAATATATCAAAGATATGATTGCTATAAAGCAAGGGTTAAAAAAACACAAACTTCCATTCTTAGGTTTCATGTTCTGTCCCTCAGAATCCCACCTATTCCCCACTGGGTTTTGTGTAGATCATCAATTACTACTGTGGAAAGGTCCCAGAGGAACTCGATTGTCCCCTTGACACCGATTTGGCTTTTCCCTTCTGGCCGTCAGAAGAATCACCGTCTTGTTTGAAATCACAATCTTACCTGACACTCACACCCGGGCAGTCTTCCAGACCTCAGTGCCCACCTGTGCCACTCACACCCGGGCATCCTTCCAGATGTGCCATTCACACCTGAGCATCCTTCCAGATGTGCTGCTCATACCCGGGCATCCTTCCAGATGTGCCGCTCACACCTGAGCATCCTTCCAGATGTGCCGCTCACACCTGAGCACCCTTCACGGCCCTCAGTGCCCACCTGTGCTGCTTTCCAAACACTTTCAGCTGGGAGGAGCTTTAGGAAATATAATTTTTAGTACTTACCCCTTTCTATGAAGTTTGTCATAAAAAATGTATTGATTATCTTTCTTTTTAGTTTTGAATCTTGTCTTTTATACCCAGCACATTCTCTTACATTCATTTTACTCCATATTTTCCTATGGTATTATTATGAGCATTGATATTTTCACTTTTGTTCAATTGGTATTATATATGTATATATAATATAAATATATAAATATATACACATATATGTAATATAACACACACACTCCAGGACTAGTCCTGTTTGACTCTGAGCATCTTTCCTGCCTCAGTTCCTCAAATGCTAGGATTGCAGGTTTGCATCAAATTTACAGGGCACTGCCTGGGAGAGTCTCTTCTCGTGCTTATAATTTTGAATTGGGGCTCTAATTACAGACATAAGAGTGGAAAGCAGCACAGAACTAGTTTGTACTTTATATCCATTTTCTCAAGAATAGACTCATTTCTTCTCTCTCTCTCTCTCTCTCTCTCTCTCTTTCTTTCTTTCTTTCCGATGCAAAAGCAAGAGGTTTATTTTCCAGCGTGTCAGGGTCGACCTTCAATTAGTCCCTCAAGATCAGTTACTAAGAAGGCAACCTGAATGGCTATCACAAGCAGTTTTTATACTTTTTAGGGGCACAGGTTACATCAGCAAGGTTACAGTTCAAACTTATTAGCTAAGCATATGGGCCTTTCAATCTAATGGGTAGCAAGCATGAGACTCATCTGAACTCTACCTGGGACTGCCCAGAGAGTCAGGTGACTACCAGTACATTCTGAGAATTTTTTACTCAAGAATGTTCCTGTGGGTGGAGAATAGAACTTGGTCTAGCCTTGACCCCAGGGGGTTGGGAGAAGCTGTAAGGAGGATGTGGGACTGGACAAGCCCTCAGGGTCCCTCATATCCCCACCCCTTTTCTTGTACAAGCTTCAATCCTTGAACTCTGCTCAGGGGTCTTGGATAACTAAGTCATATTCTGCAGGTCCTGTCCTCAGGGTCTCATATTGTTGGCCCAGGACCATCAGCTGCACTGCTCCTATTCTCTCTCTTATGAAGGCGACAAGCTTGTTCAATATGCAGTGTCCAAAGGTCAGTAATAGCAGGAGAACAATTAGGGGTCCTAACAAGGTGGATGTGGGAGTGGTTAACGGAGGGGAGGAGTTAAACCAAGAGCGAACCGCCCTGACTCTGTTCTCTTTCTCTCTCTTCCGCTTGGCTAGCCCTTCTCTCATCTTGGCCACTAAATCTTTTTTTGTTGTGGTTGTTGTTTTGTTTTGTTTTGTTTTGTTTTTTTGAAGACAAAAAACAAAATCTGTGTAGCCCTGGATATCCTAGAACTCACTCTGTAGACCAGGCTGGCCTCAGACTCAGAAATCTGCCTGCCTCTGCCTCCCAAGTGCTGGGATCAAAGGTGTGCACCACCACTGCCTGGCGGCCATTGAATCTTTAACAGCCCCCTGAATGGTCTCCAGTATGTGCTTCTCGATGTTTCACACCCCCAGGTAGCACAGAAAAAGTGGTTGCCCCCCATAACACTGATAGGACTGTTGCTGGCTTCTCTCATCTCAGGGGCACTCCTCAACTCTGGGTGTCTGTACCCTAAGTCCCACCCTCCAAGGCCTCTTCTGGGACACAGTTTAGATTCACAAGTCTCTTGTCCCCCATATTCAGACAATCCTTCCCTCTGTGTCTCCAAGGCAGGGACACCCCAGGAGTCAAGGCCCACCCTGCTAAATCACAGAGATCAAAGACAAGGTCTGGCCACCAGAGACAATGCAGGTGTACCTCTCAGTGGACAAAGCCACATCTTCTTTTTCTTTTCTTTTTTTAAAAAATCTTTTTCTTCATTTTATTTTATCCGAACATTCCTTTTCAATTTCCTGTGTATCATGAACTAGATTTTCTAGTCCTTTATTTCACAACGACTTGAATTTTCACTTCAAATCAAAAGAAAAGCATTGCCTATGTGGAGTAAAATACTGTATGATGCAAAGCTAAGCTTTTGGCTTTGAAGCCTACCTAAGCTAGTCCTGCCACTGCATAGGCAGCTCCATCTCAACCACTGATTATCTTATCTGATGAACAAAGGAAAGGCGAGGAGCCCACACTACTTTACACGGAGCTGGAAGTTCATGTATCCTGGCTTTGGGTAATATTGCTTGCAGTCACAGCAACAATGGCAGTGGTGGCAGCGGCAGCGGCGGAAGCAGAGGAAGCCGTGGTGGAGGAAGCAGCTGCGGCAGCAGCAGCGGTGGCAGCAGCGGTGGCGGCAGCAGCAAAAGCAACAGTAGCATGGAGGCAGACATTGCTCAGGCTGGTGGATCATCCGTTATTTATTTGCTTTCTTATGAAGCCACTTGAGCATTCAAGCTTCTGTCCATTTTGTACATCACTTGACAGAATCGGAAGGCAAATGTTCTAGTGTGAGAGCAGCCAGGCTGTGGTAAGAAGAGGTGGAAACATAGAAACCATGAGGACCATGGTAGATGGGATTCGAAATGCTGGGCATGAGGCTGCGAAGACCAAGCCGGCAAGGGGCTGGTGAGTGCAGAGCAAACAAGTCTTGTTTGTTCCTCGTCCCTCCCCACCCCCACACCCCTCCACCCCCCACCCCCCCCCACTCCCGCCTTCTCCTCAAAGGCAAAGGAGAGCTGGGCCAGTGCATAGCCTCTGCTTCGTGTACCTCCAGGGAGCCTACGCATTCCACACTGTAACAAGCAGGTAACACGGCAATTGAAGGTTTTAGTGAGCAATTACATTTGATATGATTAGCATCAGGTGGGTTGTTCGAGTACTCCTGCAACAACCCACTTACGCCGGGAGTTACCTCAAAGGAAGACCTCTGAACCAAACACACAGGCTTATTAGAAACCCTGCGGCATGAGGCGAGCTTTGCTGTTGATGTGTTAGCCCACTTACAGTCCATACGTCCTGACAGCTGAAAAACATCAATAGACCCGCATGTGGAGAAAACAAAACCACTGTGGATTACGCTGACCATGGAGGAGACATCTAAACTAACTGGACTCTGCGAATACATGAAGCAATAGCAGACCTTTGTGTTGTTGTTTTGGTTTGGATTTTTGGTGTGTGTGTGTGTGTGTGTGTGTGTGTGTGTGTGTGATTATTTCTACTCTTCCTTTCAGATTTAAGGAACCTCTCACACAAGTACCTAAAAGGCTTTGAATTTTAAGCAGTACAGAACCTGTTATGTTACAATCCTCCATTCTAAAAGAGGAGACAGTAATATTTAGCTTAACTATCCTTATTAACAGGTCACCTAATCACGAACTGGAATAGTTCTCACAAAGCTAAAATGACAATACTAGTGTTGAAAAAATTTCAGCCTAGAATTATTAGATTTTTTTACAAGGCCATAACTCCTGAGAGGGTTTTATTTAGCACCTCTGTCTATGTAGTTAACACAACTAGATACCACTGAATGGAACAGTGCCTGGTACTCAGGGAAGGCAGTGAATCAAGGGGTAGACTGATGGGGGGGAGGTGGATGGATAGCTAGGTGGGTAGAGAGTGGGTGAGTGGTTAGGTGAGTGGTGGGTGGGTGGGTAGCTGGGTGGATGGGTAGGTGGATGGGGGTGGCTGAGTGAGTGCAGAGGTAGGTAGGAAATGGGTGGTTGGGTAGTATCTTAGTTAAGGTTTCACTGTTGTGAACAGACACCACTACCAAGGCAACTCTTATGAGGACAACATTTCATTGGGGCTGGTTTACAGGTTCAGAGGCCCAGTCCATTATCATCAAAGTGGGAGCATGGCAGCATCCAGGCAGGCATGGTGCAGGGGGAGCTGAGGGTTCTACATCTTCATCTGAAGGTTGCTAGCAGAATATTCAATTCCAGGCAGCTAGGACAAGGCCTTAAGCCTATGTCCACAGTGACACACCTATCCCAACAAGGCCACGTCTCAAAATAGTGCCACTCCCTGGGCCAAGCATTTTCAAACCATGACAAGTGTAGGTGGGTGGTGGACAGATGGATGGTGGGTAGATATGTGGATGGGTAGGTGGGTGGATGGGTTGATGTGTGGTTGGTGGGTAGTGGGTGGGTGGATAGGTGGGTGGATGGGTAGGTGGGTGGATGGGTTGATGTATGGTTGGTGGGTAGTGGGTGGGTGGATAGGTGGGTGGATGGGTTGATGTATGGTTGGTGGGCAGTGGGTGGGTGGATAGGTGGGTGGATGGGTTGGTGGATGATGGGTGGCTGGGTGGATCTAGGTAGGTGGGTGGATGGGTTGATGTATGGTTAGTGGGTAGTGGGTGGGTGGATAGGTGGGTGGATGGGTTGGTGGGTGATGGGTGACTGGGTGGGTCTAGGTAGGTGGGTACTGCATGTGTAGGGTGGGCAGGTGGGTGAGTAGGGAGGTGGTGGATAGATGGATGGGTGGGTGGATATGTGGGAAGAAAAGCAGATGGAAGAAGGGATGGGTGGATGAGATGCAGTCGGATGATGGATGACAGGCCTCCTGATCCTAAAACTAAGCCCTGTTTAATCCTGATCAGATTGGACTTTCACACTTACACTCTGGCCAACTCTTTAGTTCCCTTTTACATATTTTAATGACTTTCAAAGTATTGAGATTCTCTCCTCAAACCTTCCTAGTTCCATACTAACTGGCATCTTCTAGGAAAAGTAACTGGCACTTGATGCCCGTGTACTAATAGTTGCAGACACTGAATGAGTTCTTTTCTGTGTTTGCTGATCTGGTACTCACAGAAAGTCTGCAGTGGGTGCTGCCATAATACTCAAAAGCAGCAGCCAAGGTTTCCCAGGTTAAGTCATCCAAATCTACACACTTGTAGGTTCCAAACTCTATTAAAATGTTTTAGGAAAGTACTGCAGCCAGACAACGATGGAGTAAAATGTCCTTCCGGACCCTCCATAGCTCTCCTCTACACACTGCTCTCCACAAAGCCTTCTGCAGAAGCACCATCTGCAGCTCTGCGGTGCTGGACTGCTGACTTGGGTCAGGGCTGTGTGACTCGCCTTGTCTGGTGGTTCTCCCTTGACTGCCACATTCAAGGCAACCAACAGCCTGGAGCCCTGTAAGAGAGCTACTTCTCACTCCTCTCCGGAGAGGAGAACTCTGCTTTGCTCCTCTCCACCCCGGGAGACAAGCCTACTCATGGAGCTAGGTCAACTTTCTGCCCTTTCTGGTGTGGTCATGTGGGAGCCATCGAGTAACCAGAGGGAAATGTTGAGCTGGGGTGCAATGATGACAAAGGACAAAGCCATCCTCACAGGGGCACTGGGCGAAGAGCTGCCTACCCCCACGCCTGTGCTCTCTTGCACCCACTGGTTACCGAGGGCAGACTAAGTCAGGGACAATCTGTGATCTCAGACAAAGGGGTTCTGTTCATCTATGGACAGTTTCTAGTGGGAAAAAAGCTATGGATGAAGCATCCTTGTAAGTTAAAGGATTTTAATGGAGACCTGGGCAGGATATCACAGCAATCAATCGCTAGTGGTTTTCAAGGCATGGTCACCTGACCAGCATCATCATCACCTGGAAAGGTGACACAAATGCAGATGGTCAGGCCCATCGTGACTTAGATTCTCTGTCATTCCAGGTGTGAAATCCAGCAATATCTTCAGCAGTGAAGATATGAGGAATCACCTGTGGTGCATGGGATCCTGACTGTATCAGTGGAGACACGGAACTGAGTAGTGGCGTTCATCCATCCCTCTCGGCTTCCTGACTGAGGATGTGATGTGAACAACTGCTCCAAGCTCCAGCATTCCTGGTTTTTCCCTCTACGATGGACTCTACTGTGACCTGTGAGCAAAAATAAAACCTTTCGTCCCTAACTCACTTTTGTCAGAGTGTTTTACCATGGCCATAGGAAAAGAAGCTAAAACAGTGTTTTTAAGTTTGTATCGTGATTTGTATAGGCTTGGCCCAGGGAGTGGCACTATTAGAAGGTGTGGCCTTGTTGGAGTAGGTGTGGTTTTGTGGAGTGGGTGTGGCCTTGTTGGAGTAGGTATGTCTCTGTGGGCATGGGCTTTAAGAGCCTCATCCTAGCTGCCTGGAAGCCAGTATCTGCTAGCAGCCTTCAGATGAAGAACTCTCAGCTCCTCCCACACTGTGCCTGCCTGATGCTGTTACGTTCCTACCTTGATGGTAATGGACTGAACCTCTGAACCTGTAAGCCAGCCCCAATGAAATGTTGTCTTTATAAGAGTTGCCTTGGTCCCAGTTTTCTGAGGATCCGCCAAACTGATTTCCAGAGCGGTTTTACCATTTTGCAATCCCACCAACAATGGAGGAGTGTTCCTCTTTCTCCACATCCTCGCCAGCACTTGTTGTCTCTTGAGTTTTTAATCTTAGCCATTCTGACTGGTGTGAGGTGGAATCTCAGGGTTGTTTTGATTTGCATTTCCCTGATGACTAATGATGTTGAACATCTTTTAAGGTGTTTCTCGGCCATCCGAATTTCTTCTGGTGAAAATTCTTTGTTTAGCTCTGTGCCCCATTTTTTTGATAGGGTTATTTGGTTCTTTGGGGTCTAACTTCTTGAGTTCTTTGTATATATTGGATATTAGCCCTCTGTCGGATGTGGGGTTGGTGAAGATCTTTTCCCACTTTGTTGGTTGCCGTTTTGTCCTTCTGACAGTGTCCTTTGCTTTGCAGAAACTTTGTAATTTTATGAGGTCCCATTTGTCGATCCTTGATCTTAGAGCATAAGCTATTGGTGTTCTGTTCAGGAACTTTCCCCCTGTGCCCATGTCCTCCAGGGTCTTCCCAAGTTTCTTTTCTAATAGTTTCCGTGTGTCTGGTTTTATGTGGAGGTCCTTGATCCACTTGGAGTTGATCTTAGTGCAAAGAGATAAGAGTGGGTCAATTCGCATTCTTCTGCATGTTGACCTCCAGTTGAACCAGCACCATTTGTTGAAAAGGCTATCTTTATTCCACCGGATGGTTGTGGCTCCTTTATCAAAGATCAAGTGACCATAAGTCTGTGGGTTAATTTCTGGGTCTTCAATCCTGTTCCATTGATCTGCTTGCCTGTTGCTATACCAATACCATGCAGTTTTTAACACAATTGCTCTGTAGTACTGCTTGAGGTGTCACTCCCAGAGGACCCTGGCATACCACTCCTGGGCATATACCCAGAGGATTCCCCTGCATGCAATAAGGACACATGCTCCACTATGTTTATAGCAGCCTTGTTTATAATCGCCAGAAATTGGAAGGAGCCCAAATATCCCTCAAAGGAGGAATGGATACAGAAAATGTGGTATATTTATACAATGGAATACTACTCAGCAATTAAAAATAATGAATTCATGCAATTTGTAGGTAAATGGTTAGACCTGGAAAATATCATCCTGAGTGAGCTAACCCAATCACAAAAGAATGCACATGAAATGCAATCACTGATAAGTGGATATTAATGAGCCCAGAAGCACTAAATACTCAAGACACGAATAGCAAGTCAAATGATTCCCAAGAAGAAGAAAGGAGAGGACCCTGGGCATGTAAAGATTGCATCCAGTTTAGTAAAGAAACTGAGGGGGGAGGGGGAATGATTGGGGAATAGTTGGGGGGAGAGGAACTATGGGAACTATGGTGGGTGGGAACTGGGAAAGGGGAAAGCCCTTGGAATGTAAACATAGAATATAGAAAATAAAAATTAAAAAAAAAAAAAAAAAGAGTTGCCTTGGTCATGGTGTCTGTTCACAGCAGTAAAACTCTAAGACAGTTTGCTTGTTTCATAGCATATTTAGAATTTATATTTTGGGGGACTAGAGGGATATTTCTGTGGTTAAAAGCACTGGCTGTGCTTGCAGAGGACCTTGGTTCCCAGCACTGGTATGGTGACTCATAACCCACCTGTAACTGATGCACCACCTGTAATCCCAGCTCAGTGGAATTCATCGCCCTCTTCTGGCATCTATGGGTACTACACACATGGGGTTGCAGTTCTACATGCAGGCAAACACTCACGCATATAAAATAAAAGTTAATGTGTTTTTTTTTTTGATGGAGTATAATGTTTACTGCCTAAGAAGTAGCTGCATTACTTTGCACATAAAACATACGAACATTTGGGCGTCACCCCAGTTGGAGTGAACCAAAACCTAGAGAGGAAAGAATCATCCTTGCGTTCCCCGAGTGTCTCTGACTTACTGGGCACCTGAGTGGCTGTAAGCAGTGCTGACAGTCTTCACTTCTGTGGTCTAATTCTCTGCTGTTTGTCTTGGACTGTGCGTGGCGACATCTTAAATGCACAAGGACCCAAGCTCCTTTGTGTGGCCTGGAAAGGCTTGGCCAGCCCCCACGTCTCGCTGGACTCAGGACCCGTGTCACCATTACCTACAGCTTCTGCTGCACCTGGCTCGTGCTCAAGGCCACACCAATAAGAAGCCGCCACCGCCGGTCGCCTGCCTGTCGCACACATCATCAGACCCTGCCACACATTCCAGCCTCCTGCCCCCGCCCCCAGCATCCCGTGCTTACCTCAGCCTCCCACAAACTCTGTTGTATCGGAATTGACAATTGATGATTCTCTTGCCTTCATTAAATGTAAGTTGCAAAGACTGTGTAGGAGAACCTGTAGGAACATATCCAGAGGTAAGGCAAGGCCCCCGGTTGGGGGATGGGGTCGCCCACTAATCTCCAAATGTTTAACCCAGAATTGCTCCTGCCTAAAGGAAATACGAAGAAAAAGCACGGAGCAAAGACGGAAGGAAAAGCCATTCAGAGACCACTCCACCTTGGGGCCCATCCCGTATACAGACACCAAACCCTGACACTATTGCAGATGCCGAGAAGTACTTGTTGACAGGAGCCTGATGGAGCAGTCTCCTGAGAGGCCCTGCCAGAGCCTGACATATACAGAGGTGGATGCTTACAGCCAGCCAACCATTGGACTGAGCATGGGGTTCCTGATGGAGGAGTTGGAGAAAGGACTGAAGGAGCTGAAGGGGTTTGTAACCCCATAGGAAGAACAACAATATCAACCAACCAGTACTCCCGGAGATGCCAGGGACTAAACCACCAACCAAAGAGTACACATGGAGGGATACATGGCTCCAGCTGCATATGTAGCAGAGGATGGCCATATCGGGCATTAATGGGAGGAGAGGCCCCTGGTCCTGTGAAGGCTCAATGCCCCAGTATAGGGGAATGCCAAGGTGGTGAGGTGGGAGTGGGTAGGTGGGTGGGGGAGCACCCTCATAGAAGCAGAGGGAGGGGGGACAGGATAGGAGGTTTGTGCATGGGAAACCAGGAAAGGGGATAAAAATTTGAAATGTAAATAAATAAAATTCCCAATTTAAAAAAATGAAGAAAAATAAAAACCCAAACTTAAACAATGAAAATTAAAAAAGGAACTGTGTAGGCAGGGAGGTTGAATCGATCATTCTAGCAGTAGCAACGCAAGGAGTAGTGAGGTGGTCGATAAATATTCTTTGGCCATGTCCCAAACACAACCTTGTCAGGACAAGACTCAAAGAAAATCTCTCAACCTTTGAGGGCCCTTTCCCTGCCTCCCAACTTAGGAAATGACTTCTGTCAAGTGAGGGGTGTTTGGAAGGGCCAGCCATCCCCTGTGATCCGGCAGCCTGATGACTGCCAGGCCTTTCCACGGATTCTTTTGGTGTTCTTTTCTCCCTCAGATTGGCCCTATGTCCCATAATGTGCTATGGGGACACACCCCTGGGGGGAGGGGCGCTGCTGTCATGACTGCCCCCAGCACCAGCTTCTCCCATTTCAGATCAGGCAGCAAGCTTGCCTTGGTGGAGGCAGGGGGCTGCTTTCACAGGGACTTGGCTTCGGGAAACACTGACCATCAGGGTGCCCTTTAAAGTCTGCCCTTCAGGGTCACTTGCAGACCTTGGAAATAGCCGGGAAGGGACAGAGAGGCAGCCTCGCTGGTGGCAGCTCCATCCATTTCATTCATAACCAGTAAATGGAGACAGATGAGGGGAGACGGCCGTGGGGGTGGGCCACTGGCTTCTCTTGGCTCACCGCCTCGCTCTTCTCCAGATTGGTCCCTGAGCTGTTGACTGTAGAGAGCCAATATTGAGACTTGCTGCTACTGGCTGTTTTTCTCATTAAATGTCTAGATACACATTCCTTGCTTAATGACTTTCTTTGTTTAATAAATTTCCTTCATCTCGCATCCAGTCCAGAATTGGGAAGCGAATTTAGTACTGTGGAAATTCATTTTGCTTCTAAACCTCCTTTCCCCGGGTTTTTGCTATGGTCTGCACATACCCTCTGTCCTGATTCATGTATTATAATCTCAATTCCCCCAGAGGATGGCATTAGACAGTAGGGCATTTAGAAGGTGACTAGGGACAGAGGACTTTATAAAGGAAGCCCACAAGGCTGGTCTGCCTTCCCCCATTGTGAAGACAGAGGCAGGAAGATGTCGAATCTGTGAACCAGAAAAGGGGCCTCCTCCCACCTCAAGCTGGCTTGAGCCTTTTGACCTCAGGCTTTCTTCCCAGCCCTTAAATATGCACAGGATAAATTTCTGCCACCTGTCAATCGTGTCTTGTTTAGCAGCTAAATGGACTAAGACAACATTTCAAATCTTGAAGCCTCTTTGTGTTCCAGACTTTCCTTGGTTGGGCCACACTGCTTAAGGAAGTTTATGTGAGTCACCAAGGTGCTAGTTTAGAAACGATTCCTCTAGAAAGGCCCAGATTGGCTCCTGGAAGCGGTTTGTCCATCTTTCGTATTTACCCATCCTCCTAAGGCTTGCTCAGTCCTCACCCACCTAGCTCACAGACTGGAAAGACTCTGTTGTCCTGGATCAAATGAGTGAGGGTCTGGGGTGGGCTCAGCTCTGGTTCCCAGGTCCACAGCACAGCTCTCCAGCAGTGGACTTAGCTGTCTGACCCCCCTCTTTCCTTCCTGTGTCGCCCAGCGTAGAGAGCTTTTCTTTTATTAACCATCCTATAACATCTTTTGGGGCTTTAAAAAGCTCTCTGTGTGCATCATGTTGGGCCTTTAGAAATGCCAAAGAGTTACGCGATGATTCCTGCCGTGGCTCAGCAGAACGGTGCCAAATGTTCTTACCGTGGCCGTGGGCTGGCTCTGCCTCCTGGCGCCTGCAGCTGTGAGCGCTGGAGCCCACCTGTGTTCTTCAGTCCAGCCGATGCTGCATACCTTTGGGTGGTTCTCAAGGCGGGCCAAATATCAGAATCTCCCGGAGGAGGAGCTTAGAAAATATAATTCCCTTTTGGAAACATTTGCTTGCTGGGTCCAGGACAAAACCTGACAACTTGAGGATAAGATGGGTAATACTGAACCTGCACTCTGTCCCCCTGGGTTCCTTTCTGGAGCAGGAAAAATTTCCAGTTCTCATCTTCTCTTAGATCCGACCAATACCTTCTTTTCTTCTTCATCAGGAACCGAAGTTTTCGATTTGATGAGATCTTTCCCTGTGGAGTACATGTCCCACTTTCTAATTACTCGTTCCATGGCAGTGAGGCCCCGCCCCTTTCTTTTGTTTGCTGGGATCCCGTTACTTCATTTTAGAGAGAACTTGCTCCCCACATGGCCTCAGCTCAGGGGTCACAGCTCTGCAAGGACAGTGTCATGCAATCCCATGGTTTCTCACAGGAAGCTTGGTAGAAAAGAGCAAGCCTGACCCTTCCTGGGCTAGAAATGTTGTCATCTGCTCATTCCTTCTCCAGCTCCCACCATCAGGAATGCACCCATGAGCCTCCAACACTGTGAGTTACATAATGTTCTGCTCTTTAGAAAGTTGGCTGCATCTGGTATTTTGTTATAATAACATAAGATTGGCTAACATACTAGATATTCTTGCAGCTGGGTATGATCATCTGACCTGGTTCCACCACTCAGAACTCTCTTCCTGGACTTTGACATTAAATCAATTAAAACAAGCGGGGGAGGGGGGGACTCTGGGCACTGTCCTGTGTCTGGAGCTACTGGTGGCAGAGTGAAAACAATAGCCTGATAGCTTGTTCCCACAGTCTTAGCTTGACTTTCTCTAATGGCTAGCAAGCCCCCAGCCTGTTCTTTCTGTCACTCTGTAAGTACACATTAGTTGTTCTGTACATATTAACTTGCCCTGTTCCATAAACTAGACTCACTCCATCTCTATGTTTACAACTTTGAACAGGTAGTGTTGCAAGACCTTCAGTGTCTGTTGTCAAAAGCTCTTCTCAGAGGAAAAGCTGCCTTCCTACAAATGAAAATTGACTTTTGCTCCCAAGTCTCTAATACAGGTCCAGAGGTCAGCTTGACACTTCCTATTCACATTCTCTTACAACCATTTTTTAATTTCTGAAAACACAATCTAAGTTATTGAGCTTACCACTTATTCACGTTAGAATTCAGGTTACACATCCCTCAGAGCAAGCCTCTGCTCCTGGCCCCTTTGACTGTTATTGGCATTTATGACCAAGTGAGGATTTTGCAGACTCCTTGGTGGTCAACTTGCTTGGATCTGGAATCAACTAAGACACTCTTGGGTTTGGGAAGGTCTTCCTGGGGGGACTAACGGAGAGGGGCAGACCCTCCTGCAGAGGGCAGCACCTTCCGGACATGGCCCAGATCTTAGGAGCCCCAGGAGAAAGCCCTGCCTTCTTTCCTGGCTTCTTTCCATGCTGTTTGCAGCATGGCTGCCCACCTCTGTAGCCATTGAGGCCCAGCTTCATCACTCCTTGAATGTAGAATGAAGACTAGGGAGCTTCAGGCCTTTGTCTCCAGAATGAGACAGTGACCTCATTGGCTGGGTCACTTCTAGGGTTGAAGCCTCTTCAGCATGCAGACAGTCAGTTATACTCCCTCCACAGTGCCTACACATTAGTAAGCTAATGTATACACCCCTCCCCCCCTTGTAATATATACCCATTCTGCCACATTATCCCTCGGAGTCACTTTATTAATACATTCCTTTACAGGAGAAAGAAGCGAGTCCTGACAGAGGTGCTGACCTCTATTCTGGTGCTGAAGTGAGACACCAATTTGGCCTTCAAATATTTAACGTATTTCCCAGTACTCCACACGTGGTACTGACCTCAGCCAGCAGGAAAACATTATGACTGGTCTCCAGAAGTCTTGGCGTGCTTCTCATTGATGCGTTTAGAAGTATTTGCAATGGTCAAAGCTCAGAGCAAGCCGAGTGGCAGGGGGCTTTGATCTTCCAGTAATCCATCCACATGGAATATCGACAAGAATCTGTAATCTCTGTGATTCTAAGGAGTTTTCTCAGAACTGCAGCGTCTGGGTGATGGCCTGGCACACAAATGGCCTCAGAGCCCAAAACTTATCTTATTGGGTGAACTATTTTGTTGTTCACTAAAGAAACTAGGCTCTGTGGGGGAGTTCTATTTTATTTAAAAAATATTTTATGGGTATGAGTGCATGTATGTACGTATGTATGTATGTATGTATGTATGTATAACATGTGAGCTCAGTCAGTAACCACAGAAGCCAGAAGGAGGCCTCAGGTCCTTCACAAGAGCAGCCAGAATTCAAAACCACTGAGCAGTTTCTCCCTTTTTTTTTTTTTTTGATGGCATGAAACTGTTCTTTTAACTTTGCATCCCGAACAGCTATGCCAACACCTTATCCTTAGAAAACATTCAGCACGTGCTGTGAGTAAGCGAGTGAGCACACAGATGTATGAAGAGAGAGCGAAGGAAAGGAAGGGAAGAACGAGAGCAAATGCCATAAACAAAACGCTTTCATGGACTTCAGGGAGAGAGAGAGAGAGAGAGAGAGAGAGAGAGAGAGAGAGAGAGAGAGAGAGAGAAAGAGAGAGAGAGAGTTTCCATGGCCCTGGTCATGTGAAGTCTCATGAACTTTCCAACACTTGATCTGTCAGAAAGGTCATTAGTCCAGAAGACAAAATAGCTAATATTCTCAGATCTGAATTTATATTACATTCTGCTCAGAGCTCTTCATCTCTTCCTAGGCACTTCTGCTGTTCTATTTATAAAACATCGGAGATAAATTACCCAATATCTTAGAATTCATCCAACATTAATGGTCTGAGATTGGATTAACGATTACTGCAGAAAATGAAAACTGACAGAAAGGACAATGTTAGAAATTAATACCAGCATTTAAGTTTTCATCTGTGCATTTTTAATAATGTTGGTATAAGCTTACATTTAAAAACCAGTTTGCTTTTGAAATGTAATAATTAATGGAGCCAGCATGCCCGGAATCCCAGGATCCAGAGGGCCGAGGAAAGAGGAGTGCCATGAGTCCGAGACCAGCCTGGTCTACTCAGTGTGTATGCACTTAACTCACGTCTCATTCCTTGGGTATTTATCCAGGAGAAATGAAATAAAGTCCCATACACAGGTGTGAGCATCAATTGTCCAGAATAATCAAAGTAGCAAGAAACTGTAAAGAAGTCAAACATCTATCAATAAGTGAACTCATGAATAAAACAATGCATGTCCACATGAGAGACCACTCAACAGAACAGCTCTTTCAAGCCTAGGGCCAACTTATTTGTTTGGAATATGAAAACCCCATTTTCTAAAGCTTTCTTTCCCTCATCCTCCGTCTCTCTCTTTCTTTACATTTCCTTTTCAAGATAAAGCCTTGCCATGTAGCCCAGGCTGGCCAGGAACTCACTGTGTATCCTCAAACAGTCTTGAGCTGAGATCAGCTTTCTTGCTTTAGTTTCCCAAGTGCTGAGATTACGGACATGTGACACCCCGCTTGACTTAAAGACATCTAAATAGCAAACCTTCTATCTTAAGAAATAATTCCTGCCCCTCTCCTTTTCCTTTCCTTCCACCCGGTTAACTTTTTCCTTGCATATTTTTCGAATGCACAAATGACTGTCTCTTAACTAATTTTACTCAATTACTTTACAAGTTTTACTAATTGATTTATTAATTAACAGAGGAGGAGTCTGAAATCAGGAAAGCCACACTTGAAAAATCAACCCCATTGTTTACTACCTATGTGGCTGGAAAAATTGTCCTTCAATTCTCTTTCTTCTGGTAAAGCGAGATGCAAAATATGCCCATCCTTGGAGGGTAGTTATGAGGATTAAATCAGTGCATTTACAAAGACCCTGGTGTGCAGCTCCTCATATAGGAAGATCATAGAAGGCAGCACTGTGTGCCTTCAAGTGTCCAACCCGAATGTCACACACCACTGTACTGTTTAGAAAAATTATTGCTAAAATTACCATAATTTCTACTTATTTGGTGGTTGCTATGTGCCAGACACTCCTCAAATCAAATTCTATTTGATCTCAAAATACTTTGGTCTAATGAGCATTATCCACTTCCCCAGTGGGAAAACTTAGAATCAGAGAGGTTAAACATTTGCATAAGGTCATACTCATTTGCATAATGAGTAAGTGACTGAGCTCGAATTGAATCTTGAATCTTTTGAACTTTAGAATGCGTCCACCCATTCTTTCTCTCTCTTGTCTCTCCAAGCAGAATTCTAGTCCACAGTCAAGAAGCACTTCGTATATTTAGCACGTGTGATCTTAGCTCAGACAAATGAACACTTCCTGTTAAGTCTTTGGAAGTTTTCATAGTGTTTGTTCTCCTCTGCACACATATCCACATAGCCACCTTCACTATAGGCCCACAAGGCTGCTTCTGAGTTAGAGGTCAAATCCATGTCCATACATACAAATTTCCTACTTGGCAAACATTGAGGACCCTCACCTTCTGAAGTACTACCATTCCTAGGGGTGTAGAGATAAATCCAAGTAAGGGAAGATTGTACTAATGACTGCTGTAAAAAAAAAAAAAGTCCAATTCAGGGATCTACAACAGGAGCAACAACTTAGGCTTAAGGAGAGTGCTCTTAATTTGCTTACTGTCCTTTAGCAGAAAATATTTTTATATTTTATTGTTAAGGCCTAGGTAACTGTTACCTGGCTAGCCTGCCATTTTTGCTGTTACTAATAATATAAGGAAATTTTCTCATATGTTGTTTCTGCTGTTACTAGGAAACTTTCTCATGCCCAAGTTGATGACACATTCTGCTATATTCTGTCCCTTGGAAACCAATCACGAGACAAGTCAGTAGAACTGCTTAGTATAGTTAACCACAATAAACTTGGAGCTGAACCAACCATCCAGCACCACTTCCTGCGCTGTGCATAAGCCTTCACGGCATTTGCTTTTATAAGCTGCCCCTGGGATGGACTCCAACATAAGAGAAACACCCATACCAATATAAGAGACTATTGGGAGTAAGCCTTCCATTTTAAGTAGGGGGGGTCCAGTAAAGTTTAAGTTCCCAAGACCTCCCTGGGAACTGGCATCATACCTGACAGAAAGAGATATGTACGTGGGCAGCAGACATCCTAGTTGGCAAGTTAAGACATAAATGTTAGTCAAGGCAAGTCCCTGCCCCAGTTGAATGCCCCAACCAATGGGAGCAGGATAAGTGTACAAAAGACATGCTCCCAAGGAAATCCCCTATCCCCATATCCTGATTGGTGGAATAACTCGGCACAGATGTTTGTAGATTTTACACTTCAAATGCCTTGTAGGATCTTAACTCGATGTCAGAGCCAGCTCCTGAGTCTGGATGTGTGGCCCTGATCAATCAGTCCTGGGTTTTATGCTCAATAAACTTTCCCTGGCTGACTGAGATTAGTATTCATGTGGTTTGTGAGGTGATTCCTGAGCCTAACAATTATTAGGAACCGAAAGTATGATTTATGAAATAATAAATATTCTAATCTGAAGTCAGATTTGATTTGAGAAGGTTAGAATGGCTTTAAAACATTTAAATATGACCATCTGTGCGTCTGTTTCATGGCAAGTTTCCCTAGTAGTTCATTCTGACAGGCCTGCCATAGAGGAGAGGGTGGCTGAGCTGATTCATCAAAAATAAGTAACTAATTAATGTAGAGATGAGATACAAATTTTGTTATATGATAACGAAAGATTTTCTTTGAATATTAATGAATTGAACTCACTGGTGTGTAAGATCTAGCCTCTTCCCTAATGAAGGAGGCAGGAGCTTTGGTGAGGCAGGAGGAAATCCAAGTCTGTCCGGATCTGATCATTATCAGTTTAACACTTTAGTTGATGGAAAAAAACAAAATGAGGGTGAGAGGGTGAATGTGTGTAAACCAAGACACTCTGAAGCAAGAATAATTGTAATTAATAATAGCACAGCAGAAAAACATGCACTAGAATATAGATCACCTACAAGCCCTACCTTTCTTTAAAAGAAGTTCTTGGAAGACCCTGGCTAAGGAGACACCAATCCTGTCTTCTCTGAGCATCTGGCCCATAGTGTCGCCCTGTAAGCACAAGCCTAAGACTTTATTCTTTCTTGTCTGGAAGAGTTTTCTATATGTTAATTTCTCACGAAAAGGAGAGAAGCTCTGTGTGGAATATCTGTATCCTCACCAAACCATCAATGAGAAGGTTAGGGTGAGGGTGATGAGTGTTTGAAGACAGACTTTGAAGAGGTGATTGGGGCATGAGGATGGAGCATCCAGGAATGGCGTTAGCACCTTCATAAGAGAACCCAGAGGTCCTCTCATCAATGCTTGCTATTGAGAAAATTCTGAGAAGCTGACCAGCCATGAGCTTGGAAGGCAGCTTCACCAGACACGAATCTAGTGGCGCGTTGCCTTTAAATTTCCTGACAGCTTAGAACTGTAAGCAATGTATGCAGTAAGCATTCTGTAGAAGAAGATCAGTCTGACTAAGATGAGAACGAAATTTCACATCGTGATGTAATGCAGGCCCTAGAAGAAACTCTGACCTGAAGAAACAACTCTGCTCTCCCGGATCCTGGAGGCTCTGGTGCTGAATCGGACAGCTCCTCACTCTTCCTTGCACACTCTACAGGTCTTCCCGTGCTTCCCTTCCACTAAGAGAGTAAATAAATTCTGGTTCTTTGTCCCTCGTCTGAGATGTTTCTAGCCTCCTTTCTCACCCACACTTGTTCTCAAAAGTCATCCAAACCAGATCCAGTGACATGTTTCTGAGACACTTGAGTAGGGGAAAGAGACAGGAGAAAACACTAGGCCTGTGAGATACGAGGTGGACTACATTTGGCTCTAGAAGCACAGAGAAGCCCTGACTCAGCCTCAGCAGCTTGGGAGGACCCTAAACCAGAAGACTGATAGGCTATCGTCAGGAGTGAAGAGCTGGTGAGAACCCTGGGGGAAGGTAACAATATGCTTAGGCAGAAGCAGCCGCATGCTCCTAGAGTATTCTACAAGACCATGGCACGGCACCATGATTGTCCCAGAAAACAGGCACCAACAACTCACACTTCAGCTTTACACTCAAGTTACTTTGGTGAAGGCCAACCTATTCATGCATTTATTTAAAAATATTTACGGAACCTGGCCATCTGTGGCAGGCACTGTGCTCAGTGCTGGATGACAGGGGAGTTTTTATGTGGAAGATCAGGGGAGAAAACCATGCCCGAATCTATAAATAAAAATGCTTTCAATGGTTTCAAACGAGTGGAGGAAATTTAAAAAGTGAAAGGGGGGAGATGAGAGGTAAGGAGAGTTATTTTTGGAAAGAAAGTGGGAGAATCTTCTAGGTGTGAAAACAGACATTAAAATGAGGCGAGATAGGGAGGCGGAGCAGAAAGGCCTCCGAGGTCCCCTCCCCCATCGGTTGAAAGGAACAGCTGAGTTAAGAGTAGTGTTTTTCTTCGTGTGCTCAGACAGCTCAGCAGAGGGATGGCACGTGGTTTCATGCCGTAGAAATGAAACACGAGCAGGCTTCAGATATCGCAATTCAGTTACGGAGCCTAAGGCTTACACCAGCATTTTGTGGTGATACCAGCACATGCTTCGAATTAAAACCTAAAACACTTGGAAGACATAAATCTCGGGATCAACATAGCACCCAGGCAGCCCTAATATTTCTCAGTTTGTTTGTAATGTAACATAAAATGTCAGGCACCTAGGTAAATGCCACCTCCATGGTAAAAGCTACCTTCCCATGCCTTACCCCTTAGACCATACTTTTAAAAACAAACAAACAAAAACAACAAACAATACCCCAATAGATTGCGTTTTCATTCTTCTTGACTCAGTGGACCAGATTTTTCATATCTCTCACAATATGGAACCCACTCAGATAATCATAGAACGGAAATCTGGCCCCAAAGAATAGCTTGCAATGTCCTCTGGGTGAACAGAAGCAGTGTGAGCTCACTTATAGAGTTTTCAAGTCAAGATGTGAGATCAAAGATTCGGTCTTGGGTCTGCCATATTTTCTTTCCTGGGCGAATGATTGAACATAGAGAGTTTTTGCCACAGCCAAGGAAAGGAACTCCTTCCTTTCTTTCCTCCAGTCTGTGCAGATGGAACTAGCTAGCCTGCTCAGAAAACCAAATGGACAAAACTCCTGGCATTGAAGATGCATGTCCAAGAGCTGGTGCCAACATCTAAAATACAGAGCAATGGCGTGGAACAGCTATCTTTGATGTCCTCAGACATCTGCTCCCTTACTCATCTCTAATCTCGGGGTATTGTCAATGCCTGCATGCAGAGCCCGTGTTCACGAGAAGGAAATGCTAAGATGAGCTGTGGCCTCAGGGCTGGCTTGGGCCTGGAGACAGCGCTCAGCACCCTGCGCCATCTTGAACTCACATCTTAAGCATTGGTGAGGGTTTCTGCCTCTAATCTCTGTTCATCTGAACTTTGCTTTACTTTCCTTTCAGAACATGCACACAGACAGTTGAAAAGGAGCCTGGCATGGAGACATGTGCCCACAATTCCAGCACTTAGCAGGCAGAGGAATACAAATCAGGAGTTCCAAGCTGTCTGATTGCTCTGAGTGACATCCTGTCTCAAAAAGGAAGCTATGAAATTTCGGTCATCAGAGAAATGATTTACTGAGAGTGATAATTTCTGGGCACAGAGAAGGTGGGAAAATTCATGTCACCCATGATGCTCTGCTTCTCCATAGGCCACACACAAAAAAAATCACAATGAGGCCAAGAATCCACAGAGCACACACACACACACACACACACACACACACACACACACAAATCACAATGAGGCCAAGCACCCACAGAGCAAGACTATCAAACTGAGCTCAAAACACCCCAACTTCCAACCTATCTGAGACACCATCACGTTGACAGGAATTGCACACACCTTTCCTTTCCCAGAGGAAAATGTCGTCTCTCTGTATCATTTTTGTTTGAATTTTTAATGAACACATATTCGTAATTTACTATATAATTTAAACAGTGTTTTTAAAACATAGGATTATATGCGAATGTAACATGCCCTTATAATTTTTTTTGCATAAGAAACATCTATACCTTAGCAGAATATGGAAAACAAATGGCCTTTCTCTTGCTTTTTTTTCCTCTGTCAGCAAGAATAAGAGTTTCCTGTGGAACCTTTGGCAAAACAAATCACCCTCTGTGCTTGGTCCTGACTGGTCGAAATACTTAGCATGCAGAGTGAGGATGAACAGAAATGCCGGGTCACCTGCGAACAGTGTTCAGCATCTGTAGGCAGCGTGAGGCACCTTACGTGATGTTAGGAAGCAGCTGGCCTTACAGCTCCAGTATTATGTTTCCCGAGCGTCAGCATCTCCAGTCTAGACGGAGGACGCAGCAGATGAGGGAAGGATCCTTAAGTAGTTTCTATATCCTGAGTTGAAATTAAATGGCCAGTAAAAATCAGAGCTGAAGACATTTCCAGAGTGACATGCAAAGGGCAAACATCGAACATCAATCTACCACTGCATCATAGCACAAAGAACACCTGCTCATGTATGGATCCTAATGGATGCCAGTGTTCTGTCTCCTGTGTGGCTGGCGTCCAGGTGATTCTCAAAACTGTGGTAGGTGGTGGTTCCTCAAGCGAGGAAACTGAGACCCATGAAAGGATACAAGCTCTCACAAATGGAGACGGTAGGGGATTGGGGCCGATTGCTGCCTTCTTTTATGTCAACTTGACACAAGCTAGAGTCAACTGAGAGGAGATGTTGACTCCAGTAGATCGGGCTGCAGGCAGGTTCATAGGGCGTTTTCTTAATTAGTCATTGATGGAAGAGGGGCCACGCCCATGGTGGGTGATGCCACTCCTGGGCTGGGGGTCCTGGTGCTCAAGGAAAGTAGGCTGAGAAAGTCACGGGGGAACCAAACTAATAAGCAGTATTCCTCCACGGCCTTTGCACCAGCTCTTGCCTTCGGGTTCCTCCTCTGACTTTCCTCAGTGATTGATTATTACCTGGAAGTCTAGATGGAATAAACCCTTTCCTCCACAAGTTGCTTTTGTTCATGGAGTTTTGCCACAACAAAAGTAACTCTAATTAGGATCAGGACAATAAGATCCAGATGCCTACATATCACACGCATGTGATTCAGATGCCTACACACACACACACACACACACACACGCACACGTACACGCACACGCACACGCACACGCACACGCACACGCACACGCACACACCATCTCACTCTCCTCTGATGGCCTTGGCAAATATCTTGTCTGCAAAGTCATATTCTCCTTTTCCTTCCCCTAGGTGAACTTTCTACTCCTCCCCCTTATGCATTTCTTTTCCCCTTTCTCCCCTTCCTCCTCTCCCTTCATTCCTTACACTAATTGTGATTCTGGAGTTTCTCTTCTTTTGTAAGAAGTCAACCATCTATACTGAAGCTTAGCTTTCCCTATGCTATGACAAATTTCAAAATTAAGTAGGGAACTTACACACATAAGCCAAGTGACAAGAGGTATTGAAGACAGCCCAGAGAAGGAGACCCAGACTGCGGAGGCTGCTGAGGAGTTGGAGACAATGCTGGCTCTCTACACTAGCTACTGTCTGTCTGTCTGTCTGTCTGTCTGTCTGTCTGTCTGTGATCGAGGTGACGAGGGAGGCAGGTGGTACTTCTGCTCACCTTGGCCGTCCATTCTCACTGGCAGCATCCAAAAGAACTCTGACATTCGGATGTCCAGGAGCCAGTCATGACGGCACGTGCCTGTAAATCCGGCACGTTAGAGGCTTAGGCAGAAGGATCATGGTATTTAAGATCAGCCTTGATGACACAGAAGGACCCTTTAAAAAAGATGGTGGCCACAGTGCTCCAGGAGCACTCTGATGGATCGCAGCATACCGCCCCATTTCTGACTTCCTTGGCCCTCATTTCCTAGCCACACGGCCTTAACTGGTGCACTAATGCTTAGCATAGTGTAGCTGTATGGGAACCCACACATATGATGACCCTGATTCCCCAAGAGGACTTCACTGTGATGGGAAGATTGGATGACACTGATCAGGGTTCAGGGTGCAGAGCTAAGGGGTAACTGCAAGGTCATGACAGGAGGTTCGGGTTCATGAGGAGCAAAGCCAGAACCAGACAGGCTCTCTGCTGAACAGGGTGTTTTCATTTGAAAGTATTTTGCTCCTGTGTTTCAAACAGAAACAATAATATTTTTTTTTCTAGAAATGATGGAAAGGCAAGGAGTACTCGAGCGATTTGCGTGCTTTCTGCGTGGTGTGGGTGTTGTGTGGGTAAGGGCAGGGAACAGCGTGCACTGGGGAACAGCATGTGCGGCTGCGGTTACAATGAGGCATTTGTTCACTCCCTAAACATGCTTCCTGCTGAGTCCCAGATTCCGCCAAACCCGATTACCATAAATATTATTAAAGGAATAAAGAGGCTGGGGGGTAGTAACTTAAAGCGTTGTTGCAGGGTGGGGGCATCTTTAGATACCGATGGTCTAAGAAGGCCTCGTGGAAGAGGCAGGGTTTTGAGTTTAGAGCTGACTGATAAGAAACGAGCCTTTTCAGAGCTGAGCAAAGACCATTTCAGACCGTGAAGATAGAAAATTCAAAAGCTCTGAAATTAGGCAAGGGCTTGACACGCTGAGCAGAAGGGAGCGCAGTGTGGCTAGATCCAAGCTGCAGAGTACCAAGGCTTTGCCAGCAAGATCTGAGGGCAATCCAGATGCCATGAAATATTAAAGAGCTGCCTCACAGCACTTGGGAGGGAGAGGTGTTCCGTCAGTCGTTAACAACGGGACCTATGATTTGGAGAGGCTGTCCTCTTACTGAGTGCTGCATTAGACGCTGTCTGCTGGAGCTCACGGCTGAACCGGCCCAGGATCTTGCACAAATAAAAATCCCACCCACTGTAAAGAGAGTGTAGGTGATACATCTTTTGTCCACAGCTTTAGGAGTTGGGTGGTCCTTCAGGTTAATGAAAGACTCCTCTTTCATCACGCAGGAGTCTCAGTTGTTGTTCTGCTGCTGCATGAATGAAAGAATAATTAAAAACAATTCAAATGGAGTTTGTGGGAGGGTTTCTGTGGAGCTTACTATAAATCCCATTGGGATTAAACAAACCTTTTGACAAATGTTCAATTACTTTTTACTATAGCAGGCATGTGAAAATGAGAGGAAGGGAGAGAGAGAGGAAGAGGGGGGAGAAGAGAGAGAGAGAAAGAGAGAGAGAGAGAGAGAGAGAGAGAGAGAGAGAGAGAGAGAGAGAGAAGAGGGAGGGAGAGAAAAAGAGAGGGATGGAGGAGCTTTTTGAGGAATTTACAAACTTCTTGTAAAGAAAAGACACATCAACAAATTTAGGATAATGTAATGAAAGAGAAATTTCTGTTGCTTAGGTTACCATAAGAATGCAAATTAGGAAAGTGTCCGCGCATCGGGGCTGATGTGAATCATACAGTGAGCATGCTATTCGATGTACAGGACACAGAAGATAATCAACATGTCAAACAAACACTTGCGGTAGATATGTGTTGTGATTTAAAAGTGCCTTGAGGCAAGAAGGCCAGTGTGACCTTCTGTGCGGGTGGCCACACCCAGAAGGTCAGCTTACTGTGGGACACCACCACGGTGACAGAAGCCCTGGAACAGATCACCTCCTGAATGTTTTCAACTGCAGGAAAGAAGCCGTCTCCTTGTCTTCAGAAAGCAAGCACGAACAACCGTTTTCTTTTTTTATCCCCCAGAAATATAAAGCTGCTGATTGTTTTCCGGAGAAAAAGAGATCATAGGCCCAGTTATAAAAACAAGTACTTGTAAGTAAGTAGCTCCATTAGGCTTCATGGAGCAGGTACGGCAAGAGGAGGAGATGGGGTGGGGGCACTCAGGGTGCTGAGGTGCCCGGGGACTCCTGCTCAGGCCCACACAGGCCACACACACTCCCTGCCTGAGGCATCTGCTCTCCCTGCTGTTCTTCCCGGTGTGTGTGTGTGTGTGTGTGTGTGTGTGTGTGTGTGTGTGTATGGCCTCCTCCCTGGCCACCTTCAGTCTGCTTTGTGCAGTTTACCGCATGTTACCTGCTCACGGTATCTTTCTAGAATGCCCTCTAAGGGACTGCAGCCTCCCAGTACTCTCTGCTTCCAAGTCCACCTCACCAAACGCCATGGCTTCCATGACTATCTATGTATTTCATCTACTTGCTAGTTAAGTGTCATATTCCTCTGCTAGAATAGCTAGCTATCTATGGAGTGAGGTGGTTTTAACTGCTTTGCTCATTTTTGCCAACCCCAGGTGGCAAAACATAAATATAATAATAAACACAATAACCACCAATAAAAAAGATTTTGGACGAGTCAGTCAGTCTTAGGCATGTGTCTACCATTTGTCCTTTGTCCTCTGGATGCAGGAAGGCTGTTCTGCAGCTCACAGAGCTGGCCCGCCTCTGCCTCTGCTCCCCGAGTGAGGGAGCGAAGGCTGAACCACCACACTCAGTTTGGCTCCTGAGAATCTCTGATGTCAGATGAGGCCCTGAGGCAGCACAGGTCTGAGGGCAGCCTCTGACTGCTAGCTCTGGGGTGAGCTAAGCGTGCAACTCCGCTAGGATCGCCGACGACAGATTGATTTTTATAAACAAGTCCAAGTGTTTGACTTGCTGTGGGTCGCTTGGTTCCGTTTCGTGGGGCTTGGAATTTTTCTGAATGAAAAAGCACCCAGAGTTTGGTGTTGGTTCAACTCCACATGTGCCGCTTAACAGACAAAAATCATAGCGGTGCTGCAGTGTATGCTGGTGGACTGGCAGTGGCTGACGACATTCTACCCAGAGTTATAAAGAAAGAACAGCACTCAACACTAAGATAAGGCTGGGAGAGCGATTCCACAGCCAGTCTGGACTGCCCATTGGCTGACTGGGCACTGAAAAAAAATATAAAGAAAATTTTATTGGTCTCAATACTGGTTTCAATATTGGCAAATCATAGGCCATACAATGAGCCTTGCTTTGGTTCAGAACAAGAAATCTTTTAAAACATTTTTTCCTATATACATGCAATATATTGCGTTTATATCTTGCTACCTCTGTTAAATCCCTTTTCCTCTGAACCCCTTCTCCTTCCAGACTAGTCCTTTAGTGGCTATACTATTAAAGAAAATGACACCCATCCATGGCTGCTCAGAAAGGCTGGGCCTTGTGGGAACCTCTTCTATCCGTGATAAAATGTTGAAGAATCCAACCTTGTGCGGGTGTCCGTAGCTTCTGTGTGTTCATCAATGCAATGGCTGTGCCCTGTCATGCCTGGATGCCAGCATTTTATGACACTCCTCTGCTCTTAAATTTGTTGTACTTCCCCCCACCCCAACTTCTGAGATGTTACTTGGGCCTTTGAGCATAGTATGGTATATGTGTCCCATTTACGGCTAAGTGTCCAAGGGTTACCTTTGTCAACATTTTCACCATCTGTGAGACTCTGATTAACGGCTGCCTTCTGTACAGAGGCGCTTCTCTGCCCCCAGGCTGAAGAAGCTGGAGTCTATGGCTATCAATAAATATACAGAAGGCAGTTTGACATCTAGGGAAATAACAGTGGTATGCTCCCTCCTTGGGCTTAGAGCCTCCATGCCCCTTTCTCACCAGGTTTATAGGTGTACAGAACATGGAGAACAGACAGAACAGGTTTACAGTACCAGATGAGTCTTCCCTCCTCTCAAGAAGGCTTCCAAATGGTTGATTATTTCCAAATAGTTATGCCGCCCTGACAGGTTGGTATTATAGCACAAACGGTCCACAGTTCAGTTTTCTCTCCTTGCAGCCTGCATAATACCTTAAGGCACTATGAATGCTAGACGTCAGGGGGGAAGGTTTTCAGCTCCATTCCAGATGGATTTCTCCATGTTCTGTAACCATGTGGTCTTAGCATCGAGTTCTGTTGGACAACCAAGAGCAATGATATCTCAGGTAATTTTCTATTGCTGTGACAAAACACCATGACCAAAGCAACTTATAAAATGAAATATCTCATTGGTTCCAGAGGGTTGGAGTCCTTAACTATCATGATGAGACCATGGCAGGCAGATGGGCAGATATGGCTCTGAAACAGTACCTGAGATCTTGCATCTAACTCACAAACACTAGGGAGAGAAAATGAGAGAGAGAGAGAGAGAGAGAGAGAGAGAGAGAGAGAGAGAGAGAGAGGACTAACTTGGGACTGGTGTGGGATTTTGAAACCTCCAAGCCCACCTCCTAGTAACACGTCCTCCAACAAGGTCACACCCTTAATTCTTCCCAAACAGTTCCATCAACTAGAGATCAAGCTCCAGATATATGAGCTCATGGAAGCTGTTCTCATTCAAACTTCTACCAATAGCAACAACCTGTGCCAATTCAGAATTTTTTAAAAGTAGGGGTGGAGAGGTCAAGACTGCTTTTAAGTAACTCCAGTGCATTCCAGAACAACACACATAAATAGTCGTTGTATCCAGTATCAAAAACATAAATCCAATAAAAATTATCATACATGAAAAAAAGAAGCAATAAGACTCGCAATAAACAGAAAAATACTGCAATTGACCCAGAATTAACAGATGTTAGAATGAACAGTTATAATAAGTTAAAGTATTCATGGTAAGTACTGAACATGTATTCGAGGAATAAAACAGGAATGTTGAAGAAAATTCCCAAAAGACCGGAACCGACCACTAGAAAAGAAGATTCTGCTGTGAGAGATGGAAAATATACTAGATGAGAAAAACTAAGTACTCCAGAAGGAAACAGTGACTGTCAAGACACAACAGAAATATTTGAAAACAAAACTAAAAGAACCAAGGGGAAATGATTAAATTAAATACAGTCTCAAGAAGAGATCGTGGGACTGCTTAGTCAGCCTAACACACACATAATTAGAGGCACTGGTAAGCCGGAAGAAATAAGGAAACAAAAGAATAAATAGCTGAATGGCTTCTAAGTTTGACAGGAAGTATAAATCCACAACACACGCAAGGGCAAAAATACACAAGAAGAAAACTGAATAAGACACCCCAGTTTTTCCAAAACCAGTGATAAAGAGGAAAAATGTTAAAACTGCAGCTCAAACACATGGTGTCTTTAGAGGAAAAAAGATTAGAATGGAAGATTTCTCATGGGAGATGAGTGGGGAAAGGACTAGTGAGCAGTAGAAAAAAATGTCTGGGCTGGGCGGTGGTGGCGCATGCCTTTAATCCCAGCACTTGGGAGGCAGAGGCAGGCAGATTTCTGAGTTCAAGGCCAGCCTGGTCTAGAGAGTGAGTTCCAGGACAGCCAGGGCTACACAGAGAAACCCTGTCTCAGAAAACAACAACAACAACAAAAACAAAAAACAAAAAAAAAGTCTGTCCTACAGTTCTGTATGCACAAGATATTTCCTAAAATCAACACAAAATCAAATGTTTTTCAAATTTACAAAAATGAAATAAATTCATAACATGCCCACATGATTAGAGATGTCAAGGGGGATTTGTTAGTTTGTGAAACAGCGGAAAAATGACACCAGATAATGGGTGTAAGTTTTTTGATGCTGTAATAAAACTGATAGGCACGAGTTTCAGGGAGGTGCCTGGTTTCTTCTGTCTTCAAAGCTACAAGTAACCAGTCACGACAGTGGCTCTTGGTGTCTCAGTAACCAAAAGTACAGCTTTGATAACTAACTAGACTAGACACACTAACAGACTAGACACACTAACTAACTAGTCACAAAATTATTTCAGAGATGGTAAAAACGGAGAAATATGGGACCCGAAGTGTTTAGGAAAGAATTGTGATGCATTTAGGGTTGCAGAGACGGCTCATCAGTTAAGAGTATATACTGATCTTACAGAAGACCTGGGCTCAGTTCCCAGCACCCACATGTCCTCTCAGAATCGCGTGTAACTCCAGTCCCGGGCGTGGGGGACCCAATGACTCTGACCTCAGTGGGTATCTGCACTCTTTCTTTTTAAAAAGAAGAAAGAGGTTAACATTGATGCCATTACTAGGGGCACATACCCTGGCAGAGAAAATAGACATGGGAATTTCACCCTGGGGATCCTCATGCCAGGTGGCGCTTGGCATCAGGCTGACACACTGAGCGGCAAGGACTCTCTCAGCTTTCCTTTGTTTGGGCTATTTCAACGAATCTGGGTTTGGGGGCTGTAGACTCCCTTTGAGGCACCATTTGCTGGCTCTCGCAGTCCCTGCGCATGCTCACTCCGTCAGTATTTCCCGTAACACTCACCCCTGGGAAGTTTCACCAAAACATCGCCTGTCATTCAAGAAGTACATATTTTATCATTGGTGCTGAGCCCTGTAAGAGCTTCTTGCTTTGTTCATCATATCTTCTCAGAGGACAAATTTTTGTCTGAACACTAGTTCTTTATAACACAAAACAAATCACCGCTGTTTTCCATCGTACTATGGGCTCGTACTTTCAGTCAGATCACTGGCCTCAGAACTACGTTCCAAATCCCTGGAGACTAAAGGAAGATGTACTGAACCTCTACCTCTAAGGCATAGCTCTCACTAAAAAGTTGTCTCACATTGGTGCTGGAGAGAAGGCTCAGAAGCTCACACAGGGGACCTAGATTCAATTCCCTGAACCCACATGGCAGCTTGCAGCCACTTGTAACTACAGTTTCAGAGGATCTGACGCTCTCTTCTGTCCTTGGTGGGTACTGCACATACACGCTGCCCAAGCATACACCCAGGCACGCGTGTACACATGAAATAAATTTTTAAAAAAAGATTATCATTCTTATTGCTAGGAGGAAACATGTTTAGCAGAAAGAAATGTCAGGTGTAAGATCAATCAAGGGGATAAATAATAACTTAGATTGTTGAGGTTTTGATTTAAAATAAATAAAATTTAGACCCAAGTTCTCAGGTTGTCCTAAAGATCTGGGTCACTAGGAAAACATCTGGATTAAAGGTGGATTCCTCATTGTAGAGGAGAGGCCCGGAAGGATTTCTGCCTTTTGGTTTCCTGGGAGTGTGGATGTGAGAAAATGTGGGTGTGTCCCACACATCAGAGTTTAGAGAAAAACCTGCTTTTACATTGTCTGCTGAGGCAAAAACACCTTCCTTAATTCTACAGTGGCACACTATTTAGAAAACCCGTATTTCATACAGACTTATGGAAAGTGTTAGTACTTTTGCTTATGATCCATGAAAAGTAGATTCAAAAAGTTTTTCTGTGACTTTTCTACTGTCTCCAATAACAGGGAATCTAGTAATTTCTGATGACTCTAAGGTAAGCATATTTTAAATATAACTACTAATAAATATTTATAAGGTGACAGGTGTCAGCTTAAGCACTATAAATATTAATTCATGCTAATCATCATACAACTCCTATTAGTAGTATTGATGATGGCCATCCTTGTTTCAGAATGACGGGTGTAAATCAAGGTGACATTGGGCAGTGGGGCAGGTCACATGTCAGTAAGGATTGATGGGAAAATTTAACACATTCACTGTGGCTGCAGAAAAAAAAATGTTTGGGATGCAACTAATCTTCAGGTATTAATTGTTCTAATCCTCTGGGAACACTAATTGCTTTCCTTGAATATGTAACTTTAGCAAGCCAACCTTTTCTCAAAATGCTTGAGTTGTGCAGTGCAACAAAGCCTTCTCCTCAAGTGTTTTGACTAAAAATTCAAGTTTGAAGATGATAATTGTGGTAGTTTGAATAGGAATGGTCCCCATAAGCTCACAGATTTCATCACTTGGTCACCAGGGGGTGGCACTGTTAGGATGTGTGACCTCATTGAAGGAAGTGTGTCACTGTGGGTCAGCTTTGAGCTCTCAGAAGCTCAAGCCAGGCCCGGTCATCCCCCCTCAAAATCTCACACAAAATCTCTCTCTCTCTCTCTCTCTCTCTCTCAAAATCTCTCTCAAAATCTCTCTCTCTCTCTCTCTCTCTCTCTCACACACACACACACACACACACACACACACACACACACACACATCTCTCTCTCTCCTACTGATCTAAATGTAGAAATCTCAGCCACCTCTCCAGCACCATGTCTGCCTGCAGGCCACCATGTTTTCCCCCATGATGACAATGGACTAAACCTCTGACATTGTACACCAGCCTCAATTAAATGTCTTCCTTTGTAAGAGTTGCTGTGATCATGATGTCTCTTCACAGCAATAGAACATCACCCAAGACAATAAAACTTTTGCCTAAGGACACACACACACATACACACACACACACACACACACACACACACACACACATTGTCAAGAGAGTCCTAAAGTCTTTACTAAGAAAAACACATTTTGAAAAGTTTAACATTTAAATTCTTAAAAGACATTTGAAATACTTTGGAAATTCTATTTATTCAACTTAATGATTTTCTTTAATCAGGTTGATACCAAGGAGGATATCAATCAGAAGATTGACTTAGAAACAACTGGCCTCTGTCTGTGCCTGGAGCCTTCCTTTTCCTCAGTGCCACGCTGCTCTTGCCGTGGTCGTGAAAGACGCTGGCATGGAGTCTGTTGCAAAGAGAGGAAAGTCGTCCACCAGCATTGCAGATGGAATGAAGGTGTGGGGAAGGCAGACCCTGCCCAGGTCCCATAGAGACGATGCGTGCTCCAGCTTGGCATTCTTCCTACAGCCTAATCACAAAACTAACGCTTCAGTTACACAGTTTGGCTTACAAAGTGCCATTTCTCTAAAGGGATGAGATCCAACAGTCAAATGTGATTGGTTAATTTTCAAGCAAGCAGGATCATGTAACCACCAGGCCTGAAGCAGTCACCACTAATGTCCACCTCCTGCATTCAGTCCACACCTCAGAACACCGCCCCAGGCAGTCAGAAACCCCTCCTCACTGCCTGGAGCTCAGAGGCACTCACAGGGGAGGCGACTCACGCCTCTGCTTGCTGAGCCTGGGGAGTGAACTGAAGACTCTTCTCCAGCTGGGATTACTGTTCCGCACATGGTAACGAGGGCAGCTTGGGTTGGCAGTGGCTTTCTAAAGCTTCTGTTTGCACCAAGCCCTGCATCACCAGAGGCCCCTGCTGCCACTTTCTCTGTGGGCAACCTTACCCTGTAATGGGGCATTCTTTCCCAAGATGGTGTACCTTTGCAATATAATAACTGAGGAAAGGCTGTTGTGTATCATCTCCCCAAACTGTTACTGCAGAAATGGAAGGTCCCTAGACACCTAGCATGATTGCCATTGGATTCTCATGTGTCCTCGGCTCTAACACCTTCCCTAGACAGTCCATTGTGTCT
Source organism: Apodemus agrarius (assembly GCA_964023405.1). Classification (NCBI taxonomy): domain Eukaryota; kingdom Metazoa; phylum Chordata; class Mammalia; order Rodentia; family Muridae; genus Apodemus; species Apodemus agrarius. The sequence continues at coordinate 113,133,410 of OZ030007.1, read as the reverse complement.
CTCTTTTGGACCCCACTATTAAGGGTATATTCTAGCACATCTGGACAGCTTTCCTGAGCTCAGCACGGAGTAGAGGACTCCCTTTTCTTAGCAGGGCTTCTTCTCATCCTGATCTCCAGAACCTGACCTGAGGAATGTCTCATTGTCCTTGCCAAAATTACAGATTTAACTTCCTCTCTTCAGATAAGAACTTCTCAGTAAGCACCTGGGATTCCTGGAATGCTGCTCTATGCAAACGAGGCATTCCCAGTACGTCAAGTTCCAGCCAGTGATTGATGTTCACCCTAGCCCCTAACCCCTTCCCACTCTCCAAGGCTTATATAGCCCTTGTTCACCCCGAATAAAGAGCATAAGCTGCTTCACAGAATGTCAATGAGCTGTTTCACTGAATGACATCTAAGAGAGCTGCAACACTAAAGTCTTAGGGGAAGCCGTCCCCTGACCCCGCCTGGACCCAAGATCCTGCTAACCCACCTGTTCCAGGATCCACTTCATCCTCCCCCCACCTGGACCCCCCGGAGGGAAGCAGAATGAGGAACCACGTCTGTCTCCACCCCACGCACATCCACCCACTCTTGCTGTTGGTGAGCCTCTCTTTTGTGACCAAGAAGAAAAGTCCGTCTTACAGGAGCCAGCCCAGCCCTGTGCAAAAGATCAGTGTCTTCCCTCCGCCACCTTTCTGCGGCCTTCCTTACCCGCTGTGCCCACTTACTAGGACCTCCGAGACACTCAGGTTGAGACTGAGTCAGAGACCCAACAGCACCCCCATGATGGAAAAGCCTCCCCAATCCAACTCACTACGGACATCTTCCTGACATGAGCACACAGCTAATTAATCTGACGTACAAAATTTCTATCTTCCAAATGTGTGTCATTGGTCAGCTGTGATAATGTGTGCCATAGTCATAGATTACGTACACTGTTATTAACACAATACTTTATTTTTATTTAAATAGACTCACTTTTAAATGAATAATTGCTTTGTTGTAATTATAATCATAGTTTTGTTTGAAACAAACATTTTTATGTTGTTCTTTATTTAAATGTTTAGTAGAAGAATTGCAGGGGCAAAAACGATCATGCCTCCTCCACAGGCATGTGAGTTCATGCTTATTAGCCCAGTAATTCAGGAGGCGGAGGCAGGAGGATAGACGCAAATTCGAAGCCAAGCTGGACCACAGAGTGAGTCCCAGGCCAGTCTTGGCTACAAGTCTGTCTTTTAAAGAAATAGCAATAAGCCAGTCATGAAGTGCCACGAAAACTATCTCTTTTCTAGAGCATGAGGTTCTGCTGCCTTTCCACGTGCAATGCCTGCATTAGAATTTCAGGTTGGTTCTCTTCTCTGGGACCTGACCCTCGCAGAGAAGCCGGTTCTTCCCGCCAATCATGAGATACGAGGCAGTTCCTTTCAGTTTGCACTGACAGAGTCTTCTGGAAGCTTCCGTAGGTAGTGGCAGCCTTAACCTACCTGCGCTAACACTACCAATGGCCCTGGGTAGAAACATTTCCGCACTTTCTGCTGACATTATCGGTGGAGACAGAACTTCTTCTTTGTTTTGAATCCGGAGACAACTTTAGGAGTGATAGAGTGAAGAGAGTGTCGTATGCCCACAAGTTGCACAAACATTTCTCCAAAGAGAGCTAATGCTTTCCAGTGGGAACAGGGTACAAGCCAGGAAGAGTGTTGGAGATGGTTGCAAATCCCTCAGGCCTCCTGCAGTGTGAGAGCTCAGAGCTTTCATGAGCCTAAAAGGCTGAAGAAGCTGGAGAGAGGGCTCCTCCCAGACAGAATTCTCGATCGCAGGCTCCTTTAGCCCTTCTGCCGCCTGCAGATTTCACACCTTGGTAAACAGCATGTCTCCACCCAACTGCTCCAGTGCCGGAGTCCATGCTGATGCTTCCCTTTTCAGATAACAGGCATGCTCTGTGGGTACTCCTCCTGAGCCCGCCTCCTGTGGGTGCTCCTCCTGAGCCCGCCTCCTGTGTGTGCTCCTCCTGGGCCCTCCTCCTGTGGGTGCTCCTCCTGAGCCTGCCTCCTGTGGGTGCTCCTCCTGGGCCCGCCTCCTGTGGGTGCTCCTCCTGGGCCCGCCTCCTGTGGGTGCTCCTCCTGGGTTCATCTCCTGTGGGTGCTCCTCCTGGGTCCGTCTCCTGTGGGTGCTCCTCCTCCTGAGCCCGCCTCCTGTGGGTGCTCCTCCTCCTGAGCCCGCCTCCTGTGGGTGCTCCTCCTGGGCCCACCTCCTGTGGGTGCTCCTCCTGGGTCCATCTCCTGTGGGTGCTCCTCCTGGGTCCGTCTCCTGTGGGTGCTCCTCCTGAGCCCGCCTCCTGTGGGTGCTCCTCCTGAGCCCGCCTCCTGTGGGTGCTCCTCCTGGGCCCGCCTCCTGTGGGTGCTCCTCCTGGGTCCGTCTCCTGTGGGTGCTCCTCCTGGGCCCGCCTCCTGTGGGTGCTCCTCCTGGGCCCGCCTCCTGTGGGTGCCCCTCCTGAGCCCGCCTCCTATCCTCCTATCGCCACGGCTCATCTGGACTTCCACGAAAGTCTCCAAAGTGTCTTGTCTTCCTTAACATGTGTTCCCTGACATTGGAAATGTAGTCTAGAAGAGTCCAACACGGAGTAAATTTGTCACACAGCAACAAGTGTGTTCTATACATCATACAGAAGACGAATGGCTCTTCACAGAGCGGACGTCTGTGTCTGGTAGCAGTGCCAAGCGTCTGCATGGTCTTCCTTCACTGCCGTGTTCCATTTTAACCTTGGCCTTTAGCCAAGATCTCACTTCTAGTGCTCAGTTGCAAATACTCCTCCTTTTGCTATACTCTTGCTTTCATTAAAAAAAAAGATTAACTTTATTAATTAGGCGTGTCTGTGTGTAGGCTTATACACATGCATGCCAGTGCTGTGGGGGCCAGAGGTGTCACATCCGCTGGAGCTGGAATCACAAGTGGTGGTGAACCACCTGATGAGGAGCTAGGAATTGGGCTCAGGTCCTCTGGAGGGGTAGTATGTATTCTTAACCACTGAGCTGTTTCTACATTCCTCTTTGAAAAAAAAAATTAATTCAGGGTCTTGCTATGTAGTCTTGGCTGGCCTGAATTCACTATCTTCTTGCCTTCAAGATACAAACTATAGTCTCTTGCTATTTGTAAAATATGCCAAAAATTATCTTACTGTGCTAAAGAATATTATAACTCATGTCTCTGCCTGTTGTTTGTGTAAATGTGAGTATATGGTGTACATGTATATATTCTGTGTGTGTGTGTGTGTGTGTGTGTGTGTATGTGTGTGTGTGTGTGTGTGTGTGTGTGTGTGCGCGCCTGTGTTCTTGCATGTCTGTGTATAAAACCCAAAAGTTAATGACAGGTGCCTTCCTCAATTGTTTTGTGCTGCTCTAACTGAGGCCAGTTCTCTTGCTGAACCAGAATCTGACTGACAGCTAGCCTAGTTGGCCAGCTTGCCTTGGGCGTTTCCAGTCTTCCCCTCCCAAGCGAGGCAGGCTGCCTGGCCCACCCGTCTTGTATGGTTTCCATTTGAGTCTCACTCTTGTATGGCAAACACTTTCTGGACCGGTAAGGTCCCGGGTCTCCGATTTGTAACTGTGTTTTTGGAGGGGGCGGGGCTAGCCTTTGATCACTCCCCTTTGTTCTTTTTCCTGCCCTTTGTAGGCTCTGCTGACCACTCCCCTGAGGTCAGTGTTCTCAGCTTCTCCCTGTGAGCTGTAACGTGCAACACTTGTCCTGCTGCTGGAGTCCGTCGTGTCCACCCACTGGCCCCTGGTTTATTCAGTGAAAGTTGTGAAGGAACAGGACGAAATCCTTTGTCTGAATCATAGAGAGTGGTCCGTTTATTTTTTCCTTTTCAAGTACAGCTTCTTTTATCTTAAAGGGAGCCCTTCAGAAGGGAGGCCTTCTCTTTGGAAGGGAAGGAGGCAAACTCTGGTCTCTCATTTCCTGTTTCAGTACAATTGTGCTATTTTTAGCAAACTCCAGAAAGGCTTCCTTTTTCCTCTGAATGTTTTTCCAATATTTGCTGTGTTCAACTTAGGAGAAAAGGTTTCTCCGTTGGTCTGTCAGCATGATGGGATCAGAATTTAATTAATTCTGCATATTAAACAGCTATACTCAGCCAGACTCCCTTACCTGGATGCTTCCAGGATTTGTACATTTTCAGAATCCTCGGATAATATGAGTGACCGGGCGTCTCATTTTGTCGACTCATGTCAGGATAGTAAGAGACAGAGTTTGTGAAATTAGATCAAGTTTATTCTTCTACAAAGAAACAGAGGGAAATTTGAAGTGTCCCCCCAAAACATTTACCATCTGAAACTTGGGAATAACAGCTCACTACACCTATCTACCTTTTGTATTTCTGTTTCCTCAAGACCTTAAACAGAGCTTCTCCTGAAAGCATGTTAATTTTGCCAAAGTCCCTCAGCCCTGAGGTCAAGGCGATGGCTTTATCCGCTGCCTTGACACAGAGCACAAGCCTCTCACAGGTCATACAATAGATTTTAAGTGAAATAACTATAATTTTCTGATGTTTTTGCTTCCACAGTTCCTGGTGCTGGTTTCTGTGATGGAAAATGGCTTTTCTTTCTTTCCTGGGTACCATTTGAGCAAACAGAAATATCAGCAGCCACTTACCCATGCACCTAGGTAGAAATGCGGCCTCTGAGATAACGGGAAACAGATTCCCTTTCCCCTACTGTGGGCCAGAAGGCAGAGGGCTGCGATGGAGAGAGGAGATAGGTGTGCTTTCTGTTTTTTTTTCCTTTCTGATTCTCTGTGGCTACAAAACCTCCACCAGTGAACAGGGTTTTGCGCCCATAGCACTCTCCCTACTGTGGCTGGCAGGGGGTTCCTAAGCAAATGTGCTCAAGTCAACCTCCAGTTTTAAATTATTCAACAACTCATCTTGGAATAATGTCTAAATTTTTCAACATCACTTTACAATTGTTCCCTACTGTTTCCACATAAGTTCCCAGCTTCAAACTTTGCTGTGCTGAGAATTCTGGAATATCGGTTTCTTTTAAAATGCAGGAATATCATAAGAATGTACTTTCATTTTAATGCCAGGTGTAGGGATGCTTCAGACTGTCCACAGCAGCTGACCATGGTTTGCCTACTGCTCTGGCAGGAGCGTGGTTTTGCCCGCTGCAGATGATTTCTGCGATTGTGTGATGTCTGGAATGCTGGGAATGTTTCAGATACGTAAGTGTGAGGGCCCTAAGAGGTGGGGTTGTGCCTGTTGGTCATTTAGGGAAAATTGGTTACAGTTTATGAGTAGTTGAGCTCAAATAAAAAAAAACAAAAGGAAACAAATTAGATTCAGGGCTCTCTGTCTTTGTCTCTGTTTCTCTGTCTCTCTGTGTGTTTCTCTCTCTCTCTCTCTCTCTCTCTCTCTCTCTCTCCCTATGACGTATGGATCAAATGCAAGGTCTCAGTTGCTGCTCCAATGCTATTCCTATCCCCTGCAGCCATGTTCCCCACCATGAAGATCATGGACGAGCTTTCTGAATCTGTAAGCAAGCCCCCAGTTGAATGCTCCCTTTTATAAGTTGCCTTGGTCATAGTGTTTCTTCACAGCAATAGAACAGTTACTGAACAGCTACCTGTCTCAGCTAAGATGTATAGCATTCTTTTAAGAGACTTTCCCCACCTTCCCAAGACTGAGTTTTAGACTCTCCGCTCTGCTCCTCTAAACTCCAACCCTTATCTCTGTTACAGTGTTGATCGCCATTATTCCGATTCTCCCTGTCAACCTTCCCATATCCTTGTCCTCTCTGTAGCCTTGGTCAACATAACACAATCATGCTGTGTGACGGTCATTCACAATCAACAGAGTAAACTGTACATACAATGGCGGTCCCGTTAGTAGTGTACTGATGGGTTGTGCAGCCAGGTTGCTCTGAATCAGTATACTCTACATTAGTCAGTTATGACCTTGTCTAACAGTTTCACAGTGTCTGCCTCATTCCTGAGTGATTCGTGGCTTTATGAGCATGAAGCCGGTGCCTAGTCTCTGCTTACTAAACAAGGAGTACAATAGCAAGCAGATAGTGTGTCCACCTGTGGGGCTTGGTAACAGACACTGTCCTGTTCATTTCCCATCGAAGGGCCAGCCCTCTCCTTTGCGTCACTGATGCTGGGTAAACATTTTGGAGGTCAACTCGCCAAAGTCTTCCAAGATGGCAGAGCGTTTGTTTTGCTCCTGGATGGAGTCTGACGCTCATACTTTTTTCTACTGTCTAGCTACGTGGTCCCAGACTCCCAGTGTCTGGCAAAGCACCTCTCCATTTCACCATTGCTTTCATTACATTATTCTGGGATCATTTTTTTTCCTGCACTGCGAAGTTAAGGCTGAAGCTTCCTTTCCCAGGCCTGTGAAGGTGTGGTTGGTGAGGCCACGCTGCTTTCTCTTTCTTTCCTTTCAAGCACCTCAGAGCTCACCTTTTTATGATATCCTATGCTTGTTATATATTTGATATCCTATGCCCCAAAGGGAATTTTCCCTAAGCACAAAGATAAGTTGTTTTGCTTCTTATTAATCGTGTCATAGAATCCAGAATAAGGTTCATCAAAGCGTCAATATACGCCCGTGTTTGCATATAAAGGAGAAAGAGATTAACAATCTTTAAATTTTCCGAAGGATCAGATATAACACTAAATCCATGACAGGAAATTTTAAGTGGGGTTTTCTGAATTGGACAAGCTTCTTAAGATGTTCTCTCCCTATAGGAATGGCAGCCTAGTTTTTGAATGTTATGTTGATGTTTTTTAATGAATTTGAAATGTTATACCCACTTTGCCTTAATTTGAAAAACCGTAAGCAGATTAGACTTTACGTGGTTTCCACGAGAGCTTAGTCAGCTACTGAAAGACAGGTGTGCCGTGTGGGTCAAGGACGGGACCTAAGGTAACCACAAGCTCCTCAGAGACATTCTGAAATCAGTCTGCAGCCCAGTCCACAGCAGTCTTGAGTGATCATTTTCTCAGACACCTAATGTTTCAAAAATGTTACGCTATTAATTTTAATTAGGTCTGTAGTTTAAATTGACTCTCCAGTTTGAAAAATGATTGCATAAAAACACTGATGTGATATGAGAAGCACATTTGGGTGAAATGAGTGGGTTTTAAATGAGGAGACATTTCTCTCACTTTGGGAGCTGCAATAACTGGATAACATGGTCTGTTCCAAATGGTCCTAAACCCAAGCTCTGATGTACTCTCTGCATATCCATGCACCCCTCTGATTTCGCATGCAGTCAGTTGTGCTGGAAGGAAAAGCTAATGGTGATTCTCATTTGCTTGCTTTGTTTTTTACTAAATTATTTTTTTACATTCCAAAATATTGTCTCCATTCCAAGTCTCCCCTCCCCAAGTTCTGCACCTCCCTCCCTCCCCCCCCACGTTCCCTCCCTCACCAACCCTCTTCCCTAGGGCATCAAGTTTCTACTGGATTAGGCACATCCTCTCCCACTGAGGCTATGCAAGGCAGTCATCTACTAAGCATGTACTCAGAGCCACGAACCAGTCTGTGTATATGCTCCTTGGGTTTTTATTTGCTCTCTGAGAGCTCTGAGGGGTCCAGGTTAGTTGACACTGTTGTTCTTCCTATGGGATTGCAATCCCCTTCAGCCCCTTCAGTCCTTCCTGTAACTTTTCAATATTGGTCCCTGACCTCAATCCAATGGTTAGTGAAAGTACCTGCTTCTGGCTCAGTCAGCTGCTGATGGAGCCTCTCAGAAGACAGCCATGCCAGGCTTCCGTCTGCACACACAGTATGGTCTCGGTAATAGTGTCAGGTTTGGTGTGTGTAAGCCAACTCTAATAAGTACAAGAGGAAGTGATGTTGAAAACATCCATGTATAAGATCTGCACCTCAGACACCAGTGCACCCTCCTTCTCTGTATTTCTTGAGGGACTTACAACAGGAGCAAGGCGCGCCTGAGGTCTGGTTGCCTTTCACCTAGAATCTGCAAAGAGTCTGGACTCAGTTTTCATGAGCACTTTAGGGGTCTGGAGAGTGTGCCTTTGCAGGAGGTGAGAGATAAAAGAAAGGTATGTGCCCCTGGGCAGGTTGGGGAGTTGTCCCAGCCTTTATACCTTCTAGAAAACCATCGCAAAGACTGAAGGGTCCTAGAAGGCAATGCGCCAAGCCAATTTGGAGAAATTGAAATGAAAGAAAAAATAATTTTGCAAATGAGAAGATTGAAATCAAAACTGATGAAAAGCCAGGGGCACATTTAAATCTCGGACACGTTGTTTTAAAGCCTGGTTCAGAGAGAGAGACTGGAGGAGCTGTCTTGATCCGATCTTCGGTTTGCATGCATCCTGTCTACAATCTCCTGAGTGATAAACAGCATCTGACGGGAAATTCTGACATGAACCCAGAATATCAGTAGGAGCATAAACAGTGAGGACTGGTCAGGCAGTTTCTGGTGGACTTTTCTAACAGAGCCTGCACATGAGAATATGACGATGCTATTGGGGACTGAAATAGAGGGCATTCATGACACAACTGGGCAAAGAATTGATCTAAGAGTTGTCTGTACCCTGAGTCTTTGTCAGAGGCTGAGGTCAAAGGTGACAGACTAACTAATCTGGCTGTGGTCATGTCACACACGGCATTTGCAATATGGAATGATTATTGCTGGCTGCTTTTGGCCAAGATTACAGTGAATACTTCCTCTGAGAAAAGAATACCTCTGGAGTACCCTGCTTACTAAAGGCATCTAGAAATTGTTTTCTTCTTTTCTTTTCTCTCTTTTCTTTTCTTTCTTTTCCTTTCCTTTCCTTTCCTTTTCCTTTTCCTTCCTTCCTTCCTTCCTTCCTTCCTTCCTTCTTTCTTTCTTTCTTTCTTTCTTTCTTTCTTTCTTTCTTTTTTTGGTTTTTAAAGACAGGGTTTCTCTGTGTAGCCCTGGCTGTCCTGGAACTCACTCTGTAGACCAGGCTGGCCTCGAACTCAGAAATATACCTGCCTCTGCCTCCCAAGTGCTGGGATTACAGGCGTGCGCCACCACGCCCGGTTTCTTTCCTTTTCTTTTTTTTTTCTTTTCCTCTCCTCTCCTCTCCTCTCCTCTCCTCTCCTCTCCTCTCCTCTCCTCTCCTCTCCTCTCCTCTCCTCTCCTCTCCTCTCCTCTCCTCTCCTCTCCTCTCCTCTCCTCTCCTCTCCTCTCCCTCCCTCCCTTTCTTTCCTTTCCTTTCTTTTCTTTTCTTTTCTTTTCTTTTCTTTTCTTTTCTTTTCTTTTCTTTATTCTTTAATCTTTTTTTACAGTCCAGATTTTTATCCCCCTCCCGGTCCACCCTCCAACTGTTCCACATACCAAACCTCTTCCCACCCCTACCCCACCCCATCTCCAAGAGGATGTTCCCACCCCACTCACCACCCCCAGACCATCTCATTCCCTGGAGCCCCAAGTCCTTCAAGTGTTATCTTCTCTGACTGAGTGTGGCCCTGGCAGTCCTCTGCTGTCTATGAGTTGGGGGGCCTCATATCAGCTGGTATATGCTGCCTGGGTGGTGGCTCGGTGTCTGAGAGATCTCCCGGGTCCAGGTTAGTTGTTTTCTAGATTTGTGTCACCATGCTCAGCTTCTCAAATAGTCGGGGGCTGACACAGTCACAGTCTAAGGGCATCCAGACACTGCTCAACCTGACACAGACCATGACATGGTTCACACAGTGCTGTTTTCCCAGACACGCTGAACACAAGAGTTATATAGGGTCATAGATGAGTCTACTCGGATTATTTTAAGGCCTGAAAAGCCAGGCAACACATGACATGTTTGTAGCTCCAGCAAGCAGTCTCTTGCATGGCGGAGATGTGAAACTGAAGCTAGAGATTCCCTGGAGGTGCCAGAAAGTTGGAAATGCCAGGAATGAGGAGCTCTGCACAGGAAAGCCAGGCAGTGAGTGGAGCCAGCCGAGAGAGAGGCCGTGTGCTCTGTAAATGCAAGGCCTTGTGTGCAGACATGAAGCTGCAGAAATGAAGGTTTGGCCTGGCTGGGTTTGGGTCTTACTTTGATCCTAGTCCCCCCACTCCCGCCATCCTTCCATTTGGAATGAGAATCATATTTATTCTATATCATTGTCTGTTGAAAGTATGGAACTTCTATTTTATTATGGTTCACAACTAAGAATTTTTCTCATGCCTAAGAAGAAATGCTGGGATTAGAATACTAAATGTCGGAACTGTTCATATTCTGAAGAACCTTGAAGGCAGAGTGCATTTGTTATGAGATGGCCATGAACCTCTAGGGATCAGGAGGGCAATGTTGTCATTTGAAGATGAAATGGCTAGTCTCCTGTGCTTGTGCTGCGCTCGCTCTCTCTCTCTCTCTCTCTCTCTCTCTCTCTCTCTCTCTCTCTCTCTCCCTCTCTCTCCCTCCCCCTTACTCCCTCTTTGTCCCTTATTTCCTTCTCATTCTCCCTGTCCTCCTCATTTCCCCTCCCCTCCTCTACCCTCTCTATTTCTGTATCTCTCATCCACAGGATGAACACCAGAAGGCGTGGGTATCAGTAGAGTCTCCTCAGCAGGGTCTCTGAGGAGTTCTTACTGTGGCCTCTACAACTCAGCTCCTCAGCCTGTCCAAGGCCATGAAAGTTGGCAATGGAAAACCCACTTAAAATGTCATAAACTTGACTCAGAAATTTTCCATGTAAATCTCTAATTTTATCCCAAAATGTTTTTAATTCTACTTTCAATTAATTTAGAAATGTTTTTAGGTAGCCGGGCGTGGTGGCACATGCCTGTAATCCCAGCACTTGGGAGGCAGAGGCAGGTATATTTCTGAGTTCGAAGCCAGCCTGGTCTACAGAGTGAGTTCCAGGACAGCCAGGACTACACAGAAAAACCCTGTCTCAAAAAACAAAAAAATAAAAACAAAACAAAACAAAACAAAAAAAGAAAAGAAAAAGAAATGTTTTTATGTCTACCATTTTATCTGTATAATTTTCCATAAAAAGTCAATTTTAATGCTTTTCTATATATTTTCTTGAATTTTATCAGAAATATTTTCCATGTAAATCTTCAATTTTATCGGAAAATGTTTATAATCCCACTTTCAATCAACTTAGAAATATTTTTATGCCCACTATTTTATCTGTATAATTTTCCATGAAATAGTCAATTTTAATGTGTTTTTCTATATATTTCTTGAATTTTATCAGAAATATTTTCCATGTAGATCTTCAATTTTGTCAGAAAATATATTTACTTCTTTTTTCGATAAAAAAGAAAGAAAACATTTTAAAAAACACATAAATCACTGCCATAAAAGACGTGCTCAGACAAGGTAGTCCGTTGCTTTAAGCCACTAGGTGTTGGGCTTCGTCCACTATTTCCACAGTCAGATGGAAATGTTGGGCCTGGTCCATCATTTCCACAGTCAGATGGAAATGACCAGCCATACAGCCCAGGACTCCTAGAGAAACTCTGTAAAGCGTTAACGCCCAGTGCTGAGGCTTATGTTGTTCTGGTGGGAAAGCTTGCTTTGCTCTCTCCTGGAAACTTCCATGCTGTACCGTGCAGGAGTCCACCCAATGGCTGAAGAGTCCATGCCCCACACTGCCTGGAGGACTAGGAACCAAAGGCTGGATAGGCCAGAGACCTGGGTAACACCAAACACCACTAGCCTAAATAAGTAAATAAATAAACAAATGAATACATAAATACATTTTCCCTAATGCTGTTCTTCTGCACTAAGTAGACAGGTGCCTAGTCCAGTCCTCATCAGAGAGGCTTCCTTCAGCAGCTGATGGGAGCCGATGCTGAAACCCGCAGCCAGACATCAGTGGGAAAGGGAGACTAGGTTGAAGGCTTCTATCTGGGCCCTCTCCTTAGAGCTCAGGAACCCATATAAAGAGGAAGAGGAGGAGGAGGAGGAGGAGGAGGAGGAGGAGGAGGAGGAGGAGGAGGAGGAGGAAGAGGAGGAGGAGGAGAAGAAGGAGGAGGAGGAGGAGGAGGAGGAGGAGGAGGAGGAGGAAGAGGAGGAGGAGGAGGAGGAATTGAGGGAGCCAGGGGGTGGAGTGCACGGGAGAGCAGAATCAACTGCAGAATCAACCACAGGGCTCATGGGGTCTCACAGAGACTGCAGCAGCAAACACAGAGCCTGGGTGGGTCTGTGCTAGGGCTCCTGCATCCATGTTGTGGCTGCTAGAATGATGTTTTGGGGGACTCCTGACAGTGGGAGTGGGAGTCTCTGTGGCTTTTTTTGTTTGCTTTTGGGACCCCTTTTCCTCCTAGTGGGTTGCTTTGACAAGCGTTGATGTTCATGTTTGTGCTTGATCTTACTGTATCTTGTTGTGACAGGTTTGGTTGACATCCCTGGGAGGCCTGATTTTCTTCTGGGGGAGGGGGAGATAAAGTGGGGGGTGGGTGATGTGGATCTGAGGGGAGAGGGGAGGTATTGGGGGGGGTCAGGGAGCAGGGGAAGCTACAGTCCAGATGTGTTATATGAGAGAAGAATAAAAACTTTAAAAAGTTCTGTTCCCTGCTGGGGTCTCTGCACACGCCCAGGGTCTCATTTCTCTTGAGCTCAGTCTGGCTGCCTTGGCCTTTGTGGTTTAACTGCTCCTTGAGCACAAACAGCTATTTTATTTTATTTTATTTTATTTTTTTAGGTCATTCTAGTCCTTAGGTCCCGATGAAGATGTCCCTTCTGTCCTTCTACCGATATCTGGTCCTTTATATCATTGCAAAGTAATGACTTTGGAGAAGAAATGATTCCATTAAAGGGGCTTTGGTTTCTCCATTTCAAAGCAGGCATATCTGAGCATGTTAAAGCAGGTATGCTGTTGCCTATTGAATGGCCAGGCAGGACTGCTTCTTTCTGAAGGAAAATCTTCCTCTAAAATAGACTTGACATATGTAAAAGCAAAAAAGACTTTTAAAAAGCCTTCATTCTGCTCCTCTGGTCTCACCTTTAAAAACGTTTATTTTAGGCCTGCAGTAAAAGCCCCCCTTGTCCTCTGCCTTCTTATGTAGGAGTGGAAGAACTGTGAAGCGAACTCTGTCCAGTGCGCTGGTCATATCCAGCCTCGCCTTCCCCTGAGGATTTTTTCCTTTTAACCCTGTTTTATCTAATTGTATTTGGCAAACCTTCATACTCTCCAGGTATGAAGGTTTCTTCACCACTGGCTCGGTTAAAGGCTAGCAATTGTCTGTTAAAAAAAAAAACAAAACAAAACAAAAAACAAAATACAGTCCTTTTATTTGTTAAACAAAACATCATTGAACCGCCAGCATGCATTCAGACGCTGAGGGCATGGGATGAGATGCGCTCTGTCGGGATTCAGGAAAGGAGGCAGGTGAGCTGGACTTCAGCAGCCCTCAAAGAGGCTTATGAGAGAGCAAGAACTAAAGTTAGTTTTAAGGCGCCACCCACCTTGGAGGTGGCCAAGTGGCACCAGGAAGTGGGGAAGCAGCTAATGGAGAGCCAGAAGACGTTGTAGAGAAATAGAGCGAGAACGTGGACCATTTAAGCATGAGGTTTGCGAGGGTCTGGCCAGGGATGAGTTTATGTGCCCCATATTTTATCCACACAGTGCTAAGATGGAGAAATTAGATGCAGGGCAGTGACGTCAGCGGCTTCATTTCAGAAAAGCTGGAGCGGGGAAGAGGAAACTGAACAGAGAGATTGCTGCAGCGTTCATACAGATACGGCTGACAGAACGCTGGGGTTGTGACAGCATGGTGTGAGGACAGAGATGGGACCAGACAGTAGGACAGAGCTCCACTGTGTACTCTGGTTTGATGAGTCACCTTAACTTTAAGCACCATCCCCCAGGACTGTGCTTGCCCTAAATGTCACGACTGTCACATCAGATAGTCCATCTCTGTAAGACATGCTGGTCTTCCCACTTCCCCAGCTCCTGCTTTCAGTGTCGGACGAGGGACTTGGAGCAACAGAAATAAGGCTGAAGTGAGTGCTGTCTCATTATTCCCAAGGCTTAAATCTGTGAGCCCTTTCTGTTGCCCTAAATCCTCTTAAGATAGTGTCACTGTCAAGGAAAGCTGCAGCTCGTGACCGACCTTCTAGCGTCTGTCCCAGATGTCCTTGAGTATCATACATAGGATGGAGTGAATTCTTGTTGTCCTATACTTTTTGTGTTTATGTGTGCACATGCATGTGTGTGGGCGCATGTGCAAGGCACAGCACGCGTGTCAGGGTCAGAGGACAACATCAGGTGTCAGTCCTTGCCTTTTACCATGTTTGAGGCAGGGTCTCGTGTTTGCTGTGGTGTCCTGTCCACTTGCTTTACACTTTAGAAAGTTTTCCACAGAGTTGGGTGATTCCCAGATCACAGACTTCCATAGAGTGGGCCACATATCTGGTAGGGGTCAGAATTTTCATCATGCCACATTCTATAGTTTTCTTTTATAATATGTACAAGGAGATAAAAAAATTCATTCACATAGTAATGCTCTGTTCAGAAGAGATTAATGTCTAGAAGCAGATCGTTTGAAAAAAAATGTTATCAAGAGATGTCAGAAACAGCCAAGATGGATCAAGTAATTGAAAACTGGCAAGTGCTGATCAGATTCCTCCTTCATGACAAGACACTGAAGTGTTTAATATCAAAGATGTAATCTCTATAAACACAGAGCCTAGCGCTGACTTCCACACCCTAGCTCCTGCAGGGAGAAGGGTGCTGTCTTAGGGTTTTACTGCTGTGAGCAGACACCATGACCAAGGGAACTCTTGTAAGGACATCGTTTAATTGGGGCTGGCTTACAGGCTCAGAGGTTCAGTCCATTATCATCAAGACAGAAACATGGCAGCATCCAGGCAGGCCTGGTGCAGGAGGAGCTGAGAGCTCTACATTGTCATCTGAAGACTGCTAGTGGAAGACTGACTTCCAGGCAGCTAGGACAAGGGTATTAAGGCCCACGCCCACAGCGACACACCTCCTTCAATAAGGCCAGACCTCCAAATAGTCCCACTCTCTGGGCCAAGCCTATATAAACCACCACAGGTGCAAGCTCACATCCTTCCTTTGTCGTCACCTGTCCCGTGAGAACCGCGTGAGGATTCCTAAAGAAAGACGGTCATGTAGAGGCAAGAACTCCCTTCCTAACATAAGCTGGGGGTGGGATGGCACGAAATATCAAATGCAGTGAGTTATAGAGATTTGGGGATGGCTAACCTAGCGGCCTACCCAGATACAGCCGGGGCCCCACAATCGATGGCCAAGCTGGAGTGAAGCTCCTGATCTCACATCCAGGGCTCATTAGGAAAAACAGATTGCTAGATAAACCACGAAAGGCGGGACTGGCATCCTCTTCATGTCCTGTCCAGGCAACCTGCCCAAATAACAGCCACTGAGTCACTAACACAGCGGTGGAGTAGGAGACGGTGGGAGGCTGACCCGCACGCTGAGGTCTGCAGGGTGCTGTATGAATGCTATTCTCTTTGCATGGCAGACTGAGCTGCGGACATAAGAATCCTTTCCAGCGGGGTTGAGCTTAGATGAGCTCAGGTCAGGCCTGCTTCCTCCTCTCAGCACCTAGTCCAGATGTTCACTCCATCAGCGATCTGCAGCTTAGGTTGATCCCGGGCAGCAACGGGGCACTCCAGGGTGCTTCTTTGTTTGTTTGTTTGTTTGTTTTTCCTACTGAGTCTGAATTGCTTGCCGAAGGACAGGCATGCCTGAAGACCGTCTTGATGCTGGGAGTTGGAGAGCACAGCCTTCTGGGAGTCGGAGAGCACAGCCTTCTGGGAGTCGGAGAGCACAGCCTTCTGGGAGTTGGAGAGCACAGCCTTCTGGGAGTTGGAGAGCACAGCCTTCTGCTCTGGGCTTGCATGTGACTTATTGTCTTTAGTAGCTGGGCCTGGGCTTTGGCAGTCAGACCCAGACTTACTGTCTTCCAAGGCTTAGCTTCTTACAAATAACCAGATAATTACAAGACATGCCCTGTGACACAGTGTCGGGGGGCAATGCATTATTACACGTGTGCCCAACAGAATCAGGGGCGGGGATAGCTCTGGAGATGGGTGCAGTGTGAGCCTGCACTAACACACAGCCTGGCCAGTGCCTGGGCACATGGGTTCAGCTGGTCAAGTTACCTGCCTTGAAAAGCTTTAGTTTATGAAGGGCAGTCTATCCACAGACTCTGCGTTACCTCCGTCTCCAAAACCTCCTGGCTGTTTACCCTGGCCTCTGCCTATGTGTTTCCCTTGTAGTCTCCCCTTCTCATTAATCTGGCTAGTTCTCAAAAATCGCTTGTCAAGCCTCATAGCCATATGTGAAAAGCATTGTAGAAAGTTCTACCTCACTGCCCAAACTCATTTACACCCTTTAAGGCAGGGTGAGGGAAAAAAAAAAAAAAAAAAAAAAAAAACATTGTCAGGGTGAAAGCATCTCCTAGAGACCTATTGTGGGGATTTGAATGAGAGTAGCACATATATTTGAATGTTTAGTCACCAGAGAATGGAATCCTCCTCTTTCATAGGATTAGAAGGATTCGAAGATGTGGCCCTGTTGGAGGAAGTTTTCACCAGGGGATGGATTTTGAGGTTTCAAAGCCCCATGCAGGGCCCAGTGTCTGCCTATGGATGTAGAACTCTCAGCTCAGGCATCCCGTTAGCCTGCACATGGCCATGCCCCTGCCATGACGATAATGGACTGAATCTCGGAACCGCGAGCCAGCCTCCAGTCAAATGCTTTCTTTTCTAAGAGCTGTCATGGTGTCTCTTCACAGCACTGGGACGGCGACTAAGGCAGCTATTTTGCCACACACTGTGGCTCTCTGTGGAACCAGGATGCTACATGGGCTTAGGGTTCGTATCCCCAAGCCCCTGGGGCCCTTCCTTACAGTCAGGACACACCAACAGAAAGCCTGTGGGTGGCTGTAGGGAAAATGAGTGGAGCCCGTGTACCCGTGTAGGGATGGCGGGCGCCCATGTGCCCGGCTCATGTACCTACTGAGGAAAGCTGCCCAGCTAGAGGAAGCTAGAGGGAAGGTCCCTGCTCAGAAGACACGGCTGTTCTGGCACGGGCCCCATGGACCTGTCGAGGAAGCCTGGCTGGGCAGGAGACATTTTGGTCCTTTCTGGAGGCTGGAGATGCTGAGGACCGTTCCATTACTCCTACGTGGTGGGTTTTGATAAGCTCATGGTTTCAAAGCTTTATTATAGAGAAACAGGAAAAGAGATAGAGAAGTAAAGAGAGAAAGAAAAGATAGAGGATGAGAGCTGGCCATGACACGTGGAAAGAGGGGAGAAGAATGGGGAGGAAGGGGGAACAGGGAGACAAGAGCGTAAGGACAAGAGAGAAAAGACGAGAGCTAGGAGGGGCCTGGCAGCCCCTTTATAGTGGGTTGGGTTACCCGGCTATTGCCAGGTAACTTTCAGGGGGGGGGGGGACCTGGCTGTAGCCAGGTGACTGTGCAGGTGGAGTCCAGCCAGAACACTAGGGGCCTGGCCCTATGTGTGACTGATGGCCACAGGATTATGGAGTTGGGTCAGGAGTGTGGAGTTGGTGTCAGGAGCCTGAGTATCTGGGAGCATGACTCACTGGTTCCATCCCTTGTAGAATAGTCTACTGGGTCTCCGGAGTAAGCCTCGCTCAACCAGGCCACAGACCGCCTTTCACTGTCCCGCAGGTGGCCACAGGCTGGGTCCCTCTTCAGCTGCAGAGTGCCCACTTGTGTTCTGTAGTTTTGTGGAAAACACACACGGAGGGCAGAAGCATGCTAGCCAACAAAGCACCACATGGGTAAACCGTCTCATCTCGGACTTCACGCCTGGTATGTGCCTAACATATGTGGTTCCCATCATCATTCTCTCGTGCATTAGTACCATGAGGCGCGCATGCCAAAGGGGCACTCAGCTTACGGTCATGCCCAACTTCCTTGAGCAAGTGTGTGTGTGTGTGTGTGTGTGTGTGTGTGTGTGTGAAGTGATAGGCAGCATTGCCACACCCTCAGTCCCGCCCAGAGCATCTCCTAGGCTGCAAACAGTGGACAGTATTGGATGAGTAGAAACATGGAGAGAGATCACAAGAGTAGACACATCACATATCTGTCGACCATAGAGCTGTGTTCTGTGATTATATCATTATACAAAATCTTAAATAGGATTCTATTACTGGACTCCAATTATCTGAAAAAAAAAGAGAGAGAGAGAGAGAAATCTCACCAAAGCTACTGGACACGAGTGACCAGCGGTAGCCGTTCGACTTTCAAGTTAAGAATCATCTTTTCCTTTGTAAGGAATCCGCGCCAAGAACCTGACCAACGCAGGACTCAACAAATCAAGCTGTAACAGCAGAGGCCTGCCGATACCCGCCGCTCACACACAGGCTGGGTGGGAGGCTCACAGGTGACAGTTCTCGTGCTATTTTTAAAATAAAGTATTTCGGGGACACAGCAAAGAAATGAGGAACAGGAGTGAGGCCCGAGGCCCAGTTCTTCGCCATCGGTGGGTGTGTGCGCGGGGATGGAGATGTCCTGGTGAGCAGTGCTGACAGCGGAGGATCAGGTTATAACTTCAGACCTGCGACCTGCAGTGTGGCTTTGTGGCCCACAGTCAAAGCCACATTTGGGATCCATATTTAGAAACAAACAAACAAAAAAGTCTTTTACGGAATGATTCCCAGTGGATGGCCTAGTTCTGTCTATACTTGAAGAAGCATTCTAAAAAGGAGCGTGCTAGTTAAGACAGTCCGTTGTGTGTGATCCACACTGGGACCTGATGTTACTATCCCGTTCAGGATGCACACACCGCGGGGAGTAACCGGTCAGCGGGCAAACGGGTAGAGTAGAAAAAAGCCACCCCTGGCAGAGTCACTCAGATTTTAAATCTCGAAAGGGGCAGGCAGACGCAGCAAAAGTTAGAATCAGCGGCCCTTGTTGTCTCCCAGGGCCCCACAGAGAAAGGCGTTTTGCTGGTGCTCTTGCTAAGTGCAAGCGGTTGGCTGGGAAATTCAGTCTCTGCTCATGGAGAGGGGGAACCGCCATGCCAAAGCTAGGAAATGAGACTATAGGTCCCTGGCACAGAGACTTTGATTCTGGTGCAGGTCTTGCCTGTGAGACTATAGCTGAAATATCAAAATGCTTTAGGACACCTTGGTTTCCCCATCAAAACTTTGAAAGGGTGACCTTGCATGACTGACCCTTGCAGTGGCTTGTGAGCTTCTTAAAAGCCTTGGTAAAATACTTGATATAGCGTTCATTATTCTTTATCAGTTTTGTGTGTACCTAATGTGTTTGATTCATTTTGTAGCTATATTTTTCATTTAAAATTTTAATAGTGCTTAAAACCTATAAAATGTCTCATTTCCCCCCCCCAAAACCTACCAAATCTTTTCTATATAAAAAGCATATCATTCCTGTATTTCCCTCTACAGAACCTTCTGAGGTGAGCCCCCAGAGTTGACCCAGAGACAGGCTTCTCCCCAGGGAAGTGGCACACGGCCCAGAAGGCGCATGCGCACTCCAAAACCCACTGGTTTCCAGCATAATTTTTAAAAGTCGTTCAGTCTCCAGCCAGCTCCACACAATCCTGAGAAACTCGTTTTCTTCTCCCATCCTGTCCCGGGGAAAGAGGAGGCTGCCTCGTGTTGCTTTTGCTTCCCAGACTCTCCCCTGCACAGTATCCAGGGGCAGCCCGCGGGGACTGTGCAGTCTCGGCCATGTAGGTGCAACGGTTATTCTTGACGGTCACCTTGATTAGGCTGAGGTCAGCAAAGCACCCTTCCGGGTGTGCCTGAGTATGGGCAGCAGCCAGTAAGAGGCTGCAGCCCCGATGGGAGGAGAAAGGAAGGCATGGAAGCCAGCTGGTGAAATTCATTCAGTTTCATCCTCACACCCAATCCCCCACCAACCCCAGGCTAAGTTCAGGATGTAGTTCTCCCAAGGGAAATATAGAAGTGTTGGGTTCATTATCTGAAAGTGTCATTTGGTAGTTTAGCTAGCTTGTTGTTTTGTTTTGTTTGTTTTGTTTTTGTTTTGTTTTTTGCCATTTCCCAAAGTATCTTCTATGATTAAAAATCATGACTGAGCCGGGTGGTGGTGGTGGCGGCGGCGCACGTCTTTAATCCCAGCACTTGGGAGGCAGAGGCAGGCGGATTTCTGAGGTCAAGGCCAGCCTGGTCTACTGAGTTCCAGGATAGCCAGGGCTACATAAAGAAATCCTGTCTCAAACAAAACAAAACAAAACAAAACAAACAAAAACAAAAACAAAAACAAAACAAAAAACAACAACAAAAACAAAAACAAACAAAAAACAACAAAAAAAGCAAAACAAAAATAAAAATAAATCATGACTGGTGCTTACCCGAATCCAACTGGATAGACAGGATGGTGAACGGATCGTGGATCGTGCCACCCCCACTCCCCCCCTCACCCCCCCAAAGATACTCGAACCTAGAGATTCTTGGATGTTTGCCGCTCTACTGATCAAGGCTGTAGCGGGACACCAGGGCAGCAGCTCTGGTCCCATGACGGTCCGCCTGAGCTGGTCCTTCTCTCCTTCTGTTCACGTCTACAGAGAGCTTCACAGGCTAGGAAAGGCTTGGCTGTCTGAAAGCACTTAATCATCAAAGCGTGTGATGCTTATACAACCAGCCTGGGAGTGTAGTGATGCAGCCGTGATCTATGTGTATAACTTTCTGCAACTAAGAGGCCTGGGGTGAGTGTCAGCTATGCCGACTAGTAAAGAGGCCCAACGCGTGGCCATACAGCAAGTTTTTTATTCTTCTAAAATATTTGTCTACATCTATATAAATCATAAACTACTGACGTCTAAGGGAACCTAACATTCACATGTTGAAGGTGTCGTGTACAGCTGACATTAGTTGGCCCGACTCGCGGAAACCTGTGCCGGCCCAGAGCAAGCCCGCTGGTGTGGCCGGTGAGCTGTACCCTTCACTGCAGGGGAAGAACCACAGGCGGCTCCATGAGGGACACGTGCAGGTATCTGAAAGGAGAGCACAGCCGGGTCAGCCCAGGGCCAGGGGTGCCAGTCAGGCTGCCGGAAGCCTCCAGCGGTCTGAGGGAAGCCATGATTGCGAATGCCGGCAGACTGTGAACCTAACTAGATCTTTCTAAAAATTTTTTTTTCTTGATTACCGAGCAACCTTGTTTTCTAACCTAATGGAGGATGGAATTTTTTCCTTTTTTTTTTTTTTTTTTTGTTCTGATTCCACAACAACCCAGAAAGCAAGGAGGGGAAGAGTGCCCACTTACTTCGAAGCCTTGTACTTCTCCCTGATTGCTTGCTGCGGTCGATGGGGTATACTGAGGCATGCTTTATGCAGCTCGCTCAGGCAAGGCACAATCTCATTTAATGAATAGCCCGTAAATGCAGCAAGCGTTTCTGGCTAATTGAAACGAGAAGGAAATTTTGCTTCACGTAACTTTATAAGAGGTTAGAAATCTGAGCATAACTGCTTATGAAGCAAAGGGAATTTAGTTCTTGGTGAGCAAGTATATCCGTCTAGAAAGATCTATAACCTCTTCCTTTAGAAACCTTACCCTAGGAACAAAAACAGCCTGAGTTCTAAACTGGCAGGTGTGTAACTGTAACCCTCAGGGCAGAGCATTCTTCTTGTGCCTTTGTGGGCGGGGCTTTCACTGATTCTTAATTAATTTGCTTAGACTGTGAGAGATTCCTAGTCAAAAGACAACCCTTGGTAGGAGGAGAAAACTGACTCCTAAAAAGTTCTCCTCTGACTTGCATACATCTCTCTCTCTCTCTCTCTCTCTCTCTCTCTCTCTCTCTCTCTCTCTCTCCCCCCTCTCTCCCCTTTCTTACCTTCCTCTCTCCCCCTCCCTCTCACATGTGTGCATGCACACACAAATACAATTTTTAAAAAGATTTATCTAGTATCATAAAAAACAAAAGTGACCCCTCACTTCTTTTAGCTCTCCAGAGAGAATTTAGAATAAAGTGGAGGGCTCTGTTTCTGATCTTGCTGCCTTCTGAGGCAAGAACCACTAACAGCTTTGTTCTCTGAGAGCCTCTAGCAGTCCTTACTGAACTTGGGGGTTTTGTTGTCGTCGTCGTCGTCACAGAAGGTGAATGCTACTAACGTTTGTTTTATTGAGATGATCTCCCTGTGAGGCCCAGACTGGACTTGGACTCACAATCCTCCTGCCTCCTGCCTCCACCTCGAAGGTGTGCACCACCCCAGCTGTCTAGGATCAACTTTTGCCTGGGGTAGCCAATGGCTGAGCCTCAGGGTCCTCTGTGCATATTGTCGGGCACTGAGGTCTCCAGGTCTTTCCTGGCATCTCCTTGACTCCGTGCTATCTCTGCTTCCCACAGAGCAAAGCCACGGCATCAAAGCCACGGTGACTGGTCTAGAAGACTCAGAAACAAGCTGTGGTCTGTTGTCATGACAACCAGTTATCATGAAAAAAAAAAACTTTCCCTCATAAGACTTGTGCCCATTCTGAACCTTGAATTCACTCAGCAGTCTTTGTATGAACCTTGAATGTGTTCTACCTAGGAAGAAGACAGAACCTTACCCAGAAGTGTCTGTTCACAATATAGTTGGCCAGGCAGTAAGCTGCTGCAGCAACCAAGGAAGGAAGGTACTTCAAGAACGGGTCAGCTTCCAGCAGGCTCAGCTCTGCAACATACTAAGTGCAAGAGAGAGCATCTCAGCAGAGTCAGGGATTTGAGCAAGGTCCAAATTGACTAAAATTGTCAGTAAACCTGGAATTAATTGGTGACTTATTTTCATTCCATCAGAAACTAATGACCAGGTTAGTTTGATAGGTTACTTTTCTTTGATAGTGGATCTATGCTGGTAGATTGGGCTTTATGGTGCTCAGATAAGGGAGTATTGAGCTCACATCTCAAATAGGAAGAGCCATTAGTCAGAAGGCCAAAACCAGATTAAAGCTAGTAATGGCTAGGCAAATGGATGGAAGTTCTCAAGCTCAAGCAACGTCATCGGAGACATGTCAGAACGATGCAGGGAGATTTTTGTGGTCATCTTTATTACTCTTTGAATAGCATGTGCGTCACAGATATCCCATGGCAAGCTCATTGACCAAGCCAGAATGTTAATAATTTCAGCTAAATGTGTCTAAGTCAAAATGGCTGCAAATTTCATAATACTTCATTTTCTTAATGAATTAGAATAAGATTCAAACACATTCACAACACATTGCTCCCCAGTCAAAATGCACTGCTTGCCTATGGTCTGAGTCTCTCAAGGGAGGGGTCACCAAGCGTATGTATCTCCGATAGTTGGGAGTTACATGACTGTGACCCGCCTGACTACCATCAACAGCAACGTCTTGTGAACAGGCGTCATGTTTTGGGAGACGATCGCCTCCATCTCTGAGAGGGGCAGAGGTGGAGGATGGTTGGGAAGGTGGCTGGTCCTGGAAGTCCTGGCATACCTTGGCCAAATTCTCAGTTCTGATGCACACTCCTTGCCGCCTCAAGTACTGAAGGAGGAACTGGTTGGTGGTTGGAACGGTCAGATCGAATGCCAGAACTTTGAGTAGCAGATGCTCCATCCTTAGTAGCTGTCGCTTTGTGTACGTGTCGTCGGTGATGTAGACAAACTCATCCACATCAGGAGGATAGATCTCTTCGTATTTCCTGGGGAAAATGAAGAATTATCAGGGGGGGGGAGAGTTTGGAACACACGTCTCTAGCTCCTGTTCTCTTGGATGGCCCTGAAGGCTTATTCACTTTAAACTCCCGTTTCCACAGAACTGTGTGGGGCTGCAAACATATTGTGAGCCTTTTCTCCGTCCAAGAGAGTATTACAGGGACATGTTATACTATCTGCTGCGAATCGTAGCAGGTTTGGGATTTGGAGACACTGAACGAGTCTGAAGGGCACAAGCTTCAGCTGGATCCGTGTTGATTGAATAGATATTGGGTCACTTTGTGAGAAGAATGTTAGAATTGAACCAATAACAAAAAAATCTATAGCTTTAATGGTTTTAGTTTTGTTTTTTGTTTGGGGCTTGTTTTTCTTCTGAAGATCATAGTCAACTATTCAACTTCATTAATTAGCAAAGGATACTGAACAGTCAAGAGAAAAATAACAACATGACTTCATTATTGTCCTTCTTTCCCTCCGCTTTCTTTATAGCCACCTCCCTCTTTTTTTTCTTACACGTTAACAACTAAGACATCTAGGCTAGAAGAATAGAAACTACCACCTAGCAACAGACCACTTAAGCCAGTTTAACTTAGCCACAACCCATATCTCCTTCCCCACTCGATTAGGTGTTGTTAGAGGAGTCGTTGGCAGGAACTGGAACCAGCTTAACCATTCACCCACCAAGCAAAACGAGCAAGCTCTGTTACTCCGTGCTATTTGACAGGTCAGTGCCAGTGCTTGTGAAACCAAAACTCTCTGAATACTTTAGCTTGTCTTAAAATTCAGCCAAGAGAGTACAGGGCAGAACAGAGTGCCATCTTGAATCTCAGCTGATGACTGCTTCAGTCATGATAGTGGACCCCTTTTCTACAAATTTCAAACATCTGACCTGCGGAGTGAGCGTATGGGCAAGATTCATTTCCTTGGCTAATCTGTGAGCATTATGGTCTTTTATTAAAAGAGCTCGGATCGTTTTAATTGTAGGCATTACATTTCTTCAATAAGTGGAGGGGGCTGAATCAAGTGTTTTGACAGGTGGCATTTCACAAGCTGAAAGAACGCTTACGAAGCCAGGAGAATAGCTGCTGTCCCGACAAGCTGCAATTTCCCTCTCAGAACAGACATGCAGGAAAGAAACCTGTCCAGGAAGTTGACAGCCAAGTACAGGGTCTCTGTGCGAAGTTTATATTCTTCCCCAACCTCCACCAGCCAGTCCACCAGGATGGCGCGCATGCCCTCCGTGATGTCCGGCTGCTTCCTCATGTAGTGAGCCTTGGGTCTGTGTCTTACCTGGTGGAGGAAAGAGTGTGGTTCTTCAAATGGTTGCACTAGCAGAGACCCACTCCCTAGTATTGTTCCTATTTTGTGGAGAAATCTCAGGAACCAAGACCAGGAGGATTTTGAGTCCCAGCCTCCCCACCCCCCAAAAGAAATCATGCAATAAGGAGGAAACATGAGATTCTGGTTTTGTCATGGAATGCGCTGGTATAAAGCAAGAGGGAAAACATGGATATGTGTTTTCCCCGAGTACTTAACTCAGATACTTGAACCATATAGAAAGCATGTATGTATTTGGTATTTGGTATTATGACATCATTTGAGTATCTCTTAGCCTAAGTACTTGGGCTCAGAGTCATTGATCCTTCCTTCCTTCCTTCCTTCCTTCCTTCCTTCCTTCCTTCCTTCCTCCCTCTCTTCCCTCCATCCCTCCTTCCTTCCTTCCTTCCTTCCTTCTTTCCTTCTTTCTTTCTTTCTTTCTTTCTTTCTTTTTCTTTCTTTCTCTTTCCTTCCTTCTTCCCTTCTCTCTTCCTTCCTTCCTTCCTTCCTTCCTTCCTTCCTTCTTTCTTTCTTTCTTTCTCTTTCTTTCCTTCTTTCCTTCTCTCTTTCCTTCCTTCTTCCCTTCTCCCTTCCTTCCTTCCTTCCTTCCTTCCTTCCTTCCTTCCTTCCTTCCTTCCTTCCTCTTTTACTTACTTTACAGATTTATTATGTTTTAAAGATCTCACATTCATGCCACTTGCTAATGGTCATGGCTAAGAGCTTGTAATATGAAGACAGATCTAGAGAATGGACGCAAAGTTGGGAAACTCACTTCAGCTTCTCGAAGGTAGCGGTGAATCTCCTCTGCATATTCCGTTACGTTAATCACATCTGAACCAACATCCGTTGCTTCCTCTGACTGGGCGTGGGTGGTGGAGTCAACCAGCATTGGGGAAACTGCAGAGGTGCAATGTGGTCAGGTAGGTCATTCGCCAAGGGCGCATCACATGCACTCACCCTCACAGGAAGCTGTGAGCAGTCATCGCTTCGTGTCTCCGATGCCAGCTACTCTACTGGAATGTGGCAGAGGGCTGTGAGCACAGGGCACCAGCAGCCCTAGGGGAGCCAGATTACCTGTGTTGAAATCCAGCAGGAAGTGGAGATCTGACTTGAGCATGCTGGTGTCTACTTCATACACATCCTCAAATACAATGCCGTCTCTCCCTGGGCAGCTGTCTCTGTCCCCCTGTTCCGGATCATCCATGTAGATATCAAACCCATGCTTGGCTGGCTCAGTGACCCCATGGTCAGGGAGCCCTTTCTTTCCAGCTGCAGGGAAGACATTTTCTGATCCAGAAAAACATCTGATTGTTGTGATCTCCTTAAAGACAAAACAAAAAACGTTACACCTCCTGTAGGGCACCATCCACTGTGCGTCACACGGGGCCACGTGGCTCAGACCAGTAGCTTGCTTGGAAAGGTGAGAGCAAATTCTAAATAGGAATATCTAAGCTGGCCATCTAATTCTAAATATGGAACATCTGAGAATATAACGTCCCCTTTCGTTTTATTCACATCTGTCCTATGGGAAGAGTTCTGCTTAAGATTCAGCATCTTCCTTACACGGGTATTAAAGAGAATTCATGACTGTGAAAGCAGGAAGAGCCCGTGATGCCCTTAGACAGCTGATTAGTTACAATGTGCAAGAGGAAAATTGCAATTTGCCCTTTACATCTAGAGCATTACAGTGTTTTATAAGAACTCGGGATGGGGATAGGGGACAGGGCTGGTGAGATCAGGGGATAAGAGCACTGACTGCTCTTCTGAAGGTCCTGAGTTCAAATCCCAGCAACCACCTGGTGGCTCACAACCATCCGGAAATAAGATCTGATGCCCTCTTCTGGTGTGTCCAAAGATAGCTACAGTGCATTTACTTATTTATAATAAATAAATCTTAAAAAAAAAAATCTTGGCAGCAACCTTGATACCTAGCGATTGAATCCCTCCAGTCCTCCATTTAAATACCTAATTCTTTGTTGCGGATGCCCAAAACGTTTCCATTTCCTTCCCAAGAAAAGTTCACAGCTTTAGAACTCTCTGCTACAGAAATGCTCTTGCATGGTGTGAAAATCTGTCTGCATAACAACACCCTTACTCTTGGGGAAATTTTCTCAAGTCATTGCTTTTCTTTATTCTTACAGCAAGAATGGGAACCATGGTGGCCCTGTCCCTGTCGTAGTGAACACTCACAACTGGCAGCCTTAGGAGAGGCCTGCATGGAAGCCAGGTGAGCCAGGGCAGCCTTAGGCTGGGCCTTGGCTTCTACAGACACCATCGTCATCCACTGTGGGCATTTTGCTTGTACTTATCTTGGTATTTATTGGATGCCACTTTTCAGTTCCTATGTCTCTCCATGAATTTACTTCCCATTGAGCAAGTTAAACTTATATTCACTAAGAAAAACAATTTGTGATAAAAAAAATGTTAGGGAAAAAAATCCCAAGAGACAAGTTACAACCAGCCATGACTCACATGACTCATGTTACTACTGAGTTTGAGTTTTGCTCTCTCGGTCTCTGTCTCTGTCTCTGTCTCTGCATCTGTCTCTGTCTCTGTCTCTGTCTCTGTCTCTCTCTCTCTCTCTCTCTCTGTGTGTGTGTGTGTGTGTGTGTGTGTGTGTGTGTGTGTGTCTGTCTGTGTCTGTATGTCTGTGTGTCTGTATGCCATGGACAAGGTATTCAGGAGAGGCAATGTGGAGTATAACACATCTAGAGAGAGAACTGTTCCCCCAAACTGAGCAAGAAAAAATAATTTCAAAGAAGGAAGAATGGCCGATCATGAGAAAGGTGCCAATATATCAAGAAAGGAAAAGAACTAAGCAAGAGAAGGCTGAGAAGCAGAGCAGCAGAGCATACAGTCAGCAAACCCAGTGTGCCCCCTTGGCCAGCACATCACTCTTAGAGACAATAGGAAGGCCACGGAGGTGTCGTCCCACATTGTCACCCTGGGGGGAAGCACATCCTATGGAGACCTCTGGTTCCCAGGAAACCTTGGTGTAACTGGGGTAGTAACCATGCAGAGCTGTGTGGCTGAATGACTTTGAAAGCGGGAAGTGGCTCCCACACATGCCTACATGTTTGGGTTTGATCCCAAAGAGAAGCGAAATTGGAGAAAGAGAAGCTGTCTGAGAGGTACCTTTAGAGCCAAGAGGCCCTGAGGTGCTTCACACAGGTGCTAGAGCTGGGACACGGCCCTGAAGAACAGGACAGGAATGGCACAGGGAAGCATTAAGGGTTCTAGCTGCTAAACCGATGTGAACAAACCCGTGATGCCAGCACTAGGAAAGCTGGGGAGGGGGGAATCCTGAACTTGAGGCCATTTGGAGCGACATATCAGGTCAACGCCAGCTTGTACTAGACGCCCCCTACTTCCTGGAATGGGGAGAAAGAAGTTTGGGCTACAGCACACCTCTCAGCAATCAGGTAGCCATCTTGTTCCTTATTCTGAAGGAACGGGAGTTGTGGAAGATTAAAGGGTAAGGCAACAAGATGACGTCGGGGGTAAAGATTCTCCCTGCCAAGCCCAGTGACCTGAGTTCGAGTCCTGGAAGGAGAGAAGGAGCTTCCAAGCTCGTCCACTGAGCTGCGCATGAATGCAGTGGCAACGCATGCTCACAGGCATAACATACAACATGCATGCACCGTTGTACATACACAGTAACAAGGAAGTCAAATTATTTTAATCGCAAAATGCAAACAGACAAATAAATAAAAGACTGGGAACCAGGTAGCAGAGGGTGTGGTGGAGCGTAGAGGGGCCAGTAGGCGGTGGTTCCAGGCAGCACAGGCGTGAATGTGAAACAAGGTCGCTTAGTACAGACATGGGTTCCAATTCATAAATTCAGGTCTCAGGTTGTATGTTTAAAGAACTGAATATTGCTAGTCAAGTTCTATTTCAACTACTTTCATTTAACTTGACCCCAAAACATTAAAAGCATCATTCTGGGTATCTCTAACATCAGTGGATCACATCCTAACAAAAGACAATGGCCTCGGAGGCAGCAGGTAAGCGACCTCTGACGGCCTGTACCAGCACATTTGGTACTTCCGGGCTGGACTGGTGTAAGCACTGGGATCCATAGACTTGTGATACAGAATTGAAGCATCATTATGAGGGTTTGTCTAGTAGCAGGCTCAGGGGAGATTTTATTTTCTATCTCAAAAACAAAACAAAACAAAACAAAACAAAACAAAACCACTGTTGCAGATTCAGATTTCTTCTCTTAAATGTCTAAATTTCTGTCTTCAATGGAAAATCCTTTAGTCAACCTGGAGCAGACAATGAAGTAAATGTCTCAGTGTCCATTCCTGGTCTGTAGTGGTAGAGATGTGTGCTCTAGAAGCAACCTTTATTTTATAAAGTAAGCTGGTGTATCCTGGTACACACAGTGTGCTCACTGAACACAACATAAGCTCTCCCGTGTTAATTTGTGGTGACCTAGCTCCCACTGAACACCTTTCTGGTCCAGAGCATCTCCAGGGCTATCGTATAGCGTAACTGCATTCTTTCTGACTAGTCCTTGAGTCACTTAACCCAAATAGTCCCTACACACACATATGCACACATGTGCACACATGTGCACACATGTGCACACATGTGCACTACCACAGCAAGCCTTCTTGGTCTATAGCATCTTTCCCAGTGTATCTGACATTCAGGCACTGGTGCATGAGTGCATAGACACACAGACACACACACACATACACGCACACACACACATACACACACGCACACGCGCGTGCACACACACACACACACACACACGCACACGCACACGTGCGCCCACATTGTGTGCCCACATTGATTTAGGGCAGGGGGAGGCAGAACCTAAGATTCCTGATCCTCCCTCCATCGCCCCCATTCTAGATCTGGTTCTAAATCCAGGATCCCTGGCTGGGCACAGGTGAGTCCCCTTCTCTGTGACACATTTCCTGGTGCTCCTGGGTCATTACCTGGCCACAGGCCCTCCTGTACTGCTCATTTTCAGTCAACACCCCTAGCACGGTTCTCTGTGGGGGATCCTGGCCAAGCTGAGCTCGGGTGAGCATTTGACAAGCATCAGGACCTTGGCCCACTGGAGGCAGAGCGACTCCACTCTTGGAGCTGTGGCGACGCATTGCCTAGCAAGCCACAGCCTGCCGCTATCCAGGAAAGAAAAGGAGACACAGTTAGTTTACCCAACCTGGGGTCCCGGAAATGCAGAGAACTCTGGAAAAAAAAAAAAAGAGTGCCAAGCCCCAGAGTCACTACCAATACCCCAATTTCCCAACAAACATTAAGGTCCCAAGTGACAGCTCCGAGCAACCAACTCAGAGCCAAGCAATGGCTGAATGGGCTTTAATATGAGCCCGGGCTGAAGGTTGCAGAGAGAGCCTGCCCAAAGTCCACATCGGGATTGTGTGCCCACATTGATTTAGGGCAGGGGGAGGCAGAACCTAAGATTCCTGATCCTCCCTCCATCGCCCCCATTCTAGATCTGGTTCTAAATCCAGGATCCCTGGCTGGGCACAGGTGAGTCCCCTTCCCAAGTGACAAGCAGGTGCTTCTCTCCAGAAGTAAGGTCCCCAAACCTGCTTGGGAACCCACAGCCTGCCCTGCTTCTCAGGTTCTTCTCTGTCTGGGCGATTAGAAGCGCACCCCGGGCCGGGGCGGGGCGGGCGGGGCCGTGCGTGGAGGGAGGGGACCCGGAGTGGAGAGATTCCAGGGGCTCGGCTCCAGCGGCCTCTGCTAGTGCGCTCGCCACTGAGGACTTTGGACCCAGCCGCGTCTGTTGAATCAGCCAATCAGCGGCCACCCCGAGCCCAGCAGAGCGGCTTCCATGCCAACCGCGGCTGGCGTGCGCCCGAGTCCTCATCGCCCTGGCGACCGCTCACCTGCAGCGCTGCCCGCCGATGCTCGGCCCCCGGAGCGCTGCGTGGCGCGGCCAACCGCGCAGCCCGGGGCTCCTGAACCGCAAAGCCAGGCGTGCCAGGCGCACCTCACCGCACCGCACCGCACGTCGCCACTTGCGCCCCCTCTGGTCGGCGTCACCAGGGAGGACGGACGGCGGCCTGCCCAGGGTGGCCGCCAAGAAAGGGACTGTTCCCCAGGAGCCGGTTCCCCCAACAGCTACGAACCCCTCCCGCCAACGTCTCCTGCGCGGCCCGCTCCCGAGAACCCTGGCTCGGGAGAGCGACGCGGGGCCCTCGGGCTGCGGCCGTGGCGCCCTCCTGGCCGGCCCGAGGGCGCGGCTCGCTCCCCTTCCCCATCTCCTTCTCCAGGACGCCTGCCCCCGGGGCTCCGGACCCTGGGCGACCCTGGGCGACGGAGGGCTGGGCCACATCTTAGCCTTCCAGGGTGGTCAGGGGCCGGATGAGTGGCAAAGAGAGCTGGGAGAGATTTGGGGCCTTAGCATAACTCGAGGTGCCCCAGCCACCCCTGAGGGGTCTGCCCCTTGGGCACCCTCTGGTGCAGGGAAGAGGAGAGAATGCGGGGAGCCTCTGGGTCTTGGATGTTGAGGGAGCATAAGGAGAGATTCTGAGCTGAGGTCATTGTTCTGGTGACCTGGCCACGTGTGAAGGGAGAGCCCCAGGACTAGGAGTGGGGGTTCAATCAGAAAGAGGGGTCTAAAAAGGCAAGGCAATTCTTGAATCCTGCAAACCCTGGCACTTGCAGAGGGGACAGGCAATCAGCAAACTGAGTTTACATAATTGGTTAACTTTTTTTTGAAAAATAATGAAAGTATATACACACATACATGTACTCGCATATATGTGAGCACCAGATCTATGTGTATATGCTACACGAGTGTGTATACGCATCCATGCATAGATCAATCGATAGATAGATATCCTGCTTAAAAATAAAAATCCACCCCTAAATTCTCAAAGCAATCCCAAAGGTTATCCAAACTTTAAGCAAAGGTCATCAGCCTGCCTAAGTGTATCAATTGGTATTCTCACCAGAGAGAAGGTTAGCGCAGGATGCAAAATGTCTCAGCTGACCACGAGCAGAAGATTCCAGGAAACGTGTGGCCTCAAAGCCATCTGATTGAGTGGCTTGTGAAGAGGACTTTGCGAAGCATTCCACCAACTCACGCTGGATGCAGACGTGCAAAAATTCCTTGTTCAGTATGACATAACTCCTACATGTTGCATCCTCTGATTCTCATGTCTTCAAATATGAAGTCGACACATGGGGTCCAGGAACTTTTTAGTTGCTGCGATAGCTGTTCATAAGTCAGTCAGAACCAAAGGAGCGGTTTCGCAAGGTGCTCTGACTCGACAAGGCACACAGCCTATGAGACTTCCTGGAAATCTCCCAAGAAAGCAAAACCGTTGTGATTGCTAGGAGTGGCTGAGGTCTCAGCTAACTCCCTCTGGAGCCAGGCAACAAGTCCAGACAAGAGCCTGGGCGGCTTGGGAGGCTACAAGCTTGCTGTGTTCCTTCTGATCTGGGTGGTTGGTTGTTCTGGAGGCTGGAGCTTGCTCTGTTCCTTTAGATCTGGGTGGGTGGTTCCTTCTTTTCAAGCTTCTCAATTCCTAGGACTAGGGCTTAAGAATCCAGTCGGGACCTAAGGAAGGTGTTTACAAAGAAATCTACAGAAATGTCTATGGTCATTAGGCTGTCTTCACATAGATAAGAGAGGCTGTTAGAGAGAGCATGAGAGTGAGGGCAGGCTATTGGGGCGGGGAGGGTTGAAGAAGACCCCACAT
The DNA here is from genome assembly GCA_964023405.1 of Apodemus agrarius. Taxonomy (NCBI): domain Eukaryota; kingdom Metazoa; phylum Chordata; class Mammalia; order Rodentia; family Muridae; genus Apodemus; species Apodemus agrarius. The sequence goes on along the minus strand of OZ030007.1, from coordinate 113,100,831 downwards.
ACATAGAAATCCTGAAAGAATGAGTGAAAAAGAAAAGAACTGAAGTGATCAAATGGGACCCTCGAGTACGGTATACCTTTTATGTTAAATCTTCAAGTAACTGTCGCCTAATCAAATGTCACCTTAATTCAAATGAAATTTTATCGTTACATTAACGTCCCTTTCTTCTCTGCACACTTGACCCTGTTTGTGTTTTCTGGATCTTTCTGAGCTGCTTCAGTTTCCCACATTAAATTATAGTCTTCTGGTTAGAATTTAAACGAACCATGCGAACCGATTGTGTATGTTAAACAACAAAAATCAAATGCTTTCTATCTTTCACAGTACATAGTTTTATTGTGCAAACTTTTTTCCAGGGAGCTTACCCAAGTCAGGGCACCAGTGGCAGACCGGCGTAGTTTGGTGAAATGGTGAGTTTCCTCAGCTTATTTACAGGAGCGTGAGTGATCCCCCAAACAGCCACATCACCGGGCTGTCACTCCACAGTGGAAGATGACTTGTCCACAGCTCCTCAGATGGAGTCCCCACAGAGTGTCCACAGCTCCACAGCAGGAGTCCTGTCCTATGGAATGAACCTTAAATCCAATCAGAAAGTAGTTAGCTGCACCCATGACAGGACACTTCCAGGAAGTACTGAGGCAAGTAGACCCTCCCCCAGCAGGTGTTAGCCATTTTACTAAGCATTTTATAACATATATCCATCCTATTGATCCTGTTCCTCTAGACTGTGTGATTTTAAGCAAAATTAGGACTAGACCTCAATAGCCCTCAAAATCCCCCATGTTGTATGCTTTGTGTTTTGGGTGGTATATTAAGAACAACACATGCATGTAATTGTAAATACAACTGTATTTGACCTCTGTGATATTTAAGCACTACTTTAATACAAAATATAACCTCCTTATTTATCTCACAAAGTACCAGGTTTCGTTCTGGCAGTTTCATAGTACTTCTTTTTGTTGGTCTTTCTCTCTGGGTGTCCTCCATAACCTCCTATTCAGCCTTTGCACCTTTCTCTGTTTGTGTATCATGTATTCTATCTCTGCTCCCTCCTCAAAAACCTTTCCACTCTTTTTGTCTCCTTTCTATCTTAAAAAAAGTGTGTGTGTGTGTGTGTGTGTGCGCGCGCGCGCGCGCGTGCTTTGTCTGCATGAACGTAGACCCCACCGAGGCCAAAAGAGGGCATCAAATTCACCAGAACAAGGGCTGCAGACAGTCATGCGCCGTCGTATGGATGCTGGGAATCAAACCTGGATCCTGTGGGGAAACATCCAGTGCCCTCAAATCACTGAGCCACCTCTCCATCCCCTCCCCACCCCCCACACACACGCTAGGACTCACATATAAGGGAGAACCACAGTATTTTTCTGAGTCTGTTACCTCACTTACTATAATAATTCCCTGTCCCGTCCATTTTTCTAATTCCTCTTTTCAAATAGATGAATAATAAGATCTGAATGTAGTACCACATTCCCACCATCCATTTCTTGATTGATGGGGATGTAGGCTGACTCCGTTTCCTGCCTTAAACAGGGCGGCAGTCAACATGCATGTGCACTTACGCATCTCCGTGGTAGGATCTAGAGCCCTCTGGTATATGACCAGCATCTCTGTGGTAGGATATAGAGCCCTGCTTAGTTGATATTGTTGATATTGTCCTATGGGGTTGCAATCCCCTCCAGCTCCTTCAGTCCTTCCCCTGGCTCTTCCACTGGGGTCCCATGGCTCAGTGCAATGGTTGACTGTATCTGTATCTGCATTGGTCAGGTGCTGTCAGAACCTCTCAGGGGAACAGCCATACCAAGCTCCTATCAACAAGTGCTTCTTGGCATCAGCAGTGGTGTCTGGGTTTGCTGTCTGTAGATGGATTCCCTAGGTGGGGCAGTCTCAAGGTGATTCCTTCTGTCTCTGTTCCATTTTTTTGTCCCTGTCTTTATATATTTGAATGAAGAATCAAGAAGTGAAGACTTTTGCTTTACCAGGATAATAGATGCTAGTCAGCTGCAGCTGAAAATTCAGCTGTGATTAACAAGAGACCAGCATCATTTAATTGAAATCGTCCTCAGGGTCAGTTTACAGAAGGTGTGATCCAGTGAGGGTAGGGCCAGGCTGTGCATCATGCTGGCAGCAGAGTTTGGCAAATGATATGGCCCATGTGGTGCTGACATTTCCAACACGAGGGCCACAAGACTGAACAGGGCACAGAGAGAAGCTGACAGCTTTTCATCCTGTGGCAGGGTTGGAACCTGGCGAAGGGGTAGTCTCCGCTGCAGGGACGGGCCCTGCATGTCAGACCCCAGAATCATGGGATGAGCATCCAGCACAGGAGCAGGTGCAGAGTCGAGGCAGCCCGAGCCTACAAGACAAGCTGTGTGCTGAGCATGGCAGAGGTGGAGAAGGGGAAATGCCCAAGCCCTTCCGAGCCGGGAGATCATGAGCCAGACCCTGATCGCTGGGTTATTTACACTGTTGGATTTTGCTTTTGCTTTGGTTTCTGGTTGTGACTGCACACTGGTTCTTGACTCTCGTAGTAAGAAAGTGCTTGGCTGTGGACACCCACAACTAAGAGACTTGAATTTTAAAAGAGTCACTGAACTTTTAAATCATTGGACATTTAAACCTGTGTACAGTGTTTTCTGTTATGACAGATGTGAGATCCTGGGTACAAACAGGAAAGGAAAGGCTATGGTTTTCTAGTGATGTGTCTGTGTGTCAAGTTGATAAAGGGTTGGACACTGTTTTGAATGTTTCTTCTTCTGAGAAACGTCTGTTCGATTCATTTTCCCGTTTTTTTCCGGCTGGCCCATGTTTTTGGTGTGTATAATTTTCACAGTCTTTCCTATAGTCTAGATATTAATCTCCTCTCTGAAGATACCATCTTTAATTAGTTTCCAATGATCTTGGTGCAGCTGCTCCATCACACCCGCAGTGAGGAGCCAGGGAGGATGGGCATGTGCCTCCTCTCTGCTCCCTCTCTCCATCTCTGCAGCTCGGGAGCCAGCCAGGGGCTAGTGTGGTACACAGCAGGGAAGTCTTCCCACTGCCATCAATACAGCCAAGATGTGGTCCCACAAGCATACCCAGAATCCCACCTCCCAGGTGATTCTAGATCCTGGCACGTTGACAGTTGACACTTTCCATTACAGAGGTAAAAGCAGATTAATATGTTTCAAGTATGTTTGCCTAGCGCTGCTACTATAAAATAAGGATTAGTAGTTTGATGACATTTTAGAATAGAACAAACAAACAAACAAACAAAAAAACCCAATAGCTTCCTGTGTAAATTTTAGGATCCACCCTGATGATTAAAGGGCCCTCTTTTGGATACATTTCTTTAAATCAAGAGCAGACTCTTTCTCTACTATGAAGTTCATTTTCTGACATAGAATACAGGATATACTAGGTACTCAACTAATGTTTCTTCATTGAAGGAATTAGTAATTATTCTTGGCATATACTTATATTTCTTATTTATCAATCTAATTTATTTGGGTTCTTTCTTTTTTATTTATTTTAGTTGATTTACATTTCAAGTGTTATTCCCTCATCCCGTTCCCCCCTGGAATCCCCATCCCCCTGCTTCTATGAGGGTGTTCACCCACCCACCCACTCCTGCCTCCCTGTCCTCGATTCCCCTACACTGGGGTATCTATCGAACCCTCATAGGATCAAGGACCTATCATCCCATTGGTGCCTGACAAGGCTGTCTTCTGCTGCATATGAAGCTGGATGGAGCCATGGGTATTCCTTGGTTGGTGGCTTAATCCCTGGAAGCTCTGGGGCGTCTGGTTGGTTGATAATATTGTTCTTCCTATGGGGTTGCAAACCCCTTCAGCTCCTTCAGTCCTTTCTCTAACCCTCCATTGGGGACCCTGCACTCAGTGCAGTGGTTGGCTGGGAGCATCCAACTCTGTATTTGTAAGGCTCTGGCAGAACCTCTCAGGCGAGACCATATCAGGCTCCTTTCCGCAAGCCCTTCTTAGCATCTACAATAGTGTCGGAGTTTTGTGACTATGTCTGGGATGAATCCCCAGGTGGGACAGTCTCTGGTTGGCCTTTCCTTCAGATTCTGCTCTGCACTTTGCTTCCATATTTGGTCCCGTGTTTTGATCCGCCTTTCTAAGAAGGACTGAAGCACCCACACTTTGGTCTTCCTTGTTCTTGAGCTTCATGTGGTCTGTGAATTGTATCTTGGGTATTCCAAGGTTTTGGGGCTAATATCCACTTATCAGCATACAATGTGTGTTCTTTTGTGATTTGGTTACCTCACTCAGGATGATATTTTCTAGTTCCATCCATTTGTCTAAGAATTTCATGAATTCATCGGTTTTAATAGCTGAGTAGTAAGTACTCCATTGTGTAAATGTATCCATCCCTCTGTTGAAGAACATCTGGGTTCTTTCCAGCTTCTGGCTATTATAGATAAGGCTGCTACGAACATAGTGGAGCATGTATTCTTGTTATATGTTGGAGATCTTTTGGGTATATGCCCAGGGGTGGTATAGCTGAGTCACCAGATAATACTATGTCCAGTTTTCTGAGGAACCATCAGACTGATTTCCAGAGTGGTTGTACTAACTTGCAATCCCACCAACAATGGAGTTTTCCTTTTTCTTCACATCCTTGCTAGCATCTGCTGTCGCCAGAGTTTTCGATGTTAGCCATTCTGACTGGTGTGAGTTGGAATCTCAGGGTTGTGTAGATTTGCATTTCCCTGACGACTAAGGATGCTGAACATTTCTTTAGGTGCGTCTCTGCCCTTTGAATTTCCTCAGTTGAGAATTCTGTTTAGCTCTGTTCCCCATTTTTGCTTTGTTTTGTTTTGTTTTGTTTTGTTTTGTTTTGTTTTGGGATTTTTGGATTTGGTTTTTTCGAGACAGGGTTTCTCTATGTAGCCCTGGCTGTCCTGGAACTCACTCTGTAGACCAGACTGGCCTCGAACTCAGAAATCTGCCTGTCTCTGCCTCCCAGAGTGCTGGGATTACAGGCGTGCGCCACCACCGCCCTGTTCCCCATTTTTTAATATGGTTATTTTGTTCTATGGAATCTAATTTTTTGAGTTCTTTGCATATACTGGATATTAGCCTTCTATTGGATGTAGGATTGGTAAAGATCTTTTTCCAGTCTGTTGCTTGCCAGTTTGTCCTATTAACAGTGTCCTTTGCCTTACAGAAGTGTGCAATTTTATGAGGTCCCATTTGTCCATTCTTGATCTTAGAGCATAAGTCATTGGTGTTCTGTTCAGGAACTTTCCCCCTGTACCCATGTGCTCAAGGCTCTTCCCCACTTTCTCTTCTATTAGTTTCAGTGTATCTGATTTTATGTGGAGGTCCTTGATCCACTTGGACTTGAGCTTTTTACAGGGAGATAAGAATGGATCAATTTGCATTCTTCTGCATGTTGACTGCCAGTTGAAACAGCACCATTTGTTGAAAATTGTCTTTTTTCCACTGGATGGATTTAGCTCCTTTGTCAAAGACCAAGTGACCATAGGTGTGTGGGTTCATTTCTGGGTCTTCAATTCTATTCCATTCATTTTCCTGCCTGTCTCTGTACCAATACCATGTACTTTTTATCACTATTGCTCTGCAGTACAGCTTGAGGTTAGGGATGCTGATTCCCCCAGAAGTTCTTTTATTGTTGAGAATAGTTTTCACTATCCTGTTTTTTTTTTTAATTCCAAATGAATTTGACAATTGCTCTTTTTAACTCTGTGAGAATTGAGTTGGAATTTTGATGGGGACTGCATTGAATCTATAGATTGCTTTCAGCAAGATGGCCATTTTTACTATATTAATCCTGCCAATCCTTGAGCATGGGAGATCTTTCCATCTTCTGAGGTCTTCTTTGATTTCTTTCTTCAGAGCTTTGAAATTATTGTCATACAGATCTTTCACTTGTTTGGTTTGAGTCACCCCAAGATACTTTATATTGTTTGTGGCTATTGTGAAGGGTGTTGTTTCCCTAATTTCTTTCTCAGTCCCTTTATCCTTTGAGTATAGGAAGGCTACTGATTTGTTTAAGTTAATTTTATATGCAGCCACTTTTATATCCAGCTGAAGTTGTTTATCAGGTTTAGGAGTTCTCTGGTGGAGTTTTTGGGTTCACTTAAGTATACTATCTATTATCTGCAAATAGTGATATTTTGACTTCTTCCTTTCCAGTTTGTATCACTTTGACCTCCTTTTGTTGTATAATTGCTCTTGCCAGAACTCCCAAGTATTATATTGAATAGATAGGGGGAAAGAGAGGGCAGCCTTGTCTAGTCCCTGATTTTAGTGGGATTGCTTCGATTTTCCCTCCAATTAGTTTGATGTTGGCTACTGGTTTGCTGTATATTGCTTTTTTTTTATGTTTAGGTGCGGACCTTGAATTTCTGATCTTTCTAAGACTTTTAACATGAAGGGATGCTGAATTTTGGCAAATACTTTTTTAGTATCTAATAAAATGATCATGTGGGTTTTTTCTTTGAGTTTGTTATGTAGTATATTACATTGATGGATTTCCATATATTGAACCATCCCTACGTCCTTGGGATGAAGTCTACTTGATAATGATGAATGATAGTTTTGATGTGTTCTTGGATTCAGTATGTGAGAATTTATTGAGTATTTTTACATCAATATTCATAAGGAAAACTGTGATCTGAAGTTATCCTTCTTTGTAGGGTCTTTGTGAGGTTTTGTTATCAGTGTAACTGTGGCTTCATAGAAAGAATTAGGTAGTGTTCCTTCTGTTTCTATTTTGTGGAATAGTTTGAAGAGTATTGGTATTCGGTCTTTTTTGAAGGTCTAATAGAATTCTGCACTAAACCCATCTGGTCTTGTGCTTTTTTGGTTGGAAGACTTTTAATGACTGCTTCTATTTCTTTAGGGACTATGGGACTGTTTAGATGGTTTATCTGATCCTGATTTAACTTTGACCTGGTATCTGTCTAGAAAATTGTCCATTTCAACCAGATTTTCCAGATGTGTCTTGAGTATAGGCTTTTGTAGTAGGATCTGATGATTTTTTTTTAAATTTCCTCAGTTTCTGTTGTTTTATCTCCCTTTTTATTTCTGATTTTGGTAATTTAGATACTGCCTCTATGCCCTCTGATTAGTCCAGCTAAGGGTTTATCTATCTTGTTGATTTTCTCAAAGAATCAGCTCCTGGTTTGGTTGATTCTTTGTATAGTTATTTTTGTTTCTACTTGGTTGATTTCAGTCCTGAGTTTGATGATTTCCTACCTTACTCCTCTTGGGTGTATTTGCTTCTTTTTGTTCTAGAGCTTTCCAGTGTGCTGTTAAGGTGCTAGTGTATACTCTCTCTAGTTTCTTTTGGGAGGCACTCAGAGCTATGAGTTTTCCTCTTAATACTGATTTCTGTGACCTCCCCCAGCCCTTAAGGATCTGACCTATTGTTTTCAAAGAAAACAATAGTTTCTCTCCTTATGTTGGTGTTTTCCATCTATTATTCTTTGCAGAGCTGGATTTGTGGAAAGATATTGTGTAAATCTGATTTTGTTATGGAATATCTTAGTTTCTCCATTTATGATAATTGAGAGTTTTGCTGGGTATGGTAGTCTGAGCTGCCAATTATATTCTTTGAGGATCATAGTCTCTGGTGAGAAGTCTGATGAATTCTGATAGGTCTGTCTTTATATGTTACTTGACCTTTCCCCCTTACTGTTTTTAATATTCTTTCTTTGTTTTGTGCATTTGGTGTTTTGACTATTATGTGACAGGAGGGATTTATTCTTTGGTCCAAAGTATTTGGAGTTCTGTAGGTTTCTTGTATGTTTATACAGCCACCTGAAGCCGGCCTCCTGCAGAACAAGCAGAACCAGTTTCCATCCTTCGGGGAAGGGTCTTTCCTTGCCTGTTTATCTTTGGAGAGATTTATTAAAGGTTGAGCCTTGAGCAAGAAATCATGCCTTGTCTCCATGTGTTTCTCTTGCCACCCTGCTTTCTATTCCCATCTCTTCTTCCAGGGAACCCAGCCTGTTAGCATGTAGCTGAAGGTGGCTACACTTTCATTGTGTCCTATAAGTTCAGGTATGTTGTACCTTCATTTTCATTAAATTCTAAAAAGTAATTTTTTTATTTCTTCCTTGACCAAGTTATCATTGAGTAGAGTGTTGTTCAGCTTCCATGTGTATGTGGGCTTTCTGTTGTTTTGGTTGTTTTTGAAGACCAGCCTTAATCTGTAGTGATCTGTTGGGAAGCATGGGATTCTTTCAATCTTCTTATATCTGTTGAGATCTGATTTGTTACTGATTATATGGTCAATTTTGGAGAAGGTACCATGAGGTACTGAGAAGAAGGTATATTCTTTTGATTTAGGATGAAATGTTCTATAGATATCTATTAAATCCATTTGGTCCATAACTTTTGTTAGTTTCCCTGTGTCTCTGTTTAGTTTGTATTTCCATTGATGACAGTGAGGTGTTGAAGTCTCCCACTATTATTGTGTGTGGTGCAATGTGTGCTTTGAGCTTTAGTAAAGTTTCTTTTATGAATGTGGGTGCCCTTGTATTTGGAGCATAGATGTTTAGAATTGAGAGTTCTTCTTGGTAGATTTTTCCTTTGATGAGTATGAAGTGTCCTTCCTTATCTTTTTTGATGACTTTTTGTTGAAAATGGATTTTATCCTATGTGAGAATGAGTACTCCAGCTTGTTTCCTGGGACAATTTGCTTGGAAAATTGTTTTCCAGCCTTTTACTCTGAGTTAGTGTCTGTTTTTGACACTGAGGTACATTTCCTGTATGCAGCAAAATGCTGGGTTATGGTTACGTGTCCAGTCTGTTAGTCTAAGTCTTTTTATTGGGGAATTAAATCCATATGTTAAGAGATATTAAGGAATAGTGATTATTGCTTCCTGTTATTTTTTATGTTATTTTTATGGTTGCGTGGCTATCTTATTTTGGGGTTTTTGAACGATGATTATTTTCTTGCTTTTTCTGGCGTGTAGTTTCTCTCCTTATGTTGGTGTTTTCCATCTATTATTCTTTGCAGAGCTGGATTTGTGGAAAGATATTGTGTAAATCTGATTTTGTTATGGAATATCTTAGTTTCTCCATTTATGATAATTGAGAGTTTTGCTGGGTATGGTAGTCTGAGCTGCCAATTATATTCTTTGAGGATCATAGTCTCTGGTGAGAAGTCTGATGAATTCTGATAGGTCTGTCTTTATATGTTACTTGACCTTTCCCCCTTACTGTTTTTAATATTCTTTCTTTGTTTTGTGCATTTGGTGTTTTGACTATTATGTGACAGGAGGGATTTATTCTTTGGTCCAAAGTATTTGGAATTCTGTAGGTTTCTTGTATGTTTATGCGCATCTCTTTCTTTAGGTTAGGACAGTTTTCATCTATAATTTTGTTGATATTTACTGGCCCTTTAAGTTGGGAATCTTCAATCTCTTCTATACCTATTATCCTTAGGTTTGGTCTTCTCATTGTGTCCTGGATTTCCTGGATGTTTTGGGTTAGGAGCTTTTTGCATTTTGCATTTTCTTTGACTGTTGTGTCAATGTTTTCTATGGTATCTTCTGCACCTGAGATTCTCTCTTCTAGCTCTTGTATTCTGTTGGTGATGCTTGCATCTATGACTCCTGATCTCTTTCCTAGGTTTTCTCTATCCAGGGTTGTGTCACTTTCTGATTTCTTTATTGTTTCTATTTTCAGTTTTAGATCCTGGGTGGTTTTGTTCAATTCTTTCACTTGTTGTGTTTTCCTGTAATTCTTTAAGGGATTTTTGTGTTTCCTCTTTAAGGGCTTCTACCTGTTTACCTGTGTTCTCCTGTATTTCTTCAAGGGGGTATTTATGTCCTTTTTAAAGTCCTCTATCATCATCATGAGATCGGATTTTAAATCAGAGTCTTGGTTTTCTGGTGTATTGGGCTATCCAGGGCTCACTATGGTGGAACAACTGGGTTCTGATGATGCCAAGTAGCCTTGGTTTCTGTTGTTTATATTTTTGCTCTTGCCTTTCACCATCTGGTTATCTCTGGTGTTAGCTGGTCTTGCTGTTTCTGACTGTGGCTTGTTTCTCCTGCAAGCCTGTGTGTCAGTATTCCCAGGAAACTAGTTCTCTCCAGGAAGAATTTGGTTATAGACAGTTGTGGCACAAGGTGAGCTCTGGGGTGCAGACAGAAACTGGAAGGATCCTGTGCCCAGATCTTTCTTAGTTCCTGTGTCCTGCTAGCTCTGGGAGGATCCCTCTTGAGCTAGGAATTTGAGCAGAAGTAGTGGTCTTTCCTGTGCTCACAGATGTGTAGGCACTCCTGGGAGGCTAGCTCTCTTCTGGCGCTATTTGGGTATGGAGCTCTGTGGCAGAGGATCAGCTCCAGGTCAGATGGAAACCAAAAGGCCTCTTCCTTCCTTCCTTCCTTCCTTCCTTCCTTCCTTCCTTCCTTCCCTCCTTCCTCCTTCCCTCCCTCCTTCTCTCTCTCTCTCTCTCTCTCTCTCCCCCCCCCGCCCCCCCCGTCTCTGTCTCTGTTTCTCTCTGTCTCTCTCTCAATGTCTTAAGTAGTTGAGGCTGACTTGGGACTTATTGCGAAACTCAGGCTGTCCTTGAACTTGGCTCCCCCTCTCCCAGCACCCCAGTGCTATGATTTACAGGCATGCACCATCATGGCCAGCTCATAAAAATACTTAATCCAAAGCATGACTGCGATTACATTAAGCCCCCTAAACACTCTTGTCTTTGACAATTCTCTGGCCCAGACATTTCCAAAGCTGTGTCACCTAGCACAGATGCCCTTCTCTGATGACCCTTTCCCTTTGGGCTAGGTCCAGTCCATTATCTCCAGCAGGTCTCTGGGCTAGGACTTCCTGCCCCAGCATGCAAAGGGATCAGGGTCCCACCCTCCTTGTACTGTGTGCTACTGCCACCTGGTGGTCACACCTATTTGTCCCTGCTGTACCTACTGAAAAGAAATTGCTGAAAGAGAAGCAGTCCATGGGGAGTTAGTGAAAGGACTGAAGGAGCTGAAGGGGTTTGCAACCCCATAGGAAGAACAACAATATCAACCAAACAGAGCTCCCAGGGTCTAAACCACCAACCAAGGAGTACACATGGCGGAGGGACCCCTGGCTCCAGCTGCATATGTAGCAGAGGATGGTTTTGTTGAGCATGAATGGGAGGAGAGGACCTTGGTCCCATGAAGGTTCAATGACCCAGTGTGAGTGAATGTGAGAGCAGGGTGGCCGGAGAAGGTTGGTGGGGGCACTCCCTCATATAAGCAGGGGGAGGGGATGGAATGGGGGACTTCTTGGGGGGGAAATCTGGAAAGGGGATAACATTTAAAATGTAAATAAATAAAAGATCCAATAAAAATGACTAAGCATTAAAAAGAGAGAGAGAGAGAGAGAGAGAGAGAGAGAGAGAGAGAGAGAGAGAAGCAGTCCAGCAATTTACGTCGATTTCTCTAAGCCTTCTCAACACTCTCTGGTGTCATTTAAATGCCTATGTTGTCATGCATCAAATATTTCTTAGCATAAAAATCTAGGATACTCTGAATCCATCTCTTTAAATCATGCCCTATATAGGTAAGAAAATAATGTGGGTTCAAGTGTCCATCAAGTTCCCAGTTATCCTAGCTACTTGGGAGGTGTCAAAGAGTTTAAGAGACCTGTCACAGAAAACCACTGTGGAGAAGCCACTCAAAAAGACGCACAGCACAAATCTCTGCTGTCCTCCACAGGCACCCACAGGGGTGAGCACACACATGCATGCATGCATGCATGCATGTGTGCCCACACACAAATTATTCAGGAAAATTGCTTTGTTTGTTTTTTGAGACAGGGTTTCTCTGTGTAGCCCTGGCTGTCCTGGAACTCACTCTGTAGACCAAGCTGGCCTCGAACTCAGAAATCCACCTGCCTCTGTCTCCCAAGTGCTGGGATTAAATGCACGTGCCACCACTGCCTGGCTTAGAAAAATTGTTAATAGAGTATAATACAGTAGAAATGTTTGGTAATCATGAACTTTTATAATTCATCCAAATAAAATTATGTACAAAAGTGGCACAGAACTATTCCTAATATTTTAGGGGATAAGTGTGTGTGTTGCATTTATATGAGAAGAAATAAAAGTGAACATGAAATATTAAATAGTTAAATATTCACCATGGTATTATTTAATAATAGGCTTATGATAATTTCTAAACCTCAAATTAAAATGCTAATAATGCTAATTGCTTAATAAAACAGCCAGAGCCACACAGAGTGACCCTGTCTTGAAAAACCAAAAGGGGGGTTGGAGGCAGGAGAGAAGACAAAGAAAAAGGAAAAGTTATTTAAGAATGAAGTCATGGGGAGTGAAGAGGTGATCTAGTGGTTAAAGGCCTGTAATGTTCTTACAGTGGACCTGATTTCTCGTCCCAGCACCCTGTGCAGGAGACTCACAGCCACCTATAACTCCAGCTCCAGGGTATCTAACACCTTCTTCTGGCCTGTGTGAGTAACTGCACAGACACACACACACACACACACACACACACACACACACACGGGGTGGGGTGGGGTGGGGTGGTGGAGAGACAGAGAGAGCAGAGAGAGAGACAGAGGTAGGATGAGATGAACACTGGAACATCTGGAACATCTGGAGGGTAAACTCATCTGAGTCTGCCCGGTCCAGTATGATAACGACTGGCTGTGTGGACTAGTGAGCACGGGACACAGAGCGCCCGAAGAGCCGTGTGTCTTATTTCACTGATCTCCTAGCTACGGGTGCAGTATGTAGTATGTTTCTCTGCATGCAATCGCTCAGCATATGTAGCCACCATTCTAGGGCAGGATCCAAATGCTTCAGGTTGAGCCCAGTCACAGCACGTTCAGACAGTTTTATTATTGTGGATGTAAATCCATGGGCCGGGGACTGGTTTCCCCCTAAATTATTCTTATCCTGTGATTTACGATAAGTGTGCGACATAAACCACCTGCTTCGTGAAGTTTCTTTGGGAAACAATTAGGGTGACACGCACTGGGAGCCAGTGAGCCGGAGAGGGGACTCGGTGGCGTTTTGCTGTTCCAGCCCTCTGGGAAAACAGGCCGCAGATTTATTTACCGAGTCAATGAAAGCAAAGCCGTGGCCTCAGCGGTGACATGAGGTGAGGTGATAAGAGGGAAGGGCTGAGCTGTATCTGAGATAATTAAAATAACATTTTCATTATTTCCTCTCCACTTGCTTTGAACACACGGTCAATGTCTTACCCCACCAGGAGCAGATATCGAACCATGCTTTCTTGTCTCTGTTTTACAGGAAGGCAGCTTTCGATTTTTTCACTGAGGAGAAAAAAAAAGATAAAAGCACACACACACACACACACACACACACACACGCACGCACACACACACACACACACACACACACACATCAATCAATCAATCAAAATAGGAATTTGTGGATAAGGAGAAAGGAGAACCCAGAAACAACCATAGCAAAAATGAAATCCCCAGTCACGTCTCTATTGGGTTCAAGCTAAGAGCAGAGAACAAGGAGACAGAGACATTTGGAGGTATCCCATTTGCAGAACCCTCAAGGGCGTCTTTTCCAGAACTCCCTGTGATCCAGTGCTCAGCTCCAGCACTAACCAAGCTGAATTCTGCTTGGCTCGTGACACCAGACAAAACTGGTCACGTTCAAGGTGGTATGGCCACAGACACTCTCTCTAATGTGGGTAAAGGCAGGATGTTGAGATTAACCACTCCAGTTCAACAGTATCTTCGATTTCTGTGTGACGAGTAAAAACTGACTTCCGAGTCATGCAAGTGAATTAATCATCTGCAGTGATGAGCTGTCCCATGGGTCTCAGCGGGGAATTAAGACTTCCCACTTAGGTTGTGATTTATTTCACCAATCAGAAATGTTTTGTTTAGTCATTTTTCTTTTAAGTCATATACCATCCTTCTTTTATTTCCCCTGTGAATCTACAATTTGGAGAAAAGATCCCTGTTTTTATGAATAGTTTAAATATGAAATTACTCAGTAGTATGATTGCGTTTTTTTAAGGGAGGGGTCATCCACTTCCTGTCACCTTTGAAAAATCTTGTGACTGAAGAAACAAAGCTTATGTTTGCACACATATAGTAAGTAGGACTATTACTAAGAACTACCGAAAACTACTAAGTCTTTTAGTTTAAAATTGTATTCATTTAGAGGCATTCAGAATATTAACAAAAATCTGCATTCTTTGTTTTACAATACAGAACAGTATTTGGTTAACAGAACAATAATTATATAAGCTACAGCAGATGAAAATCTATGGAATGATCTTTGGAATCAGATGGAAAATAGTCTGTGGTCCCCATATATAACTAATTTGTGCTATGAACCAACTTTATGCTTTAAACTTCCATGAACATTTACAACTCAAGACTGTACCAGCCAAGGTTAACAGCCAAGGTGAAACTATCACCAGGATTCCCTGGAAACACACCCGCTGACAGGGAGAAGATGAGCTAACTTGATGGAGATTGGTTCTAATGCTTTGATTCAATTGGGAATCTGCTAAAGGTCCTTGTCCCCAGTTGGATTGTGATCGATCAATAAAGACGCCAATGGCCAATGACTGGGTACTAGGCAGGACCCTTAGAGTTGTGTGGGTGAGGACGCGGAGAGGAACAGAGCAGAATCGCCCTGACTCGGGTAGAAGGATGGGACGCAGGAGAGGTAGGAGATAAAGCCAACCAGCCATGTGAGATTTCAGGTTCCCCAATTGGGCCTGGGGCATCAGGGGAAGGTTTAGGGGTGTCCTGCCTTTGAGGTAGCCAAGGCATTTTAGAAATAAGCTAATGTGTGTGTGTGTGTGTCTTTCATTTGCCCATCCGAAGAAAGCTAGCTCCCGGTGGGTGCAAAAGGCAGTGTGGCCAAAACTCCTGCTCCACTGACTGACTTTACTCCTCTCTGTTCTCCTCCCAATCCAATCTCCCAGGCTCATCTCCACTCTGCAGAACACAGGCTGCAGCAGCGCCTCCCCCACACTTGCCATGCCAACCCCTGTGGATCCCAGAGATCCTCTCCTAACCTCCCTCCCTGCTCCCATCGCTTTATCCCAGCCCTGACCTCCAGCAGGCACTCCCCACTGACCCACAAGCCACTCCGGCCAGGGAACCAGGAAGGCCTGCTGCAGATCCTCCCTTCTCTGTTCCTCCAGATCCAATGCCCCAGGCTCATCCCCAGCCCAGTAGCAGAACACCTGCTGGAGTCTCCCTTTCCTTGCTGATCCCATCCCTGGTATATCATGAAGATTTCCTCTATGCTTCCATCCTGCAATGCACCCCATCACCCCAGCCTCCAACCCCCAGCAGGCATTCTCTGTGAACACACCAGCCGAGCAGGCTGTTCACCACTCCCTCCTCTCCTCCAAATCCAATGCCCCAGGCTCATGCCCAGGTCTGCAAGAGAACACCTGAGCAGCCTGCCTTCCCTGCCTCTGCCCATGTGGATCCTAGACACTCGCCTCCTATGCTACACCCCCCATTTACCCACTGCTTTAGCCCAGATCCTAAGGGCAAAGGCAATCCCTGCTAACCCACAGACCACCCCTACCAGCTACACTAACTGTAGAGCTTCCCCCTTCTTCTGTTCTTCCAGAGCCGATCCCCTAGGCTCTGCAACAGAACACCTGCTGCAGCCTGCCTTCCCCTCTGCCCACATCTCCAGTGCATCTTACAGACTCTCCCCTCCTAACCTCCTACTTACTGCTTTGGCCCAGGCCCCAGTTCAGCAGACTCTCTAGCAGACCTGCTGGAGTGACTCTTCTTCACTCTCCGCCCCTATTCCAAGGAACCTAAATAAGAAGATCCTTGTGAAACATTTCTGCTTTCCTCCCTCACGTGAATGCCCTCAGAGCCCTAGGTTATCCCTATATTCCTAAATGTCCGCTCCTAATACCCGGAAAGACATTTTACCTGGAACCTCCAGTGGCTACATCTTTCAGGTCCATGGAAAATTTCCCATCAGTCAACACACAGCCACAATACTCTCTTAAAACTCCAGAAAGGAAATAGAGACCAAGGAACAAAAAAACAAAGGCACCGCCAGATATCACTAGCTAGACCTATAAACTTCCCACTCCTACATGCTAAATTATCAGCTTTAAAATACAACAAATAACAGCCAGGGCATCCTGTCTCTACTTGAGCCCAGCAGGCCCAGAATATTCTAACATACCTGAAATATAAGAAAAAAGACGTTAAAACGTTGTGTGTTAAGATGATCGAAGTCCTTAAAGAGGAAATGAATAAATCCCCTAAAGGAATCCGGAAAACACAAACAACGGAAGGAAATGAATAAAAGTGTTCAAGACCTAAAAATGGAAATAGAATCAATAAAGAAAACCCAAACCGAGGGAATTCTAAAAATGAACGATCTAGGAACTTGAGCAGGAGGTGCAAAGGCAAGCCGCCAACAGAATACAAGAAGGAACAGAAGAGAGAATCTCAGGTGTCGAGGATGCGATGAGAGAAATGAATGCATGGGCCAAAGACCATCTTAAATCTAAGATAAATTTCTGACACAAGCCATGCAGGAAGGACTATGGCAAGCAGATGGGTTTTCTTGAGATGGCTCACTGTTTCACATGGCTGCAATGGGTGTGAGGCAACGACCCCAGAGACTTCATCCCAGGATTGCTTCTCGCTGCTGATATGCCTTTCCTGCCACTATTACATAGCATAATGATTCTTGGGCATCAGCCCACCCTATTGGGAAAATTTCCTGCAGATCAATATAAAGAGGGACTTTCATATAATAAGGCTGCATTAGATGTATTTAATGACTTAACAGAATTCTTGATCAGATTCAAATAATTACAGGAAGAAAGTTTGAGGATATGGTTTTAGTTATTTTGCCAAAAAGATGTAATAAAGTTAGACTCAAGAATAGAATGTGTCCCTTCTCATAGAACAGTAAGTAGAGGCTTCAAAATAAGAAATACAAATTGCTTTCATAACTGCACTATAAAGAGAAACAGACTTGGGACAGATTGGTGATCAAGGGAAAATATTCATTCTAGGTCAGGTCGAAGGATGAAGCCACAGATGTTGATCATGATAAAGGCCATGGGAAACTGTTGCCTTGAACTTATAATGAGATTATAGAATAAAACACTGCTTTCAACTTAACTATGAACATCCCTCTGTAACTCCCTTTGTGTAACATTTGATCTGTGAGGTAACTTTATAAAGAACTTTTATCTGAAAATGTATAAAAAAATCTGGGAGAAAAAAATAAAGTATGGCCCTTGGGACTCTGCTCCATCCAGTAAGTGTGTGTGTGTGTGTGTGTGTGTGTGTGTGTGTGTGTGTATATATATATATATATATATATATATATATATACCTTATGTGCATGTACCCATGTATATGTGCATGTATATAAGAATGCATGTGTACTTGTGAAATTGATAAAACAGGTGGTCGGGGGGGGGAGAGAGAGAGAGAGAGAGAGAGAGAGAGAGAGAGAGAGAGAGAGAGAGAGAATATGAATCTGACTTTCTATTCTTTTCTCTCTGGCTCACAGAAAGTTAATGAAATCAGAGCCTCTCACCTGATCATCCAGAGGCACCTGAGTCACAGAGTAAACAGTCCAAGTGACTAAGTCTCTTTTCTTAATCTCCCTGCTGCTATCTGCAGGAATTAATTGAAAGGAGCCATCAGCTTTTGACCCCACTCACCAATGCCAGAACTCCCTGCCTTCCTCAGTACCTAGATGCTGAGCTGACTTTCAGTCCAAGGCATCTAGGAAGTCTAGGGTTCTATGAAAAGGCCAATTCTAAGACTAATAAGAACGGAAGAAGGAGAAGAAACCCAGGTCAAGGGCCCAGAAAACATTTTCAACAAAATATAGAAGAAAATCAACAAAATAGAAGAAAAAAATTCCTAACCTAAAGAAGGAGATCCCTATCAAGGTACATAAAGCTTACAGAACATCAGACTAGACCAGAAAAGAAAGACCCCTCGGTACATAAAAATCACTGAACGGGCAAAATGTATCTAAAGATATAAGGAAAAAAGACCAAGAAACATATAAAGGCAGACCTATTAGAATAATACCTGACTTTTCAATGGAGACTATAAAAGCTTTCCTGGCCTGGGCCTGCACAGATGTGCTGTAGACTCTAAGAGACCACACTACTATATCTAGAAAAAATTTTCAATCACTGTTGATAGAGAAAAATAAGACATTCCATAAAACCAAATGTAAACAATGTGTATCTACAAATCTAGCCCTACAGAAAATGCTAGAAGGAAACCTCCACCCTAAAGAGGTTAACTACAACTATCAAAACACAAGGAATAAATATTTTCAATTTAGTAAAATTAAAAGGCGCGCACGCGCACACACGCGCGCACACACATACACACACACACACGACTACTACCACTACCACCACCAAAATAACAGGAATCAATAATCATTAGTAATTTATACTTTTCAACATCAGTGGTTTCAGCTCCCCAATAAAAAGACACAGACTAACAGAAAGGATAAGAAGATAGAATCCATCTTTCTGCGGCATCCAAAAAACAAACCTTAACACCAAAGACAGACATTACATCAGAGTAAAAGGATAGGAAAAAATGTTCCAAGCAAATGGACTTAAAAGTAAGCTATTACTGCCATTTTAAAATCTGACGGAAAAAAAATAGATGTCAGACCAAAAGTAATCAGAAGAGAGGGGAAGGGAACTCATTAAAGAAAAATCCATCAAGAGGACATTTCTTTTCTTAACACCTATGCCCCAAACACAAGGGCACCTGCTTTTAAAAAAGAAACACGTCTATATCTTAAATCACATATTGACCTTTACATGCTAATAATGGGAGACTTCAATACCCCACTCTCACCAATAGACAGATCATCTAGCCAAAACCAAAATGGAGAAGTGCTGGAGCTAACGAATATTATGAAACAAATGGGCCTGACAAATATCTACAGAACATTTCACTCAAATACAAAAGCATATATATTCATCTCAGCACCATATGGAACTTTCTTCAAAATTGATCACATACTTGGACACAAAAGCAAGTCTTAATATATAAAAGGAAATTGAATTTGCCTGGCATTCTATTAGATGGCCATGGATTAAAGCTGGATATCAACAGAAAATTTACAAACTCACGAAAACTGAACAACTCACTAGTGTATAAAAGATGAGCCAAGACAGAAATTAAAGCCTTGTTATAACTGAATGAAAATGAATGCACAACATACCCAAACTTATGGGACACATGATAGCATTTCTCAGAGGCAAGTTCACAGCACTAAGTGCTTATGTAAAACACTGGAGAGATATCATATTAGCAACTTCACAGAACACCTGAAAGCTCTAGAAGAAAACATACCCCAAAGAAGTAGATGGCAAAAAATTATCAAACTCAGGGCTAAGAGCAATAAAGTAGAAGTAAAGAAAATAATACAAAGAATCAATAAAACAGAGTTGGATATTTGAGAAAATCAATAAAATTGACAAACCTTTATACAAATTAACTATAAAACACACACACACACACACACACACACACACACACACACAGAGAGAGAGAGAGAGAGAGAGAGAGAGAGAGAGAGAGAGAGAGAATATCCAAATTAACAAAATCAGAATTGAAAAGGGGGACATAACAACAGACATTGAGGAGATATAGATAATCATAAGGAAATACTTTTAAAACCTGTACTTCTACCAAATTGAAAAATCTAGAAGAAATGGATATAATTTTCTTAATAGGTGACACTTATCAGGATCAGATAAATAATCCAAATAGACCTATAACCCCTAGTAAAATAGAAATAGTCATTAAAAGTCTCCCAACAGAGAAAAGCCCAAGGCCAGAAAGTTTTAGGAAAGAATTCTATCAGGCTTTCAAAGAATTGATGTCAATATTCCTCAATTATTCTACAAAACAAACAGAAGATACATTGCCAAATTCATTTTATGAGGCCACACTTATCGAAACCCAAACTACATTAAGATCCAACAAAGAATTCCAGACCAATTTCCCCCATGAATATCAATGCAAAAATACTCAATAAAATACTTGTAAACGGAATCCGAGAGCACAACAAATAGGCCATCCACTATGTGTCGGCTGTGTCAAGAGATGCCGTGATGGCTCAATATATGAAAATACAGCAGTGTAATCCACCATATAAACAGAAAAAAAAGCCATGATCATCTCATACAGAAACAGTCTTTGACAAAATCCAACACTCCTACACGATAAAAGCCCTAGAGAGATTAGGGATACAAATGACATACCTCAACATAATCAGGGCAGTTTACTACAAGCCCAGTGCCAATAAAAATTTAAATGGAAACAAATTCAAAGCAATTCCACTAAAATCAGAAACAAGATAAGATTGTGTACTCTCTTCTCCACTATTCAGTACAGTACTTGAAGTCTTTGCTAAAGCAATAAAACAACCAAAGAAAATCAAGGGGATACAGATTGTAAAGAAACAAGTCTAAGTATCTTTATCTGTAGATGATACATACAACCGACCATAAGAATCTCACCAAGAAACTCCTACAGCTGATTCTTTTCAACAAAGTAGCTGGATAGAAAATTAACTTAGAAAAATAAGTAGTCCTATATACAAATGACAGAGGGGCTGAGAAAGAAAACAGGGAAACTACAAACAGCCTCAAATAATAGAAAATATCTTGGAGTAACTAACCAAGCAAGTGAAAGATTTGTATGATAAAAACTTAATGTCATTGGAGAAAGAAATTGAAAGGTATCAGAAGACGGAGAGATCTCTTATGCTTGTGGATCTGAAGGATTAAAATAGTAAAAATGGCTATTGTACCAAAGCCAATCTATAAATTCAATGCAATTAAATTCCAACATAATTCTTCACAGATCTTGAAAGAACAATCTCAACATACAAACACACACACACACACACACACACACACACACACACACACAACACCTAGAATCTAGAATTGCTAAAAAACAATCTTTCTAGCCGGGCGGTGGTGGCGCACGCCTTTAATCCCAGCACTTGGGAGGCAGAGGCAGGCGGATTTCTGAGTTCGAGGCCAGCCTGGTCTACAGAGCTAGTTCCAGGACAGCCAGGGCTACACAGAGAAACCCTGTCTCGAAAAAGCCAAAAAAAAAAAAAAAAACAAAAAAAAAAACAATCTTTCTAAATGATAAAACCTCCTGGAGGTATCACAATCCCCAATTCCAAGTTGTCCTATAAAGCTATAGTGGTAAAAACAGGGTTTGGCATAAAAACCAACATGTTGATCAGTGAACTCAAACTGAAGACCCAGACATAATCCCATAAACCCATGGTTACCTTATTTTTGATCAATAAGCCAGAAACATTCAATGGGGGGAAAGAGAGCATCTTCAACAAATGGTGCTGGTCAAACAGCTGCACACAGAAGCATTCAGAGAGATTCGTATTTATCACCCAGCATAGAACTCAGCTCCAAATGGATCAAAGACCTCAACATAAAACCAGATACACTGAACCAAATAGAAGAGAAAGTGGGGGGATAGGCTTGAACTCATCAGCACAGGAAAGGGGCTTTCTAAACAGAACACTATAGCACAGGCACTAAGATCGACAGCTAATAAATGGCACCTCAAGATACAGAAAATCCTCTGTAAGGCAAAGGACACTGTCTTTTGGACAAAACAACACTCTAAGAAATGGGGAAAGATTTTTTTAACAACTTTGCATTGATAGAAAACTAATGTCCAAAATAGTTTTAAAAGAACTCAAGAAACTAGATATCAAAAAGCCTAACATAACCCAATTTAAAATGGAACAGAAATTTAAACAGAAAATTCTCGATAGTGGAAAATCAAATGACTGATTTCTACTCCTGCGGGGCTTCCCAAGTTTTTACCTCCCAATTTCATCCCCTTCTTTTATAATTAGTTAATTAGTATTAACCAACTGAGTCCAATTAGGCTTCCCACACACCCATGGGCCTGTGGTCATCCACTCCACGATGGGGAGCTTACTAGTGGCTATGTGGCTCTCCCTTCCCAAGCGGCAGTCACCTACCGGCTCCTCAGGGAGTGGTAGGAGCTGGGAAAATAGGATCTGTCCCAGGGTTCACAGGATTTGAAATCTAACCCTTACTTTCCAACGGTGCTTACCAACCGTTTTAAGTTCTCCATTCAACTTTAGATGTAAAACAACGGCCTTTACTCTTAGTCACACATGCTGAACCTTCTGGAGATGTCTCCTTCCCACCTGCCATGACAGAGCCTTCAAGGTCTGCTCCTCCTTGCTGCCCAAGTCAGAGAATCATCTCTAGTCAGGATATAAGTTCTGTCTGGCTCAACATCCCTCTGTAATGCCAAGCATTCGCAGCAAAGAAATTCTTAGGTCCTTTCTCTGCCCTTCCCCTCTCTGACCCCTGACTCTTGCCTGTAAGAAACAGATTTTCTGGGGTGCTTAGAACACTTTGTGATTTAAAAAAAGCTCTTTTCTTTCCCCCTAACTTATTTTGTTATGCTCAGTGGAGGAGAATGGAGTAGTTTTTGTTCATTTGTTTATTTGTTTGTTTGTTTGTTTGCTGTTAAAGGATACCTTTCAAAAGCAAGAAGTCTTAAAGCTAGAGAGATGCCTCAGTGGTTAAGGGCACTGGCTGCTCTTCCAGAGGAAAAAGATTTGGTTTGCTGCGCCCACATGGTGGTTCATGTCCCTCTACAACTCCAGTTCCAGGGGAATCCGAGGCTCTCACCTGACCTGCTTGGGTATTGCTCACATATTTATGAATATATAATACAAATAAAAATGGCTTTTGAAATAAGAATAAATATTTTTAAACTAACATCGTATTCAATATAATTTATATAACTAAATTCTTACTAACCAATCCAGGTAGGTAATCATTGACCAATTTATCTCTTATTAGCATCTCTTATGTTTATGTATCCAAAAAGTTTTGTATACAGATTTCATTTAGAGAATAGAAATTAGCTCACATTTGGGGTAATCGATAATCAGCATATATAATGTTTCAGAATACTACTTTTCTTTAACGTGCTTTAGTCCAAGTCCATGAGTAATTTAATCTGGAACTGTTTGACCTTTTCTTTTCTTTCCTTTCCTTTCCTTTCCTTTCCTTTTCTTTTCTTTTCTTTTCTTTTCTTTTCTTTTCTTTTTTTTTTTTTTTTGGTTGGATTACAGGCATGCATCAGCATGCTTGTTATCACCTGTGGTTTCACTCAATCACCAGCTCACCACTTTGCATAATTGCATGAGAGCCCATTCAGACTGCTGTAGAGGAAATATTTCACCAGGATGGTTCACCTCTCGTCTTTGTGGTGCTGGGCATGGGACCTTGGGTCTTGTTTACAGTGGACGAGTTCCTGGTACTGAGTCATGCTATGGCATGACTGATATCTGAAGAAGATGACAAGGACACAAGGCCCATTGAACAAAGATCTCCAGAGGTAACTCAATGGCTCTAATTTAGTTCCAACAAAGTAACAATGGACCTTTGGTGGACAAACTGTTCCTGGCAGCCTGTGATGTGGCTCCATCCCAGAGGTTGTGTGCCAAGGCTCAGGTGCTCCTGTTTGGAAAGGCCCAGAGCTGACGCACACCCTTAGCTTGGAAAAGAAGCACACAGCTCAACCTCCTCTGCAAACTCAGCCATACCACATGCTCCCTGCACATGCTGACATTTAATACTCAATTAAATAGATTTATAATGTTTCTATGACTCTTAGTACATATATCTACACGCGCTCAGAATAATGCAATCAAGAAAATGAAAATCGTTTACTTTAAAATGGAGTGTTAAATTTTATAGGAAAAACATGTCATTTGAGTCTGCACAGTGCCCAGTGTTAGAAAGATGGTACCACTGTCTTCCTATAGACTGACAAAAGCAATTACTTCTAATAGTCACAGTGGCTCACTGTGACTGTTGACTTAGTTGATTTTTACTTGGGAAGCTGTGGTTCAAAATTAGTAGACAGCATGATTGCTCTTTGAGATAAGGAATTAAGTTGAGGTTGAACACCCATGCTGAATGAGGCCCATCGTTTTTAAAAGGGCAGATTAAGATCACCTCAAAGCTGGCCTCCTTTCCCCATGGACCTAAGGAACATTAATTAGTATGACAGTTTGCTAATTAAAACTTTCAGGATTAATTAAATATGAAGCTTAGTCTCTAGCTGTTCCAACTCTGCACTGCCCTCCTGGTGCGGTTGATTGGAGTGTGCACCACCTACTGTGACTTTTGTGGGTGTCTGTGATAGATCCCATTCTGACAGAGCTATTTAATTCTGTGTTATTAACCAACCAGTGTCTAAGACCAGCCAGACCTTTTCAAAGATTATATATTTAAGCTTCAAGCTCTGGGTGTCTGAACTTACACCTCCTGGGAACAGGAGCTCTTCAACAATGAAAGGCTGATTAAAGCTTAATAAAAACTGCCAACATAATGAGTCGGGTCCCTCTAGAGATAATTTCCCTTGTCAGATTTTAGAAACGATATAAAACTCACTTTCAAATGTTTATCTGCAAAAGCTTTTTGGATCCTCAGACACCAAGGACATATCAAAGAAACTCTGGGATGAATAGCTTTGAAAATTGAAGGCTTTGAGTTCTGTTGGTACTGTTGCTCTCTGTTGCCACAAAGTAAAGAGAAGCATCTAGAACAGGTACTGCAGTGCCAGAGAAATGTTAGTGGTCCCCCCCCCCAAAACAGACAGGAGCCAATCTGATGCAACTCACAGCAGGGTCTTTATTCTATTCTAGCTGGCTTAGCTCCCCCCCCCACACCATGCACTGCTGTCACACAGGACAGTTTTGGTGTGTGTGGGGAGCCCTGCAAAGCTATTGGGACAAGGCTCTATAGTAAGCAGCAAGCAGGGAGTACATGTGCAAGCATCTAATTGGAAAACTGCTGTGGCCTTTAACATAATTGGCTGGTGCTGGGAGTCATACCATAAACTTCATTTCCGCTCTGCTCTGCCGTGGTAGTCGTTAGGCAGGGGATGGGCTTGTAATCTGGAGGTGCAGGTTTGTTTGGGAAATAACCTGGAGACACTGGCCTTGTTGAGGGAATAACCTGGAAACTCTGGTCTTGTTGAGGGTGTAACCTGGAAACTCTGGTCTTGTTGGGGATTAGCCTAGAGACTGGAGCTAGGCTCAGGTTTTGTTGGGGAACAACTTGGAAACTAATGCTAGGAACCAGCCTGTTCGTTTACCTGAGTTCAAACTTAGGTCAGGCTCCGTAAAATGGAGCCTGAACTTAAATGATTTAGTTTGGTTTTATGTTCTCTTACTTGACATAAAAGTAGGGAATGTAATAGAGTTGAATGGTAATTCTGTTTTCTCTCAGATTACCCCTTTCTTTTAGTAGTAATTGTATTTACAAGTGAAGTTGCTTTTTAAGGGTTCCAGGGAGGGTCCACTGTGCTCTCTGGCCTCGTAGACAGCACAGAAGTCACCAGTCTAAAAAGCACAGCTGTTCTTAGCCTTCTGGGCAGGAAACAGGCATTTCATTCCTTCCCTTGAAGGAACAACCCTGAACATTCGAGGTTCCTCCAGCTCTTATCCACCAGCAGGTGATCTCCATGCCACCTGTGGAATTTTACGGCCCAATCCTTGGAAGTGGGGAAATGGCATTCTACAGAAACGTAGGGAACACGATGAGTGGTCTCATCTACAGAGGCGTCTGCTTTTATACTCTATCAGCAGGAAGTAAATCTATGTGAAATGCTGCACACTAAACCTTAGACCAGCGATGCCAGGAGGCCTCTACAAAACAGCTCTTTGTCCAGGAAGATGTGTGTTGGTCACACATGAATTAAGCCAAGAGCTCCCCCTGGGCTGCTTGCACTGTGCCTGTGCACTCTCAGACAGCAGAGCCCGAATTTCCTCTAACAATCTAAGAGAGATACTTGTTTAGGGCGTTTAAATTTAAGCAATAAAACTTACTATTGAGGATCCAATTATACTATCAATTTTACTATCATATCCACTTTACCCTAAAATGTTCAGAATTCCATGACTTTGATCACATTTCAAATAATTTCTAGCTATTGAATAAAATGTTAGGAAAAGCATAGGTAAACTATGTTGTTTTAAAATCACGACTCTGGTGTTTCTTTATATCTTTATTATTATGAAGTAGTCCAGGAGCAATGTCTATGGTCAGAGACCCATTTCAGTGATGCAACGCACACAGGGAAAAAAAATAAACTATTCCACCCCCCCCCCACAAAATCATCTCAACTGCATGTGGCTGCATTTGGCATTAAGCTGCAGAATTAAAGTGGAAGCCTCAGAAAAGTTATGATACTTGAAAAGCCAGATCCTCATTAACAGGGTGATCTGGGATGCGAGTGCCATTACACCCTCCACGCTTACCGAAGGCAGAGAGTAAAGAGGTACTGATGACTCTCGCTTGAGACTCTGACTGTGAGCACACACACATATGCATACACACACACACACACACACACACACACACACACACTTGGACTTATAATTCTCATACTTTCTGCAGCACCCAGGAAACCCCCAAATCTCAAGGGTATCCTCAGATTTGTTGTATGGAAAAGACTTAAAAGCAATCGGAAGCCTCTGAACCTCTTCGGTCAACTTTGTAAAGAAGCCACCATCATCCTGTGTAGTTGCAAATACTAAAGTCATGCGTGCCTTAGTTATATTACAAAAAATATCTATAAAAACTTATTAATATGAGCAGCTTCCAACAAAACACGGAGCTTGACACTTTAAAAAGTTGTTAATGAGCACGCGGTCCTGTAAAAGTCAGTGTTTAAAACAATTATATCCCTCCGTCTTTATATCTGAAAATAATCACTAGTAATTATTTTCTTATCCCACAACCACGGTATTAATTAGCAAATCCCAGCTGTCTATGTGGCCTCTGCCACCCTGTCCTTCTCCTGCCCACACACCATTTCCAACCCCCGCCCCTGTACCTACTTGCATATCTCTATGTTCCACCCTGTTAGAGCTGCCTCCTCCTTTCCAACGGGCTCAGCCGTCCCTGATTAAAAACCGCCGGTACCCTGCGACGGAAGTTTGGTATCTGTGTTAGGGCTTAGGTAGAGGTCAGGTGATACTTTTCTTGCTCCAACAATAGATTCAGATATTTCTTACTTATCCCCCTTATCTTTTCCCACGGTCGAGTACCGCTGGGCTGTGAACAGGTTGCCGCCTGTATCAGAGTGAGCGATTCAGCTATTCAGCCTCAAGCGTCTTTTGAAGCGTCTTCTTCCTGACCTTGCGGGCTGTGGAATGACTTTTTTTTTTTTTTGTTTTGTTTTGTTTTTCGAGGCAGGGTTTCTCTGTGTGATCCTGGCTGTCCTGGAACTCACTCTGTAGACCAGACTGGCCTCGAACTCAGAAATCCGCCTGCCTCTGCCTCCTAAGTGCTGGGATTAC
Source organism: Apodemus agrarius (assembly GCA_964023405.1). Taxonomy (NCBI): domain Eukaryota; kingdom Metazoa; phylum Chordata; class Mammalia; order Rodentia; family Muridae; genus Apodemus; species Apodemus agrarius. The sequence continues at coordinate 113,073,432 of OZ030007.1, read as the reverse complement.
AGGCATGCGCCACCGTGCCCGGCACTCGGAATGGCCTTTTTAAGATCAAGTAGACACTCCAACTGCTTCTTTTGTTATAACTAGTAAGATTTCTAGCAAACTATCCAGCCAAGAAGGATTTCTACACAATCAGTTCCTGCCATTTTCCTTCCTGGAATACTTGTGTGCCGTTATGAGGCCGTGCAAAACCATTTGTGCATAGAAGCAATCAGATCTGCAGACCTGATAACAGCAGCGGGAAGACTAAGGAGGCTTTTAAGGCTTGAACAGGCCTGAAGTGAAGCAACTTACCACAAGAGGGCAACAGAGAGCTACCGCCGCATGGGTGTTCTTGTGTGCGGTTTCCCAGGGGTGTTCACGGACTGGATGGGTCTGTCCATGCAAAACTGTACTAGACTTTCTTTTTCCAAACTCTTGGATTGAATATAAGCCTCTCAAAGTTCTGATGATACTTTCAATGAAGGAACTAACTTCATTTTCTCAAATTAAATACGTTTCCCATTGCCTTGGGAAATACTTTTCAGTGACTTGAGTTTTCAGTGGGAGTCAGTTTGTTCATTTATTTTTGTAGTACCAGAGATTGAACGTGGAGCCTCACACGTGCAGGTAATTGGTCTATAACTGTGCTATATCTAGCCTACTGTGGTGTATTCTTAACAACAGCCATAAATGGAAATTGAGAATAGCTTATATAATAAAGCTGCTGAGAAGCAGGGAAGTCTGTGGTATTTCTAAGACTGTCCCTGGGTTGTCTGACCTCTCCTGACACTCCATCACACTGTGACAGGTTGGAGGAAGCTTTAAAAACACTCCACTGGAAGATGGCTGATCTGACTTAACCAGAGGCCTCAGCACAGGACTTCCCATAGACATTGCTGGGAACTGCAGTGTTCTTCCAACAGATCGAAAGGGCTCAATTGAGTTTTACCATCCTAGATAGGACAAGAAGCATATTAGTGAATTCACAAGAATTTCTCAGAGAAACCAGGAAATGAAGCCACCATACCCAGAATTCAGACACTCCTATGTCTCTGGTTGCTCGGAAAGGCCTGAAATAAATAGGACTGCATACATGTCAGAGGGGCCCAGGGAGACAGCTATGGGCCCATCTCTTGGGGAGCAGAAAGCCTTGGGCACATGTAACATACACACAGCCAGGGAAGCCAAGGCCCACATGCTGTGACTAGTAAGGACACAAGAGATTCTTTTTGGTTCAGACAATTATTGCTTATATGGACAGGAAGAGAAAGAGAGAGCCAACAGTTCTGAGTCCCCAGAATCTTCTTGTCACACACACACACACACACACACACACACACACGTATAATCGTGGGACAGAAGTGATGGCAGCAGAAGCCCTGACAGTCTCATGACAGCCTGTCCCCAGAGGAGACGGGGAGACAGGCCTGATGCCACAGTTCAGGGGTTCCTACCTCCTCCCCTCATTGGGATGCTGTAAAGCATGGTGCCAAGTTTCAGGAGGGTTCAATCCTCCGTGCAGAGGCATGTGTATGTGTGTGTGTGGATGTGTGTGTGTAGGGGGGGGTCTCCAAGGGACCTTGGCAAATTCACTTCCTTTCAAGGTAAAAAGGAATCGTAACAGGACAAACCAGAAATTAACAGTAGAATTTATACCCTTGTCAAGCTCAGGCAAAAAAATTTACCAAAACAGGTACGTTTTTAAGAGACAGGTATCGCTAAGTATGTTCTCTAAATGTAGGGGCGTTAAACTTAGAAACAAACAAGAAAGTAACTTAGGAAATTCTCCCAAGCATTTGAGAATGTAGTAATTAATACCCTTTCTAAGCAATCCACGGGTCAAGGGAGTCACACAAGAGGCTAGCATTTTACTTAAATTAAGACAAAAATGTAGGCTACCAAAATGTATGCATGGGCAAAGCAGCACTAATGGGCACACTTACAGCGTCAGACGCCTGTGTCAGCAGCATGTGTTTCTGTGTTAAGGAACTAGGAACCATTAAGCAAGCCATGTGGTTCGAATGACCAGTGTCCGCCGTAGGCTCGGGTGGTTTACTGCTTGGTTCCCAGGGGTGGTTCTATTTGTGGAGGTTCTAGAACCTTTAGGAGGCAGCGCTTTGCTGGAGGAAATATGCCCTTGGGGGCAGGCTTGAATGTTCACAGCCTCACCCCTGTTCCAGTTTGATCTCTCTGCTTCTTGCATGTTGAGCTGTGAGCGGCCAGCTCCCTGTTCCAGCCATCTCTGCCCCACCATTTTGGACTGCCTCTCTAGAACTGTTAAGATGAGATAAATCCTATCTTCTGTAAGTTGATTTTGGCCACGGCAGTTTGTCACAGTAATAGGAAGGTAGTTGATGCAGAATTTAATGCCAAAAGTAGTTTAATAAATGAAATGATCAAGGGCTTATTCTTATACTGTAGGAGTTATGGTGAGCATGTAGAACAAACACCAGTGACTGGGGAACGGAGAACCCTGAATGAGACGTCACATTTACGTTCTGTAGATTTTCCATGCAGAACCCATCACACCCCGCAGTGAAAAGATGGTCCTTTCAGCAAACGATTCTTGAATATCCACATGGAATATGTGTTGATTCTTGCCTCACATCAGTACTAAAACCTAAATATGGACCACGGATCCAAATATACAAGCGAAAACTATAAAACCTCCACAACAAAGTGTGAGAGGAAAACCTTAGCACAGGGGTAGAGTTGTTGCTAGGCAGCCTGATACTGTATCTATCTGGCCTGGTATAGGTTAACTGGAGATTGATAAAGATACAGATGAGACAATAAAGCCAGGTGGTGAGTCCCCAGTGACAGCCACAGGTTGGCCATGCCTTCCGTGGGCTTCAGAGTTTCTCAAAACCGTAAAAGAGATGCCAGGATACTCAAGGCAGAGTCTATAATGACAGTTTGACTGGGGCGATCAGACATGTGCTCCTACCTATGCAAAAATTATAGTGGACATTACACCGAAGACTAAAGCAGAAATCCATTTTATGTACCTACAGGATGACAGACAATTTAACGATTGTTTTCTCTGCTGAACTTTATTCAACAAATAATGGCCAGATGCCCATCTGATGAACAGGACGCTTGCTGTGCTAGCTGGTATTCAGAAGGGATAATAAGACTGTTGAGTGAAGCAGACACTTCCAACTGGGGCAAGAGTTCACAGATCCAGAGCTAGAAGATATTGACTCTAACAATTCTCCTATTCTCAGGGTTTATTAAATGTCTCCCCCCCACCCCCTGCCCTGTTTTCATCCCTTGGGGAGGGTTGCAAAGGTAAATGCATGGTGAGGAGCTGCCTAGAATGGATAACAGTGTCTCTCCCTGCGATCTCCAGGGGACATCGGCTGATCTGGGAGGAGCTTTAGAGTTGGGACTTAGCAAATAACCTTGAACTGGAGTCCTCATAGAGTTTCAGCTCTCATTTCCTTAATGAAAACTCGCAAAATCTGAGAGAACAGACAATAGGTCTTACATCCATCCAGAGTCTTTCACCTAGAGAAGACAACAGTTTTAATAAAATGACTTGGTTTTCAGCTACTCAGAGAAATTGGGAACTGACTAATTCTAACGTCTCTGCTCCTGGGCAGTGCTACACCACGCAGGGACTGTCTTGCTTCATGTGACTCCATGGAAATATTAACAATGAAATGCAGACTCTATGGATCATCTCCTTGGACCAACATCCCCACTGTTGATCCAAATGTAATAATCTAATTTACCTCTTCCCAAAACTCCGTACAGCCAATCTCCGATTCATGCAGCCAGCCCTAAAAGAAAATTGAATTTTTTTTCTATGAGAAAGAGTATAAAACTGATTCCCCCAGTGTCCTCTGATTCACTAAGTCAATGTTAGCACATTAATATGCATTTATTTCAGGACTCTGGCCGTTGCTCGGATGTCCTGGCACAGTTTCAGAAGGAGAAAAGGTGAGAAGACAATTCTATTTTGGAGAGACACGCCATGTTACAACCTAAAAAGGAATTAGCTTCATCACTTTACGTATGTGACAATCGTAGGGTTCTGTGTGGGAAATTGTATCAGAGAGAAAGGAGCAGACAGACTCTTGGTCCTCGAGGGCAGGAGATGGATGATGCCCTTGACCCTTGAATCTTGCCTTGCTGCCTGACTTCAAACAACTTCTGAAATTAGAGTTTTCAAAGCATCCAAAGTCAATGAATTTTGTTTGCTGGTTGAGATGAGGTCTCTTTGTGTAGTGCTAGCTGTCTTGTAACTCATTACGTAGACCAGACTGTCCACAAGCCCGGAGACCTGCCTGTCTCTGCCTCCCCAGGGTGTGCTGGGATTAAAGATGTGTGCCACCATGCCCAGCAAGGTCACTACAAATTTAAATACAGACAAAATATAAGCTCCAAGAATAGAAAGGAAAGTAAGCCCAAGACGACCCGCATTTATGTACCACTGTAACCAACTGTGCACAGGGAGGACACAGTAGAGTCAACATCAGCAGAAGGCAGACAGACTGGAAAAGGAAAAGGTCTGTCTCCCAATCCCTGCTGTTTCCTAACTATCATTTCCGAATGAACCCTAGGCTCATTTCCTACTCACTAATAAATTAATCTAAACAAATATTTGAGATGTCAGGGCGTTCAGGATACTTTGTCACAGAAAGAATACTTTCATTATTTGCATATGTTCCCCAGGAGGCAGCGAGTTCTCCAAGGAAACATACGATGGTTTGTTACTCATCGATAACGACAAATCCTATTATAGTCTGATTTGTTTCATAGCAACTGTTCATGAGGCTGCATTGAAATTCGATTGTCTTGGGATGGGGAGGGAGGGAGGGAGGGAGGGAGGGAGGGAGGGAGGGAGGGAGGGAGGGATCAGGCCACTTGGCTCCAACCATTCTTATCCCTGAAATGAAGACATGTCACTAGGCCAAGGTGTAGTTATCTCCAGCCAATAGCCTCGGGAACATTTATCAAGATGACTTGAAGGCTTTATTCGCTTTTCACATGGTAAATGTTATAACCCACCCCTTTGAATGTAAATAGTGTCCAAGCAGTGCTCCCCAGCCTGCTGTCCACAAGTGTGATAACCGTGTGCAGGGCATCTTGGGAACAAACACAAGGCCTAGAAGATGCAACACACACACACACACACACACACACACACACACACACACACACATGCTCAGTGCTGGTGTGATGCATCAGGAAAGCCCATGTGGGATCAGACCCAAGCTAGGTGCATTCCCAGAAGGACCACCTGTCAGTCACCCGACTCGGGAGGGAGAAAGGTTGGCAGAGGACACACCCAGAGAGCTGAAGAGAGCAGTGGAGATTTCAGAAGCTCTGGATTGATCAGGGTTATGAACAGAATCATATGTATATATGTATATGTATATGTGTATATATACACACATATATACTATTTGTATATATTCTTCATTTACATTTCAAATGTTATTCTCTTGCCCGGTTTCCCCCTCCCAGAAAAACACCCAACCCATCCTCCCTCCTCCTGTCTCCAGGAGGATGCCCCTCCACCCAGCCCACTCCCACCTACCCCACCTCGATTTCCCTACACTGGGGCATCTATCAAGCCTTCATAGGATCAAGGACCTCTCCTCCCACCAATGCCTGACAAGGCATTCCTCTGCCACAAATGCAGCTGGAACCATGTGTGCCCCTTGGTTGATGGCTTAGTCCCTGGGAATCCTGGGGCATCTGGGTGGCTGACAACATTGTTCTTCCCATGGGGCTGCAAACCCGTTCAGCTCCTCCAGTCCTCCCTCAAACTCCTCCACTGGGGACCCCATGCTCAGTCCAATGACTGGCTAGCACCTGCCTCTGTATCTGTCAGGCTCTGGCAGGGCCCCTCTGGAGACAACCATAACAGGCTCCTTTCGGCAAGCACCTCCTGGCATCCACAATAGTGTTGGGGTTTGGTGGCTGTTTATAGGATGAATCCCCACGTAGGACAGTCTCTGGATGGCCTTTCCTTCCCTCTCTGCCCCACACGTCATCTACATAATTGCTCCTGTGAGTATTTTGTTCCCTTTCTCAGAAAAATCAGAAGCACCCACACTTTGGTCTTCCTTCTTCTTGACCTTCATGTGGTCTGTGAATTGTATCTTGTTTATTCTGAGCCTTTGGGCTAATATCCACTTATCAGTGAGTGCACACCGTGTGTGTTCCCTTGTGATTGGGTTACCTCACTCAGGATGACACTTTCTAGTTCCATCCATTTGCCTAAGAATTTCATGAATTCATTGTTTTTAATAGCTGAATAGCACTCCATTGTGTAAATATGCCTCATTTTCTGTATCCATTCCTCTGTTGAAGGACATCTGGGCTCTTTACAGCTTCCTGCTATTATAAATAAGGCTGCTAAGAACATAGTTGAGCATGTGTCCTTATTATATGTTGGAGCATCTTCTGAGTATATGCCCAGGAGTGGTATAGCTGGGACCTCAGATAGTACTATGTGCAACTTTCTGAGGAGCCACCAAATTGGTATCCATAGTGCTTGTACCAGTTTGAAATCCTACCAGCGATGGAGGAGTGTTCCTCTTACTCCACATCCTCTCCAGCATCTGCTGTTCCCTGAGTTTTTCATCTTAGCCATTCTGACTGGTGTGAGGTGGAATCTCAGGGTTGTTTGATTTGCATTTCCCTAATAACTAAGGATGTTGAACATTTCTTTAGGTGCTTCATAGCCATTTGAGTTTCCTCAGTTGAGAATTCTGTTTAGCTCTGTACTCCATTTTTAATAGGGTTATTTGACTCTCTGGAGTCTAAGTTCTTGATTTCTTTGTATATATTAGATATTAGCCCTCTATCGGATGTAGGATTAGTAAAGATTTTTTCCCAATCTGTTGGTTGCTGTTTTATCTTATTGACAATGTCCTTTTCCTTACAGAAGCTTTGCAATTTTATGAGGTCCCATTTGTTGATTTTTATTCTTAGAGCATAAGCCATTGGTGTTCTGTTCAGGAACTTTTCCCCTGTGCCCATGTGTTCAGGGCTCTTCCCCACTTTCTCCCCTATAAGCTTCAGTGTATCCGGTTTTATGTGGAGGTTCTTGATCCACTTGGACTTAAGCTTTGTACAAGGAGATAAGAACAGGTCCATTTGCAGCTTTCTACATGTTGACCTCCAGTTGATCCAGCACCATTTGTTAACAGAGTCTTTTTTCTTTAATTACATATATACACATCCTTTGGGTTATTTGGAGTGTTACACTTCTGGAACCAATGAAACTCTGACAGGCGTGGTCAAGGGCAGGACTGTTGAGCCCAAGCAGAGGCAAGGGGATTGGTAAAGAACTGGCAAATGCATCCACACATGGGCCTCCCTGGAAGTCTCCTTCCCTACAGAGCACTCACATGAAACTTCTGCCCTCTCAGTCCCCACCACGGCGGTTATACTCTGACATTCTTTTCACAGGGGATAAACTAGATCAAACCATAGTGCTTCAGATTTGAAACAGAGAGACTAGGTATCTGGGCATTTCAATTGACAGGGATCAAAACACAGTTAACAAGTCTTTTGGGGGAACTACTTGGAATTCTTTATTTTATTCCCTTTCTACATTTTGAGAAGAAGTTCTATTGAAAGGAAATATTCTTGACATGTTATGAATTTCAATTATATTTCAGTAATAAGTAGAAGTCAGGTATTCTAGTTTAATGAGGTTAAAAATATAGCTATTGTCATCCTAGCTTAAGGTGGCTTATGAATTTTGGCAGAAGACTTTTAGACTTTTAAACATTTCATTGGGGAAAAGAGAAAAATTAACTTTCTCAAAATGAAATGATGTCTCTCTCTCTGTCTCTGTCTTTGTCTCTCTGTCTCTTTCTGTCTCTGTCTCTCTGTCTTTGTCTCTCCCTGTCTCTCTGTCTCTGTCTCTTTCTCTCTCTCTCTCTCTCTCTCTCTCTCTCTCTCTCTCTCTCTCACACACACACACACACACACACACACACACACACACACACCAGTGCAACCAGATAGCTGTTTGGATTCAGTGGTCAGAGGAGGTATTTAGAAGGATCTAAGGTTCCCACTGAGGCCATGATGCCAAGGAAGTCACTGCAAATTCCCCAAGACAGAGACAAAGTGACAGCTTGTTTAAGACAGCATGGAATGGCAGAATGACAAAGAGGTGCCAGCAGCCCTGATTCCGTGGCTTATGAGCCTCTTGATCACCTTGTTAACCTCTTAAAGCAAACCTAGATGTTCCACCTGAGTACACAGAGCCACAGGAAGCATTCGTTCAACAGATGTCAACCACAGAATGTGAGAGAAACATCTGGGTTCTTTCCAGCTTCTGGCTATTATAAATAAGGCTGCTATGAACATAGTGGAGCATGTATCCTTATTGCATGCTGGGGAATCTTCTGGGTATATGCCCAGGAGAGGTATGGCTGGGTCCTCCGGAAGTATTGTGCCCAGTTTTCTGAGGAACCACCAGACTGATTTCCAGAGTGTTTGTACCAGCTTGCAATCCCACCAGCAGTGTAGGAGTGTTCCTCTTTCTCCACATCCTCACCAACACCTGCTGTTTCCTGAGTTTTTAATCTTAACCATGCTGACTGGTGTGAGGTGAAATCTCAGGGTTGTTTTGATTTGCATTTCTCTAATGACTAATGATGTTGAAAAATTTTAAGGTGTTTCTCAGCCATCTGAAGTTCTTCAGGTGAAAAGTCTTTGTTTAGCTCTGTACCCCATTTTTTGTTAGGGTTATTTGGTTTTCTGGGGTCTAACTTCTTGAGTTCTTTTTATACATTGGATATTAATCCTCTGTCAGATGTAGGGTTGGTGAAGCTCTTTTCCCAGTTTGTTGGTTGCAGATTTGTCCTTTTGACAGTTTCTTTTGCCTTAAAGAAACTTTGTAATTTTATGAGGTTCCATTTGTCTATTCTTGATCTTAGAGCATAAGCTATTGGTGTTCTGTTCAGGAAATTTCCCCCTGAGCCAATGTCCTCAAGGGTCTTCCCCAGTTTCTTTTCTATTAGTCTGGTTTTATGTGGAGGTCCTTGATCCACTTGGAGTTGAGCTTAGTACAAGGAGATAAGAGTGGATCAATTCTCATTCTTCTGCATGTTGACCTCCAGTTGAGCCATTTGTTGAGAAGGCTATCTTTTTTCCACTGGATGTTTTCAGCTTCTTTGTCAAAGATCAATTGGCCATAGATGTGTGTATTCAATTCTGGGTCTTTAATCCTATTCCATTGATCCACCTCCCTGTCACTGTACCAATACCATGCAGTTTTTAACACTACTGCTCTGTAGTATTGCTTGAGGTCCGGGATACTGATTCCCTCTGAGGTTCTTTAACTATTGATGATAGTTTTAGCTATCCTGGGTTTTTTGTTATTCCAGATGAATTTCAGAATTGCTCTTTCTAACTCTATGAAGAACTGAGTTGGGATTTTGATGGGAATTGCGTTGAATCTGTATATTGCTTTTGGCAAGATTGCCATGCTAACTATATTAATTCTGACAACCCATGAGCCTGGAAAGAACCCAGATGTCCCTCAACAGAGGAATGGATACAAAAAATGTGGTATATATATACAATGGAGTACTATTCAGCCATTGGAAACAATGAATTCATGAAATTCTTAGAGAAATGGATGGAACTGGAGAACATCATACTAAGTGAGGTAACCCAGTCTCGAAAGAATACCCATGGTATGCACTCACTAATAAGTGGATATTAGCCTAGACTCTTGGGACACCAAAGACACAATTCACATACCAAATGATGTCTGACAAGAAGGAAAGAGTGGACCCTGGTGCTGGAAAGGCTCAAAGCATCAGTGTAGGGGAATACCAGAACAGGGAAGTGGGAAGGGGTGGATGGGGGAACAGGGGGAGGGAAAAGGGCATGTGGGACCTTTGGGGGACAGGGAACCAGGAAAAGGGAAATGAAATGTAAATATAGAATATATCCAATAAAAAAATAATGTGAGAGAAAGGATGAAGGCTGCCTGGAAGGACTCAGGAAAATGTCACAAAGGAGGAGATATTCTTTAGCAAGTTCTGGGAAGGCTGCTGAGTCTTTCTGACTTACAAAGAGGTGCACAGGAATTCCAGAAGGAAAAGAGAAGGCACGGAGGAGCCAGGCCTTCCTTGACTGTGGGACCTTGGAGAGGAATGAGTGCAGTAGTCTGGCGTGGTATTGAGGATGGGAGCATGGGAGACAGGACCAAGGTGGCTGGGATTAGATGTGAGAAGCCTTGGGTGCCATGTTTTGGGCTCTTGATCTTTAGGCCCCCCAAGAGATCAAAGAAGATTGTTAAGCAAAGGCACAAGGAGTCTATATTCTACAAAGATGACACTGGATATTGAAAACTTGAAATGTCGTGAAGCAAGCCAAGCCTCTCTGTGCCAGCAAGCTAGATTCTAAAGAAATGTTTGTCTGTACTTGAGAAACACATAGAAATAAGATATGGAGGAAACTTTGTTGGTTTCTTTGTGTGTGTCTGTAGGGTGTATAAATGTGTGTGAACATGTAGAAGCCAGAGGTTGATAATTTCTTTTTGTGAGACTAGGTCCTTTGCTGAACCTGGACTTTCTCTCTCTTTCTCTCTCTCTCTCTCTCTCTCTCTCTCTCTCTCTCTCTCTCTCTCTCTCCCCCGTATCTGTATGTGTGTGGTTGCATGTATGTGTACATATATATGCATGGTGCATTTCTTTGTACATGTGGATGTAGGCGAGTTGTAGCCTTATGTGTATTATGTGTGTGTGTATGTATGTGTGTATGTGTGTGTATGGGTGTGTGTGTATGTGTGTGTGTGTGTGTGTGTGTGTGTGTGTGCATGAGGACCAAAAGTCAATGTTGTGTGCCTTCTTCAGTTGCATTCTATCTTACTCTTTGAGACAGGGTCTCTGACCAAACCTGGCCCACAATATAAACCCTGGTCCATATCACAGAATCCAGGTAGGCCAGATGCATGAAATGAAGAAGGAAAGAGCAAGAGAATGTGGAGATGGGGTACTGGTTCACTATCATTACACCCCTTTTAGAACCAAGGACATAAAACGCAGTGGCCCGCCGCCATCTGCACCAGGGAGCCGGGAGACTCCACAGCCTTCTGTGATCAGTGGAGCAGCTGGGACAGAAGTCTTCCTGCCACCATTTGCACCAGGGATCAGGGAGACTCCACAGCCTTCTGTGCATAGGCCGCCAGGAGAGAGTTATCTCCCAGCAGGCTTTCACTTTTGAGCAGAGATGAGATCTCCACCTTATCTCTAGAAGGGACCCAGTTAGGAGCACACAGGGCATAAGTGCTACGCATAAACCCTACTACAGGAAGCCATAAATGTTCCTTTGGCACCTTTTCTAACCTGTTTATTTCTGGTAGCCACGACCATGTAAAATTTAAGGAAAATATTTCATAGCTCTCATAATATGCTATTATTCAGATCCTGCCTAGTCCTCTAGCTTGTTGTATATCTACATATGAAGTAGTCCCTAAGCCCAGACTTCCTCAAAAACAGCTTACTGAGCTGCCATCCTTTGTCTTGCTAAGCCAATGTATTCACGGGCTATTCAGACACCTATAGCCCTCCATCCCAGGTGAGGCTCATAAATTATTAATGAGGCTAAGTGGAAAACAAGTCTAGGCTTACCTAACATAGGAGATTGTAAGGTATGGTCATGTAAATTATCCCTGCTTAGCTAGCTACATCCTTTACTATGTTAATGTCAAGCAATTGTCTACCGAGAGCAGAGATTTCCTCTGAGCAGACAAAATATGACTTAGAAGAGAGTTAGTTAGTGGGGAAATGAGTTAGTCTAGAAAGCAAAGCTCCCAGGGCCAGGCAATATGCCTGGCTCTGAAGAGAGCTTGTTAGTTGGGGAACATGAGTTAGTTAGTGAGAGAATGATTTAATCTAGAGAGAAAAGATTCCCAGGGCCAGGCAAGATGCTCTGAGGAAAGCTTGCTAGTGGGAGAATGGGTTAGTCTAGAGAGAAAAGATTCCCGGAGCCAGGCAAGATGCCTGGCTCTGAGGAAAGCTTGCTAGTTCAGAGAAGAATCTTGCTAACTTAGGCAAGATCTCTAGCTTAGACAGAAATGGCTTAAAATGTTTTAGCTTATAACTTAAGGGCGCTACCTATGTAAGCTAGCGTGCCTCATTTTTATTATGTAATTGTCAGAACCTGATGCTCTGAGTAGGGGGCTATAAAACAGGGCTCCTCATTAGAGAAAATATAGATTTTTCTATAATATGAAGTATCCTGCGTCTGTGTCCTCATTCTCGATAATTCATGCCTTCCTGACCCCGGGATCTTGGTCTCCCCTGCAACCGAACTCCCACGAGGAGCTACGGCTTGCAGAAGGCTGCAACCAAAGCTGCCACAAGCAGCCGCGGTCCGTGGCACATAAGATCAATGGACCAGCTGGGACTGAAGTCTTTATGCTGCCATTTGCATTGGGGAGCCCGGAAACTCCACAGTCTTCTGTGCATAGCCAACCAGGAGAGAGAGAGAGAGAGAGAGAGAGAGAGAGAGAGAGAGAGAGAGAGAGAGAGAGAGAGAGAGATCTCCCAGCAGTGCTTTCACTTTTGAGCTCAGAGGAGTAAGGACACAGGCTTACAGGCCCACAGGAGGAACAAACTCCAGCCAGAGACAACAATACCAACTAGCACCAGAGATAACCAGATGGTGAAAGGCAAGCACAAGAACCCTACCAACAGAAACCAAGGCCTTATGGCAACATCAGAGCCCAGTTCTCCCACCACAGCAAGTCCCAGATACCCCAACACACCGGAAAAGCAAGAATTGGATTTAAAGTCATAACTCATGATGCTGATAGAGGGCTTCAAGAAAAACTTAAATAACTCCCTTAAAGAAATACAGGAGAACATTGGTCAACAGGTAAAACCCCTTAAAGAGGAAACACAAAAATCCCTTAAAGAATTACAGGAAAACACAAATAATCAAGTGAAGGAACTGAACAAAACCATCCAGGATCTAAAAATGGAAGTAGAAACAATAAATAAATCACAAAGTGAGACATCTCTGGAGATTGAAAACCTTGGAAAGAATCAAGGAGTCATAGATGCAAGCTTCAACATCAGAATACAAGAGATATAAGAAATAACCTCCAGTGCTCAAGATACCATAGAAAACATTGACTCAACAGTCAAAGAAAATGCAAAATGCATAAAACTGGTAACTGAAAACATCCAGAAACTCCAGGACACAATGAGAAAACCAAACCTAAGGATTATAGGTATAGAAGAGAGTAAGGATTTACATCTTAAAGGCCCAATAAATATCTTCAACAAAATTGTAGAAGAAAACTTCCCTAACCTAGAGAAAGAGATGCCCATGAACATACAAGAAGCCTTCAGAACTCCAAACAAACTGGACCAGAACAGAAAATCCTCCTGACACATAATAATCAAAATACCAAATTCACTAAACAAAGAAAGAATATTAAAAGCAGTAAGGGAAAAAGGACAAGTAACTTATAAAGGCAGACCTATCAGAATCACACCAGACTTCTTACCAGAGATGATGAAAGCTAGAAGATCCTGGGCAGACCTCATACAGACCCTAAGATAACACAAATGCCAGCCGAGGCTACTATACCCAGCAAGACTCTCAATCATCATAGATGGGGAAACCAAGATATTCCATGATAAAACCAAATCGGTCCACAAATCCAGCCCTACAAGGGATAATTGATGGGAAATGCCAACACGAGGAGGGAAACTACACCCTAGAAAAAGCAAGAAAGTAATCTTCTTCCAAACAAACACAAAAGAAGATACCCACACAAACATAAAAATAACATAAAAAATAACAGGAAGCAGCAATCACTATTCCTTAATACCTCTTAACAACAATGGACTCAACTCCCCAATGAAAAGACATAGACTAACAAAATATTTCTCATGTAAGTATTCAATTTTATCAGAAAATGTTTGTAATTCCCCTTTTAACTAATTTAGTAATTTATTTTATGTCTACCATTTTATCTGCATTATTTTTCAGAATAATCTTCATTTTAATATGTCTTTCTATATACTTCCTACATTTTATTAGAAATGTTTCCAATGTAAATCTTTGATTTTATGACAAATGTTTCTAATTCCACCTTCAATTAATTTAGAAAGTTTTTACATCAACCATTTTTATGCAAAATTTGCCATGAAATAGTTAATTTTATCGTGTTTGTTTATTTATTTTTTAATTTTACTAGAAATATTTCCATGTAAATTTTCAATATTATCTGAAAATGTTTATAATTCCACTTTCACTCAACTTAGAATTATCTTTATGCCTATCATTTTATCTATATAATTTTCATGATAATCTTTATTTTTAACATGTTTCCTATATATTTCTACAATTTTATCAGAAATATTTTCCATGTAAATCTTCAAGTTTATCAGAAAATGTTTATGATTCTACTTTTAATCAACTTAGGAATACTTTTATGCCTACCAGTATTATATCTATATAAAATTTTCCATGATAATCTTCTATCCTAACTTGTTTTTCTACATTTTTCTACAATTTATCAGAAATATTTTCCATGTAAATCTTCAATTCTATCATATAATGTTTCTATCCCGTATTTCAATTAATTTAGCAATGTTTTACATGTTTACCACTTTACTCCTTAATTTTCCATGAAAATTGTCAATGTTAACATGTTTATCTGAAATATTTTCCATGTAAATCTTTAATTTTATCATAAAGTGTTTTTACTTCCCTTTTCAATAAATAAAAAAAAATTAAAAAAAAAAAAACAAAACACAAAACTCAGTGGCACAGAAGGCGGCACAGGAGGAAATGGTTCTGCCTGGAAAACAGCGTCACCTCTCAAACACATCCCTCCTCTGCCTCACGGGCACTCTGGCCTTCTAGGCGCCCAGAGCCTGCAGTGGAGCCTGATATGAGTCTGAAGGAAGCAAGCGAGACTAAATGCAAAGCCAAAACAGACATGCCATAGGCGTCAGTTAAGCTGCTGCGTGCCGGACTCGGAATCAGCACTCTGCTTCCGAAGAAAGGAACTCGCCTGAGAAAATGCAAGACGCGGCTGTGAGCATGGCAAGCATTTTATGAGGTCTGGGGGTTCCTTCCCAAGCCCACTCTCTCCTGAAAGCATTGTCCTAGGATCATCATCCAGAAAATAAAGATACAGGCCCCCCTGGAAGGTAGTTGTATCCCCGCAAAGTATGACCTTAAAAGCTCGGAGCGAGCCTGGTGTATGTGCATCTTCTGAACAATGATGCAATCCCCTAGTAGCTTAGAGCAAGCTTTGGAAATTTGGCACAAACCTACCCCAAAGAAGCCTCAAATGACACCAAGATTTGGTGCTGAAATTGGTATTGGGTTTAGGAGGGGAGTAGAGATGAAGAATGGGAAATGCCCAATGTTTGACTACCTGGAGGCAGGCTGTCTCAGAGTAACCCTCCGCTTCATCTCTGTCTTCCCTGGCTCCATTCTGCCCCCTGCAGGCCAGGACAGCAGATGTTCTTTTCAGTTCCAGCTGCTTCTGCTTCCTATTAGCCTGAATGCCCCCATCTGAGTGTCTGTATCTATAAATTCATCAAACTGTGGATCAAGAGATCTTCTCTGCATTATACAAAAACATACAGCTTTTTTTTCTGTATTATTTTACTCTGATCAATGAAGTATGCAAAACATGGCCATACAACTTTGGGGAAATTTGTATGGGATAGGACCCGAGTTTGAAGGTTAATTTTATTACTATTTTTATATACAGATTTATATACAACAGGCTGAATCTAGGTTTGTTAGATGATTTAAAGCAAGAGGGGCTTGGTCATACCTTAGGAGGGACCATGTTCACTGTGGGGGTCACTTTTGTAACCCATGTGTGCGGATGGCTAAAATGCCTATAGAAGATAAACAGCACCTCCATAGGGCAGAAATGACATCCCTAGACTGCAAGGGAAGCTGGGAAGTGTAGTCTTTGAGCAAGAAACTATCATTCCTAAGAGGAGATAAAATTTGCAGGGCAGGGCATTGCAGCTGTTTTCTGCCGTTTTCTATGTCAGAGGACATAGTTCTGAGTCCACTGGAAAGGGGTCCCCAGGTCAGGAAGCAGCGGGAGAGTCTTAACTTGATCAGCCATGATGGATCAGGCCATTGCGGTCCTGTGTTCCTCCTGGAGAGACTTGTAAAATGGTTATTAGAGGGCTGTAAGCAGATCATCTGGCTACAGTGGAGACCTGAGAGATTTTTCTGGAAAGGTTGGTGAAGGGGGAGGAGCAGGGGCAGAAGAGACAGACTGGGTCGATGAGGGAAAGTGGACATAGTTGGTTCAGGGTGACAGTGTCTGGTTCCATTGCCAGGACCGTCAAACCACAATGAGCTAGCTAGCAGGAGTAGCAGGCAGCTACAGAGCCTCAAAGGAAAGGAACCGATGAAACCAGAGGACCAACGGAAAGAGCTGGGTCTGGCCTGGGGGGAAAGGGAGGAAGGTCCCTTTTAGCCAGTTTCTCCACAGCATCTAAAAAGGTCTGTTCTGCGCATGCGTCAGGAACAAATGGAGCTGTTGTAGGGGGAGAGCTAAGAGAGGAGCTTGGGTGGAACATTTAGTTCCGGTATAGAGTGATGTTCAGAAAGGAAAACATTTTAAAAGCAGCTAAAACATTAAAAGACAGTAAGTAAAACATTGAAAGAAAAGTAAGTATGACGATAACAGAGCGGAAGCAGTGATCAGGAGGAGCCACACAGAAGCAAGGTTCACCTTGCCCCTGTGTCTTTAGGCTCCTTTAAAACCAGTTAGGATCTGCTGGGGTGGAAGCAGCATTGTTTGAAGAGGGCAAAGATCCCATCCTTAGCAGAGGTCAGACCTAGTCCTTTTTAATCCCAGAGGACTGCAGCTGCCAAGGAATTGAACCGGTCCTGAAGGACGTTGAGCTGATCTGAGCTGGTGAGACAGAGAGGTTAATTGTTGCAAAGAAGTCCAGCAGCCTTAGTTCTGAGTCCCCAAAACAATGTCCAGAGTGGCAAGAAGAGAGATGTGTCAGATGGCCCACTAGTCTCCTGTTAGAGGTCACCTGAACTGCTTTTAGGGGATGGGGGCACTAATCTTGGTACCTCGCCCTTGACAGAAGGGCAGTAAGGGAAGGTTCAAAAGAGGCTTCATCCAAAAGTCCACGATAAAGCTCAGCAGCTGGCAAAGATCCAGAGTACACGTCAGGAGGCAATAAGAGCTGTACAGCATCAAGAAACAAAATCGCTCGCACAAGGAAAACTTACACATCAAAGTTAACAGGAATCAATATACATTCAAATAGAATTTACAGCAGGTTAAATGTGATTGCACAAGTGGCTGAACCATGTACCAGAGTTCCGTAGAAGAATAAAATAACTGTATTAGCTTTTTACTTAGACCAGACTCCAGCATAGGAAATATGTATCTGGAAGCTTTGTAAAAAAAAAAAAAAAAAAAAGAAGTCAATTAAAGTCAGCATCCAAAGAATGAATTTGAACCGATAAGTTGTCTAAGTGGTATTCCTTGCTTTTAAATATGATGAACTTTAATATTTGTTTTAAATATTCAAAAACAGAATATATCTCAAGTAAAACACAATTTTTGGTTAGAAACAATTTGCCAAGGTAAAAAAAAAAATTAAATTGGGACCATTGTTTTAAATTACTTTATCTAGTATTTGAAAACATAACTTAATACATACTTTAGTTAACATCAAATTGTTATCACTATATTCCAAGATTATATCAAAATATCAGGCTGCATAAAGAGTCAATTTAAATCTAAGTTGTACTCTCCAGAAGGAAGTGATTTTCAATTTCCAATTTAAATGTGTAGTCCCTGCCTTAGTTAGGAGTTTATTGATGTGAAGAGACACCATGACCATGGCAACTCTCATAAAGGAAAACATGTAATTGGGGCTGGCTTACAGTTTCAGAGGCTTTAGTTTATTATCATCACAGTGGGAAGCATGGCAGCATGCAGGCAGACATGGTGCTGGAGAAGGAGCTGAGAGTTCTGTATCTTGATCTGTAGGTAGCAAGGAGACTGTGTACCACACTGGGCATAGCTTGAGTATAGGAGACCTCCAAGCCCATCCCCACACTTTTTCCACCAAGGCCACACCTACTCCAACAAGGCCACACCTCCTAATTGTGCCACTCCCTATGGGCCAAGCATTCAAACACAGGAGTCTATGGGGGCCATTCCTAATCAAAACACCACACGCCCAAAGACAGTAGCTGCCTTGTCAAGAGTAAATGATTTCATTTTATAAAGATTTCTAAAATTAACCCTAATTACCAGAACATTTTAAAAATTCTCCACATCTTCCTTCAATATACTCAACCAACAGATGAATAACAAAAGCAGTCAGTCATGGCAAATCTGTAATAAATAATTACATGTAGCAGAGATTGGATTGGCAAAGAAGTCTAAAGCCAAGTCTTTATCCCTTCTGCTGGTGGACAAATCTCTAGATCACCACATAGTGACAGCAGCAAGCGTTATTCTAAACGCCATTCTATTTTAAACAGATTGCCTGTGTAGAGGCTCGATTTGTGAAGCAAGATCACCACATTAAATGAAATTTAACAAATACTGGCCTTTGGAATGTCTTAGAAAACATCCACAGACATTACTGCCAACGTCTGTGAGTTTGACAGATGATCTGGCATCCTCCTTCAGTTGGGGACCTTGGGTGATTAGGGTGTGGATGCTGGAATTAGCTTTTGCTAAGAGGGAGAACTGAGGGGCAGTATAAACGGCATGACCATTTGAACTAGCATGTGGGTTCACAACTTCCTCGTGCATCCGTTAGAGAGACACTGAGGCCAGAGGGATTACTATCTGCCTCTCTGTCATTTAAGACATTTAGGATGTGGTCGCAGACTCAGAGAACATCTACTAGACAATAGAATCCCCCCCATTGTCAAGTGAGACATGATGAATAATTCATCTTGTGTAGATTAAGAGGGTTTTTTGTCTACATGATTAGGATTTCACAAGTTTATCCCTGTTAAATTTGAGCCTTAAAAATTATAATTCTTAAATTGGATATCTTTTAGTGTGAAAATAGATTTTAAACCATAAATACAGTTCACAGAGAGACTGGGGACCTCATTTTTCTGTTCATAATGTGCAAAATGTCAGGTGTTTATATGACTCAATTTCACCAAACCCTTAAAGTTCAACAAGGTTAGCAAAGAGAAACTTAGGAATTGAGAAACTTTAATCATCAAACATATGCTTTTGGATGTTTTAAGTCTTATTTTCTGTATACCTTCTGTGGTGGTTTTACTGTGCTTGGCCCAGGGTGTGGCACCATTAGGAGGGGTGGCCTTGTTAGATTTGAGACCTTCCTTCTAGGCACATGCAAGCCAATTTTCTCCTGTTTGCCTTAGAAACAAGATGTAGAGCTCTCAGCTCCTCCAGCTCCATGCCTGCCTGGATGCTGCTATGCTTGCTGCATGATGACAATGGACTGAACTTCAGAACCTGTAAGCCAGCCCCAATGAAATGTTGTCCTTTTTAAGAGTTGCCTTGGTCATGGTGTCTCTTCACAGCAATGGAAATCCTAAGACACCATGTACATGTTTTTATCCTTATTTGTTATTTTTTATTTCTAAGACAAAAATCATCATACCCAAAAGTTCATCATAATCCGAAATATCTTGGAGACCTGCTGTTGCTTCCTTAATGAGAAAGTGGCATATATCATCTTATACCATATGGTCACTGTCTTAGTTAGGGTTTTACTGCTGTGAACAGCCACCATGACCAAACAACTCTTATAAGGACAACATTTAACTGGGGCTGGCTTACAGGTTCAGAGGTTCGGTCCATTATCATCATCAAGGCAGGAACATGGTGGGATCCAGGCAGACATGGTGTAGGAGGAGCTGAGAGTTCTACATCTTCATCTGAAAGCTGCTAGCAGAATACTGACTTCCAGGTAGCTAGGATCAGGGTCTTAAAGCCCACACCCATAGTGACACACCTATCCAACAAGGCCACACCTCCAAATAGTGCCACTCCCTGGGCCAAGCACATACAAACCATCACAGTCACCTTAACCAAGATGGTAGTGAAGTCTCATGGCAAGCTCTTTCTTTAACTTTAGGAAAGACGGTGTCTGAGTCACACAGCTGCTAGGTCACCAGCCATGATGACAACAAGCCACGTGGTACTTCAAGCTTAGTCACACACCCTTTTCCAAAACCAGAGCTGAATCCAAGTTACGTACATGGTATGCTATAGCAAATTAAGATTATCTATACACAGGGGATTTTTTTTCACTATCAATACTTTGTTACAAATTTTAAGTTAACTTTTGTTACAGATCTTTTAAATCATACCCAGTAAATTTACAAGTCTTAAAGTACAGAAAATTAAAATTTTAACAGAAGCTTTAGGGATAGAAAATGAAACCAAGGAAAAGTTGGGCGTATTCAGAGCATTAAATGCCTTGCCCTTTTGTGGCTGCTATAAGAAACGGTTTACTCTTTAGTCCTTGTTAAGGGCAAAGTGTCTTTCCCTGAGTGTTCTGTTTTGTTTCCCTTCTCCCAGCCACAGAGACATGTGACCCAGGACAGAGACTTTGGAGGAAACTTTTAAACAAATACACTTGGGTCTGGAGCAGGTTGGCCAAACTACAACACCAAAGCCAGCCTTCTCAGTAGAGTCGAACGACATGAAAGAGTTTTTCAATATAATCCATACACAAATGGTGTTTGACACCCTGGGAGACGGAACCCTGTGTTCTACATATCCATAATGAGTTTGAGGAGATCTGTAAATAGAACCAACACCCTGACACACCTTTACCCCTCAGCTGTCAACAGCACAAGCAGGATTTTCTAGGTTCGGAGAGGACAAAACACAAGTGGACCACTGCACAAGGCCTAAGAGGCCCGAGACAAAAGGGCTCTGTACTACCTCAGGAATAAAGAAGTATGTTCGGAGGTTTGCAGAAGTGGTGAGCATTCTGGGTTCTTGGCATGGTTGTAAGGCCTTAAGAAAGATTAAAATGAACTGTGAACTATATATGGGGGAGGGGCCCGGGATCACGCTAGCATTTCATCTTGTGCAGTTACTTAAATCAGTTTAGATATTAAAAATCAATAGTTCCAAATTTGGGCCAGCAATAGCCCTTTGCCCAACATCTATGGAGGCCAGATTTGAATGGGGTGCTGAAGACATAAACTCGGTGGGTATAAGGTCTCCCAAAGGGAACTTTTAGATTAGCCTACAGCCAAGCTGAGGATGTCTTATTTGGAACAGAGGATTTGGAAGCCAAGGCAAGACCGAAAATGGAGGTAAAAACGGATCAATATTACAGCCTCTAAGTCTCGAAATGACCAAATGTACCTGGACAAGTAAGTGGGCCTCCCTAATCCTTATAGTTCCAGGGTTAAGAAGCTTCAGGGCCAGTGGAAGGTTCTCGGGGCTTTCTGCCAATCAAGTGGTCGGCCAGTGGAGAATTCCAGGAATTAGAATTCTGACCCAAGCTTTCTCACAGCTAGTGGGAAGTCTCCGGTGCCTTTGACCAAGCGGGTCTTGAGACAGAAGAAAGCCGCAGTAAGCGTCAAGACCTACCCAGGGCACCTCTGAATTAGCTCCGATCCATTGCCTCGACCCAGTGTTCTGCTATGTTGTGTGCACATCCTGATGTAGTGCAGCCTCCCACCTAGGTCCGACTGTCTGGGAGAGACAGTGAGGTGCGAGATAATGGAAGTGAAAAGAAAAAAAATGTTACCTGGCCCACGGCCGAGGGCCTTTGAGACCCAGGGTGGTTTTCTGGGACTAGGCTTGAGCCGCCATTAGGCTCAGATTTTATCCAGGATCTTCTGCACTATATGAAAGATTGTATTAAAGCTGCCATAGAAAGAAAGGTTTGGTCTTACCTGGGGTGGAACCCTGTTTAATTCACAGTAAGGGGCGCTTTTGTTATCCACATGGGCAGATGACCAAAAAACTTATGGCTGACAAAGACCCTTACAAGAGTGGCTATGAGTTCCGTAATCCGCAAGGGAAGATGGGAAATGTAGTTTTTCAGCAAGAATGACTGAAGTCTTTGATTTGTAAAACACAACACACGGATGGAATTTCCATTTGGGGCGGCAGCGAGTGCTCAAAAAAGTTAATGATTTTGGAATGTTTCCGATTTCAAATTTCAGATGACGGCTGCTACAGTTGAATAAATATTGGACGCAATGCAAATACCAAGCCATTTTACACGAGAGATTTGAGCAGACACTGGCTTTGTTATCTCTGCGAATAACTTGGAGACACTGTCCTAGGCCTCAGAAGAGAGCCTGCCAAGTTAAAATTTAGATTGATTAGATATTCTTGACTTGCTGGGTGGTCGTTTCAACTGCCTCCCCTATTACCAGAGACTGTGGTTAAGACCAGTCTCTACCAGGCTCTCTAAAGAGGCAACCCGTCAGCAGGGGTATCATCAGAGCAGTGGGGGCGCCAGCTGCAAGGCTGCCTCTGCCAGGAGAATGAAAGAGCCTTTTCAGTCAGTTTCCTTGTTTCCCCAAGGCCAGGCGCTGCATTCACCCCAACCCCCCACACCCCAACCCTGCCCCCTTCCTCTGGTGACTCACTCAACCCTGGAAGGGAGCCATAAGCAAGTGGCTGTGAAGGTTTCATCCTAGTGGATAGTCTCGCCCTTACTATTGCTCTACCCGTGCCCTCTGTCCCTTCATTTAAGGAGTAGGCAGCCTTATTTTTAGGGCTGATTCTCTGTCTTCCACTATGCGTTTGTCTTTAGAAGGTAAGAGCTCACGGTGCTGGGTCCATGTTTTCATATGCAATCTACGTTCACTGTCTTGTACATAGTGAGCTCTGCTGCATAAACACAGAAGTTCCCAGTGAGTTTGGAAGTGTAACAACAATGGCAATAGCAATATGGAACAAGGGATTTCATGGGTCCTAAGAACACCGTGCTGTTCTTCTACTTTTACTTTTACCACTTATTTTTATTGTATGTATGTATGTATGTATGTATGTATAGTATATATGTGTGTGTATACTATATATATATACATATATATGTATAGATGCGCGTGTGCACACACACACACACACACACACCACACACCCACACACACACACACACACACACACACACACACACACGATTGTTTGCTTGCATGTGTATGGAACCTAAGGAGGCCAGAAGAGGGCATCCCTTGGAACAAGAGTTACAGATGGTTGTGAACAGTCATGTGTATGCTGGGAATTGAACACACGCCCTCTGCGAGAGCAGTGGGGACCCTTAACTGAGAAGGCATCTCTCCAGACCCTTCCTTTGCAAAGCTAATCTAGGGAGCACGGTGAGGTCCCCTGAAACAAAGGCTGCTGCTCAGTCTGACTCTGATGCTTCTTTATGTCTGGCAAAGGGATCATCTATGATTTCCTGGGGATGCAACTGGGACTGGACATGCTCCAAACCAGAATGCAAGCATTTGTCACAGCTGGGGTGCGGCAGTCATGGTTCCAAATGAAACCTAAAACCCAGGGGTGGGGGTGGGAGTGGGGAATCTGTAAAAATCACAGCATGATTTGGAGGAGTAGAGTGAACTAGTACTAAAAGTTCTAGTTTTCTGACTGCATATTCTGCTACAACTATTAACGAGAAGAGATGTCTTAATGGGTGTGCTCTGTGGCTTCCATTGTGCCCAGGCCTCCTGCTGTTTAAAGTCTCAGTACAAAAATGTAGTAGACAAAATGTTGGCACTTGGGAGAATAAAAAGAAAGGACGGGAGGCAGATGACCTTGGAAGCAAATCAGTAGCTGATATAACTTACAGAAAAGTAGATGTGTGTAGAGATAAACTGCAACAGTATTCTTTAATGGTGACACGTAGTATCCTATGCTGAGGCATTACAGAGACTGACTTCAATACTGAACATCACAGAAGAGTCAACTGATTACATTTACAGATTATTAGAAAGAGCGCACAAAATAACTTCTCGGGGGCTGCTGAGATAGCTCAGAGGTTAAGAGCACTGACTGCTCTTCTGAAGGTCCTGAGTTCAAATCCCAGCAACCACATGGTGGCTCATAGCCATCCGTAATGAGATCTGACGCCACCCTCTTCTGGTGAGTCATAAGATAGCTACAGTGTATTTACATATAATAATAAATAAATCTTAAAAAAAAAAAAGAAATAACTTCTCGACTGGTGAGATGGCTCAGCGGTTAAGAGCACCGACTTGCTCTTCCGGAGGTCCTGAGTTCAAATCCCAGCAGCCACATGGTGGCTCACAACCATCTGTAACAAGATCTGACTCCCTCTTCTGGTGTGTCTGAAGACAGCTACAGTATGCTTATGTATAATAAGAAATAACTTCTCGCCAGTGTTTCTTACATAAGGAGACTGAAAATATCTGGGCAGAAGCATCTTAGGAATTAGAGAAAAGCAAAAAAAAAATGTGATTAATAGGCATGACTTTGAAAAATTAAGTATTTTTCTTCATCAATGGCTCTTCTGCCTCCATCTGTGCAGTGTGCTCATCCTGCTGACAGCCGGGGACATGCTGCCTTGTTCATTCCTGCAGGCTCAGCAGCTGAGAGGGCAGCTAATGTGACCGCACACCAGGAGGGAGGGAGGGAGGGCGGGCGGGAGGGAGGGACAGACAAAGCAGAAGACTCTCATGTTGTTTGTTGATACATTAAAAATATTCCCAACTCACTGTCTCCTCCAAAGAAATGCCAATGACCCTGAAAAGTTAGAGCCGTGAACACCAATTAGTAGCAAGGAATTATGAATTTTTTCCACATTTTCCATGCTAAGATCTAACTTGTATTAGGATGAAAAACAGGAAACAAGTGATTCGTACAGCTTACTCTATCTGAGGTGAATGATTATTGGATTTAACAATTCATTCTTATTGTATTTAAGTATCACCGAACCCTGTACCAAATGTCTGTACCAGTGCTTACATCGGTGCACGTCACACTGATGTAGAAGCTATGCCTTCCGCCAAAGTCGAGAAAATGCTGACATCCAGTCACTCCATCTTGGGCCAGAACCCCTCTTTAAAAGGAGCTTATAAAATGGGTCTTCTCCCAGATAAACTATGGTTTTTTTTCCTAAGGTTTCTCTATTTTTATGTGTACTGGTGTTTTGCCTGTACACAAGTCTGTGTACCACGTCCAGGTAGCATCCGCAGAGGCCAGAAGAGGCTGTCTGATCCCCTGGAACTGGAATTACAGGTATTTATGAGCTGCTCTGTGATTGGTGGGATATGAACCCAGGTCCTGTGCAAGAGCATCCAGTGCTCTTAGCTCTTCAGCAAGAGACAGATTTTGAAGAGAAAATGCATTGGTCTCCAGCCTTTCGTAAGTAATATTTTTCAGAACTCAGCCGTGCTTAGAATTTCAGCTAAATTCTTAATCTCATTTAGCAGAACCAGTGAGTTTATACAGGCATTGATGGATTCTCTGAGGGAGGAAGAGGGTAGGGGGAGGCACACACACCAAGGGCCCAAGGGTGGTGCTGAAGGGGGTGGGGACACTGAGCCCTATGTGACAATTTTGGTGAAGAGAGGATCCAGTTCCGTGGAATGTGTGGCATTTGAGAGACTTAGCAAGCAAGCAGCTGGCTCTCCAAGTCTGCCCTGAACAGCTGCAGGCAGGATGGAGCACAGAGTGCAGTGAGGCATCATGGGAAGTCGGCCAGGTTTATTGAAGCTTCAGAGGCGTTTGGAAAGCAATGGGCTTCTTTCCTGGCAGCACGAGTCACTAAAGCAGGGGCCTGGCATGAAAGCCTTGCGTTTAGCAAATGTTGGTCACATGAGGAAAGGAAAAGGAATCATTTAAGAGTTCAGAGGGGGAAGGCTTTTAGAAAACTCCAGAAGGGAAATGCAGAGTGTCATAGAACAGAGAGGGAGTCTAAAGACACTTTGATGGGGGAACTCACAGGGATTAATTGTGGCTCTTTGTAGGATGAGATAAGGACACAGAGAAACCCGGAAGATGAACCTCTACCCCCGAAGGTTGGTGGTGCTTTTTCAGAGTGATGTATGTGTACCTCTCTCTTCAAAAATATGACTGTGCATAAAATTATTAATGCAAAATCTAGTTACTAGCCGTGAGCCAGTATAAACGTCTTAGTGTCGAGCATGTCCCATGGCTATGTTGAATGTTCTCTGAGGAAAGCTGTGGGAAGCCAACGCAGAGCCAGTATCAATGGCATTTTCTTAAGCCGTAGACACAAGGCTTCAGTGCTGTCCTGTGGGTGTGCCGGGACATGGGCTATGTTGACATGCTGGGACAGGACTGCTCAGCCTGCTGGAGGGTGTAAATTGAACTACTGCGTGCGATGCTATGTCACAGCCATCTTCTGTGCTGATCCAGTCAACCACACAAACCAACACAAATGGCACACTCTCTGGTCATTCGACACTTTGCTTGTTTAGTTTACAGAGACGACAGGCCGGGGCGGTAAGATTTGATGGCTGAAGGCAAAGGGGAATGAAGCTAGACCAGACAGCACCTCACCATAGATGATTTAGGGCATGAAGGCAGAGTATGGGGGTGGGGGGTTCTAGTTAACTCCTGATCCCTGGACTCTAGGGAAAGACAGCAGCTCAGTTCACGTACTTCCACAGAAAAGGCAGTGAGAGAAGAAATCAAATCAACTAGAGATCGTTAAGATGCTTGCAGTTTTCAGAAGAAAGACCTGTGATTGTCACATCCTTATAGAAGGTTCCTGGGCTCTGTGTCACCGCACCCTCCGGGGACTCCTCAAAGTGCACACTGTCAGGCCCTTCTCCAGCCCTAGTAAATCTGACTCTATTTTTATTATTTTTCGAAAATGTGTCCTTATGTTGTGTGTTTGAGTGTTTGTCATGCACCACACCAGTGCCTGATACCTTCAGCAACCAGAAAGCACTGAATCCCCTGGAACCAGAGTTACGAAGGGTTGTGAGCTGGAAATCGAACCTGTGTCCTCTGCCAGAGCGGTAAGTGCTTCTAAGGACTGAGACGCCTCTCAAGCCCCATGCTGGAGTTTTTTATTAAGATGTCAAGTGTAGGCACATCAGTGATGAACAACGTGTCCATTCTGGTCGGTCTTGTGTTTCCACCCCACTCATCTTCTCAAAGCCATACAGAGAACTAGCCCTGCCAGTGTGCTAGAAAACAACCTAGTAGCCAAAAGCAACGTTGCAACAATAAATTGTCATTTAAAATTACCCAGGAACAAAATGGTCTTTTAAAACAAACAACAAACAAACAAGGGTCTTCTCCTCCTCCCTGTTGACTTTAGGCTGAGAGGCAGCAGGCTGGGGGACTGTGGGCTGCCTCTGCTGTCACCACACCTCTGGGCCTGTCAGACAGGAATGTCTTTTTCAGAAGATGATGTCAGACACATTTCTTCAATAGATGAGTCACTTGTCTAACAGGTCTAGGGAAAACATTTTGTCACCGTTGACCCCTGAGATCTGGATTCACAGATGCTCTGCCCTCTGAGGCTCTCTCACAGCGATGCTGGCCCTGTCTGTCAGACGCTGGAGCCGCACCACCACCTTCTTAAAATAAACTACAAAGGCCAGCACTGGCGGGGCCTGCACAGATCCTCTGAGCATCACATAGGCAGAGATACTTTCATTATTTCCACTTCCAACCAATAATTTTGTTTAAAACCGAAGACTTTTAATCAGTCTTGCTTACTATCTGGATCCTCCAAGAGGAGCGGGAGAGATGTCTCAGCAGTTAAAAGCACTGACTATTCTTGCAGAGGACCTTGGATTCAGTTCTGAGCACCCATAGGGCAGCTCACAACCATCTGTAACTCTAGTTTCAGGGGATCTGACGCCCTCTTCTGGTCTCCATGGGCACTGCATGCATGTAGTGCATAGACATACATGCAAACACTCATACACATAAAATAAAATATTTTTCCTTTTTAAGAACTTTTTTTAAATAGACAGCTGTAATTTCAGCGTGTCAGATGTAAGGAAGAGTCTGGTAGTGAGTCTGTGGTCAGCCTGGGCTGTATGGTGGATTTGAGACCAGCCTAAGCTACATCGCAAAACCTTGACTTACAAAAACCAAACCAAATCAAACGAAAATAAGATTATTTTATGTATGTATGTATGTATGTATGTATGTATGTATATATGTATGTATTTACTTATTTATTCACAGCATTCTTATTGATAATTTGAGAATTTCACATCATGCACCTCAGTCACACTCACTTCTCTCTCCTTTCAGATCTGCCACCACCTTTGTGACCTCTCGCCAGAAGAGAGAAGAAGAAAGAAGAGAAGGGAGTGAGGGAGGGAGGAGGAGGAGGAAGAAAAGGAGGAGGAGGAAGAGCAGGAGGAGGAGGAGGAGGAGGAGGAGGAGGAGGAGAAGAAGAAGAAGAAGAAGAAGAAGAAGAAGAAGAAGAAGGAGAAGAAGAAGAAGAATCAAGTTCAATTTGCATTGCCCCTTAAAGAAAGCCGAGTCCTTCCGTACCCCCATCAGAAGCCATCAGTGGTAGAGAGTTACACTTCAGCATCCCTCTCACAGGTTTTAAGAGTTCTCTTTGACGGTTTTCTGCTTAGGATATTATTTTGGGGAGCATGAGGGTGAGGTCGTCACTGACTATGTCCCTCTTTGTCATCTGTGAGTCACTGATGCCATTGCAGAAGTGACTTCCTTACCCTTTACAGTCAACAGGACTTCCTCCTGGTCCTGTGCACCAGCATTTGCCACGGATAAATCTCAGTCACACGGTCTCAGTCAAGACGCGGCTGTCTGCTGAAGCGGGCCACAGACACCATCCTAAGCCTCATTGGCAACACAGATGGAGGACACCAGCATGGCCTTTGGGGTCATGTGTGGGTATTTCAAGCACCAGGGCCCACAGACATCAGCACCGCTTAAGGCGATAGCTCGGACGGTGGACGTTAACGTAGCCTTAGGTGACAGCACAGATTATGGACATGCTCGTGGCTCTGGGTGGCAACACAGGTCACCAACAACAACACTGTCGGTCCCTGGCTGCTGTAGAGGCACACAGCCTCAGGCTGCAGCACCCGCCACCCACATCAGCATGGCTTCAGGCTGAGCACAGACATCCACGTGGCCCTCGGCCAATACATCCTCTCACTACAATGAACAAATCTGGAGAAGTGGAAGAGTGTGGGAGTGTCATGGCCCGGGATAGATGGGGGAGGGGCCTCAAGGAGAGCTTCAATCCTTAATGCCTCCCATGAGGACAGCAGACATCGGTTCCCTCCCCTCTCCCAGCCTGGCACCAGAGAGTCGGCTAGCTGCCCCCCATCAACCCTAGTTAAGAATTGACTACCCTGTTGGT
Organism: Apodemus agrarius; assembly: GCA_964023405.1. Taxonomy (NCBI): domain Eukaryota; kingdom Metazoa; phylum Chordata; class Mammalia; order Rodentia; family Muridae; genus Apodemus; species Apodemus agrarius. The sequence goes on along the minus strand of OZ030007.1, from coordinate 113,044,156 downwards.
TATCGGGTCTCACTTCTTGTTTGTCCTTATAAGGTTTGTCCCTTGCACCCCTCAACCCCTGAGCATGCAGATGAAGGATCTTCTAACTCCCCTGTCTCAGCCAATTGAACATGGCCACAGGAACCTTGCCCCAGAGAACCTGCCCACCTCCCCAGGGGTATAATACCCCTCCCCCACAATAAACGGAAACCTTCTCCAAATCTGTTCCTGGGTGTGTGTGTGTCCACGCAGTCACTGAAGACCAAGGCCCTACATCGACTGCATCCAACCGGAGCTCCAGGAAAGAAGGCAGAACAGAGGTATCTGTGTGGTGGAACCAGGCAGAACTAAGACAGGCACCCTCGACTATGTTGGAGAGTGAAATAATTCATGCACCCTATTCTGTGTGGATAGGACCTTATAAATATTTTTGGATGGGGTGGGAATTGCTTTCTATTGGCTTGGTCTGAGATGTTAGGGCTGCCTCATATGACTGTCATAGCCCTCTCACCCACCCCCTGGGTGTTGTGGTCACACATTCCAGGACAGGAACCTGGTCAGAAGCAGATTTAAACACCTACCGTTCTCAATCATGAGAATGGCTCGGGTTGCTGAATCCGCTCGACCTTACAGGTTTTCCATCTGGTGGCATGGTCCACTGCCCCACACAGAACAACAGTTTCTTCGGAAGCGTTTCAGAAACTATCTAGGTGCCGCGATTCAGAACTGTGTGTTGTATCCAGTTCAGAAGTCGCCTGCATTCTCTCTGCTACTTTGGTTACGTTTACTGTATGATGCTCCCCAAGCTACTGAGACGAGCGCACGGCGTGCACTCCTCAGAAGACAGGGCTAGAAACCCCGTACTCCGGTCTGCGTTTCCATGGCATGAATATTGAAGTGGTGATGGGTAACATCAGGATTCCTGCTGTGTGTAATGTGGCTATACAGCGACTTTCAGCTCCTTGTCAGTGTGATGATTTAAGGCCACCTTGCCAAACATTAAAGTCACTTGAGTTGGGAGTCTCACGAGAGCGCTTCTGTCAGTTTCTCGTGTGTACAACCCTTCTGTTCCTTCTAGGAAATACTGGGTATCACATGATCGCGTTTTCACATAGACCTAAAAGACCTTCCTAGTCCTTTCCCTCCTCCCTTCTTCCCTGCTCCTGACGCTAGCCCCTTACTCTAGTAACCATAAGGCCTAGCACTCTGGGTATGCCGAGTTACCTATTTTCCTAAAGAAAGACAAAACAGAAAGTCCAAAATTGTAACAATGGGGGGAATTTTAACCTGTGATCGCAGTGTCAAGTAGCCTCCATTTATTTAGCAGTAAGTTAATTTTAATTTTTATACATAGGTGTTTTGGGTATGTTCAGGCACCGTATGTGTGCATTCCTTGAAGAGGCCAGAAGAGGGCGTCAGATCCTCAGGAACAGGAACTATAGATGGCTATGAGCTGCCATGTGGGTGCTGGGAATTGAACCCAGATCCTCTTTGAGAGCAGCCCATGCACTAAACTGCTGAACCATCTCTCAAGCCCCTCGAAGCAATTTGTTTTAGAAAACAGCTTTGTGCCTATTCTCTGCTAGGCACTCTGTTAAGCATGTCACACACACACCACACCCTGATAAGAAGCAGTCACTGTCATGGCTGCATTTTAACAGTGGCAGAACGGAAGCACAGCTGGGAAAGCAAACCGGCCCAGAGTCAGTCCCAGCGATTAGTGTCAGGCTCTGGGTTTCAGGTTCCAGGGTCTGTGCTCTTGCACAGACGGCTCAGCAGCCCGCTCCTTCCTCCGAGAGCCAGAGCTTTGCATAATTATCTTATTTAATCCAGAGCATAAGCCTTTGAGGAAGTCACTGCTATCCCAGAATCATAAATCGGGAACTGAAGCTTTGAGGTTAGTAAATGGGTCGCTTAAGTTCAAACAGGCAAAGATGCTAAGATTCAAATACTGGTCCCTGTGACAGTCCATGGAATTACATATATCTGTTTTTAAAGCTAACCTCCTCGACCTTGGCAAAATTACTTTTCCAAGATCTTTCTGATTTCCATAAAATACAGTACCTCTTGGGATAAAGAACACCTATACACATCAAGGTTAAAATAAAAAACTCTAGCGTCGGCCGCAGGTCACGCTAACTACAAAACCTTGGCCACATCTCCTGTCTGCAAACTTTATTCCGCACTGTTTGGATTGAATTCAAGGATGAGGTACGGAAACCGTTCATGCTGAGCATACAGTCTTCAGTGCAGAGAAAACAGCAGGTCCGAAAGGAGCGCACGTCTTGACTCTGGCAGGGACCTGCTGAGCGTCTGGAATCCACGATGCTAACCTTTGGGGCTCTCGTCGTCGTCGTCGTCGTCTTGTCACAGACAGTCACCTTATTCGTGCATGCGAAAGCCTGAAACAAAAAAAAGAAAGGCTAGAGCTGGAGAGATGGCTCAGTGGTTAAGAGCACCGACTGCTCTTCCAGAGGTCATGAGTTCAATTCCCAGCAACCACATAGCAGCTCACAACCATCTGTAATGGGGTCTGATGCCCTCTTTTGGTGTATCTGAAGACAGCTCATTAGTGTACTCATATGCATAAAATAAATAATTCTTTAAAAAAATGAAAGGATATATTTATTTTTATTTTGTGTATATTGGTGTTTCACCTGCATATATGTATGTACATATGTGTATATTGGTGTTTTGCCTGCATATATGTATGTATGTATACTTCATGTATGCAGTAACCATGGCAGAAGGAGTCAGATCACCTGGAGCTGGAGATAGAGATGGCCTGTGAGCCACCATGTGGGTGCTGGGAACTGAACCTGGGTCCTCTGCAGGAGCAGCCAGTGCTCTTAAACACAGCTGTCTCTCCAGCTCAAGGGAAACGAAATAAAACATCCAGATACCTACCTCTGCTTGCTTTCAGAAAATGATATTGGTACAATTTTTTCAGAAAGATGATCTTGCTGTATTACAAAAGGCCTGTTAACTAACTAAGCTGCCAGTTACTGCTTAAACTGTAACCAATGGGCTGGCTGAGTCGAGCTCAGTAGAGTACTCTAGGCCATCTTTCATTTGTCTATCAATGCTGTCATATCACACTGTATTTCCCCGAAAGTGCTGTAGCTCTGATCCGCAAATTACCTTGTTTTGCTCAAATAAACACTACTGAATTTAACTGGTCTGAGCAATCTTCTTTTTAGGAAACTTTGTAAGGTTTCCAGAGAAAGATTGAATGAATAAGTAAAATTCATCTCCTTTAGTGTTGTTTGTCTAGACCAACGTTATGAAATCTAGGAGGCTTTGTTTTAGCCTCATAATTTAATGTGGACAGTTCTAGTTGGGTCTCATTAGTTGGTGTGTGAGAGCTGGTGGGTTGTGAATTGCAGAAGCCGAGTAAGACACTCAGGGTCCTGCTCTACAGGCTCTCTCACTGAGTCTGGAGAGAGACAGTGCCAGCAAGGCCGTACAGTCCTCCTGTCTCCCCCAGAGTCACGGTGCTGAGGTGTGGCCATGACTGGCCTTTTACATCAGTGCTGGGGATTCAAACTCCTGCCTTCATGTTTGTTCAGTGAATGCTCTTACCCGCTTAGCCATCTCCTCACGGATAAAGTCTGAGGACTGCTGACAGAGGGCTTGACAAACTGTTGATGGAAAAAGGAAGACCCATGCTTTTGTCTGAGCCTAGAGGCTGCACTATACTGTAGACTATATTTTGATCTAAGAAGTTCAACCCCTGTCTCTCCTCCACCCACACAATGCTGAATATTGTGTGGGTTGGCCATTCCTAATTTGGGAGGCTGGAAAGTGGGTAAGGCCACCATGCCAAACCCCTCATTTGATTTCACAGGTGACAGTCAAAATGTAAACTCACTAAAACCGCATGAAATTACCTTAAGCCTGTGTGTGTAAGTTATGTATGAAACATAAATATATTTTGTTGAAATTTAGGTCTCATCATCTCCATAATACCTCATCATATCTGTACAAATATTCTGAATTTTAAAATATGTTAAGTCTGAGATTTTTGTTTGTTTGTTTATTTGTTTTTCGAGATAGGGTTTCTCTGTGTAGCCCTGGCTATCCTGGAACTCACTTTGAAGACCAGGCTGGCCTCGAACTCAGAAATCCACCTGCCTCTGCCTCCCAAGTGCTGGGATTAAAGGCGTGCGCCACCACCGCCCGGCAAGTCTGAGAGTTTTGCTCTCACGCATTTCCGACTAGGGATACTTGACCTATAAGATGTAATACAATGTAAGAGCAATGTGGCCCCTGGACAATGTCCTTATTTACGTCAGCGTTATGCAGGGTCAGCTGGGCCTGCAGTTGGTGGTGAGAATGGCCCTGGAGGACACCGTATGGCTACAATGACTTAGTCATATATAGAAGCTGTCACGGACATAAACATATATATCACAAAACAGAGACGAAGCACATATCCAACTCAACCTGTCCGATCTTCAAATCCCCACATCCATTTTGACAGGCTGAGAAAATGGAGAGTCAGTGGTTTTAACTGGTAAGAGCCCCTGGATTGTCATCGAAATACATATGACCACAGAACACATGTCAGGAGCTGGCTTAGAGGTAGCCTGTGCAAAGAGGAACCCTCACCACTAGCTAGTCAAGAAATACATATCACACGGAGCATTTAAAATAGAAAGGTAATACTTAATCAGAGATATCAAACTGACCAAAGTTGTAGAGGGTAAAAAGCCTCAGATAAAGATTTTACCCCAATTTTACATATGCTGCATATTGTTAGCCATTACTATATAGGATAATGGGATCTTTTGTGGCAATGTAAAACCCCAGACAAAAACAAAACAAAATAAAACAAACAAACAAAAAAACCAAACAAACAGGAATTGTTTTAAATTTAAGACCCTACAAATTTCCTAATAGAATGCAGCAAATGAAGAAACATCCTTTAAAAAAAAAAATCTAAAACTCAATAAGAACAGCGAAGTTTTTGGCATTTGAATTTAGTCTTTCTCTCCCTCCCTCCTTCTCTCTCCCCATCTCCTTCTCTAATTCCATTTTCTGAAATAGAAATTACCCCAGACTGTTATAGCCAAGAGCAGGCTCCATGGCCAACAGTTGAGAGGGATTTCCTCCCTAGAGAGAATGGGTCCTAGCATCTTTCCCCCTACCTCTCCTACCTGTTGCTGAAGCTAGCTTAGGGATGAAGATGGTTGGTTGCAAGTGTGTGTGCGTGCATGTATATGTGTGTGTGCATGTGTGTGTGCAAATGTGCACTTGCATGTGAGTGCATGTGTGTGCATGTATGTGTGCCATGTGTGCATGCGCGTGTATGCAAGTGTGTGTGTGCCTCTGTGTGTGTGTGTGTGTGTGTGTGTGTGTGTGTGAGTGTCCCATCTAGATACCACTAGAGGATGAAAACATTAATTTGAACACTGCATGCTGGAAATACCAGGTCCCAACCACTCCAAATTGTCAATCTTTGTAAAGCTATTTTGAAGTATTTCCTAGAAATTGAGTGTGTGAATAACTAATTGGTTGGTAGCAAGTAGTTTTATAGTCAAGTCGTTTAATTTTATTGCCTGATGAAATGGAGGGATTTATTGCCCAACACACACACACACACACACACAGAGTATGGATATGACATTGTAAACTGATTTGGAGCATATAACTTGGAAGCAGTTCAAAGAATTAAGGCAGGATGCTGTTATAAAATCCTGTCTGATTCACTTAAACAAAAACAAACAGGAGTATGTCCTAGTTTCATCTGTTGCTGTGATTTAGAGGCGCAAGAGGTTTAATTCAGGTCACTGGTCCGGGTTATAATCCCGTATTATGAGTAAGTCAAGCAGGAAATCAAACATCTAGATAAATCAGACCTGCAGTCAGGAGCAGAGAGAAAGGAACGCTCTCACGCCTGCCTGCCTGATTGCTCGTGCCCAGTGCATGCTTCCATTCTTTCAGGGCCTCGGATCTAGGAACCGGTGCTGCCCACAGTGAGCTGGGTCATCCCACGTCAATTAAGACGCCCCACCATCCGCCCTGACACAGACCACCCACATCATCGGGACTCTAACCAGGTGATTACAGCTGGTGCCAAGAGACTGAAAGGGATTTTATAACGACTGAATTATTTGTCAAGATAAATGATAATTTAACGAACAATTCTAACTAGGGATAGACTTGCTGGGCTATTCTTGGTTATTTAACATTCCCACCAGTTATGCAGGAGGACTGAAAAAAAAAAAACCTCTTCCAAACCTTTTCCTGCTTGTGTTTTGATTACAGCCATTCTAATGAGACAGAAGTCACACCTCTTTTTGATCTGAGTTAGCCTGAAGCCTCATGATATTAACCATCTTTTGATATGCTTTCTGGTGGTCTGTATATCTTGTCTGAAGAAGGATCTACTCAAGTCTTTTATTCATGTTTAATTGTTGCATTTATAAATTATTGTGCTGTGTTCTTTATGTATTATAGACAAATGAAAAATAATGACCTCTTCTTCACTGCGGAGCCGTCTCTCCAGCCCCCAGCCTTGTGGGGCTTTTGTTTGTTAGTGTTTGTTTTGTTTTTATGTCACAGATTTAGCACTTTACACAAGTCAGGTAAGGTCCCCGGTTCCTGTCAACCTCTGTTCTCCGGGTCCACAGTGCCCGACCCAGGTCTCCCCCTGGCGGCCGGAAGCTGTCATTGCTGTGGCACTGCGCGTCCCTTCGGCGGCCCCAGGGCAGCCGGTGCGGAGTGCGCAGGCGCGGTCCGACGACGTGGCCTGGGCCTGGCTGAGGCCGGAGGGTGGGTGTCTCGGGCCTGCAGCGGCGCGCTCTCCGTGGGCTCTCGGTCTCGGAGCGGCCCGCTAGCCTCCCGTGCGCCTTTGGAAGGTCAGCGTGGGCCGAAGCTGAGCTCCGCGCCGGTGCGGTGACGCGTGGGCGGGGCCGGACCCGGAGGGCGTCACGCGGGGGGCTTTGTGAGCCGGGGCCCACCCCGGGACGCACAGCGGGGGTGGGGGCTGCGGCCCGGCCCCGGCGGCATCTTGCTGGGAACCTTTCTGCCAAAGAAGTTTCCAGAAGTCCTGCTGAGGGTATTCCAGCAAGTACGGACGGAGCCTTCGCCCACCCTTCACCTTCTACAGCTCTGGCCCGGGAGCGGCGCTCAGGTCCTCGATCCTCCTGCCCTAGGATCCCGCGCATCGCTGGTGCGGGTCCTCCCCTCCTTGGTCCCTTGCTCATCCCCTGGCGCTGGTCCTTCAATCCCGAGACCCCCGCGCATCCTTGGTGCGCGTGTACCAATCCCCGATCTTTGCTTGTCCCCCGTGTGAGCCCTATTCCTGGTCCCCAGAATCCCTGGTTCGGATCCTCCCATCCCTGATCTCTGGTGATCCCTAGCGTGCGACCTCCACGGGCCCCTCTCCAGACCCCACTGGCTTTCTTGCTTGTCCAACGTTGGACGGCTGAAAGCGCCAGGAGCCACCACACTGGCCGTGAACGGCGCGGGCATTTGGTAATTGGAATACATGTTTACTGGTTTCCAGCATCTCAGAGGACCCCTGAGGCCTAACTGGGAAAGTTTTCTCTGCGAATGTGCCTGGTTTTGGGACGCTACTTTATTACACGAGTGTGCGAGTGTGCGGCTGGTTCCGTTATTCCCCATGGTTGTGGTATTGCTTAAGGATCCTCGAGGTTTGCTTTGTTATATTATAAACGTAACTTTGTGTGTGTGTGTGTGTGTGTGTGTGGGTGTGTGTGTGTATCGATGAAATGACCCTCGGATACCTAAGCATTTAGTAACTGTTTTAAATTTTATAAAAGCAATTAAGTGACTAATGCGCCAGTAGAAGAGTGTTCTTAGTTCCGAGGGAACCGGTCTTGGTTTGTGCGCCTTCCTTGATGGTCTTAATTGCGTTTGTGGAGGACTAGTTTGAAACAGGAAACCTCTGTATTATGTGGAATGTGGTGTTATCTGAAACACCCAGTTCCCCAGCAATCGAGAATTGGTGTGATGGGATGGGGGCTGAACAGAGCCGTCTCTGATGGTCAGTCCTCCATTTCCCCTACCCAGATAGGAGGAGTGAGGGACGGACAGTCTGCTCAGTATAGCTAATCACGGAACATTGCACATGTCAGCGAGAGATGAGTCTCAGCTGCTTTCATTAAAAAAAAAAAAGTAATATCTAGGTGATGAGTAAGTTAGCTTTTTAGTTCATCATTCTGTATTTCGTTTTTTAAAAAAAGGCAGAATAATGGGGCTGGAAAGATGGCTCAGCGGTTAACAGGTACCACACTTGTAGAGCACCCAAGTCAGTGCCCAGCGCCCATTTCGGTACTCTGACTCTAATTCCAGCTTCACCGGGTCCCTACATGCAGGGGCGCACACTCCCCCCCCCCCACATATGCATAATTAAAATAATAAAAAACATTAAACATTACAATAGTTTAAAAATCAGGCTTCACTATCACTTTGTGCCCTTTGACAGTTAACTTGTCTGTATATAATCTGAAGAACAAACCCTTCCCATCCCCCACTCTTTGTAATGGGCCAGGCACGCTGGCGGCAGAACTCCTGTTGCCTGTTCCCCGCAAGCACAATTATTTGCTACTTTCTCTGTCGTGGAATAGAACTGAGTTTCCAAGTATTTTTTAATCAGAACTTTACGTCTGGTGCAGAGTGAATCACATACACAGCTGTGTGTAAAGCAGGCGTTTCTTAAACCCTTTCTTAGAAAATTTAAACAGGAGTGAGGAGATTAACCCTGAGGACCTAAGTTCAAATCCCCACCCCCCTCCAACCTGTATAAAGCTGTAATCTGCCCTCGTATTGGGATATGGGAGGCAGGAGACTCCCCAGAAGCTAGCCTTGTCTACCCAACAGGAAAACAAAAACAAAGAAGCAAAAGACCCTGTTTCAGACACGGTGAAAGACCAGGCCACACACCCAGTTGTCCTCTGACCTTCCCAGGCCCAGGGCTCGTGTCTGATAATATTGCACAAGCAGAGCTCTGTGAGAGAGAGAGAGAGAGAGAGAGAGAGAGAGAGAGAGAGAGAGAGAAGGGGAGGAGGGAGGGGAGGGGAGGACAGAGGAGAGGAGAGGAGAGGGGAGGGGAGGGGAGAGAAGGAGAGGAGAGGAGAGAAGGAGAGGAGAGGAGAGAAGGAGAGGGAGAGACGGAGAGGGAGAGAGAGAATGTTTAAAATCCACTCTTGTTATCTAGAGCAAGTATTGGTTCATGATGTGATTATTGGACCATAAGCTAATGAAGGAAGACACTGTTTATTTAGTTCTTCAGATTGGCACTCCAAAGACTTTCTTGTTCCCAACATTGAGAATTAAACATTAACGTTTCAATCTTTTCAAGACATACAGTAAACAGTTTTTCTTATAGATATACCGGGGCACTGCTTGGTCCTCTTGATTATTCTAAGCACATGAATACAGCCTGCTGCCCAGAAACCACAAGCAGTCTAGCAGAGCCCCAGCTGCAGGCCAGCACTACAGAGCCGACACTCCTGAGTTCATACCTTCTTGTGCCCCAGGGGAAAGGAAGTATGGAAAGTTTGTCCTGTGGCTTCTAAGAGGAGCCAAGGGGTTGGGATCCGTGGGCGCCTGAGGCATTATGATGACACAGCAGAATAGATTCCAGGGACAGTGTGTCAGTGGTGACTCCAGGGTAGGGCAGATAAGGGTTTTTATGTTGCCACTAGTGTATACACTAGTTCCTGAATTGGGGGCAGGCTTGTTTTGTGCACTGTCATAAAGTTGCTGTGTGACAGGGTCATCTATTGGCCTGTTTTTCAGCTCTAGGAAGTCTGACTACTAAAGCCTGTGGTGCCTTCATTGTGTACAGTTATAGAAACACTCTTCTGCCCCTTGATTTTTCCTCCCTGTCTCGAGAAGCTGTAAGGAGTCCACAGTGACCAGCAGGGGCACATTTGACAGTTGACTGTAGCTGTGGGACATATTGGACTAAACTCCCAAGTACAGTGTAGGCTGTCTTTGTAAGTAAGACATAGCACAAAGAAAAGCAAAGTATTCACAAATCATTGTTATACTGGTTACAAGTCAGAATAATAGAGTGGCTGTATTCGATAACTAAAAGCTGTCAGTGAAATCTCACCTGTTTCATTTTACTTTGTTAGTGGTTCCTGGAAAATCAAAATTAATTTTGTGGCCCACAGTGTAATCTTTCTAGACAAGGCCGCTGCAAGGCTTTCATTTATTTTGTAAAGTAAGTGATTCAGCGTCAATAGATACATAAAGAGTTAACTACCTTTGTAAACCAACCTGTCTCCCTCCCGAAGGCAGCTTGGATCAATTTTCTGACCCAATTCTGGGTGTTTCCTATCTCTCGGCAGTGTACTAGCATCGCTCCGTTTTGCTGTGCAGTCTTGGGCTCTGCCGTTGACTGGTGAAGATGAGGTTTTGGGCTCCTTCATCCTCACACACAGACTTTTGTTCTGTTCTCTCAGGGTGGTTTAGTGCATCACTGGGCTAACATCAAGATCCACTGTTTTCAAGATTATGGCACTAAAATGAAACGGAAGCGTGGTATTTCCTGATCGCTTTCTTGGTTTTGTTTGGCACTTGTCTTCCCTGGAGTTACTAATTGTCTTGATTTTTATGTCTGTAGTTTTTCATTTTTACTGATTAAACCCTGAATTCTGCCAGGGTTCTATACGGCTTTCCTGAGGAACACACCAGACACTGTCGGGTTTTGTTGTTTTTTGTTTCCTGAATGCTTTCTGGGGTATCTTTCCGTCTGGCTCTGTCACTTTGTAACTACCTGGGGATCCCACCTTTGGCTTCGGATTCCACTCACCAAGTGAGAGGGAGGAGGCCTGCAGTGTGCTGGGAACTGTCCTGAGGCCTGCCTGGCGCTGCGGCCTGCTCTCCAGCCTCTGCCACACCTGTTTAAGCCCGGGACTTTGTGCTTCTGTTTTTGGATTTATCTGCTTGCTGTGAGCTAGCCCTGTTACTCTTCTGTCCATCATTTTTTCTCTATTCTGCATTTTGGAGCAGTTTAGAATTCACATTGGGCCTTCTTGAAAAAGTCCTAAGTTTATTCTTACTTTCTGTTGTTCATTCCTTTATTTCTCTGCTCTGCATTCTGGGCCTTTCCTCCAACTTTATAAACTCTTTATCCGTCTGTCAAGTTCACCTTCCCAGATATTTTATGTGTAATTTCAAAAAGCTGAATTTGTTCTTTTTTTTCCCCTGGGGGTGGGTGTATGTCCTTTTGGGCACATGCATATCTTCATTTTATGGATATTCTGTTGTTTTTTTCCCTTATGGTTTTCCTTACGGTGTATGCTTGCACTGGAAGCCAGAGGTCAGCTGTGGGTGGTGGTGTTCATCAGGAGTCAGCACGTGGTTTGGTTTGGTTTGAGATAGGCTCTGCAACAGTCCTGGAGCTGAGGAGGTAGACTACCCGCCTGCCGGTGAGTTCCAGAGATCACCTCCTCAGCACTGGGGTTAGCATTCAAGAAGAGGGCCCCTGGAGTTTGGAGCTGACCGCTGATCCATCTCTCCAGCCCCCTTTACTATTACCAATAACATTAATCAACTCACCAAGTATTTATTGGATGCTTTCTCTGAAGGCTTAGGAATGCAGTCGTGAATGGGGCAAAGATAAGAGAGGCCCCTGTCTCGGAAATACATTCTCGTTGGAAAGAGGGCTGAGGACACAGAGAGCTAACTGGTTAATCGCAGGGGACTTTCTTGTCTTGCAGAGATGGAGAGAGAACCGGAAAATGGAGAACCTGTTGAAGTTAAGATCATCAAGGAAGCGTACGAGAAGGCCTTTATGTTTGTTAATAGAGGACTGAACACGGATGAGTTAGGGCAGAAGGAGGAAGCCAAGAACTATTACAAGCAAGGGATAGGACACCTGCTCAGGGGCATCAGCATCGCCGCAGCAGAGCCGGGGCACAGCGGGCCCGCGTGGGAGGCCGCCAGGCAGATGCAACAGAAAATGAAGGAAACGCTTCAGAACGTCCGCACCAGGCTGGAGATCCTGGAGAAGGGCCTTGCCACTTCTCTACGGAATGACCTTCAGGATGTGCCCAAGCTATACCCAGAGTTCCCTCCTAAAGACATGTGCAAGAAGACCCCAGAGGCTGAGTCGGCGAGTTCAGCCCCGCAGCATGCTGAAGTAGATGGGAGCGGTGCTGCTGCAGGCGCCCCACCTTCTGCTCTGCCCTTACCGTCGCCCAGCCGCCCCACGGAGGCGCCGCCAGCCTACACCCCACAGGCTGCCGAGGGCCACTACACTGTTTCCTATGGAACAGATTCTGGGGAGTTTTCCTCTGTGGGAGAAGACTTCTATAGGAACCGGTCCCAGCCGCCCCCTCTTGAGTCCTTGGGGCTCGATGCAGATGAGCTGATCTTGATTCCAAACGGAGTGCAGATCTTTTTTGTAAACCCTGCGGGAGAGGTTAGCGCTCCCTCATACCCTGGGTACCTGCGGATCGTGAGGTTCTTGGATAATTCTCTGGATACAGTTCTGAACCGCCCTCCTGGATTTCTCCAGGTAAGCCCTTCGAAACAACATATGAGCATAAGCCAAAAATGGATGGACTCTTTCATTTTCATTTGTTGATATATACCATGTCCAGGGTAAGAGCAGAAGAAAAAACAATTCTGCTGGGTTCTGAACATACCCATGTTTGTGTTTGCTGGGATGTATTCTGTTTTTAATGATAGAAAATTGTAGCTGGCCTTTGCTACGTTGTGGGCTCTTTCCCCACCCTTTATATTCCCCGTTCACCCCATCACTAGATAGGAGGAGAGAGGAGAGGAGAGGGTGAGAGAGAGAAGAGAGCCTTGAATCTGATTTCTTCTTGTTTCTTCTTGAGCACTGACTATTAACAAACCTCAGTCAACACCCCTAAAAAACTACTAAGTGCCAATACTACCTCTCAGGGATCCAGAAAAATTCCCAGAAGTCCAAACATCACACCCGGGATTAAAACAAATACAGATTCCTATAATATTTTTGTGTGTTTTTTTTAAAGAAACTAAGTTCTAGAATTATTACTACAGAAAATCTAGTTTGGTTTTATTTGTAATTGATTTTAGGACCCAAGAGAACAAATTTTTTTTTAAAAAAAGATTTATTTATTTTGTATACATGAGTACATTGTAGCTGTCTTCACACACACCAGAAAGAGGGCATCAGATGCCATTACAGATAGTTGCGAGCCACCATGTGGTTGCTGGGAATTGAACTCAGGACCTCTGGAAGAGCGGTCAATGCTCTTAACCACTCTCCAGCCCAAGAGAACAATTTTTTATCATAAGAAGAAACATTACTTACGTTTCAAAGGGAATTTATGTGATATATTTGAATATGTAACTGAACAGTCACAGATGTTATCAAGACCCACCTGAAGCTCTGAGCTGGCCTGGAATCACTCAGCCAAGGGCAGTTTTGCCCCTTGAGAGATCACAGGACAGTGTGATCTGCACTTGTTTTCGTTACAGCTGTCTAATCACGGTGTTTGTGACTACGACCAAACAGCATGGCCAGGGGCAGGATGGGGAGGAATAGGCTTCTTTGGCTTATACTTCCAGATCAGTCTATCACTGGAAGAAGTCAGGACAGGAACTCACACAGGACAGGAACCTGGGGGCAGGAGGTGATGCAGAGCCCATGGAGGGCTGCTGCTACTGACTTGCTTCCCATGGCTTGCTCAGGTTCCTTAAAGAACTCCGGACCACCAGCCTATGGGTGCCACTCCCCATGAGCTAGGCCCTTGCCCACCGATCACTAGTTGAGACAGCTGGATCTCATGAAGGCATGCAGCTGAGGCTCCGTCCTCTGTCATGACTCTAACCCCTGTCAAGCTGACACACAAGCCCAGCCAGTACAACAGCTGAGAGTGGTTGTTTCTGGTGTATTAGAGTTATCAGAGAAATTGTTAAATGACCACAGGGTACAGCAACATCAAGAGGAAAGTTATCTGTCCCTAAACCTCAGTCAGTTCAAGGTTCGGAAGTCCTGGCCCAGAGGGCTGAACTGCAGATGCAGTTGGTCCAGGAGTAAAGACTAATTTGAAGTAAAGGTGTGTATTGTGTTCAGTGGGGCCATCTTAGGGTGCAGACCAGCAACAGTCTGATGTGAAAAGCTTGGTATAGGTACAGAGGGATGGACTTTTGAAACTATGTCACAGTGTACATTTAATAGATTTGTGTTTAAACAAAGCAGTTACCTGCCCCCAGACTCAGATAAGGCAATTTAGCTAGACCTTGGCCTTCTGCAGGCCTCCTCATGCTCCTTTGCCCTGGTTCTTGTGGAAGCCAACCTGAAAGTCATGTAACAGTTGGAAGCTTATCAGAGGCGTGGAAAACAGACTCTTGGGCACAGCTGAAAGATTCTTTAGTGGTCAAGAACTGACTTATTGACTTAGTTATCTTCAGGAAGAAGTCCCATGGGGCTCCTGACTGAGGGGAGGGGAAGGGAGGGGAGGGGAGGAGCCACTGAGAGTTTCTGTCAGTCTGGTAACAGTGTTGCGTACTCTCTGAGAACACTGGGCCCTTGAAACTGGAAGAGCAGGAATCTGACACAGAAGGACGCCTTGGCTGCCAGATCTCAGCTGTGGAGGTGCTTTGGCTCCACCAGCATTTGTCTTGTCTTCATTTATTTAATTTGGCTTTTGACCTGTTATATACTTTGTTTGGGGTCCTAAATAAGTAGAATTGCACCCCAAGTTTAATCGGCCATCACTCAAATACCAGCTATTTGCAGCACTGTCATTAACATGTCTACTGAATCTATCATAAACAAAACAAGCAAACAACAACAAAATAGGCAGCAACAACACATCCAACTATTAGACATTAGTAACAACACATCCAGCTATTAGACATTAGGTAAACTTTCCTGGGTTCTAAAAATCATTATTAATAAATTTAGGGCCTGAGTAAGGTTATTTTCAATAGGCAGATTTTCTCATACATATTAAATAATTATCCACTGGGCTTTTTGTTTTGTCTTGTCCCTGGCACTACTTATACTCTATAAAACATTGTGGTTAGCTTTATTCTAATCTACCGGAATGGCTTTTGAGATAGAGAAGAGAATCCATTAATTCAAAACAAAACAAAACAAAACAAAACAAAAAAAAAAAAGGAGCCAGCCTTGAGTGCTGCACTCTGCGCATTTCTCATCTGCCGCTCAGGCCGGGCTGATGTGTCGAGTTTGGCTTGTTTCCGTAGACTGACCCCTCAGGCTACTTATGGGAGACAGTGTTCTAAGATTGGGATGGCTAGATTGCAGTTGCTACAGGGGTATCGTATATGAGAATTGAATACATTAGGAATTCTGATTTAGATAGCCAGGATATGAGCTTAAGTCTGAGTGCTGGGACAAACTGACCTCCCCAGGTGGTACCACAGTGTCATTTGTCACAATTAGTGACACACAGTCACAGTTAGTGACACACAATGTTTTGCTCTGTGTCTGACAGATCAGGTTCTCTGGGCATTAGCAAAAGCAAAACCTAATTAAATAATCACTCTGCATCTCTGACAAAGTATATACTCACGTGCAAGCTGCGCTTTCTAGTTCTTAGTACTGAGGAACCTACGTGGCCTGGCTATGTCTGTTTTTGTGATAAAATAACGGTGATTCAACATTTTCACAGTGGACATGACCTCAGTGTCCATGGGATGAGTGGACGAAGAATGTGTGGCGTGTGTATACAGAGGGGCACCACGCACCACAGATGCAGCGGGGGCCACTCTGTTAAGGGAAATCGCCTGACACAGTCGTACCACAGCATGGAAAGGCTGCGAGTGCAGGGATGGTTGTGGAGGCCAAGTCCTGTGGGTGAAGGAGATGGGGTGGTCAGTGGGTAGATGCGTAGGAATGGTCAGCTGTACTTGTGGATTTTCACTATGAAGAGATAATATATTTAGCTTGCTTTAAACATTCTGATATATGTATAGTCATCAAAATATTACTGGTTGTCCTGTTAATATATACACTTTCATAGTTTCACTTTACCATTTAAAAGTAAAAGTTGCTAGTCAGTTTGACGAAATGCTGTGAGGAGTAAATGAATGTTGCCCAGTATTGTACTACAAAGTAGTCCCATGCTGCAAAGGGGTCTGATAGAGTAATCAGTCCCCATTTTATGCCCACATCTTTTATTTAAAGCTAGCATCGTGGTTATGTCAAGCTCAGGACCACTTAAGGCTGGAAGACGTTGTCAGTGGAGTATGTGCAACAGTTTTATTGCAGGAAGATCAGGATAGAGGATGGCCTATGTACATTGGAGCTGCTGATAGTCGGTCTGTAAAACCTTTAACATGCATCAAGCTGACGTATTTCCTTTATATAGCAATGTCGCGGAGCTCCATTCACTGATTTCTGTGTCGTCTCACTTTTGCAGGTGTGTGACTGGTTATACCCTCTGGTTCCTGATAGGTCGCCGGTTCTGAAGTGCACTGTGGGGGCCTACATGTTTCCAGACACCATGCTACAAGCTGCTGGCTGCTTTGTAGGGGTTGTTCTGTCATCCGAGCTCCCAGAGGATGACAGAGAGCTGTTTGAAGACCTGCTGAGACAGATGTCTGACCTTCGGCTGCAGGTAACCTGGATCCCTAGGTAAACGCACTTCACTGTGGGTGTCGCTGCTTCCAGAGACCCACAGTAAGCTTTGAGGAGATATCCTTCATGACGTGGTGATGGGAATCGGCGGCCATTGGTCGTTCAGATTGTAGGTGCCAGAGGTAAACTTTCTGTGGAGTAGCTATTAATCTCAGCTGTTACTGACCTGCTCTGCCTGTAGTTCTCTCAGGAGAACGTGGAGTCAGTGATAGGGTCCACCCCACACAGCAGTGGTATGGACCGAAGTTCTCCTTTGACAGCTATCAGATGGCCACACCCAGTAATCCTGCCTGTTTGTTTGACCCCTTTTTACAGTGAGGTTGGCCTAAGGTATGAAATTTTGAAGATGATTCTGCTTTAGTAGGTTTGGACATTTTACATATATGCTGGCATTTCAGGAGAGATTTTAGAGGACAGAATGATCTTTAATCTCTTAGAGAATAAAGGTCAAATAAAAAGCAATCTGTGTTCCTTGTGAATGGCAACCTTTTGTCACCAGAGGAGGTAGGTAGG
Organism: Apodemus agrarius; assembly: GCA_964023405.1. Classification (NCBI taxonomy): domain Eukaryota; kingdom Metazoa; phylum Chordata; class Mammalia; order Rodentia; family Muridae; genus Apodemus; species Apodemus agrarius. Next base: position 113,027,079 of record OZ030007.1, on the reverse strand, counting down.
CTCATGCTTCCGAGGAGTGTTAGTCTACCTGCTGGTACATGCTTTAGGTCTGTGGCAAGGCAGAGGTGTGACAGGGGTCATGGTAGAGGAACACCATTCACCTCATCTCAGCTGTGAAGCAGAGAGACAGAGACAGAGAAAGACAGACAGACAAGCAGATAGAGGAAGAAGGCAGGGACTAGATTCTCCCTCAAATGCACACCCCCTGAAGGCCCTCCGCCTTCAGTCAGGCCTGCCTTCCGGTTTCTACCAGGGTCCCTGCAGTCCACTCACCCTCATGTCTGTTGGCACATGTCCCCATCGACTTGTGTCACACCCTCCCAAGCAATTCCCCATGAGTGACGGGACCCATCCACTGGAGACTGACAAGGCCTTCAGCACTGGGGCCTTTTGGGGGACGCTTCACAAGCAAGTCATGGAAATCAACCTGCAAACCCTCCTTACTTAGCCTGTTTGCCCTGTCTGTGTTATTGTCTGCCAAAAGCTTGGGCTAAGTGAGTGTAATAAAGTTTCCTTTAATTTTTTTAAAAACATGATGAGTATTGACAGTTACTGTAGCCGGATTCAGTTGGCAGCGGCAGCGGGCAGCGCAGCCTTGTTCCCCTTCGGTCATGGAGCGTGGACTCTTACCAGCCAGTTAACCTGATCAATGGCAGGGGCCAAGGGCAAGAGCAGGCGGCTGTGGAGGTGTCCCAGCTGTGTAGCCTTGAGTAGGTGTTCCTGTGTATGCGTTGGGTCAGTGCGTAATCAGTGCTACCTACCATAACACGTAATCTCCGTGCAGTGTGGCCCTGCCGTACGTGTCCCCAGGAAGGAGTGCGTGAAGGCCGGGACATGGCTGAGTGGATCCGGGCACATCCCAGCTCCGTGCTTACTTGCTTGCTAGTTTCTTGTTGCTGCAGTGAAACACCTGACACAGCAGCTGTGGAAGGAAAGGTTTATCTTGGCTCACGGGTGGAGAGTGAGGTCCGCCGTGGGGCTGGGGGAGCATTGCCGCAGACCGTGAGGCAGCTGGTCATGTTACACCCCAGTTGGGAAGCAGTTGGCTGCTGCTACTCAGATCCCTCTCCTTTTTCAGTCCTGGACTCCAGTGCAGAGGATGGTGTGGTCCCATCTCAAGTGGCTCTTCCCGCCTCGCCTCCATTAATGTATTTGATAACACCTCATACCTGTGCCCAGAGGTGTGTCTCCTTGGAGGGTTAAATCCCACAGGGCTGACAAGAGTGGCCACCGTGCTCACTGCAGGAACTTGCACTGCTCGCTGACTCAGTATAGGGCACCGTTGCCCTTAGCTCTGTGACCTTCACTGTCAGGCCTCAGGAAAGAAACTAAGTAGACTCCAGGGTTGCAGGATACTGCTCTACCTCATTTTACTCTTTGGCTCTATTTTACTTTTGACTCTGCGCTGTTCCAAAATGTCTGCTGTAAACTAGAGGTGTGGCCCTGGTTTTACCGTGAAGCGTTTGCTCACTCGCCAGAGCATGGCACACCATGGCGTCTGTGGACTAAATGCAGACTCTTGGTGCCGCCTCCAACAGTGTAGTCATGCATGCTTTCTTCATTCCTTCCAACAGTGCAGTTATGCATGCTTCCAACAGTACAGTCATGCATGCTTTCTTCATTCCTTCCAACAGTACAGTTATGCATGCTTCCAACAGTGCAGTCATGCATGCTTTCTTCATTCCTTCCAACAGTGCAGTTATGCATGCTTCCAACAGTGCAGTCATGCATGCTTTCTTCATTCCTTGCCTTTGAACACATTCTCATCTTGGTTTATCCTCTCAGATTTATCATTGCATTATCGATTTAAAGCTAACTTACATGAACAACTACTGATGATCATCTCTTATACCTTTCCTTTGAACCATATGTGTAACCCAACGAACCCTCAAGAGTTTTAAGGTTTGGTAAGGAAGTGAACATGAGTTTAGATGAGAAAGCAGGGTCTGGGCTGAGGCTCCAAGAGCAAAGCACCAGCTCTGCAGCACTGATGACTGCCTGGACAGCAGATCCCAGAACCTGCCGAAAGCCTCGTACAGTAGCAGCAGCGTCTGTAAGCCCAGCACAGCCCTGCTGGACCTGGGAGGCAGAGGCAGGAAAATCTCCATGCACCCAAAGTACGCCTGGCCAAACAGAAGTCGTGAGATCCTCTCAAATAACGGTGGTTTAAAGGTGAGGATCAACACCCAAGACTGCCCTGTGACTGTCATATGTATTCCATGGCATCAGCACATATGGCTGTACACACACACACACACACACACACACACACAGCAGCGGTAGTTATCTGTGCAGTCAGACACAGCGGTATTTGGCCATGTGTGCTGTGTGTACACGGAATGGTATACCTGGAGGAATGCCCTGCCAAGGCCGGCTGAGCTAACCTCAGTCCTTTATGCTCTAGGCCAACTGGAATAGAGAAGATGATGAATTCCAAATCCCTGGGAGAGCAAGTCACCCCTCTGAACCCCAGAGGGGAGCCTCTGGCACCGATCTCAGGCAGTCGAGTTCTTCAGGTTCTTCAATAGAACAAGGCAGCAAGGACGTACGCCACAAAGGGAAGCGTGGGAAAAAGGCAAGTTAAAGACCAGTGAGAAGTGTGCCCCAGTCTGCTGGCCACACACGCTAGAGTGCCACAAGCAGAGCTCAGCCACAGCTAGGGTCACCACACATTTGCGCTCACACTGCATTGAGGGAGACCGTGTGTTTGGGGACGGAGTCTTCTTTAGTTTTTCAGAACTTTTATTTTCACAGTAAGGCCCACATCCTTTTTTATGCTCCTGATTGTTGGCCGAGTTGGCTCTGGTTCTGTACTACTTCCTCCAATAAATAATAAATGAAGAGTGGATCATCTGAAACTGTGAAGAAGAAAAAGTCATTCTACTTTTGTTCCTGTGAAACATTCTCTCCTTGTTGATATCTCTAATTACATTTTATCATATATATCATACACATGAAGAAACCTTAGTCCTAATATTCCCAACATGTTCAGGACTGAGCACACCTGTGACCAGGCACCCTCCGGATCCCGTGCAGTCAGGGGAGCTCCACTCATGTCCACATGGCCCGGGCCAGAGAGGGTGGCCATGCTTTGTTTTTATACCAAGCATACTGTAGTTTACATTCATTTCTTTTGGACGAGGTTGGCTTCCCTGTACTGTCTGTTCCCTCCTTCACCCACTTTTACTATTGGGTTGTGAGTCCTTCTCAGTCTCCAGGGGATTTTATACTTTAGAGACATTGGCCCTAGCGACGCAGATGTTACACCCAGACTCTCTGGATTCACTGGCAGGAAGCTTCTCTCCCATAGAGAAGAGTTCGCTCCTCTTAGCATGTGAATCCACAGACAGTCCTCTGTTTATATTTAGTCACATTCTTTGTCATCTGTTGGGCACAGACGACCTTTGAATTTTTCAAGGTATAACACATTGAGGTCTATGTTGTTAGAATGGTTGGATTTGGCTTTGAGTTTGGGTGTTGACTAAAATCCTGGCGGATGTCTAGTGAAGCACTGCTGTTCCCATTGCACGGGCGGGTCACTGCGTACCTGGACATTCAGGTTCCAAAGCAGACTTTTATTTTAAAGATTTATGATATATATGTAAGTACACTGTAGCTGTCTTCAGAGACCAGAAGAAGTGTCAGATCTCATGAAAGATGGTTGTGAGCCACCATGTGGTTGCTGGGATTTGAACTCAGGACCTTTGGAAGAGCAGTTGGTGCTTTTAATTGCTGAGCCATCTCTCCGGTCCCTCAAATCGGACTTTGTCTTCTATCAAATCCAGTTTACTTGCTTACGTCATCCTTTACTGGCTGAGCCCTTTAGTCTGTTGCTCGGACAGTACGGTATACCTGCAGCTTTGAGGGGCGATCTCTGACGTGGGTCTTAAGCTGAGAGAGCACACAGTGGGCGTGGATGTCGTTCAGTGGGTGCAGTGCTGGAGTTTTGTTGCAGCAATTCTGCGTTTGCATTTTTTTATTGACAGGGTGGATTTTTTTCCCCAACAAACAAACAGCTACTGTTTGTTGATGTTTTATCATGTGATGCTTTCAATTTCTCTCCTCTGCACTTCACTAACCTTTACATGTTTAAACATATTTACTGTTTAGACTAGAGATGCTTCAAGTGAAGAAGTTAATCTGAGCCAGATTGTGCCCTGTGAGCCGAGTTCAGAAGAAAAACCGAGAGAACTGCCCGAATGGAGCGAGAAAGTGGCCCACAACATCCTGTCAGGTACCCACAGGCTCAGACCTCGAACCGGTAGCAGTATTGCTTATAGAATCATGTTTTAAATAACCAATATAGAAATACCGCCGTGGGGGCTGGCCTTCTGAGAAGGCCGCACGCGCTGTGTGAATGCATGTTCCTCCAGGGCTCCTCGGGCTGTGAGCAGAAATCACGACTGTCCCACGAGTCCTCGCCCCGTCTTTCCTCCCTCCAGTGCTATGTTCTGGCCTTAGTGGCCTCTAAGATCCCCATGCTGAAGTGTCAACCCCCAAAGTCACAAGATTAGAAGAAGCTGGGGTCTTTGAGCTGCAGCTGGGTTGTGAGGGAGGAGCTTTTGTGAACAAGACTAGTTCTTCATTGAAGGCCCAGGAGGCTGCCTTGCTGCTTCTGGTGCTCAGTGAACCTGGAAGAGGTCCTCAGGAATGTGTCTGCCTATGCTTGCCACAGGAAGAGAATCTATTGCTTATCATCCACAGTGTGGGAAGCATTATTAAGAGTCGAGGGTGGGCTGTGCCCCAGTCAGCTGTGGTCCAGGCTACGCCTGTCTTCCAGTGTGCTCACACTTTTGTATCGGGGTGACACACTGCAATGTCCTGAGCTCCAGGAAACTGAGTGTATGATCGAGAGAAGACAAGATCCCTGCCAATTCATGCTTTAGTCTGAAGTGCAAAGCAAGCCACAGTTCGCCCTCTTCTTACAAAACAGGTTCTTTGGTTTCTGGCTTGAATTGTCTTTCTCAGGATTTCACAAGGACAAGTGTTGCCTAAGCTAAGGTAGAAAGGACAAGGGCGCCTCATTCCTCCTGCCAGATGCTGCAATTCATGTGACCCCAATTCAGAATCCAACACCAGGACCTGATAGTAGAAAATTGTTAAAAACGGATTGCTGTGCACTGTGACACAGCTCTGAGTAACGTAGCAACTGTCCTGGAGAGATGTGTGGCCTAAGTACAGATACATTTAGTGAGAAAGGGCTTCCTTCAGGCCTGTGCATGGCTCAGTGTTAGTTCCCAGCCTCCTCAGAGTGCCTCACAACCACCTGTAACCTCAGTCCCAGGGGGTGGGGGTGGGGGTGGGTCTTCTGTCCCCTTCTGGCCTCCACAGGTACTGCATGCATGCAGCGCACACACGTTCACACAAAAACTCACACATACGTAAAATAAAAATAAATCTGGTTTTTTGCTAGAGAAATATTTATTCAAGGAAGCTGTAGGTGTGCAGTTGGCATGTTCATGGCCCACTTAGGATCTAGTACTGAACTCTTGTTTTCTGCTGATGTAATTAAAGGATTTAAAGATACAATTAACCCTAACCTCTGTAATTTTGAACTTCCCCCTTTTTAAAGGTGCTTCCTGGGTGAGCTGGGGTTTAGTCAAAGGTGCTGAATTTACTGGCAAAGCAATTCAAAAAGGTGCTTCTAAACTCAGAGAGCGCATTCAGCCCGAGGAAAAGCCAGTGGAAGTGAGTCCGGCCGTCACCAGGGGTCTCTACATAGCGAAGCAGGCGACTGGAGGAGCAGCTAAAGTCAGTCAGCTCCTGGGTGAGTGCCTGCGCTTCCTCTAGGCCGAATGTTTGCATAGGCAGCTCGGTCTCACTAAGGAGGGGTGAGGGCTGAGGGCCCCACCTCCCCACGGTTAAACTTGCAGCCCAGCCACACCGTGGGTCTGGGGTCTGTCTCCCCAGCTGACACCTTAGAATCATTCAAATTTGTTTTTATACAGTTGTGTAGATCATTAGTGGATTTCCATTACATTGACTAACACTATCTCTGATACTAAGTCTTATTGAATCAGAAAAATAAAAGTGGATGATTTTCTTTCAAACTGAGCTCTGCCTGAGGTGCCCCTCAGACAGACACCACAAACAGACCTTCCAGTCACTCTAGGGCCTGCCAGAGTTCACCTAACAGACCCAGTAACGCCATGCAGTAACCAGTTGTGGATGGCCACTGGAGAGCTTTGTGCAGTGCAGGGGCTAAGTCAGGGGAGCGATTCCTGAGTCTTTTCTCTGTGGTTGTGTTAGTCGATGGCGTCTGCACAGTAGCGAATTGTGTTGGGAAAGAACTCGCTCCACATGTCAAGAAGCATGGAAGCAAACTCGTCCCAGAATCTCTGAGGAGAGACAAAGATGGGAAATCCACCCTGGATGGCGCCATGGCTGTGGCGGCGAGCAGTGTCCAAGGTAGGAAGGCCGGGCCTGCGTTGTTCTGGTGAGCTCAGGCAGGCTTGCTCTTCATGTGAGACTGACGTTTAAATATGTTTGCAGGGTTCTCAACCGTGTGGCAAGGGCTGGAGTGTGCAGCTAAGTGCATCGTTAACAACGTGTCTGCAGAGACTGTGCAGACCGTCAGATACAAGTGAGTCTGCTTTGAGAGTGAGTCTGCCGGCGCCCCAGTCGGACAGCTGAGATTTATGTGCTTTCTTTCAGCTACGTTTCTGATAAGCTTACTTTTCTCCATTGACTATTTTCTAAATAGGGAACATTTTAAATATACTGATTGAACTCCTGTGGCTTTGCTCTGTGCTACTAACACAGTAGAGGGCCTGTTGTAAATGCACATTAACGCAAAGAATATGTTTAATTTTTAATTACATAATTTTGATAGTAGTGTTTTCTTGAAGAAGAAAAAGACTGGATTGGGTTGGAGGCCCCTTTTAACATCAGCTCATTAGTGTGCCGCGGCTAAGTTATGACTCCCACTGCACATTTATATTGGATTAGAGAGACAGTTGTCTCCTATTAAGTAGGCAGGACAGAAGTGGGCATGTCCAGCTTCTGATAGTTGGTGGCATGTTTGCCTTGTACTTTGGCTTTGAGGCCTGTGGCGTGAGGCAGCTCAGTGTGCCCGCTGGTGGCCGCCAGACTGGTCCCCTTGGCAGGTGACTAACCCTGTGCCCGTCTCGGAGCCAGGTACCTTTGCCACAGGAGGCGCCTCAGATCTGTGTGGAGTTTCCTGACTGGAAGGAGAGATTGCTGTGTGCTGGTGAGACAGTAGGCCCAGCACGACGAAGCACAGGAGGTCAAAGGCATTTCCCTGCAGGCCGTGGGGACGGGGAGACCCCACAGACAGTCTGCAATCAGAAGGCAGCACAGGGGAGACAGACATCCACAGAGGAGAGGAAAGAGGGCCTGTGACTTTAGTTAGGTCCATGGACTTTGGGCTTTGGTGACAGGGGTGGGGAGGGAGGCTAGCTGCTTTAGAGAAACTTTGAAAGGGGAACTCACTCAAGACTCTGGTGTCAGCCATTTTTTTGTTAGTGGTCAGCAGCTATGGAGTGGAACTGTGGAACCGAGCCAGTGAGAGGAACAAGTCTACTGAGTCACCAACAAGCTCACATAGAGTAAAGTTTAGACTAGGCCAGCGCGGTGCCATATGCCTCTTTCCACTTACTTTTATGAAACAAATACTTTGGCAGTGTTATTAAAGAACAAATTTAAAATGCCATTTTGAGGGTGTCTTCTTTGTTTGAACTTAGAGATTTTATCAGTGTATATTGTACAAAATAGTGTTTTTAGTAACATTTCACATGAACATGGATTATACTTTTGGTTGTGTTCTCTTTCTTCTTCTGTCTGAATTAGAGAAATCTGGGTCTTAAAAAAAAAACTAAATCTAGTGGAACCTGAGTCGTTTTGTTTAACTTAGTTTGGATCTTACTATCTATTTGTGGAGAGGGACCACCAGGACTGCAGAGAAGCCCAGTGGACAAAGCTCTTGCCTTACAAGTTTGGACTTCGGACCCCAATGTAAGGCCACACTAGCACATTAGCCAGGGGGGCAGAGGGGGATTCATTCCCGTGCAGTCGGTCCAGCAAGATGGAGTTGGCGATCTCTGGGTTCAGCGAGAGACTCTGCCTCAGCTAATCAAGTGGGGAGTGATCAAGGACTATGTCAGCTGTAGGCCTTCACACGCGAGTGAACACCAGTGTGCTCAGAATACGCACATGAAAAATGTATCCCTAGTGCTAGTGTTTAAGTTCATACTTATGTATTAGGACTGTGTGCAGGATTTCTCATGTATTGTATAACGTTAACATTTCTATCAGTTTTATAGACAAGGGAAACCAAAACATTAAAAGTTAAAAGCTTTTCCATCCCTAGTTGAGTGGCAGAGCTGTGATGTAAGCCAGGTCCTGTGCCGCGCAGTCAGGCAGAGCGCTGTGCCCGCCTGTCCTCGGCGGGCTGTGTGCACGGCCTCAGTGCTCTGGACTCACCGCTGCACCATTACTCCGCCATAGTTCATACTGCAGTTGGCTTAGGTAGTGCTACATTTAATTCCCACCTAAATTGTTTTCTTTTCTCAGTGTGGGGCGTGCCTTCAAATCAAAGGAACATGGCAGATCAGCTTGGCTGTCATTTTTAACCGGAGGGCCGACAGCAAGGACAGAGTGAATGATGATTACCATTTCTTAGCACAGAGAGTGAAGGCTGTTATGTCTGCTCTCTGTGTAGACTGTTAGGGAGGAGACCAGTGTGATGAACAAGGTACTTTAACAAGGTTCTCAGTGGATTCACCGGTGTGCTGTGTGTTAGTGTTACTTTATTCTGTTCTCCAAGACACAGTGTGGAGAAACAAAGCAGAGTTGCCCAGCGTTGAACTTGTGGCTATAGGGGTGATAGTTCTTAACAGTGATCTAATTTATGCCAATAGGATCTCAGGAAGAGGGGAGAGGCCTCGGGGGATTAAAGATTTGGCCCCAAGATTCTAGATTTTACACCTGTGGAGATAATCTGGCCCAGAAGTAGAAAAAGACAGACCTGTTGAGCCAACAAGAGTTTAGTGACAGTGGGAGAACAGAAGAGCCGTTCACAAATCCCTTCATTTCCGCCCGTTCTCACTTATTTAGATGTGTGCACTCCCTATCCTTTGACACTGTAGAAAGTAGAATGCGTGTTTGTCTTCTGCGCACTTCGGTGTACTGAAGCTGTGTCCTTCCCGATAGGTCTGCTGACGTCTTATGCACTATGTCTGGGAGGAAAGCGGCTGCCTTAGAGAGCTGCCTTGCCTTGCCGCCCTCTGCCGGTGTTGCTGAGGGTGCGGGAACAGTGAACCTTTGTCGTCAGCTACATTAACACCTGGTTTTCACATTTTCAGATTTAGCAAAGTGAAGAGCTACAGGAATGGTGGGAAACAATAAGCGTCTTAACCCACTGACTCAGCTGCAGCGGGTCACTCCCACTGCAAATGGCCCTCCCTCCGCTTAGCTCCAGGCTCCTTAGCGCCGCTCAGTGTTCTTAAGGAGAATGATGTCATCGCAGCAGGTTAGGTCTGCTTGTGGAATCTATCTCTGAATATCTATTTATGGAAAATAAGCTTAACAATGTTTTCCTGGAAGAAATTTACTCTCAGATGGTCCTAGATTGTATTGGTTTATTTAGAGTAAAATTTAAATACCTCTTAAATTTCCAGAGGTGATGAATTAACTCCAGTGGCAGTTGTCATGGTCTCTGAAGCCCCGTCTGCATGACATCTGCGCAGGGGCTGCAGCTGCCCTCGTCTGTCCAGTACAGAGCTGAACAGATGGGCAGACAGCACTGTTGCCCTGTCTGTCTTCCGTCTCTGAGGAACAGTTGTAACTATGATTTCCAGGTCCTTCTTCTCCCCATCACTGCTCATTTTAGTGCAGGTTTGTCAGTTTCCTAAAACTATTCTAAAGGTAATCAGAGCTGACCTGGGTGCTGACGGGGCATTTACTGTGGGATCGGTGCTCCTGTGCTGGCCACCGTTGCTCTTGATGAAGGAGCAAAAGACAGACACGTAAGACAGTCTTTACTGTTTTTTATCATATTTGACACTTTCACAAAACTTCTGGGACCCTTCGTGTTTGTTTCGTTAATGCTGGGAAGGAGCTCAGCTGTCCATGCCAGGCAGTGCTCGCCCACGAGGCTGCCCTCCAGCTCCAGACTCATCCCTGTTTTGTTTATGATTAGGACCTTTCCTTTACAATGCTTAATTTCACTTTGCTGATTTCTACCCATTGTTAAAGTGCTGTTTTGTTTTTCCTCCATTGTTTTGTCTAATTGCATGCGTCGTTGTCCTGACTGGCTCTGCTGCAGCCCGTCCTGCTTCAGACCAAGAGCTGACCTGTCCAAGGTGTTAGCAGTCTGCACATCGCCTCCACGAGGCTGGTGCCTTCTAGCCGAGTTCATTACAAATGGTTCTTTCTAGAGTCTTGCTTTAGTCCAGCCTCCTGTTTCACAGATAATGTCACTGCCTTAGGCTTCTGTTGCTGAGATGAAGCACCGTGACCAAAAGCAGGCTGGGAAGGGAAGGGAAGGGAAGGGCTTATCTGGCTTGCACTTCCATGTTGCTTTTCATCGTGTAAGGAAGGAAGTCAGGACAAGCACTCAGGCAGAACCTGGAGGCAGGAGCTGACGCAGAGACCAGGGAAGTGTGTGCTTGTTGGCTTGCTCAGCCTGCTTTCTTAGGGAGCCATGGACCACCAGACCCTGGGATGGTACCATCCACAGTGGGTTGGGCCCTCCACGTTAATCACTACTTAAAAAAATGCCCTGCAAGCCTGTCTACAGCCCAGTCTTATGGAGACATTTTCTGAATTGAGTTTCCCTCCTTTCAGAGACTCTAGTTTGCATCATGTGACATAAAACCATCAGAGTCACCTATGCCTGTGGGTGTAATCTATAGACATGGCCCCACTCTCGCGTGCTCCCACCTTTAGACAGACCCTGTCCTTTCTTGCTTCCGGCCTGCTCTCGTGTGCGTGCTGCCCTGGAGTCGGGGTTTGCTGACACACACCTGTGGTGTGGAGTCGGGGATTTGCTGACACACACCTGTGGTGTGGAGTTGGGGATTTGCTGACACACACCTGTGGTAGCCATTGCTTTGCTTATTTCCCCCTATTTGCTGTCATGAAAAACAAATTCGGAACCTTCACCTACGAGGTCTTCTAAACTAGCCATAGTCTGCCTTCTTTCAGTAAGTAGGAGAAGGTGTTTCTCCTTTAAACATTCCAGCCACTGTGTCTGAGCATAGTGTTGATGGCTGCACATCTCTTGGTTGATGTGACAGGTGCCTCGCTGAGGCGCTGACCTGTGAGATCTGACTCACCACGGTGGACTCTCTCTGTAGGCGGCAGGGGACACACAGGGGTGTCTGCGCAGTTTGATTCAGGGCACACATGGGCCTCTCCACAGGGCGGCTCCACTCTCTTGCATTGTCCGTCAGCTGTGGGGTTTGTTCGTGAAGTGTAACTACAGCTTTCATTTACTATAAAAAGGAAAACACCAAAACAGCTTTATAATCTTACCCAGATCCTTGATTTTTGAGGAGTTTTAAGTAGTGCATTTTAAGTTGAAAAATACTAAAGGACTGAATGGTGAATTATCTAGGAAGACAGAAATAGACGTCTATTAGGAGAATTGTGTGTAAGGGACATTAAAGCTGTTAAGTGAGGATATATTTAAAAAAGAAACACAGCAAGCAAAAGCCATGAAAAGTATATATTTTTCATATTATGAGATAAAGAAATTGAGATGCAAAGACAGAGTTGGCACATGCATGTACAGGCCAGTGGCTTGCACAGTAGTGTCTGATGGCATTTCTTGACTGACCTGGTGTGAGTTTTCCACATTGTAGTAGTTGTCTTAGCCTGAAGAACAAGCAATCAATGGAAACAAAGACTCTTATTTAACACATTAAGAATGGTGTAGCTTTTAAAAATACACTGCACACAGAAAAAGCCAGTGTCATAAGAGGCCTCAAACTGCTAAGGAGGAGTGTTCCCCTGAGTGGCTATTCAGGCTTGACCATTTATACATCTAGAAGATTTCCAGTCCTTGAGAACAGGACTGGAGCCAAACTCAGCATCATCTCCGTGTGGCTCCCACAGTGCTGGGTAGCATTCTCTGGGATATGTTCTGGTGTCCTTGTATTTCCTCAGACTTGGCTTTAAAGACTTACTGATTATCATTGTCAGATGCGTGTGGTCACGTTCCTGTGCTGGAGCTCACCACCTCATTGATTCGGTCGTAGCTGATGGATCGGTTCAGAGTTCCCTTGGCTGCCATGTCCCTTCGCAGTGCTGAGAGGTTGCAGAAAAGCAGCTACAGGAGGCTTTTCTGTCATGTGCCTAGCAAGAAAGTCTCCATTCCAGGATGCTCCTAAGCTAGTATTTGACTGGCTATGGCTTCTGGTGCTGAGGACAGTTGGGGCAGCCATCTAGGGCCACAGATTATTTTGGACTTAGAGCACTGGGTTGGAGAAACAATGGGGCTGCAAGTCTCTTGGGTCAGCTGGCATTGGGCTCCTTAGGGCAGAAGCAACTCTGTGTTCGTTATGGATGTCCAGGACTGGTGCTCAAGCCTGTCAGCCTGAGCTTGATACTGCATGATGGAAGGAGAGAACTGACTACACACACACACACACACACACACACACACACACACAAACATACATACACAAATAATAAATGTAGTAAATGCAGAAGGTCACAAAGCCCTGTGTAGGGAATTTGAACTTTGGCTTTGGCTGTTGTTGGTTGCCCAGGCAGGCTTGTGCAGCACAGAAAAGCTCTACAAGCCTGTCACCAGGCCAGGGTACATAGTGTGAAGGTGCATTGTGACGCCCTTGTGTAGTTCAGATTTACTCTCAGAGACACAGTGTTAAAGACTTACTACCATTGTCAATACTGTTGTATGCTTTTATCATGTTTTTCATATGTATTTTATTGGTGTATATTAATTGTGCACAGCAGTAAATTTCATTATGACATTTCCATGCTTGCATGTAACACACCCTATCTTATTCTTCCGGCCTGCCTTTCCCTCCTCCATGTCCTCGATAGACTCTTTTTCATTCTCAGATCCCATGTGAGAGAAACGGTTGAGCAGGTCTCTGTGAGCCTGGTGCCTCCCCCTGAGCATGGCCTCTCTGCTTCTGCACACTCCCTTCCAACAGCACCATTTCCCTTCTGCGCTCCCCGGAAGCCAGGCTGTGCTTAGAGCTCACCAGCCTTCTCTCCAGTCAGTCTTCTCTCTCCAGTCATCCAGTGATGGTCACTTGAGTCCTGCAAAATGCGGTGGTGAGCATGGTGTACTGGCGTCTGCACAGTGACTGTTCACACTGAAGGAAGGCCGGAGACAGGTTATCTGCGTATAATGCCAGCAGTCATGGCTGTGCAGGAAGGAGGGCTGGAGACGGGAGGAAAGTGAAGAGAGACTGGAGGGAGATAAGGTCACACGTGATTGTATCAGTCATTCATAAATGCTGTCAGACGCAGAGGGTACATTTGTGAACAAAGCAGTTAACCTCTGCAGAGGGGTTTATATTTTAGCAAGATAAACAGAGATGCAAGCAGTTGTCATTAACACTTTTAATGGTTTATAGAGAATGGCAGGCTGTGGAGGAAGAAAGGGCAGGTAAATAGAATTGGCTGTCAGTGAAGTGGGCGCATGGGCCCAGACCGTCTAAACAGCTTAGACACTGAGACGGCAGCAGAGACGGCTCAAGGCAGCTAGGCCGCTGTGGAGGTCTGCACAGAGGCCAGGCAGCAGACGGCCGTGGCTTCTGTGTAATTCGTGACTTTAAAGACAGCAAGATGGCCAGTGAGTTGGGTGGCCTGGGGTGTCAGGAGAACGTCACAGCACCTCTGCTAGGACATGACAGGTGCTGCTGGGTTAGAGTGCTCGTGCTGCTGGAGGGTCTGTATCCTGCAGTGACTTCAAGAAACGGGATTTAACTAGTGAGTAACGATGGTTGTTTTAATTTATATTTAGTTTTTTCCATCATTTTATTACTCTTCTAGCTAGTCTTTGATCTTCATCCACAGTTTTTGCTAAAAGGGAGAAAGCAGCTTTGTAGCTGCGGTTTTTATTCTCTCCTGTGTCTTCAGTTATTAACTAATTTGAAATCTAGGCTTCAGTTTTGCTTTCAAGAAATGGCACAGACATCATATAACTTATCCACTATTAATTTAAAAAGAATGTTCTTTAGAAATATTGCCTGTTCTGACGTCATTGTTACACTTTCACCTGTTTTGAAGGTATGGGCACAATGCAGGAGAAGCCACACATAACGCAGTGGACTCAGCCATCAACGTTGGGGTCACTGCCTACAATATCGACAACATCGGTATCAAGGCCATGGTGAAGAAAACCGCCAAGCAGACGGGGCACACTCTCCTTGAGGACTATCAGATCATTGAGAGCCCTCAGAGGGAAGGTCGGGCAGGAGCAGCAAGTCTAGAAGGGAGAAGAGACCTAGAAAAGCAGACGGAGGAAGAGAAGCAAGGTGCAAAGAAGAAAGACAAGTAACACGAGTCCTGGGAGTGACCTGCGCCAAAGCCTTACCAGACGGAGGGTGTGGAGCGGATGTGGATTCTCCACAGACGAACAGCATCTTCTGTTTGTTCATTCCTACAAAGTGACTGTTGGAAGTTTGGGGCATGTATCCACTTACAAGGAAAATAATCAGTATTCTTACATCTGGCTTCTAGACATATGCAGTTTGTAGTCTCAGTAAGTTTATTTTCCCTTAAATGTGGCTAAAATATTTTTGCAGTTAAAATAAAGCTTATAATATATGTGATTTAAACCTAATGTCAATCTATTTTTATATGTGCTAGCCTTCAGAAAGCAAAGCAGGAAGCTGTGCAGGCGATTTCACAGCCACCCGAGTTCTGGTTATACCGGGACAGGACTTAATGCCGACGCCTTTCTTTTGCACTAATCATGGATCTTTTGAGATGCCCAACAGGATTTTCAGTCTATAAGCTAAACAAAACTGTGATCTTAAAGTTTGTTCTCAGATAATGTTTTAGAAATCTTTCTCAAACAGGGAAGAAAGAACTTGGTCATGCACGTGCCTTGAAGCTCTGTAATATTTCTCTTACTTGCTAGGTAACAGGGAAGACATTGGTCATGAATGTGCCTTGAAGCTCTGTAATGTGTCTCGTATTTGCTAGCTCTCCTGCCTACTAGGAAACCAAAATGGCTTTGGTCTTAAACTGAAGAAGACGCTTCTTTAAGTCTTTATGGTTGAGGCTAGGAAATTTTTTGATAGAATGATTTTTATTAATTCTTTGAGGATTTTGTATATGCATAAATACTTTCTGATTGTATCTCCCCACAGCCCCCCACCTCCTCCCAGGTCCACACCTTAGTCTTCCTCCCAACATCATGTTCTTGTGTGTGTGTGTTTTGAGTAATCCAGTCTGTGCTGCCCATATGCTCATGGGTGAGGGGCCATCCACTGTTGCTGGCTCATCCGCCAGGGACCAGCTCCTCAAGAAAACTGACATCTTGCTACCCAGAAGCCACCAACTGTCAGTAGCTCCCCAGCTAGGCTGGGGGCTTGCGAGACCCTGCGCACTGCAAGCTGGGGTGTTGACTGGTTTGATCCTGTAGAGGTGGCCTTAGCTGCTGGTAGTGAAAGAGTCCTATCTATTGTACCCAGAAGATGTCAGTTTATCCACACCTCCTGGACTCCTGACCCTCAGTCTCTCCACCCCTCTTCCTCCACAGTCCCTGAGCTTTATGGACGAGTGTGGTATAGACTAGGGGATTTTGAAGTATTATTAGTATTCTATTAAAATTTGCGTTCATTGTTACTGGCATTAAGAAATCACTTTTCTATATCTGCTTCTGTATGTTTTTCCTAAATTTCTAGAAAGTAAAACACAAACACTGTACTTACTAAGTGTGATATGTCTCCACTCAGTCATTACAATTTATACTGAAAGGCAGGAAGCAATGGGAGGAGCCTCTCCCTGCCACAGTGAAGAATATGGAGCCCTTTGGTGGGTGGTCCCTACCTGTGCAGCGCACAGGACAGACAGGTGCCGATTTTCCTGTAAGTTACAAGGATGTAATTACATACTCCATGGTATTTTATGTCTATTAATTTTAAAAGGTTGATATTGGTTTTTATAGTCTTGGTCTATTATAATCATTCCTGAACCTGTAGTTGGCTAGCTTATGGGTTTCATTTGAAATTTGTTATTGAATGTGCTTTGAGAATAAAATGGTTTTTGAATTGCTGGGCCTCAGACATATTTACTGGACTTATAATTCAGGAATACAGAACTAATGGGGATTTTTTTTTCCTATAGACTAAGGACTATGTATGAGTTGTTGAAATGGATTGACAAGCAGCATACAGTCAGTCTCTGCTTTGTTCAAATATAGGCCTTAGTTTAGTCTCTTTAGACCAGGTATCTGCAAGCATGTTCCACTGACTAATCTCACTGGCCACTTTTTTTCAAAAATAAATTTTTATTGGGGCAGTTACATTCACTATTTGTGTATTCACTATGGCTGCTTTGGGTCAATGCACTATTATATGAGAAAGCAGCTTTTCTAAGAATATAGGGCCCTCAAACTGAAAATATTGACCTCTTTACAGAAAAGTGTATTGGCCCCGTCTTAGACTGCAGAAGGTGACTCTATGGAAGCATCTCCAGAGAGTGGGAGCCGACCACACTTAGACCTGGGAATTTGCTCATCCAGTCTTAGCACTGAAGGTCTTTAAGGAGCCCCATTACGCAGGCATGGTTCAATGCTGGCCATCGGAGAGTAACTTTCCATCTCAAAGGATGGAGCCCAAAGTCTCAACGTTCTCACCTCATGCTTAGCTATAGCATCAAGCCCCATCTTCTAAGTCATCTCTGTAACATTAACTCCTCAGGTATGCTTAAAGGAGAATTATGAATGATCAAAGATATTCTGTGAATCTTCAAGGGCTTTTGAAGCTTTGTCAGGAACCAGGTACTAAGACTGAGGATCTATTTCTTTATTAATATTGATTTTATTTTTATGTGTATGCATGTCTTCATGTGTACCATGTTTGTGGAGTATCTGTGAAGACCAGAAGAGGGCATCACCCCCCAAACTCCTGAGCTGGAATTGCAGACAGTTGTGAGCTTGCCCCCTAAGGGAGGAATTTCAGAGGAGGAAGGTGGTGTGGATGCTGCATACTGATTAGCCTGTGATTTGTTGAGAAAAGTGGGGTGAGGGAGGCTGAGATACTTGCTGTTTCTTTCCAATGGAGGGGGTGCAAGAATAAGAACAAGATGTCTGCTTAAGAGCACTTTCTGGGACCTAGAGACAGAACACATGGGACAACTAGGCAGTGAGGAGGAGGGGGGTGTGGTGGGAGTGGGGGGAGGTGCCTCTCACGTCTCACCATTAGTATAGAGGAGGGGCAAACCCATGATTCAGCCAGCATCGTAACGCCTCACACAGGACACCCAGGAAACACTCCACATCCTTGGGGAATCCCAGGGTGGCCATTTTCCTCTACTTGGTGTCAGATGGCATGTCCTATGTGGGTGCGGGGCATCTGAAAGGGAAAGCCAGGGAGAAGAGAGATTCCAGGGGAAGGGGGCTTTCAGACAATCCGCAACCCATCAACCATGAGGCTTACTCAGGAGGGAAACAGTTTGCCTGGGAAACCTCATTTGCCTGCATGCAGTGCCTGCTGAGACCAGAATAGGGAGCTGGATAGTCCAGCACCCCTGGAGTGCTGGAAACCAGCCAGCATCCTTATCAAGAGCTGTGTGAGAAATACAAACAAAATGTACTCTTTTTCTCTTTTTTAAATGATTTATTTCATGTATGTGAGTACATTGTAGCTGTCTTTAGACACACCAGAAGAGGGCATCAGATCACATTGCAGATGGTTGTGAGCCACCACATGGTTGCTGGGAATTGAACTCAGGACCTTTGGAAGAGGGGTTGGTGCTCTTAACCACTGACCCATCTCTCCAGTCCCATTCTTTTCTAGCAAAGAAATAAGACAAGTCTCCTTTTAGAAAAATGGGTAAATCACTTGGCAGAAATCTGAGCTCCTTGTGGGCCAGTACTTCCTGAAGTCAGACTACGTGTTGACAGTTGCTGTGTTTGAATGTGTCCTATCCATCAGTGTTAGCATAGGAGGCCCAGTGCTGCCCACGCAAAATGAGGCACAGGGCCCCTTTGTGGTCAGAATGAAAACTCAGTGGCACCTTCACTGGATGTGCTTGCCTACCGATATGACGATAGGACTGGCTACGTTCCCTTCTACTGAAGCGAAACGGTCTACCTTGCTAAGGTCCTTTGGATTGTTGCCATTTTCTGGGGACCCCAGACCCATGAGCTCAAGTGCTCATCTCTGCTGAGCCATCTCTCCAGCTCCTCTGATCAGTTCTTAGCAGTTGTCTGGATTCATGAATTTGAATGGGGATAACTCTCTCTCTCTCTCTCTCACACACACACACACACACAGACACGGGCAGAGCCTATCACCGGCCCTGTAAAAGGTGAGGGAGAAGACCGAGTATTAAACCTGAGACGTCTCAAGAGCAGGATGCAAATTGTGATAAGCAGGACAGTGCACAGAGCTGCCCGAACTCTAAGGCAGAATTTCTTGGCCTGAAAGTTCATAATCGCCAAAGTTCAGACTCTCTTTTCAAAGTCTAACTAACCTACTGAACTGAAGCAAATGAGGGCGCTCTTAATCCAGGAACCCTAGGGGGTCAGAAGGAGTTGGATGTTCTGGGCACAACCTACTTGGGTCAGAAGCCTGGCCTTGCACAGGGGCTGTTCACAAAGGTGACACAGAACCCCCCACCCCCGCCAACCCCTCCCCGCCCCGAGACTGCTTTACACCTAGCTCCTACGAGGGCCTGCAGACAAGAGCAACACCCTATGACGTCATGCCGTGGCTCCTGGCAACGCTTTTTCCTTTAGGGTTCCTAGGCGTGCCCGGTCTTAAAGCTCTAGTGGTGCACAGGGGAAGGGCGCGCGGGAGGTCTTGCGATGGGAGAGGGCCACGGAGACACTTTCGAGGGTGTGAGCACAGACCGCCTGAAGCTGGAGCTGCTGGAGGAGATCCACATGAAGTGAGTGGGAGTGAGGGGGCCGTGGGGGCTCCGGCTCCCAGGCCGCCCACGACCCGGGACCGGAACTCCGATGGCGCGAGGAGGGCCCTTTGTGTGGGAATTAGTGCAGGCTCACTAGGCATTCTCTCAAAGCGATGTTTATAGAGAGGTTCTTTGTGTGTGTGTGGGTGGGTGGGTGGGTGGGTTAGCGTGCAGAGGAGGTTGGGGTGTGGGGTGGTGTGCAACAGATAAGTGCAGTGCCCATGGTGTCCAAAAGGGGGCGTCAGGTCCCCCTGGAAATGGAATGGAGTTACCGGCACATGTGAGCCTCCCTGTGGGTGCTGTGAACTGAACCTGGTCCTCGGCTCTTAACCGCTGAGTCACCTGTATAATCCCCATTAACCTTTTTTGTTTAATGGAGGCCAAGGGAAGGCCAAAGGTTGTGCTTTGTCACACGTAGGGTTGTACTTGGTCCAATGTAGAAGAATTGTCTGTTATCCTGAAGAAAATGGGTGATTGGTTTCGACGGTTCTGCGAAGTCCATGTTTGCCTGTTCATTGTGAAGAACTTCAGAAACCTGGACAGTTTTGTAAACATGAGCCCTGGGACCCTCTGTGATTTTTGAGGGAGGCTAGGATGGAGGTGTGGAGTGTGGGCTTGTGACACGTCCCTGACTTGGGTCTCCCATTGAGCTGTATCCTGTATCTTAAATGTTTTAAGGGGGGAAGGGGAAGCTGTTTTTATCCTGGCTTGGTGACAAACTTGTAAACCCAGGTACTCAGAGTAAGAGGGTGTGTGGCTAGAGGGCAGTTAGGGAGCATAGGGCACCGTTTCCATATGAGACATGGACTGAGGGTGCCCGAATAGCATAGAATACACAAGGCCCTGGATTCAGTTCTTAATATGGGCAAAAATAATATAGCATTTCCTGTTAGGATCTTGAATACTCTGAGAGTTTTGATTTTGTTGTTTGTTTGTTTGTTGAGACAGGGTTTCTCTGTGTAGCCCTGACTAACCTGGAATTCACTTGTAGACCAGGATGGACTCAGAGGCAGAGATCCTCCTGCCTCTGCTTTCTGAGTGCTGGGGTTAAAGGCGTGCGCTACCATGCCTGTCTTTATTCTGTTTTGAGTAGCTATCGATGGCCCCATTCACAGGCCTCATGAACACCATCCCTTAGTCTTACACCAAACTCAGAGCATTCTGAGTACAGCCTCTGTGTCTCAGAGGCAGTCAAGGTGCAGAACAAGTCTGTGTGACGTCGCGTCTCAGCTCTGTCACCCAGGAGCTCTAGGCCCCAGTGTAGCTTCGTAACCCAGCTCATTCAGCCTTCGGGGACACTAGCTGCCATCCCTGTGACAGGTTCACTGAACTGTGGGTGCTTCCGTTTGCTTTTGTTTTGTTTTACATTTGTTGTGTGTCTGCAGTAAGCATATTCATGGTGCACAGGCACAAGTCTGCGGTCAGAGGTCAGAGGTCAGAGGTCTGAGGTCAGAGAGTTGAGGACAGGCTAGTTGATTCCCTCCTCCCACCACGTAGCTCGTAGGGATCAAACTCCGGTTGCATGGCTTTGTAGCAAACGTCTTCTGCTGCCGAGCCAAACGGCCAGCCATGCACAGCATGGGCTGGGCATTCACACAACGGGCATTTGGAATATTTACTGGATGGACCATTCTCTCATCATCCTGTATTGTGGCTACGGGCAGCTCACCTGTGTCCTCAGTGAGCTCCAGGGTGCTGCTGACTTTTTATTTTTTTCCCTGTGTGCTTCAGTAGTGCCTCCCACGGCTGTGTTTGGGGTTGTCTGCTGTTACCTGTCACCGTAGCCATCCATCACACTAACGATTAGCTGGGTCCTGAGAAGCGTGTAACAGTGTCACTGAGCACAGACACACACTGCTCGCAGGGGGTTCTGGACTTCGGTGTGTTTTACTCGGCTTTCGTTTCCCCAGCCCCTGATTCTGTTGCGCCTCCCGCGAACGGTCTTTCAGAGTAATTTGCCTCTGAAGTATCGCTATACATTATTTTCCTCGCACTGTCTTCAGCTGGATTCTTATTAACCCGCCTCTTCCTGATGACAGGGATGTCGTGCAGCTCTCCACACTTGAGATACGGCATAAGATAGCAGAGCTGGAGGCCAGCCTCAGCGGGGACATTGCAGGTATGTGGTGGACGGTGTCGCGTGGGACCCGTGCCGGTGGCTAGTGCGGGTCAACTGACTCCGAGTGAGAACAGTCCCAGTGCTGCCTCAGGAAGGCGCGCATGCACCACTTAAGAATGCTGAGCCGCAGACAAGGCGTTTTCTACCTTGTAAGCTCAGAGTATTCGTCTAAGTTTAGTTACGAGACATCAATATGTAATTTGCTTTGTGATAAAATATCACGAGTCTATGTAATCAAGTCGCAGCCTCTTGTGTATTATTGGACATGGACCATAATTAAAATTGGGACTTGGCTGTTTAAATAGGAAGAATATGAGAGAAGAGAAGGGTCTTCCCCCCCCTCTCTCTCTCTCTCTCTCTCTCTCACACACACACACACACACACACACACACACACATACACACACATACCCCTTTGAAATTTGTCACATAGTCAATCTATGAACACACAAATTTTGACCAAGATCCTGTCACGTGCCAATACTTTGAAGGATCTTTGTTTCTTCCATTCAAAAGAAGCTGACTGATGATTGGGAGAAAAGGTCAGGCTGAAATCTTCGTGTGAGGATTGTGTGCGAGGCGAGCTGGGAAGTGGGCCTGTGTGAGCGACCCTTGGAGGCATCCAGTGCCTGAACTCCGTGCTGAGGGACTCGAGGTTTGTGTTAGGGTTGTGGGAACGAACTGGTTTTAAAGCCCATTTGACATCTCTAGTTCTCTTGGGGAGCCATAAATAAATGGGGCGATATCCAGATCTGAGATAAAATGCAGTTCTCTGAGTAAAGAACCAACAGTCAACTTGACACAGACCTAGACGTACCTCAGAAGGCACCTCAATGGAGGAACTGCCTCCGTTGGATTGATCTGTAGACATGTCTGTGAGCATTTTCTTGATCGCTAATTGATTTGGGAGCACTTCGCCCACTGTGGACAGTGCCATTCCTACTCAGGCAGGCTAGGGCATCTGTAAGAAAGGAACCTCCTTCCAGAGAGAAAGCGCCATCCCCAAAGACTTCTAACACCACCAAAGCTTCAGGCTTCACTGGGCCTGATTCCCCCTCTCCCATCCTGCTTCTGGGTGGCCTCAGGCAGGTGTAAGCCCCATCTACTCACACTGGTCAGTGATGTTACTCCAGAGGCAGGCCCTCTTTTCCTAGCTTCTCCTGTCATTCCCGGGGTCTGCTCGCATGCTGACATGCTGAATTCGCTTCATCTGAAAGACACCAAAAGATAGATCTTCTCCAGCTGACTTCCCCCACTGTGAAGTGTGCAGTAACACACTTCACAAAACAGTGGTTTTCCTGAGTTCTACTCTTTTCTTATCTGTCTCTTATTTCGTCTAATCTGTTTTGTAAGTGGATTAATTTACAGGTGAGAGAGCAAACACAACCAGTTTCGAAACAGGCCCCTTGAAACCCTTTGGCACTGGTAGAAAATGTGCAAGAAAATGTGGTTTCATGTAGTAGCTGAATCTGAATTTCACCTCAGGTCTCAGCAAGGAGACAGTAAAAAACTTTAATCCCAGCACTTGGGAGGCAGAGGCAGGCAGATTTCTGAGTTCAAGGCCAGCCTGGTCTACAGAATGAGTTCCAGGATAGCCAGGGCTACACAGAGAAACACTGTCTCTAACCCCCCCCCCCCAAAAAAAAAAAAGAAAGAAAGAAAAGAAAGGGAGGAAGGAAGGGAGGGAGGGAGGAAAGGAGAGAGAGAGAGGGGGAGAGAGAGAGAGAGAGAGAGAGAGAGAGAGAGAGAGAGAGAGAGAGAAGGAAGGAAGGAAGGAAGGAAGGAAGGAAGGAAGGAAAGAAAGAAAAGCATTTGTTCCTTAGGTTTTTTGTTGTTGTTGTTGCTTTATTTTGATTTATTTTTATCTTGAGACAGAAACTTCAGCCTGCTGAGGCTTAGGGACGCTTCCCCTGTGGGATTGCGGTGGGAAAGATCTAGGTTTGCACAGTAAGGTTCTGATCGCCTCCTTCACAATTGCACTCAGGTCAGGAGATTTGCCTGGAGCTCCTCTTCAGGGTCACTAGTGATGCCCTGTGTGCTAAGCCGGCGTCCTCACCCTCGGCCTGCACCCAGCATCGATTAGAAACTTACCTTCGAAGCACTGTTCTCAGGGCCTCTCAGCTGTCCTATACACTGATCACTAGACGCTTCTCATCATCCAGATTAACAAAACAAAACAAAACAAAAAAACCCACCTTGGAATGCCCCAGGCTTCAGCCCTTTCTTTAATATGTGCACTGTGTTGGGTAATATTCTCTGGTCATGTGGGGTCAATGCCATCCTGTATTGATGACAGGCCTCTACCCTGGGGCCTCCCCTCTGAGCTCCATTGAATTTTCATTTGTAGTTGGTTTTAATTCAGAGCCCCTTTGGTTATCTGGCCAAGTTATTAAGGGATCAAACATTTTTAGACTGACCTTAACAGTATATGCTAAAGTGTTTTCATAAAATTCAGATTTTCTCATTTCAAAACTCAGAAAAGGATGTGATTGATCTCAACCTGGCCTAATACTTAAAGGTGAGACATTAGAGGGAAGTGCATTATTTGTTAGGGGAAAAAACCCACAGATGCTGGCTGTCATTGTTAAGATGTCATCTGTTTGAAAATTGTAGCCAAGCCAAAAATAAAAATTGCCAAAAAGAAATTAGTGCAATTATTAATTAGGAAGAGAGAATTATTTCAGTTTTCAGTTTGAAAATGATTTCCTATACAGAGTTTGCCATGTGACCAGTGAATATTGGGACACACACATACCATACACACACACACACACACACACACACACACACACACACACTGCCCTGTTCAGACTGAGCCAACTGAGATCTGCCCTAGTCAGGGGCAGTTGCCAGGGTCCGCTTGTGAAAGCAGTATTGGCTGCTGTTAGTAGGCCTTGGGGTGATTCAGCTGGGAAATTCAGAGGTGCAGAATTTGAAACAAATTGCTTGATCACCATTTCCCTTCAAACTGATGCACAACCCCATCACCCATAGAGTGGAGAACTCGATGGTTTCTGCTGTGTGCCGGTGTCTCTCAGTCCGTGGTCCGGTGGTTCTCATCCTGTGGGTCTCAAGCCTTTGGGAGTCAAACAACCCTTTCACAGGGGTCACAATATCAGATATCCTGCATACCAGAGATTTACTGTTATGATTTGTATCAGTAACAAAATTACAGTGATGAAGTAGCAATGAAATACTTTTATGGTTGGGGTCCTCTGCCCTCTCCCTGCCCTCTCTGCATCTTTCACTTGGTGTTCCAGCTAGGGCTTTGAGCCCTTTGTTGAATAAATCGAGGGAGGGAGCTGTCTGTGCTGCTTGCAGAGGAAATCCTTTCAGATCTTCTGCCTTCAGCACGATGTTGGCTGTATGCTCTATGCTCTATTGTGCTGAAAAATGTTCTTTCAATCCGAGGTAGTTCCTTCCGTGCTGTTGTGAAGGCATGCTTTGTTTTGTCAATGTTTTTTTCTGTATCTATTGACACGGTCAGGTGATTTCTGTTCTTTAGTCTGTGTTGTATTGCTCTCAATGATTTGCATATGTTGGGCATATGTTAATGACCTCATGTCTTACCCCTGAGTCTAATGTAATGTCCTTTGACAATGAAGTGAAACTTTGCAATACATTCCCAGCAGAGGAATCCACCTCTGTAGCTTCCTCCTAGCTTCCACCAATGCAAAAGCCAAGAATGGCCCAGACAGCATCCAAGGCTACCATAGAATTTACCCCGCTTTTTTATGGCCTACCTATCCGTGGACATACAAGTATATGAGGTAAATAGCTTAAGTTATGGCGTTCTTAGTTCTGTAACTAATAGCAATATACAGAGGAGATCTGTGTTTTGTGTCCACAGAAGCATATTATTAAACTGATAAAATATACTCAGGAATAAAAAATGATTTTGGTAGCATTCTTATCTATAAAGAATTATAGATTCGCATCCGTTGTGATGCGAATTGGGGAAGATGGCTTCAGTTACGTGGTCAGATAGAGTCACATCTGCCTGGGGTCAGTGGTGTCTCTTGGAAGTATGTGTTCAGTAGCTTGGGGCATCTTTCCTCCTCTTCCATGAGGGATTTGGTGTAGTGACTCTGCCCTTCAGCTTTGGATGATGTGAATCCCAGCGTTGGACGACCATCCGTGCCTAGCAGCGCAGATGTGGCGTGCTGGCTGTGTCCTGGTAACAAGGTCTGGTCTGTAGTGGTGTTTGTTTGCTGTTTCCCTCAGAGCCCAGCACTGTTGGGTCCTGTGTTAAAGAGGAGAGGAAAACAAGCTACCACTTTTCCTGTCTTTTTACAAAGCCCAACTTCAAGGTGCCGGGCCATGAAGGAGATTTCAGCTCTAGGCTGTATTCATCTATATCATCTCTTAGCTCTGCTTTTGCACCCATCTGTCTGTCTGTCTGTCTTTGACACAATGTCTTGCTATGGAGCCCTACTTGGTCCCGTACCCCCAGTGTACCAGGACTAGCTTTAGACTCTGAGTCTCCCAAGCACAGGGCTACAGATGTGTGCCATCATAATCAGCTTTAGCTCTAACCTCTTAGAGAATGTTCTCCAACCTTCCCGAGCCTCGATTTCCTCACTAGCAAAATGACTGACTTTTTAAATAGGAGTGCCACATCATCGTTTAACACCAAAGTTCCCCCTGCAGCAAGTATGTAAAGTGGGTAAGACCAATTCCAGCCTTTGGATGGGATACTGGTACTGTTCACTAGGGTGTTGTGTGGACGTTTCAAGGGAAGAGACAGGCTCCTGACACCTCCTCCCCCGCCCCCCAGTAGACTATACTATGAGAAAGCAGGAAGTGAAGGATAAACAGTGGCAGAAAACAAAGAAGAGCAAGATGTACAGGAGACACAGAGGCCGACCTGAGTTCTGGCCAAGACACAGCCCTGAGGCTAAGAGACAGCACAAGGGTGAGTCTCGTCCTGGCAGTTAGGAGCTTCTGTCTTGGAGATAAACGCTTCAGAAGGATCTCTCCCCTCATTCGCTTGCTTTACTAATAGAGTCAAGTAGTAACAGCATACAATTGAGTTGGTTCCTATGTTACTGTCTATGTACATGTGTGCACATGTGGTGCTGGGGTGAGTGCTGGCACACGTGTTTTGTGTGTCTTCCTTGGTCACATGCCATCTTCTTTATTTCTTTGCTAATGTTTTTAAGACAGGGTCTCTTAAGGCAGATCTCTTACCAGGTCATTGACTCAGTATGTATGTGTGTGTGTGTGTGTGTGTGTGTGTGTGTATGTGTTTGTGTGTGTATGTGTGTGTGTTTGTGTGTGTATGTGTGTGTGTATGTGTGTGTATGTGTTTGTGTGTGTATATGTGTGTATGTGTGTGTGTTTGTGTGTGTATGTGTGTACGTGTGTGTGTGTGTGTGTGTGTTTGTGTGTTCGTGTGTGTGTGTGTGTGTGTGTGTGTGTATGTGTGTGTGTGTGTGTGTGTATGTGTGTGTGTGTGTGTGTGTGTGTGTGTGTGCATAAACGTGTCGGGGGAGGCAGGCAGAGAGAACCTGCTTTAAGGATAAAGGAGTCAGGGTCTGTCTGTCTCTGCCCCTTCCCCAGCTCTGGGGCTATAGAAACTCACCTCTAACTTCATCATTTTTATGTGTGTGCTGAGATATGAACTCAGGTCCTTATGTGGCATGGCCCGAACCATCTCCCAGCCCTGATCTGTGTTCTTTTTAATGAACGGATAGTAGCATTGGGGGTGATCTCGGTCCCCTGTCTCTATCCAGGCAGCGAGTGGAAAACCCGGTACGAGACCCAGCTGGAGCTGAATGACCAATTGGAAAAACAAATCGTGTCCCTGAAAGAGAAAATGGAAAAGGTCCGTGGGAACCCTTCAGGTACAGAGGCTGCGTGCGGTCCGTGTGCTGTGGGGCTGAGGAGGAATCACGGAAATATCAACCGTGTCTTTTGCTTTCCTGCAGATAGACTGTCTTCCATTCGTGTTTATGAGAAGATGCCGGTGGTAAGTGGACGGGGCCTGGGTGGAAACAATCACCCAGGGAAAGTTGTACAGAAGTGTCAAGGCATATGAGAAACCTGGATAGCGTTCAGGGGAGCAAGACAAGGACCAAGGCCTTCAGGCTGGTCCACCCTGTAGAAGCCGGGCCAGGACCAATGCAGAGACAAATATGGCGGAGGGAAAGATAGTCAGGTTGGCTAAGAGCTCGAAGGAACCCGAGCCTCGCAGTCTGAAGGAGTCTGTTGAACAACGAGCACCTCCTACATCTCCAAAGTGTGTGCGTTCTGTTTCCACATTCACATAAAACGTGTAGACAGAGGTGTGCTCACAAGAGCACACACAGATAACACAACACACACAAAACCAGCACAGCAGCCAAGTTTGACCCAAAGCTTCCCAGGGCCCTCTAGTCCCTTCTCCATGTCGCCTGGCAACGTCCTCTCCCTCGTAAATGTCCCTTTACATCCCGGGGGCGGGGGGGGGGGGCACATCCGAGTCACAGAGCTTATCCTTTAATGAAGCACATGTTTTTATCCTTGTGAATTTATCCTTGAAAGGAGGGTGGGTAAAGAAAAAAGTCTCAAGACACGACTCACGAAGAGTCCTTGCTGCTGAGAGACAGACTTTCCTCAGAGCCCATGCTGAAATTTCACTTGAAAAATAACTCAGACAAAACATAAGGGATGTACTGAAAGGAAAAAGGGTTCTTTGGGGGGTGGGAGGGGGGAGGAAGAATATTAATATAATTCTCAGCTGAATTTATAGTCAGTGCTGTAATGGTAATTCGTCTTCCATTAAACAGGCAGGTACACAAATGAATCTCCTTTATATCAGTCTCAAGACACCAAGTGAGAAAAAGCTAAATGCCCTCTATAGCAGGTGATACTGAGCATAAAAGGAGGCAGGGGTTCGCCCAGGCCCACCCAGGCTCTGTGGAGCCAGCCTTGCCCATCCCCCACACAGTGCTACCTGCTCTAGGCAGAGCTATAAGCACATTGACAGGGCCCTAGGGACCAGTGGATTTATGGAGGCTTTTCCAGTAACTGCTGTTCCTTAGTGAGCCATACAGAGAAACCTCTCATTTTTCTTAATGACAAATTGAGGAAAAATTAGTCTGTTTGCCTGCCTTTCTGATACCTCTGACCTAGAATACTCAAATGTCTTGGAAGGTCAGGAAAATACCCTTCCTCCCTCCCTCTCTCTGAAATCAGAAAAGACCAGGTTTTTCTCTCCTCTGGTGGCTCACAGCGCCATCTTGTGGCACCTTTGGACATGGCGGCTGCAGCTGAGAGCCTTCCTTAATTACAGGTAGAATTTTAACAGGACCTCTGTGGCGTGACCTGTAAAGGACTCCTTACGGAAGCAAACTCGCTGGTCACCTGATGCTTCATGCCAGGACTTTGCCCTCGGAATGACTCTGTAGCTCCTATAAGGGACGTTTCATATTTAAGTATTTCTTCTTAGTAACATAGAGAAGGTCTCTGAGCAGCAGGGATCGGGAGTCGAGCGACAAGGAAGAAGAAACAAGGCCCATGTTCACAGAAGTGTGTCACCAAGGACTGAGCAGCAAGCACCGAAGCCTGAGTGCTGGTGACTCAGTCTCTACATCCCTGAGGAACAAAGACACGCTGTCTCAGTTTTCAGAAGAGAGGACAGAATTTGTGTTGCTCAGACATATAATACATACATATATGTATTACACACACACACACACACACACACACACATTTTTTTCAGTTTTCCCTTTAGGTTGACAGTAAATGATTTAAATTATTTTTATGGGTCCAGACTATGAATATACAACATCTCCTGACTTTAAAAGAGATTCGCCTATTATTTTACTTTTGTGTATGAGTGTGTGTCTCATGAGTTCTCAGGCGGCATGTGTGTGCAGTGCCTGAAGAGGCTGGAGGGCACTGGGTTCCCCGGAGCCTCCAGATGTGCAGACCCAGGCTCTGGTCCCCTACTGCGGCACGAAGTACTTATCACAGCCAACCGTCTCTCCAGCGGAGCTCCTCCCGGTTTGGCTCTGTCTCTCTTCAGAATCATCGGTGTTTAGGGGCAACTTCCACGGACACACTCACAAATTGATATCAGTCAGTTCTGAATGCTAACTTCGTTTCTACGGCCCTGCTGGCAAGCAAATTCCTGTTTTGTATAAAGTATAGTAAGCCGCTTTGCCAACCTTATCATGAAAAGAGGAGCAAAGGAATCTTGGGTTACAAAAAGCAGGATGTAGGATTCCCATGTCCACCTGGCTGTGGTGGACCCGGGATCGATCCAGGCGCTGTCTAATTTGCATCCTCCCTAAAGATCAAAGCAATTTCCTTGAAGGCAGGTGCATAGCTTCAAATCAGAGAGAAAAGTTAACAAATGCGCCATATACTGTAATAATCAGGTTCATCCACAAGGGGGCACTCTCAATGTCAACATGAAGAATCTTCTATCAGGGCTGGCGGTGTCTGGGATTAAATAGGTCATATTGTTTCACTCTCTTAAAACCTCGGGCAGGGTGTTCTAATTTGTAGTTAGACCCCTACCCCTGCCTATTATTGTAGTTGTTGAATTCTTCAGAGCAACAGTTAACATTAGTTTTGAGAAAATAGGTGGCTGTTAGGGCTTCCTTTCTGTATGGGATGGACGTGTAGGCTTCTTTTTTTTCTTTTACTTAAATCCTAAGTATATTTACTTCAGGTATGCAAACACCGTCCTGAAGTGTAACCTTTTCAAAGCAAATTAAACAAGAATGTAGGTGAAGTTGCCAAGTTAGAATTCCAAGAAGCAACTGTTGAGGAAGACAGTTCATCAGAGATTTCATCATGAAATCCCGGTGTCCATTTTGAGAATTTAGTTTCTAGGAGGATCTTTCGCTTTAGTTTGTCTTCACTAGACAGCTTTCTGGCTTGTGACCACTGCAAACAGATACTCACCAGCTTGGAAAGCTCAGAACCGTTTCAGTAAGTTCATTTCAGAAAGATCAGGGCCTCCGCTGGATGTGACGACAGGTCCACCCCTCTGATAGAATCACCTTCCAAATATCCAGTTTAGTAAATCTGCTGCCAGGGAAACAAAGACTCAGAATCTAGAATGGACCCTAACTTTATCTTAGAATAATTTAGTACTTTTACAGGTTTTCTTTTGCTGAATACAGTGCTAGACTAGACTCCAGGGTATTTGATGATGGTGGTAGTCTAGGGAAACCCAGAATGAGTTCTTGGTCTAATTCCCACCAGATTGCCAAGCAGTTATGTCCAAGCTATACTGTAATTTTCTTTTTTTTCTTTTTCTTTTTCTTTTTTTTTTGAGACAGGGTTTCTCTATGTAGCTCTGGCTGTCCTGGAACTCACTCTGTAGACCAGGCTGGCCTTGAACTCAGAAATCTGCCTGCCTCTGCCTCCCAAGTGCTGGGATTACAGGTGTGCGCCACTGCCGCCCAGCGCTATACTGTAATTTTAAAGTACTCTGTGTGTGTGTATGTGTATGTGTGTGCGTGCATGCGTGTGTGTGTGTGTGTGTGTGTGTGTGTGTTGTGTGTGTGTGTGTGTACTCCGCATGCATGCATGCATGAGAGAGAGGGGGCAGAGCTCATAGCAGGTCTGGGAAGGAAAATGCAGCCCAGGTATCGAGGCCGTTCATCTGGAGCCTCTTGTGCGTAGGGTGCTGAGGCTGACCAGAGAACATGGATGCCGTGTTCTGTGTGGACTCATCAGGCAAGCGACAGGAGACAGTGATGAAGAAAGTCAGGTCAGGACGGGACCTACAGTTGATCCAAAGCTGCTGCTTAGCCTGGGAGGTGAGCACACAGTCAGACAGACAGACAGAAGCAGTGTGACTCCTAAGCTCAGGCAGCAGGGCAGGTGGTGAATCTCAAGCTTGATTTATGTAAGGATTCATAGTTTGAGTATAAATTGTCCCCCATGACTAAAATGGCAGCACTGCTGGGCTTCTCAGGTGTGTCTGAATAGAATGTTCTATTTTAGCCAACACTCGTTTGCTGTGGAGAAAGTGAGGGAGACAGAGGCAGAGCAGTGTGTCTGGGGCCTGGGCTCTGCTGACACTTTATTATTATTATTGTTGTTGTTGTTGTTATTTTAGTGGAATACTGTACTTTATCTTTTTTATTCATTTTTATATACCCTCCCATTACAAATGTATACTCTTTTTTTTTTAAATTAAAAACTCAATCTATTCTCATTTGGCCCATGTAAAATTGAAAAGCCATGTTTAGTGTATCAGGATACAAACTGCATAAGTGAAGCCATAATGTTGGTTTGGCGAAGCTGAGCTTGCAGTGTCAAGTAAAGATTGAGAACAGACACCAGGGCTCGCTCTGCTTTTAGATTTGGGTGTGACATCGGCTAGCAGAGAAATGACAGTCGATGCTTTCAAGTGACTGGCTGAGCTGACTGGAGGCTGAAACTTCACAGGCAAGAGATGTAAGGACGTCTTGGAAGTCTAAGGCTGGAGGCATGGTAGCTTGCATGGGACAGCCGAAGAAGGGACAGCAGGGTGCAGAGCGGGACAGCAGTGGTAAGGCGAGCAGCCTTGGCCTTGGGGGGTTTGGCAGCGGTAGGTATGGAAGAGGTAGGATGCAGCAGTGAGCGCTGGTCACGCAGGACTCCTTGTCAACTCGTGTAGTGGGTACAAGTCCCTAAGCCAGCTGGGAGTCTGTTTTCAGGATTAAAAAAATGTCATAGCTGTGGATCTCAGAGCTTTACAATAGGAGATGAGAGTGAGACACAGCGACTCGAAAGGAACCGTGCGTTTCTCAGAAGCAGAGCTCGACTCTCATCTGTGCTCCCCGACCCTGCACCCTCCCCCTCCCCTCTCCTCCTCCAACCCCTTCACTTAGAAAACTCCTCCGGCCGTCAGCATCACCAGGTTGTTCGATTGACAAAGGAAACATGATGACCCAGGCAGCGTAGAAAAAGCCACGAGACAGGGGCTTTGGAAATACTGGGTTGCTAGTAAGCTGCATTGCGGCATGCATTAGGATAAGGGGGGACAGGGAATGCTAATGAGCAAGATCTTAAGTGTGAGACCAGCTAGCATTTTGGGGGGGGAGCTCTCAGGAAGCCTGTGCCCCCACAGCAGGAGAGCAAACACAGTAGGACATGGGCTGAGGTCCACTCTGTGAGAGGAGGCATGTGAGTGCCCAGGCCAAAGGGATCTGGTATGTGCAACTGAGGGCCCTGGTAGGGATGCCAGGCATCCCAGAACCGTGACCGTGGCTCTGGAGAGGTACCACTGAGGATGTCAGCTGCAGCTCCTCCTGTGCCTCACAGGCGTGAGAGCAGCCTCATGGTGGCTGGAGCCCAGTGTTACTGGGAAGCTAGTGTTTCTTGGCAGATCTAGAGGATGTGTTTTAATTATACGCCTCTCTGACTCTTTAATATGTATAGTATTATTGATCTTGGGCACCACAATCGCTTCATCTCCTCCTCCTTTAGGGGAGAGGAGTCTTCAGCTGTCCTCTCTGCGGGGATGCCTAGGGTCTCGGGTAGTTCACACTAGTGTAAGGCACGAAGCATACGTTTAGCAGAGGACATGCCGTCCGCCATATTGTTACCGTGGCAGCAATAGTGTGACTGGCAGTGTCCCTGTGTGTGACCCTGGGAGCTAGCTTGCCAGGGTTCTGATTCCAGCACTCCCAGTGGCCAGTACCACACCTCTGGGATAATTATATAACCATTGCATGGCTGCAATTTTCTCTACGTTAAACAGAAAGGCAGACTGTTTCCTGATTTGTAATGCAAATCAAATGAAGTCATCTATGGAAAAATACATGTATTTTGATTTCTTTTCAGATTTTATAAGCCTTTACTTCTCCCTAGAAATTTCTGTGCAGAGACACAATTCTGAGTCTTAGTCCAGTTTTGGAGACCTTGGGACAACGGATCTAATTCTGAAATAAATCAAGAAGGCGCTTAATGTAATTCACCACACAGACCTCAGAACACTGTACACGTTGCGCATGCCTAGAACAGCCCATGGACTCTCGCAGTGGCCGCCGTTGGCTCTTGGCAGTCATTCTCTGGGGAAGATTTCAGTGGTTTTTTTTTAATTGTTGCTTAGAACCACAAGTACATAAAATTCTCTGTTCATATTTCTAGGAATCTTTAAACGTATTACTTAAACAACTAGAAAAAGAAAAAAGGAGTCTGGAAAACCAAGTGAAAGACTATGCACTTAAACTGGAGCAGGAGTCAAAGGTTGGTTTAAATAGGTTCTCCAAGCTGCCGTTTCTTTTCTTTTTTCTTTTCTTTTCTTTTCTTTTCTTTTCTTTTCTTTTCTTTTCTTTTCTTTTCTTTTCTTTTCTTTCTTTCCTTTCTTCCTTCCTTCCTTCCTTCCTTCCTTCCTTCCTTCCTTCCTTCCTTTCTTTTTTGCAAATTTCATATCATGTACCCAAATCTCCTCCATCTCCCTATCCCCTCATTCTGGCCCTCTGCCTTTGCAACCTATCCCACTAAAGAAAAGAAAATCTCTTTGTGGAAGCTGTAGCATGTCATAGTGTGTCACACAGTATACCCTTTGCCCACATTTCTTTGTTTGCAAGTATTCATTGCAATGAGTCATTGGTCTGGTTTGAGGCCTATGGCTTCTGCTATACTGTCAATACTGGAACCTCACTGGGACTCCTCTCAGCTCTCTCGTTGTCATGGAGATCCTGCAGCTTTTGATCGGAAGGACCTGCCCCTTCATGTGCTCTGGCAGTTCACTAATGGGGTAGATGTTGAGGTGGACCAACTCAAAACCCTGGACCTGAGCCTGGGAGGGATCTGAGCTGGTCAGCCTGCCAGCTCTCCCGCACCCGCACCACCAGAATGAGCGCTCCAGTGCTGCCCCAGCTAGCCCCTCAATGCCACAGCCTGCAGCAAAGCCGGCTTTCCTGCTCTCATACCCTCAGGGTTGGCTCGCCCACCTCCACTCCCAACTCCCCTACTTCCACCTTCGCCAGCGAGGCCAGCTTTATTGTGCTGTCCAGGTGAGGTACGGGCTCTGCCCTCCCAAGTGTTGCAGCCGGTGAGGGACAGGGCCAGTTCTTCCTTTTTCATGACGCTGGGACCAGCTCTCCCAGGATGACCAGGTGAGGGATGGGACCAGTTCTGCACAGCCCCCAGACATCAACACGGCCCCAGGCAGCAGCCCAGACCAGGGAAGTCTGCCTGGCCTTTGGTGGTAACAGACCCTAACTGGTGCAGGACCATAGACCCAGACATGGCTCTCAGTGGCAGCACAGCCCAGGACCTCACCATGGCCATAGGTGGCAGCACTGGCTACTCACATCAGGCTGTTCCTCACTATCCCTGAGTCTCCAGTTCCATCTCTCTTCACCATGCACGCATCATCCTTCTGCTTCTCCATCTCTTCCATCTCTCCACCACTCATTTGCTCATCATAGTGGTGCCTGGGGCCTCTGAGTGTCTGCGGTCATCTCAGGAGTGGTCTCAGGGGTCCCATGTCCTGCCAGTGCAATGTGACATCATGTAGGAGTCTGCCTACCCAGGCCACATGGCACCAGGCAGGGGTTGCCTCCTCTTGGGACTCTAGCACTTTCTATAAGCCCACATTCCATTTGATATAAAAAGCAGGAGGTGGGAAGCTTGGCCTATCAGTGTGGCTGTCCCCCTGACCTGTCAGTGTGGCTGTCCCCCTCACGCCGGCTTTCCCGCGTATCTTTTGATAGGCATACCACAGGACCAACAACGAGCGCCGTTCGTACATCGCGGAAATGACTCAGGTAACACCGTCTTTTATTGCAAAGTCTAAAAGTTTCCTCTGACTACAAGCCATTTTGCTTTTCCGTTCTTGTTTGGTTGGCAGAGAAAAACAGATGCTGGGATTATGGAAGGAAACAGACCAGGGTTTTTAAATCTGGAAAGTGGAAAGAAAGATGTTAACTTTTATAAGGAGGTGAAAGGGTCTCCCCAGTTAACAGATACATTTGCATAGTTTCATTCTTAATCCCTGTGGTACAGATAACCTGATAATTTTCAGGTGTCAGAAAATTCCAGACGTGGTGCTTCCTGCTTGTGTGTGTGTTTGTGTGTGTGTGTGTGTGTGTGTGTGTGTGTGTGTGTGTATGTGTAAGTCTGAGCTACACAGCAAGCATTGCTGTGAGGGGGGAAAGTTTTCAGTTTCATCTGTGACATTGTTGATATTACAGAGGACGTGCTTTATAACACTAGCACTGTGACTTACGTTCCGTGTGGTTTAAAATATTGTCTTCAATCAAAGGGAAAAAAAAACATTTCAACCTTCATAACTGCCCAAACCCCTGTGTCCTCCTGTCCTACGCTGCTGCTAACGACAATATGACAGCTTCCTTTGCTACTTGAGAACTATTTTTATGTAATCAATGTATGATTTCTTATTTATAAATACCTATTTACAAAAGGAAACAAAGAAAAGGCTTGGCATATTTATCTATTAAAAAATAAAAGATTGTCTTCGTCTTAATATTTCATAACATCTACCACACCATTCAGCATATACCATTCATATCATACCTTGATATTTGATGCTTACACGCATATTTAATTTATATAACTTCATTTTGATATACATTTTAAGATCAGTTTTCAATGAATATTATCCAAACAGAAGTATCTACATACCAGGGGGATGTCTAAATGATCAGGAAAATGTTCTAGATTAGAAAGAGACAGAAAATATTGCCACACAGAGAGGGATTGCAGGCATGTTAGGGAATGAGATAGAGCAGGGACCACATTATAAGGTTAAAAAGAGAAGACAGTTCAGGACGGAGTTCTGAAGACCCTCAACAGTGACGTCAAGGGAACCAGAAGGAGAGTGCAGCTAGGCGTGTGGGGAGATGGGGGGACCTGGACAGGGGGTGGGGGAGCGGAGTATCCGTCACAGTGATGCAGGGCACTGAGGATAATCCAGTATGGGGATCTGGAGCCCAGAAGGGCAAGTATGGTCGAATTTGGGACTGAAAATTAGGGTTACGGTGGCAAAGGGATGCTTGGGGCTCAGCGTCAACAAGGTTTGTAGGCAATGAGACAAGATGGGTCAGTCTGCCATCTCTGGTCCTATGGTCACAATCAGTGCTGCCTTCTTCCTCCTCGGCAATGGTTGAGATATACTCTTTCTCGTCCGAGCCTGTCCCACTCCATCTGGAGGTCTCTCGTGAACACCGTCTTCTCTTGACATGAGGCCTTGACTTGATGGAAAGACCACAGACCACAATGACAGACAGACTCTTGATTTTGAATCCAGTTCTTCATTTACCCGCTGTGTTAGCTTCTTAAAAAGTGTGTGTGTGTGTATATGTGTGTGTGGGGTGTGTGTGGGTGTGGGTGTTAAGTGGTTCTGCTGGTCCCCTTCTTCCTGCTAGAGTGGCAGGTGCACTCAGCCATGCCTGGCTTTTTACTTGAATTCTGGGAACTTGAAGGAAGTCCTCATGTTTGCCAACTATATGTTCTTATACATTCTTAGCCCCTGAGACATCTCTTAGCCCCTAGTTGCTATGTGACTGTGCTGGACCCCATCTTCTTTGCCTCCCTTGAGGGAAGATATGATACCATCAGTTTCCAGGTCTGGGAGTGTCCAGAGAGCCCTGTGTTTGAAGTGTACAGCAAAATGTCCGACGCACCGGAGGCTCTAAAGTCCAGTAATTGGGGGGTGCCATCTCCCCCTTCCTTCCCGGTCCTTGGGTGTTCTTGCTCTGTGATGAGTTTTTGCTTGCCTTCTGGATTCTTACAGCTAACACTTGTTTGTGTCACACAACTGTATGTCCCTGTGGAGGTTAGACAGGGTGCCTGACTCTCCCTGTTGTCTTACTGTTTACTATGAAGAGTAACAGTCAGTTTATAGGAAGCATTTACACAACTAATAATAAAAATCCCACTGTTAGGAAAAATTTTATTCATGTAAAACACCCTGGAAGATTTTGTCTAAGGTGAAAAGTCAAAGTCTTTTGCCCCTGAAACATCCATTTACCTTTATTTATCTAAACAATTTCCACGTAGGTGGATGAATCCTGCTAACTGTGCAGGCTCATGGAATGTTCAGTCAAAGTCAACAGCTTCCCAGGAAGGCATTAATCCTGTCGCCAGTATAAATGTTAATGAGGATTTCACTCTAGAGTGAATTGTTCATCTTTATCATCAAAGGCAGTTCTGGGCATGCTCAAACTTCGGTGCTTGGGAGGGTTAGTGGGTGCGTTTTGCTCTTCCCACACTGAGTGAGTGAGAAAATGGGTCTGCGCGTAGCTGCTTCTGCAACGCTCGCTCTGGCTGCCTCCTTTTCCATCGACTCTGCCCCCTGACGCAGTCTCTGCCTTCCGTGTCTCCCCTCCTGTGATCTCTACGGGAAGAATTTAGACGGATACAGAGCAGTGTGGAAGACAGGCATGGCTTATTACAGAGTAAATATGCTCTCCAGCAGTGTGAGCAGACAATGGTCAAGGAGACCCCTGTGCTGACCTACATACTAGGCAGCCATTATACTATTTTCTAAGGTCTCTAGAACAAGCAGCTTCTCCTGAGGGACTTTATCCTGTCCAGGTGATTGACAGGCCTGGTTGGATCTTTGCTTAGATGAGGAAGCAGTGGTGTGTCTCTGTCCTTGATCAGAAAGCCTCCTGCTATATGTAATCCCATAAAGGTTCAGTCAGGTTTAGAAGGTCTCCATTCGTGGTCCTCCAGGGGCCAGGCTCCATGCAAGGCTCCTCCCAAGGTCAAAGATGTGACTTGGGTTCCTTTTCTAGCCAGTAATTAAAAGTTCATTATAGGTCTTGGTTTAAAGCTGTGGACTGTGAGGGAGGGTTCAGCCCCTCTGTCTTCCAAGGCTGTTAATATCTAACTTGTCATTTAACAACCCAAATGGGCGTGTTTTGACTGAAACCCACTCCCCATCCACAGGTTTTTTCATGGATGCAAGGAGTTATTAAAGAGCGAAGCAGGGCTGACTTCTGAGTGTGTTATAAGACCTGCTAAATTTAAGTTTTTCTGTGTGTTCCGAATATCAGAATTGTATCAAAGGGCGTGAGAATGTTGAATATAAATGCTTTTGGTTGACAGAGGAAGAGGCTGTTGGACTGTCCACCAATTCTAAACTCTTTTGATGTCTCTTGGATGTGAGTGCGTTGTGTGTGCCGCATCTGTGCTCATGTATGATATAGCCACCGGAAGAGTGTATGGGCGTGCACGGAGCCCAGAGGGGGAGCAGTGTGCCACTCTCTGCTGTCCACTACGGCAGGGCCTCTCACTGAACCTGGGTTAGGCTGGCGCTGGGACTCACTGACGGTTAGGTGGGTTCCCTATGGCTAACACAGTGTGCCTCAGACACTGTAGTCTACTGTTTATATCACTGGGTTTCTTCTCTCTGGTGCTGCTCCTGACTGAGAAGCTCATTCATTCGTTCACGGCTTCAGTAGCCATCTAGAAGTTGATAAGCCTCCATTGTTCTTGAATCGCTTGAGACATCCATTTGCCTGCCTTGGGGGGGGGGAAATCACAAAATAAGTACAGTGAAAATGCTATCTTACCTTTCTGATTTCCTACTGTATAGACCGCTCTTTGCCTTTCTGTCTTGCTGGTAGCATATGTGTTTCATGTGTGTTTAGTGTCTGCTACAAAAATTCCTAGTGGTCCACACCACATGGGTGATTGGCTTCCATAGATTTCCCCATATTTAATTTAAAAGTCATGTGGACTCTGGGGCCAACAGGGGGTTTGTACAGAAACTTCAAAAGGTTTATCTGATTAGAAAATGGCTCAACTTCTTGTCACCCTTAGCTGCTCCTGCACATGCTAGTAAGAGACATGTTTACAAACGAAACTGACAGAAAATTGACTCTGTTAACCCAGAAATCAGTTGGGAAATAAAAGGTGACCATGCTGTTTTTGTGTGCCTGTGTGTTTCAGGTTTCTGGCTTAAATCAAGTATCCAAGAGGCAACAGATGGACCCGCTGCCTAGAATGAAGGAGAGTCCGGTGAAAACGTACGTCTAGGTAGCTCTCCCTTCGCTAGTTCATTATACTCGCTCTCGCACGGCTCTCGTGCAACAAGGTGTCCGTTATATTTTGGAATCTGAGATTATAGATTTTTATAGCCATGTGTAAAACAGCACATGCGAAGAGACTGCAGAGAACCTAGGGGCCTCGCGTGCCACATACACGGGATTAGAGCTCCCTGAAGCACTGTCAGCCTCCAAAGGAGGTGGCCTGTTAAACTAAGGCAGCCGAGAGTCCTGGCAGAGTCAAGACGGGACTCACGCCTAACAACACAGCAGGTGCAGCTGATGCCTGTCTGACTCTCTTCAGGGGAGAAACATGTTTGTTGCTATGGATACGGTACACTTTAAACGATAGATGTCATGTAAACGAGGCTACTGTGTGCTGAAGAACGAAGGAACTTGCTGAGGGTTTTATATACTTGTGAACTTTCCAGGTCCTATAGAAAATGTGGAATCACCTGATCTGGCCTATATGACAAGGATATTCATGTATAACACTGAAAAAAAATCAAACCAAATTGTAAGTTAGTTCTAAATCAATCCTGTCCAATGCTAGTCAAGATGAGAAGTTCTCAAAGGATATGTACTATGACAGGTTTCTTTGATTAGATTAATGGTATAGCCCGATTCTCAGCTTGATGGACCAAAGCATATTTTTCACTAATAGGCATTACTTATTTAAATTACAATTAGTTATCTTTACACATTTTCATCATAGAATTATAGTGTAGTTTAAATATTAAAATTTGACAAAGGACCTCCATGGAAAAAGAATCAAACCACTGTGTCTGAGACTCCCAAGACCATCTCGGTGGTAAGAGACTCAATGGTGGGTTCTAGAACTCAGGACATATTTGTACTTGTGCTAGGATGCATCCCAGAGAAAAGATGCCATTGAGAACCACAAGGGAAAAGGTCCTGGAGTCAAGTTTGTGAGGACGAGGAGACAACTTGTCAAGTCCTGCCTAGGCAGAGTCCTGCTGACGTGGTCCCTCCGAGAGTGACTTACACCAGCAAGCTGACAGCACACTAGCTTTGATCTCATTAGGTTTTGATCTCTGGGAGAGGCTCACTGCCCATAGCATACAACGGTTCTGTTGGTCAGAGTCACACATCTACCTAAGGCCTACTAATATCCCAGACTCCAAGAACATAAGCAGGTTTTGTGATGGTATAGGCAGAGGGGGATATTCTTACCACTTGCGGCAAGGTTTTATTAGGACAGGGGACTGTCGCCACTTGGAGTTTTGTGGGCAGGCTTTCCGGAGGACAGTCATCCTGAGCTACTGTCTCAGGCCTCTCTGCACAGCAGCCTGCACAGCTACCTTCTGTTTTATCTTTACCCTAATCCAGTCCTATGTTTAAAACCCACTACTACTTCTCTGAAATGTTCTTTGATAGGGAAGAGGTACTTTGAGATTTCAACTAAGGCCTTATTCCTATTACATTAATACACATATCCACAAACATTCCCATCCCGTGATTCTGAAGACAGTCTAGGTTTTCACTGAATACCCTTGACGTTGTCTGTCTCAGAATAAACCCTGAAATCACAGTCACCATAGCAAGATACCTACTCCCTGCAAGAGCTCATCAGGTTTGACTGGGGATACCCAAGGAT
Source organism: Apodemus agrarius (assembly GCA_964023405.1). Classification (NCBI taxonomy): domain Eukaryota; kingdom Metazoa; phylum Chordata; class Mammalia; order Rodentia; family Muridae; genus Apodemus; species Apodemus agrarius. The sequence goes on along the minus strand of OZ030007.1, from coordinate 112,986,299 downwards.
ATCGCCAAGGTGCCAAACCCCACCTGTCTCCTTATGGAGTAATGGCCATACACCACCGTGCTTGCCTGGGGCCTCTGGGCCACAGGTCTGAGCTGAGCCTCAGGTGCTCTATGGGAGGTGAACGCCATGGGCCGGACTCTCACTCAGTCAGCTGCCTCAGGACCTTCCGAACTGCCCGTCCCACCCAGATCCATTCTATCGCTGACGAATCTGAATGTGGAAAGATTGTCCACCATAGATTGCTGTTTAATAATCCTTGAATGGGTCACTGAGCTGATGATTGGTCAAGCAGCTGGACTAATAAGGCTTTCCCTGCCTGAAACTAAAAGCAACACTCAGACCTGCCCCAACAGAAACATTGCTGCCTTCCTGATTAGGCATTTGAATGCATTTAAGTAGTCGATGGTGCCTTAAAATATTTCTGAGTTACTGACCTAGCCACGGAATCTCGACAGCCTTCCTTTGTTGGTTGTTCAGATCTGAGTCATAATGAACATTGGCGTTAAGCACCTCAGGGCAGCCTTGATCGACCCAAGTGATGCTGAGCTCAGGAGGAAGTGTTAGCACCACCACCCGTCACCTGCAGAGCAGAGTGGCCGCTGGGAGTCGCAACACTGGAGTGGGAGCTGGTGGAGTGGGGTTTAGGTGGGTGCTTGGGAATGGTGCTTAGTTTCACCTCTGTAGCTGCCCATACACCTACTCTGGTTTCAACAATTCTACTTCTCAATACGATGGAGCATTTACACCCTAAGGCCCGTGCATTGATGCCACAGATGCTTTCTTTGTCCATGATAGTCAAAGGGGAAAGACAATCTAAAACGTTCATCGGCGGGAATGGATATTCCTAGTATCTATGCATATATACTACATAGGTGATGGTAATAAATACCCTTTATGCAACATTCAGGAAATTCTCAGTCTTCTGTAAGGGAATATGTAAATGTGCTTCCATTCACACAAATTTTAAAGAGGCTGAAGTAATGTGGTGTAGGAACTCAGGGTGGTCCTTATAAAGGGGCCGAGAATCAGGAAGGACAGGAGAGCCTTCCAGTAAGATGGCAGTGCTTTATCTGTAAGCCTGGGAAACAGTTACTGGAATTTTAACTTTATGGTACTTCATTGAACTGTGAGTTTATGGTTCGCACACTTTCAGACATGTCATGTTTTGCATGATATATATTTTTATACATACAATTTTTAAATTTTTAAAAATTAATTAATTTATATTTTTACACTCCATATTTTATTCCCCCACCCCCGTCCACCCTCCGACTGTTCCACATCCCATACCTCCTCCCCACTCCCTGTCTCCATATGGATGTCCCCAACCCCCATCCCACCTGACCTCTAAACTCCCTGGGGCCTCCAGTCTCTTGGGAGTTAGGTGCATCATCTCTGAATGAATCACAGACCCGGGCAGTCCTCTACATATGTGTGTTGGGGCCTCATATCAGCTGGTATATGTTAGGTCATCCAGTGTTTGAGAGATCTCGGGGTTCAGATTAATTGAGACTGCTGGTCCTCCTGCAGCTACCGCCCTTCTCCTCAGCTTCTTTCAGCCTTCCCTAATTCAACCACAGGGGTCAGCCGCTTCTGTCCATTGGTTGGGTGCAAATATCCGCATCTGACTCTTTGATATTTTTAAAAGTCAAGAGCTATGGCCCTCGTGTTTGATCTGATTGACAATCTCATATGTGCTTGTCAACCTGCATCTGTAACACAGAGGCTAACATAACTTTGTTTTTGTTTTTGTTTTTGTTTTGTTTTGTTTTCTGTTTTACAAAAAAGGTTCCTAAAGGAACCTTAGCTTAAAAGGTTCTTTTAGCTAAGCTTTCGATTAACCTTAGCTTAAAAGGATCTTGTCTATGCTTGATTGCCCTCACTGTGCTGTGCCTGTGTCAAGCTTCACACTGATTGGTTGGTGGTGCAAGGCAGAACAAAACTGCCACACACGAAGCAGAAATGTGAAGAGGGAGGGACTGGGTTTCACTGCTGGCTTCAGAGTGACCCCAAGACTTCAGACCCAACCTCCTACAGGTCCCAAGCCTCCCTCCCACTCATACTGCCAGGGGCCATGCTTAACACATTGATCTTTGACAGGCAACATCCATGTTAGCAGTACCAATGTCCAAACACTGGCTTATGATATTGCTCAACACTCAGAATGAATCAGAGTACCAGAAGAAACCCATTTAAGAGAAAGTATGTTTAAAACATTGATCAAAACAATGGCTCTGCCCAGTCAAATATCACCAATTATATTCCAATTTCACGAGTGACTGTAAACGAGTAAGATACCTCCATCTCCATGAAAGCTCTATGCTAAAGATCCTTGCACATACTGTTTATAAAGGATTGCTAAGACGATTAAGGGAAATGCTCTTTAGAAATAGGTTTAGAAATAGGTTTAAATTCTACAAAGCTGATAGGTAGATTTGGACTATGGGCCGTGGAATATATTAACTCTGAATTATGGACTTTTCAAACGGTGATGGATACACAGCTCCCGCTCATCACAGAACCAACGGCGGCCTTTCTTTCTTTTCTGTTTTTTTTTCTTTGTTATGCAGCCTCCTTTTTGCTTTGTTGCTGAAAGTTGTATATAGTGATGGAAGGCCCTTGAGGAAGACAGAGCAGTCCTTCATGCCCCAGAATAAAAGCACCCTTGGGAAATTAACTGTGGCTTCTTGAGGGACAGATTGTTTGGGGAGTTTATTTTGAGACAAGGAGCAGATATACAGCCAGCATCTGCAGCCTTAAGGAACTAATTCAATAAACTATGACAGGATCAAGAAGTTCTAGTCAATTCTAGAAGACTCTGGAATGCAGATGCTAGAATATATAACGGATGTAGAGAAAATGTATAACAGTAGATTGAAAGTATAATGTAAAAATAACCTGGTGGCAGTATGGATGATTTGGGTTTGTTCACTTTTGTGTTGTCTGTGAATTGTGCAGTTACATATCATTTTAATGAGAGTAATAAATGAAGAAAAATTCTCTCACAAGCCAGCTTGTGGAAGTCTCCAAGTCAAAATAACAGTATATTCAGTATTATTCTTTTAAAAATGTAAGAATCATGATGGCAAATGAAATTTTGCTCTGCATTCAAAGCGGACAGAAAATAAATTTTCTCCAATCAAATTATCCAATGTGTCTTTATATGAGCTGTCACTCCCAGACTCAGTTTACCCCCTTGTAGTGTGAGAGTGAAACCTGTACCGTATGGTTGGTTAGAAGGTTTTGAAAAAAACTCCTAATTCAATAAATATTCTCAAATTTCCTTCCTTTCCAATGTGTAGCACATTAGTAACAATAAAGAGTAAGCAAAATCAGGAAACATCCTTTTGTAAAGAGAGAAAAATAAGAATGAATCGTAATTTGAGCATGCAAACAACAACTATGTAACACTTATACTAGTATCACTCACGTAACACGCACATATAAAGGTTTCTGAACCTTCTTGAGCTCAGCTGAGCAATATGGCTACCTGGGATTCCCACATATACACCCATATCCAACTGAAGCATCTGAAGTCACACACACTGAAGTCCATGAGTAGCCATCACCACTGAGTCTAGACCGCCCTCCTCCTCCAGCTCCCATAGAAGTGTCATGCTCATCAACAATAGCCTCATTGCCCAACTCTTGGTGCTCACAGATCTGTTTATGTGGGGGTTTTCCCCTACTATTGTGTCACATGCAGTGTGCCACTCACATGTCTAGCTTCTATTCTCAAGGTCATCCATGCCAAGCACAGCCAGATTTACTGTGTTGATTAGCTAGCACCCCAGAGTTTTATAGACCCTTGGTTATCCAATCGTCAGTTGATGGGGATTTGAATTATTTATATATTTCTGATAATGTGAATAATGTTGCTATGGATACTCCTGACAATGTTTTATGCGTGCTATTTATTTATCCGGATACAAAGTATCGGGCTTCCTCCTGACATTTTCATATATACTTAGGGTTGAATGGTCCCTCTGGGCCCGTCCTCTCCTCTCTCCCATCTCTCTGCATTCCTGCCATGTTGTTCTCACCTCAGGATGCCCCTTACCAGTTTCACACCCTTCTGTTCCTCTCCCTAAAACCATCTTCCCCCTGAAGGAGCACTGTCTACTTTCCTCGCATCCACATTCTCTTCCAGGAAAATGCACATAAAAATTAGAAGCTGGGATCCATGTATGAGAAGAAGCCCGTGGCACTTGTCTTCTGGTCCCGAGTTATCTCGTTTTAGTATGTTTCCGTTTTCATGTCTCCTCATGGTGGATTACTTTTCCAGTGTGTGTCCGTGCCACATTTTCACTGTTCATCTGACACTGCACACCTTGGCTGACTCTTTAATCTTGCTGTTGTGAACAGGGCGACTGCGAACACGGGTGCACACATATCTCTGTCACAGAGTTAGAGTCCTTTGCCTATGTATCAGAAGCAGAGTCATATGGCAGTTTTATTTTTAGTTCTTAGAGAAACAACCACACCACCATTTTCCAGAGTGCCTGTACTGCCTGATAACGCTACCAACGACTACTAGGGTCATCTCTCCCACGTTCTCCTTAACATTTGCTGTCATTAGTTTTCCTGCTTGGGTGACATGGAATCTCAAAGTCATTTTATTTGTGTTCCTCTGATGGATAAGGATGTTGGACATCTTTTCAAAGGTTGCTTTACCATTTTTTCCGCTTGAGAACCATCTTCAGTTCAGTTCACTGCCCACGTAGTGACTGGCAGTTTGGGGGCTTGGGAGATGAATATTTACATTCCCCTGCATACTCTAGACATTGCTGCTCCGTCTGACGTAGCAGGCCAGGACTTCCTCCATTCTGTGATTCTCTTCCCCCTCTTGTCCCCTTGCCACACAGAAGCTTTTTAATTTCCCATGATCCCATTCGCTGCTGGGTTTCTATGCAGAAAATCAATTCTTATTGCTAATTCTTAAAGTGCTGTCTCTGGGTTTGTTTGTTTGTTTTTGTTTTGGTGTTGGTTTTTAAGAATGGCAGTTTCAGCATTTCATGTTTTAAATTGAGGTTTTGTTAATAGTTCCCCTCCCTTTTCATTAGAGCTATATTGTCTGCATTTTTGGTTATCCATTATTTTTCAAAACTGGGTATTTTGTATAATATCACATAGCCATTCTGTATCTCAGATACTCTTTTTTTTTTCCCAGCTGAAGGCTGCTATTATGTGATGATATATTAAAATTCATTCTGTGAAGATGGTATTCTTTGTCATGAGTGGTCACTACACACTGTGCTGGGCTAGCTAAGTGGTCACCTTAGGATTGACAGAAACGTTCAAAGTACTTGGAATCAATAAGCCTCTTCCTTCCTGGAGACATAGCATGCATTTGGATAGGCTCTCCACACTCAGCCAAGGACAAGCTCAGCTCTGACTTTGCCCTCATTTCTGCTCTTGCAACACCTAAAATTTTGTCAGAGGTGAAGGCTTAGGTCCTTCTCAAGCCGAGACACACATGAGTCTAGGCATGTATAGCTACACCTGAATATGGTGTTCCAGATCCCAAGACTGGTGCTGGGGTTTATTAATATCTACCCCCACAGCCTTTTAACTTTCCTGGTTAGCTTAGTTTTTAACTAACAGTAGCCATGAAATTAAATGATGGCTTCAATTTGTTCCAGCAAATTCTCCAAGAGAAGTGTTCATGCTGGACCATGTCCAGAGAAGGCCAAAGAAGAGGAGCTTGTAGTCAGTGATCGGTGGCTCCTGTAGTGTGTGTTGGCTCCTGGTTTCACCGTAGCTATGGGCTGTGGGTTGCCCCCTGGAGATAAGGGGCAGGTGTAGAGCTAGGGGAAATTAAATTCTACACAACTCAGTGTTCTCCACAAGTCCCCAACTTTCTTTCCTTGTTTTATACATTCTTGAGAATTGCTACACATTTTTGATTTCTAGAGTTCTAAACTAATTTGGAACTCTTTTTTTTTCCCAACTTCTCTTTGTTTTTATGGTGGAGAGAAAGTTTTCCTTGCTTAGGAGGAAAATGACAGGTCTTTACTTGATTGTTTTTGCCGAGACCACTCTCTAAGATATATTTGAAAAAGCACAGGAGCTGCAGCAGCCTCTGATATCTCACAGAAGAACACAAAGAAGTCGCCTTCACAAAGCTGGATAAATCAGTAAGAAGATTCCATAGGATCTAAGAACAGACATTAGTATATTAGTATTATGTTATTATCCCTAGTCTATTTCTTGGCCTCTCTGTGGTCTTGACTTTAATTCAGGGTAAGTAGCAGATTGATCCCCCTCGCTTCTCTTTAGACAGGGGCTTCCACATGGGGCACCGGATGGGCCGCTTCTGTAGACTCATCTTTGGAGTACCCGCCTTTACAGTGGTTGCCCCACAGCTGCAGTAAGACAATCACACAGTTGCCTAAGGCGGTGCTGTAGGCAGAACATGTGCGGATGAAGACGTCTTTACTCCAGGCTGGAGGAGATGGGTCAACCATAGTTCTCCATATGTGGCATATACTGGTTTTGTTGCAGACAGCAGTGACAGAAAAATTGTGATTGATGCTTATTTTATTTCAGTGGAAGACACAATTCCGTGAATCAGAAGACAACAAATGCCAAGAAAGGACCAGTTAAAAAGGTTTCAAGATCAAACCATCTTCCAAAACTCAACCCGTGATTCCAAAGCTGGGCAGACTTCTATTTTTTCCCATCTTTTTCTTCATTAAGCATCTTCAGTTTAGGAAGCTAATGTTCAATACAGTCCTCAGGGGAGGAAATAGATGAGGAAGAGCAACTTCTCTCGCTCTTTCAAAAGTTGATTCTTCTGCCTGCATAAAAGTCATGTGTCTCCAGTGACCCTAAATATCCAGTACATGTGCATGTAGTTCTTACAATACCTTAGGAGGGAACCTGAAGGTTGACATCATTTTGGCACTCTCAGTAGAGTGTTTCTGATATGCTCTGATTGCATTTTTATGTTGTATTTGGTTTCTAAATTGGCCATTAGCTAAAATTATATATTATGTTATATGTTACATATAGTAATATATATCTACCTTTTTGTTATTTTAAATTGCATCATGCTCAGTTCAGCTTTTTAAAATCAAGGTTTCAGTGTAATCCAAGACCACATGCATATGAAAGTTTCAGGGAATATTGGCAATAACTTCAGCCATGCACTGCGGTGTTCTTGCCCCCACCCCCCTGCTGGTAACCTTGAAAAGTTAGGACAAATCCTGTCACCTCATGTTTATTTCCTACATCTATAAAAAACGATCATAGGAGTTTGCCACTGTGTCTGTGGCATTAAAGTCATTTTGTGATATTTACTAACTCACAACAATGGTTTAGTGTTTGGACCAAACTTTGCAAGAGTTTGGAATACTGGAGACTAGAAGGAAATAGAGGGGGAATAAGAAGTTGTTTTTAGGATCCATGAACTTTATTGAGTTTCATTATGTTTAAGGTGTTTTGTGACATGAAAGTTTTTTTCTAATTTCTTTGAGATCAGGAAGACCCATATAACTTACTTTCCCATTTAAATAAGAGAAATTATTGGAATTTAAATTTCTTGTGCATGTTTAAGCAAGTGATGCTTTGACTTGTATCTGTTGAGAAATGTCATTTGTTTCCTTTTATATGTAATGTGTCTTTTACACCTGAGGGGTTCATGTGTATGTATGTATGTATGTATATATGTATGTATTATGCATAATATGTACATGTATGTGTAGACAATAGACCCATAATGCTGCACTCACAAACTTGCAGTAGCTATGGTTGTCTGCACAAAACCTGCACAAGATCAAGCTAGCCACCATTCCAGCTCCAGTGGCAGAGGGACACATGGGACTCACCCCTAGCTGAGGAGCTGGTGACAGTGAGGGATGCCAGGAGCGGGAGAGTCCTTTCATTTAAGGGTGTGGTCCCTGGCAGGTTCAGAATGATCCAGTAGATGGCCCCACAGCCATGTATTTATGGACAGCACTAACTGGCTTCAATGGAATATATGTGTATATGTATAATACATGTATATATATGCGTGTGTATACACACATATTTAAAGATATAATGTTGGGAGGGGGTTATGGGATCTTGGAATTGGGAGAAAACCGGTGTTTGTATGAAACAAGTACATTGTATATATGTGTGAAATTATCAAAGAATAAAATATATTAATAAAATGGAATATTGACATGATAGTGGCTTTAATGTACATATTTTCTCTTTATTTCTCTTCCAGGTTTGTTTCTAGAGACTGATTTTTCTCCTGGCTTTAGGTCTCCTGTACTACTACTTATACATATGCAGTTTTTGTTGAATTCTGGGCATTAATAATTTCACATTGCAGATTGCAGTGTTCTTATGAGCATTTAAATCACTCACAGTTCTTTAACCTCTCATGCTTCCGCTGTAGTGAGTACGTTTCCCGTGAGTGGGGGTTCCTAAGATAGCTAGCCTGATACCTATACCCTGAGTGACACACAGGGCTCATAGCCCCGCCTGGCCCCGACGCGGAGGCCCCAGGCTCGCAGGCATTCTGCCTCACCACTTGCAGTGTGTGCCTTGGTGTCCTGCGGGGGCTCATGGTATTCTGTGCAGACTTGGGGTTCTGTTGTTGTACAGGCCTTTGTGTTCGACCTCAGCCTCTTTGACCAGCTTCTCCTCTAATGTGGGAAATGGTCCTGTTACCACGGGTCTTCCTCCTCTGAAGTCTGTGATGTGCTGTAGGGGAGAAAGTACAGGGGCAGCGGGACGTGCCGCCTTCTCAAGGCTCCCTCGCTTGTGCCTGCAAACAACTGTTTCATCTATTTTTACCTACCCTTCTGTTTAGTCACAGTGAATGGATAAATTTGGCTCTGTAAGGCCAGAACTGAAGAACTCATTTACTTGATATTAAAATATTTTTTAAAGCAAAGAAAAGGTATTAAAACACAGAGTATTAAAATCCATTTTGTTTTTTTTTTTCTTTTTTCTTTTTGAGTTGCTCCTGGATAGAGGAGAAACACAGGCTTTTTTCCCTGTGCAGCTTCTGAAGAAAAAAAATATTCAGTGATCAAACTGGCGGACTGTGATCCAGATTGCTTTATACCCAACGGACAGTCTCCTGTCTCTGAAGAATGCACCTGAGGCTCATGTTTCATGGACGGCAAGCACTCTACTCATTAGTGTATAGTTCATAACCACTGGGTTCTTGTATGTGTTAGACACACTCTTCAGGAGCACACCGCAAGTGTAGAATTGTACGAAACCTGTATCAAGCAGATAGTCCCTTTTGTGCCTTCTCTCTGGTGGTCGTTGCAGGTTTGTTGGGTTTTGTCTTAGTCTTTGAGACAGTGTCGTGTTATGTAGTTTAAAACTGGACACATCTAGGAAGAGGGAACCCTGATTGAAGAGTCTCCATCAGATTGTTTTGTGGGCATGTCTTTAGGGCGCTTTCTGGATAGCCCGTTTGTAGAGATGGGCCTAGTCCACCGTGAGCATTGACAAACAAGGAAGATCAGGGTGGGGAGAAGGCACGACCAAGGATGATGACTTTGGGTGCTTGTGTGGGCCAGTCCTAGAAATGACATTCACGTCTTGTGCTTGGATTATTGGTCTGGCTGTGCATGGTGATATATGTCTTTGGTGCCAGCACCTCGGAAGCCCAAGATGGCTCAGCAGTTAAGAGTGCTGACTGCTCTTCTGGAGGTCCTGAGTTCAAATCCCAGCAACCACATGGTGGCTCACAACCATCTGTAATGAGATCTGATGCCCTCTTCTGGGGTGTCTGAAGACAGCTACAATGTACTTACATATACTAAATAAATAAAACTTAAAAAAGAAAATATTAAAAAAATACAAAAAAGGGGGAGCCTAAAGGGACATCTTGACATACATGTGTGTTCAGAGAATGAGCCATGGAAGTTCTGAATGCCCTAAGGATGGTGTAGTCCTCGGCACCTACTTCACATGTAAGCTAGCAGATTGTGTGGGAAACAAAGCGAATAGATCCTTTCGTCCCTGTGCTGCTTGTGGTCAACACTGTGAATCACAGCCACAGAAAGGCAAGCTAGACTACCTAAGCAAGCCTTAAACTGGCCATCCTCCTGCTTCAGCTTCTGAAGTGCTGACACCACACATTCCAAAGAAGCAAATCTCGAAGTCCTGATGTGCCGTAGCCCAGCAGCTTGGAAGACTCAGGTTCCTGAATCATCATATATATCATACTTATTACATTCACAACGCTACTCCTCATTTGGCTGTTGTGTGAATAAAGCATCTGACTGAGCATGTGTGTCTGACGCCCCCACATCCACATAGCTGGGCACCATGGTGTACCTGGTAGCCTCAGCACTGGGGAAGCAGAGATGAGAGGATCTCTAGAGTTCAAAGGTCAGCCAGTGTAGGCTAACCTTAAACTCCGGGTTCAATGAGAGACCCTGTTTCAAAACGAGTGATGGTTGTAATGGACGATAACACAAAATATCAACCTCTGCCTTCATGCATGCACATGCACGCTTCCCCACACAAACGTGTACACACACACACACCCCACATATAATAAGGAACAGTGACTTCTACATATAACAGCCATAATTTCTAAGCATAATTTGTTTCTTAGGCCCATTCCTCTTTCTACCTCATGAAAGCTATCAAACATATTTTAAAAAAACCTTCCAGTCATGTTGATTTCTGCCGCGGACTGTGTCCTGGTGCTCTTTGTGGTGTTCAAAGCACTTCTCAGTCTTGCCTCCTTGGACCCTGGAGGTAATTAGCCTTTCCTATTCTTTCCTACCACTCAGATTCTACATTTCTAGGTGTTCCTTGAACATGGGCTGCTTGTGCCCAAACTCATTGTGCTTTTTAAAGCAACCAGCTACACCCAACACTAAGACTTTTCTCAACAACTTTTCTTAGGTCTACAATCTGCTGAATACTTAGGTAAGCAGGAGTCTTCAGGTTTCCAATCTCTGTCTAGGGTCTCCCAGAGCTGCCGAGTTAGTGTCGCCTGCTTCAGCATTCTGTTGAGGCAGCAGCTAACTTGAAGAGTTGGAAGGTCCACACAAAAGGTTTTTTTTTTTCTGTTTTACAATGATCAAGGGGCTTCATCAACCAAAGAAGTGAAAAAAAAATTACACACACACACACACACAAAAGTATGTATCTGGGGAGTCTGTTAAGAAAAAACATCTTAAGAGTTCAAATCACTGGCAGTGTTAGAGCACCAATATGGACCCACATCTATATTTACATACACACACACATACACACACCACTTGGGTATTATGGAAGTTTCATAGTAAACATGAAAAGTTAGCTCAGTAGCCTTTTCCCTCCTGTCAGGACATATTCAACTATTCTCAAGATGTCCCCTTTTCTACTTCACATGTCCCCAATATTCATGGACAAGACATTTCTCCTTTTAAGATTGCCTGAGTTTTTGGTGACAGAAATTCCTGCTGGCTTAGGCCAGCAGTCACCATGGCTAAAGGAAAACCAGACCCTTTGTGACTGTTTTCTCAGGCAGCACGGCCACGGAGGCTCTGAGGGATCTGCTGATACTAATGTCTCAGTGTCATGGTTGTGCCCGGGAGCGGGGGGGGGGGGTGCGGCGCTCTGGACCCTGTGTGACTTAGCCTTGGTTTCACTATCACTTCTGTTCAGTTCTTTATTCTCTTACAAGACACCGAGGTTTAAAACAAGGTAGATTTGCTACAACCAATTCCTGCTTTTGAACATTAGTATATTAATAGGAAAGCTGTCAAGACCTATTACATCGACTGCTGGGCATTATCGGTTCCAATGTGATTTTCTTTTGCCACCTAAGGGAACTACTAAACGCATGGTGGAGGCATGTATGTATTATCACCTGACTACTGGGATATGAATTTTGGTAAAAACAGTCTCTGCCCTAAGATCTGACAATTGTTGAGCCACAGGCTGGCTTAGAAAACAAACCAGAATTTTATTCCTACCAGCTCTAGAAGCTGCCAAGTCCAAGATCAGTGTGTTGGAAAATTCTGTGGACTGGGGATGGTCTGATTTCAGCTCTGTAGCTGGCACCTTCTCACTGTGCATTCACTGCCTTGAGAGGCTCAGGGACCTCTCTCAGGCCTCTCTTCCATCAGGGCGCTAATGTAATTAATGAGGGCTCCCTCACCACACAATGACCACATAAAGACCTAACCTCTTAATGCCATCATGTCCGAGCTAGGGCTTCAGCAGATTGATTTTAAGGGAGGCATGCATTGAGGGCAGCCGAGGGAATTAGGAACACATCTCGATTTTTACTGCTTTCCCATTTCTGTTTATAATTCTACAATAGAATTTGATGATTAGTTGAGTTCTGGTAGTAATGCCTGTTGAAAAAGTGGTATAACATTGTTTTAATATACATCTTATATAATATATTTATACCATATTATCTATAAATATATAATTAATTTTTTAGTGTGTGTGTGTGTGTGTGTGTGTGTGTGTCGGGCAGGGGAGGTGCCTGAAGGATCCCATTCAGGGAGATTCACTGTTAAACATTAAATATATATACACTTAAAGATTAAGCTTTCTTTTGAGATGCTGAAAATGAAACTAATTAGGGTAACACTTCTTAATTTTGTCCTTTCACACTCTAGATGCAAATAGATAAATAAATGGATAGATGGATGGGTGGGCAGACAGACGAAGGGACAGGTGGACAGACAGACCGATAGATAGATGAAGATGAAAGTTACTCCCCCCAAACTTGGAACGACTTGTTCTCACATGCTCTTGTGTCTCGGGTTTCATTTGAACTAAATATGTCTGAGCCAATCATTCTAGCCTCGCAGTTGCTGTTCCTCACCCCCGGAACAGAGGAAAGTTGGTTACTGTTCAAGAGAAAGGTGTTCTAAGTGGCTCAGTTCCTACCCTGCCATGCATGTCTGGGCATGACCTCACCCTTGCCCCACATCTCAGAAGGATGGACGTGCCTTCTGCTTCACACACATTTACTTATTCTCAGGCCCCATGAGGTAGAGAGCAGCAGAGAGGTGGAATTCAGGTTTAATAAAATGCATACATGTGCAGATTTTACCCTTGTGTAATCAGAGGATCGATTTCAGATCCCCTGTAGATACTAAGATCTGTCAGTATTCAGGTCCTTTATACAAAATGCAATTGGTTTTGCATATAAACAACATACAGTTTTCCTTTAAATCAGCTCTAGATTGCTTATGTAGGCGGAGCATAGCTAATCTGAAAAATCCAAATTCTTCTAAAACTTGAAACTTCTTTGTTGACATGATTCTTTTTTTTCCATACCTTTAAACATATGGGGACGCATGCAAAATTATTTTTTAAATCTGTATAAGATCACCTTCAGATTCTAAGTATATGGTGTTTATGAACATAAATGCACATCATGTGTAAGGGCTGACTCTCGGCACAGTGTCACCTAAAGTGAATCTGGTCTCGTTTTATATACAAAACATTCATACATCCGTTAACGGTCTCAGGCCTGAAGCCTTTAGATAAGAGACATTTTCCTTGTAATATTTAATATGATGCAGATAGTGGCTAGTATTACAGTGTACAGGGAATGAGAAAGTGAGTGGTGGGGCTTGTACTTGTTTAATAATGATGACGTTTTCTCCTCTTTTGTTTGTTTTGAGACAGGATCTCTGGCTGTCTTGGAATTTGCTAGACAGACCGGGCTGGCCTCAGAAGATCGGCCTGCCTCTGCCTCCCCAGTGCTGGGATTAAAGTTGGGTACCACACTCTCTGGCCAGTTTTCTCTAATATTTTCATCCCACAGTTGGTCGAATCGTGGATGAAGGAGGGTCCCTCAAACTATCTCACCTCTTTCCATCCAAATAGCGGAGAGGAGAGGCTCAGGACTATTTTTGCATACTCAGATGGCCTAAATCAGACCCCCCAGAGCAGAATGCAACAGTAGCTCAGGAGACCCTGAGGGCTTTCTGGGAGACAGACCACCTGCCGAGGTGGGACACACAAAACCCTTCTGTGTTGTGTTCAAGTGAGCTGCGTCACCACAAAACTGGTTTCTAAGCATTAGAAATACCTAGACACAGTAACAAGAGAAAAGATCTTGTTTCAATAGCTCTCAAGAAAAGGCTGCACCAGGGCTGGCTTCTCATGTCAGCAGTCACCAGAAACGTCTTCATTGCCTCAGTTTCTAAGCTGAGAAAATGGGGACAAGGTATTACATCTCAGTACAAAACCCGGCGATTGAAAAAAAACAATCCTGAATTAAAGAAACCGCCCTAAGAGCGCTGTCCATACATGCGCAGGCGAAAGTAGTTTCTCAGACGAACGCGCACGCATCTGCAGACAGCAGAGCCGCTGGCCCACCCCAGCCATTGCGGCAGCACACCCTCTGCCCATGCGTAGTCGAGCCTTGCAGGCCAGCCCCAGGCGTGAGTGGCGTGCCTTGGGTGTCCACGTCACTCTGCCCAGGGCTCCCACAGTCCCTGGGGGCGCTCCCTGCCTCTTGCTCCGCCCCCTCACAGCGCGGGCCCGCCAAGAAGCTGCGGAGCAGTAGGCGCCATGGCGGACAGCATCAGCACTGGGGAGCTAGGCCGGAGGCCGGGGCAGGTAGGACCTGGCGGGAGGCGGTGGTGAGCATCACCCGAGCCTAGAGCAGCAGGCCCAGCCCTGCCAGGGCTCACCCAGGACAGGCTCTGGCCAGGGCCCGGGGCCACGCGCGCTCCTGAGTGGGGGGATGTTCCTTTCAGGGCAAGCAGGCCACAGGGCCGGACTTCGAACCTCTGACCCCGGAGCTCGGAATAGAATCCCCGGGAGGGTCTTGGAAGCGGGAGACCCGGAGTCGAACTCTGCTACGGGTTTGGGCTCCAGGAACGGATCGCGCATTCCTCTGCGTCCATTTCCGGCTTCCCTGTCCCTGAACTGTTGGCCTCGCGAAGATGGCGACCCAAAGTGGCCTTGCTCGAACAAAGGCTGCTTGCCAGCGTGCGCAGCAGGTTATCCCGCAGCCTGCAGATAGAGCTCGCAGAAACGCACCCCGACCAGACCCTTAGTGACCCACAGGGTCGCTGCATTAGATTAAAAAAAAAAAGTGGAAAGGGAACCCCAGGCCGGGGGTCTTTTGCTCAGGACGCCCCGCAACTTTCAAGGCCGAAAGGGTGGCTGTGAATTCCAGGCTTGGTCTGGGCTGTGGTGTGAGGCCCAGCTTGTAAGAAAAAACCCAAAATAGAGGGTGGCAGGAAACTGATGGCCTGGCTAGAGAAGGAGAGAGGACCATTACTCACCCCGGAAGCCAAGCCAACGGAGGTATCTGCTGTTCACAGATCTCTTTTTGGACAAATACGAGAGGGGGCACTTGTGCCTGGATGAGCTTTGTTAACCCCCATCCCCCACCAGAAGCCTTTGTCTACGTAATCTTCCGACCCCTGAAGAACAAGCTTCGGAAAAACCGAATTTATTTCTGTAGGTCACGTAACGGGTTTCGAGAATTCTAGGTGAGGTGTTTTTGCATGCGCGAAGAGCTCTAAGGAAAGGGACTTGAGTGGCGCGGGGGTTAAGCAATGCTCCTGCACAAAATGGAATTCCGAAGAAAATACCCGATTATCTAGAACACGAATAAGCGTGGATTCTGACACTGCTGCGTAGTGTGTAGTCCCTGCGGAATTTTGCGATCCTCTGTAAAAACAGCAGCTTGCTCTGTCTGTCCAGATAGAATTAAAACCCTGACTTTCTGGGAAACAGGAGGCCAGCGATTGCCCTCTGAGAGTTCAGGCCTAGGCAGCCCCTGCCCCTGCTGCTGCTGCTTGTCAGCGCTGCTCTCCGTGATAAGAGTGACACAAATAATAACAACTCACTAAAATATAGGAGCGATTTGTTCTAAGCACTTCAGCACCTGCTGGTGCTAATTAAGGGTTTAGACGCCACCGATTGCAGATGGAAATCTAGTGCCTTACAAGCGGAGAGACTGCAGTGCCCTGATTGTGCGGTCAGAAACAAGACAGAGTAGATAAGGACATTGCCGTGGTGCGACCTTATAAAACTGCCCACAATTAAAGGATGTGTGGCAGGGTATTAAAGGGGCATACCCCCAAGAGAGCATGGGATTTCATTTTCACTTCATTTTTTTTAATGTATTTTTTTTTAAGTGCACTGAGCAATTCATACAGAAAAAAATTGCTGTCAAATGAAATCTAGCCAATTGTGTTCTTAGGTAGAAATGATAGATCTGTTAAAATGCAATTTTGCAAACTGAGACTATGCTAGGATTTTCCATTTCTTTTTATTCTGGGCAAACCTTATTACTTATTGCCTGCGTACACCATCAACAAGATAAGTAAATATTCAGATTTATGTTGCGCATAACCTTATTTGCTTAATTTACGTGACTGGAAAGTGGACTTGAGTGGTGTCCTTAGTGTTCTAATCTGTGTGATTACTGACACCCTGAGTATGTTGTGTCTCTGAGTTCGTAGGTCAGGAAAAGAAGCTCAGATCCGTTGGCTTTGTTTTGTACCGAGTGTCAGCACATCCCCCTTGGCAAACGTTGACGCCTGCGTACAGCATGGCTTCCCAGGCTGCTGCTTTCCCGCCCCAACTTCTCAGCCCCCTCCCTAGGACTCTGCCCTTACAGTTCTAGCTCTTGACTCTTCTGCACAAAACTGGGGATGCTCAGAGTGGAGCCTGGGAGGGGACTCATGCAGTCAGAGCACCAGGCGCCATCTAGAAAGACGTTCAGATAGGTAACCGCTTCTCTGTTCTCGGCCCTTCTCAGAGCCCTGTGATTCCGGATGTGCAGAGACCAGAGCTACTTAGCGCTGTCTCCGCTGCCCAGCCTCCTGAAGGCATCCTCCCTGCAGTTCCTTTTCTCATCCTGTCTGATTAAATGGGTGTGTGTGTGTGTTGCTCGGGTTTAGTATTTAAGAAAATATAGAAGTGTCGAAGTGTCCACCATGCACGGTGGGTTTGCCCTTCAGATGCAGGTCATGTCCCTTACATAGAGCCGGGAGTGATGGCTGGCTGGAACCAAGAGGCAGATGCTGGTCCCCTCCCGGAAGGCTTTGCTCCCTCGGCACCACATCAGACTGTTGGTGTGGACTGGTAACCAAGGCTCACATACTGTTCTGCATTCCAACGATTTTAAGCCCTGTACCCCGGGCTACAGAGAAGGTATTGGAAGGCCCTGTGCATGGGGCTCTTGACCGGCCCTTCCCCTGTTTCCACTGCCTCTGCCCAGGAGACTTTACCTGTGGTGACAGTCATTATCAAGCACAATTAAGCCACAACACAAAGTGGAAAGATGTCTGAGAAGACTAAGAGAGAAGAGCTTCCTAATGGAAAGTTTTACAAACCAGCCCCTCCCCTAGGCCCCTGGTTTATACCTATTTTCAAAAGTGTCATTATTCTTACCACATTGTTTTATTCTCAAATGGCCCAGTGAGAGAAAAATCAACCATATCAAAAGAAAAGAAAAATTAGGGGGCTGGAGAGGTAGGCGGCCTAGCCGGTAAAGTGGTTGCAGCTCACGCGTGAGAACCGAGTTTGGCACCTGGTACCCACATAAAGGCTGGTGCAGCAGCATCCATTGAAACCCCAGAGCTGGGGGGAGAGGGGCCCAGACAGGGATCCCTGGGGCTTGTTGGCCAGCCAGTGGGTACCAATCTAGGCCAGTGGGTGACCCCAAGTTCAGTGAGAGACTTTTCCTCAAAATATAAGGTGGAGAGTTATTAAGGAAGACACACCCATATCCATCACATACACAGGCACACACATGCACCTTATACATACATACCACCTACACATATTCACATACCCAATATCCACACCACATACGGATGTTATATACATACCACATAAACACATATACTGTATATACCACACACGTACCGCATTTCACACACACTTAACAGAAATGTTTATATCATCTTAGGGTTTCCTTATCTGTATCATGTAGATTATACTGGCACATCAGTAGTTGCTTCAACTAAATCCACTGTTTAAAAACAACAAAACTATAACCCTCATATAGCTGGCTTTCGTAATCCCTTATTACTGATTGTTACAGCACCTTGGCTTTAGGGGTTTCAGGAAGGTGCTGGAATAGAATTAGTCATGTGATACAGTATCATTGGACAACAGACAAAAACAGACACTAGCGAGTTGCACCCGAAATGCAACCGGACCCATGGTATAGTTTTCAGAGGAAGTCAAAGAGATAACAAGGGCCTTGGTGTTCTGCCTATGTCACTGCAGTTTCCAGAAGCTGAGACAGGAGGATAACATCTTTAAAGCCAGCCTGGGCAACATACCAAGGGTGCTGTCTCAAATAATGAATGAAGTAATTATTTTTAAAGGAAAAGGTTATGGTGTGTTTTGAAAATATTAGGGTATTTGAGGAAAATAGAATTAAGTTTGGTGATGTAGGCTGATTTCAGATTTCAAAAATCAAAAACAAAATCAAACAAACCGAAGCCCCCACATGTTAATTAGGCATTTTTTATCCTTTCTGATGTTGGCGAGTGGGAGAGTGGCTCCTGCTTCTGGATTGAGCTCAGATGCTTCCTCCACCTCCTCTGTTCTAAACTACACAGCAGAAGGCACTTTTGAAATAATGGCACCTCCAGCGAGTAAATATCACAGAATAAGGAAGGGGAGGGGCATCCTACATTGAAACCTAAGGAGACTCAACTACAGAATGCCGTGCTTGGGTCCTGACGGAATCTTGGTTGCAACGCAGCAGTTTCTTTCACAGCCTAAAGTCCAGTCAGACTTAAAATCTAGACAGCGACAGATCACATGTCCACTCAGAGGAAGGCCACAGCTCTAAAGACAGGGAGAGAAGCGGTGCTGGGGCGAAGCGGAGGGTGGACGGTCCACACGTGTGCAGAGGCTGATCGCCTGCTGTGGAAGTTGCGGCCTGCAGAACACCTGGAGCAAGGGTGCTTTCTCTCCAGAGTGTGCCTGTGAACTGTGCTCTACAGAAAACGAGCAGCACGTGGGACTTAGGTTCCCTGTGCCCCCCCCCCCGGGGTGGTTTCTAGGCCTCTGTGTGGCTAGGAATGAGCACAGCCGCAGCCTTGGACTCCGCTCTCCAGCCTTTTTCTTCAGTTTTCTGCTGTCTCACAGTGGACCCAAATCATATTCACAGGCACTCAGTCCCTGATTCATAAGGGTTTTAGACATACACAGCGGCAGCCGCACATCTGTGCAGCTTCGCCAGTCACACACACTGTGACCCGCTTTATAATGAAAGTCACATCCCAACGTGTGGATGTGAGAAGGTGCAGTTCTTCCAAGGTGATTAGGTCACAA
Organism: Apodemus agrarius; assembly: GCA_964023405.1. NCBI lineage: Eukaryota > Metazoa > Chordata > Mammalia > Rodentia > Muridae > Apodemus > Apodemus agrarius. The sequence goes on along the minus strand of OZ030007.1, from coordinate 112,967,054 downwards.
AGGTACATCGATCGCCACGCCAGTAGGAATAAGATTAGTGTTCCTGAGAAAGACGCCCACGGTGGACTCATCGGCCCTGGGACCATGTGCAAGCACACTAGACATTGCCTTCTCTGAATCAGAAGTCATACCTTCACTCAGTGCTGGACCTGCCAACACCTTAATCTTGGACTTTCCAGTCTTCGGAGTGGCAAGAAATAAATTCGCTTTGTTCACAAACATCCTTGCTTTGGTACTTTTAAAACAGCAAGCTGGAAAGGCGAGGACAAAAGAGAATACCAATAAATGCTTGAATCCTAATTTGCAGGGCTGAGGAGATAGCGTGGTTGATAGAGTGCTTATGTGTAAGCATGAGGATGTGAACCATCTACGTAAGGACCAGGCATGGCCATGCTTGCAACCCCCCTCTTCCCCTGAACTGGGAAGGCAGAGATAGAGAGCCCCTGAAACTCACTGGTCAGACAGTTTAGTCAAATCTGTGAACTCCAGGTTGAGTGAGGGGCTGGAGAGATGGCTCAGCGCTTAAGAGCACTGACTGCTCTTCTGAAGGTCCCGAGTTCAAATCCCAGCAACCACATGGTGGTTTACAATCATCCTTAATGCCCTTTTCTGGGGTGTCTGAAGACAGCTACAGTGTACTTACATATAATAAATAAATCTTTAAAAACAAGTGAGATGGAGAGCAACAGAGGAAGAAATCCAATAGACTTCTACCCACCGCATGCAGGCACACGCAAGGCAGCCCCACATTACACACAGCAGACATGACTGTGCGTTCATGCAATTCTAGCTCTGTAAAAGTAGGGATTTGGGGATTCCTGGCCAGCCAATCTATCATACTTAGAAAATACTAAGCTCAGTAAAAGACTGGCCCCAAAACACAACATGGTAGACAGCACCTGAAAAAATGACACTCAGAGTTGTCCTGTGACTTCCACACATTGATACACATGCCTACACACACAGACACAGAAGTAAAATTCAAATTTGTATCTTCAGAGAAGTGATCACATCCTAAAAATAATGGGTTATTTAGAAAATAAAACCTTAAAAATTTGCAATTCATATTACATTCAGTACTTTTTAAAGGACCAAAGACCAAGAAAGCTATCTGGGAAGACTATTCTGTCCCAGAGAATGGAGAGAAAGAATCTACCTGGGTTTCTAGCACTTCACAAAAGCCTCTCAAAGAGGGAAAGACAACAGAGAGGAGAAAGTGATCTGTGATTGAAGAAATATTATCCGTTTCCAGAGCAGGTAATAAGTGCTTATCCTCAAACACAGAAGATTAAAAAACAAAACAAAACATGAAATCACCCAAAGAAAGCAAAGTTGTTTGGTGCTTTTAACTTCCACTCTGAATATCACTGGTGACAGATCATCTTCAAAATTCAGAGATAGTGATTTTGACCCAGACCAGCTAGAGCTAGCTCTGACTTGTCAGAACACCGTGACAGTATTTTCAGGAAAGAAGACTCTCTTAAGCCTGTACTGAAGTTCAATAAAGTATATCCCAGGAAGAAGCAAATTTGAGCTATAAGGAACAGTACATGCCAGAGAAATGGCAGCAAAAATCATTATGTGTAAATATTAATTATAAATACAAAAAAAAATCAAATAAAGTCTTAAATCCCAGGCAGTCCCAGCAGAAGAGAGAGACAAGGGTCTCCCTGTCAACCTATGGTTTGCATGTGGCCAAGGATTGTTATGACCAAGTCCCAACATGCAACCACAATCTCACTTTAAGCATTATGTAATGTTTTTGTGTAAGTATTTTGCCTGCATGATGCTGGTGCATCTTATGTGTGCCTGGTGTCTATGAGGCCAGAAGAGGGTACCATATCCCCTGTGGAGATCGCCAACAGCTGTAAGCTACCACAGGGGTGCAGAGAACAGATCTAGGTACTCTGTAAGGGTAGTTAGAGCTTTTAACTACTGAACCATCACTCCAGCACCAAACTTATATATTTTTTTTATTTGTTCTCTGGAGTGTGTTTTTAACCAAAATAAATAATGTGTGACAATTGGCCTTTCTCACAAAATACGTTTTTCCAGGAGAAAAGTCTGATTAGGAAGCTGGATCAAAAGACCTTAACTTGTTGCTGGGCAGTGGCTCATGCCTTAGACCCAGTACTCAGCAGGCAGAGGTAGGCAGATCTCATAAGTTCAAAGCCAGCCTGATCTATGGATCGAGTTCCAAGACAACCACGAGTGCAAAAAGAAACCCTGTCTCTAAAAGGCTGGAAAAAAATAAATAATAGAGCCTTACCTGCTAATGGACTAAGAGAGAAGTTTGGAAGTTTGTAGGGAAACCACACTCTAATGGCCTTAATGGGCAGGCAGGATCTTAACAATGTAGCAGCTTGCTCAGACCTGGTCACAGAGGCAGTGAAGAGCTTCCTGCCCCGGGGTGCTTAGGGTCGACTGCCCTGCTCCTTGAGTTATTTGTCACTCTTGTTTGGTAATTACATGTGCTCTCTGCTTCTTCCTTCTCTTTTAGGGCAGAATAAACCTTTTGGTAGTTGGAGATGCCACAAGATACATCCTGGCTGGCTCTGTGCAGAAATTCTTTTCTAACACAACACAGGTCAACATGACCATTAGCAATGTCAAGAAGGTAGCCGTGCTTTTGGCTGCTAACTCGTTTGACATAATTTTCTTGAAGGTGACTTCCACCATAACTGCGGAGGAGCAGGAGGCTGCCATGTTAATTAGGTAAAAATTTCCAAATCTTGACCTTGTCTTTAAAATCGCCTTTAAAACCTATTTCTTAAATACTAAGATATATTGATATATTAAATACATAAAATATATTAATGTACTTGATTGATATACAGTATATTGATATACTTGACATCAAATTAGTCCACTGTGAGTTTTAAGACAAAGCATGTCTTCATGGGTACAAGTTTCATAGTGCAGTTCTGTGGCCAGTTTGACGCGCCATTGTAACAGTTAACGTGTCAGTCTGAGCAGGAATACACAGGAGTGACATCAGAGGGGTTAATTGATCATAGAAAATGATTTGGTATATAATGCTGATATTAGTCCCATAGGTATGCTTTTTAAATAATTGTCATTACAGTGGCTCCTCTTTTCAGAGTTTATTATTTCAGAGTTCTAGTGGATATTAAAGCAAGTGGGCTTTAACAATTCTTTAATGTTGAAATATCTAATCAGAGTTGAGTGTTTCCTGCCTATGATTCTAAAAGAAGCTTGACAAAAATTCAAAATTCTATTTTCTCTTCCTTATATTATTTGGGATTTTTTTTTGTCTTAAATTATATGTGTGTGTCCTTTTCACACACACACATAGGTATTTGTTTTAAGGGGGTTTTAGTTTTATGTAAATTTTTCCCAATCCAGATCTTGCTGATTTTATTCCTATAGTGGTCTTGAACTTTCCTCTATTCCTCAACCTTCTTTTGTTTGTTTGTTTTGTTTTGTTTTTTTCGAGACAGGGTTTCTCTATGTAGCCCTGGCTGTCCTGGAACTCACTCTGTAGACCAGGCTGGCCTTGAACTCAGAAATCCGCCTGCCTCTGCCTCCCAAGTGCTGGGATTAAAGGCGTGGGCCACTACTTGGCTCCTCAACCTTTTTAAAACTAACCAGGAGTTTGAAAATGTGGATACAGTTTAGGTTATTTTATTTAAGAAAGAACAGCCCATCATATCCTCACTGATTTGAGAGGCAGACTTTTAAATTTTTTGCATCATTTTATTTTCTCAAAGTTAAAGGCATCTGTAGTTTAGTTTCTAGTTGAGCTCTTGAGTCTGATTTTTTTTAGTGATTATTTTGTTTCATTGTAACGCTTTCCCTTCAGATCTTACAAGAAGAAAAACACACATTTGCTGTTTGCTTTTATAATGCCTGAAAAAATTAGAGGTATGTATGTGACTGCCTGCTATAACATGTGCTTCATTTTCAAACAGAAATTACAAGGTTGGTGTTAACATGATTTCTGTAGGCTATATTTCAGAATATGGAGCTGATATTAGTTTCAATGAGCCACTGACCTTGGAAAAAGTGAACACTGTGGTAAACTACTGGAAAACATATTTTGCAAACACGGGTGAGTTAAAAATACATTTATAAGGGTTTAAAATAGTCATTAACATCTATAAAACCATGCTTGAACATTTCTAAATTGATTTCCCACTTTATGCCTTTTATTGTGAATTATCAATTTGCTGTGTATTTTATGAGTGTGTTTTTAATCATAGTCAGGAAATGCGTGTAAATAGGAGGGAAAATCTTTTGTTTTTATTTGCAAGAGAAGCTGAAATGTTGAGAAATTGCAGATGAGTTAGTTGCATGATGGGTGTGTGATGGAGGGTTCTGTTTGTTTTTGTTTTTGTGTGGGATTGTTACTATGTTTCTTTTCATTTGGTAACCTAGCTACCACCATATCTTTGTTTTTAAACTGCCATTGATCAGGCTACCTCATTACAGAGATATCCAAAACGTAGGGCACTAACCTGGAATTGCACAGCAACTCTGTTGCAAAACATAGTCATAATCATTTACCCCTTTAATGCATAAAGGGTCATTCTTTCTCTTTCATAGTTTTAGATACACAGCACTGATGACAATGTCTCAGTTAGACCTCTTCTTTGTAATCCCTTTCCTACTGTATTGTGTGCATTGCAGCACTTAAACAGTAATTAAATTAGCTTGTCCTTAAGGGGTGGGAGGCAGCCTTCAACTCCTGGAATTCATGTAGTTCAATAATTATTTTTCTTGATAGAGTCTGGGATACTAGCTGAAAAATCTTTCGGAATTAAGTTGGTATCACATGGAGAACATTGGGTGGGGAGTGGAGAGTTTTTGATATGTCATAAGAGTAAAATCTAAAGACCCAAGATAAAGTCTGATGGCTGTATTGACAATACTGTGTATACTTGTGACTTATTGAGCCCAACCATTTTAAGTGTTTTCAACACAGGCATGAGAAAATAATTATGTAAGGTGATGAGCACACTAACTTGATTGTGTTATTTTTTACATTGCATATGCTTATCAACTAGACACACTATAAATACACAAACACCACATTCACCGTTATATTTCCATAAGGCTAGAAACCTTTTTAAAACTTATTTCATACTTTCGTGTAACACACTGAAGACTGTTATATAGAAGCTTACATTCTAGAGTCAATGTGTCTGCCTCTTGACAGTGCTGGTTTCCAATGGTCAGAGTGGTTCTTTTCATAGCGCCTCCTCTCACCACGCCCTCTCTCCCAACCCCTACCCACTAAGGCTTCAGAGTTCTTCCTGGGTGTGACTAAGTATGTGGCCAGGGTCCCTTTGCAATCCGTTCTCTGGTCTGCAGTCAAGCAGCAGCTGCCCATCACCTGTCTGGCACCTTTGAAGGATCCCAGACATTCTCCAGTTGGTTTATCATTGGTCCGGGGACTAACAGCTGCAGAATTTTTATGGTCCCGAGGCCATAACTTGACAGTGCAGTTGCTTGACATTTACTTATAAATAGGAAGGTGATACATAAACTCAGTTGGGGACGCTATATAAAATATGTCCCTTAGATAGAAGGTTCTTACTGGTGAGAGGATCCTGGGTGCTGTGTGTGCGGCCTTTCTGTTTTCTAATTTTGGTGGTTTTTATGCTTCATGGGCTGAAACCTATCACTTGCTTTTTATTTTTAAAGCCCTGCTTTGTAAAAATAATTGGCAGTGATTTTGTGATTAAAATGAGCCTCTTTCCAAAGTCTCAATAGATACGGGAAACACCGAGTCGCCTCCAGATTGCCAACCGTACCTCCCTGCGTCCCGCGGTGAACTCGAAGGGCGTTTTTCTACAGATCTGTTGCTGTGGTTAGTTTTATTTATTTTTTTGACTTTTCCATGTCACCTATGTTTACCGTGTACGTTTTATTAAAGATACTGCAAAGAACTTAATAATAGGACACCAGCCCAAGTGCTGAGCATGGTTCAGAGAGAAGGGCTCTTTCCTGGAAGACAGGTGACAGCCTTCTGTCTCAGATCCTAGAGTCGAGATCATGAGTACACCTTACAAGATGATTCAACTCAATATCAGAAAGCACACTGATATTCAAATAAAATAACAGCAGACTCCCCCTTTTCACAACCCATTCAAAACACTGATATTTGCACAAGCACAGCTTACCTCGTCTGTCTACAGCACTCTCTTCCCATTGTCTGTTTTGAACTCATAAACTCAAAACTCCAACTACTGCATGCCTGTGATTTAGTTTCAGACATCCCATGAAGGAAGAACATTGTTTTGTTTTATAGGGCAGTCTCTCTTCTCCTATGCTAGCTTTGCATGTTTGATGAAACTCAGCTTTGTGTGACCGCTGCCCTCTCTTTCCACCAAGAATGTTTTAAGTAGAGCTTAGAGCACAGGGATGGACAAGCGCTGAAGCTGATGACTGCTGCTATGAAAAGTCTGAGTCAGGCATGTCTAGAGTGTGTAGAATGCAGCCATCTACTGTGTACAAGCACAAGGGAGGGGCTTGGCAGCCAGTTCTGTGGCAAACCAAAGATGACTTCACTTAAGTGGCACATGGATAGCAAAAGCCTGCGAATCTTATTTAGCAGCTGAGCCTCAAAGAGCTCCTTGGAGAGATGACCCCCTCTCTGGTGTGTGAGGTGTGTGTGTGGAGAGATGACTCCTCTCTGGTGTGTGAGGTGGGGAGTGGGAGATGACTCCTCTCTGGCGTGTGGGCTAGAGGAGGGTCCTGGGAGGTTGCAGGATGTTCAAATACTGCGTGAAAGCATTTCCAGAGTCTCCTAGCTTTGAAGTTTTCTTTATGCCTCAAGATCAAAGTAAAATTCTCAGTCAAGTTTTGCCCTTTTGAATAAAGAAAATAGAAGTACAGGGCTAGGGAGTTAGTTACCTTGGTCAATAAAGTACTTGTTTACAAGCTCAAGGACAGGAGCTTCAGACCCAGAACTCAAATATGAAAGCTTTAAGGTATGAGTGTTTAGAATCCCAGAACTGGGAAGGTGAAGACAGGAGGGGGCTCCTTGAGGCACCTGGCCAGCCAGCTTAGCCCACTGGGTGAGCTTCAGGCCTGTGAGACCCTGGGGAGCAAAGACACCAAGGTTGAGATATCTCTCTCTCTCTCTCTCTCTCTCTCTCTCTCTCTCCTCTCTCCCTCCCTCCCCCACTCTGTCCCTCTCTTCTTTCCTCTCTCTCCCTTCATCCCTCCCCCTCTCTCTCCCTCCCTTTCTCCCTTCTCCCCCCCCCACACAACATTTTTTCAAATATTTAAAAAACAATATAAAACAGTACACAAGGGGCCTGTAGAGATGGCTCGGCAGTTAAGAGCACTGGCCGCTCTTCTAGAGGAACCAGACTCAGTTCCCCGCACCCAGTCACCTTGTCTGTGACTCCAGTTCTTGGGGTCCCGTTCCCTCTCTTGGCAGCCGTGGGCTCCAGACACAAATGTATTACATATATACCCATAAAATAAAAATTAGTGTAGTTCAAAACATAAAGTTATAGATCTCAGCCTTCCTAATGCCATGACCCATTAATAGAGTTCCTCACGTTGGGGTCTACCCTAACCATAAAGTTATTTTGTTGTTACTACTTAATAATTAACTTTGCTATAGTTACGAATGTAATGTAAACACTTTTGGAGATAGAGGGTTGAAGGCCCACAGGTCGAGAACCACTGTTCCAGATAATAGAGTCAGAACAACATCCATTAAAGGTAAAATTTAAAAGGAGAGAAACCTTTGCTGATCAAGTTGGAAAAGAAAATGTAAAGTTGCTCTGTTTGTTTCTCTGTAAGGGACCTTAACTTTAAAATATGTATTTCATGTGTTTGGGAGTGTTTTGCTGCACGTATATTTGTGTACCACAGACATATAGTGCCCTCAGAGGCCAGAAGAGAGCATCAGATGCCTTGGAACTGGAGTTACAGATGGTTATGAACCACCACATGGGTGATGGAAATTGAATTTAGGTCCATCTAACTCTGTTAATCACTGAGACTTCTCTAGCCCCGTGGGCCTTAACTTTTAAAGGGTAAATACAGCTGTTGTGTGATTTACAGTGGGACTGTGAGACCCTGTAGAAATTGTGAATAAAAACTGCATCCAATCTACCTAACATCATAGCTTGCCCGTGACATCCTCGGAACACCTAATGTCATTTCACAGTTGGGCAGGGGCCATCTTGTTCAGTCTGTTTTATTGCAGGCCATCTGAGCACCCACTACCATATGTAATTATCTAATACAGCTGGAAGGGACATGGACTGGCATTGCAATGCTTTTACAACACCGTGAAGTTAAAAAATGTGTTGCCAGTGACTGCTAGTAATTTAGAAGAGCCATGATTAATAAGATTAGAATGCCTTAGTCCTGATTATATTTGTATTTAATCAGTGTATTTTAGGATTTTGATCACTGGACTTATGATATTTTTGAAATCTGAAGGAAAAGATTCACTATTAAATGCATCAGGTACAGTGATTTACTATATTCTCCGCCTTTGTGTGAAGCAGGAGACGCGCTCTGTCTGATTAGTTAATTGCTACTTACTGTTGACAGTTGCCTGGCAATTTTTTTCTTTAATATGTGACGTGATTCTCACTTGCTTGTAGCTCTGAACTGCAGAAAAATGACACTGGAAATGGATTAAGGGCCCCATCGCCGATTCCAGACAGAAACAGAATGGCTTCTTTTCTTCACTCAAGCAAAGAAAAGCTGAGACGGTGGGTGCCAGTGGAACCTGTGGTGCCAGGTTATTCCTTCACACAGAGAAACCACATCCACAAATCCCATAACTTTAACACTGCTAAGGTCTGGATGAAACGAGTGAATGTGAGCACTGAATATGCCACCCACCCAGCATTTGGTCCCTGTGAGGACCAAAGAGCTGAGCGGGTGCCACTGTGCCACTGCCACAGCATGATGGGAGAGCAGTAACGACTCTGCGTGGCGGGAACAGAAGTATTCTTCTGCAGTTCTCCTCATTCTCTGTGTATTCACAAGTTTTCTTAATACACATCAGAACAACACGTAATGGTATTCTTCCTTGTGAAAGTGGTGTATATCTATGTAGCAAAACTATAGAAAAGGGGGCAATTATTGTCAACAGTTGTCATCTATAGATAATAATGGCTTAATGTTCTTGCTTTAAGCCCTTTTTTTGTATTTCATTCTTGTTTAAAATATATTATTCCCACTGCCAATGAAATTCTGAAGACCTGATTTACCATAATTCACTATTAGGCAACTGATAATGTTCTACTGAGACTGCTTCGTCCACAGAGACTCTGCTGCTGTGTGTTTTATCTTAGATACTTTTGTAAGTGGAGTTTTTCTGTGTGAAATGTTCAAAGCCTTCAAGTGTTCAGCTGTTGGCCCTCGATGCTCTCCCCTAGAATAGCTCTTGAGACGATTCTGCAGACCCCAGATCCTGAGGCGCACTGAAGCACCACGCATCTTCTCCCCAGCTGTGTGCCAAACCATAGATATTTTCTGTCTGTTTTTCTTCTGTTCTGAAATTAAGAGAAACTTGGGGACTTTCCTAAGGTTCCAGACAGTAATTGTCAGTTAGTCTGCGCGTGATGAGGCTGTAACTGGACAAAACAAGGACTTAGGGGAGAATGCCAAGGGATTAAATCGATTTTGAGTCAATGAGATCTACATTTCCCACGTGTCTCTCCTGAGACACATTCAAGATTTAGTGTCCTTTGGATGCTGGCCTGGACATCGCCTTGTATTCTAGTTCATCTGCTTAGGAAAACTGTCTTCTCGCTTTCCTCCAGCTCAGGCCACAGCATGATATGTGAAACTCACATGGTACAAGACACAAATGATTTATTTCTTGGTAAAAATATGGTCCAAACCTAGATCCTGGCTCTCCCTGGCCTGCTAAGCTTCTACTGTGAAGTTAAAAAGTGACATCTATATAGCATGTGATTCTCTCCTGAGGGCAGAGTGTCTGCAGATCTTCCTGGGCTTTGAGGGGTGTGCTTTGTACTGTCTGGGCACCCCAGGTACCCCAGCAGTGGGCCTGGAACTAGCATGGCACAGACTCTGGTAGTTGTTCCTTTGAGTGGGGACCCTGGGGGTTGTGATTGCAGGAGCCGCAGCCTTCCTCTTAAGCAGGGGTCAGATGAAGATAGGGACAGTCCACTTTCACAAGATTCCAGGAAAAAGAACAAAAAGGTAATGCTTCATTATTTTCATGCAATTGTTTGAACAGAGAGCGCATCAAGTTTTGCTGCCAGCAGCTGCGCACGCTCCTGCCGTACGTCAAGGGGAGGAAGAACGATGTGGCTTCCGTTATCGAGGCCACAGTTGACTATGTGAAGCAGGTCCGGGACTCTCTCGCTCCAGCCATTTTGGCCCAGGTACTCAGTTTCTAAAGTCCTATTCATACTTCCATGCACCATAGTTTATTTTTGTTTCTATAGCTGCACATCCATGTGTCTGTAGGTCTGCTTTCACAGATGTATCTTTGTACTTGTTTAGATTACAGACTCCATTCAGCGCAATAAAAGGTTCTCTAAGAGACAGATGCCCATCGAGCTGTTCCTTCCCTGCACAGCCACGACACAGAGGTATGGCAAGGGCGTGTGAATCCACGGTCTGGGCGTTGTTTCCTCTCCTTGTTCATGTGGATGACGGTACAGGAACCCAAGACATACACAGCAAGAGCCCTGGTTTTTGTCAGGGATTCATGACTGTGTCCCATTGCCAGTACTGATCTTCTCACTACTGTGATGAACACATCCAGTATCCCCAGGGATGTGGGCTTCCATCCTATGACACACACCCAGTTAGCCCTGAGAACCCTAACATGGGGCCTTCTGATTCCATCTCAGTGACTCTGCATATTCAGCAGGGGCAGGATGGATTCTATAATCCTCTGTAGGGGTTGAGGGCTGTGGAACATCTAGAACTAGCTAGGCAGTCCTGAAACTCACAGGTACAAAACATGACATGCCAAGAGATGACTTGCTCACTCAAGCCTTGTAAGTTCTGCAAGCAAAGGAACAGAAAAGACTTTTGAAGGATCCTCAAAGGTCCCAAGTACCACTATGTTATATTTAAATAATTTATAGCTGAGACTTGTTTTTTAGATATTGACAAATAGAAAAGCTTTAAGGACCTTGGAGAGATGGCTCAGGAGTTCAGAGCATTGACTCCTCTTGCAGAGGCCCTGGGTTCAGTTTCTAGCACCCTCATGGCAACTTACAACCAACTTTAATCAGGTTCCATAGGGCCTGATGTCCTCTTCTGGTCTCTGTAGGGACTGCATAGGTATGGTACACAGATGTGCATGCAGGCAAACACTCATACAGATAAACAAATCTTTTAAAACACTATTTAGAAAAGCCTTTGAATTCAGCACTGTCACTGTTGTCTACCTGGAGGGATGTGCAAAGCGAATCTTTCTTGTCTTTCCAGGGAAGAGGCCATGCTGACAAGCGCCTACTCACCTGTGCAGGAGATCCAGCTCCTGGCTGACCAGGGCTTGGACGTGCACTCTGTGCCTGCCGCGGGAGGGCCTCTGGAGGGAGCAGTGGGAGGTGAGCGATGCCCGACACGGTGAGGCTCCCAGAGCAGGTGGCTAACGGCTCTGCGGCCCCCAGGTCCCCCTGAGTCCATATTTAGTTCTGCTCTAATCACGTGGTCAAGTGGAGCCGAAACATCGCTCAGTGAGTCCTGGCTGCACCATCCTGAAGTATTTACATGGAGTCTTTTAGTTCCTTTTGTATTACTGTGGCAGAATTCCTGACAGAGACTCCAGAAAGGAAACGTTTAACTTCTAATGTTAGATAATTTAGTCTGAGATGGCAGAGGTAAGCGTGGCACCATTCACACAGTAGGACATCACCAGTAGGGCATGGCACCATTCACACAGTAGGACATTACCAGTAGGGGACCAGGAGCAGGATTTGCCCAGTAGGACCTCACAAAGCAGGGTTCAGGACTCTGTGTAAAAGGAAGCAGAGATGGAAGGCCCAGTTCTGGCCAGCCGTATTCCAGCTGCGCCTAAAGGTCACACAGATGCACACAGCAGTGCCACCAGCCGGGAACACGTTTCTAAAGCGGGTCTGGAGTGACATTTCACATTCAACCACAAGAGTCTCTTAGGAGCAGAAGCAGTGGCTGCTCTTGCAGAGGTCCTGGGTTAGTTCCCAGCACCCACATGGTAGCTCACAACCATCTGAACCTCCAACTGCAGAGACTCAGGGAGTCCTGCACACACATGGTAAACACACGTGAATGTGTGCAAATACACATATAAAATAAAACATATGTAAAATTTTTAAAAAGTTATCCAAGAAATTGCCTCAAAATTGAACATAATTGCCAAAAGTATATCTTGCTAACAGATGATAAGTATATTGATAAGTTCATTTCTCATAGAAATGAAATCTAACAGGAAGCACAGTATCTCTCAGCACCCAGGAAGGGTTGGTTCCAAGTCCCTCTGCAGATACCAGATCCTCAGAGTCTCAAGTCCCTTCTATAAAATGGAACATACTTTGCATATAACCTGGCCATATACTGTTGCCTCTTTGAAGTCTGTTGTGGGTTGATGATACCTGATATACAATGTAAATTTACACAAATGATTGTTACATTACATTGTTTAAGGAACAAAGTCTGTTCATGTTTTGTATAGCTTCACTGTAGTCAATTTAAAAGCAGAAAATGAAAACCTTTGGATCCATGGTTAGTTAATCCCCAGCTCCAGGGTATAGAGGACTGACTGTGCTCACTAATTCAATGCTGACTGTGCGCTGAGCATTTAGAAAGTTGGTTTATTTACTTCTTTTAGGTCTTTATTTAGAGGCCCTGCCCTGAGTCCTCCGATCCACCCAGTTAAATGCACTCGTTCCTGTGTGTCCACACAGGACAGCCCGCTCTCAGCCCACTTGTCCTCTTGGATTCGTCTTCACAGTACCTAACACCTGTGCTCTTAACGTGTGTGCTTTGTCTTCAAAAACTAGGGTGGGGCCATGCTCAGTGCCTCTTCAGGATATATCCTTATTCACAGTACTGTTTATGTTCTGTAAAAACAGTGTTGATGACAGACAGTACGTCCAGGGCTTTCTGTACTTGAATGTTTTGTGAAATTGCATCACCCAGAGAGACCACTCTGGGAAAGACAGTTATGCTAGGACTGTATGTAATTTTCCCCTCTAGATTGGTCATCCCATTTTAATCTAACTTTAAAAAATACGTATCTATCTTATGTGTGAGAGTGTTTCCCTGCACACATGCATATGTACCATGTATATGCAGTACCCGTGGAGACCAGAAGAGGGCGCTGAGTCCTCTGGACCTGGAGTTGGAGTTATGGGCTGCCTGTTGTGTGTGATGGAAACCTAAACCAGTCCCCCACCACAGCGGGGTGCTCTTAACCGCCGAGCCAGCTGGCAGCCCTGGAGAAGACTTTAAAACATCACATGCTTTACAAATCTGGATTCTAGCTACTTTGTAGAACTAAATATAACTCTGTGTTGGTCTAACCTGCTTATAAGAAAAAAATAAGCCAAACTTTCTTTGTAGCTAAATGTATTTGTTTTTAGTTTTTTTTGTTTGTTTTGCTTTGTTTTTTCTCATATTCTTCCTTGCTTTAGAGGAACGGAGTTAGGGTTTCTATTGCTGTGGTAGAACTCCATGACTGAAAATCAGCTTGGGGGAGGAAAGGGTTTGGTTCATCTTACTTCTTGCAGTCCATCATCCAGGGTGGTCAGGGCAGGAGCTCAAGGCAGGAACTTGGAGACAGGCACTGAGTTAGAGGCCATGGGAGAATGCTGCTTCCTGGCTTTTTCATCTTGCTTCCTTCTAAACCCAGGACCACCAGCCCAGGGCTGAGCCTCCCACACCAATCAAGAAAATGTACTGTGGACTTACTAGTCTTTGGGAGTCCCTTCTCTCTGTCTGTCTGTCTGTCTGTCTCTGTCTGTCTCTGTCTCTATCTCTCTGTCTCTCTATCTCTGTCTGCCTCTCTCTCTCTCTCTGACACACACACACACACACACACACACACACACACACACCTGCCTCTCTGAAATCTCTTGAGATACATGAATGCTAATGTACAGTGTTTATAGCGGTTACAGAAACAGGCACTGGGCTTTCCACCCATGAATAAGTGCAGTCACTGCGTGCAACACGAGGAGATGAGACAGAGGGCCCTGTATTTACAATGTGGTAGTCAGAGCCACACAAGTGTGCACAGTGCTTATAGATACCTGTTCTCCTTCTTGTTACAGCTCACCCAGGCTCTGTTTCAGAGAGCTCTATCGAGGATCTTTATAAGACTCGTGTCCCCAGCACGACTCTCTCTCTGAATTCCTTCCATGCTGTAAGATACCCTTCGGGCCCCGCCTCTCCCCGTGAGGCAGCTGCCAGAACAAATCAGAGCATTCCCATTTATTTACCACCCACCGCGCCCAGTGTGTCCAACTTTATTCCTGCACGCTGCAATGGCATGCTTCGCCCAGCACGCCCAACCAGTCCCGATTGTCTGGTAAGTGAGTAGGAGACTTCTGGAGTCTGTGAGTGAGACTGGATGCTCTCCAGCCTGCGAGGGCCCTGGTCCAAAGCTCCGAGTCTGCACCCCAAGAGCTGTGCTGGTTTCCGAGTCACGATCCGAACCGTGACAAGCGCTGGGGTTAACCCAGTCCCTTATTCTCCGCACTGCAGACCCAGTGTCTGGATGTCTGCTGTCGTGAATCTGGATGTGGCCTAGCTAGTCTAGCAGTAGGTGACCAGGTGGAAACTGGCTTTTTTGGATCTATTTACCTCGCCCTCTCCCCTGTGCTTCTACCCAGAATTCCTTGGATGTGGCAGCCCGTGCTTTGATCTTCATTCTCACCTGACCCCCTAACAGCCTCTGTTGTCTCTTGGCATCAGTGGGTCCCCTCCCCAGATGGAAATCCATCCTTCATTCCGTCAGGCAGAGTGCAGATACTGGCTTTCATGCACCAGTCGGTCAGGCACCCTCGGGCTTTAACACTGTGCTCCCTGGCATTTCTGGGAAAGTAGTGTCTACAGCTAGTACACTCACACTCGTGAAGTGTTGGGGATACAACCAGAGAAGCAGGCAGCTGTGATATGGATTGAAGCGTGCAGATAGAGGACATATAGTTGAGTTAGTTATTGCTGACCCATGGAGAAGTACTTGCAGTCTAAGCCAAGATCTAGAGACAAAAAAAATTAATCTCAAGGGGAGTCTGGAATCAGAGCTGAGCAAAGAAAACTGTCTGAGGCCGATGGACCAGTGTCACACAGCGCAGTGCGTCTCTTCACTTTAGTTTTTGGTTACTGACGTGTACTTACCTTACATATCTTTTGTTGTAGAGTTTTTATAAGACAATAATTATTTTTGTTATTTTTATTTTGTTTTGGTTTTTGAAGTATGGGTCTCTCTCTCTCTCTCTCTCTCTCTCTCTCTCTCTCTGTGTGTGTGTGTGTGTGTGTGTGTGTGTGTGTGTGTGTGTGCGCGCATGGGGAAGTGAGAGGACAAGTCTCGGAGTTGTTTCTTCCTTGTTGAGGCTTCTCCCTTGTTTCTGCTGCAGTGCACTCCGGGCCAGGAGCTTCCAGCCGGCTCCCACGCAGCCTCGTCCAGCATCTTCCGTGGGTTCCAAGAGTCAGACTCAGATCACCAGGCTTCCCAGCGACCCACTGGGCCGTCTCCGCAGCCTCAAGACGGTAGTTACTTCTAAGAAAAAGTAGTATTTGAAAACATGTAGGTGTAGTTGCCTGAAGACGCCAGTTAGCTTTATTAACTTTCATGATACAGAGATGCATTTGTGACATTGTGAGTAAGTATGGGCTAGACTCAATTAATGAGCTCTCCTCCCTCCCCACCATTCCTGTGTGAGGCTCATATTCTAGAGCACACGCTGGGCACGGTTGTTCAGTCGAGGAAGCAGGGACAAAGAAAGATTGGAAAGCTGCTAACCCTGTGGTCAGATAAATGTGCCAGAACCTTCCAAAGGTGCATAGGAAGATCGTTGATGGCAGTGACAGCCTGGTGTTCATCTAGGTTGGGGTTTCCCTGGCCAGAGAGCTGCAAGCAGCAGATGCCTGAGTGACCCTCACACACATTCATTCTACCAAAAAAAATTAATAATAATTGTTCACTTTGTGAAAATCCTACTACAAAGAAGCCCCATGTGGACCAGGAAGGCACACTGGTACTTCCAGGCCACCAAACACAGCTCCTGCAGCCTGCTCAGTGTGGCTGTCATTGATTTCTAGTGGCATCTTTTCTAGATTTAGCACTTTAAAGAGCCCCATTTCCTCATTCATCATCCAAACTAAAATAACCAGGGAGGTGTGGGCAGCGCCCTGCCCCGCTGGTGAAGTGGGCACGTTCTTACGCCTCCCATGGCAGTCGGCAGCCTTGTCCTTGGGGGAACGGCAGGCACTGCTTCCCTTGCCGGACCCGCAGGTTTCTGCCTTGTCCTTCCCTTGTACGGGGTGCTTGAGCAGCGGCTGGAAACAAGGAGGGAGAAGGATGGTAGTTTTATATTTCACTGAAATGTTCTTACACAAAAGTTTTATTGTTAAAGTGTCTAGGTTTACTCTGTAATCCATTGTTTTGTTTAATAAAATGTTTTCTCTTTTAGTAATAGTGTGCAAGGAATTTGATTTTATTAAGTGTTTGAGAAGCTTAATAATTACTTTGACTTTTTTTCCTGGTTATAAGTTCTTTGAAGATGCCAGAATGGCAAACTGTGGATATGGGGCACGTGGTATGAGGGCACGCGGTGTGAGGGCACGCGGTGTGAGGGCACGCGGTGTGAGGGCCACGGTGTGAGGGCACGCGGTGTGAGGGCCACGGTGTGAGGGCACGCGGTGTGAGGGCACGCGGTGTGAGGGCACGCGGTGTGAGGGCCACGGTGTGAGGGCACGCGGTGTGAGGGCACGCGGTGTGAGGGCCACGGTGTGAGGGCACACGGTGTGAGGGCACGCGGTGTGAGGGCACGCGGTGTGAGGGCACGCGGTGTGAGGGCCACGGTGTGAGGGCACGCGGTGTGAGGGCACGCGGTGTGAGGGCACGCGGTGTGAGGGCACGCGGTGTGAGGGCCACGGTGTGAGGGCACGCGGTGTGAGGGCACGCGGTGTGAGGGCACGCGGTGTGAGGGCACGCGGTGTGAGGGCACGCGGTGTGAGGGCCACGGTGTGAGGGCCACGGTGTGAGGGGACTCGGCGTGTCCAGCTGGGGTCTGTGCCTCTCACATGGATGACTGCAGCGCAGTTGCTCTGGCATTGGAAGAGAAGATGGTGAGATGCTTTAGGTTCTGTGAGTGTCGTCCTGTCCCTGGCTGGCCGCTCTCACTGCTGGAAATGCTGCTGGGGAGGGGGGTGATTGCTCCAGGTGACACCTGGGCTCTGAGAGAGGCGATGAGGGACTCTAGGACAAACCGCACCGAGCGTGACTCCAGGA
This sequence comes from Apodemus agrarius, assembly GCA_964023405.1. NCBI lineage: Eukaryota > Metazoa > Chordata > Mammalia > Rodentia > Muridae > Apodemus > Apodemus agrarius. The sequence goes on along the minus strand of OZ030007.1, from coordinate 112,949,629 downwards.
GCCATTCGTCTGCTTCCTGCTCCCTCCATCCCCGTTTTCCTTTCGCTGTGAACAGACGCCTGCCCGACTCACACTTAAAGCCTTCATATTCGAGGCTGTCGATGCTAAAATTCCACCCCTGAGGGACACATGAGAACATCTGTTACTCCCAAGACCCCAACCACAGACAAAGGTGTAGTTGCCTGAAGTTCTCTCTGAGGAGCCAATGACTTCATTAGGTTTCCTCACAAAACTCAGGGGAGGGTTTATTTCAGGGGTGTTAGTGTCCCACCAGCAAAGGCTATGCCTAAAATGTCTTCATCAGGGCTGACGGCTGTCCTGTAGCTACAGATATGGAGCCCCTTTCTCTGGTCTTTCTCAGCTGTGTACTCCAGCCCCTCCACAAAGCCACGTCAATCCCAGCAGTGATGGAGTCCCAAGATGGCGGCTGCTCTAGAAGGTTGGTCACACACAGCAGCCTGTTCCAGACTCCTGAACTTCATGCAAGTGTCCAAAATCTTCTAGGTGGAAGTTCATTTTTAAGCAATTATGCTTTTCCAGATAAGCTCTTCTCTCAACCAAAGACATAGCAGGACTCAGCCTATGAGTTTTTTTTCATTCTGTGCATGGGTGTATGCTATGTGTCTGTGGTGCATGCACGTTTAGAGGCCAGAGGAAAATGTCCAGTGTCATCCTCCATTGCTCTCTGCCCATTTATTGCCTTGATCCAGGGCCGTTCGTGGAACCCACAGCTTCTAATTCATCCAGGCTGGCTGGCAGGTCAGCTCTTAGATTCCACCTGCATCCACCCCGTAAGCAGGAGTTACAGGCACACACGGTTCGAGAGTTTTGAACACTCTTATCCACCGACCCATCTCGCCAGCCCCAGGATTTTCTTTTAAAAAGCAAGGTATCAGGTCATGAGACAGTATGGTATTGTTTTCTTAATGAAAAAAAAATGTACAAGGAGGTTGCCTAGAGTAAATGAGAGCTGCTAGGCTTCCGTAGTAGAATTAGCAAGCTGTGGTAGATATCCAGTGTGGAGGGGCAAAGGATGAAGGCAGACGCCCATGCTTCCATCTTCTGTATGTACTTGGCAGAGTGTCACCAAAGAGTAACCGCCCTAATTGTGATTTGCAGTGCGGCAGGATGCCCTTGTGGATGTTACCTAATTGCATCCAGATACATACAGTACAGGCAGGAGATCTGAATGCAGATGATGTCATCCTTTTCTGATACTACATAATTCATCCAAAGGAGCCACTTGGTCGGGCTTCTCATGGAGACCGCTTCCAGAGATCTCATGTATATGGGGTAAAACCTTCAAAGACCATGTGACTCTGCATTTCTCCTTATTTCTAGCTTCTAGAAGTTTTAAAGCTTTGCCAATGCCAGGTCTTTGTCTAGTATGCAAACTAGCTATCTGTTGTACAGTGAGTAAACCGCTGAATGGGACTCGCTTCTCGTTGGTCATTCCCCCATCTGGTCTGCCTGAGTCTTTGGGATGACATGCCTGGTCCATCAGGGATTCCAGTTTCATTCCTAAAGATCGATGGTTCTCCCGTATGTGTAATCACTTATCCACGGGAATGGGAGGGAACTTATTTGATCACTTTCCAGGCCACACCCCCCAGGGCTGGCACTCTGCACAGACAGATGTGCTAGTATGTATCTGATTAGCCTACCTCAACACTCCCGATACGCCTCACTGGATGCAGATACCTGAAGCAGACATGGAAAAAGAATGGGCAAGCAGTCTCTCTTCATTGACCGGAAAACCTGGCCACACTTATAGATTTATTAAAACAACAATAACAACAAAACCATCCTGACTCCAGTGAGAGAGGGGAGGCTGGATTTAGGGTGTATCTAGAGGGAGTGGACACTGAAGAAGCCTGCTTTTGAGTTTGTATTGAAGGTGTTGTCTAAAGTAGACTACCACTGTACAACAGTGAACGCTGGACAGCCCCAGCAGACTGATCCCAGCCCCGAGCCTCTGGGCAGTTTCCTGCAGGAGCTCTTGGGAGTGCCACTGGCCTCGGGCTCTCCTCTGCTGCGTGGGCTCCCTGGGATGTGGGATGAGAAGGCAGAGCAGGACGCCCAAGATCACCTTGGTTAATGTGGTTTCATCACCATGGAAACACAGAACCCCCGTGCAAGACTGAGAAACTCCTTATCTCTGTTTTCCAAGGCTGGTTTTACATTCCAGGATAATCATCTTTCTGAAAACAATAAAATAATTGGAGAGCACAGGCAGCTATGCTTTAACAACAGGATCTTGTATGCAGCTGTTTCTCAGACTCCTATAAAGCTTTTTAAGAATGCTTTTCTCAACACGAAGGTTACTAGGCAGTCCGGTTACGAAGCAGGTATATACTGTATGCTAAGATGCCAGAGAATGGGTTTCCAGAATGTCTAGTCAACTTGTTTTGAAAAGTGGCCTTTGCAAACAAATATTTCTTGTAAGTTTAATTTAGAGAGGAACAACTGATAGCATTCTATAAGACATTAAATTCTTATTCCTTTCAGCCTGCCGTCAGAATAAAAGCCTAATTTTGAAAATCAGGCCTAGGGCTTAGGCAAAAGTGCATCATTTTAAAAACACCCAAAACAGGTTTCAACCTTGCAAGTGTCACAAAGATTATTGTCCCCCACAGTCTCAGCTCAAGTTTGAACTAGGAACTACTGAAAAGTAAGATATTGCATGTGCATCGGGGTCAGTGCAGAGCCGAGAAGGCACTGATCTCTCCTGTCTTAGGGCCATCCTGGTACTCCCCTGTGCCATGCTAATACCCATGCTCACAAAATAGTAAGGAGTGAGAAGCCTGCTGGATTTAAACTCTGGAGGTCTATTTTATTTTATTTGCTATATTCAAAAATGTCAAATTGACATGCTGATTTTATCTCCTAGTGGGATGCTACAATTGAGCTATCTTTAACTACTGCATACTGATTTTAAAGAGTTTCTATGTGTCTTGCCTGCATGTGTGTATGCACCACTTTTCAGTCTGGGGCTCGAAGATGCCAGAAGAGGCACTAGATCCCCTGGGGCTGCAGTTACAGGTCATTGGAAGCAACAATGGGGGTTCTGGGAATTGAACCTGGGTCCTCTGCAGGAGCAGCCTGTTCTCTTCTTAGCCACAGAACCATCTTCCAGCTCCCAAAATACTGATTTCTAAATCCCTTGCTAGAAGGTGTTCTATAATATTCATTTCCCAACGCAGTAGTGAGCTCTTTCTCAGAATAGCAGTAAGTCAAATGCTGGGCAAAAATACCCCAAAGCCTTTCACCGAGTTCAGGGAAAGAGACAACTAAGAGTCCAGAAAAGCTATTTTTTTTAAAGAAGCAAAAATACTATCGGGGGAAATAAAACTGTACACAAACAGAATGTCTTGGCATGAAGGGACATTTTAAAGGTTTAATCTCAACCCCATACCTGTGAGAAATTTCCTGCAGAATCTACTAAGCTCAAAATCCTTGCTAGCTATCTTGAGACTTGTGGGAAATTGAGTATGGAGAAAGGAATTCCTTTCTTGGCCACCATTGTCGATAGCTGATTACAATGTAAATATTATTGCTGGCCACAAGAGCCTTTAGAAAACCTACCCTAGGATTCATCTGGTAGAGAATGTTTATATGTTCTGTAGATGTCAATTCTGCCTGACATGAAAAGTCTACAGATGCACAAAACTGGAGGGCTTGTGTCAGCAGAGGGCAGAGTCAGAGAGAGCATGCTAAGATATATTCATATAGGACCTTGGCTCTGGTCCAGTCAAGGCTGGAAAAGTATGCCCAGTTCCCTACCCCACCAGCAGTGCGGGTTGGAGTCCACTCTGTGAGGAGGCCTGCCAGGTCGAAGCCCTGACCTGGCTCAGCAGGGGTGGACGCCCGTGTGTTTGTGTAAGTGGCCTGGTCACGGAAGACTTAAATAGCTTATGAAAAGATGCCTGGCCAGCAGTCCAACGCAGATTAACTGTGTTAGGGAAATTGGGTTAAAATGTTAAATCTCTGCTACTAGAATTGGCTTTGTGTCATTTGGGTATTTTCTACAGATGCTTCTGAGAGCGCAAGAATACTAATCAGATCCACACCAGTCGTGGCAAACTTCCAGCTGAAAATTGCTTTTCACTGTCTGTGTGGCTCGTCTGCCCCCTCTTACACAAAAGCGGGGTGAAACGGCGGGCAATTGTTTCCCCATATCCAGGCCCCACCTCCCCAAGTTCCTAATACCACTCTTTTCCGCTTCCCAACATCCCCCTTGTCGTGAATACAATCTATTCTCTATATGACCCAATGGCTGATGCTTGTTCACCGTTCAGACACGTGAACAAGCCTCCCGTGAGAGGCAGCTACATGTCCTGGGAAAGGCTCCAGGTCGGAAATCACAATTACGCCATAAACGCTATCCCGCCACTCTATCAGGCGACTTCCCTCTCTCCCTTTATTTGTTTTCTTTTTTACATTAATAACTGCATTGCTTTCCTTATTAATGTTCGATTGAGGCTACAGTTGATAAAGTTCCTGACACCTATCAGACTCTCAGCACAAGGCATTTCCTATGTCACCTGCCTCCTAGCAGTCTGCGTGCTTACTAAGACACTGTACGAGATCTCAGTTCTTAAACCCACTGATGCCTCTCATCCCAGCTCCACAGGACTCTAAACAGCAAGGGATTGGGTTCCATTGAGCTATTATATTAGTATTCGTTCCCTCTTGTTAAGTCTTAAACTAGGCAACAGTTAAGGGTGTTGATTGCTCTTCCAGAGGACCTGGGTTCTGTCCCCAGTCACGGAAGCTCGCAACAGCATTTCATGTACACAAACCCTACCCCATAACCACACATTTACACATAATTTTAAAAACAAATTTTATCTGGGCACTGTGGTGCATCAGCACCAGGAGGCAGAGGCAGGAGGATTTTTGTGAGTTCACAGCCAGTCTTGCCTAAATGGCAATTATCAGGCCAGCCAAAACTTCATAGTGACACCTGTCTCACAGAAACGAAACACACTGCAAAAGTAACCACTCATAAGATACTGACACGTTTCCTTCTAGATTATTCTTATATAAACATGCAGGGTGAAATTATATGAGCTATACATGTAGAGGCACATTTTGGTTTCTTATAAAAATTAAAACCATGATTTTGCCTTTTTTTAATTGCTGAAGCATTCTAGTTTAAGACTGTCTCAAAGAATATTTAGTTTTCCAATGGTAAGAATATGGTTCCTGACTTTGTATGTTTTCACAAACAATATAACAATAATTGTTTACTGAATCTTTTTTTATTTAGCAGTCAATGTTCTGTTCTGGTCCCATCTCTCACTTATAAGGGTGAATGGTCTAGCAGGAAATTTATGAAATTAACATAGCAATAAATATAAAATGTCAGTCGGGTGTGGATGCTCAGAGGTGAAGTGGTACTCGAGATGTAAAATAAAGTTCCAGGCTGTGGGATAAGACATCACTGACGCATGTTGAGGAGGTGGGGCCTGGGCACTGGAGGAATCCAGTAGGGAATCAATGGGATTATAAATAAATGGCTATAGATATTAAATGTCTTTTCATTTGTCTTCTAGCAGTCTTAAATACCCTAAAGAAAAAGGAAGCAGGGTTGGGACAGGATGTTATTTGAGATAGGGGAGTCTGGGGGGAACTCTGATGGGGTGACACCTGGAAATAAAACTAAAAAGGAGAAAGCAAGCCAGGCAATGGCTCTGGGAAAGAACATTCTAGATAAAAGAGCAGGGCCTGCGAGGGCTGTCCCTTGCCAGTGCCGGTGAAGATGGAGGGAGGTCAGCAGGGCTGGAGGGAGGAAACGGTGATATGAGGACTCGGGGATGCATGCGGGGCTCCAGGTGCCTCTGCTAGGACCTTGGCTTCTTACTAGACAGAAGCCAGGGAGGAGGAGACAGGCGCGATCTGACAGAGTGCAGGGAGCAAGAGCGGGGTGGTGGCTGAGAGGCTGTCAGGAGTCCAGGCAACTGACCAGGGCCGCTGCCCGTGAACGGTGCCGTTGGACTGGTGAGAGACAAAGAGGAGAATAGCGTGTGTAGATAGCCTTTACTTTGTCACAAAGCAGGAGATGCTAAAATGAGGGAGTATGTAGAGCTTAGGATATGAGAAACTTCTGTATGTCTTCCTTCTTGTTTGGAATGTCTATGTGGTGAAGGAAGGCCTTTGTGCATAACAGTGTAACAGAGCTGTGTCCCTGAGTAGCTAGAGGCTGCTGAGAGACCTCTGAGAGGGTCGGTCACTGGGACACGGGGGAAGGCAGCAAACACCAGGTCAGACGCTGATACAGGTGATGGTGAGTCGACAGAAGAACTGGAGGGAGAGGGAAGAAAGTTCCAAAATTGTCTTCTGGGATTGTGAGAGAGTGAACAAACATATGGGAACATGCCAGATCCTACAAGCATGGGTGTGAAATGAGGCCACTCAGATCATCTGCATGCTCTTCAGGGGGACTGCGGCCTGTGGGGCTGTGTCGATGGGTGTAATCAGGGCAGGCTTCACCAGGAACTGTTGACAGGGAGGAAAACTCACAGGAAGCCATTTAGAAGGACGTGATTAGTAGAAGCCAAGGAAGGCCGGGGGAGCCCCTTACAGTGCGGGGGGGGGGGGGGGAAGGAAGGCCAGGGGAGCACCGTCAGAAGGAAGGCCAGGGGAGCACCGTCAGGAGAGATGGTGCTAGATTGTCAGCAGGTTGAGGCTCATCTCTGTGCGCCTGGATGTTGTTGATCTCAGGATGTTGAGAAGATGGCGCGTGGTGTTTCCTGTTCCTCTAGAACACCCAGGTTTGGTACCATCACCCATGTCAGATGGTTCACAACCACCTTTAACTCCATTCCAGGGTATCAGAGTACTCACAACACACACACACACACACACACACACACACACACACACACCAATATCTTGTAAAAATGTTGACACCAGAGTGGATGGCAGACTGAGAGGTAAGGACAGGGTGGAGGACGGGCAGAGCCTGACGGGCAGCAGAAGGAAGAGGAGCAGATGGTAGAGGGAGAGCAGATGAGTGGCTTGAGGAGTGAGCCAGATTCTAGTGACGGCTGTGTCAGCACGAGGGGTGTGTGAAGGCTTTGGTTTCTTTCTGGTCACATGGCGAGAACTCATTCCCACTGGCCTCCGATGTCCATATTTGTGTGAACAGTTCAGAAAACAAGCAGGTAAGGCATGGGCTTAATTTTAGTGGCTGTGATGGCCTTCTTTCCAGTACACACTTTGCTGGACACTTCAGTCACACTACCATGGAGCAGCATACATGGACAATGGGAAACAAACAGGCAGGGAGAGGTGAGGGAGAACAGTGAGCAGGGAGAGGTGAGGGAGAGCAGTGAGCAGGGAGAGGTGAGGGAGGGCAGTGAGCAGGGAGAGGTGAGGGAGGGCAGTGAGCAGGGAGAGGTGAGGGAGAGCAGAGAGCAGGGAGAGCAGTGAGCAGGGAGAGGTGAGGGAGGGCAGTGAGCTTTTTAAGGAGGGATGTAACATTATTTACGAAGATCAGCCATTTCCGGGGACTTACAGAGCCTTCCCAGGGTAATCAATCTCCGTTTTTAACGACAAGTAGTGAGGGACCTAATTAATTATTTGCTGAGTACTCATCCACCTCCAGTCAGCAGTCCAAGGACAGTAATGCCCTACAGACATAGCAGGAGACTCGGATTTATGTAGCTTCAGACACAGATTTCAGAGCCCCGTGTAAGTGTGGAAAGTAGCAAGTTCAAGCCCTTAGGTAGATGAAATACAACCGGACCCCGAGGAGCCGTGCCCCCTCGAGTTAAATCATAAGCACTTTTTGAGTCGGGGAGGATAATGTTGGCATCTCTAGTTTGCTAGGGGAAAACAGGATAATCTAATGGGGGCACTGGGGCTACTGGCTATCCACTTAGAGGGAAAAATCAGGAATAAAGCTGTACTGCATTTTAGCCAACAAAATCGATCCCTGGTATATAATAGCCGTCAGAATTTAAGAACGAAGATGTAAAGCCCTCAGAACAGACATCCATTTTTATAAATATGAAGAGGTGGCTCCTCTCAAAGAGCAACAATGACGCCTAAGTCTGCATGTTTACACAACCCCACCCATGCGCGCACACATTTTTCAATAAATATGACTGTCAAATGGCTTCTTTCCCTAACATGCAAAGCGCTCTTCAAATTCATACAGGAAAGGTAAGTGATCAGAGAGAAAAATGGGCAGAGGTCACTGCAGCCTGCCAGGAAGGAGCAACGTAAGGAAAAAAAAAAAAAGATTTGAAAAGATGTTAACAATAACAGTTGGCTATTGTCACCCCTGTTGGGTCCTGGAAACCTCTCGCTCCCCTGGCATCTGGGACTTTCTAGTGGCAACTCCCAGTTCCCCATCCTCTACTGCTATATATTTCTGTTCAATTTCCTTCTCTCCCGTCTCTTCCCATACCTGATTCTGCACCATTTTCCTCCTCCTCTCTCCCTCCCAGGTGCCTCCCTCCATCTCCCATGACTATTCTGTTTCCCCTTCTAAGTAGTATTGAAGCATCCACACTCTGGCCTACCTTCTTCTTAAACTGCATATGGGTTGGAGTTGTATTCTGAGTTTGGGGGCTAATATCCACTTATCAGTAAGTACATACAGCTTGTGTTCTTTTGTGTCTGGGTTACCTCACTCAGGATGATATTTTCTAGTTCCACCATTTGCCTGTGAATTTCATTAAGTCATTGTTTTTAATAGCTGAGTAGTACTCCATGTGTAAATGTACCACATTTTCTGTATCCATTCCTCCATTGAGGGACATCTGGGTTCTTTCCAGCTTCTGGCTATTATAAATGAGGCTGCTACAAACATAGTAGAGCATGATTCTTTATTACATGCTGGGGAATCCTCTGGGTATATGCCCAGGAATGGTATAGCTGGGTCTTTAGGTAGAACCAAATTTATGAGGAACCACTAGATTGATTTCTAGAGTGGTTGTATCAGTTTGCAACCCACCAGCAATGGAGGAGTGTTCCTCTTTTTCCACATTCTTGCCAGCATCTGCTGTCACCTGAGTTTTTGATCTTAGCCATTCTGACAGGTGTGAGGTGGAATCTCAGGGTTGTTTTTATTTGCATTTTCCTAATGACTAAGGATGTTCAATATTTTTTTAGGTGCTTCTAGGACATTTGAGATTTCTCAGTTGAGAATTCTTTGTTTAGCTCTGTACCCCATTTTTAATATGGTTATTTGGTTCTCTGGATTCTAATTTCTTGAGTTCTTAGTGTATATTGGATATTAGACCTCTATGGGATGTAGGGTTGGTAACGACCTTTTTCCCAATCTGTAGGTTGTCATTTTGTCCTATTGACAGTGTCCTTTGCCTTACAGAAGCTTTGCAATTTTATGAGGTCCCATTTATCAATAGTTGATCTTAGAGCATAAGCCATTGGTATTCTGTTCAGGAGATTTTCCTCTGTGCCTATGTGTCCGAGGCTCTTTCCAACTTTCTCTTCTATTAGATTTGGTGTACCTGGTTTTATGTGGAGGTTCTTGATCCATTTGGACTTGAACTTTTTACAAGGAGATAAGAATGGATCAATTTGCATTTTTCTACATGCTGACTGCCACTTGAACCAGCACCATTTGTTGAATATGCTGGGTTTCCCCCCACTGGATGCTTTTGGCTTCTTTGTCAAAGATCAGGTGATCATAGGTGTGTGGATTTATTTCTGGGTTTTCAATTCTATTCCAGTGATCTACCTGCCTGAATCTGTACCAATACTATGCATTTTTAATCACCATTGCTCTGTAGTTAGTATAGCTTTAGGTCAGGGATAGTGATTTCCCCCAGAAGTTCTCTTATTTTTGATGGGGGGGGGTGGGTTAGTGGAGGGGAAACAGGGAAGGGAGACAACATTTGGAAGGTAAATAAATAAATAACAGCAACCACAAAAAACCAGTAACAGTTTAAGAAGAGAGACTGAGCAATTTTCACCTCTCTGACAGTTCATAGACAGGGATGCTGTCCAGGGAGGGTGAAATATTTATTACACGTCTTCTGGATTTCAGTTGAAGTTACCTTTCTGATGGCTCTAATTCTGGATTCCACATTTTCATCTCTAGGAATTTGTTGGGTTTTGAGGTTCTCCTCCTCCTCCTTCAGAGACAGCCAGGGACTTTTCCATCCACACCGTATCAGCCTGCTCCCCCACTGTCAGCTGAAGTCAGTCCTTAGAGAGCTGTGACCAGAAATGATCACACAAAAGCCAACACAACCAGCCCCGACACTCTACCGCCTGCTCAGTGTGCTTACAACCCAAGGACAAGGCTTCCCGTGCCACGCACCAAGCCCTGCCCTCTCCACGTGGTGGCTCTGTGACTCAGTCGCCCCCCTTCGCACTTCGTGGGTGAACCTTCTACCCACCTCTGTCCCACACTCTCCCAGGTTCAAGGAAACCCCTCCAGCAGCTGTGCTAACCTGCTCCTGAACAGTAGGCTTGCTTTATGTAGGATGATGCACAGCGGGCATCACCTATGTAGTAGTTTTAATCTCTCACTAAAAAAAATAACATCCTTAAAGACTCCCACTTAGTAAGTAAAACACAGCCCGCTTGTAAGGCCAGCCTTTCCTTCCCTGGAAGCAGCCCCTGGGAAGGGTTGCCTAACACTTGTTTCTTCTCCGTATTCTCCCCCCACATTTGTGCTCCAGTGCAATTACCCTGCTGGAAGGTGCACAGGTCCCAGGACTGTGACTCGACAACCAACTTGCTATCACAAAGCAAGAACTTCAAAGCAACACCCAGGACGAGCAATGAGCAGCTGTTCACACGTTCAAGTACAGCTCATCCCTATGGACGCTAATGAGCCATTGCCTTGACTACAACCCTGTTTACGGGGAAATTGTCGTAGAATGCTGTTGCCTTTCTGCATGCTTTCTTTTGCTCAGCATTGTTTGTTACACCCGACAGGAGCCACTCAGGGCCCACACAGTTGTTCATTCTCCTTTTCGCGGGCAAATGAACGTTTTCACAGAGGGGTGTCAGGCTGTTTTTACACCTAGTTGCTACCTTGAGGGCAGACTGTGGGTTGGAGGATTAGGTTGAAAATGAGGGCCCAGAGGATGGAAACTGTTGTGGTAAACCAATGGTAGGATTGCATTTTCCAGCTTTAAAAAGAAAAGTTTTAGGTCAGTCCCTCAGGGGAGCTGAGTCAGAGCCATTCTAAAGCAATCTTAGGCATGGACTTGTGATAATTAGGTCAGCTATCAGGATTTAGCCCAGAAAATAATTAACACCTCCACAACAAAAATAGCTCTGGGAAACAACTGTAATTCTTAAAATGAGAATGGGATACTTTATGGCTGAGAATAAATAGAAGCTTCAATATTCTGAGTCCTTGGATATTAGAATCAATACTTTTTTTAAACACAGAAAGCTCACTCAAGGCCTGGATACCAGAATAACTTCAGTTATCAAGGCAAGGATAGGTTGGTGATGACGAGGCTGATTGATCAGCGATGGGGAAAGCATGAATCCCTTAGAGATGGTAATTAGGAATGCAGAGACACCACCTGGGCAGGCCACTTTGCTGTTCACAGTTACCTTTGATTTGTTTGAAATTTCATGTGCCTGTCTTTGTGTACCATATGTGTGCACTGCCCACAATGGCCACAAGAGGGCGTCAGGGCCATCTTGAACTGTGATTCCAGACAGTTGTGAGACACCATGCAGGAGGCAAGCCCAGGTTCCCTTGAGCCATCTCTCAGCCCACAGCTCTGCATTCTTAACATTGGAAACATCACAAACTCTTGATGGTTTGGTGACAAACGTGACTCTCACAAAGCCAAAGTCTAGTTTTCCTTTAGGCCTGCCTATTTTTCTTGGCGCTGAGAATTCCAAGCCTTACAAATGCCAATTTAGTACTCTCATTTAGCATTTTGCTTAGATATCGGTCTCTATAGCTGACTCTATGTTGTTTTTGAAGGGCTCTGGGCAAAACTGGGCCTGTACCTTGATCTAACTTTAAATCTAAAACTTTGGCAATAATAGCACGCCTTGCTTTGTCCAATTCTGTAACTTGCCTAAGGCAGCAGGGGCAGTGGGCGTTTTTTGTAGAGACACCTCGCCACCTCATAGCATGACAACATCCAAAGACCGATCTCAGGGCCAATGGGATGGCTCAGCAGGTAAACCATTCCCCACCGGGCTCTGTCTGTTGGAGGGAGAGAACTGATGTCAACAAGGTGTCTCCTGACATCCAGGTGTACCGTGGCCCTCTGTGGGATCACTGATTAATTTTTAACTGATCCCCGCTGGATTATTTCTCCTGGGGGTGGGGATATAGCAAGTGTCTAGTTGCCTGAGATGGGACACCCACCAGGCCACAAAACCCAACGCTATCCAAGTCCAGCTGGGTGAACTAATGAATTTAATCAGATCACTTAGAGGATTTTGAATGACTCTGAAGACCGACTCGACAGAAAAGCCCTACCCCAGAATGGGAGATGACTCAGGAAAGCCAAATCGCTGCTGCGGTCTCAAACCACAATCAACTTTGAATCTCCCCACAAAAGCACATTACGTTGGGGCTTAAGAGGGAGTGGCAGCGGGAGCCTCGGGTGAGAGTCTGACGGCTCCCCACGTCTGGGGCAAGGCCACAGCCGTGACCTCATGAACGTCTCCTTCTTACTGCTCTGACCGAAGATGGAAGTAGTCACGCTACGGTCAGAGGACAGAGGCCCGCTACAGTCTCAGAAACGATCTTGATTGTTTAAGAACCACAGGTCCATGGCTGCTGCCTTCACCTGAATGCCCTGGCCCACGCCTTTGCATCAGCATGGACACCCTCTAAAGACGTGTTCTCTGTGGGAACAAACATTGTCAAGGGGGTTGTTTATACTCAGCCAAATGGATTTTCGTCTCCACTGTGGTCCCATCAAGGTAACCCAAGCCCTGTACATGGCTGTTGCTACGCCAGTCATTCAGAGGAGCTGTTGTTTTATATCAACCTTCTGTAGATAATTCCTTTGCCTTCTCTTCTGACCAAAATAATAATAATAATAATAATAATAATAATAATAATAATAATTTAAATAAGAATTTTAACCTGGGTTGGACCAGAAGCCAATGGTCAAGAACTTTGGAACCCTAAGCTGAAGTCCTAAGCTGAAGTCCAAACTACATAATTGACTACTGGGTGGTCAGGCAGGGTCACGTAGACCCCCACGCTTCAATGTGCTGATCAGTTAAAACAGAATTAGTTGGACCTTCTTGGCAAGGCTGCGGGCAGCTTAGGGAACGGGGGCCAAGTGTGCAGAAACACGCACCGTATATGTCGGCTTCTGCTGTTCTGGGTGTGGCTGATGTCGTCACTGTTGTTTCTATCTGAAGCCAATGGGAGCAAGGAGGTTTGCACCGTTAGATTCCCCCCCCCCCCCAGAACTGATGAAGCCGCTGCTGGGCCACTTCCTGAGTGTTCCAGGCAGAAATCAAAACCTTTGATGATAACTATTGATCCTGGGTTTAAGAGGAGGAGGAGCGGGGAAGGAGAAGGAAGAGGGGGAGAATGGGGGAGGAGAAGGGGAGGGGAAAGGGAGGAAGAAGAAGAGGGGGAGGGAGGAGGAGAGGAAGGGGAAGAGGAGAGGCAAAAGAGGAGAGGATGATGGGAGGAAAGTGTTGGTAGGTCTGAAAACCAGCTCCCCTGGGTGTGGATTAAACCCACCATTGTCCTTCCCAGGATGCTGGCCTCAGTCTGTGGATTCATACAAGCGAGTATCTCATTTACTTGAGGAGATATAGAGATGTGGAGAACAAGAGTCTTTGAAGCCCACAGCACTGGAGCCTCGAGCCCAGAAGAGGGTCCCTGTGAATGCTCTTGGGCCTCTCTGTCTTAGGCCTGACTGACCCTCCTATGCAAACAGAGATGTCTTGCCTGAAGGAGCTTTGAATCCTACGGTCTTGTTAACAGTTCAGGATCTGCTTGGAAAACAGCAATTTGCTGCTCAAGTAAAATAAAAGGTGACTCTTGGTCTGATGCCTCACATACAAGATTAAAAAAAAAAAAAGACTCCCCATTGAAAATACTGTTCAGTCAAACTTTTTCTGCCCACAGGAATTTGAGCAGGATGTAGAAGGAGCCATATTCAGTTAAAGAACAAGGTGGCCATGGGCTTATGGCTCACTAACAGCCTGCGTGGGAAGACGCTGGGTTAGGAGAGGCCTTTGAGATAGAGACAAAGGCTGACCCCTTCGTTGTCTGTTCTACCTTTGACCCAATCCCACTTACCAAAAGCAAGTCCATCATTTCTAAGCCAGGAGACTCTGGTTCATCCTCGCCTCTTTGTACGCTCCGTGTGATTGCACTGGATTGCTAAACCCGGCTACTTCCTATCCACTCTGCTGTGACCACCCTGATCTAAGCCACAGTCTACGTGGTGTCCCCCCCTAAAAGTTTGCTTTAGTTCCCACGCTAGTCTCCATGGTCTTTCAATATTTAAACCTGATTCTCTATTTATTTACTTACTAGTTGAGACAGGGTCTGGCCTCACATTTACTGTCTGGGCACGACCTTGAATTTGGGAGTCAACTGCTTCTACATCCCGAGTAAGGAGATTACAGGCATGCACTACCACACTCAGCTCATGGGATACTCGGGTTAGAACCCAAAGCCTCGTGCAAACCACGCTCACTGAGTGATAGCCCCGGCCTCCAAATATCTCTTCATTCCTTTACAGCGGGGTCTCAACCCATTCGGTGGGAAAAAAAATTCTGATCACAGGTTAGGAGACCTTTTACAATCTTTGTTTTGTTTTGTTTTGTTTTCTTTTCTTTTCTTTTCAAGACAGGGTTTCTCTGTGTAGCCTTGGCTGTCCTGGAACTCACTCTGTAGACCAAGCTGGCCTCAAACTCAGAAATCCGCCTGCCTCTGCCTCCCAGAGCGCTGGGATTACAGGCGTGCGCCACCACTGCCCGGCGGCGGCCTTTTACAATCTCTATCCTCCCAGGACAGCCGCACCGTTTTAGACAGCTTTCTTCAGCTCCTGGTCTTGCCCCCCACCCCAGGGCCATTGTACTTACATTGTTCTCTCTATGAGCCGCTTAGCTTGGAGACCTTGTGTGGCTAACATTCTATTCGGGTCCCTGCTCAGGGTTCACTGGGGTAGAAACCTCCCCTTCGTATGGGCGTCTCCCTTTCTGCAGCCAACCCCTTCTAGAAAGCGTCAAGGTCAAACACGCTTAATTTCTAGAAGGATCTAAGGGCTCACACGGAATGCTTATGTCTCAGAGATAGAGTGAGATAATTTTTCTTTGCTCTTCCTTATCTTCAACACATGGTTGCTTTTCCATTTTAAAGCATTTCTTATTGTAAAGACCGGGTCACGTGAGCACGGTAGGCATTTAAATCCAAGCACCGGTGTCCATCTTTGTAGCCAGTGTTTGTTCACGCTAGTACTGTTTGGCTGGTTGTGTTTTGTCTGCTGAGTTCAGGGCTTCTCAATTACAGAAAACTGCTCAGGGAAGCACAAAATCGAGCCACTTGTACTGAAGATGTAGCAAACTGCACACTAGCCCTGTTGGCCCCCGGGGGTGCAACATCCGCGTTTTCCCAAGCTTCTTCAGAGCATAAGTAGGGCTGATGTCAAAGACAGTCTGGGAAGCCGCGACTTACGTTGAGAATTCTACCCACAAAGCTATTTATTTGTGAGGCCGGGTGTTTTTCATTCCCTAATCCAGTCGTGTAATTCCTGCGTGGAGATATCCATCCCCTTATTATGCGGCTTCAGACCTTGTGGGTCTCACGTGGCCTGAGCAGCTGTTGTGGGTCCAGCCCAGCTCTGAGAAGACTGGCAGAGCCCTTCAGAGACTTGGCTGGGGCTGGGTTGCAGTGAGGGAGCAGTTGTAGGGATGGGGGACTGGGGAGGGCGGGAGGGGTGTTGGCATTGCTATTTGGGAACCAGGAGAATGTAGTGGCGCTTGCCCACAAGGAGCCCTGAAGAGCTTCCAGACTGCGCCCTGCCCCGCCTGCCCATCCCACGAGAGCCTCCAGGCCTCTCTGGGTCTGCCCCCAACTGCACCTGTCACCAGCCACTCCCTCCTGACCTCTGCCCTTTAAATGCTTGACAGCTGAGCGCTAGGCTCGCCCGCCTCTGCTGTCACTCCTAGGATGTAATTAGAGGTTAGTCATCTTGACACCACCCACTGGGCGGCGCCTGGCTTAGCTAACGCTTCTGCATTTGAAATAGGATTGAATTGTGGGGTTCAGCTCTTCCCCTGGGTTGGAGACCATGCTAAGGCTCAGAAAAGCGCTGTTCCCCGAGGAAGAGCTACGATTCTACCTCCCTCACACGTGTCTTTCTCTCAGTTCTTTCCCCCTTTGTGACCAGAAAGACAGTGACAGAATATGACTGTCGCAGATGACAATAACCGACCAGTGACCGCTGACAGGTGCAAACTCCCGCCCTCCCCCCCCCCCCCGCCCCACCCCGGGCCCAGCTTCCTCAATTGTAAGATAAGCCTCTAAATTTAAGTGGCTTTCTGATCATGCTGTGGGACTCCAAAACCTCACCTTAATGTGAGGGGGGGGGAGTCTATCTGCAATTTCTACCACAGGGCGAGGGAAAATGAGCCTTGATTGAATTCCCTTGTACGGGCTTTGTTAACCTTTATTCCATCACGGTAAGGGATTACATCAGAGATCTCCAGGCCACTTCTGCTGAGACAGGAGAGGAAGCTTGCAGGCCTGTGGAAGCGGCTTAAGCCGCTCTGAGCTCCTCGTGAGTCTGTCCTTACTCCTCACTGTCACTGCTCTGCTCCTGCTCTCTCCCCCCCCCCGGGGGGGGGAGGGGTTAATGAGCCCTGTAACCGTTGTTAGTACACATTTGTGTGTAAGGGTTGTGCCTCCGCCAGAATTGATAGCTAAGCAATAGAACACGGCCCTTTCTTTATTGACCTGATACTATTAAGCAAGGCATGTTATTGTCATTTACTGCTTAATTTTTTATTTTAGCATGCTATGTGTGTATATTCAAGTACATGCTATTGGTATCTCTTGTGGGGATTGCAGATTCACAGTGTACCTTATTCCTATAGTAATGTTTGTATGTTTTGTATGATTGGCTTTTATGCATGTGTTGATTTTCTTTTTTATAAGACTTTATGTGAGTGAATATTTTCCTGCACATATGAAATGTGGCTCAGTGGATGGCTCAGATAGATGTATTGTCAAAGTCACTGTAAATTTAAAAAAAAAATCAATTTCTGGGCACTAAGACAAGCAAACTAAAAAACTGTCCGAGCATGTGAAAATGGCCTCTCTTATCTATAGAATTTTGGCATATGGTAGAGATACTCGCTGGTCATGGTGCTGAAAGTAACACTCTTCCAAAGGTGTGCTGTGAGTATTGGCTTACCGCGAAGTAGAAAAGAAAAGAAAAACTACATCTTTATCTGTCTATACAAATATCTACCTAGAAAACTTGCCCACTTTGGAATTTAGTAGGACCAGCTCCTTCCAAATACGCAGTCCTTCTTTGACAAGAAGACATATGTCCAGAAGAAAAAGAGTTAGGATTATATTCTGTTAGAGCCTTGCACCATGGTAGAGACATTTCTCTGTTTCTCAGTGTTCCTATCTGCAGGATAATACCATCAATGAAATCATTGGTCAAAACTGCAGGATTCTTTATGGAATAAACAACTGCAGAAGGAAGTTACAGGATATGCTTTAAGGGACCAAGTGAGAGCAGAATTAAATGGAAATCTGATGATAAACTTCAAGACAGGAAAACGGCAAAGAAAAATAAAACAAGAGCAGAAAAGCAGGAAGGACCAGAGGGGAAAAGAAACATGGGAGCAGCCAAGAAACGGTCGGCGCACACTGAGAGAGTTTCCCAAGAAGCAGACAACCCACAAAATAATGTTTAAAAAACGAAACCGAAGAAATCATCCTACAAATAAGAGGATAAGTAGGGACAGGTTGGTTGGGAACCCGCAAAGATGTATACTCTGATGTATATCCTAGGAAAATGGAAAAATTCTTTTGATGGACCTCTTAAAAAAAAAAAGAAGAAGAAAAGAAAGAAAGAAAAGAAAAGAAAAGGAAGCCAAGTTACCTGTGTGGGAGCCAGGCTGTTATCCTGGTCTCGAAGTGCAACTTTCAAGGACAGTAATCACAAAGCAAGGTATCCCAGAAACCCAGGGGAACAAAAGACAGTGCCAGAGTGCTTTAACATAGCTAAGATGGCCTGCAATTACCAAAAGTATTAAAAAAAAATTGTGTGTGCAGCAACTCAAACAAAACCCTTTCCCGGATTTCTTTGAAGCTTATTCATCTAACAGGCAGTCAGGGAAACTTCAGCACACGATGGAAAATTAATATACTTGTGCGTTGACTAACACAGAGTGGAGATAGAGGTGCAAAAATAGTTGTTAAATAAGGGGAAAAAAAACAACCCTGAGAGTTCCTGATTGAAAGAACTATAAATGACAAAAATATAAAATATTCACTAAAAATGAAAATCTTCCTGATGCATACAATAACTTTTAAAATTTTAAAATTTTGCATGGCACAGACATAAAGTGAGGTGGATACTCATACATATAAAATTAAAAACATTTTATTCATGGGCTGGAGAGATGTCTCAGTGGTTAACAGTGCTTACTTCTTTTCTAGAACACACGGATTCAGTTCCCGTGTTGGGCGGCTCACATCTGTCTATAACTCTACTTCTAAGGGAACCTGAATCCCTCTTCTTGTCTCTGGGGTGCGCGCGCGCGCGCGCGCGCGCACACACACACACACACACACACACACACACACGGATGATACACACAGACACATAAATAAAAAACCAAACAGAAAATAATTGTTGGTGCACACTTGAGCATGTGGTAGAGGAGGGGAGAGGAGAGAAGAGAGAGACTGTATGTGTGTGTGCTAGTGTGTGCACATGAAGGTCAGAAGACCCTCTTCCTCCTTGTTCAAGGCAGCATCTCTCGTGTTCCTACCAGGTTACCCTCCAGCTTCCAAGGCTTTCTTTGGTCCCCACTTCCCATCTCCCATGGGAATGCTGGGATGCTTGCCTGTTTGTTGTTTGTTTTTATTTGAGACAGGGTCTCACTATGCATGCAGCCTTGGCCCATCTTGAACTCGATACATAGATCAGGCTGGCCTTTGAACTCTCCGAGATCTTCCTGCTTCTGCCTCTAGAGTGCTGGGATCAAAGCTGTGTGCCACCACACCACGCCTTATTTCCGTGTTATTCACGACGCTGTGATACCAAATGGTATCACAGCAAGTGCCCCTCAATGAGTGACTGCACAAGCTGTTGCTGCCTCACAACAGAGCACAAACTCTTGTCATTCATGGAACTGAAGATGGTAGGCTTAGTGAAATAAGCCAGGCCCAAAAGGACAAGCTACACGATCTCACTGAAATGCTACTATGTGTCAGTTAAGACCAAGATTAAAAAAAAAAATTTCAAATTGACCCCTCCCATAACAAAACCTGACCCTGTGCTATCTAAAAGGTCGTGAACTTGACACACCTTGGAAGAGGGACCCTGGCTTGAGCATTGCCTGTCGGATTGGCCTGTGGGCAAGTCTGAGGGCCATTTCTTGGTGGATGGCTGAAGATGGAGGGCCCCCCTCACTGTGGGTGATGCCACCCCTGGGCAGGTGGTACTGGGCTAGAAGAAGACAGCAATCACAAGTGGGGAGGGAGGGAGGGATCTGGGAGGGAAAGTGGATGGGGTGGGGGAGTGGGGAACTTGATCTGGTCTTGGGGGGGTGCAGAAAGAATGACGTCCTGAAGGCTAGCAGAAAGAATGGAAACAGGCAACCTCAGGAGATAGGAGGTTAGGGCGGGGCTCTCCAGAATGCACCAGAGACCTGGGAGGTGAGAGACTCTCAGGACTCAAAGGGAGGGACCTTAGATGAAATGTCCAACAGTAGGGAGAGGAAATTACAAAGCCCACCACCAACAGGAAGACAGGGCATCAAATGAGGGAGAGGGGGGCCGCCCCACAGTCACAACTCTGACCCAGAATTGTTCCTGTCTGAAAGAATTACAGGGATGGAAATGGAGAGGAGGATGAGGAAAAGAAGGCCCATCGACAGGCCCAAGTGGGATCCAGCTCAAGGGGAGGCCCAAGGCCTGACTCTATTACTGAGGCTATGGAGCTCTCACAAAAAGGGACCTACCGTGACTGAACTCCAGAAGACCCAAGAAGCAGCTCAAAGAGTCAGATGCAGATATTTGCACCCAACCAATGGACAGAAGCAGCTGTTATTGAACCCTGTTATTGAACTAGGGAAGGCTGAAAGAAGCTGAGGAGAAGGGTAACCCTGTAGGAGGACCAGCAGTCTCAAGTAATCTGGACCCCTAAGATCTCTCAAACACTGGACAACCAACCAGGCAGCATGCACCAGCTGACATGAGGTCCTGAACACACACATACAATAGAGGACTGCCGGGTCTGTGTTCATTCACAGATGATACACCTAACCCTCAAGAGACTGGAGGCCACAGGGAGTTTAGAGGTCAGGTGGGGTGGGGGGTGGGGACATCCATGTGGAGACAGGGGAGTGGGGAGGAGGTATGGGATGTGGAACAGTTGGATGGTGGGCAGGAAGGGGGGATAAAATATGGAGTGTAAAAAAATAAATCAATTAAAAACAAAACTGTGCTCCTCTGAATGGCCTCTGTGCCAGCTCCAGCCTCCAGGTTCCTGCTGAGTTAGTTCCCTTCCCGGCTTCCACTCCTCCTCCCCCCACAACCCCATGATGGACTGTAACACGAACAGTGAAATAAACCCTTCCCGTCCCAAGTAGTTTTCGGCCATGGCATTTACCACAGCAGCAGCAGGCAAAGCCGACCGACCGTGTCTAAAGCATGGCTGCTACACCCCGGGTGGAGAGTGTCCTGTGCAGTCCTGCCCACGCTGATGCTTCCTGATGCACTCACCTGTGAGGTGCTGCCGGGTCTCTGTGCATCGATCTATCGATCGATCGGAGCTGAAGGAGTCTTCCGCAGTTTATCCCTGCATCTACTGCGAAGATTGAAGACACTGTTTTCTCCCACAGGGCTCTTTTTATAGAGCCTCTTAGGGCGAAATCCCTGCCTTGCTTTTATTTTAGAACTATTTCATGCCTTTGGGGTGATTTGCTCATTTTTATCGTACACTCAAGCACGTCAAAGAACAACAGAGATTGAAGAGAGCACGGACCCCTCCTTACGACGCACCCACCCACGCAGACAGTCTGGTCTGCGGCTGTGGCTAGCACCATACATTAAGACAACAGCGTCCTGAGGGTGTTGCTCTTTATGGACACAGCCCTATGGTCCCTGGCCAGCGTATCGAGCTACCCATGCTTCACTCTGGGGGAGCTGAAGCCTGAAGCCTATGGCTTAACCCCAATCCATCTTCTTTCCCATCCGTGTGCATATTTGCTGTATGAACCAACCGCACCTTCGGAATTAAAAATGAATGATAACATCAACAGAGACTCCTATGATCCTATCACGCGGCCTCCATTATTACTGGAACCAAGGATGGATGACTTTTCAGATGTCGCATGCATCTATGGCGCATTAGGATTTTGAAAGAGCCCAACGAGAGGAGTGAAAGCGTGGAGTTCATTCTGCACCCAGTTCTCAGATCTATTGCCTTTTCAGGCTATCAAAGGAGCAAGTCTTCACCTCTGCAGGACACACTGGAAGGATGCTTGGAGGAAAGGGCAGCAACCCATCTCCCCTCGCCTCTGCGAGTGGCTGGGGTTGGTACCTTCAGCTGTGTGCTCACCCTTTTAATATTAGAAACTCACGGGATCATACACAGACAGACACACAACCCAGGTCTTCTTCGCTTTCATTGCCAGATAATGTGCACGCCATATGCATTTCTCTAGCTCTGCTTTCCGTAGACCAGAATAGCCCATTCGTTCCTGCAGTCCATACAGCCTGACACATGCCCTCAGGCACAGCATTATATCCTACAGCTCACTACATTCTGTAGCTCTGTAATTAGTCATTTCCCTATTTACAGATTGGGAAAATACGGAAATTAGCATTTTTGTACATGGTCTTCTTAGATAGATGCTTTTAACTCTACAGGATGGTATCTACTAAATCCAAGGCTCTGTTTACTTACAATTTAGTTTCCACAGAGAATATACACGGTTGCGCCAGGATCTCTGTTCCTCACATTTTCACCAGAAATTCTTATTATCAAATCATTCCTGTAGATGCCAGATTGATGAGAGAAAACACATTTTGTTTTAGTCTCGTTTACAATGACCTGAACTTTTGGTTAGAAATCGGAAACTCTGTTGGCCCTATACCTTTCAAATATTTTCTCCCAGGCTGTCATTTGCCTTTTGACTTTGTATTTGACATGTGGGAAACTTTAATCAGCTCTACTGAGCTATAATTTCCGTGTGCTTGAAATGACAAATCTGGGGTGTGTAATGTGTTGAGTATTGACAAGTGGGTACTGCCATGCAGCCAGAACCAGTGACGACGTAGATTTTCTTTATTCCTCTAATACCATGTGTGCCATTTACAGTCAAGCTTTCCCCAGCTACAGCTCCTGTCGGTGCTGATCTTGGGCCAGACTTCCTTCAGTTAGTGCTTTATTATTCTGCTTTGAGATCTGTGGCATGGTGTGCTTCCGAGTTCCATTTTGCCCAACTTAAAACTGGCTGAATAGTATTCATTGTGTGGCCCTGCCACAATTTGTTTATCCATTCGCCATTAGAGGGACATTTGGATAAATTTTAAGATACTATAAATAAAACCTTCCATGAAAATTTGCTTGCCTGCCTTTGTGCCCGGGAGCGGGACTGTTGAGTGACAGGGTCGGTGTATACTTAAGAAACCTGCAACATATTTTTAACACAGTCGTGTTACTCTCTACCTTGCTGAGCAAGAGTGACAAGTCCCAGCAGTGGCCCTTTGTCCTCTCCTACACTCCAACAGTCTTACTGGGGGTTCCTGTTGGTGCTGTACTGGTGCCTCATTGTGGCTTTGTTTTGCATTTTCCTGGGGACTAACGATGCTGAACACTCAAGTCCTTTTGTGTGGTGTATTTATTCAAATATCCCCCCTTTAATGTTTTTATTGTTGACCTATATGGAATCTCTATTCTGGAATTAATAATCTTCTCTCAACATGCTTTGGAAATAATTTCCCCTTCGTGATATCCTTTTCTTTTTCTTAAGAGTTGTACAGAGTGTGAGCTTTAAAATTCCGTGGAAGGCAACTTAGTGACTTCTGTATGGTTCATAATTTGCATTTTCTTTAAATAACTTCTGTGTAGCTAAAGGTCACAAAAGGTTCATTTCCTTCATATTTTGTTTGGGGGCTTTTATAGTGTCCACCCTTAGGGTTAGATCCAACATATTTACAGCCAACTATTAAATGAAAATGAGTGCTAAATATTATTACATTAGCATTTCACATTTTTATTTAAATTATATTTTTGCTCTATGTACATGTGAAAGAAACACCTTAGAAAGGCATACACATGTGTTGAATTTTTTTAAATTTAGAAGTTTATCAGCAGTGGAATTATAGTAGGTGTTCCATTACTTTTTCCCAGGACTGGAGCTTGGACGCAGGGCCTTCTGGGAGTGTTCTTCCACTGGGCTACATGTCTTCCCTCCTTACAAGATTATCTGACTGCAGGGACACAGACCGCACGTGCCCAGGATAGGTAGTACTGGGGCTCAGTATAATACTGGAAAATGACTTAGACAGTCTGTGATATTTTTTGAAACTCAACTGGAAATCTCTTGAGAATGAATTCTACATGGAGACATGATGCTTTGATGCCTAGAAAGCACTTTTAGGAATTGATTTCAAGGGCTAGAGGATGGCTTAATGGGCAGAGTGCTTGATGCACAAGCAGGAAGATGTGAGTTCAAATTCCTGGCATCCATGTAGAGATCTAGGTGTGGCTGCATGCTCTTGTAACTTCAGCACTTGGGGAAGAGAACAGGCAGCTCTTGGAGACACACTGTCTGATTGTGCCTCAAAAGCAAGGAGCAGAAACGATTGAGAAAGGTATCTTGATGTAAGCCCCTTGCTTCCACATGTAGCTGCACAGGCACGTGCACACACACACTAGTACGCTCAACACACACACACACACACACACACACACAAACTACTAAAAATTGAAGTTATACTAAATAAAAATTAAATTTAATTAAATTTTACATTTTACTAGACACCTTGAGATTTGTTAAAAACTGCTCAAGGCTGTTTGAGTTTTCTATATGAAGTTCTTCAGCTGGTAGACATATCCAATGTAAGGATTTCTGAACCTCTGGTCCAAATTGTTGTGGTGTTTCTGGAGCGCTGCATTCCCAGAGAATTAATTCAACTTTTATGTCTTCTTCAGTGTCATATTTGTGTTCTATAAGATCACCCAGAGCTCACAGAAAGGCTAATTATCAAAACAGCAGATTTCATATAAGTGTCTTCATGAATACATGAGTGAGTGAATTATTTGTCGCTTGAATAAACTTCTGGCAGAATGTAGTCAAATCAAATTTCACTCAAGTTAGATTGTTTTAAAGATTAGCTTTAGTATACTTAAATTCTTCATTACTTGAGGACACCCCCTCAAGTACTGTGACTGGGGAGAAAGTTTTGTCAATGAACTGTTTTCTGTGCGGATGTGCAGATCAACGTTCAACCCTTAGCGTCATTTAAAGCTGGGGGCGGGGAGTGGCCTTTCCTTGTGACACTAGCACTGGGACAGGTGGGACAGGCCAGTGGTATAGCCTCACCAGCAAGCCCCACTTTCCAGTGACAAATCCCTGTCTCATGTGACAACGGGCCCAATGTCCTGAGGGGGGCAACACCCAAGGCTGCTCTCGGGCTTCCATATGCATGCACACACATAAACACACAAAAGTGTACAAAAATAACTCGCAAACTACTTTTTTTCTGAAGTCGTTGCATTAAGAACAGTCTGGAAACCTACAGGCTAATAGCAGATGTCATATTTAACCAATCAGTTTCCAAAGCTGTGTGGATCTGAATACACTTAACAAGCTCGGCTGAGTAATGACTAAAGGTTCCCTTCCACCCTCCCCAGCCACGACCTGGACACTAAAATGGCTCCTACGCTCCAGCTCTTCTCCGATATAACACAGCCAGGAAAGCTAGCGGCGCTTTCAAATGTACATATTGGATTGTAATAGTTTTTCTGCGTAAAACCCTTAAATAATATTCCTTGTTTCATAGGTTAAAGTCCCTGAAGATCCAGGGCCCGCCAGCCCTCCCAGCTGCCTCTCCCCAGTCTTCCTTTCCACAAGGCCCCAGGAGACTTTTGTTCCTTCAGTATGCACACACCTTCCCACCAGAACCTTCACCTTGAGTATCCTTTTGTGTCCTTCTGATGGGAAGAATCCACTACGCCTTATAGTGAAGCTAGCTTCAGGTCTTGTTTATATGTTACTTCTTCATTGGGCAAAGG
The DNA here is from genome assembly GCA_964023405.1 of Apodemus agrarius. NCBI lineage: Eukaryota > Metazoa > Chordata > Mammalia > Rodentia > Muridae > Apodemus > Apodemus agrarius. The sequence goes on along the minus strand of OZ030007.1, from coordinate 112,924,190 downwards.
AAAATAAACCCCTTTTTGTTCTCCTCTTCATGGTAGAACTTAAATGATTATTTGTGTGAGTATAGGTTTAGCATTACACTTCCTCCACGCTCTGCCAGAGCAGGGCACATATTTCTTATAACTCGGTCTCGTGATTGAGTTACTCTTGCCAAGTTACAGTGCCTGGCGTGTTGGAAAGACACAGAACTTACTTATTGGATGGATGATTGCAAAAGCAGGTGCTCTGTAGATAGTCATGACCTCCATGACTTACATGGCACCAAACATGTAATCCTAGCTGTATAAATGTGAGTTTCAGACACCATTGTCTCTCTCTGTACTTACGTGCAGCAGAGGCCATGTCTAGCTATGTAATTACCCAGGTGTATTGAGAGAGCCATTGGGCACCAGCCATTTATCTGCAGAGAGATCGTGGGCAATGTACTGGCAGAGCCTGCTGGGACTGGGTTCCTGCTGAAAGCTTTCATTAGCACCTGAGATGAGGGTCTTGGTGCACTGCCCATCAGCCTGATGGGCAGCTGAAGGGCCTGTTCAGGTGCAAGGTAATACAATCAGAGTCCAAAAGGATCTCACAGCACAGACCAAGAAGGCCAAAGAACAATATGTAACTCAAAGGAAATTTGAGAGAGAACCCTGGGCTCCTCGGAATGCAACCAAGAAGGAATGAGGAATTTTAAGACCTTCACCTGAATGGCATGAGGATTCTAACTCACTAGCTGAGTTTATTTCATGGCATGCTTGCCGGGGACATTGATTTGATTTGATCCATCCATAGAAACTGTGTGTCGATACCTTTTGAAATCCCAGTTCTTCCTTGAGGGAGGGGGATAACCACCCTTGCTCTGCCACATCCAGTTCTCTAGAAACTAATGTGTAGGGAGATGGCAGGGCCCACAGGGCTGTGGAGATTCCATCCTGTAATATAAGAAAGGGTAGGAGTCTGAGGCTCCCCACATAACTACAGCAGATTTAGGAGACCCCAGTGGGGGTGAGAGATATCACGAGCAAGTGAGTGCTGTTAGATTTGGTCCCTTTGGTATAAAGGGTGTGGAGCACAGTGGGGTTCCTCCCCAGACCCTGGACTAGGCACAAACCACCCCCAAGCACCTGTTTTCACAGAGAGAGCCTTTATTAAGCAGGGGAAAAAGTTAAAGCGGCTGCTTTCTGACTCAGGCAGAAGAACAGAAACCAATGTCCTTGCAGGTGTAATGTTTAAGGAAAGGGGAGGTCTATGTTAGAATGGGTTAGGATGTGGTGGTATATTTTGATCGGGTATTTTAATTGGGTGAACCAAGTGCAGGGCTTTTGGTTGCTGGACTTCAGTACTTTGAGAGCTGGACCTTGGCAGTCAGCCTTTCGCAGGAGGAAGAGGCCAAGTAAGGAAAAGGCCTTGGTGGCCAGCTTTCTGCAGAAGGAACGAGGAGAGGGGCAAGGCCTGCTGGGCCCACGCTTCCCATGCCTGCCCGAGCTGGCCAGAGCCCCTTGAAGGTGGATTTTGGGACAAACAGGAGAACTCCAGGAAAGTAGAATTCAGTTGTACTTGAGGAGCAGAGGTGTGGGCTTGGGGTGGGCTGGGAAGAGTTCACCCACAGGAAGCCAAATTTCTCTTAGGAAAAGAGGGGAAAGGCCTGGAAAACTGATTTATGGAGGGCTTGCTAGTTCATAATGGGTCCTTGGTTCTTATAAAGATGCCAAAAAATTATGTAATCTGGGCCTTAGCATGTTTAAACTGCTAGACCAGAGGTAAGTGAACAGTTACAGTAACTATTTTGAAAGATCTTGTCGGTCTACCTCAAGCTAGGGTCATCTGGGAAGAGGGAATCTTGACAGAGAAAATTCTTCCGTCAGATTGCTTGTGGGCAAGCCTGTGGGGTGTGTTTCTTGATTGCTAATCCATGTGTGCGGCCCAGATCACTGTGTGACACCCCGTGCAGGGAGATAGATGGGTCTGGGCTGTACACAAAAGCTATAGAGCAAGTCCTGGCTTTTAAGACTTATTTTATTTTTTTTGAGTAGAGACTTGAGTGGTTAGTACCCACGGAGGACAGAAGGGGTTGGAGGTCCTGAGACTAGGGTTACATATGGGTGTGAACTGCCGTGTAGGTGCTGGGATTCAAATCTGGATCCTCCGTGAGAACAGCCAGTGCTCTAACCATTGAGCAATCTCATCAGCCCTGAAGACCGCTTTGATTTAAAGACAGCGTTTTCTATAGGAGATTGCACAACACACTAAAACCCAGGGCTGCCTTACAAGCATAATGACCAAGGCAGTGGTAATGGGTAAATCCCCTTTAGGTTACACCTGTTATGTGTCTTGTCAGACTATATATATATATATATATGGATATAGATACAGATAATACAGAGATATACAGAGATAAACACATAGTCAGTTTTTGGATCAATTCCTTCTTATAAAAGGGAACAATGCCAGTTTAAAACATTTCTTGTCTTGGTGGAACAATACTAGAGTGGTGACAGCAGGCAGATCGCTGTGAGTTTGAGGTCATCCTAGTCTACATGTGAGTTTCAGGCCAGCTGAGGTTACAAACTGAGACCCTGTATCAGATACACTTATGACATTTTTCTCTCTAAGGCACAGGAACCATTGATGAAGAGAGGGTAGACAGATTACAAGAGCCAGAGGTGGTGATACTTCAGGGAGACAATATTCTCTGGACACAGAAAGATGGCTGCCCACATGAACTCACAGTGATTTGTGGAAGTGTGCCCAAGACTAGTGAAAAACTCAGGGCAGACAAAAGCCCAATACAGGGAGGCCGTCACAAAAGAATTCCACTCCAGCTGAGGGTCTGCTGGCATCCTCTGTTGGGAGAGAGTCAATTACTTTTTTTAAACTGTGTGTGGCCCTGGTAGGTAGATGATATTATAGGGCAGGTCCTACTCCCAAGAGTAGCTGGGTAACACAAACTGGACTGGTGTTGTGTGACAAGACACATTTGGGAGATACAACACCTGCACCTTACTTACCCCAGATTGGGAACCCACAACAGACCAATGTATGGATATCCCAAAGTCTAACCTGGTGACCTGCTAAGTTTTATTGGGTTCCTTACAGGAGTAAAAATGATTCAGACAGTTGCATCACCAAGGCTCACCCGGCATAGGTGAAGGCCCAAAATGCCCAGGAAAACTGAAGCACCCTGCATAGCCTGCAGCTCAACTGGGTGGACAGTGTTCTTTCCAAGTGCCTCTGCTCTAAACCTCTTTCCGACAGGGGCTCTGACCTCAGAGTTTTCTTTGCAGCTTGGCTTGTCTGAGGAGCACTCTCTGCTCTTCTTGATGACTCTGGCAGGGAGAAGGTAGTAAGTCTGATTGGTTTCAGGACTTTCTGGAGCTATTTCTGGCTCACTTTACCTACCAGCTTAAGGAGCTTCCTGGAGGATGGCATGTTTCTATCTTGGAGGAAGCTGTTACATGACACCTGGGCAGATTTAAAAGAAAACTTGAAGCTGACTAGGTAGGGAGGTGAAGGTGAATCTAGGAGAGATTAGGGCAGAGGGGTGAATATGATCAAAATACATTGCATGAAATTCTCAAATTTCATGAATAAAATATGAATTATATCCTCTAAAGACTTAAGCTACCTTGGGACAACCTTAGGCTTCAGTCTGGTCAGGTTCCTGGTACGGCTTACCCAGAATGCTTTACTGCTGTGATGCGGCCGTAGCTTGGTGGCCAGGGTACTGTTGAGGGTATTCAGCCACTTGTTACTTGTGTTGTAGTTTTGAGAGAAGGTAAATGATGTCTAGAGATATTCCCATTAAAAAAAGTCAACCACCATCTTGTTTCTTTCAACACATTATTTTCATTTTTCAAGAAAACACCCTAGTGTTGGGAATTAGCAAAGAAAAAACAAAACAAAACAAAACAACAACAACAATAAAAACCAAAACCCAATTGGTTCTAAATACTGCCATTTTGTTTTCAGATTCCCATTTAATCACAGGGGCAAACTAAATTCAAGGTCCTAGGCTCTAGGGGAACCAGGAACTTCCCAATAGTGAACAGCGTCTAATGAAAGGATAGACTTGTCAGAATCCAAACATCTCAGGGACTTGTAAGGGGACAGTCGTCTGAATCCAGATATCTCAAGGACAACTCCATCTGGCTAGCAGGGTTAACCTAAGGTCATGTTCCCAGGTCTAAGAACCAACTCCTATCCTAATTGGTGGAAAAATGTAATAATAACTTGGCACAGACGTTTATGATTTGTGAGCTTAAATATCCTGTGGTTTTCTGGCTCTTTGCCTCAGTTCAGTTCCCGAGTCTGTTCTGAGGCCTTGACAGGCCAGCTGGATTACAATACATTTTTGTCTCCTTCATTGACCTGGTGTTTGAGTTATGTTGGATTTAAGTAGACCCTATAATACTAGGACAAAGGGTAAGATGTGGTTGAGTCATATAAAATGCTTAATAAATTACCCCGAGGGGGCTGGAGAGATGGCTCAGTGGATAGGAGCGCTTAGGACCTGGGTTCCGTTCCCAGCACCCACACAGTGGCCCACAACCACCTGCAACTCCAGTCCTAGGAGATACAACATTGTCTCCTGGTCTCCAGGAGCCCTGCACACATGTGCTGTGCATACGTACATGCAGGCAAACATCCCTGCAATTGAAATCCCTAGAATTAATTTCATTACAAAATGAAATGGCTTTGACAGCAGGTCCACTGTGGGGAGGTTCGGGGCAGCATATCTCTCTCTCTCTCTCTCTCTCTCTCTCTCTCTCTCTCCCTCTCTTAATTTTTATTTTCTATATTCTATGTTTACATTCCAAAGGCTTTCCCCTTTCCCAGTTCCCCCCCACCATACGTCCCATAATTCCTCTCCCCCCCAACTATTCCCCAATCATTCCCCCTCCCCCCACGGTTTCTCTACAAAGCTGGATCCAATCTTTACAGGCCCAGGGTCCTCTCCTTTCTTCTTCTTGGGAATCATTTGACTTTACTTTTTTTTTTTTTTTTTTTTTTTTTTGGTTTTTCGAGACAGGGTTTCTCTGTGTAGCCCTGGCTGTCCTGGAACTCACTGTGTAGACCAGGCTGGCCTCGAACTCAGAAATCCTCCTGCCTCTGCCTCCCAAGTACTGGGATTACAGGCGTGCGCCACCACGCCCGGCTGGAGGCAGCATCTCTATTAGTTAGATACTTGGCAGAAATCCCTCGGGATTTCTCATTGACAAGATAAGTAGAGGTCCTGATTTCTGGTCTCTGTAAAACAGACTTGTTTTCTGCTCATCTCTTGGCTTACTGCTGAGGTTTACTTGTGCGTCAAAATTTGAAGAAGCAGAGTGTGGTACTTTTGCATCTAGTTAATTTGGTGAGTACATTGTACACTCATCTCTGGCCTCTTGAATAGCTCAGAAGTAGATATCCCATCATTTATTGAATGTGATATATATATATATATATATATATATATATCCCAGTTAGCTGCATTTCCTAACAAAGGGTTTTAGCATGAACATAATACTTCAGGAGAGTATTTCAGAATAACTTTTAGTAATTGTAAATAGTAAAATACATAACCTAGTGGGCAGGGAAAATTAATTTTGCATTTTTTCATTGAGCAGCTCAGGCTCAGACAAATAAATGTATATATTGGCATAGTCTATGTATTGTCTAACGACTTTTTGAAAAAAATATTCAGGCTGCATACTGAGCCATGCAAATGTTTCAGATACCTGGGATGGGGTCCCAGTCCCCGGAATTGTATCCAAAGGATGCTTTTCTCCAGAGGAAGCTGTGAACATCTGGGTTCGGGGAGGGAAGGCTTGTGTAAGCTTATGGGACTTTCCACCCTGACAGACTGCCAGTCCTGCAGCCAAGAGGCCTCCAGGAGCGGTCATAGGGTGGCCTTAAGTTATCAAAGGCTTATTGTGAAATCAAGCCCCAAGCAGGAGGTCGCCATCTCAACAGTGACTCATGTCTTGGGGTCAGTCACAGATGACTAGTGGAACGTGGCCCTTCCCAAGGAGGAATACTGAGGATTACTTCACAGTGCTTAGTCTGAAGGGTCCAGATCTGATCTCCCAGGACAGTTCAGAAAACGCAGTTTTTGAGGGGCAATCCCACTGGTTTCCCTATTCCTGGGAAGGGCGTGTCAAAACCACAATGCCAAATCAAAAGATGTAGGGGTGGGTAGGGGTGGGTGGGTAGGTGGGTGAATCCCTCTGGTCTCCTTTGAGGTAGGCAACTTCAATACTGGGCCACCTCTTGGCCCAGCACATGACCTGCTTCAGATCCACCTCTGTCAATATTCTTTCTCAGTTCCCTGAGCCACCATCCAATCTGCTCCCATCCGCTGGCAAGTCCTTCTAGGGACTGGGGAGGCTTGGGAGCGGAGGGGGGGGGGTCCAGGCAATCCAGATCACCAAGGCCACTGCAGCCAGAAGCCTGGCTAGAGGAGGGAGGACCCTGGACTCAGCCACAGTGGGCGCGCCCTGCCAAGGAGGGCGGAGGGCGGAGCAGGAGAAGGAGGGAGAAGGGAGGGCATGTGAGCGAGTGAGACACAAGAAAAGCTTGCGCGCCACCGCCCTCCTCGGGAGAGAGGCTGGAGTGAGGCTGAGCGGAGAACCGCATTTCAATGAGGACCAGCTCCAGCGCATCCGTGCACTAGCGGCCGCAGCTTCCAGACTGCTCCTGCAGCCCCAGCCGCGCCCAGCCAGGCGAGGACAGCTCCAGCAGCCGGCCAGAGACAATCCAGCCTCCACCCGCGACCGGTGCGTGCTTTGCCTGGGCTGGGGAAGGTGCGGGCAGGCCCCGTGGTGCCGTCTGACCGCAGCCCTGGGAGCCCTGGCCGGGGATGGACCCCACTGGGCGGCAGCCGCCCCGCCCGCCATTCCTCGAAGGCTGCCCTGGGCTGGGTAGTTCGGTCCGGCCAGGAAGCGTTGTGTACCCGCGGCCCCAGGGCTGCTGGCTCCTGCCTCTTTTGTCTGGTGCCACCGGCTTTTAAATAGGGAGTCTGGCGGGCTGGGCCCTTCAGGCTTTCCATTGCCTTGTTGTTGGAGATAGATAGCCTCAGAGGAGCTGGGAGAGCGCTTGTCATTGTCAGGACTGGCTGTGGAGCTAGGACCAAGTGGGCAAAGGAAGGAGTGGCTGGGCCTGGCCTCTTATTGTGTGTATGCTTTCCCGAGTGCCCAGGAGGGTGGCATGAGCCTGGTGCTTGGGGGCTGCAGTGTAGGCGTTGCAAGTACCTTTTTGCATGGTCTCAAGTTCCTCTGGGGACAGCCAGGCAGCCTCATGTACGAATTAGTACCTGCAGTGCTAAAAGCGTGCAGAGAGGAAAAGACATTTTCCTCCTAGGGGGAGTGCACACACAGCGCCACCGCCGCATTGCCCCACAAAAGAGGCTGCTTTTGAAAATCAGGTTTGTGAGGCATCACCGCTGGATTTGGCAAGGAAATCCTTGTGGGTGAGAGAAGTAACGAGAGGGTTTCATTCAAACAGGACTCCCTCTCCGACTGCACCTGTGAGTGTGTGCCCAGGTTACTGTGCACGCGTGCTCAGCTGCCACACTGCAGGCTGTTCCGAAGGGGCCCGGGTGGGGGGTGGGGGAGTGGGGGGAACGTGTCATGACTGTTCCTAAATATATCATCGTTCAATGGGAAAGGAAACCAGGGCAGCATTTTAGGTATGGAATGTTTCGTGAATGCAGGTTAGGAGGGATTTTAAGAGAGGGTATATGTAAGAAAAAATTTTAGAAGATGCTCACACATCCTGTGATGTGCCGGCTTGGGGTGGTGCATGCACTCAAGAGACACACATGCATGTCTTTTATCCCATGCCTCTCTATCCACCTCAGTCCTAATCCAACTGCTAAAATATGCCTTGGGATTTCCAGACGGGATAACTAGGATTTATGCTAGACGTGTGTGTGTGTGTGTGTGTGTGTGTGTGTGTGTGTGTGTGTCTAAATTGCTGAAACGGAAGCTCATTCACAGAAAGGTGAATATAGGTATTCCTCAGCATGGTGAGAAATCCCACAATGAGCACCGCTGCCCTCCTGGCTTTGTAATATTTATAGAAAATGATAAGAGTCCATGTTCTTCCCCACCCATGGTTTGTAGTCTCTGTGGCTGAGGGCTCTGAGCACCTTCTTGGTGCCTACTCGTGTATCCAGACGCTTCTAGCCACCCATACTCTGTGAATGCTGGCTACGTGTGTTCTAGCCAGCTTCCTCTACAGCAAGTGCGACCCTGTGGAAGCCCAGAGAATTTTCTCCTAGAGTTCTTAGTTCACATGTATGACTAAGACTCTGGAAGCTGAGGCGGCAGAGGCGAGGGGAGCACACCTGTTTTCACTCCACACATGATTTCCAGAAGACCAAAGTGTGCACGGGAGGCCCGGACTTTCATTCAGTGGAAGCTGTGACTTTGACAGCTATTTCACTTCGGCATAGTTCTGCCATGCTGGCACCGTCACTGCCTGCTCACTGGTGGGAAGTAGGAGATGCACTGCTTGCCCTGGGCGAACATGTTACTAAAATGAACAAACCCTTCTCTTTTAAATAGATTCTCTATCATTTAGTGTGGATTCTTGGTCCTAAAAGCACCCCCAGTTTAAACAGTTTGGATTTTGCCAGCTGAAGACCCACTGAAGACCCTTGGGACTTGACGTCCCCCATCTCTGGTCACATAACTGTGCTACTGTTTGCTAGGTTCCTTTTATTTCCTTTTTGCATAATTTAACTTGGGAGGAAGCCCCTAGGAATGGAAGAACGGCCAGCGCCTTTACTAAGAAAACGAACACCATCAAACGTCACCTTGGCGCTTACCATTAAAGTTCTGAGGAGCTTAGTGTGGGGGCATAAGGTCGTAATCTCCATCCCCTTTCCCATTTAACCCACGCACCTTTTTGAAGGCCCACTACTTAACAAATATATCAACAAAGTAGGAGCAGATACCAGTATCAGAGCAGAATTTTGGTTCTGTTACGCAGCTGATACCTACAGGAATACTCCTGGTGGTGTGGTGACTACTTTGAAGTTAGTTACTTAAAAACCAACAAAACCACATCATAGCTAGTATAGCTTTTATAAAAATGCAGAATTAGGTTACAATTGATTATTTATGAGGCACAAGAGACAGTTTTTCTGCTTGAAGTGAAGATACTCTGAGCTCAAACTAAGGGTGTCAATTATATGGTGCTTTCTCTATGTGGCCAAGTCTTTCAGGGGACTTAACAACAGAAGAGAGGTGTCCGGTACAAAGTCTAGACAGGTGTGGTGGCTTCGAAACTCATGTTTCCCATAGGAACAGGACCTCGTGTCACAGGGCTAGGGAGTTAGGGCTTTGGAATCCCGAAAAATCGAACTTGAAAAATCCAACACTCCTTCGGTTGTAACTGGAGACTCTGGGTAAATCCTGTTTCCCAGACCTAGGTTTGATGAATCCAGCCGCCTTGTTAGAGCGATGTGAGCTTTAAACGGAGGTTCTGTTTGTGTCTTCTCAGATCACTGATCATTGAACTGTTGAGTCATCAATATTGGCTTCTTTTATTTGACTCGTTTCTAGATTAATTTCTACAAATTCGCTACGATTTCACGTGTGAATTCTTATTATAAGCTTTAGATAATTAACTAAGAGCTTTTTGAGACTGGGTCTCATGTAGCCCAGGTTGACCTTGAACTTAATATTCATGGCTGAGGGTAGCCCATCATGCTCAGTTTTATACACATTTTTTTAAATTAAATAGACTTTTCAACTGATGAGTAACTTTACTCTCTGAACGGCTCGGGGGGCCAGTTTGCTGAAGGTGAAGGAAAAGTCACGAGAAGCAACAGAAGTTTTGTTGAGTGTGGGTCGAACTTCACGTCAGCCACTTGGGAAATAGCAGGAGGCGTGGCTCTTCCTTCCAATGTCTGCCTCACGCACGGTCTAGCTCGGCGTGCCTGAAAATTTTACCATGAAAAATGTACCCTTTGGATGGAGGCTCCCCAACTTTCCAGATTGTCCTGTTGAAACACTGATGTTCCTTCAAGGGTGACAATTCTTATCAGCTCACTTATAGCAAGAGCGGATTTATCCAATAAACAGATGCCTTCTTTGCTAAAGGGGGGTAGTAGATGATTCTGTTTCCCCTGGTTATCTCTGTGCCAAGGTCAGGAATAGAAGGCCTGTTTCCTGTAAATCAGTCAATACTCCTTATATGCAAGCTTTATAGGTATTAGTAGTGCATATGAATGATGAAGTAGATACGACCCTTATTCCTGTCGGTAACTAAGTCTTACAGGTGCCAGTCAAGCAAATTTCTCAGGTTATACAGTCGGTACTAGGTCAAGCGTACCCACCAGCCCTATCCACATCTTCCCCTGCCCCTCCATTCTACCCCCCTCTCTTCCCTTTCTGCATCTTACCCTTTCTCTCTCTCTCTCCCCGACCACCTTTTTGCCATCTTCTCTTTTTATCCCATTTTATTCTTAAGCACAAGCAAAAGGTTGAGATGAAATCACATTTTAGCATATGGGATACATGTCTATGTTCAAAGTCTTTCTTGAAAGTGCATAGAACCCCCAGATCGATTTAATTTCCTTTCTGCCTGGACATAGAAGTACATACTGTGGCTTCTACAGTCAGGTCCCCCACTTCCCGACACCCCTGCTTAGCATATGGAAACTGCTTTTTTTAAAAAACAAAAACCCTGCTTGTGGGATTGGCACACCACCTGGGCACAGTTCACAGTGAGCCTTATAGCCTGGCAAAGCAGGAGGGTCGGGGTGGGAGAGGGTGTTTTCCCTTAAAATATCTCTCAACTATATTACCTCTGAAAATTTAAGGGGAAATATTCCAGGCCTCAGTTTATCTACCTATAAATAGGGAGGGTGACACCTTGAGAGGATGTGACTGCAAGCTGAGGGGTGATACAGGCGACAGTGGGGGTCGTTGCATATAACCAAACTGTGGTTGAGTAAGGCTGTTCCCACTGAGATCTGTTTTTTCCATTCCTTGCTGCTTCTTCTTCTTCTCCTCCTCCTCCTCATTCTCTCCCACTCCACAACCCAAATACATCGCCAGTGTTTAAACTCAGCTGCTCTCAGAGTCTCTCAACCCACGATCTTCACATAACCGGTCTGTATCTATTTCTGGGGCTCGCAGGTTCCACACGCAAGCCAGCCATGTCGTTCGGCAGAGATATGGAGTTGGAGCATTTTGATGAGCGGGACAAGGCGCAGAGGTACGGCAGGGGGTCCCGTGTGAACGGCCTGCCCAGCCCCACACACAGCGCCCACTGTAGCTTCTACCGCACCCGCACACTGCAGACGCTCAGCTCCGAGAAGAAAGCCAAGAAGGTCCGATTCTACAGAAATGGTGACCGCTACTTCAAAGGAATTGTGTATGCCATCTCCCCAGACCGCTTCAGATCCTTCGAGGCCCTGCTGGCTGATTTGACCCGAACTCTCTCGGATAATGTGAATTTGCCCCAGGGGGTGAGAACCATCTATACCATCGATGGACTCAAGAAGATCTCCAGCCTCGACCAGCTGGTGGAAGGTAAGCCTTGGGGAACCTCTGGGGATCCTGCAAGCAGCTAAGGCCACTGGGGGTCACTTGTCTTTTAGCCCATGGCTAGGAGCCTCTATTGTTTAACATGCTAAAATTCTTGTTCTGTAAAAAAAAAAAGAAAGAAAAGAAAAGAAAAGAAAAGAAAAGAAAAGAAAAGAAAAGAATGTGAATGGTATTTAGCCAGTAGCCCTTAATAATGGCAGGAAGAAGGAAAAGGTATCAAATCCCAGAGCTTTCTGTATCAAATTTGAGCATGCAGTCTCAAACCCACATTCTGTTCATCTTCAAAATTCACTTTTGTGTCTTCAGTTGTAGCTCACAGTCCAGAGGTATTTCTAGGCACCAACTGAGCTTTTGGACCGTTATGTACAAAAGATCCTGAACCAAGGATATGAAATTTTAGAGTAGAGAGGGAATTTGGAAAAATACAAAAAAAAATCATTTTATCACTGAGGACTCAAATAATATGTCTACAGTTGTATGGTAAGTCAGTGGTGACCAAAAATGGGGTCATCTGACAATGCTTCTCACTGGGTGCCTCTTGGGGGAGGGTTATTATCTTCCTGGGGCATTCGAGAACAGGTAGAAATTAGTCTGTTCATATTATTTTAAAATCCAGTTCATGCTAACAGATGATCTCTTGTGGACATTTAATATGAAAACAAGGCTTGGTTTCTTGTAAATTGTACACTGCCCGTCTCTTGTTCATGTTTGCCTTGGCTGGTCATCGTTTGAACACAGCATGGCGTCTTCTGCTGTCGTAGGAATCGTAACTATGTTAATGACTTGGGTGCAATGGGTGGGGCTAAGCACCCCCAAACTCCCACTGGAAAAGCCTTCCTGAGCTTGAGCCTCGAAGGCAAGGACGAAGTTGGTGACACAGCCGCCAGAACAAATGCAGCCTAATGCCACTCTGATGTCATCTCTCCTCCTGCAGGATCTGGCCAGACCCCACTGTCCAGCTGTGCCCTGGGCTTATAGAGGTAGCAGGGAGCATCCTACCCTGCTACCCATTGGACTGGAGTCCAGGTTTTCAGTCGCACGGCTGCACACAGGCAGAGCCCCCCTTGTCTTCCTCTATAGCTGGCTGGAGCTGGTGTGTGATTTCCCCCCACCTCCTGCTTTCGCCTGGTCCCTTGGCAGGAGTGCCAGTCCAGGCACAGTAGGACTGGACTCCAGCTGGTGCCTAGCAGCCTGAGCTGTGTGTGTTTACTTTGCGGGAATTCACATCTCTTTGGTGGCCTGTCGCCCTGCCAAGACGCCTGTAGCCTTGGCTTTTTTCCTTCTATTCAGAGGTCGGTACTTCCAGCAAATTAAAGGGAAAGAGTGACACGAAGCCTCTTTGTGTCAACTCTGATATTTTTGTGTGTGCCACATCCTTTATACGACCTTGGTAAATACAAGGGGAAGTAAACCATTTGTTGGCGTTTTCCAAGGGCTCTGTAGCAAGATCAGATGAGTCAGGTATCTGACCAGCGAACAAGGCATCCTGTGTGGGGTGATGGTGTTGTAGAAAAGCGTGCTCAGATCACAGCGTGTCCTCAGGTTGATGCCTCGTTCTATCCTAGGGTCTCTTGGGTGGCTTCTTGAAGGCAGGACTACTTCTGCATTTTCCACTCAAAATTGATCTGTGCTCGTCATTCCCATTGATCAGAGAGGCCGTGGGAAGAGGCGGATGATGGTACCGCCTTCCTAGCGATGGCAGGGATGGCCAGCACCACCGCTCCGCACTCCCCTGTTCATTTTGCCATAATACGATGCCTGCTCTGAGCCATTGTTGTCTTGGCTGAAGACAGCTATGATGGCTGAAGTTACTGAGTGTGTTCAGCCCTCAGAGCCCTCCTGAATGTGAGTCCTTGTGGTTTTCACAGTGACCCGGAGAGGGCAGAAATCTCACAGCAGAACGTGGTAGAGGTAGGATTTGAACCCAGTAAAGCAGGCGCTAGGCTGCAGTATGCTGTGAATTTAGCTCCTGCAAAAGGTACTATTTTTTGGTTGTTTTTTCAATACAAGGTTTCTCTGTATAGCCCTGGCTGTCCTGGAACTCACTCTGTAGACCAGGATGGCTTCAAACTCAGAAATTCACCTGCCTCTGTCTACCAAGTGCTGGGATTACAGGCGTGCACCACCACTGCCTTCAAAAGGTACTTTTGTGCTTATTTCAATCTGTTGTCTTCTGATGCCTTCTGATGTACTGGGAAGGCAGACATTCTAGTGCAAATTTACTTAGAAACCACTATTCCTATACCTGGTAGTGGATCTCAGTGAAATATTTTTGCTCTACTATTTAAAAAAAACAAAACAAAAAAAAAAAAACAAAAAACAAATGTTTTCTTTTTCTGTTTTTACAAATGCTTTTTCTTATTCACTTAATTCTAAAAATGGAAACTGTTGATCTAAGAAACATAGTCATCTTTTTAAAATGTTTATTTTATATGTGTGAATGTGTTGTCTGCATGTATGTCTATGTACCATGTGTTCAGTGCCTGCAGAGGTCAGAAGAGGGTATGGATACCCTGAAACTGGAGTTAGAGATGGTGTGAGACACCATGTGGGTGCTGGGAACCGAACTTGGGTCCTTTGGAAGAGCTCTTCACCATGAGATAACTTTATAGCTCCCAAAGTCATCTTCTGATTTTCTCTCAATACCACTCCACCCAACGTAAAGTGATTGCTGATGGAAAATTCTGATGTTTCAAATTGTTTTAACTTTTTCTTTTTTAATACGTCTTTTTTTTTCCTGGTTGAATCATATCATTGGTGCATGTGTGAGTCTACTTTTTTTTTTAAATTTCCAGTTAAAACCTTTTTTTCTATTCCATAATACTGACAATTAGCATGCAGCTGCACTTAGTGTTTAAATAGCTGGAAATCCATTGATATTTGCTTTCTTGCCTATTACATTTTTGCTTAGCTCATTAAAATGCAAGATGTCTCTTCATCCCCCTTGGACCCACACCCCTCACTTTACATACTAATTTATGCAAACATCAGTTCGTGATATCAGCATCCCCTCCTGGTCCGACAGTGTTGGAGTTTTTAATTTAAATCTCTTTAGTCAATGCAACGACAAGCGCGTTTGGCTGGCAATTATTTTTTAAAGTTTGTTCTTTCTCACTTGATCTCAGTCTAAAAATTCCAAGTAACTATGACAAATGTGGGCTTTATTTATAAATGCTACGGCACTTTCTGTTTTATTATTAGACTCTGATCATTATGCACAAGCATGCTTGAGGCACACTGATGGAGCAGTTCCGAACTCAAATTACATAACAAGTTGAGTGTGTATTTGTGCAATCAAGTCACTATATGTCTGTATATACATACGGGCATGCTAACACATGTGTGTGTGTCATGTGTACCCATGAGTGTATTGAAGGTGACATTCCTAAGGATTTGCTTTCAAAAGGGTCTTGGCACGTTTTCACAACTCATGGTGCTCACTAAGGACAGCTGTACTGTAGCCTTGTCCCTGCAGTGGCTCACCTGGGGTGTGGCTGCCTTCTCCAGTTTTGAGCTATTTCAATTCTGCTTTAGGGATACAGCTGTTGCGGATAAATTACAGCACCACACCCAAATCCTTCAAACTCTTAGGAGAGCTGTAGTGGGACCCTGAGCAAGGGCTGGCTGATCCCTCCCCTGCATTCATATCGTGAGGCGGGAGTGAGGTGTCAGAGCCTCTCCTTCTCAGGTACAAATGGCACAGACGCAGAGTCCCTGGATATCAGCAACAGTGGTGCTTATAAGGTCAGCTCTGCTAGAAAGGTAGAATCTGCCTCTTCCTCCCTTCCCACTTGTGCCTTGGCCTCCCATTGGTCTTTTCAGAAGTTGCCTAGCTCCAGAGCTGTCGAAAGGCTCTGTCCAATGAACTGAATTTCACCCCACAGTTGAGTGATTTCTCTTCTGTCTTGACGTCTGCTTGCCTGACTCCCGGCATGGATTTCCTTCTAACTTGGTGTGGCTTCTCCTCTTTCTGTAGCTCATTTACTTTCACTGCATCTCCGTCTCTCTCTGCCATGTCAAAAATTTAAAAATTAATGTCTGTAACGCTCTAAAGCAGGCTTTCCATAAAAGCCCCAGAGGCGAGCTGTTCCTTGGTGTTGCCATCACATTACAATCTACGTGTAATCCACCCGGAATGGTGACTCTGAATGTGTCTAGTTCTGCACCTTGCTTTTCATGTAACATTATTACCTTAGAGACCCTTTCCTATGAGTAATGTTCAGACCGAGTATGTCCTTACTATTTACTGCAAGGCATTCCTCATAGGAATACACCTTAATTCACGTAGCTCTTGGTGAGCTTTTAGGGTGTGTGCAGCCCCTTGCTGTTACAAATGAGCTTGCAGCAAGCACACTTGGATTTGTTGTCTACTCATGGTGGAGGTTATTTTTAGGAGGACATGCATAGGAAACGGTTGGAAGAAGGTAGAAGAGTATTGGATAATCCCTACTCACCATGATGGTGTCAGTTTACACCCCTGCCACCTTCAAGGAGACAATGCTATCATATAGCTAACCCATCAAGAAAACACTTGTGGTTTTAATTTCCACCATTTCATGTGTGTAAGGGACATTTATAAATTTTTCTATGCTTTTTGCTTTGTGTCTTTTGTCTTTTTTTTTGGCCACATTGGCAACACCTTTACTGACATAAGATCTATTTTTTAAAGTATCATTCCTTTGTTTTAATGAATGAGTTTTTCCTATATTCATCTTAACCTAGTGACTTTAGAGATTGTGTTTTCTGTCAAGCAAATTCATACTAAAAAATTATATAATCAAATATGCCAGTCTTTCAACTTATGGCTTTATTTTCTTGCCTTCTGGGTTCTATGTGCTGTGTGCTCTGAGGTCAGGAAGTCATTTCTCCTAACTTTCTTGTGGAATTTTCATTAAAGCATTTTAGTTGAGTGAATATTGATATAAGACATGAAATGAGGACTAGATTTTACTTTATAAATCAAATCATTTGCATAAATTACAAATACCTCATGTAGAAATTAACTTGGTCTCACAGAAGTATCACAAGTCGGGTGCCTTGTTCTCTTCTTGACGAGCTTCCGTAGTGGAAGATCTATGACCGAACACAGTGTGTGGAGGGTCAGGACACAGCGACAGAGCAACTGAATCCCATCAGCGTCCCCACAGAGGCTGGGGATTTTTTTGTTGTTCTGCAACCAGTCACTGTATTCAGCTACCATGTCTGTCACGTCTGCCAAGCAGTGACAATTCTTGAGAGTTTGAATAGTGTTCTACCAGCTTGCAGAATGCCCATCTGAAGTGCCGTTTGGTATTGAGTGGTTAACATAGGGATTCCACAGAAGTAAGCTTACATCCTCCTGAGGGTCTTATTTCAGAGAAATGTTCTGATGCAAGTCTTACCCAGAGTCAGCCACTGAAGGCAAACCTTTATCCCAAAGTCACCGTCTTCCCTTTGGCAACCAGTGAGTGCTGTTGAAGACTCTTAAGTCCTTGTAGACGTAGTGTCTCTCCTTGAGCTGCTGCTATGCCTCTGGGCATTTATCAATAGATCAGTAGTACTTATTGCTGTGATACTGTATTTATGAATTTCTGTTTTTCCTGCCACACTTTAGATATGCTGCACTCTCTCCATTTCCCTGTCTCTGGATCATTTTCTGTGATCTTAACAGCACCTATTATTTTAAGGTCACTATTAAATAATGACCTGTCTCTTTAAACCAGCCCTCCCCTTTGCACTCCTAACAGCCCCGGTGTGCTCAGCTGAAATGAACACTGAGTCTCTTCAGACTCACAAGGGCAAGTGGGAAGTCCTCTCTGCCGCTGTCTAGAATTTGTTTCTCTTCTCCTGTGAACAGACTTTACAGAGCGGTGTCGCCACCTGCTAGCTTACTAATATTTGTGAATTCCCAAAAGTCCTGTGTCAAACCTAACCACTGACAGGATGGTGTCAAAAGACAGAAAGTCTTGTGATGGGGTCCTGAGGATGGACTCATCAACAGGAGCACATGCTGTGTGAAAGAGGACTAGAACTGTCTTGTCCAGTCTCTCCCATGAAGACACAGGCGCCTTCTCCAAGGAAGGGGCCTCCCAAGTCAAAGTTTCAATCTGGGACTGCCTACTTCCTAGAACCCTAAAAATTAAATGCATGATATTTGCAAACCACCAGTCTACGGCACTCCGACATAGCCGCTTGAATGAAAGAAGATGCATCTAATTTAATATTGCCTGTGCCTTCTCCCCTTCTTATCTTTTGAAGCCGAGATGACACCAGTTCTTGTTAGTTCTATTTGGTATATTTCTTCAATTTTTTTCTCTTTCTTTTGCTATATGAAGCGTTCCAAGACTTCCAAACTGTGAAGTAATAATTTCACCTATATTTAGGACTGAAAGAGAAATGCATCCGTGTACAGTCAACATTGTAGAAAATTTTTGAACAATGGGGAATAAAAGCAAAAGGGCCTCATCTTTCTACAACTTGCTTGCAATCCCTATTTTTTTCCTTCCCAGATCGGTTTTCTGTTATAAACACCATGATAGAAAGCTAACTGGGAGGAAAGGATTTATTTCAGCTTACATCTTGTAGCCTGTCATGGAGGGAAGTCGGGTTAGGAACTCAAGGAAGGAACCTGGAGGCAGGAACTGAAGCAGAGGCCGTGGAGGAGTCACGCTTACTAGCCTGTTCCTGTGGCTTGTTCAGTTTGCTTTCTAATATAACCCAGGAACACACGCCCAGAGGTGACACCCCACACAGTGGGCTGAGCCCTCACAAATCAATCATCAATGAGAACATCCCTCCTCAGACTTGCTTACAGGCCAACCTGATGGAGTCATTTTCTCAAACAAGGTTCTTCTTCCCGAATAATTCCAGTTTGTGTTAGGGTAGCAAACAAACAAACAAACGAACAAACAAATCTAACAAAGATAGCTTCTTTCTGATCTCAAACTTAAGCAGGTGTCTGTCTCAGGGCACGTGTAGATACATGGGATCATGGGTCAGAGCATGGGCTCTGGGGTCAGACCAATCACTGCCTGAATCTTGCTTTTATCCGTACTAGTCATGTGATTTTGCGAGATCTACCTAGGTCATTATGCCTCAGTGTGCACTTCAGAGAGAGGCATGCTTGTATTGGACTCGCGGGCTGTGGTGAGGATTGCGGGTAAGACAGCACATATCAGATGGCTTGTCTGCTGTATGGCTGATTTACTGTTTTAAATTGTCTTTTCAAGCTTACTGCATGGTTGGGAGCGAAGCTGCTTCTGGCTACCTGTAGAGCAACTGCACATTTGAGATACCATCATCTCCAATGTCTATTGGGAAGGTACTAGGGACCAAACCCGGGCCCATGTGCTAGGTACATGTTAGGGGCATGCTTTCTCACCAAGCTGCATTTCCAGGCATTCTAATTTAACCTCCACAGGATTTCAGTGAAGTTACTCTCATTATTATTATTTTTTTAATTTTTAATTAGATATTTTCTATATTTACATTTCAAGTGTTACCCCCTTTCCTTGTTTCCCCTCCAAAAATCCCCTATCCCATCCCCCTGCCCCTGATCACCAAATCACCCACTCCCACCTCCCCCGTTCTGGCATTCCCCTACACTGGGGCACCTAGCCTTCACAGGACCAACCGCCTCTCTTCCCATTGATATTCAACAAAGCCATCCTCTGCTACATATGCAGCTGGAGCCATGGGACCCTCCTTGTGTACTCTTTCATTGGTGGTTTAGTCCCTGGGAGCTCTGTGGGCAGTGGGGGGCGGTCTGGATGGCTTATATTGTTGTTCTTCCTATGGGGCTGCAAACCCCTTCACATCCTTTGGTCCTTTCCCTCCTCCATTGGGAACCTTGTGTTCAGTCCAGTGGTTGGCTGAGAGCATCCACTTCTGTATTTGTCAGGTACTGACAGAGCCTCTCAGGAGACAGCTATATCAGGCTCCTATCAGCAAGCACTTGTTGGCATCCACAATGGTGTCTGGGTTTTGTAACTGTATATGGGTGGATCCCCAGGTAGGGCAGTCTCTGGATGGCCTTTCCTTCAGTCCCTGCTCCATACTTTGTCTCTGTATCTCCTCTCATGGGTATTCTAAGAAGAACCGAATCACCCACACTTTGGTCATTGTTCTTCTTGAGCTTCATGTGGTCTGTGAATTGTATCTTGGGTATTCTGAGCTTCTGGGCTAATATCCAATCATCAGTGAGTGCATACCATGTGAGTTCTGAGTGATTGGCTTACCTCACTCAGGATGATATTTTCTAGTTCCATCCACTTCCCTAAGAATTTCATGAATTCATTCTTTTTAATAGTGTAAATGTACCACAGTTCTGTTCCTATTCTTCTGTTGAGGGACATCTGGGTTGTTACCAGCTTCTGGCTATTATAAATAAGGCTGCTATGAACATAGTAGAGCATGTGTCCTTATTACATGCTAGAGCATCTTCTGGGTATATGCCCAGGAGTGGTATAGCTGGGTCCTCAGGTAGTACTATGTCCAATTTTCTGAAGAACCACCAAACTGCTTTCCGGAGTGGTTGTGCCAGCTGGCAATTCCCACCAGCAATGGGGGAGTGTTCCTCTTTCTCCACATCCTCACCAGTGTCTTCTGTCACCTGAGTTTTTGATCTTAGCCATTCTGACTGATGTGAGGTGGAATCTCAGAGTTGTTTTGATTTGCATTTCCACGATGATTAAGGATACTGAACAGTTCTTTAGGTGCTTCTTGGCCATTTGTTATTCCTCAGTTGAGAATTCCTTGTTTAGCTCTGTACCCCATGTTTGAATAGGGCTATTTGGTTCTCTGAAGTCTAACTTCTTGAGTTCTTTGTATATATTGGATATTAGCCCTCTATCAGATGTAGGATTGGTAAAGATATTTTCCCAATCTGTTGATCGCCATTTTGTCCTATTGACACTGTCCTTTGCCTTACAGAAACTTTGCAATTTTATGAGGTCCTATTGGTCAATTCTTGATTAGAGCATCTGGTGTTCTGTTCAGGAACTTTCCCCCTGTGCCCATTGCTGAATGCTCTTCCCCACTTTCTTTTCTATTAATTTCAATGTATATGGTTTTATGTGGAGGTTCTTGGCCCACTTGGGCTTTAGCTTTGTACAAGGAGATAAGTATGGATCAATTTGCATACTTCTATATGCTGTCAGTTGAACCAGCACCATGTGTTGAAAATGCTGTCTTTTTCCCCACTGGATGGTTTTAGCTCCTTTGTCAAAAATCAAGAGACCATAGGTGTGTGGATTATTTCTGGGTCTTCAATTCTATTTCATTGACCTACCTGGCTGTCACTGTACTAATACCTTGCTGTTTTTTATCACAATTGCTCTGTAGTACAGCTTGAGGTCAGGGATGATGAGTCCTCCAGAAGTTCGTTTATTGTTGAGAATAATTTTTGCTATTCTGTTTTTTTTTGTTGTTGTTGTTGTTATTCCAGATGAATTTGGAAATTGCTCTTTCTAACTCTATGATGAATTGAGTTGGGATTTTGGTGGGGTTTGCATTGAATCTGCAGATTGCTTTAGGCAAAATGGCCATTTTTACTATATTAATCCTACCAATCCATGAACATGAGAGATCTTTTCATTTTCTGAGATCTTCACTTTCTTCAGAGACTTGAAGTTCTTGTCATACAGATCTTTCACTTGCTTGCTTAGAGTCACATCAAGGTATTTTATATTATTTGTGACTATTGTGAAATGTAGTTTCTCTCAGCCTCTTCATTCTTTGAGTATAGGAAGGCTACTGAGTTGTTTGAGTTAATTTTATATCCAGCCACTTTGCTGAAGTTGTTTATCAGCTGTAGGAGTTCTCTGGTAGAGTTTGGGGGGGGTGTCACTTAAATATACAATCAAATCATCTGCAAATAGTGATATTTTGACTTCTTCTTTTCCGATTTGTATCCTTTTGACCTCCCTTTGTTGTCTAATTGCTCTGGCTAGGACCTCAAGTACTGAACAGGTAGGGAGAGTGTGGGCAGCCTTGTCTAGACCATAATTTTAGTAAGATTGCTTCAATTTTCTCTCCATTTAGTTTGATGTTGGCTACTGGTTTACTGTATATTGCTTTCACTATGTTTAGGTATGGTCCTTGAATTCCTGATCTTTCTAAGACTATTATCATGACGGGGTGTTGAATTTTGTCAAATGCTTACTCAGCATCTAATGAAATGATCGTGTATTTTTTTCTTTGAGTATTTTTAAATAGTGGATTACATTGATGGATTTCCATATATTGAACCATATCTGCATCCCTGGGATGGAGCCTACTTAATCATGAAGGATGATAATTTTGATGTGTTCTTGGATTCAGTTTTTGTGAATTTTTATTGAGTATTTTTGCATTGATATTCATAAGGAAAATTAGTTTGAAGTTCTCCTTCTTTGTTGGGTCTTTTCATAGTTTAGGTATCAGAGTAATTGTGGCTTCATAGAATGAATTGGGTGGTGTACCTTCCCTTTCTATTTTGTGGAATAGTTTGAAGAGTATTGGTATTAGGTCTTCTTTGAAGGTCTGATAGAACTCTGCACTAAACCCATCTGGTCCTGGGCTTTTTTGTTTGGGAGACTATTAATGACTGCTTCTATTTCTTTAGGGGTTATGGGACTGTTTACATTGTTTATCTGATCCTGATTTAACTTTGGTACCTTGTATATATTGAGAAAATTTGTCCATTTCATTTAGATTTTCCAGTTTTGTTGAGTATAGGCTTTTGTAGTAGGATCTGATGATTTTTTTGGATTTCCTTGGTTTCTATTGTTATATCTCCCTTTTCATTTCTGATTTTGTTGATTTGGATATTGTCTCTATGCCATCTGGTTAGTTTGGCTAAGGGTTTATCTATCTTCTTTGTTTTCACAAAGAACCAGAGCCTGGTTTGGTTGATTCTTTGTATAGGTCTTTTTATTTCTACTTGGTTGATTTCAGCCCTGAGTTTGATTATTTCCTGCAGTCTACTCCTCTTGGGTGTATTTGCTTCTTTTTGTTCTAGAGCCTTCAGATGTGCTGTCAAGTTGCTAGTGTATGCTTTCTCCAGCTTCTTTTTGGAGGCACTCAGAGCCATGATTTTTCCTCTTAGCACTGCTTTCATTGTATTCCATAAGTTTGGGTATGTTGTGGCTTCATTTTCATTAAATTCTGAAAAGTCATTAATTTCTTTCTTTATTTCTTCCTTGACCAAATCATTGAATAGAGTGTTGTTCAGCTTCCATGTATATGTGGGCTTTCTATTATTTTGTTGTTATTGAAGACCAGCCTTAGTCTATGGTGATCTGATAGGATGCATGGGATTGTTTCAATCTTCCTGTATCCATTGAGGACTGTTTTGTGACTGATTATATGGTCAGTTTCAGAGAAGGTAACAAGATGTGCTGAGAATAAGGTGCATTCTTTTAGGAAAAAGTGTTCTATAGCTATCTGTTAAATCCATTTGGTTCATAACTTCTGTTAGTTTCATTGTATCTCTGTTTAGTTACTGTTTCTATGATCTGTCTATTCATGAGAGTAGGGTATTGAAGTTTCCCACTATTATTGTGTGAGGTGTGTGCTTTGAGCTTTAGTAAAGTTTCTTTTGTGAATGTGGACGCCCTTGCATTTGGAGCACAGATGTTCAGAATTCAGAGTTCTTTGTAGATTTTTTTCCTTTGGTGAGTATGAAGTGTCCTTCCTTATCTTTTTTGATAACTTTATGCTGGAATTTGATTTTATTTGATATTAGAATAGATATTAGAGCTTGTTTCTTGGGACCATTTGCTTGGAAACTTGTTTTCCATCCTTTTACTCTGAGGTAGTGTCTGTCTTTGTCACTGAGATGTGTTTTCTGAATGCAGCAAAATGTTTGGTCCTGTTTATGTATCCAGTCTGTTTGTCTATGTCTTTTTATTGGGGAATCGAGTCCATTGATATTAAGAGATATTAAGGAAAAGTGATTGTTGCTTCCTGTTATTTTTGTTATTAGAGGTGGAATTATGTTTATGTAGCTATCTTCTTTTTGGTTCGTTAAAAGATGATTTTCTTGCTTTTTCTAGGGTGTAGTTTCCCTCCTTTTGTTGGAGTTTTCCATTTATTATCCTTTGACAGCTGGGTTTGTGGAAAGATATTTTGTAAATTTGTTTTTGTCATGGAATACCTTGGTTTCTCCATCTATAGTAATTGAGAATTTTGCAGGGTATAGTAGTCTAGGTTGTCATTTGTGTTCTCTTAGGCTCTGTATGACAACTGCCCAGGCTCTTCTAGCTTTTATAGGGTCTGGCAAGAAGTCTGATGTAATTCTGATAGGTCTGCCTTATATGTTACCTGACCTTTTACCCTTAATGCTTTTAATATTCTTTCTTTGTGCATTAGGTGTTCTGATTATTATTAATGGGAGAAATTTCTTTTCTGGTCCAATATATTTGGAGTTCTCTAGGCTTCTTGTATGTTTGTGGGCATCTCTTTCTTTAGGTTAGGGAAGTTTTCTTCTATAATTTTGTTGAAGATATTTACTGGCCCTTTAAGCTGGAAATCTTCACTCTCTTCTATGCCTATTATCCTTAGGTTTGGTCTTCTCATTGTGTACTGCTCAGTGACGTTTCATTGAGTAAGCCATTACCCTGAAATCTAAGGGACTTGTCCAATGTCACAAGCTTGCATAGCACAATCATGAGCCTGAATTTCCACAAAGCTCTTCCCACTGTTAAGTTCATTCATGATCCTTCAACAAACCTTGAAAGATACCCTGTCACCGCATCATATATGTATATGCATTTGTATGTATATTATATTTACTTAGATCCTGGTGAAAATATACCTGGAATAAGTCAGACTCTGCTAATGAAAGGGGTTTAATATTTTTAGCTTTACAGGTTCTTATGGGGGCATAAGGACATGTTTGAAAGAAGTGTTTAAACCTCTTAGCAAAATAAGTGTTGGCACCCATTTTGTGCTGGTTATTTTTTTTGTCATTCTTGATACATACAGGAAAAGGGATTAATAAATGTTTTTAGCATCATTTATTTCATAATTTGCTGCCTCTCAGCACCTGTGTTGTGGTCTTTTGCATATTATCCGTATATTTTCAGACCCAGTGTTTCATTGGCATACTTTTGAGTCATTTATTAATAAACATTCTGTGATATTACAGTGCATTTGTGATGCGACAGATTGTAGGATGGTCATTCTCTTCATTTTTGCCCATCACCGAGTTTGAACCAACTTCCTTTTGTGCATATTTTGATCAGCATGATGTAGACAACAGTTATTAAGTTGGCTGGCTTTCATAATTTTCTCTGGCCAAACAGAATCTTTATAATATACTCTCATTACCCTTATATATTAACAATTTAAGAAGTTGTGTACTGATTCATTTTTAGTTTTCAAATTATCTCAGGCACCAAATGAATGTGCTTCTAATTTTGAAGTTTGCTGAAAATTTAAATGCCCTTAAGTATCAAAAGATAATCTCAATTTTGAATTCCAGTTCTTTTTCTTTTGGAAGCTGATTCATGTCTATTGGTATTTCTGTTAGCAGCCAAAGGGGGAGAGATGATTTTGCTTTTCTTTTTTTCCCCTCCCAAGATGCCAGCCAAAAGATATCAAAAGAAAGATATTAGAAGTGAGAAATAGTGGGTTTTGTTTTCATTCATTCTCAACCACGCTTCCATTGATTTGAAAGTCATAGGCAATTCTTGCCTTTACCTAGAAAATGAGAAATGAAAGACTGGATGTGGGGGAAGGAAATGGGTTCCTGTGGGTGTAAATTTGAACTTCTCTCTCTCTTCCTCAGGTGAAAGCTACGTTTGTGGCTCCATCGAGCCCTTTAAGAAGCTGGAGTACACCAAGAATGTGAACCCCAACTGGTCCGTGAACGTCAAGACCACCTCAGCCTCCCGCGCAGTGTCTTCCCTGGCCACTGCCAAGGGTGGGCCCTCGGAGGTCCGGGAGAATAAGGATTTCATTCGACCTAAGCTGGTCACCATCATCAGAAGTGGGGTGAAGCCACGCAAGGCTGTCAGAATCCTGCTGAACAAGAAGACGGCCCATTCCTTCGAGCAGGTTCTCACTGACATTACCGATGCTATCAAGCTGGACTCGGGTGTGGTGAAGCGCCTGTACACCCTGGATGGGAAGCAGGTAAGGGCAGAGCGTGAGGACTCTGATTTTATGGGCAAGAGCCAGGGAAGTGGGAGTGGGGGCCATACGTGACATACAGTGTGGACCTTAAGCACATTTTGTTGGGTGTAGAAAGGACTGGGTCATTAAGTCATCAACAAATACTAGTTGATCAGGGCTAGTTGAATATTGGTACCAGACAGGATTAATCATCACAATGAAGAAAAAAAAAGCAGAGGGGGAACTGTCTTTTATTTTTAAGTTATTTGCTTAGCATAATAGTGCTGTTCTATCTTCTGTTTTCAAACTTGTCCTATGTCCTTTAAGGCCTGCAAGAGCCTTAAAACGGCTAAGATGCTGAGAGAAACTGAGGCTGATGGGAGGAAATAGGACTCACTTGTTGAGCTAAATCACAATCCTAGCTAAGGAATGGATGGCACGATTCCACCTGGGCTCCTTTACGGTTTGTCAGGACACAGATGGGGAGCTGCAGGAAAACGCCACAGTGCTCGTGTGCACAGCATGTTTGCTGCTCATTCAGAGTTTAATGGCGCCCCTTGTTTATGATGATCATCTTCAGCGTTATTACCTTCGCCCAAAATGTATGTTTTTGCAATATAATTTATTAGTATTTAAGAATTTCATGCAATCTATTTTGATCATACTCATCCTCTACTACTTAACATCTTCCAGACCCACCCCCACCTCCTGACGCCCTTCCAACTTCATGTGCTTTATTTATTTATTTATTTTTTTAATATCCCACTGGATCCAATTTGTGCTGCTTATATATTTAAGGGTGTGAGGTCGCCCACTGTATCCTGGTCAACTTCCTGGAGGCCTCTTACCTACTGTAAACCATTTCACTTCCCCAGAAACCATCCCTGAAAAGTAGTTCTTAGTGTGGTTCTTTTGAACAGCTTTTTGTAATTTGAAGATAACTGGAAAAGATTTGCATGATTTAGCTCATCTTAAAATCTAAACGAGATTCATAATGAAGTGACTCGTATCAAGTAGAACTCTCATGGGAGTTCCTGAAGGCTCACACAACCAAACTTTATGAATGAGAATAGATGCTAATAGTATAAAATGTGTCAGTCACGAAGAGTCACTCCCCCAGGGATCCATTTAAATGTCCTAACTTATTAAAATTCATTAGGGACAAAGGAGCAGTGCAGGTTGTCTGTGAGTATTGACCATCTTCTGCTTGTCTCATAAACCTTGCATGTAGGTGAGGATTTGTGGCATAATATTCTCCATCTTCTAGATCTAAGACCCTCGAATGTCATAGGTGTATCAGTCACCAGCAAGCCCACCATGGGACTGTGAATTAAGGTGGCGGCAAAGAGATGAGCCACACACTTAGACATTTCAGCCCGTCACAGGTTGTCCAAACACCCCGCGGTTCTGCATTTTTCCGAGCTGATTTTTTTTTCAAGAGGGGCATTAACCTGTATTCAGAAAAAAAAGTAAAATTGTAAGACAAAACAAAAACAAAAACAAAAACAAAAACATGTGTGGGAAGTGGAATGCGGGGTCCTATGTGGGTTGAGAAAGGGGACCAGCAATGGCTGGCCCAGGGGACACGGGTGGGCATCAGGGGACAGGCATAAGAGAGAACAGAGTGAGGAATGAGGCTAGCTATGAGAACTGTAACGAAGCCTCTTACTTTTGTTTTGTTTTGTTTTTTGTTTTTGTTTTTTCAAGACAGGGTTTCTCTGTATAGCCTGGCTGTCCTGGAACTCATTCTGTAGACCAGGCTGGCCTCGAACTCAGAAATCTGCCTCCCAAATGCTGGGATTAAAGGCGTGTGCCGCCACCACCCGGCAGCCTCTTACTTTTTATGCTAACCTAATCAATTCAAAAGAATTTCCAATTATTTATGAGTGTTCCTCCCCCTTCCCCCTCCCCCCTTCCCTCCACTCCCCTTCTGCTTTTACTCATTTGGAATTTGGGGTACTCAAAATCGCTATATACTCTCACCAAGTCAGGGGCCACTGCTTCAGCTAATCCTTGTAGCAACTAATCATTTACTTTCTCCTGAGTGTATATAATGTTCTAAACTGTGTCTTGTGAATGATTCAGTACAATTGGAAGTAATCCAATGCTTGATACTCAAAGACTGGGATTCAAATCTTGGGTTTGAACCACATAATCCTAAAAACATGTGACTGAGCTTCATTACAATCGCCAGTACGACGTGGTTGTTATTACTCTTGTGTTGTAGATCACTTATGGTTGCAGCCTCTGACGATGTATGAGATAGAATTGCTGATGTATAATTATAACAGGTTTATTGAGCGTTATTCTAAGCATATGGCATGTCTGAGCATATTTAATCCCTGCAACAGTTGGATTCTTGTTCTTGGAAGCATTTTCCCAAGGAATCTCATTTGAACATTTTCAGGGTAGGGATGGATGGATGGATGGATGGATGGATGGGTGGATGGATAGATGGATGGATGGATGCAGGACAGATAGATATATACTGCATGCACATCGTGAACATAGATGATAAATCATCTCTACTGCAGCTATACTAACTGATTACTGAAGTTGACCTATTTTGCGAAGCACAGTTTTCTATGCAGAAAATTAGATGATAGAGTCAAAGAGCATGAAGAATATTTGCTTGAATTCCCAATAGGAAAAAAAATGTCCTTCTTCATGGACCCCAGAAGTTTTTGAATCATTTCCCTTCTAAAGGGAAATCTGCCCAATAAATAGTTTGTTCAAGTATCATGGACAGTTCTGGCAGAGACTGAGGCTGGGTAAGCCTCTGAGGAACAGCCGGCTTCCCTCAAGCCTTCCTATGTGGTGACTCTCTGTACCGGAATGGCATCTCCACTCTGGGTCTTTTATGTTTCTGTTGCCGTGATGGCCGTGACCAAAAGCAACTTGGGAGGAAAGGATTTATTTTACATATGACTCTCTTATCACACTCCACTGCTGAGGGAAGTCAGGGCAGAAACTCAAGGAAGGAAGGTGGAGAAAGGGATTGAAGCAGAAGCCATGGAGGGATGCTGCTCACTGGCTTGCTCCTCATGGCTTGATCATCTTGCTTTCCAATACCGCAACTCCAGGACCACCTGCCCAGGGGTGGGCCCACACACTGTGGGCTGGGACCTCTCGCATCAGTTATTCATCATGAAAATGCACTGTAGGCTCGCTCATAGGACAGCCTGGTGGAAGAATATTCTCAATGGAGTTTCCCCTAAAATGACTCTAGGTTGTATCAAGTTGATTTAAAATTAACCAGCCCACTTGGTGCATGTTGGCATGGGCACCTATGTGATGCCACCAGGAATCAGCCTTTTGACGATTTGGACCAAGTTTTACTATCCCCATGTTCTAGCCAACTAAGTGACTTCTGCCACTCATTTATTTTTATTTGCTTAACTAAGGCCTGCATCAAATCCATAAATTGGATGGAAAGAAGATCCAATTTGCAATAGATACTAAAAGATAATTTTTTTTCA
This sequence comes from Apodemus agrarius, assembly GCA_964023405.1. Taxonomy (NCBI): domain Eukaryota; kingdom Metazoa; phylum Chordata; class Mammalia; order Rodentia; family Muridae; genus Apodemus; species Apodemus agrarius. Next base: position 112,895,109 of record OZ030007.1, on the reverse strand, counting down.
CCGAAGAGATAGAACTGTTTATGAAATGAATGCTTGGGTGCTTTTGATAGCCGTGCGGTGAGGAATGAGAACGATGCACAGGCTGAAAATGGCCTCGCTATCACCTTCAGGCAGCACACAGATGTGTTATGGATGGAAACCGCTGATGCTGTGGGTTTAGCAGTAACGGTAGAAGCCACACCCACTGTTCCCTGTTACCCCAAGGAACTGGGCCCTGGAGGGCATCGTGCCCACACTGTTCTCACTAGTTCTCGCCACTACGTGGGCCTCCTAAATTGCTGCCTCCTAGGGTTGCATTAAAGCCATAGCCTAGGAGTTCATTCATCCTCCGGCACTTGTTTCTGAGATATTTTTAGACTGAAGTAAGAAAATGAACATACTGGAACTGTTTCACTGAGTAAAATGTCTACAGGAAGCTGCAGCTGGTTAAGATGCCCACAGCAGTTCCTGAACACAAGAACCCAGAACTGCAGAACTAAAATACTTCTGTGCCCATGGCGCCCCACCAGCTTTCGGGATGACTCTGCCCATCATGGCACCAAGGTATCAGCTGCCATGGCTGCCGAATTCACGTGAATATTTGCCAAGCCCTATTTTCAAACGTGCTTCATTTTCCTCGCCCTTGATGGAGAGCCTCTCAGAAAGCAAAAGGGACATGTGCAAATCAGTCACACCCGGTCTCTGCACCTCTCATAGCGGTTCTCAGAATCTGAGAGCCTGAGAGTCGCTTCCTCTGGCGTGTCTCAGTGTTGGCTGTTCTCTTACCCCGCCAAGCTGTATCTCTTGGAGGTCACTTGAAATATTACTGTGTTAACACGATTAAGCTGCAGAGATACAAGATTTGATATAAACATAGCATGTCTCTTGAATCCTTTTATGGGAATGTCAGTCTGGCTCTCTGCAGCTGGTGGATCTTCTAAATTCGTGATTATTGACACTTCCTTAGGAATATAAAGAACAGAAAGTGCCCATGAAGGTTATTTGTGCAGTGAAGATCATAGGGCATTTCCAAATGACCCCCACCCCCTCTGAAACACAGCAACGGTAAACCAGATAGTCTTTAAGCGGAAAACCTGGGCACATCTGCATCTTGCCTGTCCTTAGATATTGAAGATACAGCATGCATGGAGTTGCAGCATACTCAGAGAACAGAGATGGAAAAATCAGGGATGCTACATTTTTTATGTAATAGACATTTCATAGAAGCTGCACGCTCTATCAAATCCACCAGCATTAGCATGCCGGGACAAATAAACAATGTACTGTTTATCCTATGTGAAAAACCTTCAGAGTCACTTGGCTAATGCATACTATTCCCTCCTTACCAGTCATTTCACTTTTCCACTTGCAGTGACCCAAGAGGCCAGTCCTGTCTGGAAAATATCAAGTGGAAAAATTCTTCTCAGGGAGAGAGAGGAAGGCGCCAATGCACGCAGCTCTTTCTCAGGATGTTGTTGTAACTGTTCCATTTTACTGTGTGGTTGCCTGAAGAATGAGTGAGGCACATATCACAAGATGCTCTTTTCTTTTTTTCTCTTTTGGTTTTAGATATCTAATTTTAATCCGAGGTAAAAATAGTGAAGTTTCGGAGCTGGAGAGACGGATAGATGGCCCAGGGGTTAAGAGCACAGGCTGCTCTTGCAGAGGAACTGTGTTTGGTTCACAGCGCCCACATGGTGGCTCATGTCCATCTGTATGTCCTGTTCCAGGGAATCCAGTGCTCTCTTCTGGGCTCTGTGGGCATGGTACTCATGGGGTACACATATACACATGCAATCAAACACTCTTAGATATAATGTAAACATGAAGAAATAAAACGCAACGGATCTTTAACAAATAATCGCATTTATAGGACAAGCTACACCTTCCTTTTATTAATGTAAGAAGAGATAAATGTCATTAAATATCTGATCTCGGTTAAAATAGTAAACATTTAAAAATGTGAAAAATCAAAATTTTTGGATAAAAAGTAAGAAATAAGAATTCATTGGACATGAAGAGGAAATTCCTGAATCTGTTGGTAATACTTTCTCTCTTTTTGAAGAAAATGAAGCTTTTCTGTAATATCGCTTAATCTCATTGCATGTTTAAACTTTTCATTCTGATCTATGTGATTTTTTTTTACTATTGTGAGTTATTATCTATATTGGGAAAATGAACTTAGCACTTTTCTAGATTTGTTTGCAATTAGTATAAAAAATAGTTTTATTGGTAATTTAGTTCCCATCCTCAAATGCCAGATTTAAATGTTTAACAAAACCTTAGAGCACGTGTTCAACCATCCTCCGAACCCACCGGATCTGGGAGTTGATGGAACTATTTTTGCCGATTTCAAAGAAAAGGGAGATTAAAAAAATAACTATGACATTTTCCTTAGAGAATTCAAGTGTTCAGAATAGGGTGTGCTATTTTAGATGATGTGTGTTTGGTGGCTAATCAAGACTTAGGCACTACAAGTCCTTGTGTAGATTTTAATTCCTCTAATTTGGGAAGAGTTATATCCTCTTCTGCTTGCTGTAATCAGCTATGGGTGCTTGCATTAGTGTGTGCTCTAGAAGTGGTGGGTTTTAACAAAAGTCAGTTTTCTAGGATAGGAAGTACACGCTCTGAACCTTCTAAAGCAGGACTAAAGACCCATTTTCCAAAGGCCCCTCAGTAGTGTGCAGAGGGAGCTCTGGTAGACTGTCTGGGATTGCCTCCTAGTGGTGACTTCTGCTCCACAAAGGCTGGGGCACATGGCCTCACCCCTGGTGACTCTAAAGCCAGCTCTAGATAGGTTTCATTTCAGTCTGAAAGGCTAGCCTGTAGTTTCTCCTTAAGCCTGAGAAGTTCATTTAGATTCCCAACCTGGTTCAAATTTTGGATGTCCCTCAGGAATCTGTGTGTTAGAGTCTCTAAGAGGTGGGAACTAGGAACTAGTGCAATGTCTTTACATCATCAGGAAATAGCACCAGAGGGGCTGTAGGGACCAAGCCCCTTCTTTCCCTGCTCTGTGTCTGTGTCTGTCTCTGCCCCCTTTCTCTATGTGTGTGTGTGTATGTGTGTGTGCATGTTTGTCTTTAAAAATATCTACTTTGTTTTTTGTTATATGTATATGTGTGCACTTGTGCATATAGTTACTCATGGAGGCCAGGTGTGTCAGATCCCCTGGAGCTGGAGTACAGATAGATGCAAACTTCCTGAAATGGATGCTATAAACCAAACTTGGTTTTCCTTAAGATGAGTGCATACCCTTAACCCCGAGACACCCCTTCAGTCCCTTTCCATCCTTTCACCCCACAACCATGAAGTGGGTGGTTTACCATGCCACACACTTTCTGCCATGATGTTTTACGTTTCTACAGGCTCAAAAGCAATGTGTCCAGTAGACCATGGACTGGAATTTCTAAAACCATAAACCAAAATAAACCTACTCTCTTTCTAAATTGATTATCTTGGATATTTGTTAGAGTACCAAAGAGATGACCAATACTGGTGCCTTTAGTCACTGTGCTATTGCTGTGAAGACACCATGCCCAAGGCAAGTTTTAAAAGAAACAGTTTAATGGGATTCTAGATTACAGTCCACGATCATCATGGCAGGAAACAACGGGAAGCATGGCAGCAGGCAGGCATGGCTCTCGAGCAGCAGGCGAGAGCTTACATCCCTATCTACGGGCAACGGGCAGAGCTAGAGCTAGCTAGAGACAAAAAGATAGATAGATAGATAGATAGATAGATAGATAGATAGATAGATAGATGAATAGATAGAGATAGAGAAAAATAGAGATAGACTAATAGATAGGTAGATAAATAGACAGATGAGGTAGATAGGTAGGTAGGTAGGTAGGTAGGTAGGTAGGTAGGTAGGTGGATGGATGGATGGATGGATGGATGGATGGATGGATGGTTAGATAGACAGACAACCAGCCCTAGTATGGGCTTTTAAAACCTCAAATCCACCACCAGTGACAGAGTTCCTCCACCAATGCCACACCGCTGAATTCTTCCTAAACAGCCCACCAACTGGGAAAAAACATTCAACTATGTGAGCATATGGGACCCATTCTTATTCAAACCACCACAGTCAGCTTGTTTATTTAAAAATTCAAACCCTGTATATTTGAATTTGCTTAGGAGGAGGAATTTTGATGTATTGTAATTTAAATATAGGTAGGATCAGTTCCATGTCACAAAAGAGATGCACTGGTTCTGTAGACTGATAGATTTGGGTCAAACCTCTGTCCTCTACCCAAGAGACAGTGAAAAGCATTCTCCCAGTGGGAGCAATTAACTGTCTGACAATACTGTTCTATCCTCTAAGTCACAAGAATAATAATGCCTGCTTTATTAGTGTGAAGGTGTTAAAGGAAATAATCCACGTGACATATTTAGCATTATGATTGGTTTCTGTTCTAGTTTGTTTCTCTGTTGTTGTGATAAAACACTGACCAAAAGAAAAGACTTGTTTGGCTTACAGGTTACTGCCTATCACAAAAAAAAAAAAAAAAAAAAAAAAAAAAAAAAAAGGCAGGAACTGAAAACAGAGACCACAAAGGTCATGGTCTTGGTTTCTGTCCCTTGCTAAACTAGCTTTCTTGTATAGACTAGCCCTGCCTGCCTAAGGATGGTACCACCCACAGTGGGCTGGGTCCTCCTACATCAAATAATTAAGAAAATGCCCTATAGACATGCCACAGAGGCAATTCCTTAATTGAGATTCCTTTTTCTCAGGTATGAATAGGTTTGTATCAATTTGACAAAAACTGAACCATGAAGTTTCTAATTACTGACAACTGTTACACTGAAATACTAAGATTTTAATTGCTTGGTTATTTTTGGTTTGAGAAAAGTCGTGTTTGAAGTGCATGATTGGATCCCTCTATTCAGCGATACCCCTTAATGATGACCAGTCCTCCCCTCTCTTTGTAAAAGCACCTTTCCTCATTGTCTTAGTTGGGGTTTAACTGCTGTGAACAGACACAATGACCAAGGCAACTCTTATAAAGAACAACATTAATTGGGGCTGGCTTACAGGTTCAGAAGTTTGGTCCGGTGTCATCATAGCAGGAAACACAGCAGTGTCCAGGCCAGCATGGCTCTGGAGGAGGTGAGAGTTCAGCATCTTGTTCTGAAGGCAAACAGGAGAAGACTGGCTCCCACGTAGCCAGGAGAAGGATCTCAAAGTCCACCCCCACAGTGACACACTTTCTCCAACACCTGCTAATAGTGCCACTCCCTGGGCCAAGCATATACAAACCACCACACTCATGGAAACAATTCCTGTAATAATACCTAGAATGTTATATTTGGAATGAAACCTAAGAGCAAGTCCTGACTCTGACACTCATCAGAGTTGGCAAATCAAGCTCTGTGGATGTTTCATCTTTAAAGTTGTTATAATAACATTTACCTCATATTATTGGGGTTGTCATTAATGAAACAGTCTGTGTTGTGGTAAATGCTTATATTTATGTTTTGCATTTGTTTCCAGGATTTCCAAACAGTAATTAGTTGCTGGTAACTACTAATCACACTGGTTATGTTTTACCAGGAGCATAGAATTAGTCATTTTGTCTCGTTTCCTTTTGAACTACTAAATTGGACTATCAGTGTTTTATCAACACACTTGTCATTCACTTGTAAATTCAGCCTGGATGTTATTTTCTTTGCTTGCTTCTTTGATTGCACAGGGCATTCCTTAAGGATATCTGTGTGTTGGTTATCGATTTAACCATAAGGCTTTGTTAATATTGTTAGCATCATTTGTTCAATATCTTCTCATATGAGTCAGTCATTACTCATATTTATACTGAGTATTATTACCATGACGATTCGACACATTTCTCTGAATTAGCAGCACTGTTTGGCTCTGCAAAGCAAAACCTTCATTTCCCTGAGGGTCATCTCACCAGTAGATCATTTCCTTGTTTCTCGGGAGACCTCACAGCTCTCTCTCTTGGGATCCATTCACTGCTATTGTATATAACCTATAGGTCCTCATTATCTTTGTCTAATGCATGCCTGTTTCTTTAAATTTTATGGCATATTGCCAAGAAGGTATCCTGCTGGCCTCCGCACCTCCAAGGCCTGACTTTGTAAGAGCTTTGTTCAGCTAGTGGTTTGAAATCTCAGCAACTGGATGTTTTAATTTGGGTTTCTATTGTCATGAAGAGACATTGTGATCATGGCAACTCTCATAAAGGAAAATATTTAATTGGGGCTGGCATACAGTTCAGGGGCTTAAGTTCATTGTCATGGTGGGAAACATGCAGAAGACATGGTGCTGGAGAAGGAGCTGAGAGTTCTACATCTGGATTGGTGGGCAGCAGGAAGAGCATGACACTGGGCCTGGCTTGAGCTTCTGAAATTTCAAAGCCCCACCCCCCAGTAACACACTTCTTCCAACAAGACCACACCTACTCTCATAAAGCCATACTTTGTAATAATGCCACTCCCTATGAGCCCGTGGGGGGGCATTTTTATTAAACCCACCATACTTGACAACTCTCTAGTTTGTCCCAGGCCATGATCTTAAAATTAGCACATTGCTTCCATTGTCCAGCAAAATGCACAGCTGTGTCCACGGAGGGTCAAAGTCATATAGGTCATTGGTCACCTCAGGCCCCCGTGTTGTGAAGTGCTAAGCAAATTTAATATTTCCCAGCAGTTTAATTAGACTTTGAGATGCTCATCTTGGTCATTGCTTCCTACCTTGAATGCCTACTTATGAGACAGTCTTAAGATAATTTATAAAACAAAATCCATCTCCCAATTTGAGAGCACTCTAAGATCTACTGGATGCACCTTTGTCCTATGAGGGAGCAATAGATATTCTGTTAGAAAGATCTTACCACCTTAGTCAGAGGACCTGACTTCAGTCTTCTAGACACTGCCTTGGTCACCCAATGACCAAAGGAAGGGCTGGCTGTTGGATTTAAAAACTGGTGAGAAGCCAGTAACTGTCTCAAGGAAGAATCTGCCCCAATTGTGAAGCTTCAAGCCTCCAGAACTGAGGGCGTTTGTGGTGCTAGCAATATGCTGAGACAGATTTCTCCGATTAGCTTAAATTTCTGCAACCAAATTAAGCAAAAAACAACAGTTTCAGAAATTAAACAGAACTTTAAAAAGCCCCAATTTTAAATCTGAACTATGTTGCAAGCAGCTTGCCCTCAAAACAAAAGGACAGATGGAAGATTTAATTTGTAATTGGTGTGTTCCATCGCAGATTAGTATATAATCAATGTAATCCATGTAAATGAGAAAATATTAAGATAAATTAAAAATACCCATAGTCTGATGGATGAGATGTGTCTCAGCCATGTTTTGGTCCATTTTCTTTGCTTTTTTCTTTAACGAGAGCTCTACTTTGTATAATCTGGTTGACTTTCATTACTTTGGTTCCTTTTTTGTAGGGTCTGTGTATAGAACTCAGGGTCTTGTATATAGTAGACAGTGCTGGTCCATTCAGGAGAAAACCAACTGAAGGCTATAGATGTTTTATTTTTTGGTATTTTTTCACTAAAATGATACAGGAGTTTTAAAAAGTTACTTATACAATAAAAACAAATTGTGAACAACTCTCTATACTAAAACCATGACAGTGTCATATTCTTAAAAGTCATCTAAGACAAGCATCAGTAGACAGCAGCAATTTCATCCAAAGTCCCTTAATGTCAGTTATCAAATCACATGAGATAATTGTCAGTAGGAAAGTATCCGGGCCTTAGTATGAAATATGTTCCCGCTGAAATCTGGCCTTGGTGGGAGATGGATGCTCTCTGATAAGAAGCCTTAGTGGAGATTAGAGGATGCAAGGAATGGTGACACACTGTGCAAATGCCAACTTTGAAGAAGAGATTGATGCTCGTCATAACCACTGAGTCCATCCATATGTGTGCTGCTGGGTGCTGTCTGTCCTTCTCCATACCATACACAGATGAGTATTTTCCTCATTCATCTTCTGGACATCTTCAGTGGGCATAAGTATAAGTCAATAAGACTCCCACGAGCTGAATTTAGATCATTGACTGCTGCCAGGTACAGTTCTTACAAGTGAGAAAACTCTCAACATGGAAGATGCCCAAAGCACAGGGGCGTTTTTAACGTTTAATTTTAATAGGAAGTGGAAGAGCAAATAACTTTGAAGGTAATTTTCAGCCAAGCTGCCTGGATATTTAGTGCCAAGTATTTCATATCTCGCAGACTTGCATGATGAGAATAGTGATGAGGTAAGCCTGTGGGAAGTAACGACCTCAAGGGGTTTTCTTGCAGTGTAGCCGAGCAGGCTACACTAATAGGCAAAGGAGGTGCCCCTACTCGGGGCGTCTGTGGACTGGCACTGACTCTGCACCAGCCAGGGCACACAAAGCCGGTCAAACACATTTAAAAGCCCAGTGACCCCGTCAACATGGGCTCTTTTGAATAGGAAAGTCAAAAATATTGAGTTTCGGCATTAAGTCAGACCTCTGTGTGGAGAGGCAGCTCAGTGGTTCATTTCTCACGGATGCTTGAGGCTTCAGCCTGGGAGAAATGGAATTGTCTCCATAATTCTCACCCCATTTCCGGACTTGGCGTCCTGTGAAAGATTGGCATGGGAAAATGGTCATGTCGTTTCTTGGCAACATCACAGTTGTTTTTTTTTTTCCTATAACAAAAGTTCCTTCTCTGTTTTATTTGTATTTCATTTCAAATTGATAGCCCCAGTCACTTCGTATTTAAAAATAAACACCCTTTTATTAAATTATCCTTACATGTGGTGACCCTGATGGGCAAGAAAGGGAGACAGAAACGATCATCACTTTGACCTCTTTTAGTTGGAAGAAATCAAACCCCAAATATTATTTCATCATGCAGAATGTTGACGGTGGCCACGAAACGGCCCTCTGCCCGAGCAGTGAGCCACCTGCTACGGACATCTCTGTGCTTTAGCCGACCTGGATCAACAGCTTTATGTGGATTCTGTCAAGAAGATGACACCTTATTCTTTTTACCTAACTGTGTTTTCTTGCAGAGACTATGCCTGTTCTCGCAGCTTTCTTAGGTCAGAAAACACCACGCTGTCTGTGTTGGGCACGGCACAGATGCTGAGAAGAGTTGCCCTCCAAAGGCCTCATTCAAGAGAAACCCCCATATCACATTTGCATATCCCTGTAGGTAGCAGAGGATTGGTAGAGTTAGTTCTACTTGGAAATGTCCTTGTAGTATCTGGACAGCCTGGAAACACTTTTAGGTAAACTGCCTTCAATTTTTTGATAAGTTCAAGAGCGGTTTTTGTTAACGCATTCAGAACCTAAATAATATAAAATATTTAGCTCTGTGTGCCAATGTACCATTAAATGGCTTTCGTGAAAATTAATCCCTGCTCATAAAGCCTGTGTCCAGTTTTAAATGACTTGAGAACAGTTTGCAACTGTCCAAATTTCAATGACATTAGCCACACTACTCTCCCAGGAAGGCATGGTGGCAGTCAGAGCAGTGACACCAATCCACCTAAAACTTCAAGATTGTCAAAACCAAAACCTCAGCTTCTGGGACTGTCACAAGCGCATATACGTTTTGAGTAAAGGAGAAGAGAAGGTATAGAGCAGAGGTTTAAACCTGTGGTTGTGACCCCTTTAACTAACTCTGTCTCCAAGACTTTTATATCACAATTCACAATAGCAGCAAAATATAGTTATGAAGTAACAACAACAAAAAATTCATGGTTGGGGGTCACTGCAATGTGAGAAACTGTATTAAAGGTTCACAGTGTTAAGAAGGTTGAGAGCCACTGGTCTAGAAGAACCAGAAGCTCATTGATAATCAACATTAAAACACATTTTTCCCTTTTTTTTTTTATCTTTTCCTTGAAACATTAGGCTTTATTTATTTTTAAAACTTTCTCATTTTATTGAACATATCCTTTTCTCATACATATACACCCTGATTATTCCCCCCCTCCCTCTGCTTCTCCCAGTTCCTTCCTACCTCCTCTCTCCTTCAGATCCCACTCCTTTTCTGTCTTTCATTAGAAACGTGCAGGCTTCTAAGAGATAACAACCAAATGTGACAAGGTAAAATAAAATAAGATCAAGAAAATAAAAAGTCATATCAAAGTTGGACGAGGCAAACCAAGAGAAGGAAAAGAGACCCAAAATTCAGAGAGCCACTCACACGCTGGGGATTGGGAGCCATGATACACACACAGAGGACCGGGTGCAGACAGGCGCTTGCTGCTTCCTTCTGCTTCCGCCTCTGGGAGCGCATAAGATCTTGGTTCAGCTGAGTAAGAGGGCGTCCCCCTCCTGGTGTCCTCCATCCCCTCTGGCTCTTACAGTCTTTCTGCCTCCTCTTCCACGGGGTTTCCTGAGCTCCGGAGGGAGGGATTGATGAAGACATCTCATTTAGGGCTGAGTGTTTCAAGGTCTCTGCATGATGTTTCCCTGTGGGTCTCCATATTTGCTCTCATTACCTGTGGGAGGAAGATTCTCTGATGATGACTGAATTCTTCGGCACTGATTTGAATATAGCTGATATCATTAGAGGTTATTTTTATTGTTATTTTCTTCAGATCAGTAGTATTTGGTTTTATCTTATGTAAAGACACTTTATTTTTAAGGTCTTAAAATGAGGCTGTTTTTTGAAAACGCGAGCCTTACTTGTGGTTAGATTATGCATTTAAATTATTTAATCCTTTTCTTGGACTTCTCTCACTTGGACGGGCTGTGGGAGTGATCTGGGTGAATTCCTCTTGAGCACCCTTTGCTCTGTCCTCCTTTGCTATCAGCTGGAGGAGATCCAGACTTAGCGGCATCTATGTGCCAGGGGATGACAGTAGCACAGTGCGGAATGAATCAACCGCTGGAAGAGATTTTGTTATCCCCAGCTGGCCTCCCCAGACAGCAAAGGCCCAGGGATGCGGCTGTATTAGTTACGATTCTGTGGCTGTGATAAAATACCATGGCCAAGAGCAACATAGAGAAGAACATTCATTTCGTCTTGAGGGTCCAGAGAGTTAGAGGCTGTAATGGCCAGTGGAGCATGGTGGCTGGCAGGCAGCAGGAGCAGAAAGCCGAGGGGTGAACAGGCTGAGGGACAAGGGTGTGGGGAACCCTTAAAGGTCCCTGACTGTGCCTGCTTCCTCCAGCAAGGCTCCACCTCTGAAAGGCTCCAGAACCCTAGCAAACAGCGCCACCTCACAGGAAACAAGGTGTTTAAATTCTTAGCCTAAAGGGGAAGGGCATTTTGCTTCCAATCAGCACAAACTTCAGCAACCTAAGGCAGATGAGAACAGACCTGCACCTATTATCTGCATGCTTCCCTTTGCCAAGCATTCACCGTTACCATGCCAACCGCACCATGTGGTAGACACTACTGCGGTCTCCACTTCAGAGATGCTGAGGCAGGGGCAGAGGTAATGGACCCTTGTGATTCCTATCCGCGGAAGACAGACCCACCTTTGACCATGCCATATGCGAGGCCTTGTGGTGTTTTCCAAAAGTTTTAACACATAAAATTTCTTTTTATCTAGGCTTGATCATATTTCATTGTGAAGCCATATAAACTAACCTATGAGGGTAGTAAGATAAGATTTTTTCCCCCTTAAATTACCAAATTCTGGTGCTCTTTTAATATTTAATTGTCGAATTCAAACCCTTTTAATATTTAAGCAGATGAACATGAATGTGCTACTTTATTAAATAATTGAAATTCCTTTAAATTTTTTCTTCTAAGTATTTGGTACTACTTTTGGAGTTGCTACAGGAAAATGATCCGTTTGGAATAAATATAAAACCTGAAAGATATTTTCTCTTTAGATTATTGCTAAACTTGACTTTTTCCAACGATGGGAAATTACATTCTTTCTGCAAATGAACATTTATAATGCAAATTTTCTCCTAAAGCAACCTTTTTTTTGGGGGGAACTAGAATATTGTTAAATTAAAAACATGTCAGCTTTAAAAACCGTAAGGGCTGATTACAGTTTTATTAAGGTGTCATTTATATGCCATTAAAATTTACGCCTTGTAGTTGTCTTAGACAATGACCTTAATGAATTCAGAATCACGCTCTCCGCAGCAGTGAGATTCAGACCGAGACCCAGATCCGTGTTCCCGCTAGCAGAAGCCCCAGGAGGTCTCTGGCAAGAACTCTTGACTTTGCTGCAGAAAAACCTTTCAGGGAAGCAAGTACAATATACAGTAAAAGTGTGTGAAGAGGAGATTTAAGTGTGTGTAAAATACAGAGAGACTCGGGGGAGATGAGACACGCCCTTGTGTGGGTCTGGGCATCTCAGGAGTCACATCGAAAGGACTTAACAGAATCTGCAGAGAAGATTTTGAAGGTTTGGGAATTATATTGTTGAAAGGATTTCTGAAGCCCCTCCCAGCCCCTGTCTTATTCTCACCCCACCCCTGTTTCTGCAAATGAGATTATAGTGAGGCCCTTGAGGTGCTTTGGGTAGGAATGTACTCTGATGAAGCCAGTGTACTCCTCAAGGTCGCCCAAGGGGTGAGGATGCATCTTTCTGTAAGGGTGTGTGTGTGAGAGATTCCTGGAAAATGCAGGTGTGCAGTCAGGCCAGGGACGGGCTCTTCCTGCAGGTCACTTATGCTCATATTTTACACGTTTCACTCTACTGTAGTGTTCTTATTGAAACACGCCCCCCGCAGAAGAGACATTGTCACTGTGTAGGCAGCAACCTAATCTCCATCGAAAGCTCTGGTAGTTGTATGGAATTTTTGATTCTGGTGAGAGACTTCAGCCAGACTGTGGAGTGCAGAGGCCCTTCCCCTTCCCGTCCCCCGAATTCTTTCTGCATTTCTGCCCTAGTTTCATGTAACTACCAATACACTGCAGAATCAGAAGACCAGCCGTCAGACCAGCCCTTATGCCCGTGTCCCGGCCCTACCCCCATCTCCAGCCTAGAAGCCACCGGTCTGCTCTTTGCTCCCCTCAATGCTTACATGTTGGCTTCTGCTCTGGTTTTCCTTGTGTTGCTGTGATAGACACCATGACTCCACCTGGGGAGGAGGAAAGGCTTTATTTGACTTATGCGTCTAGGTCTATTGTGGAGGGAATTAGGCAGGACTTCCAGTGGGAACGTGAAGGCAGGATCGGAACCTTATATCTCATGCCTGCTTCGTGGAGGAGTGCTGCCTCCTGGCTTGCTCTCCACAGCGTGCTCAGCTACCTTTCTTATACAGCCCAGGCCCACCGGCCTAGGGATGGTAGCACTCACAGTGGGTTGGGCCTTCCTATGTAAATTAGCAATGTGAAAAAAAAAAAAACCTCATAGACATGCCCACATGCCAGTCTCAGAGGGGCAATTCTTCAATTAAGTTCTGCTCTTTCTGGGTGCTTCCAGTTTGTGTCAGGTTGACAAGGACGACCTCATTTTTCCACTTGTAACCCCACCTTTTATCTACCATCATGTACTTACACGTTTGCTAAAGCTGTTTCCTGTTCTCACTGGGGCCTCTGCTATAGGGAAGCTTGGATGGCACTGCCCAAGCACATCGGGTGGTTTATAAGTGTGTTGCATGCATGGGCATGCTGCCAGGGGCTCACTGTGAGCCGCTTACTGTCTGCACCAGGGGTGTGGCTTGGGTATCTAAGAGTTGGGGCGCTCAGTCCTGGTGATGGAGTTGCATCCTGATGGCTGTCCTCTGACGTGTGGGTGATGGCTACCCACAGGTGCATTCTTCACCCTACCTTCCCTGCGTCCCGCTGGTGAGACTTCATCTGTTACTGTACGAGGACGATGGACAGATTTCAAGCCCTGACTCTTTCTGCTTTTTTTGTGGTTGAAATAAGGGTGCTCTGTGCTTTACTGACTTTCTAAATGAATTCCAATTATTTCATAATCTCTTTTCTCCCCATGTCATTTCTTCACATTGCCTCCACCCCCCCCCTAATCAAGGTATTTTTTTCACTCTCAAGGAATGACACGTCACAGATAATTCTAGAATGTCTGTCCTGGCACAGCTGCACCTGGGTGATTGTGTTTGTTGAACCACCAGAAGATGCCTTTGAAATTTAGTGTCAAGATGCTTTTGAGTTTCAAAGAAGTTTGCAGATTTCATGCCACTTTCTTGCCCAAGGTTATCTTTAACCAATGACTGCATCTCCCTGGTGAGGTCTCTCAGGTGGCCGAGAATGAAGATAGAGTGCTTCCCTGACATTTTTCACGTTCTTTTACACTTCTCCACTGCTGAGCATAGGGCACTGGTGATGGGCAGGCTATGTACATGTGAAGAAACCAATTTTGAAAGACTGTTCTCAAAGCCAGCAAAACCTGCCCATGGCTAACTAGCTTTCTTTTTAGGTGGCCAGATAGTGTAATTTTTTTATTTGATTCATTTATCTTGTTTGTTATATGAATTTATTATCATTTTTCTATAACTGACAACAGGGAACAATAACAAAGCAAAAAACAAAACAAAACAAAAACTCACTGGTTCCTTCCAATAGTTGAAATATATCAAAATTCTCCTCCTTCCCCGAGTGCACCTGTGTGTCTGTGTGTGTCTCTCTGTGTGTGTGTCTGTGTGTGTGTGTCTGTCTGTGTCTGTCTGTGTTTATGTGTGTGTGTCTGTGTCTGTGTGTGTCTCTCTCTGTGTGTGTGTGTGTGTGTGTGTCTCTGTATGTGTGTGTCTGTGTGTGTATCTGCAGGGGATGGGGGAGGTGCTTTCCTGTGCATACATGTGTGGCCGAAGCCTAAGGAGTTTGGGGGTATCCTCCTGTATCTCACTCTACCTTGTTTTCTGAGACAAGGACACTCACGGAATTGAGGCTTGCTACTTTGCCCAAGCTGTCTGTCCAGTGCGTCCCTGGAATCCAGCTTTGTCTACAGCACTGGGATTGTAGGCAAGCACCTTCATGACCAGCTTTTGCATGGGTGCTGGGGCTCTGAATGCTAGGACTTGGGTCCTCATGATTGTGTTGATCCGCTGAGCTGGTATCCACTCTGTTATTTTTTGAGACGGCGTCTCTTTATATAAGCCAGGCAGCCCCCACACATGCAATACCCCTGCTACTCAAGTTACTTTTTCTTGGGGCAATGAACAAATGTCTACTCATCCAAGATAGCACACCAGAGACAGGACAAAAACATTCCACTCAAGCCCAACTTCGTGGATTATTACTGTGTGTGAGTGAGTGGAACAACAGCTGGGTCACTGAAGAGTCCCCTGAACTGTTTGCAAAGACCTCAGAGGAGCTATGCCAGAGTCCCCCTCCCATACACGTTAGCGCCTCCACAAGACTACATGGAGAAAAGGGGGGAATTGGCATCCCCACTGAGGGTCTGATGACTCTCCACCTCTCCTTCTAGGGGGGAGTCACAACAAGGTTCTCATCACTGCAGGCTGGGTTGTTCTGTAGGTCTCCACAGCAGTCTGCTCTGTGATGGTCATCGGAAATGTCAGTCCTGGGGGAAGTCACTCACTAATGCCACCCTGTGTATTTAGCTGAGATCTTGTCTTATCTACTTAGTACCTCCTTATATTGGGTATCATAATTGACATAGACCTGGCCACTGTGACTGTGTCTTGGAAAGTCGCCTTTCCCTGGAGAGGTATCATTTAATATTTTCTATTCTGTGCTTATCAATGCCCACATCTGATTCTCTTATCCCTGGGGGAGAATTTATATACACTTGATACTTACCATGTGACAGAAATATTATTTTAGGCCATCTTTAGTTTCTTTGTATTTGGATGCTGAGCCTAGACTTAACACTGGGAAGAAAAACATTAGCCTCCCATGTACATTCCGGAGTTTCCAACAGAAAATTCAAGATCTTGGCAAAGATCCTATTCATACAGATCCACCAAACATAGTTCAATGCCTTTTATATCTCAGACTCTTTTTTAGTTTAAACTTTTAACATCTTACATATGTGTGCATGTGTGCAGACGTGTGTGTATTCACCTGTGTGCTGGAGGCCAGAGGTCAACCTTGGTGATCGTTCTTAAGGAGCCGGCTTCCTTGTTTTTGAGATAGGAGTCGCTGGGACCCTTGTCTTGTTGACCCTACTGCTGGCTGGCCAGGGAGCCCCGGGGATCCTCCTGCCTCCCCCTATTCTCCCAGCTCTGGGGTTACAGGTCTGCGCCACCACCACATCAGACATTAATAAAATATTTATTTATTTTTAGGTGAAGATGAGACTCGAACGCAGGTACTAGTGCTTGTTCATCTGGCATTGTCGAAACCAGCCCCACATTCTTGATCCAAACCCAAAGGTCCATGCTTTGCTCAGCAGGAAAGTTAGAGAGGGACCGTCAGTTTCTGTCTCAGCATCCCCACATCCCCCACCATGCCCTTCTCATCTGAGTTTCTGATAAGTGTGAGATAATCCATTTTTCTTCTCATATGGTTTTGAATTTAGAGGGACCATGTTCCTGGCTTCAGGGTTCCCAGTGGGTGCAGTCCTGGCCTCTTCGATATGTTGTTTCAAGCAATACATCTTTAAGATGGTGAAGTACATCTAGTGTGTGAATACATTCCAGCAATGACATTTAATATCCCTTACACACTGCAGGTATAGTGATTGCTTGGAAACGGAGCCGAGTATCAATGCGTGCGTGACAGGTCATGGATTCAAGAGAGACTTGGCCATTCCCATCTTGATTTCTCTAACTTAGTGGAACATCACTCAGTTCATGGTCACGTGGAACTCCAGTTCCAGGGGACCTGACACCACCGACTGGCCTCTGTGGGAACTTCAGACACATCGCAAACATACATACGTAGGCTTGAAGTTCAAAGATAAATATTTCTTTTAAAATTATCAAAATTATTTAACATTTTTGTAGAGTGTTCTAGAGGTTTAACTGTTCTATCAATAGATTATTTTGAAGCAGAGAAGAAAGGTCTGGGGACACAAGTTCTTGGGTTTCAGTGGGGCTACTGACTGACGACAACACGTGTTAGCTAGTACTTGGCCTTTATGTTGGTTTGGTAAATGCTGGTTTGCTAAAGTAATTTGCATATACTATTTGAGGCTTTAATTACTTGATGGTTCTTTAGAGGTGGGTATTCAGAGCTGGTGGGATGACTCAGCAGGTGCTTGCTGACAATCAAACAGACCTGACTTTGGTTCCTGGGACCCAAAAGGTAGAAGGCAAGAACCAGTTCCAGCAGGTTTTCCTCTGTTCTTTAATGCATGGCATACTCTCCCCCTCTCCCCTGTATGCACAAACACATGAATGCGTGTAACTAAGGTTAAGAGTGGTTACTGACATGCAGAAAATATCACTCTCTGGTAAGTTATTGGTGACAGTAAAGTAGTAATTGGAAATTGTTCTCGGTTAAAGATTCCAGATTAGAATCTTTGAATATTTATGTGCATGCAGTTACTTTTTTGTCTCAGCTTGATTTAAACGACTTTAAGAAAAACATTTTTTTGAAATGGGATATTAATGTTATTTTTGATGAGACAATATAAGTCTATCCTGGGAATACTTAGAAAGTAGATTTGGTGCCTGTCACCAGTGTTAGCGAGGGCAAATTTGTATTCGCTTATTATTCTCAGGCTAGCTCTTAGCCACGTGCTTTTTCCTCCTCCTTTTCTGTACTCACCCTTTGTGGGCCTCCCTCTGGTAGCGTGTTAGTGGGGGCACGCAGAACGGGGAACACGACTGCAGCTACCACAGGTGTAATTAACTGCGTGTAAAGTACAGCTCTTCAGGACAAATCTCAAAATAGATGAACTATTTCCAGATCTGGGCTTTCAGCCCCCAGCCTTAGACTCCCGTGCTTTCTGAGCCTGTGCTGAGGGGTTCTTGCAGGAGGCCTTGAAAAAAGAACTTCGGTTTTGCGTCTTGTCTCTTCTGTTAAGCCATTCCTTTTTAACATACCGTGCAGAAACATTTAGAAAATGGCTGCAAGGTTTGAGCCCTAGGTGTCCAGTGATGTGCAGTCATCACTTGGAAAGTAAAACACACTCTGGCTGTCCCTGTGGTCCAGTTCCCCAACCCAGCATCGTTAGTGGTCTGTAGATAAGAAACAGGCAGAAGGCACTTCGAGCTACTGTCTGCCTGGCGATCCTTCGATCCGGCCCTCCTTGCCCTCTCCTTCTGTCAGGCCCACTTTCAAAAATGGTTCCTGACATTTCTGCATCTGTTCTTGAATGCCGCAGGAACTCTCTGACTTGTCCTTTCTGATAGGCTAATCCCAAGTGTCTGTTTGCCCTAATCCTAATTAGCCAGAAAACAAATAAATGTAGTTTATTTTTCCCCTTCGATGAAACCAGTTGTCTGAGAAAAAGCAATCTCAATTTTATCCATTTCTATTATCTCCCCGGCCCATTTTAACCGTGTTACAAAAAAAAAAAAATAATGAAAGATCACAGAGAAATCCATGGGGAGATGAACCTGTTGACTCGATTTGTTTAATTCCATGTTTAATAGAATAAGCGGAGTGTGGTGGAGATCTGTCTTCCTGGACTGCCGGTAGGGAGAGATGGGGCTCTCCTAGGCAGATGGTGCACCATGCCTCCCCTCTAAGTTGTTGTTCTATTGAAAAAGAACTATCTAAAACCATCTCAAAGGGAAGACCATCGCCACAGGCGTTCCACGGTCATTTACTCCCTACCATTATACATTATGGACTACAGTAGACATGCCAATGACACCATTGCCTTCCTCTTACCACTGACTCCATGTTTAATCTTACTGAACCACCTGCCTAAGGCTTTGAGTATTGCATTAACCAACTTCCTGTTCCTGTAATGAAGTACCCAAGGCAGTACCTGAGGAGAAAAGTGTTTCTTTTTTTGGCTCATAATTCTGGAATGTCTACTGCACGATCAAGAGGCCTGCTGTTTTGGGGTTTCCAATAAAGTATAGACAGGATGAGACAAGATGTACAGCAGGACAAACACTGATATCACTAACCGCTATGCAATAGGGAGGCTTCGAAGAGCTGGGCTCTCATGAAACCCCTTAGAGGAGAGTCCAATGAGGTAAGGACTTCCCACCAGCCCTACTCCTAAAGGTCCCATGGCTCACTGGAGTGCTACTCTGGGACCCAAACCTTGACACACTGGTTCTTAGAGAGCACTAGCCCAAATGTATTAAGTCTCCATGTTTTGATGGTTACATGGACGTCAGTAGACAGTGCAGTCAACAAACATACATTTTATTATCACCATTTAAATCTTAATCTTCATTATCTGGGCTAGTGATCGTCAGTCTGTTTGTTGTATGGGTGCTAAGCAGCAGCTAACGAGGACAGAGGAGCCAGCAGTCTCTCCCTTCTACCCCAGCATTGATATTTGAGCTAGCATTTGGTCTTTCAGACTGAGAACTAAAGCTGAACCTACAAGGGACCTGGCAGAGCCTTAACCTTAACGATGGAATTGTTACTATAGAGCCCCCAGCGCAGGGGCAGCTATGACACAGAAGTGTTAGTGAACAGAAGCAGAGGGGGCTTTCTAGCCCTTTATGGTCCTGATGTGGGAATCAAAGCCTCTGATCAGAAATGAAGTCCAGAGGCAGTGAGAAGACACGGTGGTCATGTCGTTCGTTAATGGCTTGGCGTTTTCCTCCGTCAACAGAATGCTTTCTTATGGTCTTAATGAGAACTAGACTCTTCACACCTCCTATCTACCTTCCTCCTGGACAGTTTGTAATGGTGGATACACTGACACCAAACAGGTAGCTGAGAAATTCAACTGAGACTTCAGATTCTTATGCATAAAAGATATTGGAAGAAGACGACGCTTTTTGTAGAGAACCCACTCCTTGGAACCGTAGCTTTGACGCATCAGGAGTGGGCTTCTGAGGCAGCTGCTGCCTTTTTCTAAGGACAGCCATCTGCTTCCCGGATCCTCCTTTGGGCCTCAGGGAACAGGGAGGGAGGGAAAGAGAGAACAGGGCTTTGGGACCTGGTGCTCATCTCCCTCAGGGATTTGTCTGATTTCTCCTTTCTCTCTGACTCTCTCTCCCCCTCCCTGGCCACTTTTCATTCTTCAAGACAGTCTTAGAACATAATCCAAGCTAGCCTCAAACTCAGAATTCTCCTGCTCCAACCGCCGTGCTGTTGGGATTATGCCCATGTCCCACCATCTCTCAAAGGAAAGTAGACACTTTTAGTGCATTCCATAAATGTCAAGAGCCTAGCAGAGAAGGGCTTTGGTCTGGGGCCACCAGCTAGGGGCTGTGAGAGTGGGCAGAAACTACAGAGATACATATGGTGAAGCTGGGGTCTGTTCTCTAATCTCCTGCAGCAAGCCAGCTTGAACCTCCGTGTTCGGTGAGTCCAGCACAGCAGGAGGCATCAGCTCTTCCTGGTGGGAGGCCTCTGTAGGAGAGCTGGAGCTGGCTCAAGTTGTAAATACCCGGGAGCAGGAAGCTGCAGTTGCTGCTCTCTGCTGCTGACCAATGTTAGTTCGCAAACACTGAGGCTCCCCAGGAAAGCCTTGCCATCCCTTCTGAGTCAGGGACCCATGGAGATAGTGACTTTGCAATCACTCAGGCTTCCTCTGGCCCTTATTCGTGGGCCTCTGAGAGGCTCTGGTGGGTTGGTGGAAGTGTCTGTGTTTCACATCAGAGCAGAAGGAAAGCAGTCTTCTTAGTGCAGTCCAAAAGCTTGCGGTGGACGGGGTGCTGTACGGGGTGGGCTGCAGGGTTCCGTGTTGGACAGTCCTCATCTGTCACGGTGAACCACTAGCAGGGTCTGCAATGCTCACTGTGCAAGTGGGCACTCCCCTGGGGCGTGCGGTTATGACCGCACGATGCTCATGCTTCCACCGTTTGGGTGGAAGAGCCTTGGGTGGGACGCTGTTCGGAGCGGGCTCGCCTTGCTCACCAGTGCCCTCGCGGGTCTCTCCCAGTCTTCCCTTCACTGTTGGGAGCCGTGCTGTCTGAGCGCAAGGAGCTGCTGGGCTGATGTTTCTGGGCGAGTGGGAGGTGGTAACACCATCAGGCCATTTTGAGGAACACAAGTCCTGTCTGTACTCTTGAGAGCACTTAAGTGACAAATGGCACCACCAAGCACTTGCTAAGATGGCACTGCTGGAGATGAGAGGTTTGCCCTCCTTGGTCGCTGATGTGCTTCGCGGTCCATGCTTAGGTCTGCACGGTACTGCACGCTCTGAGTGACTCTGGCCTTCCAGAACTGTTATCTCCTGTCCTAGCTGACTCTAGCGAATGTGAGGTTACTTTAGGAACCTGTGTGATATGCACCTGTAGTCCCAGCACTCAGGAGTCTATCAACGCACACTACTCACACACTTTCACACACATTCACACACTCACGAACTCATACGTTCACACACTAACACTAACACACTTAAACACACCTTTGCAAACACATTCACACTCTCATGCACTCACATACATACACTCACACATACACTCACACAAATACACACACTCACACACACAAACTCACACACATGCCCTAATACATACTCACAAACACACATACACATATACATACACTCACACAAACACATACACTCAGGTACACACACAAACCCACCCACATTCACACTGACACATGCATTAATACATGCAAACACACACACATACACACATACATTCCCTCATACACTCAAATATACACTCACATACATATATATACTCTCACAAAGTCACACATTACACAACTCAAACACTTTTACACACTTACACCTACTTACACACTTGTATGCTCATAGTTACATTCATACACACATACTTTCTCACAACTTACACATACACACTCACATGCAATCACAAAAACTCACACACATGCACATGTACTCACACATACATGCATACACTCACACACACATACACATTCATACACACTCACATATACGTCCACACGCACACGTCCACACAATGCACACAGGACTGTAGGTAGTGTTCTAGTTACTTCCCAGGCTGCAGCCCTCTGGCAAGTTAAAGCCACAGCGAAGTCAGCTCAAAGTAAGGAGCAAGAACGCATACCGCAGGCCTGGCTGGCGCCTCCCTGTGCACAGCACCATTAGAACTGCCTGGGCGTGTGATGCAGGGAGGGGCGTGCTCAGGAGGTCGAAAGGGCAATGTCTAAGGCTGAGCACCAGCCTCCAAGGCTGTATTAGACATGGCTTTTAAATCGAAACTGTTAAAACGCATTTCAAATCCACCAAACCTGCTTATTTTCTTTTGAACCGTGGGTGGTCTTCTAAGAGATCTAGGAACTTAATTTTTTCTTAATGTAACCTTGGATACATTTCCTGTTTCATTATACTTTATAATGTGACCAAAATATTATTCAGTAATGCATCAAGTAAGAAGATGGTGTCTTTAAGATTTACATTGCTTTTTATCCTTGGAGGTACAGACTATATATTTATATATTTAACAATGTATAAGGAAAAAGACAACTTGGGAGAAAACGTATTTAAATCACCTTGAATTCTCTTCTCTTCTCTTCTCTTCTCTTCTCTTCTCTTCTCTTCTCTTCTCTCCTCTCCTCTCCTCTCCTTTTCTTTTCTTTCTTGAGAAAGGGTTTCTCTGTGTAGACTTGGCTATCCTGAAACTCATTCTACAGATCAGTCTGGCCTGGAACTCACAGAGCTCTGCCTGCCTCTGCCTCTGCCTCCTGCGTACTGGGATTAAAGGGCGCGCCACCACTGCCCGGCTTAGCCTTAAATTTCTAATTTCATTGTGTTAAAAATTACCCAACTCTAAATGTTTTCTTTTAAAATTTGCTTTTGGTTTAGCCATTTAATTAATGTTACATTAAGTTTGGAGTCCATTTAAATACTTGTTTCGTGATATGGGCAATGCGGAACCACCAAGCCGTCTGTGTAACTATAAAGCAGGTTCTTCTCCAGAACTTGTCAGTTTTCTTTTGGAAGCAAAAACCACCCCTGGTTGAGAACCCTTGATTTAAAATCAGCAAAACCCTCCCTCTTTTGAAAAATAGGGAAAATATATGTAGTGGGAATGGAAACTAGAAGTAGTGTTTGATATATATATATATATCCAAGACAGCCAACTATTAGATAAAGTAAGAAGCAAAAACGTGTGTATTTCTGTACAGAATATTTTCAGACAGGATTCATATAGCCCAGTATGAGTAATGTCTGGGAAAGGTTAGAACATGGTTGAATTTTAGTCTCCTACAGGAAGCAGACAAATCAGACCCACTCCTGTTGGCCTGGATGAGCACTTCCTGAGCGGTTTATTAGCCTCAGCCCGTGTAAGAGAACTGCAGATGTCCTGGAAGCCTTTTGCATAATCCTTAACGCCCGCTCTGACACTTAGGCATGGCCAACTATTCCAGCCGGCTTTGTCTCTGCCTGGATCTGCCATGGCGAGGTTTGCCTTGGTGCTTGTCCAGCTCTCTGCTTTCCTTTCTTGGGTTCCTCCACTCTATTCTTTCTTTTCCAGCAACTCTTCATCACGAGAAACATAAACCATCAGGTCTTTTTTCTGCCGTACCTCAGTTCTTGGTAAAACTGACACTGGGTGACGTGAAGCCTTTGAAGTCATCCTTCTCTCTTTCTCATTGCTGCAAGCATGGGACCATGATATTGCAGGATTACCGATGGGCTGGCCACGGCCGGTGGTTCAGAGGCCATTGTTAGGGATCCACCACCTTTGATACGTAGATGGCGTTATTTATTTCTAAAATCTGAAAAAGTCAGGATTCCAATGCAGTTGGCTCTGCTATTAGAGCAAGAACTCTGGGACAGGAAACGATAGGACATGCGGTTGATTCCTTGAAGCACTCGGGTGCGGCATATGTGTGACCCCATGTTCAGCCACCCTCAGCCTTTCCCCCATTTCTGCACAACTATCTATCACTTCTCCCGTGAGAAACGTCTGCTGTTCAGGAAGCTATAGCGCAGCACTGTTAGAACCCCTGGAAGCAAGCTGCCAGAGAGGTCTTATTTTCCATAGGAGTAAAGTGCAGAATTATGTTTGGGATCTGGAAATAATTTTGTACCTTGTAGACGATTCTAAAAACATGTCACCTCCAAGAGCCATTTTTTTTTTTTTACACATACATATATTTGGTATCTTTCATCTGAATCCTGAAAATGTCCAGCAAGATGCTGAAGTCAGGGATCAAAAGTGGAAGGCTTTTAACATTGGTTTATTTCATTTGAACTTTAAAAAGAAAACATTTTTGCCACTTTGCTGTCGGGTAGTCAGTAGCGATGATAAGAATAGCCACTTTCTGTGTCTAATGTTGCCTTTACAGTTGCTTTGTTTTATAGCTTTATAAATTGGGCTTTCTGGTTTCCTTGGAAACCCATTTGTGGACATCTGTTGCTAAGGAACAGCCTTTGCTGCACAAAGCTTTAAAAAACTGCATGTTGGCTGCGAGTGACTTCATTCTTGGCAGTGACAAGCAACGGGAACCTGGGGTTCCATCAAGGGAGGCCTCCATCTTGTTTTTCAGCCTGAGGGAATCCTATAAATTCTGACCTTATTCTCCTGGTGGCTATCAAAGCTATGGGGGTGCACAGGGATGGAAACTTTCAGAGCATCTGGTTTTCATCTCTACTCCATCAGACTCTTGATGGAAATGATTTATTCAACAAAGGGGATCTGTTGCTGTAGTTAGTGATATTTCAAGTAGACTGTACAATCTTATTCCTTAAATTAACATTGTAAAATAATGAGGGGGAGCTCTCAGGACTTGGGAGGTAGAGGCAGGAGGAGGTTTAGGAGTTTAGTTTAAGGCCAGGGTGGAAGAAGGGAACCAGCAGGGGTTTTTTGTTGTTGTTGTTTGGTTGGTTGGTTTTTTTTTTTTTTTTTTTTTTTTTTTTTTTGTATTTGCATGGTTTGGAGGAGGGTGATGGCTTTGGAATGACTGATCTATATTTGATAATCACTTAGTTTGAAGAATTAAGGACTGTCTTTCATACCATACTATCACCAAATGGTCACCCAATTAAGCAATTAAAAACTACAGTCAATGTTTGCTACACTGGAACAAAAGAGAAATTAGAGTTCTTAAAGAAATACACTTCTAACTTTGGCTGTATAACTTCTTACAGTGGTCTCATACACCAATCTTACAGGATGACATGCCAGTCTTTCACCATGTCCTGATGCCTCTTGTGTTCCTTATCCACAAAAGGATAGAAACATTGTCATTTTGGTCCCAAGGTCAAGTGTGCACATCTTTCCATAGCTCAGGTTTAAGCCAGAAGTCATCTTCTCTGTGAGGGCTCACTTGTGCTATGGTAAGGATGGAATTAAATCAAGTTAATGTACCATTCCTCCTCTCTGCTTTGTTTTGGATGATGGCTTTCTGCATATTCATTGTATTCTGTTCTGGACCTTCACACAGTTTTATAGGTAGGTTACTTTTGCAAGCTAAAATACCCTTGTTTGTCCTTGGATAGATTGGATGACTTCTCTTGGTCTCTTGTTCATTATCTAAAATATATCCCTGATGGCTGCTTCAGTATTAAAATAACACATGTGTATGTTTGGTGAGATAAACTCTGAGGACCCTTGAATTGCATCAGCTTTCCAAAAGGGCCAAATCTGTCATGATGAATCAGTAGCTGCCTAAGGCTGGAGGTAGAAGCAGAGACTAATGACAGAAGAGGTTCAAAACTATACTGTTGGGCTGGCCTTTCACTGTTGGTGTACTAAAACCCATTCAGCTGAATAATTAAAATGGGCTGGTTCTACAGTATATAAATTAGACCTCAATAACCGCTTTCTGAAAGCGGTTGCTATAGGCAGATGTAGAATATTAAATCTTGCTTCTTATGTGCTTTTAATACCTTTAAAGATGTATTTTTATTTTATGTGTATGAATGTTTTGCCTGCATGTATGACTGTGCACCACATGTGTACTGTGAATCTATAGGCCAGATAAATATGTCAGATCCCCTGGAAGTGGAGTTCTAGACAGTTGTGAGCTACCAGGTGTGTGCTAAGAGCCAAACTGGGACTTTTAGAAGGGCAGCCAGTGCTCTTAACCACTGGGCTATCTTTCCAGCCCATCTTGTACTAGTTTTGAGGGACTGTTAGATCATTTTAGAACATGCTATTTAAACCAAAATATCCCAGAACCCATATACTGATGATTGTGAATTACAAATATTTATATACATTATGATACAACAAAATAATTATAATCATTGTTATCATATATTGTTATATAATTTGGATGCCTATGAACAGTTCAACTTTAATATCTGTGAGGATAGTACAATATTTTTCTGTGTTTTGGTAGCTGATTTAGAGAAGGCTACTTTGAGAGACAGTCAACCATCATCAGTACCATGGTTGCTTGAGCATGTACTCAACAGCTTTCTTGAGTACTTTCTACATGTTAAGAGTGATTTTCCTAGATTGAGGGATAAATGTATGAGAATGTACAAGTTAAATATTAAGCACATTAAGTTTGAGGTCTCCACTAGTCATGCAAGTAGAGATGCCATGAAGGGCTGTTGAGTATAGCTTGGAATTCAGCAGGCAGACTGGCTGAGAGATACAGTTAGGAAGACACTGGCATTCAGATGAGAGAGGAAAGCCATAAACTAAATGAACTTGGCAACGAAATTGAGTTATTAGACTCTGCTGTGAATTCTCAGAAGGAGGTCCTGGAGGGATGACTCAGTGATAAAGAACACTGGCTTTTCTTTCAGAGGACCTAGGTTGGATTTCCCAGCACCCACATGGTGGCACCTAACTATAACTCCAGCTCCAGGAGATCCAATATCTTATCCTGACTTCTACAAGTGCTTCCCACACGTGGTATACAGACTTACCTACAAACAAACTCGTACACATCAAATACAATTTTTTCAAGAGAGAGAATAGGGAGAATAAAAACATTATTTTAGCGGACCAGGAGTGAGTAGCTGGCTGCATGCGAAGAGCCAAGCTGAGACGTCATGAAAGGCAAGTGTGCCCAGGACAGAGGGACACCAGGGATCTGCTGCCAATGGCTCAGGTAAGATGTTCCTATGAGGTGACAATCAGATAATACACACAGTCTACAACCACTGCCAAGCTGGGGCAATTTGAGTGAAGAGAGGAGTCCACAGCCTCAACGTATAGAAAGGATGAGGACTTGTGGAGGTTGGAATGCTCATTGTTCATGTGTCTTTGTATGATAGAGCTCTCCTACTGTACTCTGTAAATATAGGTAAGTACTACTTGTGCGTTATCTATATGAGTCTAAATTTTATGTGGGTGGGCAGGTGGGGCTTAGGAAAAACTAACGGGGTAGAATTGGGCAAGACCAAACTGGTCTTTGGAGGAAAAATGGAGAAGAAATTTGGTGAATGAAGTATGAACTGAGGATGGCCATAATCTGATATTTGAATGGGTGAATATTCATAATTTTGCCTACCTGTGCTAACTTATATTTAATGTATTCATTATGCTTGTTTTGATCAACATATAGTTACTGGTATTCTTCAGATTTTTTTATCTGTCTGTGTGGGTTTGGGGGTTTCTTTGTTGTTTGTTTTTAAAATAGGGTCTCTCAATTTAGTCCTGTCTGGCCTGGAACTTGCTATGTAGACCAAGCTGGCCTGGAACTCACAATGATCTAACTGTTTCCTCCTCCTGAGTGCTTGGATTAAAGGTGTGTGTCCCCATGCTCAGCAGCATTTTTCAAGTTTTGATGTGTCAGTCTTAATGACAAGATTCAAGTTAGAGTATCTGTGGACTGATTAATGTAATAGCCTTCCTACAGCTACATGCAGTACAGCCTTATAGTGAAGACCACAGACTCTCTGTCATTCAAATCAAGATGAGAGTGTTCTATTCTTTGTAACTATGTGCTAAGAAATTATTTAGATTTTTTTTATCCTCGGTTTCTTCATCTGTAAAACTGAGGTGGCAGAATTCTTGCCCTGTAGGGTTGTTACGGGGCTTAAATGAGGTGATGCATACATTGTAATAAACTAAGGCAATTGCATTTCATCTCATATAAACTTCCATCTAAGGATTAGCTGCTATTAGAACTTTATATTTTAAGATGAAATAGCATTATGAAAATAATCTGGGCTCAGGAGTCAGCCATGCTTTGATTTCTACTACCAGCCACCAGCATATGTTGCTTAATGTTGCAGGATTGTTTCATCATATTTGAAATGTCCAGTAATAGCAATCTTGTTCTTAAACATTGTATATATATATATATAAAATGAGAGAATGACAGGATATTATTTATAAAATGCATCACATCTTGAAAACTTTAATATCATATTTTAACAACATCAATCTTACTTATTTAAGTAACACTGCTTCTTTTGCATTACATCTCTCTTCTTTATATCATAAGAAAGAAGAAACCAAAGCTGGGAGTAGTGGTGCATGCCTTTAATCCCAGCACTTGCCAGATAGAAACAAGGGATTTCTGTAAGTTCGAGACCAGCCTGGTCTATGTAGTAAGTTTCGGGTCAGCCAGTTATACATAGTGAGACTTTGTTTCTAAAAGAAAATAAATAAACATGAAAAAGAAAGAAGAAACGATAATGCTGTCTCGCAGTTTTAGTTGCTTAGCCACCGTTTGGGCTTTAAGAGTGATGAAGCCGTGCCATGGGAGAGAGGGGAGATACATTAGCAAGAATGTAAGAATCCGTCTTTGGGGGGAAACTTGAAGTGTTAAGCGCTCAAAGTAGAAAACAGGAAATGTGCACACTGCTGCACATAAATGAAATTATATAAATCTAATTTTCTACACAAGTGAACTCATTTCACCCCAAGTGAATGATCTCTTGGAGGCAAACATCTCTGCCTTTGATACCTCGGCCAGAATGCAATGTTCCTTAAATTTCTTTATAACGTTGGAAAAACAACGTTTGACAGCTGGTAAAACCTGAAGATGAAAGAGAGAATGGTCAGTCAGCGGTGAACTCTTCCAAGCAAGAATGGCGCAGAGGAAAACAATGGACTTACCCTGGCTGTGCCGGATGAACCCTGACCTGACGTCATGCAGTCTGGCCAAAACCCCAGCAGACCTTGGTTACTTCTGATCCCTCTTGTCCATTCACCAGACCAGCAGAACAAGAATTATGCATGTTGCCACGACTAAGCATACTTTATAGAGTAGCCAATCTTTGCAACTCCTAACCTGCTTTTAGGTACCCATGCTTCTTAGAACTGCCAATGACATTGAAACTAGCCTTATATCTATTTTAGAAAAACAGCCAGACTGTTCTCTTTGGAAGGTTGCCATACTCTGTGGGTCAGGACTGAGTCTGACCATATTAGAGAATTGTTGGACTAAAGAATTCCCTAAGGCATTATGATATTTGTGTGAATGGTCCCATCCTATCTGTTCCTTGATTGTGTGAAATTTTAGTTTCTTTGCCAAATTAAAAAAAAAATAGCACTAGCCTTTTGTTCTAGTTAGTTTTAACTGTCACCTTCACAGATTCTGGAGTCACCTGAGAAGGGAGTCTCAGTGGAGGGATTGCCCAGATCAATTGACTCATGAGCATTTCTGTGGTGCACCGTCTTGATTGATATAGGAGAGCCCAGCCTACTGTGGATGGCACCATTCTCTAGGCAAGAAGAAGACTAGCTAGGTATGAGCCCATGAGTAGATTAGCAAGCAGCATTCTTCCATGGTTTCTACCTCAGGTTCCTACCCAACTTCTCTCAGTATACTGTAACCAGAAATAACCAGAAAGCATAAGCCAAATAAATTGTTTGATCTCCTGTGTTGCTTTTGGTTCACCTTTTATTACCGCAACAGAAAGGAAATTAGTATATCTCTCAAACCAAAGATCAGGTCTAACCTCACTCTTTGTCTTGGTCACTGTTCTATTGCTATGAAGAGAAAACCTGACCAAGGCATCTCGCATAAAAGAAAAAATTCAATTTGGGCTGGCTTACAGTTTCAGAGGCTTAGTCCAGTGTCATCGTGGTAGAGAGCATGGTGGCAGGCAGGTGTGGCGCTGGAAAAGTAGTGAAGAGTTACATCCTAGTCTGTAAAGGGAGGGACAGTGGGAGGGGAGAGAGAGAGAGAGAGAGAGAGAGAGAGAGAGAGAGAGAGAGAAAGGGCAAGAGACAGAGAGACAGAGAGACAGAGAGGGAGAGAGACTTTTGAAACCTCAAAGCCATCCCTAGTGACACACTTCTTCCAACAATGCCACACCCCCTAATCCTTCTCAAATAGTGCCACTCCCTGGTGACTAAAGATACAAATATGTGAGCTTCTGGGGCCATTCTTATTCGAGCCACCACACTCTTTTTATCACTAGACATAAGGTGACATTCAAAGACACCTCTGCTTAGCAGCCAGCGGTAGTAAAGGCAGCACTACACTGAAGCTCCCGTGATAATTACAATTCCTTCTTACGGCTGGCCAGAATGGTTGTTTTCCATGCCTTTAAAAGGAATGACACTAAAGCCGTAGAGTTTAAGCAGTTTAGATTATGTGTAAATGGACTATGAATTACACATGAGCCCAATGTCCTTCTGTGAGAGCCAAAGACAGGAACAGAGGAAAGGCGGCTGATGATGCTCCAAACCAGCACAGAATCGTGCTGGATGCCGCGGCTCAGCCTGGTGGAAGTGAGCAAGGGTCCAGGTGGGGAGAGGCGGGGGTGTCAGAGGTGGGTGGACGGACCTTTCTCCTTACAGGAGTCAAGCTTGTGGGAAAGAACATAGAGGAAAGGGAGGTGAGCTGGAACTGAGAAAGAGAGGTACCGCCAATAAGGGATGCTAAAAGCAAACGCCATCCCCGGTCACTTCCTTGGTGTCGCCTCCTGGGCATTCCTGAATTCACATGGCCTAACGGCAGAGCTCAAATCCACTGCAGTAAATTAACCACTGGTCTCAGCTCCTGATGGATGCTTTCCCCCTCATCCCCTATTATCATTTCTGTTGCACGCTGGCCCTGTTGTCTCAACACTTGACTGATGGAAGTTGTTTTTCTAAAAGATTCAACAGCCCCTGAATCCTTTCTCTCCAAATTAATACTGTTCTGGCTAATATTTTCCAAGCGCTCTTTGCTGGGCTTTCCCCACAAAACTGTTTTTGCATCTATCAGTGCAGAATACTTACCTCAGTGTCCTCTAGGAAACACAGAGTGAGGCTCATCCTTGC
This sequence comes from Apodemus agrarius, assembly GCA_964023405.1. Classification (NCBI taxonomy): domain Eukaryota; kingdom Metazoa; phylum Chordata; class Mammalia; order Rodentia; family Muridae; genus Apodemus; species Apodemus agrarius. The sequence goes on along the minus strand of OZ030007.1, from coordinate 112,864,123 downwards.
ACGGAAGCGTTCAGACTCAGCTACCGAAGTGTCGTATGAAAACTGTACACACCAAGGATGCCTTAGGAGGCCCCCCAAAGTGATGTTATATCATTAATTACAAAACTCTCTAGATTTGGAAACACAGATAAGATTTTACCTTTTCTCTTTGTCGTGGCTTATCTTCACATTATTCTGGAGTTTTAAACTCAGATTATTTTAGTGTGAAAGACCACATATTATGTAGCTCCTACCGCTCCTGCTCTTCCGAAGAGTTTTAGAATACTTCTTTGATAAAGGTGAAATGAACTATGGATGCATCTCCAGCTTCTTCTTATTTTACTCCAGAAGTTGACCATTTAAGACTCATTTAAATTGAATTATTGTTCTATATTATTGAATTCTGGGTCATGAGAAATTTATTAAAAGCTGTCTATGATGGTCAGGTGAAACAGTCATTAATGAAAAAGAGTGTTCTACCCAGATTCAGAGAGAGTAAAACAGAGTAAGAGCGGAATAAGAGGGGGCTGGAGAGGTGCTCAGAGGAGCACTCGCTGCTCTTCCAGAGGACCTGGATTCCCTTTGAAGCACCCCCATGGCTCACAGTATGTCCGACAACTGTCAGTTCTAAGGGACCTGAGGCCTCATCTGGCTTCCACAGGGCAGGCACACGTGTGGTGCATATACATACTTGCAAGCCCTTACACACATAAAAATAAAAATAAGTCTTAAAACAGAGTGAAATAAAAAAAATTCAACTAAGAGTTTAGTTTGGGAACTGTCAAAGCTATATTTTAGTTTTCTTGTAGAAGTTCCCCAAAGCTGAGTTAAATTTACTTAGAGACCCAATACCAAAACTGTCTTCCTTGTGGTTTTGTGTAGAGTTTAGGATTGATTTAAATGACCTCTTGTTTAGAACTTGGAACCAAAACAGTGTGGCCAGCCAAGCTATGCACAGCACGGGGGTATTTTAACTAGACAGAAAAATTTATCACGGCCTCCCAGGGTGCAGTCAGCCAGGTCGTTTACTGCTGGGAAAGTAGGAGCAGAACGCTCTTACAGACTTAGCATATCTGGCTATTTTATAGCCATAATTTTTCAAGAATCAGAGTATAAAATTCTGATTTTTCCCCCAGAGGTAGCGGTGTGTGTGTGTGTGTGTGTGTGTGTGTGTGTGTGTGTGTTTAGAATGTTCATTAACTTTCATTAACTTTGTTTTATTCTATCAACATATTTTTCTCAATACTTATCCTTCCCTCACTTTGAGAGCATACATTTTGTTTCATTTTTCTTTGTTTTATTCAAAACAGGACCTTGCTGCATAGCCCTGGCTAGCCAGGAACTCACTATGTAGGCCAAATTTGCCTTTGACCTTTGACTTGGTATCCAGAGTGCTAAGATTATAGGCACACACCTCAAGCCTGACATGAAAAGACACACACTTTTACATAGGTATATGTTTCCTGCTTCATTATTTTTTTCCTTTCCCTATTTTACAAACTGGCAACTTTTCCTTTCCGTATAGAATACATCCCATAATACCAAAAAGAATTGTCAGGCTACAGCACGAAGCAATCTTTTCTTCTCTGGGAAGCCTGGAACTCCTGCCGTTGAGGTTGGTGCTCTCAGGAGGGGTAGCAGTGAATTCTCCAGGCCTGTCATCTTTAGGACAGAGGGATACAGCTCTGGAACCCCACTGGGGGAAACAGCCCCCAGCATCCTGGTTTGCTCTGTGACTGTCCGCACGAAGGGCAGCTACAGCACAGCACCAAAGCTCCCATCACTGTGTAGCCCAAGGCCTTCATCAGCCTGCTGTCAGCAGAGTCCTTCCGACTCTGATGATGGAAGATGCATGCATAGCTTGTTTACTCAGCATGATGAATTCGAATAAGCTCTCTGGGCATATGAGAATTAAGTCAGGAGTCTGCTGCTGCTGCTGCTGCTACTGCTGCTGCTGCTGCTACTGCTGGCCTCAAAAACTGGCACAGCTGCTCATTTCTAATTGTGATGGGACCTGTATGGGGAAGTCATGTCATTCAGGTGTGTCTCAACCCAGGGACAGTCTTCTCAGTGACTCACCCGCTGGGTGTGCATATTTGGTGTCATCTCGTCTTTATTTATAATATAGTGGAATTACTATTTTTTTCCTTTTACAATATAATTTCAGTGAGTGGGCTGTTTAGATTTCAGGAACATTTTTAATGTGTCATATTTTAAAATGAGTCTTGACAGTGTCAAATTGTCATGAATGTTATAGATGGCTTTTAGAAGCTGAGAGTCTTTTCCCTTCCTTTACTAACTTCCTCTTCCCCTACACAGGAAGTACAATTGATTTGCAAGTCATTGCACCAGCAGCCAGCATTTGCCAGGTGCCTATTCTGGACCCAGCACACACTAAAACACTAACACACTAGCATGCTAACATACTAACACACTAACACACTAACTTGCTAACATGCTAACACACTAACACACTAACTTGCTAACATGCTAACACACTAACACGCTAACATGCTAACACACTAACGTGCTAACACGCTAACATGCTAACACACTAACATACTAACACTAACACACTAACTTGCTAACATTCTAACACACTAACACACTAACTTGCTAACATGCTAACATGCTAACATGCTAACACACTAACTTGCTAACATGCTAATGTGCTAACATGCTAACATGATAACATGCTAACATGCTAACATGCTAACACACTAACTTGCTAACATGCTAACACACTAACATGCTAACATGCTAACACACTAACACACTAACTTGCTAACACGCTAACACACTAACACACTAGCACACGAACATGCTAACACGCTAGCACACTGACACGCTAACACATAGCACCTCCTCCTTGCCTCACACCAGCCTGTAAACTGAATCCCACTGAGGTTAAGTGACAGAAGGTTTCCTAGTAGCTGATGGAAGTGGAGTTTAGGCTCAGATTCTTCCCCTTGAGAGGCTGAGCCCTTGGCACTGGGATCTGGGAGATCTGTTGACTAGCCTACCTCAGTGTCTATGTTTTCTTCAGCTGTTGCATGCCTGCAGTCTGTTTCATGCACAGAGAAAGTTTCTCATTTATTTCTTATAGTAGAGTGATTATTTGCAATGTTTCCAGCCTCATTTATAAATCCAAATCCAAGTCAGTCTCATTGCCTGTTAGCATTTAATCACAGAGAAAAGAGCGAAAGTCAAAGTACTTGTATACAAGCCTGTGCTTACTGGAGGATAGAATCTGATGACAGAAAAAAGTTATCATTAATCTGACATAAACTGGATAATGTTACATAGATTTTTCATGATTTATTTCTTTGTCTTGATAAACTCCTTATGAGAGATAAAAATGAGGATGTCCCTTTTCTCCTTTGTTTCCCATTAGATTGTTGTTGTTGATGATGATGATGGTGGTTGGTTGGTTGGTTCAGTGCTCAGGACTATGCACATCACCTCGTGCATCATAAGCACTGTAGCCACAGCTGCAGCCCTTGGTTTTGGCATATGCCTTCACTGTCAAGCTCAGTTGGCCTTGGTTTTGGCATATGCCTTCACTGTCAAGCTCAGTTGGCCTTGAGCTTGGCTGCATAATCCACAATACCCTCAAACACATGATGTTTTAGTTCCATCCTTCTGAGGGATACAATACTTGGCTGTTACTCTACTCCGGTTCTAAGACCTAATCAATATGGCACTCAGACTTCTCTGGAGCTAAGAGATGTCAGTGCCGAGTGACAGTACATTCATGATTACTAGTTCATTCATTGTAGTTATTTCCTCCTGGCCATTAGCTCTGTGGTACCATGTTCAGTGATGTCTAATCTTTGTTTTCCAAGTAATAGAGGAAACCTTTCTTTTTTGCTATTGGTTAGGTCCAGTGAATGCCTTAGCCAGAAGTGGTATAGCTGGGTCCTCAGGTAGTGCTATGTCCAATTTTCTGAGGAGCCACCAAGATTTTTCCAGAATGGTTGTACTGGCTTGCAATCCCACCAGCAATGGAGGACTGTTCCTATTTCTTCACATTTGCTGTCCCCTAAGTTTTGATCTTGGCCATTCTGACTGGTGTGAGGTAGAACTCAGGGTTGTTTTGACTTGCGTTTCCCTGATGATTAAGGATGTTGACCATTTCTTTAGGTATTTCTCAGTCATCCGGTATTCCTCAGTTGAGAATTCTTTGTTTAGCTCTGTACCCCATTTTTGATAGGGTTATCCTGTTTATTACAGATCAATTATACATGCCAAATGGCAAAACCCCACCCTTAAGAACTTGCTGTAGCCGGGCGTGGTGGCGCACGCCTGTAATCCCAGCACTTGGGAGGCAGAGGCAGGCGGATTTCTGAGTTCGAGTCCAGCCTGGTCTACAGAGTGAGTTCCAGGACAGCCAGGACTACACAGAGAAACCCTGTCTCAAAAAAAAAAAAAAAAAAAAGAACTTGCTGTAAAAATGAAATGATAGTTTTAATGAGTTGATGAAGCACTTTCTAGGGATTCTTTATAACTTCTCAAAAGTATTTTATTCTTGCAAACAATACTATTGCTTTCATTTTAGATGGTCAGATGTATGCTAAAAACTTTATGCACACTCATGAGTAGGCTATTTAAAGCCACTTGAGGATAAATTCCTAAGTAGTTACTCTGTACAAGAAATGACATTTTCACTCAACAAGATGTTGGTTGTACATAGCTTCTTGTGTCTTTTATTCAAAAGAGATGGCAATCATCCTAAGATACAAAGAAATAAGCTCTGCTATTCAGGGCCATCTTATCATTAGAGGGGGGTATTCTAGACAAAGTTACTGTGAATAGTGACCATACCTGTCCTCTTCCTCAGTCTTCTTGCTGCCCTCCAAAATCACTGCCACACACTCCTCCCAAATCAGAGTCTTCACATTATGGAGAAGAATTTTGTGCAAAGGTTTTTTTCCTTTAAATTTGAAAATTATAAATCAAGCTGATGCTATGATCTAACACCCTAAAGTCCTCATTAGGTTAGACATGACATCACTGAGAAGGAAAACAGTGCCCAGTCCCTCTGGGTCTACAGCTCCTTCCCTTTCTAGTCCTTGTAGTATCCCTGGGACCCTGGGAAGCACTAGCCATCTAGAATGTTCCAAGGTCTCTCAAAGTCAGCTCCAATGGCACTTTCTATTACACTTCTGATGCTAGAGGAGCTGTTCAAAAGTTATTATGAAGTAATAAGTATATCATAGCTCAGATGATGAAAATCATGATCAGTATCAAAACCATGATCAAAAGGCACAGGGTACTGTACTGGCTCCAGGAAAACCCAGTGAAATGGACATGGCCCTGTTCTCCTCTTACAAACATACAGCCAGAGGACATCTGAGGCAGTCATTGGGCACAAGGACGGCAAGGCCTCACATGGTCAGTGGCCACCTGAAGAAATGACTCATGTAGTTTGCAGGGAACCGTTGGACCAGGGTTATTGGCATCTTGACATTAGGAGACCCTCAGTGATTAAACATATTTTCAGGTAGGAATATCAAACTGAAATTATAGCTTCCGTATTTGACTTTCATTTAAGGTAGATCAAGTCTAGTCTGGAAGAAGTTTTCTATGTCTTTATTCATAATCAGTTCTCTTTGTTTTTAAATTTGCATCACCAGCAACTGCTTTCATTGCTAATCACTACCAATAGTGTCCTCATAGCTATTATGCGGGCATATTTCTATGTAAGGCAGGCACTGTATACAATTATATTTAACTCACAAAGATTCAGCTTGAGCACCTGCTGCTTCTTAGGCTGGTGCAACGCTCACGTTGGCCAGAGAAGCCTCTTTTAAGCAGTGGGCAGTGGTTGATGCAGAGACTCAGAGCTGATCAAAGAACTGACAGTGAGTGACTCCAGTGCTTGCCCATCACTGGGCATCTTTGCTTCTCCCTTTGTAGCTCAGGGATCACTGCAGAAAAGATTATGGTTAGGCTGGGAAAGTCAGGTGACAGGGAGGTGTGTAGAGAAATACTGCTTTCTAGATGCGATGAAGCTCTTGCTGTCATAAACACAGGGCATCTGTGACCACTGGCATATGACTTGCACAGACAGAGGGTAGAGAATGGAGAGGGATTAACTCAGAAGATGGAGGTCATCAGGAGAGAGAGAGAGAGAGAGAGAGAGAGAGAGAGAGAGAGAGAGAGAATGAAGTGGATATATACAAGTACAAAATTGTCAAAAGTTTAAAAATCAATAGAAAACTTTCTGCCCCAGAGTGCTATAATCTCCATTTTCAGAAGCACTCAAGAGATTTAAATTTAATGGGAAACAGTGAGTGGAAACCAAGACTCAAAAGAAGCTGTGGTGCCCAGACCCCAGGCTATTTCTCTCCAGCACACAGGACTTCCTCACGCTTCTTTCTTCTTTATAGTGCATCTCATTTGTCTTATGTTTGGATGAGAAACTTGATTGATCTGTTCTGTTGTGCGGTGACTGAGCTATTGAAGAAATGAGCAGTGATTTCTTGGGTTTTAGGTTTGGTCATAGATTGACAACCCAGAGAACAAGTCCTTGCCCCCTCACTCCACATTCCAGGGGACCCCAAGCAACATCTCTTTAACTGTAGGAAGGACAGGGGAGAAGGGAATTATTCAGAGTCACCCGAATCTGTCTATGTGGCTCTTCCTTGGTGACATTTATATAAGCCTGAAATCCTGGCTTTCTCAGAGTTGTGCATAATGTTTCTTAAACTTCGAATCCACTGTGTAAGTAAATTCGGATGTTCCCATTTAAGAGAGGCATTTAAAAATGACAGGAGCTCAACTGAAGAGTTCAGATGACTCTCAGGAAAGGCTCAGCAGTATTATACCTGGCAGAAATGTTCCTTATGTTGACAGCATCCACAGAAGTCTGATTAACAGTCTGAAGGATAGGCTTTGGGGCTTTGAAGGAGTTGCGGTGACCCAAGTAGTACTTACATTATGAAAGATGACACCCTGATGGTGGATATTGAAATTTATTGTGCCGTGACTTACTGCCAGGAGACCATCAGCTGCCAGTTACTTCTGAGTATATAGAATATTAAGTGTTTGGCTGTTTCAGAGTGTTGATGCACTGGGCTCTCTGTCAAACAGGAAACCGAGCCAAGCTACATTCACACACCTCACTTGTTCCTATCCCATAGTCTTCAGACTGAAAACTCTGTCTGCAGTGCTCCTTCAACCAAACCAGGAGCTGGTTCTTTAGAAAAAAATCAACAAGATAAACCCTTAGCCAAACTAACCAGAGGGCACAGAGACAGTATCCAAATCAATAAAATCAGAAATGAAAAGGGAGGCATAACATCAGATACTGAGGAAATCCAAAAAAATCATCAGGTCTCACTACAAAAGCCTATACTCAACAAAACTGGAAAATCTGGATGAAATGGACAATTTTCTAGAAAATCGTCTTTATTGTCACATGAGCTGGCATATCCCTTGGGGAGTATTGGTGAATCGCTCATTGGGCAGCAGGTAAAAAAGAAGAATCTAAATGGAAAACCATAAACAATTGGAAAGTGTCGGTCAGCTGTTTTAGTATTCACTCAGTCATCAGGAGCGAAGCCATCTCTGCTCTGCGGACAACCCCGTATCAAGTCTTCCAGTCTCAGAGAAGAGGTTTACTATGTCTCCCCAAGAGGCTTCTTACCTTTCTGTAGTACAACAGAAAGGCATGTCAACAGGCTGGTGTCTTTCTTGAAAGTACTAATGCCGATTTCCAAAAGAGAACATAGACTGGCCTCAGATTGGAAGAAATCCCAGATCCCCCTTTAGAGTCAACGGGATGGGGCCAAGCTGTTGTTCTGAAGTCATGGTTCCTCTCTGTTGATTTCTGACTTAGTAGTTTCATCTCACACCATCTAACTCCTCCCCAAACACCGCCTCATTGTCACCACATCCTCGCCATTGCCTGCACTTTCTCATTCTCTTCTCAAAGACTGTGGGCTCTCCATAATCTGAGATAAAGCTACTCAGTCCTGGCAGCTTCTTCCCTGTGTAAACCTGGGTAGATACAAGGCGTTCCTAAAGAGTTGTTGCATCCATCGCAGCAGGCAATGACTACTCCCGGGTGTTGACTGTGGGCCACTGTTGGAGATCTTGCAGCTGTTCAGTGCTGGAGTTGGGGGTCATAGAACAAATACTCCATGTATTTCTTCTCTGTGTCCTTGCTGTGGTGACACCCATATAGTACTTTGATTGGCCATTTTTCTTAAAATTATTGGTTTAAACTTATTTATTTTATGCTATATGTATGAGTATTTTGCCTCTCTCTCTCTCTCTCTCTCTCTCTCTCTCTCTCTCTCTCTCTCTCTCTGTGTGTGTGTGTGTGTGTGTGTGTGTGTGTGTGTGTGTGTGTGCTTGCACCACATGAATGCCTGGTGCCTGCAGAGATCACAAGGAAGCATCACACTCTCTGAAACTAAAGCTATGTATAGTTGTGAGACATCCTGTGGGTGCTAGAAAGGGAACATAGATTCTCTACAAGACTAACAAGTGCTTTAATCACTGAGCCCTCTCTCTAGCCCCTGCAATCTATTTTCTAACCAGGTATAATTTAAGTATTGCATTAGTAGCTATGTGTTGGTTATTTTACTGATGGAGATACTATATTTTAGTAGAAAACTTACTGTGGAAGTTTTGAAAAATCTATGCCACTCCACACACACACACACACACACACACACACACTCACACCACACTACACACATTGTACACATATGCATACACACATGACACACACATGCACCACATTACACACACGCTATATTATCCCATGGAAAACGAGGAAGTTACAAAGGACAGACAGTCACCCTGGTTAGCTATAATCAAGTAACCTGATAAAGAGTAGATCATGAATGGTCAAATGAACTATTAATTAGTAGACATTTATTACACTAATAAGATGGGATTTGGTCACAAAACATGTTTTCATATAGATACTGCATGTAAATTGAATAGTGAAATCTCATTTATAGAAATAATTTTTAAATTACCCTCTTTAGAAAATATCACATGCTAATGTGGACATTTTGTCAGGCTGAACATTGGGAAAGAATACATTGGCTAGGATAATGTGACGGGAAACATTTCTGTGGTTCTGACTGGTTGGGGTTAGTGTATTGACCCTCCGTTTCTGGTGTCTGGGATTATATCAAGTCAGTCGGAGCCCACCATACACCCCTGCTGTCCCAGAACTGCTTAGGGCAGAGTAAGGTTGCTGCCCTGAAGCACTGGGGGAAGGGACGCTGTTGTCCAAGGGGCTGGCTGTTGTTAACAACAGGAAGGAGATTAGTATGGAGAACTTCCTGATTGATTGATTGATTGGTTAGCTGGTTGGTTGACTAATTGTAATTTACAAAGCCAAAATAAGTAATAATAAGAACAATATACAAAAACTTGCAACTACACTCCGACTTGATCATATTTCACATGTATGTCTGGGTCTGAGGGCTCTTAATAAACTCCTAGCAGTGACTACAAATTAGTGTATTTTATCTTTTAGGATTTGAAAGATCTGTTTCTGTTTAAACATATATTCACATGTGTGCATATATTAATTCATATATGTGACATATGCACATCTTCTAGCATATATTTAATAAGCCTTGATGTCTAACAGCCAATTTGTGCCTTCTTATATTTTAATGTTTTGTGCTTTAAACTTTTCTGCAATAAATGAGAACTATTTTAAACTAGAAATAAAATGCTATGATCAATTTCAACCCAGAGATATCTTGGAAGTTCTGAAGAAAAATAGATGTTTTAATAGACAGACATTTAGCATGAAGGATTAATGTAATCTGTGTTTATGGAAGTGTGGCACCCGAATTATTCCAGCAAGTGTAAATAGAAGAGACAAAGCAACATACTGCCATGCCATCACTATCCAGGAAGTCCTGTAAAGTCAGTGTTGGAAAAGGACTGGAACTTTTGAAGCTCTAATATCCCCAAGCTCCCCAAAACAAAGGATGCCCTAAAGTCTGGTTTTTTTTAAAACCTACACATTGAATTCACACCTTAGCGTGTGAAAGGCCAGGAGCTGGATCATCACGGACAACTCATGTGGGATGGGTCATTTCTCCAGTTGGTTTGTCCCCAAGATCAGAGCCTGGAGACTCACCAGAGTGTGAAGATGGGTGAAAGCTGCAAGAGAGGGCAGAGGCTCAAAGCAAATGCTATTCTCAAAGCTGAGGAAAACTTTCCAAGTATTTCAAAGCCATCGGACTTGCTAGGTCAGAAACCAGAGCAGTAGTTTTCTTTTTGCTCACTACCCACACCCAGCTGGGCCCCTCCTCTTGAGCACACTGCCTCTGGCCATCACAGACTCAACACACTGCCTCTGGCCCTCCAGTCCCACACACTTTATGCCTTTCTAATACAGTGGCCAGTTTTGTGAAATTTGACACATTCATATATACCCCTTCTTTTTGTTCTTCTGAAACCCTGTAGCTTTCTTCTTTATTACCGTGTGCATAGAAGAGGAACATGGGATGCATGTATGCATATGTTGCCATCAAAATCCCACTCCTGCAGCTGTCAGTTCCTGGCTCATATCCTCATGAATGCTACTTACAGATGAGGTCAAGAGCTCTGCTAGACAAATGCTCTCTGTGCTTCCAACCGCCTCATCTCTTACACGCAGAATGGTGGCTTCCCCCTGCTGTTTTTCAGGAATCTGCTTCCATGTACCTCTTTGAGAAGTCTCACTTGCCCTCCCTGTCTTGGAGAATTCATATTACTCTGTCCCTCTAACATGCTTTACGCATTTATGATCATTTGACATCCAGCTTGCCAATATTCCATTGATAAACATTGGAGATTCCCATGGAAATGTGTTTCAGTCACTGCTCTGTTGCTGTGAAGAGACATCTTGACCAAGGCAACTTTTATAAAAGAAAGCAATTAACTGTGGCCTTACTTACAACTTCAGAGATTAGTCCATTAGTCCATTATCATCATGTCAGGGAGCATGGTGGCACACAGGATACAGGGTGCTGTAGAAGTAGCTTTACATTCTGAGCCATAGAAAGAGGAGGGAGGGGGGAAATAGGGAGGGAAGGAGAGAGAGGGGGAGAGGGACAGAGATAGAGACAGACAGACAGACAGACAGACAGACAGACAGAGAGTGACAGAAAAGGATACAGGAAGAGAGACAGAGACTTGGCCTTGCATGGGCTTTTGAAACCTCAAAGTCCACCTCCAGTGACACATTTCCTTCAACAAGGCCATTACATCCTTATCCTTCTAATCCTTTCAAAGAATGACTAAGCATTCAAATATATGAACCTGTGGGAGCCATCCTTATTTGAACCACCACGAGAGTAGATCTTCCCTGTGGTCCGAATTCTTGTATTCCGATATTCAGAAAGGAGATTTGTATTTCAGATTCTTGAAGAACTCTTGAGCACATGAGGGTGTGCTTTCGATATGTTGTATGAATACATAAATAGATTCTATAAGACCGTGTGTCAAATGTCTATTCAGGAAGTGTAAGCTGTCCTTCTCTATCACCGTTTTCACAGCCTAAGCCACTGTAATCCTTTAATATTATGAAACAATGTTCTGCTTAAAATCTATCACTTGTTTCCCATTGTTCCCACGTCCCACATGCACCTTTTCAGCATAGCGTTTTATCACCCATGGGAAGAAGATTGTTTGATTTTGTCTCACTTTATAAGATATCTACTTACATTGGAATAGCTCCATAGATTCTGGCCAAAGACATGGGTGTGCTGGGCCACACAAAGAATGTTATGCACAGCTCAGGAAGCAGCATTTAAGATTACACCATTTCCTCTCACCATGACCATGGGGGGGTGGTGGTGAGAAGAAGCCCATGGGAACCTGAGTATCCAATGGGGGTGATGTTATCACTAAAAATTCTACCTCAACCTTAAAGTGGTCACTTCAAAGAGTGTATTTATTATCCTAAAAGGAAACAAACACTCTCTGTACTCCAAAATAAAAAAATAAAATAAAATAAAATAAAATAATAAAATAAAGCATTACTCTTGTATGCTAAAGCTGGTTGCTTCACATATATACTTAAAAGAAAGATAAGAACTGTCCATAGTCATTCAGAAGGGTCAAATGCCATTCAAATCTACCTTTCTATTATTATAATCTGTGATTAATTTTTATCTTCTGCTACAAAAGCCTTAGCATTGGCTGGCTAATTTTCTATTCCATAGCTCGCTCCTGTTAAGCCCCATCTACTTCTAACTCTGAGATCTCCCAAGTGAAACCCAAGCTTAGCTTCAAGTGCCACCTCTCCCCACAAATATCTATATATACTGCTTCTCACTTTCTTAAGGGCAGAGTTGAAAGACTTTCCTTGTCAGGGAGACCTTTGTATATCTAAAATAGGACCCTAGCCTCTTCCAGGAGCACTGCCCTTTTCCCAAAATTAGCCTGTGATAAGTAGTATGTATGAGTGTGTGTGTATGTATGTATGTGTATGTATATTTTCTATAATATATATGGACTCCTTTTAAGATAGATATCATCTTGTCTATCTATCTTCTATTTACCAGTCATCTAAGAGAGCTAATAATCCTGTCCTGTCCTGTTCTGTCCTGTCTGTCTGTCTTCTAGCTACCTCTCATTTGTCTTTCCAATTAAGACTTTCAAAAATAAAAACTGGTTGCTAATAGCCTGCTACTCAGGCTTCTATATATCACTTGGCACAAGGCTCTTAGGTGATTATTTGTTCACTCTGTGTATTAATCTTGTATTTTGCTCTTTCCACAGCTAGTTTCAGGTCTAGAAAGTGGAAAGTGATTTTTGCCATCTGCTAAAACTTCATTGTATCCCACTGTTGATCTGTGGTGATCGTTCTGTCCAGCTCCCATTCTCGGTGTGGCTGCCTCTCCGCAGTCAGCTTCCTGAGATCTGAGCCTGTCTGCTCTTCCTGCAGCTGCTCGGTGCCTCCCTCCTACCGTTCCTGTGCTACAGAGGCCCTTGTAAAATCCTATTGCATTTCACTGTAATGGAATAGACCAGACAGTCTGAACTGTAGATTACTTTTGATATTTACTTAGCTATGCATTTTGGGCCATTGCAATGCATTCTCTAACCAACTCTGGAGGAAGCAACTGATACCAATTGTTAGAAGATGAGGGAGACATACTTTAGCTAAGCAAAGGGGAAACAACTAAATGTTATGAATGCAGCAAGAACCTGAATGACATCACGCTCCAGATCCTCCAGAGAAGCTATGCGAGCACCAAGCAGGAGCTGGCGAAATGCAGACTCCAGTGCAGAATGCTTGGGGAGAGTTCCCCCACATCCAGAGAATAACGATGCTTTATTTTAAGGCACAATTAAATGCTCGAGCATTGTCTTTCCCCTTCTATATAGCTTTGGGTCTCTTTCTGAACAAATGCAATGTTTTTTGTTTATTTGGTTGCTTCTCATTAGGATTGTGTGTGTGTGTGTGTGTGTGTGTGTGTGTGTGTGTGTTATGAGTGTTTTGTCTGCACGTGTCTAAGTGCACTGTGTGTGTGTGTGTGTGTGTGTGTGTGTGTGTGTGTGTGGTGCCTGAGAAAGGCAGAAGAGGGCCTCAGACCTCCCTATGTTACCTTCTGTAACTGTCCCGGGGGTCCTGGGGGTCCAGCCAGGTCCTCCCCAAGAGCAGCTGGTGCTCCTACCTGCTGAGCATCTCTCTAGTCCAGATTCATTAATTTTCAAGGTTTTTAAATAATTATCACTAACCAGTGAGCAGCTCACTTAGATGGTTGCCTCTATGATGAAACCACTGAAATTCTGAAGATGCTCTTAGGGAAAGGGGAGTGTGTAAGCAGCCCTTGGCTTTTTCGTAAAGCCAGTTTTTTTTTCTATATTCTTTGTTTACCTTCCAAAGGCTTTCCCCTTTCCCAGTTCCCCCCTCACCATATGTCCTATAAGTCCTCTTCCCACCGCCCATTCCCCAATCACCCCCCCAACCACCACCACCACCACCACCACCACCATTTCTCTGTTCTGGTACTCTCCTACAAAAATGGATCCAGTGTTTTCAGGCCCAGGGTCCTCTCCTTCCTTTTTCTTGGGAATCCTTTGATTTGCTAATTGTGCATTCAGAGCTTCTGGGCTCATTAATATCCACTTATCAGTGACTGCATTTCATGTGTATTTTTTTTTTGTGATTGGGTTAATTCACTTAGAATGATATTTTGCAGATCCAACCATTTGCCTACAAATTGCATGAATTCATTATTTTTAATTGCTGAGTAGTCTTCCATTATTCCGAAGAAATCAGGGCACTTCAGAGGGCAAACTACCATGGGTCGAATGAAGTCTAATGAGTGAGGGAACAGAAATAAAAAGAGGGGTTCAAAGATGTAATGCTTTCCATGAAGGAGACAGCACAGGCAGTTTGGGAAGAGAAGCTGGATGACGGAAGGGTGTGTTAATACTACACACTGACAAACGCAGGGGAGACAAACGTGGGGCTCTGTTCTTACAGGGGAAAATGTCCCTTGTCATCGGGACAAAAAATTCTTTACTATTCAGAGGTGTGAATGTGGTTAAGCAGGAAGGTTATTATTATGGGATGGCTGGGGAGGTTTGACAATTGAGGAATTCCTGATTCTTTTCATTCTCTAGAAATGTACTGATGATTCTCTAAATGACTTTACGACAAGATGGCAAAGATGGAATCTTTAGTGACTAAGAAGACACGAGCCAGAGGACTGGTGTTTAGAGAGAGGCTGTTAGGGTGCTTTCCACGAGCCCCGAACTTTTCTATTTTAAAAATTAATAAATACCTTATTTATTTTATAATAAAATGTGCGAAAGGAAATAAGATGTGTATCTCCTGTTTGCAATTTTGCTTTTAGCGTCATCCATTGTTGCTAATTAAGCCTTAATCATCCCAGATGACTTGGTGGGGAAGTCATAGGGCTTCCCAAAGCCAAATTTAACTTTTCATGTTCTTTTATAGAACTTTCTGGCATTCCTCACTCTAGATGTCTCTGAACTGTCCAGTGAACCTTGAGAGAGGAAGTCAAGGGGTCTTTAAGGCTCGGTGACTGCTCAGGCCCCGATGTAATTGCTCGCCATTAGAAGACAGTAAATAGAAAAATGAAGTGACTCACAGTAATCACAGGGCCAGGAGCTGAGACGGTGTGCACCAGAGCAAATCCCATCATTTGTCAGAAAACTCAAGTCTCGGGCCTCATAGAAGAAGGACTTAACTTAATCCTTGGCTATAATGGAAATCACATTCAAAACAGAAATGAAACAATGCGGCCTAATCCTCCCAATTCAGGATTGCCCCAGTGGGTAGATGCCATGGCGAGATGTGGGAACTGGCATTGGGACTCATAAAGGATGCAGCCAAATTATGACTTTGCCACCTTCCAGCCTTGCCTGGTGTTCGATGATGTAGAAGCAATGTTAGGATTAAAGCCAGTGTTCCCAGACTCTCACTGCTGAGTCTAATTTCTGCTCAGTACTCAGGGGAGTTACCACATCTTAGGAAACCACATCTTTTAAGATTTCTGTTGGGTGGTGTACCTGTCATTCAACTCATGCTTGTTTTCCTCGGCATTTTATACCTCGAGATATTCCAAGCTGATGTAGAAATATTATTTTTCCTCACTTGCTAGCCAGTGCTAATTATTTAAGCAGTATTGCTAAAGAGCCAAATACGTATGGGTCCAAAGTATCTAATCATGGTATATGTGTTAACTTGGTTATAAAATATATTTTAATGGGGCTTTAGATAGAGCCATTACTAAGCTTACAGAAACAGCTCGCTTGCTTGAATTGGCTTCTATATTTGCAATCTGTTGTTAAATCAATGGATTTATTAGGAGTTTTCCCAAAATGAAACCTGACAGTTGATATAAAGTGGGTTTCTTTTCACTCCAAAGCTAGTCTTTGGTTATTTGTAAGCTGATAGGTATGCTTTTACTGAATGACTTCAAGCACAATTTATTAGAATATTTTAATCTATCATCATTGTTACTGGGGGAATTTAGAGAGTTCATATTGGGTGCCATATATTATTGGAGTATATTATTGGAATATTTTTATTATTCATTCTTTTAGTTCTTGCTCTTGTTAATTCAAGAATTTTTATTAAACCTTAGAGAAAAACAACAGGGTAGGCGAACTATAAATATCAGCAGGTGCTTGAAGTAGGTGGATGGAGGAGACAGAAAGCCACGCCTTTTCAGTTAGGGTCTAAAGAAGCCTGCAGGTTTAGTAATGGAGTTTAGCAAGCAGATGCATGGTGGAAGGAGGAGGCCGGTCTCTGAAGAGCCAGTGAAAAAGCCTGTAGTGTCCGGGAAAGCACATCCAGGCTTTGAGCAGTATCCGAAAGGAAAGGATAGAAAGAGAAAAGTTATTCTTTAGCTTTTCTGAAGTGGGCAGGGCCCCTCTCCGCCCCCATGCTCAACTCCTACTTAACAGAGGCCCTGCAAGCAGCTGCACTGAGGGAGGGGCTTCAGAGGAGGGGAAACACATTATCTCATCAAGAGAGTGCTTGTTTTCCCTCTTCCTCCTGCATGTCTTTAGGAGAAGCAGGTTTTCTGGAGGGGGTAGAGTATGCACTTCTGACCAAGTGATTGACAGGTCCAACAAGATTAGTTTTAAAAAGAAGAAATGATAGGGTGGAGTGATTGGGCTTGCTTGGAATATCAGGTTTCCAAACAGGACATGATGAAGAACTTAGATTTTATTTTTATTTTTTTAACCAGGAAAAAGTAGTATT
Source organism: Apodemus agrarius (assembly GCA_964023405.1). Lineage (NCBI taxonomy): Eukaryota > Metazoa > Chordata > Mammalia > Rodentia > Muridae > Apodemus > Apodemus agrarius. Next base: position 112,847,424 of record OZ030007.1, on the reverse strand, counting down.
GCCCTCAACCAAGCCCTCAAATTTTTATGTGGCAATTTAAATCCTAAGGAGGCTCTTCCCTCAATAGTCCTTATCAGGGAAAATGGAGGTGGAGTTTAGAGTCCCTGAGGGAGGGGCCCATCCCCAAAGGCCTCCCTTCCCCATACTATCTGTGTGCCACCTGCCACATGACATGTCTATCACTGTTGATACATATCTTAATGGCAGGGACTTACATGTGGTCTTAATGTACATCTGATAATCACAAATGTGACTTCAAAGATAAATAAATTATAAAATTGAACAATATAGCAAATAATATAGTAGGAGTTGGCCTTATAATACATAAGATGTGACCTTTTTTAGTGGTGTACACAAAAGTTTTATGAAAGTGTGATGGGAGGCTGGAGAGAAGGCTCAGCAGTTAGGAACACTGACTGCTCTTCCAGAGGTCCTGAGTTCAATTCCCAGCAACCACTTGGTGGCTCACAACTATCTGTAATGCAATCTGACTCCTTCTTCTGGTGTGTCCGAAGAGAGGGACAGTGTACTCACATACATAAGACAAATAAATCTTGTTTTAAGGTGTGTGATAGGTAATTAAGGTAGGGGGCATGCATTTTTATTTAAATTGTTAAAATTAGCAATCAGAAAAGAGTCTGCCAAGACACCCGAGAAAGCTATTAGCTGATATGGAAGATCTGAAGCCTTAAAAAATAAGATGGGCAAAGTCTTGGAATATGATATTCTAATGGATCCATGTAAGTGTCTATATGTTCACAGTGCAAGAGGTATGCCTGGTGTTCCCAGACAGGTATCTACTCTTTGGGGTCATTAGCATTTGGGGACGGATTGACCAGTTCATAGAAATAAACAGAACATGATCATGTTTCTTTTTTATTTTCATTATCTTTATTTCTTATCTTTTTTGTGTTCTCTCATATATTACATCCCGACTCTCTCTTCTGAGGCCAATCCTCCCCCCACCTTCCCTCTCTTTCCCACATCCTCTCCTCCATTTCCTCTTCAGGAAAGTCTGGGAACCGTGCAAGTGTTTCTTAAGCTGCTACCCTTACTTGGAAGAATGAGATATGGTGGCATCTGAAATAATGCACAGGCTGTCCAATAGTCCAGCAGCTTATCAGCAGCAGTCCAAACCCCAAAGCCCTCCTCTCTTGCAGAGTTATGTTTCATTTTCTCAGGCTGCCTTTTGTCTTGGCAAAATCGTATGGGCATGGATAAGATGCAAAGTGATGAAAAGCGATGAGATTGAATTCAAAGGGGGGGTCGAAGAAACACAAGGAGATAGAGTTCAGGCTACCCAGGAAATTATACATGAATCTGCTCCCAGACGCCGGCCCCCACCACGCACTCTCAAGCCACACAGCTCCACAAAGCCAGCTCTGTGTTCTGAGGAAGGGACAGGGAATTCAAGTCCTGAGGACTCTGAAGTGTGCTCATATATTCTGAGACCTGGGCTTATAGAGTCTTGAGAACACAGTTGGCGTCTTGAATGCTCTGAGGGAGATTGAGTGTCTCAGACAGAGACTGGCTTTCCCTAGAGCACACTACTCATTCCGGTGGAGCTGATAGCGAAGCCTCTCATTTCCCAACTCAGGGATGCTTTGCTGCCTTGTGCTTACAGATCACTAAATTGAAGATACAACCTCCGTTCACACAAGTGGATTTCCCGAAATTGAAACTGAGCGAATAGATAGTTGCTAGCTGGCTCATACAGGCTGAGAATTTTACCACTGTAACGAAAACACAAGAGTAAGAATATGCTATCTTTGTCAATAAATATGATTTCAAAAATCTATTTCATAAATCTACTTACTATCAGCACACCAAATATGATATAAATAGACTGACTCTGTGAAATGTAAAGGGATACCATGTTGAAGAACATATTAAGATATTAGCTATCGATTTCCTAATTAATATAAGAATAAAACTACGTTAGTGTTTATTTATAGTTGTCCCTTATTTGGGTTAAAGTTTAAATCAATATTAAGAACAGGAGCCTGATATAGCTGTCTCCTGAGAGGCTCTGCCAGTACCTGACAAATATAGTGGTGGGTGCTCTTAGCCAAACATTGGACTGAGCACAAGGACCCCAAAGAGGAGCTCAAGAAAGGACCAAGGAGCTGAAGGAGCTTTCATCCCCATAGGAGGAACAACAGTATGAACCAACCAGTACCCCCCAGAGCGCCCAGGGACTAAACCACCAACCAAAGAGTGCACATGGAGGGACCCATGGCTCCAGCTGCATATGTAGCAGAGGAAGGCCTTGTTGGACATCAAAGGGAGGAAAAGCCCTAGGCTCTGAGAAGACTTGATGCCCAGGTATAGGAAAATACCAGGACAGGGAAGCAGGAGTGGGTGGGTTGGTGAGCAGGGGGATGGGAATGGGATAGGGGGTTTTCGGAGGGGAAACCAAGAAAGGGGATAACATTTGAAATGTAAATAAAGGAAATATCTAATTTTTAAAAAAAGAACATATTGGAAATGCTTCCACTCTGATTATTGTTTCCAGTTTTAGCCCATATACAGTCCTAAGCATCAGCTGGCTCCAGGCAGGCTTCCACAGACCACTTTTATCCTGATAAAAATTATAAAGCCTTGTAATAATCACCATGTTATTTGATGCGTATAGGCTATGATATATTTCTATTTATTTATTTATTTATTTATTTATTTTTGTTTTTTGTTTTTGTTTGTTTTTTTGGTTCTTTTCGAGACAGGGTTTTTCTGTGTAGCCCTGGCTGTCCTGGAACTCACTCTGTACACCAGGCTGGCCTCGAACTCAGAAATCCGCCTGCCTCTGCCTCCCAAGTGCTGGGATTAAAGGCGTGGGCCCCACCACTGCCCGGCGGCTAATGATACATTTGAGCCACTGTTGATAGTATAGTCAAGTTGACTTATTTCCATAGAAAACTTTTTAGGTTTGTTTATTTTATTTTAGGTGAATGAATGGTTTGTTTGTACACATGTCTGTCTGTATACCATCTGGGTACTGTGTTCTCAGAGGACAGAAAAGGGTGTCAGATCCTCTGGAACTAGAGCTGCAGATAGTTGTAAGCCGTGGGTGGGTGGGTGGGTGGGTGCTCAGAATCGAACTCAGGTCCTCTGGAGAGCAGTGGGCGCTTTTGACGTTAAGCCATCACTGCAGCCCATCTCCTGCTTTTAATGGCAAGCCTAAAACCTATCATCTGAGCAATGTTTAGGCATATAATACACAATTACTCACAATCACAATGACGTACTCGGTGTTACTTCCCTCGCTGAAATTTTGTACCTGTTAGCATGTCTTCCCAATCCTTCCCTTCCCCGGGTCCCTGAGAACAGCCATTCTATCTCCTATGCTACTTTTAGTTTATTTAAGAGGGGAACTCACTGTGCGAACCAGTCTGGCTTTGAACTCAGAGATCTGCCTGCCTCTGCCTCCCAAGTGCTGGGACTAAAGACAAGCTTGAGATGGTTTGCGATTGTCTTGGGATACTTACCTTCAACCGGTACATAAAACTGGGTGAAGAGCCAAGTGGCCCCTGTCCTGGCTGCTGCTGCCCTTTGTAGGTCAAACATCTAGCCTCGCTTCATACTCTGTTCTCAGCACTCACCTGCCCAGACCTCAGTTAGAATTGATCCAACAATAATAGAAAATGGAGTGCCCAAGGCAGCATTGCCCTTGATTTTGTGTTAAAAGGTAGGAAAGATAAAAAAAGAAATACTTCAAATCCTTAGAGGCAGAGTCACGACTGGCAGGCTAATATATATTCTTTCTGATGCCTGTTCACTAGGAAATAATGTATCTTCTCAGAAAGTGCGGTATGAAACATTGCAACACTACACTTATGTAAGGCTTGATTACGTGAACGGATTATGGGTAGGCATGGCTCACGTGTGCATATATGGGAGCGCACACTGTGAACAAACTCTTTGATTACAGAAATTAATTAAGCTTAGAGCCGAAAGTACTTCAGAATCTGGGGCAAAATGTAATTGCATTTTAAATATCCTGGCACCTGCAATGAAATAGGCTGGCTTCTGCTTCATCTTAAGGTACAATCTCACTGTGTAAGTGATCTCACTGTATAACAAATTATGACACAAACGTTTCGAACTGGCGAAGGGGTTTAAAGTTACCAAAGTCAATAAGATGAAGACAAAAGGACCTTATATAATCATGATCTACAGATGGTAAATTATCTGCCCTTGGGATGCAGGTGAGATATCTGGATGCTACTGTACGTGTCTAAGGGAGCCGAATATAAGTAAATGCAGGTAGCAGATTTCTCGATGCTGGGGTGAAGGTTTAAAGATAAATATGGCAGAGGCAAACATGATCCAACTTGCTTAAATTAAAGTGAGAGGCACTGGTATGAGCTCACTTATAGTTCTGAGCAGACACAGATGGCATGTACAGAAATATTTATAGATGTGAGCAAATTCATGGATTAGTATACACACACATTTTCTCTATCAGTTGAAAAGTCATAGATGCAGTGACGTGTTATCAGCAATAGCTGTGTCTGATACCTAAATCCTATTGTTTAAATGTCATTCATGAACGAAAGCGGAGCAAGAGTGGAGGTGTCATTAGAAGAGTGATTGGTGAAGCAAGAAACGTACCAGATGAGCCTAAATAATATTGTCATGCTGTAAAGTAAGCAGCTACATGGGAATGAAAAGGAAATAAACCAATAAACCCACAACATGAGATATTTCAAAGGACACAGGTGTCACCTGAAGAAGCTCTCTCCATGGCCATATTGGAAAAAATTGAGAAACACACTAAGTCTAGTGATGTTGGATTGTGACCCAAAGGATGTAAGTGTCCCTGAGTCTATGACTAGTAACCAGACGGGGAAGAGACAAAACGATGGCCCTTCAATCAGAAGAATCCTAAGTGTTTCCTGCGGATCTTCTGTCTTTGAGGTAGAGCACTACTCCCCACCATTTAAGCGTGGACTGCAGACTGTGAGTTTTTCCCGAATGTAATGGGTCAAAAAGAGAAATCTCCTGTACCCTTGAGATGGCTGAGGAGCAATACCTTCGTACATGTCAAGGTTGGTGTGAGCAGAGATAAGTTACTGTGATGGTGAGCTCTCCCTACAGTGTGCACTTCCTGGGCTGAGAATTGTGGGCGTGTCTCTATACTCCTACACCCCTACAGTCCTCCTCCCCCCCGAACTTATAATGCTGTGGATTATGAAGAAGACACTAGACATATACACCAATGGAAGGCCATACCACAAATATCTGAACTGAGCTCCTACAACTGCCAGTTGTCACGAAAAACCAAAGAAGCAATGTCTGAGATATATAGCCAAAAAGAACCCAAAGAGACATGTTAGTTAAATGGAATCTTCCAGCAGATATGAACCGACTATACTAAACGGTACTTAGAATCCAGACAAAGGCTAAGAAAAAAGTGAATGAAGGATGGATTTTAATGAATTATACATCAAGATTTGTTCCTTTTTTTTCTTCTAGAATTTCTGCAGATTTGGGCTTTAAGTTTGAATCATTAATCAATTTTGAGTTGCTAGATACCCAAAGCATTTGCATTGTAACAAAGTTAAGATATAATCTAAAACGGGGGATATATTTGTGAATAATACATGTAATTAGAGGTTAATAAATAAAATGAATAAGAAACTCTACAATAAAAATAAGCTTTCTGGGCAGTGGTGGCACACACCTTTAATCCCAGCACTTGGGAGGCAGAGGCAGGCTGATTTCTGAGTTCGAGGCCAGCCTGGTCTACAGAGTGAGTTCCAGGACAGTCAGGGCTACACAGAGCAACCCTGTCTCAAAAAAAAAAAAAAAAAAAAAAAAGCTGATTTTTAAAAATGCACCTAGTACCCGAATCTATTTTCTCTCAAGAAAATACACAAGTGGCCAAGAGGTACAAGAAAATCTGCTCAGTGCCATGACTTACCAAGGAAATGCAAATTCAAGCCTTAGCAACCTACACCTTGACCCTGTGAGAATTATCAAACAAGGATGTGTGTCAGGGAGGCTGCAGAGGGAGAGAACCTTGTCCACTGTGGAGAGGGAATTTAACTTAAAATGGCTGTTTTGATGACTCTACAGAGTAGAGGCTCCGACTACATCAAACAGTTCTCTTAGGGCATACATACATATATACATACATACATATACATATAAATACACACATATGCATAGGAAATAAAATCAGCATGTCACAGAGATAGCTATACTCATGTTCATTCTAACAGTGACAACTTCCAAGGTTCAGAATTAACCTGCTGCCTATCAATAGATGAATGGATTTAAAAATGAGGTTTATGTAAACAATTGAAAATTATTCCATCTTTAGCAATAAACAAGTCCTGCTCTTGGTGACAATGTAGATTACCAAGAGAGTATTCAGTAAAGTGATGTGCTGGGCAGTGGGGGCACACACCTTTAATCCCAGCACTTGGGAGGCAGAGGCAGAGGCAGGCTGATTTCTGAGTTCGAGGCCAGCCTGGTCTAAAGAGTAAGTTCCAGAACAGCCAGGGCTATATAGAGAAACCCTGCCTTGAAAAAAAAAAGTAAAGTGATGTCAGTCAGGTACTAGGAGACAATAACTGTGTGATTTGACATATGCATGAATTCTAAAGAGCTGAACTCATTAAACAGTACAGTGGTGGGTTTGGGGGAATTTGGGTGGGTGGTGAGGAGCTGTTGGTACAAATGAGTATTCCAGTTAGTTTTGTTAACTTGACACAACCTCAGTGATCTAAGAGAAGCTCAACTGAGGACTCCCTCCATTAGTCTTGCCTTTGGGCATGTCTATAGGGATGTTTTCCTCATTGCTGATTGATCCAGAAGGGCTCAGTCCACCATGGGCAGTACCATCCTTTAGTAAGTGGACATGGACTATATTAAAAAAAAAGCATGTTTCCTTGAAAATTGCCACAGGTAGGAAGGATAGGTAGCTGTAGTAATGAAAATGCTAATTATTTTGACTGACTACCAATTCACAATGCATATAATGGTTGTAGGTATCAAGATATCGCAGTGATACCATAATCATACATTTATCATTTGCCAACTCTATTTTAATAAAGGTGGGGGAAAGAATTGCAAAAAGGAACATTGGTTCATTCAAATACAAACACAGTATATATTGACAATATAAAATATGATAGGGGACACAATCAATGGCGGGACATAAGAAATCTGTCCTGTAATTTTCTGTAAATCTTCAAATCTTCCATAAATAGTGATGTTTTTGAAAAAGTTGATTGAAAAAAGTAAACAATAAATATCCATATTATAATTGCTACTCTTAAAGATGTTACAATGTTAAAAAAAACTGAGGAAATTTCATTACAATTAGAAGATTACGTTCTAGAAAGTGTGTAGCTGTTCTGAGAGACAGGATATTCTATGTAGTTTTAAATATTGTTGTTTAACTGAACCTTGCATCAAGAGGAGTCTGAGTTTTATAAAATTCACTTCTTTTGCCTTAATCTAATGGACATGTTATATGAAAAGGTTATTTATGTTATATTAATGTCTGCTACAAAGTAGAGTCATCTTAATTTTAAACATATGCTACATAACATATGCATTATATACATACAGAGTTCCAAACCATAATGCCCCTTTATGCAGCAATCAGTTTGTGTCTCTCCATTTCCTAACTTCATGCTTAAAATAGGTCTTGGCTTAGCCAGTGCATAGATTTCTCGTTATCCCGTAGCTCAGTCCTGTGATATAGAAGGGCAGCGTATTTGTGTATATGATGTGTGTGTATGTGCGCACATGCTAGTCCTCACTACTCACTGCCACAAACACAATATTTTACCAAGAAAATCGACAGCATTTCAAACTGGAAAGGATTCTTTCAAACATTCGTGTTTGCCTCCTTGGTTTGGGTTCAGAGGAAAGAGTTGCTGAAGAGAAAAAAAATCAGGGCGTTCGCACATTTTGAGGAGTGTGAATTTTATTCGCCAATTTGCTTTTTATACCGCGGGCCAGCTGCTGCCTGTGGAAGACTGGGACATCACAGCCCCAGTCACACTGCAGCTCACCGTATCGCTCATGGCAGAAGAAATCCTAAAAAATCATGCCCTTTGAGTTTTCACAGATTTGGTTAGGAAGGCCTGACAAGGGGGCGCAGCTTCACGCTCCAAGAATGCACCATGGCCAGGGGTTATTTCTGGAGTTTTCTTTTAAAGTTTCAAAAGCGTCTGAAACTCTGAGTTTCCGAATCCATTCTGTAGTTGCTCCTTGCCCAAAATGAGATATTTATATCACTCCTAAAAGTCACTTTTAAAGTAAAGTGAATAAATAAAACACATTTTCGATGGGAAAGACAGCTGTATGTGTGGATGGCTCTTTGCAAGTTGGTACCTTTCACGAGGACTGCTTGGTCATGTGAGGTGGCCTTGGTGATCATGCATTCTGGTGATGAGAATCATAAATCAGTAGACATTATGCACACGGTGATCACTTCTCAAAAAGAGTGATGGAGACCATGGGCTCTGGGATGAGAGGTCTCGAATCTTCCATCGTTCAGGTCTCGAATCTTCTTCTCCCTGGCTATGTGAGCTTGGACACTCTCATTGTTAAGCCCTTCTTTTCTATAGATGAAAAGAATAGCACACAATGACTAGGCAAGGACTTTATTACTAAGCACGACTTTGGGGATGATGGGTGCTTACTGTTCTTCAGCATCCATGATGAGCAGCTCAAAACTGTAGCTCCAGCCCCACAGGATCCATAGCTCTTGTCTGGTCTTCATGGGAACTGCATAATATGGCATATACATCCTCGACCAGGCAGACACACCCTAAAGTACACCTATTTTCATTAAAACTTTATAATTAAATTTCTTTATTTTTTTATTTTTTTTTTTTTATTTTTTTTTTGAGACAGGGTTTCTCTGTATAGCCCTGGCTGTCCTGGAACGCACTCTGTAGACCAGGCTGGCCTTAAACTCAGAAATCTGCCTGCCTCTGCCTCCCAGAGTGCTGGGATTACAGGCGTGTGCCACCACTGCCCAGCTAATAAACTTCAAGTTAAAAGAATATTCACACACCAAAATGAACCCAACACAAAGTCTACACATCTGAATGAACCCCTGTGCCGTTAAAACAGCCATTCTTACACATCTCAGTGAACTGTCCAGTTGGAACAGCCACTCCAAGGCCATGGTGCTTTGCGGTAGGTTTTATGCACTCCTTAGGAAAGTCACAAAGCTGACTTCAGTAGGGGAGAGTGGGCCGTTGGGAACAGCAGGGCTTTGTGTTGGCCAGTATTTTCATGGTCCCAGAGGATGGTTTCTGCAATGGTGGAATCCACAGTGGTCTGCTGGCCAGACATCAGTGTGTTGCCTGGATAACTGTTCCCCCCTACACACCCCAACCCACCTAAGCCTTTTTGCTTTCCTAAGGGGTCCTCTCTTGTTTCCACCATCTACTATTTGCTCCTTTCTCTCAAATGGTAAGAAACAGCTCCGGCAAGTGGCTTCTTACTTCATGCCACATACATGGAAGCCTGTGACCCTATTGTTTGCCTGATATCAAGCACAGCGGGAGGATTTCTACCTTGGCAGTTATCAAACAGAAGCTTTGGTTTCTTTCCACGGTGAGCTAGTTTGCCGCATGCTTGCCTGGATGGAACTTGCACAAACGTCTTTATGTTGTCTCTTTGTTCACTCATACTTGTGACTGGTGTCACAGCTTAAACTGTTTCGAACGTCGAGAATAGAACGGACTCCTGCACTAACTGTGAGATCTAAAATTATACACAAGGTCTAAACATCTCTGTGTGGAATGAATACTTCCAAGATTCTATTGTAAGTATAGCTGGGAAATGAAAACTCGCATCTGTTATATTTTAATAAAAGATATATGGAAACTATATACAGAAATTTATCCATAGTTATACCAAACTCAAAAACCTCGTTTTATCTGATAATGTACTTGAAATATTCTACATTCAGTTTAGGGTGAAAATGATTACAAAAAGTCTTGCTTACTTTCTATAAATTATTTTTGGTTATAATAATAAAATTATGCCTGTTTTTAGACTGGTGATTCATTTATTTAATAATTAATTCATCTGAATGCTTTTTACTGTATTGGTGACTTCAATGATAAGTTTCCAAGTTAGCTTTGAACTAACCCACTTGTTCACTGATGACCAGGCCTACACCAGTGACTTCACTTTCTTTTGACTTCCTGTCTGTGATGTGTTGTCTCAACCATTTACAGGACAGCCAATGACTCATTTATCCATTAAGTTCATTATTTTGAGAAACAGGCAGCATGTTTTGTATTTGATGAAGACTTGAGGTTTTGAATGGTACTAGCATTCATTGAGTGCCAACTGTGTAACTGACTCTGGCTGGAACTTTGTCTTTCTAAAATCTCACAGCAATCTCTTTCAGTAGATTTGACGACTCCCTGTTCAGCACAGTTAGATCACTTGGCCAGGGTTACACTGATTAAGCATAAACGCCTTAAATTGCTTAATTTTAATGACTAATCTCTTTGTGCCAGACCTGGAAGCCTCTTATAGTATGCGATTTTAATCCTCCCATTACCTTGTGATAATGCAGAGTAGGAATTACTGCTCTTTGACAGCTTAACTTTAAAACAAAACAAAACAGCTTAGGGGCAAACAGCTACACAGAATTAGATAGCTAGGAAGGTCCTCTGACTTTTCCCCCAGAGTGTAATTTCAAAATTAAAATGAGGTCATTCTATGGGTCTTTAGTGTTGAATTTTAGAAGGGCATTATTTCAAGATAAGAGCATCTTCAGGATTAAATACAAGACTTATATAAGTGTCTTTTGGGGGCTCTTATTCTAAGGACATGGATGTAGCACAAAAAGAAGTTACTGTCAGCCAAACCAAAGAAACAAAAAGAAGTTACCACCAACCAAAAAGCATATGTGGGCTGGTTCGAGGCCCCGGCATATATGTAGCAGAGGCCTTTCCTGTCTGGCCTCAGTGCGAGAGGATGCGCCTAATCCTATAGTCTGTTTACCCCAGGGGGTGGAATATGGGAAGAGCACCCTCTCAGAGGGGAAGGGGAGGAGGGGAGTAGAATTCTGTGAAGGGGGACAGGGAGGTAGGGATGGCAACATTTGGGATGTGAATAAATGAAATGAATAAGGACAATAAGAACAATAATAAGAAGTTGCTGTTGCTGTCTTTGTTCTTTAAGTGTTTAGCTGACCATTCCTGTTGTTTCTGCACAGGTCATGTCTCACCATGGCCTCTGCTTCTTCTGTTGTGTGGGAAAAGCGCCTAATGGCCAGTGTCTGCCAAAGGAAAGGGCTGGCAAGAAAGCTTCTTAGTAAAGTAAAATACTAGGGAGCCCAGAGAGCTTTAGCCATTCACAGCCTACGGTTTGTATGTGAAATAAAATGAAATTAGAAAGTAGAGTAAACACAAGAAGAGTGTGATAGGAGAGGAGCCTTTGGAGAGGGGTGGCAGGTTAGGGTGCCATAGTCGTGCCCCACTGAGAAGCCGCTGGACCACTTCCCTTATATGAGGTGTCTCAAAGGGCCATGGGCTGAAGGGTGCCCTCCTCTTGGAGAACAGAAAGAAGACAAGCTCAGATCCATTAGCTTATCTCCAAAGCTACCCTGTAAAAGGAAGTGTTTCCTTTGGAAATCAAAGGTCCAACATGAGTATCATGGTGTAAATCTTCAAACGCCTTCTTCTCTACTGCTGAGAACAGACCTGTATATATACCTCACCTACTTTGCAGTGAGCTGGCCACCTACCGTGAAGAATTTGAGCCAGGCTGTGTAGTGTGTGTGTGTGTGTGTGTGTGTGTGTGTGTGTGTGTGTTGGGGGCAGGGGGGATGGACAACTGTTCCCACATACCTTCTGCTTCTGCTAAAACATCGGGCTGCACATGTAGCTGGACCTTCCCTTCTGACACCTTTAGTCTAGCAAGCGGGCCCTGGAGCGAGTGTTCTCAGAGGTTCTGCCAGGTTTACAGAGCAAAATAAGGGATTACAGCCTCAGATTTCATAATGGAAAATGACAAAGGGGCTCCAAGATAATTTTTATATTAACAGGTTAACAGCAGCCCAACACTAAATCAACTAGTCCTATCACCAGGAGTAAGGTTCATTGTGACTGTTTATCTTTATGACTTAGTAAATGATCATTTCAACTGTCTGGTAACAATAGGACATCGTTGCATCCTCCAGTGTACGACCAGAAAATCACGTGTGGCTGACAGGCAGTAACATCCCAGGAAGACCCCATACAGCACTGTCCTTTGCCTTTCCTTTCCACTCCCCCTTTCACACTTTCTTCCTGGTTCTAGGGAATCAAACGAGAGCTTCACACATGCCAGGCAAACACTTGACCATTAATTACACTCCCAGACTTTGGGAAAACAAGTGGAATCTGGAGCTGAGACACTGGGGCTGGAGCGGTGTCTCGGTGGTTAAGAGAACTGGTTGCGCTTGAAGAAGATCTGGGTTTGGTTCCTAGTACCCTCGTGGCTACTCAAATGACTGCCGTATTTTCCAATTTTAAGAGCACTGACTCATCTTCCAGAGGTCCTGAGTTCAATTCCCAGCAACTACATGGTGGCTCACAACCATCTGTAATGAGATCTGATGCCTTCTTCTGGTGTGTCTGACAGCTACAGTGTACTTATATAAATAAATAAATCTTTTTTTTTAAAGAAAGAAAGAAGGAAAGAGAGAAAGGGGGGAGATTGATTTGACACCTCCTGGCATCCTCTGATTCTCCACCCACATGAAGCACATATGTTCCTGTAGGTACACCCATACACATACAAAGAAGGAGAACAGATGAGCTCTGGCCACCTATTAAGCCAGAATGTTTGCCAGTGACCTTCTATGTCTATTGTATGAGTCACACAGGGCAGTCTCTAGGTCTGCACCAGATGCTCAGTCACAAGAGACAGAGTTGTTGATTAAGTCTCTGCTTCATTCAGTATTCTCCAGCTTCAGAGTGGGTAGTTGGTTTTGGAGGTAGGATATGTCTTATAACTCGCTGCCGAAGGTTTCTGGTCCCTGTATTTGTAGATCTAGGCCACTACTCTGGCTCCCTGCTGCGCCACTGTGTCCGTGTTGCCTTGAACAAGTTATCCAGTCTTTCTGAAATGCACCAAATAAAATAAAACTAGGTTAATCATTATTTTTGCTACTGTGGTTGTTGGGAGGTTATGTAAGACAATGATTGGTTCGAGAGCTAGACAATTCTCGAACTGTTTCTATCTGATAGAAAATGAAATATAGTTATCACAAAAGATATCTGGGCCTAAAACTTAAAAAGAGACCTGAATGCTATGAAGTGTTTAAAAAGAACATTTTATTTGATGACTATTGGCTTTCCCTTGTTTTACTACATGCTGTGAAGGTAACTTTGAATCCAAACATTAACTCCCAACAGCTGTCTCTCAATTCCCAGGCTTTTTCATTTCCTGTGATTGTGCCTTAAAGGGAGGTGCTTGTTGTTGTTATTATTGGTTTTTTTTTCTTGTGTTCACTAGGATTCGGTGTGTATCTCTAATAAAATGTAATCCTCGGTGGCTTTAGTTAGTAGAGTCTAGTATTTAATGTTAAAAACGTGTTGGGTTTACCTGGGCCATAGGTAACGCAGACTCTGAGGTAATGGAGGGACAGCTGGTCCAAGCACTCCTGTGTCCAAGCACTCCTGTGTCCAATATTGCCTAAAAAGCTACAAGGGAGACGTGAGGGAGGGAATAAGACAGAGACATGTAGGTAATGGTCACTCAGATGTATGTTACGGTAGAAATTACACTACAGCCAGGAAGGTCTGGAAACAAGACTCAGAGCCAAAAACTGAAGAAAGAGAAGAGGCTAGAGGTCACCTAGAAAGTGTCAGCTAGCATTCCCCTGCGGATTTCAGGGTGCACGTGTGTATGCGAGGGCTTGAAGAAGGGAGAACAAGGACTGTAGAGGATCAGGAAGCTCGAGGAACCATGAACCTCCAGCTGGGGAGGTTAGTAACTGGGAACTCGGAAGGCGCTGTGAGGACCGAGGGGAAGCCATTGCATGCTTAAGCCCATACGTGATGTATTTGGCCCAAAATGTGAAAAAAAGAAAAAAAGCCTGGCTCTGGGGCTTCAGCAGAGCTGTTTGTAGATAATCACAGCAGACTATGTCATCACATTAATCAAAGATCAAGTCATAACTGCACAAAGTGTCTGGCTTCCAGAAAAAGCAAATCTTACCCATATGTGGTGCATCTTTTACAAACAACCGCTGATTTTCTATTTTTCATAATCTTTGAGTCTACAAGAGACACGAATTATATATCATAACGACATGAGCAAAACTTAAAAACTAGAAATCCAGTTTTTTAAACATCAGATTAATTAAGAAGTGAATAGGGGATGGGAGGGATGAGTGGCTCAGTGGGTAAACGCCCTTGCAGGGGACAAGGGTCAGTTCTAGCACACCATGTGCCACAGCTGAGAGCCACCTGGAACTCCAGCTCCAGGGGATCTGAAGCTCTCTTCTGGACTCCACAGACACTGCACACATACACACACACACACACACACACACACACACACACACACCCTTGTGTATATTATGTAATACATAATGTACATTATATTATATATTATATAATATATGACTAAAATAATCTATTAATAGATCTCTTTAAGAGAATAGGAATAATTTGATTGCCCCAACAAATGTTCAGGACTAGAAAGTAATTTTATTTTATATTTCTGTATTATGCATTCTATAATACAGTACAGAATCAGTTTTACTTACCTTAACTCACCTTGCACCTCAGAGCGGCAGTCATGATCTTAGAGGGCTGACGCTGTCCAACACAGGCACACACTGAGGCCGTCAGACTTACACACCAAAAATCAGTAATTATTCTGAGATTGTGGGCTAGTAAGACACGGTCAACTTCCTCATGGTCCATGAGAATCCTGCCGTGAGAATCTCACTATGTAAGCATAGCTCAAAGCCTTGGATATTGGCTTTGTTATTTGAGCTGGATTTTCAAAGTGAAATTAGAAAACAAATTTTAAGATATCAGAATCTTTTCATTAATTTTCATCGGAAGAGTTAGATCCCTAGGATAGGCTGTCTCCATGTCAACATGGCTTCTTTTGGGCTGGCAGAAGAAGCTAATATTTCACTCTAACACTATATTAATACGCTATAATGCAGTATATCATTTCTAATCATCAACTGCTTTATCTCCCTTCCTGAGAAGCCCTTGGCAAAAGATAGTCCTGCTCAAATTGAATTTGAGGCAATTACATTTCCAACAAAGCCAGTTCATTGAAAGGAAAAGACACCCCAGGCAGTGCAGAAATGCGGGCCAGGAACATTTAACCTCATTATGAAATGGGAATTCTGAAGCCCTTGAAACATACAACGGACAAGCTTAGACTCTGGAAGAACTATTTAATTAATCCACCCTATGAGGTATTAGAAACAATCGTTTCCATGCTGCAGAGATGATGACTTGCTTTCTGCTGAAGGCTGATGTCTTAAATTTAGTGTGGGCCATCCAGTGAAGACTTGACTAGACTTCTGTCATTGCTGCTTATATATAATTGTACATAGATAGAAAAATCTTATTTGTCCCAAATCTGGGACAATTATATATGAATCAGCTCATGTCTTGGGTTTGTGCTGCTGTGAGAAAACACTATGCCCAAAAGCAGCTTAGGAAGGAAAGGGATCATTTGACTTACTGTTCACAGTCTGTCACCGAAGGAAACCAGACTGAAACTTGGCAGCAGAAACTGAAGCAGAGATCATGGAGGAGTACTGCTTACTGACTTGCTCTTCCTGGCTTACTCAGTGTATTTTCTTTTCTATTTCTTCTTTGAAAAGTATTTGTTGGCTAAACCATTATTTCTTTTAAACAGTAATTGATTAAAAGGACCCATTTGACAAGATATGCCCATTGATGAAATAGTGGCATGGCACTATGAGGATAGCTAAACCCTTTCTTATTTTTTCTTAACTTTATTAGATATTTTCTTTATTTACATTTCAACTATTCCCTTTCCTCATTTCCCCTCTGAAAACACCCTATCACATCCCACCTCCAGCTCCTCTGTCCGGGCATTCCCTTACACTGGAGCAACGAGCCTTCACAGGACTAAGGGCCTCTCCTCTCATGATGTCCAACCAGGCCATCCTCTGCTACATATGCAGCTGGAGCCATGGGTCCCTCCATGTGTACTCTTTGGTTGATGGTTTAGTCCCTGGGAGCTCTAGGGGTACTGGTTGGTTCATATTGTTGTTCCTCCTTTGGGGTTGCAAACCCCTTCAGCTTCCTGGATCCTTTCTTTAGCTCCACCATTGGTGACCCTGTGCTCGGTCCAGTGGTTGGGTGAAGGCATCCCCCTCTGTATTTCTCAGGCACTGGCAGAGCCTCTCAGGAGACACCTATATGAGGCTCCTGTCAGCAAGCACTTATTGGCATCCCTAATAGTGTCTAGGTTTGGTAACTCTATATGGGATGGATCCCCAGGTGGGATCATCCAGATTGTCCAGTTGTGCTGAATATAGGCTTTTGTAGTAGAATCTGATGAGTTTTTGGATTTCCTCAGTTTCTGTTGTTATATCTCCCTTTTCATTTCTGATTTTGTTAATTTGGATACTGTCTCTGTGCCCTCTGGTTAGTCTGGCTAAAGGTTTATCTTCCTTATTGATTTTCTCAATCATCTCCTGCTTTTGTTGATTCTTTGTATAGTTCTTTTTGTTTCTACTTGGTTAATTTCTGCCCTGAGTTTGATTATTTCCTGCTGTCTACTCTTCTTGGGAGTATTTACTTCTTTCTATTCTAGAGTTTTCAGAGGTGCTATCAAGCTCCTAGTGTAGCTCTCTCCAGTTTCTTTATGGAGGCACCCAGAGGTATGAGTTTTCCTCTTGGCACTGCTTTCATTGTGTCCCATAAGTTTGGGTGTGTTGTGGCTTCATTTTCATTAAATTGTAAAAAGTCTTTAATTTTTTTCTTTAGTTCTTCCTTGACCAAGTTATCATTGAGTAGAGTGTTGTTCAGCTTCCACATGTATGTGGACTTTCTATTACTTTTGTTGTTATTGAAGGCCAGCCTTAGTCCATGGTGATCTGATAGGATGCATGGGATTGTTTCAGTCTTCTTGTATCTGTTGAAGCCTGTTTTGTGGCCAAATAAATGGTCAATTTGGAGAAGGTACTGTGAGGTGCTGAGAAGGTACACCTCACAGTATTTATTTTTTAGGATAAAATGTTCTATAGATATCTGTTAAATCCATTTGGTTCATAACTTGTTAGTTTCACTGTGTCTCTGTTTAGCTTTTGTTTCCACGATCTGTCCATTGATGAGAGTGGGGTGTTGAAGTCTCCCACTATTATTGTGTGAGGTGTAACATATGCTTTGAGCTTTAGTAAAGTTTCTTTTGTGAATGTGGGTGCCCTTGCATTTGGATCATAGATGTTCAGAATTGAGAGTTCTTCTTAGAAGATCTTTCCTTTGATGGGTATGAAGTGTCCTTTCTTATCTTTTTTGATGACTTTTGGTTGATATTATCTGATATTAGAATGGCTACTCTGGCTTGTTTCTTGGGACCATTTGCTTGGAAAATTGTTTTCCAGCCCTTGACTCTGAGGTAGAGTTTGTCTTTGACACTGAGGTGCTTTTCATGTATGCAGCAAATGTTGTGTCTTATTTGCGTATCCAGTCTGTTCGTCTGTCTTTTTATTGGGGAATTGAGTCCACTGATGTTAAGAGATGTTAAAGAATAGTGATTGTTGCTTCCTGTCATTTTAATGTTATTTTTATGATTGTGTGGCTATCTTTTTTGGGGTTTATTGAAATAAGATTACTTACTTTTTCTATGGTATAGTTTCCCTACTTGTATTGGTGTTTTCCATCTATTATCTGTTGTAGGGCTTGATTTCTGGAAAGATATTTTGCAAATTTTGTTTTGTCATTGAACATCTTGGTTTTTTCATCTATGTTAATTGAGAGTTTTGCTAGTTTAGCCTTGGCTGGCATTTGTGCTCTCTTAGGGTCTGTATAACATCTGCCTAGGATCTTCTAGCCTTCATAGTCTCTGGTGAGAAGTCTGATTTAATTCTGATATGCCTTCATATGTTAGTTGACCTTTTTCTCTTACTGCTTTTATTATTCTTTCTTTGTTTTGTGCATTTGATGTTTTGACTATTATGCGATGGGAGGAATTCTTTTCTGTTCCAATCTACTTGGAGTTCTGTAGGCTTCTTGTATGTTCATGTGCATCTCTTTCTTTAGGTTATACACTTCTATAATTTTGTTGATATTTACTGGCCCTTTAAGTTGGAAATCTTCACTCTCTTCTATACCTATTATCCTTAGGCTTGGTCTTCTCATTGTGTCCTGGATATCCTGGATGTTTTGGGTTAGGAGATCTTTGCATTTTGCATTTTCTTTAACTGTCGTGTCAATGTTTTTAATGGTATCTTCTGCACCTGAGATTCTCTCTTCTACCTCTTGTATTTTGTTGATGATACTTGCATCTATGACTCCTGATCTCTTTCTTTGGTTTTCTATCTCCAGGGCTGTCTCCCTTTGTGCTTTCTTTATTGTTTCTATTTCCATTTTTAGATCCTGGATGGTTTTGTTCAATTCCTTCACTTGTTTGGTTGTGTTTTCCTGTAATTCTTTAAGGGATTTTTGTGTTACCTCTTTAAGGGCATCTAGCTGTTTACCTGTGTTCTCTTGTATTTTTTTTAAAGGGAGTTATTTATGTCCTTCTTAAAGTTCTCTATCATCATCATAAGATGTGATTTTAAATCAGAGTCTTACTTCTCTGTGTCTTGGGGTATCCAGGGCTCACTGTGTTGGGAGAACTGGATTCTGATGATGCCAAGTAGCCTTGGTTTCTGTTGCTTATGTTCTTGCCCTTGCCTCTTGCAATCTGGTTATCTCTGGTGTTAGCTGGTATTGTCTCTGAGTGTGGCTTGTCCCTCCTGCAATCCTGTGTGTCAGTACTCCTGGGAGTCCAGTTCTCTCCTGGAGAAATTTGGGTATGGATAGCTGTGACACAGGGTCAACTCCAGGGTGCACACAGAAACCAGAAGCATCCTTTCCTCATCTGTTCCTTGGTTCCTGTGTCCTGATGGCTCTGGGCGGGTCCCTCTTGAGTCAGCAAATTGAGCACAAGTGGTGGTCTTACTGTGCTCACAGGTGTGACAGCACTCCTGGGAGACCAACTCTCTCCCGAAGGTATTTGGGTATGGAGTGCTGTGGCACAGGATCAGCTCCTGGTGCAGATGGAAACTAGAAGGATGCTGTCCCAAACTGCTCCTCAGTTTCTGTGTCCTGAGGGCTCCAGGCAGGTCCATCTGAGCAGAAGTGGTGGTCTTGCCTGTGCTCACAGGCTTGTCAGCACTCCTGGGAGACTAGCTCTCTCCTGGTGGTATTTTGATATGTAGTGCTGTGGCACAGGATCAGCTTCTGGCGCAGAGGGAAACTGGAAGACCTTCTTCATTTTTTTCTCTGCTAATTTTCACTGATCAGAGAAGACATGATCAGGAATATGACAAAGAAAATGCCACTGAGCTCACAGAAGGGGTCTGAGGTCTGCTGTTTATTTAAGTGTTCCTCAGATTGGTGCAAGCTTTTGATGGGCTCTCAGATTCCTAAAATTATCTATTCTAACCACTCCGTCCTTGTTTTTCTTGGCTTTAAGAAGGAAACATCCTAGAGGTATTTCCTCACTGTGTGTTTATTTAAAATAAAGCTTCTTTTTATTGTTTCAACTCAGAGAGCATAGACATCTTTTAGGAGTTACACATTATTCTTGAGACGTTTGTTAGGAATTGAAAATGATGAGGGACATTAGACTAACTTTTATGCAGCATAAAAAAGATATTAAATATATTAATTAAATAACCTTGCTATTGTATATCATCAACAACATTTGGAGGCATTGAATATGGGAGTTGTTACAAAATAGATATGAAGTGTATCTTTAGTGTAATACAAACCCACTTCATAGATGAAATTTCATTTACAGTCTTTGGAACGGCCAAGTGTTTGGGCACATGAGGTGTTTTAAATATAAGATGAAGAGATGTCACATGGAAAGAAGTGACGCCACCATGTATTTAGTTTCATAGTCACACATGTCAGAGATACATATATGCTGTATGGCAATAAAAGAAATTGAGAAAATACTTTTGGTGGGACTTGGGATAGATAATTATTTGTTAATCTGTCAATTGCATTTCTTCATGTTTGACATTTAAGAGTAGAAAGGGTATGTTTCAGTAAAAAGACCTAAAGCTTGAGATGATAGTGGCTAGGATATTTTAAAATCTCAAAAACAAAAAATGGATAGCTCTGATTCAAATTACATGAGCTTAGATATTGGGACTACAGAACAGCTTTGTTTTGATCATAGGAACCATCATGTAGATACCAACAATAGCTAACTAACTAACTAAATGTCTCCTAACTAAAATTCTGGAGAAGATGACAATAAGAAATTAGTTCAGAAAATGTCTTTGACACTAATCATGGAGGAAAGGCAACGCATTCTAGTAAAGTATGTAGAAGAAACAAAATGAGAATAAATTTGCATACTGTTTAGACATAAAGATTCCACATATAACTCATGATAAATTTAAGCTCCTGACATCAGCAGTTGATTCCATGATGGTGTATAACGCACTGCTATCAACATTTTTTTTAGAGGAAGCAAGTTTATTCAACTAAAGGCCATATAGAAAGAACCAGCAACAATTTCTAAATATTAAAACGAACTTGGGGGGCTGGAGAGATGTCTCAACGGTTAAGAGCACTGACTGCTCTTCCAAAGGTCCTGAGTTCAAATCCCAGCTACCACATGGTGGTTCACAACCATCTGTAATAAGATCTGGTGCCTTCTTCTGGGTGTCTGAAGATAGCTACAGTGCACTTACATATAATAAATAAATAAATCTATAAAAAAATAAAATGAACTTGGAGAAGAATGTCCATTCAAGTTCACTTACACTGTGAATGATTTCCCTGAAATTCTTTAATTCACATCAAATGTGAATTAAAGAAACATTTTGATGAGAAAGCATTAAAACGTGAACTATTTAAACATTTATAAAAATTGTTGATAACTCCTTTTTTTTCATCAAAAATTTATAGTTGCCTATAAATAATTTCACACGAGGACAACCTTTATTTATAGCCTTACAGAAATGACAGTAGTAAATTAGCACATTTGAAATCAAACTTGTTAGGATCTGGCTGCATGTAAAAGAAAAGCATAAATTTTGATTCATGAAAATTGCTTGATTGAGCAGTCCTGGAAAGAAGAATTGCAAACATTTGGCAGAGTTAGTCTGAGGATGACTAAATGATGATGAAGGATATTTTTAATACTCAAAAACTATTTTAACCTGATTTCTTAGGTTGAGATAATTATAAACCAGAGCCAGAAACTATATATATAATTAATAGGAAGATTATGTACAAAATTTGATATTTTGTATAACAATGCAGGCCTACTCCTGTAATGTAGAGCTCACAGGAGTGTGGGCATGGATAGAGAGGGTGGGTAGGTGTGTGCGTGTGAGGTAGGTGCTCACAGAGACCGAAGTGTAGGCATCAGATCCTCTGGAGCTGTAAATGACAGCTGCTGTGAACCGTACAAGCTAGGTGGTGAGACCCAAACTCAGATCCTCTGCGAGAGCCACGCCTGCTCTGAAGCTAAGCTGTCTCTCTGGCTGGACATTCATCTCATGCTGTCTCTGGCATTTTCCCCCCTGAAAGTTAAAAATAGAACAGTGTGTCTCTGTTGAGATTCCTCGACATGCAATAAGGACACATGCTCCACTATGTTCATAGCAGCCTTATTTATAATAGCCAGAACCTGGAAAGAACCCTGATGTCCCTCAGCAGAGGAATGGATACAGAAAATGTGGTATATTTGCACAATGGAATACTACTCAGCAATTAAAAACAATGAATTCATGAAATTCTTAGGCAAATGCTTGGAACTGGAAAATAACATCCTAAGTGAGGTAACTCATTCACAAAAAGACACACATGGAATGCAGTCACTGATAAGTGGATATTAATTAGCCCAGAAGCTCAGAATACCCCAAACACAACCCACATATGAAATCATTCCCAAGAAGAAGGAAGGAGAGAGCTCTGGTGATGCAGCATTGTAGGGGATTACCAGGACAGAGGAGCGGGAGGGGGTTGATTGGGGAACTGGAGGAGGGAAGAGGACTTATAGAACTTAGGGGGAGAGGGGAATGGGGAAAGGGAAAATCATTTGGAATGTAAACAAAGAATAACAGTGTTTCTCACTCTGCTGGATGCTGACAAAAAACAACCAGCACTTACCCTGAAGTTAAATCATCAGGTTTGGTGGTAAGCTCCTCCATCCAGTGACCCATCCCTCCCACCCCAGGGTGGCCTTTTACAGAAGGTACCTTGTGGCTCAGGTTATTTTTCACAGAAGGCCAAGATTGCTTAGCTGGTAGGCGTTGAAGACAGCTACAGCTTCCTATAAAATCATGACGCTGTGTCTCCGCAAGGCTGTGCTGCTGTGTCATACTGCCCTGTTTCAGCAGCGCGTGGTGGCACACGCCTGTAATCCCAGCACTTGGGAGGCAGAGGCAGGCGGATTTCTGGGTTCGAGGCCAGCCTGGTCTACAGAGTGAGTTCCAGGACAGCCAGGACTACACAGAGAAACCTTGCCTTGAAAAATAAAATAAAATAATAAAATAAAATAAAATAAAATAAAATAAAATAAAATAAAATAAAATAAAATAAAATACTGCCCTGTTTCACGTGCAGATGTGGCTATTGGGCCCCTTCTTTGTTTCAACTCCCAGATTAAACCAAGGCTTTCTTCCATGGACTTTCTCAAAGCTTTGTTCTTTTCTTTATCTTTCCCCCCTCCATTCCTACTTTCTTTTTGCCCTCCATTTTTTGGTCCTTATCCTCTCTCCCTTTCCCCTTCCTTTCTTCCCTTCCACCTCTCCCTCTCTCTTCTCTCCTTCCCTCCCTGTTTGCCTCCCACTTTATCTCCCTTACCCATCCCTCTCCCCTCACTATCTCTCCTTTCCCCTATCATTCATTCTCTCTCTCTCTCTCTCTCTCTCTCTCTCTCTCTCTCTCTCTCTCTCTCTCTCTCTCTCTCCCCCCTTGGAGATATAATTTTGTTCCTTCTAAGCAACAAAGTGTAGGTATCAGATCCTTGGGAGCTGCATAACAGCTGTTGTGAACCATACAACATAGGTGCTGGGCTTCGAACTCAGGTCCTTTGCTAGAACAGTACCTGCTCTAAACAGCTGAGCTGTCCTTTGGCGATACTCTTTTGGACTGTACTATGAAGCTCTGTTCCTTTTGAGCAAGGCTTTGGTTTCCCCAACCTTTTCTCTGTGTCTCTGCGACGCCCCAACTCCCTTCCTTTCATTTTTCCAATGCAATCATCCCGGTGCTGGTGTAATGCCCTGCTATTCTCTGCAACGGCCCTCAGGATCCAGCCTTGGTCACTTCATGACATCATCGGCACCATTAGCGTGGATCATCACTTCCTACATCCTTTTGTGACATTTTCCCATAGATACCTGCAAAGCACCAGTATCCATCATTAACTGCTTCTGCCTTCACCTAAGGCAGTGAGAGGTCTGCAGTGTTCCTTTTATGATGAAAGATTGTGTATTAAATTTTGCATCTCTGAAACCCTCAGTCTCTCCATCCCTCTGCCTGCAACCAGGGAGGAAAATGTGTGATAATGGATGCAAAGCCTTTTCTTTCTGACATACATTTGAGTCTGTCATTCTTCATGTTGAGATAAGACACCTGAATCTTCCCAAATGCTCTCACTGGCCCCTTTAAATTATATTCTGCTTTAAAAAATAGCCACCTGCACTCAGACCCCTTGCTCATCTTTTATGGAGCACGCGACAGCTATCTGATGTTGTCTCTACCTAAATATGGCTTTTGTAATTTATATTCTGCCTTCCTATTGAAAGAACCCTATATCATGGTGTCTCGCCCAAGTTCTACTGGGTTTATCAGTCTCTCCATATTAGTTCTGTGCTAGCTATTTGAAATTGCAATTCCATTCTCGTGTTCAATCTGTAAAGATGCCGCTACTTTAAAAAGCTGTTGTAAACATTAAATTCTATAAAGCAGGAAGGCAGCTGCACTCAGAAGGAAGTAAATAGCCTGCAGACAGCTCCCAACATCGTGACTCGACTTAGGAGGTTTTGACTTCTTGATATGCAAAAGTGAATTCTCAGTCCGTGGAACCTGAAATGAGAGTTTTTGAGTCTGGTCCTCGTCTCCTCTGTCCAAGACTGCACAGCTTTCTCCTATCTGGTCAGGCTGGGCTGCTGCAGTGACCCCCATGGGAGCAACTGGTGCAGCATAGTTGGGCAGTCTAGCAGGATGGTGGTGTGTGTAGTTGAGCCATTTTCAATCTATGCTTGTGTCAACTTACAAGGGATATTTGGGCTTGTAGAAAGTACTGGGACATGTGTGTTTCAGACTTTAAATGAGATTTGTTTTCCTCTGAGGATGGCCCATGGTCCCTCAAAGATCACTGGAAACTTGTCGGTTTTCTTGTGTGTCTTCTCTTCATCTCCCATCTGTCTCTTGTCCCACGTTCTTAGCTCTTGGCTCACTCAATACGGATTTCCTGAGTGCTTACTTCTTGCCATGTTGGGTGTAGGCTGTGGAGATCATGCAGTGACTCTTCTATCTTTGTGGAACAGTGTTCTAGAAGGAGTGTGTAACCCTTGTTCTAGTCTGTCACTCAACAGAGGCCATTGGCGTGATGATGGAACCCTGAACAGTCACTCCTCCGACCCTTTGTCCAAAGTCAAGAGCTATACGATGTCCAACCTGTGCAATTTGACTCCTAATGGTTTATCAAAAGGAAATAGTTGACATTTGCTATGGGATTAGAATTTATGGTCAAGATACTTTGATAAAATGGAAAAAAGATGAAATATAGCTATCCACAGGACATTGACAACAACAAACTGATATTAAAAAAAGATAAGGCCTACAAAACAATGGTGAAAATATTAATTGCTGGTCTATATTTTAAAAATCCTATAGAACACATGAAGTAAAGAGTTTCCAGACAGAGACTTGAGAGATGGTCCAGTGGTTCCAAGCTTGTTCTGTTCCAGCAGAGGACCAGGGTTTGATTTCCAGCACCTGCATCAGACAGTTCTAAACTATCTGTATCTCCATTTTGAGGGGATCTAACTCTGCTCCCAGCCTGCTCCGTTGTGCTGTCTCTCCCACCCCTTGGGAGGGGCATCTCACCTTGGCTAAGCCAGAGCATTGGCAGTGGTGGTGGCTGCTGCAGCTGGGTGTCTGGCATACGTGGCTCTATACGGCCTTGTTCATGGTAGACAAGCTACCGAGATAGATCCACCCTCGGCCTACAAATGTCAGGTTGGATGAATCACATGGACACAGGGAAAGCAAATTAGAGGTTCAATTTTCTTTTGTTAATGTGTGTGGGTGTTTTGCCTGTATGTATGTATGTATGTATGTATGTATGTATGTATGCTGTCTGTGAAGGGAGGCCAGAAGGAGGGCATGAGATCCCATGGGTCTGGAGCTGCAGATGGTTATGAGTGCTGAGAACTGAACCTAATTCCTCCACAAGAACAAGCCCTGCTCTCATCTGCTCCTTGTCTCTCCAGGCTCAGAGATGTCTTTGATTCTTTCCACATGAGGATGGGGGTGGGTGGGGTGGGGTGGGGTGGCAAGTGAGAGTCTTTGAGGTCATTTTCCCTTCTAGAGTGCCAGGTTTTCAACACAGGTTTCCTGCACCAGGCTGATTGTTATCTTGGCATCAGAGGTCCATTCAGTAGCTGATGCAACTGGCTTTGCATAGTCAGATGAGAACAGATCTTCTCTGATGTGTGGACAACGTGCTGAGATGAGGATCCAGAAATCACTGACCCCGGATGCATGTGCCGGAGGGGAAGATGCAAAGGCCAAAGCAGAGTCCACAGCTGATGGGCTTCCTCCAGCCCTGGGGCGCAGTAAAGCCTCCCCTGCTTCATGAACCCCACTTGCTTTGGTTCCTTAAGAACAGTGGATAGTCTGTGAATTTCCTACAGAGGTTAAAACAATAGATTGATTATACAGTCATTTCATGGATGTCACAGGATGCCTGTCACAAGTTGAAGTGAACAACAACCTGGAGAAACATGATTTGTCAGACATACATCCATACATGTACATGTGTGTACATACTTGAAAATGAGCCATGAGATGGTATTTTCTTATTGACCTCAGTAGTCTGTAGTTTCCAATCCCCCAGCACGTATCTTCTTACTTCCGTATCCTAACATAGAACTGTTCTCCAAGTTTTCTGTGCATGCACCTAAATGCTTTTTAAATCAAACTAAAGGTTTGAGTATAGAGTCAGTGCTTTAGTATGTTTGGAACTCTACAAAAGGATTACTTTGTCCAAAAAAAAATATATTTGTACTTCATTGTGAACAATCCGTGTGGTATATAGATACTTAAGAACATGTTTCATACTTATTTTCTTTCTTCAGTTCATTATATTAGCAAATATTTCTTGCTAGTTTTACTGAAACAAACAAACAAACAAACAAACAAACAAAAAACCAAAACTCTCCCAACTGATGTTGAATGGCACCAGACTAAAATGTGAAACTGCTTAAGAAACCAAACGTTGCCCTCACCTTGGTTTCATTACACTTGTTTTAGAAATATGTTTCCTTTCACTTGGCTAAACAAAGGGGAAATGAAGAAAAAAAAATGTTTGTGGATTTTAGTTCTTGCCTAAGCCAAGCTTTGAGTTGGCCATTGCTGGATCCGAAAACTAGATATTTCTTATCACAATATACCTGACCCTATGAGTAAGTGGTTGTTTTTAAAGAGACGGACCCATATCTCGTTAGGCAACTCCCCACCCCGCGGAAAAATAAGGTTGGCAGTGAAAGCCAAGCAGTGCTTTGTGTAGGGCCCAAAAGGCAAGAGCTTATCCAGGCCTCATCCAGCTGATACGGAAAGAGCCCAGCACAGCTTCCTATGAACCTGATCTGTACAATGATGGCCTTTCATTCCCAGTTAATTAAGAGGCGCTCGATAAGATCCCATGGCTCTGACCTTTCATCTTGCAATAAAACAAACAAAAAAATCGTACCCATCAATTAAAAAAAAAAAAACCACAAAACTGAAAAGCAAGCTTTGTTCAGAGGCGCCCTGGGGTGATGAGTCATAAAGTTTTTATTTTGTGTTCCCAAAACAGTGCTGGTTTTGTGCCTCCTGACTTGGTCTTATCTAAAGGCCACATCCTATTTCATGCCATCTGTCCTTCTCATTTCAAAGCCAGTGAACTGGTCTCCAGCGAACAAGGAATATGCTACTAGTGGTCCACACTGAAGGAGCCGGGGCAGCCTGGGATTGTTGGGGTGGGGAAGAGGCGGGCAGGTCGCCTGCCCAGCGTCTTAGTTTGCAGATGAGACTGAGATCCCGGGAAGGGAAATGATCTCCACACAGCTGCATCGACATTTCCTTTGCTCTCGTCTCCTGACTCACAGGCAGGTGCTTCTTCACCTTAGGCTTGGTTGGTTGGGGGCATGGGAAGAATCATCTGGTCAAAATGCAGCAGTCTGCGTTTAGATGCTTCTCTGGATGGTTTGTCAGTGCGCCTAAGGAACCAGTTACATGGATGTTGGATTGTAGTAACAGGTGTACAGTAATGCTCACAATGTCTTCTTGCAGTGAGTAACGAACGGGTATTACGTGGAAGCTATGTGCTGCCTGTTGCCAGGACAAAATCAAATAGTAGGTGACTCTTAATATTGAAGGAAAGGGATAACAGGTTTCTGTTGGTTTGCTTTTGTAGTTAATGCATAATTGTCCACATCTAATGAACTTTTAATAACTAGTAATAGTTTGGCTATTACTAGTCACTTCGGTACTGTCATTTAATGGCCTGTAAATCACATGCAAAGCAAATTTATGCAACAATGTTTAAGAGCAGATTTATTTTTAGGTGTAGAACTTTGGCTTCCTTGTCTTTAAGCTGATTTACAAGTGAGGATGTGACAAATCCAAACTCCATTTTGTTATGAAATTTGACCCCTTAGTGCCTGGTAGCTGCTGATTGTAGCCAGGTGTCTAATGAGAGTCACCCAAATGAAGCCAGACCAGAGGCCTCCCTTCCTTTGGATTCAGCCTTAGAATTGCCATTGAGAAACCAGACTGACTCCATTTTGAGATTAAGAACCATTTTGAGACTCCAGCACAGTCAGGTTTCCGTTTGCTGTAAAACTTAAGTTTCTGTTTCCAGGAATATTTCCTTAACTGCCTGCTCTGGCTTCTGTAACCACATCTGCTTGTAAAAGCCTCCATCTTGTCTTTTTCTCCCTATATAAGAGGTTCGAGAAATTGGCTCAGAGCTTCTCTCTCTAACCCTGTCTTAGGGGAGACAGCCAGTGGACTGGCCCAGCTATACACTGAGAATATGCACACAGCAATAAAGCTTGATTTAATGTGGCCATCATTTGGGGCTGGTGGCCTTTACTCCCATTGAGTGGGATTAACACTACGAACGGGGACACATCGAAGTGTGCCCTAGGACCATAGGATCCCAAGGTCCCTAGCTTATGAGAGCTCACATGAGAAATGAAAGTCCAACGTAGAATGAATGAGTCACGAGGCCTGAGGGAGAAGATGGCCCTGTGAGTGAGAAGGGCCTCACTAAAGCCATCTAGAGCCTGGAGAAGTGTGGAGGGAAGAGGACCCACCAGCCAGGTGGAGGAGGCGATGTCAAGGCCAAGTGCAGGAGGCCTAGCTAGACTCCATGTTCCAGCCACAGTTCAGGATGATCCTCTTCCCAGCATGACTGGTAGGTACAAGAGTTTGATACCACCAAGGTGAAAATGAGAGAGGCCAGTCTGGAAGACTTCAGCCATGATTATTGTATTTGAGTAAAATCTGTAGTTCTACAATCAGTAATCTGGGTCTCAGTTCCAAGGAGAGGACCACAGACACAGGCCATTGCTCGGTTGCCAGGCTCTTTGCCCTTCCCATGGTTCAGCATCAGAGCATCGTAAGACTCGGGGCAACAGTAATCAGGGCAGAAACTTAGTTTGTTCAATGCCACTGTGTTAAATTGCAGTCTCCTTGCTGCTCTCTGATTAGGTCAAGACAGCCAAGGCCAGAGGGAATGAAAGGGAGGGGCCGTGGTGTAGATTCTGAACGGAAGGCCTTGTTCAGCTAGGGAAGGAGCTACCTTCTGCTGGACCTGGCCCTAAGGACAGGGCTTTTCTGTT
Organism: Apodemus agrarius; assembly: GCA_964023405.1. Classification (NCBI taxonomy): domain Eukaryota; kingdom Metazoa; phylum Chordata; class Mammalia; order Rodentia; family Muridae; genus Apodemus; species Apodemus agrarius. Next base: position 112,818,146 of record OZ030007.1, on the reverse strand, counting down.
CTGGAATGTTCTAGAAGGGAAAGAAACTAAGAGAAGGGAAAAGGCTGAGGCCCCTAATGCCAGCACTAGTGCCACCAGAATTTTAAGAGGCTTTGAGAAGAGACCACTCAGCCCACTCCAGATCTGAGTGTGACCGGCCTCAGCCTCACCCACCAAACGTCCACAAGAAGTTCTACTTCGGAGAGGAGGGATCTAATTTGGTGATGGCTGCTCATGAACACACCTTTTCTCACACTTACTCTTTATAGTTTATCATCCCTTGTCCATCTATTTTGGCGTACATAGAATACCATACATGTACACAGCACATAGAAATGAGGCAATGTTTCCGTGAGGTTTTTGTTACTGTTTTTTTTTTCTGAGAAGTTTAATGATTGAAGTTGTCATGAGCTGCATCTCTCTGTGAGATGTACATTTTCCTCTTGTCTGAAAATATTTCCGGGTGTGTATTGAAGCAATAAGGACTCCTAGCATGACCACAGTGCCAGGCAGCAGCCAGGTGTGGAGCGGCTGTGAATTGAGGAGTGTTAGCTTGCATCTGTGGGAGAGGCAGGCATATTCGAAAGGACAGGAAGCAATCAGGAAGGTTGTAGTTAGAGAACACATCAGAGCTGGCCATTCCGTGTGATGATTCTGTGGGGCTGAACTGCAGGAGAAAGGGAGCATGGGGAGGGGGGGATCCCTAATCATGAAATCTGAAGTCTCAAGTGCACCCAGATCTGAAATATATGGATCCTGACAAGATATGATTGGAAAATGTCACACCATAAGCCTTCTGTTTCTTGTGACGCTCATTAGAAAAACTATAAAATTACCTGTAGCTGTGTGCACCAAGGTGCACAGGAAGCACAGGCGAATGATTAGGTTAGCAACCTCAACCTGAGGCGCTCACTGTGTAAATGAAAATATTCCAAAACTATAAAACACTAAAAGTGTTCCTTTTTCTAAATACCTCCGGTAAAGGACATCTCAAGAGTTGAGAGGGCTGAAGGATAGGGATAGAAAGAGATAAAACGTCGCCAGCGTGGGGCAGAGGAAATGAATGAAGGGGAAGGCAAGCCGTGAACTTAGGGCTGTCCAGATGTCTGTTAGAATGGTAAAAAGCCAGACCTGCTCCTCAGCTCGGTCTACTTTAACAAAGTACCCTTTACTTTAACACTACCTATCAAATGCTTTAATATTTTGCGATAGCGGGTGTGCACTGTGGAAACATCATCACAGGGGTATCTGGCATCTTTGCCATGGTGCCTGTGTGTAGGGATCATTCTTACGATTTTTACATTAAAACTATTAACGATTTCGTAGCAGCTTTAGGGCAGTTGACGGGACGGGAAATACGAAGAGTGCCAGTAACGGAACATCCAAGGCCACTGGGAGAATTTACGAGTAAAAACAGCAGATCAATGGTCCAAGTCAGCGATTGGAACGCAGCAAGCGGCTGGGTGTGCAAGAAGGCAGCTAGCCAGGCCGGACGTGAGAGTAATCCTTAGTAATAAATTTTGAAACAACCATGATAAATGTCAGACCACTGCCCCGAGCTAACCAGAACCTTTCAGGGCCTGTGCGTTCTGATGTCTCAGAGTCTTTCCAAACAATGGACCCCATGATCAGCTGCAATTCATCCACTAGAACTATTTTTTTAAGTCTTCTGGGTTTTGTTTTACTTAGTTTTTCTTGAGGGGGATCTTTTTATTTCTAAAGAGCATTCCTTTGCAAGTCATGTGACCTACAACCTTACTTAGAACTTTCTGGAAGGAAATTAAAGTTTTCGTTGGGGGAAAATGTCATTTTCAAGCTAGCCAAAAAAACAAAACAAAACAAAACAAAACAAAACAAAACAAACAAACAAAAAGAACACCTAATCAGGCCAACAGCACCTCATGAGCACAGGCATTCCGAAGCACTGTTGGACAAGGGAGAGCATGAGATCGACTCCTTAACTCTTCCCATCATCAGAATGAAATCAACTCTTGAAATCGGAGCCAGGCATGATTGGGTCACACAGAGAAGTGAACGTGTTCTTTGACCTCAAAGTAAATTTCCCACCTTCTGTCCCGCTACGGCTCCCCACACCATCTGAAAACAGAAGATGGGCGAGGAGATTGGAGCTATTCTTACAGGGTAGCTTTCGGCTGGATTGGAGCCTATCTTCATCAACAGTACGGCTCACATTTCCCATCCTTTAAAAGGCACGAGCTAGACAGACAATGTGTGTCCATGCTCGGGGATGAGGTCATCGGGAGTGGGCGAGCCTTGACTTTGCCTTTGTGTGTGGACGAGTCTCGTCTCAGAATAAGCTTCACATCACAGGATAGAATAGCCATTCTGGAAACTGCTTGGCCTTTCCCACCCTACCTTAAGTGAGAGCTTCACCTGAGCTAAGGAGAAGACTTTCATTCCCCCCAGTTCATGGAAATGGTTATGTTTGGGTTAAGCTTCTAATCCAAACAAACAGCACTAATTGCTAAAAATTCTGGGTAGAGAGCTATAACTTCGCTCTCCATATTAAAGGTGCAAATCGACCTTTGCTTCCCATATCCATGCGCAGAGAATGAAGCCCACAGTGGATGGGGAACTTCCTGTCAGAGGTTCGTCAAGCAGGGTGTGCCAGGGAAACAGAACCAGTAGAGTGTGTGCATATGTTGAAAAGTTTATTCTAGGGGATTAGCTCACAGGGCTGTGGAAACTAAAGTCTAATAAAACGAGGATGGACCAGGAGACTGAGCGCTGGGAGAACCCGCTTTGCCGTGTCTATGTCTGGGGCAGTGTGGCTTCTTGCCTGGTTATGTTGGTCTTTGGTGTATGTAGGCCTTCGACTAATGGGTAAGGCCCACCCACAACAGGGAGGACAATGGGCGTTATTCCAGGCACTCAATGAAGTGTTCCCATAGAAACATGCAGAACAACGCCTGACCATAAATATGGACTGAATCAATACAGACCATTAACTGTGGCACAGACAGTGTTGGCCACAGTACCGTTCTCCGCTCCACATCTCTCTTCTAGAGGACACAGCTTTGATTCTCAACTCCCACGTGTTGGCTTGCGATCACTGTAACTCCAGGGTATCTGATACTCTCTATTCGGACCAACCTGGGCACTACACACACAAGGTACACAAAAACAAGTAAACAAAACACCCAAACATAAATTTTAAAAAATAAATTTACATAAAAAGGTCAGTGAGTAAACCAAGACTTACCAGTTAAACTGAATGATTTCAGAAAGCTGGTATCTTTTCTGTTCTTTACCACAAGCCTGTCACTAATCCGCAATTTTCTTCCTTTATTTCTACACCTGTGATTCAGTCAGAAAAGCCAATGCATGCTAATGTGTGACTTAGAATAGAGAAAACCTTCATTCAGAATCATTTCCTGTTAATTGTTGGTGAAACCAAGAGCCTTCCAAATTGTCCCTCCACACATTCAAATTACCCTCAATGTAAACCAAAGAAAATTATTTCATATAATAGTAAAAAAAATGCTCTTTTTCTTTGCTAACAAGACTCCAGGATTGGTCTTTTTCTTATTAATCTTATAACTGTGTCCATTGCATTTACTGTACTGGTTTAGCACTTTACCATTATGTTTAGGGCTTTTTAAAGTGAACTTAGCTCATTCAAATGTTTCCCCCACTGAAAGCTTATAAACCCAGGCACTTAAATTGTATCTTTCCAGTAGAGGAGAAATGGGGCATCTTGTCAATGTGATGTTGGAATAAGCCCCTACGGTTATAATGATACATGGAAGCTTTTTCTATTTGCTTGAAGCAAAGGTTAAAAATAAAAATAAAAAAAGAAGGAACCCTATTATTTTGAAGCAACCTTTGGGAACACTTGGGGGTAAATTGCTCAGAAAATACGCTATTTGGCGAGCATTCACAAATGGCTCCTCACAGCCTTCTGAATCTGCGCTGCCGGTACAACCCAGATGCTCCTGAATGGGTATTAATGATAGGATGGTGCTTCTCTCTGCCATCCTCTGCTCCTTTCACCGCTGATTTATATCATGTGCCCTCAGATACATTGTGGTCTGTGGGCAGCGGATAAAACAGTAATGCAGTCACATGCTGACTGCTTAATGGTACAATTGCTTGAAAGTTTAAAGCCCATAATCGCTGCAGGACAGGCTCAGAAGTTTATGGACAATGCCAGACATTTGAAGACTGAGTCAGAGCTCGCATGCTGCCCAAATCATGCCATGTTTTTCAAGCCTCATTTTTGGGGCAGATGCTACTGGGAACCCCCCATTCATCCAAGCAAACCATTAGAAAACTGTGATAGAAATCATAGAAATATAATTCATAAGCCCACGAATTATATTACCTAAATGAACAGATGAACCTCACGAGTAGTCGGCGGACTGCTTTTACTTTTTGTGCGGTTACCAGAGACAAACTGTCTTACGAAATTGGTGTCGCCTGTTAGCTATATTCTCATGAACGGATATGAGGAAGCCTTATTAGGTGAGAGGCGTTTTGAGGTCTGATGGGCATTGATTGTTGTTTGGGACCTGGGTGGGGGGGGGTGTTACAGCGTGATCGACTATGCTGTGGTATGAGAAGCTTCTAGCAAGAAAAGCAGCGCCAGAACCGCGTCCTTACTTTCATGCTTGCATTTTATCTGAGTAATTCACACGACCCCTGTCGCAAGCACCCATCAAACGCGTCGGTCCAGCCTGGAGCTGATAACATATTCCAAAATGGCCGCACAGCGAATGCCTTTCCCTTTCTGCTCTTTCTTTCCGTTTTGAGGCTGTGTGTGATTTCTCTGCCTTCTTCTTTTCAAAGGGCTTGTAGCACTGGGCCCAGCATCACCAAAAGACGTTTTGCGGATGAAAGAAAGTTGCGAGAGTCACCAGAAGGACCCAGAGCTTTAGCTGGGCTCTTGTTCATGCTCTCTCCCTTTCATGCTCCACAGTCAGGTCTTAAAAGGCTTCTATGATGAAAGGGAGACATGAACATGTTATCTTCATGGCTGATACATTCCCTAACTCCTTTACTTCATTATTCAGTGAAGGCAATTGAATTCCAGCCCTGTGGTGCCAACCTAGGAAGGATCTGTGAGGCAGATCTGAGATGAGCCGTGCAATCTTTTCATTTTTTTTAATTAAAAAATATATTTTGATTGTATATGAATGACTATTGGCCTGCATGTATGTATGTGTACCACATGCTCACAGAGGCCAAAAGAGGGTGTCAAATCCCCTGGAATGAGGTTTCCATGTGGGTGTGTAGACCCCAACCTGGACCTTCTGCAAAAGCAATCAATGCTCTTAGCATCTCCCCAGTCCTTCCTTTTTACTGCTTCTTAACTGTGTGTTCAAAGCCCACAGATGCTTGTCTCTTACATAAAACAGTCTGGTGTTTGCTAGTCCAGATGCTTTGAGCCATGTGTGAGGTTCCCGTCATACGAAAACTCTGGGAATGCCACGTATGTATTGAATGGTATTGTTCAGAGATGGGTGATAAGACAAACTGTACCTCATGCATATTTCCTTGAGTAGTTTTTATCTGGTTTGGGTTGACTCCATAGTTGCAGAACCAACAGATAAAGCAGGCTGCCTCTATGAGGGGAGCCTGCTGCTTTGGGTGAGCTCCAGCATACCTGGAGATGTAGCGGATAAAAGGAGAGGTAAAGCGGCTGAACTGAGAGCGCTGGTCAGGTCTGAGGACGCCCACTGCCGGCGTGGTAACAAGAGGCAGAGGTGTCAAAGGAGGCATGGAGGAGAAATCAAGGCTTGAGTTTAACCCTGAAGGAGGCTGGCTCTGCAGAGAGAGCCGCGGGGGTAGCCACATCACAGCTGCAGATGAGCGCAGTGGTGCACGAGGCAGAACCAGCACATCTGCAGACCCGCACGGTAGCTGAAAAGGTGATTGGAACTGAGCCTGAAGACTCAGCACAAGGGCCTCCATCTGAAAGATACTAAAGGTTCGGGTGTTCCATCACTGCAGACGACAATGGGTGTTAAAGCAGCAGCTTCCCAGGTGTGGTCAGTTAGAGATCTGATGATCCCCAGACAAAAGAGTGCTGAATTCGTGTCTTATAAGACAGAATAAAGGAATGAATGACCAGGTAGCGCAAAGGGAATCATCAATGGGACTTTGAGGGGACACTGGGCCCACATGACACCATTCATGCTGGGACAACCCCAAGGCAAATGCTAAGCTGCTCAGGAGAGCAAGCACAGAATGAGACTACCCCAAGCTGCCTGCACACACAAGCACGCTGACAAAGAACACTAAAGGGTTGAGACTGTGGTGAACAACATGCCACTGATAAAGAATAAAATCCAGTGAAGACACGTAGCTTGTGCCATTTAAACTCTGAGATGACAGTGGATGCCATAGGTTTCCAGAGAGGGACACAAGAAAATTGTCTGTCTGTAGTCTTAACTTTCCCTCCTCTGTTGGCCCCAGACTTGAGCGTGTACTTTCTCTTGAGGGAAGCCAAGAAAGGAATGGTGGGGACTTACTGGTCATGCCAATATGCTGCACACATTGAGTCTTTAGGGCACATTAAACCTGTGTCTGGCTGGGTCATCAAGGGCTCACGCTCTTTTTGGAGGATTGGCTTGTCAAAGGAAAGCCTTGCCCTTTCCCCCACATAAATGGAGATGGTTTGTTTCCTAAGTTGGTTAGTACAGCCCTAGCTTTACAAAACAGCAAAACTAAGTGTGGGCCGTGGAGCTGTTAGTAACTGGGATTCTCAGGAGGCGGAAGTGTGAACCAGAAAGGCAAAAGCATGGAGACCAAGTTATTATCTGTGATCAAGCTGTAGATCAGAAAAGATTTGCCCGTTTCTTACCAATTGCCTAGAGACTTCTCAGAGAAGCAAGTAAGCCAAACTAGTCTTGGGCCAGTGTAATCATAAAAAACAATTTCCATGATTAAAAAAATATATATCATGGAGATTTCTATTTGACATTTTAGGTGATGCGTGCTGTCATTTCAAGGCATTTGAAAATAAGCTCCCTCAAAGCCTGCTTATCATCTGCCAAACACCTAAGCCATTTGTTATAAAAGAACAGAGCAGGCAGCGTACAGAGGGACCTCCACCCAGACCGTAGCTTGCCAGTGTAGAGGGAAAAGTGTCTTCTTCTTACCCGTGCTAGGCTCATACCTGAGGCTACTAAATCAAGGACAAGAACAGCTTCACAACAAAACATACAATTTTCTCTTATAGTTTTCCTGTAACAGTGCCTCTGCAGGGAAACGGAGACTCTGTGCATCACTTGGACCTGTGCATCTCTCTGCTAGGTTTGGTAAAGAAGAAACATCGGTGGAGACAGGGCAAGAGGCTACAGCAATGTGCAGGCCGTATTTTGCAAGGCCCGTCTGCGGATTCCCCTGGGGAATCTCTGTGACTTTGTGTCCCTTTCTGTCTCTTTTGTTTTACAATTTCCACTACACCATTATTTTATTTTATTTTTTTTTTTACATCTTGCCCATACATATATGTATGTGCACCACCTACGCTCAGTGCCCACATGAGGCCTGAAGAAGGTGCCAGGCCTTCTGGAGGTAGTTACAGACGGGTGTGAGCTGCCAGGCAGGCTCTGGGAATTGAACCCTGGTCCTCTGCCAGAGCAGCACTCTTCTGAGTCATCTCTCCAGCCCCCAAGGCGCCATATCAGGAAGTCACCTGGACAAAAGCCCATCTCGTGGAGAGGATGTGTTCTCTCAGTCTGTCATGAACCAATCCACAGGTAGGCCCAAGGAAGTCATTAACTATGACAGAGCTTGAAAATGTTATCCTCCGTAGTCAGTTCTAGAGTCTCCAGAGCCTGCTAGGTAAACACTATATGCAAGAGAATATACTGGACTCTAAACAAACAAACAAAACAAACAAAGCAACAAAAATGGGAAAAAAATATTAAAATATATCTTTCTAAAACATTTTCAAAATTGAGATATCTGTTTTTTTTTTTTTAAAAAAAAAAACCTACAAAACACAATAGCACATGATGTCTTCCTTGGATTTCAGTACTTGAGACCATCTTCCCCCAGCTCAGTTGGCGTGTTCCCTGAATGTATGTAGGGTTAGAGGTCCTGCATCTGCTTGACACAGGGCTCCGAAGGCAGGACGTGCGAGTTTTGACTGTGCTTACCCCATGCCATCAGCAGGCAGGTGTCAGGCTCTGGGGAAGCTGTCGGGGAGCGCAGTCCGGGGTTAGGGGGTAACTGAGGTGTGGGACAGCCCTAGCTGGCCTGCAAGGAGGCCGGGGCCGTCTGGTTCTTGGACTCCCAGGTGCCACTGGATGCTGGGGAAGAACTGAGAGCGGAGTGGGGGCCCACAGGCTGGATCTAGCCCCGGGCTGAGGTGGAAAAGAGGGGGAGCCCTGGCTGGATCCTGTCTTGTCAGAGGCTGGCTTTGGGTTTGAGCTTAATCGTGGCTGGGGGCACAGAGAAGCCTTCTACCATAGATTAGACAGTGGCTCTACAGGTGAAGGCCTTAATGACTCCCCACAGCGGATCCCAATAAAATGCGGCAGTTCTTGGTTTTAAGGCATTTATTGTCATGACAGAAAGTGGATGAGTAAAACCATACCCCACTTCTCAGGGCAGGCCTGAGGTGAAATACCATTTGCATGGAAGAGTGTCTGGGAAGGAGAGTTCATTAGCTAAGGCCCCTCCAGGCATTTAGGCACCTCATTAAAATGGAAATCTGTCTTGAGGCTATGTGACCACAGGTCATGTCCTCTACCTGTGGAAGGGCTTGGGGCATTCATTGCCTTTATGTGACTGATGGCCACAAATCTATAGAGGGCTGTAGCCTCATGCCAGAAGCCTGGATTCCAGGCGCCTTCTGTCCCTTTAGGGTCATCGGGGTTTCTAGCCTTAGCTCAACCAGGAACCAGGCTGCCTTTCACGGCCCTACAAGTGTACACACCTTTGCCCTAGCACTGTGAGGAATTCCATGATTTCCTAGTCCAGGTGGAGGTAATGCATGTGTAGCTGAGGCCCAAGCACCAAGAGCTACTGTCTCCGAGTGCAAAGCTCTGAGGAGCGTTCAGAACCAGTACAGCACTGGGAGAGCCAGGTCAGACACTTAACCACAGATGATGGACTGGAGAGCCGATGGGACTCCTGTCTGTGGGACCAGAGTGTCCCTTCTGTGGGAGGATGTGTTCCAATGCCCCAGGAGACAGGAAAACGTGCAGGATGCGGGTGCCGCTTCTGTACACACAGGCTGGCGATGTTATTTTATCTCATAACAATTACAGGATTCACATTCCTGTCTGAAGCTGAAGTTTTCCAGTGACCTTTCAGTAAAGGGTCTGTGGGCCCTCTGTCTGTGGATGAGTCTACCTTCCAGGATGAAAAAATGAAAACTATAACATCTGTACTGATCTTATACATACACTTTTTATTCCCCAAACAAGGACTTGCACAGCATTTATAGCATATGAAGTCCCGATCCGTAATGTAGAAATGGGTTTAAATGGATTCACGTAGGTTATCCTCAATGGTGTATAATGTTGTATATAAAGAATTTGAGCAAATGCTGCTGGAATTAGAGGTTCTAGAACCAACAGTCAGGGATCACAGCCCTTTAGAATGTGGTGCTAAGTTTAAACTCCTCTCCTACCCAGAAATGGTCCTGGCCTTGATTTATGAACAGAGCAGCTGAGCTTTGGAGAAACCTTGGGCTGCCTTAAAAGCTATGCGGCCTTTACGGCTCTTTAGGTCAGGATGTGTGTGGATGGCTTCAGACCATAAATTGTGGGGGGTTGTGGATCTCTCTTGCTCCAAAGTACAGGCATGAATAAAAGCCATATAAAGACTACTTACGTGCACTGGTTGCTCTCAGCATGTGTTGCCCGATGTTAGGGAAGATTATATACCAGATACGCTCAGGGACAGTGGTCACATTCCTATGGAGGGAAGTATGGTTGGGAGCTAGGGCCCAGGACTGTGAATGTGTGCTCTATATTACAACTCCCACAGCCATGCGGCCTTCAGAAATTGTTTTATTTTTATAGACACTTATGAAAGAGAGTCATTAAGGCTCCCTACCCTGGAGCCATGCTTTCTTAAGGAAAGTTACATCGACTCCTGGTTTACCTTTTGGAGCAGGAAAAAAAATGAAAGCCATTTTATTGGACTTTATATTAAGTAGACGTTCCACGAAGTATGTTTATAAGCTGCATTAATGCCCGGTTAGTAAATGGAGAAGACCTAAGCCACACGCTGTGTTTCAGATTGCTTTGGGTTTTTATTATTTTGTATTTTTATTTGCTTCTTTTTTAAAGGACTCTACAAAGTAACAGATTTCATCATGATATTTTCATATGTGATATGCTTTTGATGGTGCTCCTCGGCCCTCTTCGCCCCCATTCCCTGTCCCCTTGCTACCTTCCACGTTTAACCCTTCCCTTTCCAATCTCAGAGCATGTGTTTTCTAGTCTTCTGACCTACAACCAAAATCACATCTACAAGTATAAATGTTTGGGTATGTCTGGGTATTTTTATCTGTGTGTGTCTTTGTGTGTGTGTGTATGTGTGCTTCTCTTGTGTATGTGTCTGTGTTTCTCTGTGTATACTTGTGTGTCTCTATGTGTGTGTCTGTAAGTGTGTGTTGGTGTGCGTATGTGTCTGTATGTGTGTCTGTCTCCATGTGTCTATGCATGTGTCTGTGTCTCTGTGTCTTGTCTGTCTGTCTGTGTGTATTTGTGTCTGTGTGTCTATATCTGTATATGTGTGTCTATGTGTCTGTGGTCCATGTATGTCTATGTCTCTTTGTGTGTATTGTGTGTGTTGTGTATTACATATGAGAGAGCACTTAGTTCAATATGATTAAATAACTCTTAGGGTTTTAACATACTATGACTTTTTTTCTAAAACACATTGTTTAAAAAAACCACCTTTCCATGTGGAGTCATGGTTTTAAATCTTCGTATCTCTTACAAAATGGAGCTCACTAGCTCTGGGGACTGTGTGTGTCTGGTCACAGGGCTTGCAGGGTGGTGGTGGTGGGAGGCTAGTCAGCTCAGGGAGGAGCACTCTACAGAGCAGGGAGGAGCAGAAGGCTCTGTGACCCCCCTCGATCTCAGGAGAACTTGAAATGTTTCCAGTCCTCCTTTGTTGAGAATTTGTCTGCCAGAGACTGCCTGCAGACAAGTGCCCACCCTCTTGTCTTTTCTGAGGGGTGTTTAGATCCTGGGTGGGCCTCCGTGTGGCCCGGGCTGAGCTGGTGAGTGCTCCGAGGGCTGCTCTGATTCACTGATTCAGGTCTCCTGAAGTGCTCCGGGTTACTGCCATTTCCTCTTAGCAAATGAATAATGAATGAATTGTGCGTGGAAGCTAATGGCTCGAGATAAAATCAGAAGCTCCTTCGCCACACGGGTATACCGTTCCCTGGCCATCTCCATGGAAACGGCTGTTTATCAAGACCCACCAACATTTCAGAAGACTGTGAGGCCCAATCCGTTTCCAAAACTTCAGGTCAGCTGTTGAAAAACAGATTTAAGGAGCACAGACTGAGACAGAATGAATGCAGGGAACACCATCTGCATGCAGTGTTGTGCGAGGCCATCCTTCAGAATTAAGACAGAAAGCTCATAAATGGCACCGTCAGCACTCAGCCGTAAGATTTCAATTGAAAATTAAATTATAATATCCTGACCACTACCACCACCACCACCACGGCCCCAGACTGTGACTGAGCGACTGAGTGCACTGTGAAGAATACAGCTCCCATGGTTTCCAGGTGGCTTCCCTGGGGTGCCAGAAGGAAGGTTGGCACTGATGTTAAGGAGAGCCGAGAGCAGCTAGCTACACAGTGCTGGCACAAAACGGGCACTCCAGCCCCTCGCAGGCATCAGCGACGCAGCGTGACCAACAGCCTGGGCATGTGGTCGCCCTACAGGTGCTGATGTCAACATAATCCACTGGCCAGAATCTGGGATCGTGATGGGGAGAGCTGTGTGGACCAGCTGTTTAGCCCCACAAGACTAGGAACACCTGAAGAGGGACCATCCCCAGCACAGCATGCTGGGGACTGTGCTGGGACTGGAGGATCCTGTGGATGGGACATCCCTTGTCTTGTTGAAGTAAACGTGGGCAGAAACATGGAAACCTGACAGTAAAACTCTAGAACCATGTAGGTTCTATTATAGAAAGTATTAGCAAAATAATAGTGTGAACATCAGCCCTTTTTGAATTTTATGTGCATAAGTGTGTTTCCTTCATGCATGTCTGTGTCCCGAGGGCATGCCTGGTGCCCTTGGAGACCAGAAGAGGATGTTCAGATCCCTGGGACTAGAGTTAAGAGGGTGGTGAGCTGCCATGTGGGCATGTAGAGCCAACCCCGTGTCCCTCGGAAGAGCCGCCATTGGTCTCAGCCGCTCCCCGTAAGCCTCATCTCCAGCCCCAGTGCCGGAGCTTTAATTTTTTCAATTAGAAGGGAGGAAAGGGTGATCCAGAAGTCAGCTCCGCAGAGCCGAGGCTGTGCTGCAGTTTGGGTAACTGCACCCACAGGGTGACCACACACGCCCAGGCTGTCAGCCACGCTGTGTCACGGACGCTTGTGTGGGGCTGGAGTGCCCACTTCGTACCAAACGTCCTGGCTAGATCTCGTTGCCACCGCCGTGTTGCTAGGGAACCGGATCTTCAGGAGATGAGGTTTACAGGACTTTGTTGTGCTCGACGTGTTAATGCTATGGTAGGCATGGCTGTCACCCAGAGACAGCGGAGCTTGTTTTCAAAGCAGCCCCTTCCTGCTCACCCTTTCCCTTGCCTCTGCTCCCTCCGTGGAATGACACAGCAAGAAAGCCTTTGCTGGATGTTCAGTGGGACTTCCCAGGACCATGAGCCAGATAAACTTCCATTGTCTATGCATAGCCAGTGGCCGGGATTGCACAGCAGATAAAGGAGGCAGGCGGGTCCCATGTTGCTTTGCCACAGAAAGGGCAGACGCTGTGATCTCTCTCATCCCCTTCATCTGTGAGGCCAGGCAGCCACACCCTCAGGGGCAGTTTGAATTTGCAGTGAGAAAAAATATACATAGAAGGAAAGAGCATGGTTTCACTGTCTATATATCTCTTGAAGTGGCGGGCGGAGCAGGGTTACAGGAACTCCCTGTGCAGAGCCGGGGACAGTCGTGGCCCTTTGGCTTTTGACCCAGGTGATGGCTCAGCAGGCAGGCTCTGATCTGGGTGCCCCTGAGACTTTATGGGGATCTTGAACCCCACTGCAGGCCCAGGAAAAAGGGGGGTCTGCATCGTCTGTGATCATGGGACAGGCTGTTTGTTGTCTGCACAGGATGTCAGCACTTCTGTGACGTCACCGCCTTTGCGATGTGTGACGTCACCACCTTTGCGATGTCACCGTCAGCATGTAAGTCTGAGCTAGTGGTCTCTGGCTCTGTCTAGCACACTCCTTAGCCCTTTCTCTACTCAATTAAGGAGAATATGGGAAGAAAAGATATCTTAATCTTTTTCTACGCAACCTAGTTTTAGGAAAATGAAGCGTTTATAAGGACATTACTTAACCTTCCCTAGTACTGACAAGGATGCCTCTTTCACGCCATTGTCCAGATCCCTTGAGGCAGCCAGGTTTACCCTTCTCCCGTCCTTGCCCCCTTTGTAGACATGGCCTTCCCTCTGAGAATCACCTTCTGTGAAGAGCACCCCTCTCCCGTGCTTGACCTACTAGCTCTGAGCCCTAAACCCCTAGGGGATGCACTCAGCTGGAAAATGCAGCCCCGGCTTAGGAAAGCATCTTAGGCCTGTCAGGATCCACAGTCCTCCCACACCAGCCTCCACCCCCCATGTCTTCTCTGTGAGATGCAGAAAGCTGACAGTGACCTGCACATCCAGCCGGTGACAGTCAGACTGTGCAAAGTGCTACGTGTTCACCAAGCCCCCCCCCTCGTTTTCTACACCGTTTTGCTGGCTAGTCTAATCTGGTTTAAAACGTGAGTGCAAAGCGAGTCAAAGGCCTCCAGGAGAAGACAGACTGCTATAGCTGTGGAGGGTGGGGCTCCCAGGCAGTCTGTCACCCGTTGGGTGAATTCGGGACTGGACACTGCCTCCTGGCCCTGCTTGCTTTCCTGGTCTTCTAAGGAGCTCTTGGAATTTTTTTTTAGCTCTGATGAATGGCCATCGTGTGGAGTTCTGTTTTTTGTTTGCTGTGCTTGTTGGTTTTGCTTGTTTTTGCTTTGGTTTTAAACAGTCTAGCCCAGGCTGGCCTCAGACTGGCTATACCTACCCTGAGTACCTTGCAGCTACCTAAAGTTCGGCATGAATTCCCGCTTGCTATTTCTTTCACCCCGTCTCGCCGAGTGCTGGGGTTACCAGCATAAATCACCACGCCCTCTTCATGTGACACTAGAGACCCAACCCCAAGCTTGTGCATGCCAGGTCAACAATTGAGCCACATCCCAGCCCTGAGTGTAAGCTTTCTAAGGAAGGGCAGTCCTGTTGCACTATTGTGGGTTGTTTGCTAAACTGTCTTCCTTGGGATCTCACAGTGACAGAATTTCTTCCTTCCCATCCCTCTCTCTGAGCTCCAAACCCTCCAATGTGTTCTTCCTTGCTCGCCTTCAAATTCATACCCTTTTTACTAGTTGTTATTACATGCATATATCTGCATATACGTGTATATATATTCCTAAATATAACCTGCACTGTCTGTATGACATTAGTATATATACATATTCATATACTCGTTCCCAAATATAACCTGCACTGTCTGTATAACATTAATTTTTATTTTGAGGCAGGGATTGTTTGTACAGTTGAACCCTTAACCGTCTGCCCGTCTGCTAGTTAGCAGTGTGTGCTTGCCAGAGGTGGGGAAGAGGAGGATACGGACCACAGAGACTCCAGGCCCCTTACAGATGGTGTCTCCCTAGAACACAAGGCCTTCCCTGAGAGCCAAAGTCCTCCCTTGCAGTGACATGAAAAGGAACCTGACAGCAGGTTACCACTGGCTGGCACCAGGGAGAGCTGTCCCTTTGAGTAACTTCCGCCTTTGCTAATCGCCAAAGAAAATTTCTACTGCCTCCTTCATTCATTCATTCATTCATTCATTCATCGCCTGCCTCGTGTGCTTTCCGGCCCTTTCCGGCTGCAAAGCCGTTTGTCGCTTCCTCAACGTTTGCTCTCCAGTTCACGCTTACAGTGCTTCATTTCTCCTTGTTTTGTTTTGCACAAAGCCCAGGAATCAGTGTCAGCCTTTCTGAGGGTCTTGCCCATGTCACACCTGCTACTGTTGATCCTCCTAACCTGTGAGTCCCACCGGAGGGCTAATCCCCTTAGCACGGATGCTGTTTCCAGGGAGAGACTGCTATCTGGTTTTGCACACCTCTAAGAAGAACAGCAGTAGAATGGGATGATGGGAAAGAGAAGCCACTGTCAGCCCGGCGCTGCATATGCACAAAGATGTGCAGGTCTCCCTAATTGCTGTTTTTATTTGCAGAGTTTCTATTTTAAGCGCACACACACACACACACACACACACACACAAGTGTATTGACAGGTACCAGCCGGTAATGGCTGTGTCTGTCTGTAGTGCCTGTGAATGCTTGTTTCCATGGAGATAAGAAGCACTGCAGCGACAGGATTATGGTGCTTCTGGGACCAGGGTGTGTGCTGCCACAGGAGGCCTTCTGGTGTGTGTGTGTGTGTGTGTGTGTGTGTGTGTGTCGGGGTAGCTTGCAGCTATAAAAACCAAAGGGGACAGAGAATGGGGGAGGTAGGAGAGGAAGGAAGCTTAAATGTTAGAGAAGTCTGGGGAGGGGGAATGAGGAGAGGTGAGAGCTGGATGAGGGAAATTCTAGAAAATGGAAGAAAAGAACTATGAATAGAAACAAGAAAAGGCAACACAACAAAAACCCCTCCTCTCTGCCGAGCATCCCTCCGGGGCCTGAACACAGATGACAAAGAAAGCGGGTTTAGGAAGCAGAGGTGCTTGGGTTTCGTAATTCTCTGGAATTCTAGGGTTGATAGCGTGCCACCCTCCTCCCCTTAGCACTGTGGCTGGACAACAGACAAGCTGTCTCCCACCCGCCCCTCGTCGCTGAGGTCTTAGGTCATGTGACGCTGTTAATTATCCTCCGGGCTCTGTTCAGCTCTGTCCCAGGATGAAGACCACCCAGAGCTGTCTCACAACCACGTCATCTGGTCTGAGGGGGATGACTAAGCGATGGCCCAGTTCCGGCTGCCAATGTCTTTCAGGGGCCGTGAGAGGGGGCCGACCCTGTGCAGTCTACGCTGTTCTTTGTCACACCCCTTGACGGCTAAAGACCTTTCTGAGCTAAAAGTCAGGCGCCCCTCTGAGGGCCGTGGACAAGGGGAACCTCCCGAGATTGCTCGGTAGTCACTAGTTACAGATGCGGGTGGCTCCCTGGTTCCCACCTGGCGCGAGTGACACCCAGCCCTGCACACGCCGTTTTCACCTCATAGTGGTGATTGGCTGACTGGTATCTGCCCACTTTATAGACTCAAGGCCCGAGGATGCCAGGCAGTGTGCCCTCAGGAGAGGAGGTCAAGTAAACCAGATGGCCGGAGCCAGTGCTGTCCTCTACAGTCCCCAGTTTCTTCTCGAATGCGAACCCTTCATCGGAACTCTGCTCATAAAGGGTTATGAAATGCCCACTCCGTGCAGCCTGTGTTTGGCTGTACTTGGTCCTTGCAGAGCTCTCGTTTCCGGATATCTGACTCCGTCGTCTGGTATCCGTGGGCTCTGCAGACATGTGGTACTCTTAGATACAGGCAAGCAAGTGTAGGCGTAAAATGAAAATAAACAAATGTTTACTAATAAAAGATAAGCAGACACTTTTTTTTTTCGAGACAGGGTTTCTCTGTGTAGCCCTGGCTGTCCTGGAACTCACTCTGTAGACCATCTGGCCTCGAACTCAGAAATCCCCCTGCCTCTGCCTCCCAAGTGCTGGGATGAAAGGCGTGCGCCACCACGCCCGGCTGAGCAGACACTTTCTTGAGGCAGTGAACTTATTGTGCATTGCACGCTAGTGGGTGCATATCCTATGCTTATTCAGAGGCACAGAATATGCAAAACTATGCATGGTAGAAGCCGTGGATCATGTGACCGTGTGTGGTAATGTCGCGTCTGTGTGGGCTCTTCATGTGTGACAAGGATACAGCCCTGCCGGAGGTGTCGAAAGGAGGCGAGGAGTGTCTGTGTGTGGAGAGGATGGAACTGCAACTTCTGCTCAAGTTCGCTGCAAGCCTAGAGCTGTCCTAAACCACGAAAGCTTACCAATAACAAGACACTAATAAGATTTAAAAAAAGAAAGAAAGAAATTTCGTCACAGGGTTACAAATGAGCGGATCGCGAGGATATTATGGGGGGGGAGAGAAGAGCAGTACTGCATGATTGTTTATGAGATGCTTGGAGCATTCAAAGTCATAGAGAGAGAGCGTAGCCTGTGTCTGCCAAGGTCGGAGGAGGAAAGGGGTGAGGAGGCGGTTGAAAGCTCGTTCCAGTTTCAAAAGATGAAGAGTTCAAGAGATACAGTGGTGGTAGTTGCATAAAAATGTAAGTAATAAAAATATTCACGATGGTAACGTTTATGCGCTGACTCTTTTACCACACTATAAAAAACAAAACGGTTTTTCCAGCTGACCCCGGACTAGGAGATTCCATTATGTCTCTGATGGCAGACTTTAGGTTGGATCATTCTTTGCTTGAGGTTAAAAGGGGGCCAGTGTGCTGGGATCCAGCAGGCTCGACGCACTGCTGTGTAGAGACTCCTCCGTATTTACTGCCAGAGGGACTCGGCGGCCTGCATGTGGTCCCCTCCGCAGAGACAAAGATCACTTTGAGCACTTACCACGGGGGTAACACATTGAAAAAGCTTGCTGCGCTCCCTCCGGCTTCCCAGACTTGAATGAGGTACAGGACCAGGGCTGGCCTGCGGCCACCGGGATTTGTTCCCCATGAATCAACACCACTTGATGGTGGAGCCGACTCAGCATGTTTTTCAAAGAAAGAAGTATCCAGTTCGTTCCCTTTGGGCTGAGACCGCTGTGAGTCAGTACTTTGGCACCAGTTGGAAGCAGCTGGAGAGGCAGGGCCTCAGATGAGGCAGGGTAGCACAGATCTGAGGACTGTGCCTCACAGATGTTCTTTGCCCCTCTGCACGTTTGCTTTCTGTCTGTCCTGCTCCTGACCCTCTGAACGGGCCTGGCTGGCTGACATCTCTGTATCAGGGCTCCCTCATCCATCACGTTATGGTTGCTTGGGAAACCATTTGCATCCATTGCCCCTCCCAGCGCCCCGCCCCGCCCCGCCCTCTGCCATCGACTGATATTTTGAGCCCCCTTTGCTGCTTCATTGCTCAGCAGAGCCCTGCCTAAGATTGGGGACAGGTTGGCTGGTGACTAAACTCTGGGGGGGAGGGGGGTCACGGGGGGGGGGACCGTTCCTTGTCTTTAAAACAGTGCATATGGCTTTCATTTAAAAAGAGAGCTTTTCTGAGGACCTGAGAACCAGATAAAGCCATGTATGGGTGGGGTTTCAGAAGTCTCCGGACTCCGGCACATGGGGAGTTCTTTTACTCTGGTTAGATTTTAAGTTGTCAAGATTTAAACTTATTTCATAAAGCTTTAGAATGCAGCCAAGCGATTCTGCTAACCAGTGTCATTTTGCAGTGTTTCTTTATGAAATGGAGCTTATGAAAGGTGGGGTGTGTATGTGGGATTCAGCATAATTGCTGCAAGGCAAGCTCGATTTTCTGGAGTTCTTCTGTCACCTTGTGGACAATTGTGGTATTACATGTTCCTTCGAGCATTTACATTTTCTATTTATTTTATTTTATTTTATTTTATTTATTTTATTTTATTTTATTTTATTTTATTTTATTTTATTTTATTTTATTTTATTTTATTTTATTTTCTATATTCTTTGTTTACATTCCAAATAATTTTCCCTTTCCCAGTTCCCCCCTCCCCATAAGTCCCATAAGCTCTCTGCCCTTCTCAAGTTCCCCAATTAACCCCCTCCCACTTCTCTGTCCTGGTAATCCCCTACAATGCTGCATCAATCCTTTCCAGGACCAGGGCCCTTTCCTTCCTTCTTCTTGGGAATGATTTCATGTGTGAGTTGTGTCTTAGGTATTCAGAGCTTCTGGGATAATATCCACTTATCAATGACTGCATTCCATGTGTGTTCTTTTGTGAATGAGTTACCTCACTTAGGATGATATTTTCCAGTTCCAACCATTTGCCTAAGAATTTCATGAATTCATTGTTTTTAATTGCTGAGTAGTATTCCATTGTATAAATATACCACATTTTCTGTATCCATTCCTCCACTGAGGGACATCTGGGTTCTTTCCAGTTTCTGGCTATTATAAATTAGGCTGCTATGAATATAGTGGAGCATGTATCCTTATTACATGCCGGGGAATCCTCTGGGTATATATATATATATATATATATATATATATATATATGTGTGTGTGTGTGTGTGTGTGTGTGTGTGTGTGTGTATATATATATATATATATATATATATATATATATATATATATCAGGGTCCTCTGGAAGTGTCATGCCCAGTTTTCTGAAGAACCGCCAGACTGATTTCCAGAGCGGTTGTACCATCTTGCAGTCCCACCAACAGTGGAGGAGTGTTCCTCTTTCTCCACATCCTCGCCAACACCTACTGTCTCTTGAGTTTTTAATCTTAGTCATTCTGACCGGTGTGAGGTGAAATCTCAGGGTTGTTTTGATTTGCGTTTCCCTAATGACTAATGATGTTGAACATTTCTTAAGGTGCTTCTCAGCCATCCAAATTTCTTCTGGTGAAAATTCTTTGTTTAGCTCTGTACCCCATTTTTAATAGGGTTATTTGGTTCTTTGGGGTCTAACTTCTTGAGTTCTTTGCATATATTGGATATTAGCCCTCTGTCGCATGTAGGGTTGGTGAAGATCTTTTCCCAATTTGTTGGTTGCCATTTTGTCCTTTTGACAGTGTCCTTTGCCTGCAGAAACTTTGTAATTTTATGAGGTCCCATTTGTCAAATCTGGATCTTAGAGCATAAGCTATTGGTGTTCTGTTCAGGAACTTTCCCCCTGTGCCCATGTCCTCAAGGGTCTTCTGCAGTTTCTTTTCTATTAGTTTCAGTGTGCCTGGTTTTATGTGAAGGTACATGATCCACTTAGAGTTGAGCTTAGTACAAGGATGGATCATTGGAAATTCTGCTATGTGCCCTTTCCCCTTAGTTATAATCTAATATTAAGGATGAATAAGGTAAACCATCGCATAATAAAATCATCACACATTGTCTTAGCTAGGGTTTCCATTGCTGTGAAGAGGCACCATGACCAAGGCAATGCTTATAAGGACATTTAATTGAGGCTGGCTGACAGGTTCACAGGTTCATTTCATTATCATCAAGGCGGAAAACATGGCAGCATCCAGGCAGGCATGGAGTTGGAGAAGGAGCTGAGACTTCTACATCCTGTTGAGACTGGCTTCCAGGCAGCTAGGAAGAGGGTCTCAAAGCCCACCCCAACAGTGACACACTTCCTCCAATAACAAGGCCACACCTACTTCAACAAGGCCACACCTAATAGTGCCACTCACTCCCTGGGGCAAGCATATTCAAACCACCACACACATGGGCTTACTTATTATATGGAAAAGGAAAACGTAACTTGGACCAAGTCGCCCTCCCCCCCCATCCCCCCCAAAAAAAAGTTTTTCAGAGTGTGGTTTTAACATACATTATCATACATTATTAATATCATGGGAATTCACTGACATGTTTGAAATTGATGCCAATTTATAATAACTGTAGTAATGAGCCATTAAGAAAGACCTCCCTTGAGGGACAAATGGCCACCCTGGTTCCCGTAATCTACACATCTGAACATAGCTTTGTGCTTGAGGTGTCAGTTGACACCTCCTACTGCAGATCAGGACCGTCCTCGTCCTCTCACATAGCCCAGCTACCCGACTGCCTCGTCCCACCTTGAATCCCCTCACGGGAAAGAATTAAATGTCTTTCTGCCTCGATACACCTTTGGGGTGATATCTAGAGCTGGACCTCTTCCTTGAGGATGCCGATGTGTTCCCGGGCTTATTGATCACAAGCTAGTCCGTGCTGACTCACAGCTGATATTGCTGATCTGGAATATTCTAGACCCAGTCATTCCTTGTCCTCAGTCTCCTTGAACAATCCTGGTAAAGATACCCAGTGGGGTCAGACGAGTCAGGGCGTATGTTGGCAGGACTGATCGGAGGAGTCTGAGGACAAAAGGTGGTTGGATCTACCCGATTTGGGGCAAGCACCAGGTGGTTGTCATGCCTGTCCCTCTGACCATTCCCAGTAGAGAGGCTCAGATAGGAAGACTGAATTGATCATGGTGTCAACCGCATCTGGATCTGCGTATAAACTCTCTGAGGAGAGTCACCCATGGCATTTGTGACGCTCACGGCTCTGTGCTCAGTTTCTGAAGGCCTACTGGAACAGCTGACACAATTTGAGTGCCTGCATACCCAAACTATCTTATAATATAATACCCGATGAGGGTTGTTGCACATTTCCAATGTATTTCCCTAAATAACGAAGTCCAGAGTCCACAAGGCTTAAACCGTCAGGTTGCTTCCGAGGCTTTGCCTCTTAGCACTCTGGGTTTCTACTGACGAGCAGCTCAGCCCCACCCACCTGAGTTGCCTGTGTTACTCATGCTGTGTCCAGCCATGCCCTGCTTCCTACCTCAGAGCAGTCGAAGGAATGGGGTAGGGGGCTTTCTCGAGGTCACTTACAGAGCACTGTTGCTGCAAGAGACGCCAGCTTGATGAGACAGTGATCTCTCGGGCTTCCAGTCTCCACATTTGTGAGCAGGTGAGTGTCTGCTGGTTGCCACCCACACTTCTCTTCTCCGATACCACAACAGATCCATCGTCTATTAATTCTTCATTTGCACACAGACTAGTAAGTTTTGCTGAACACCATCTATCTGTGGTTGGTTCTCTCTCTTCTCCTCCTCACACACGTATACTCACCCAGCTGAGCACTTAGTAGGCCATCAATATCACACGTCGAGTTGACTGATTTGGCTACTTGAGAACCTACGAGAGGAAAGAATTTGCTGGAAGTGTTTGGCGACTCGGTGAGGAGAGGAGAATGTAGTCAGAAGAATGTGGCCAGGCTGTGGTGTCTTTTAGACGTGTACCAGTGAGGATCAGTTTGAGGTGTGCCTATGAGAGCCACAGGGACAGCAATGGGTGGAGACGCTGTGGGATGGAAAGAGGTGGACCTCGGAGTTCGTGGTCCCGAGAACCAGGAAGGAAATTTCGCAGGGTTGTCTTAGCAACCTTTGGGTCTCAGGCATTGCCTTCATCCTGGCTCCTCATCCTCCAGGAACTGCCCTGAGCATCAGATGGACAAGTTTTCCTCAAGAGACTTCCTTTTAATCCTCCTTTCTCAGTCCCATTGAACCCAGCCACCGTTTGGTGCTCTAATGGTGATCATAAGAAGGGTGCTGGGTTATCAGGCAGGCTCTGCTTGGTGGTCTGAGCTATGACCTGTGACTCATTCAGGCTGAACTTGGTGTAATCATGGGAATCCGCTCTTACCTAACACATGTGCTGTCTGACGGTGCGTGAGGCTTATCTTTCTTACTCTGAAGCCATTTCCCTTCAGTGCTGCTACCCTGCCCTTAGCTGGTCGCAGGCTGTCTGAGTTCCTCCTCTCCAACCGTCCAATGTGTAGACCGACTCTGTGACTCACATCAAGGACGCTGAACTGGGGCTATGCCTTCTGCCTCCCCCCACCACTAACTCTTTCCTCGGCCTGGATTTCAGAAAAGTCAGGGAACGTCATGAAAAAATCCCAGCAGTGTGTTAGATTAACATGTGTTAGTCAAAATAAAGTAAAATTTAGATCTTAAAAATATGTGTGGAATTGACTTTTATCCTTTGGGGCAAAATATTAGAAATTTGGTTGCTTATGGAAATCTTATTTACAAAAATAGTGTCAAAGTGAGAGAATGGTCTCCATCATGGGAGAATATATTCTTTTAATCAGCTGGTATGCACCAGAGTGACCACTGTCTGGAACAAATCTAGGATTGTCCTGGGAAAGTGGGGCAGCCTAGAAATCAAACAGAAAAGCTTGAAAATCATGGTTGTTAAGGAAAGAGAAAGGTAACTAGAGCCAAAAACTCACACCTTAGTCATAACAAAATATTAGAAGGAAACTCATGCTCCAGGAGCTGGCCAGTTCATCCACAGCAGAGGTGTGAAATCTATGCCAGGTCAGGATGATGGCAGACTCCCTGTCCAGTGAGGGCACTGCTGGCTGGACGGATGAGGGCACGGCACCGTCATGGTGTATCCTCACATGCCAGAAAAGGCTTCTGTCTGTGGCCTGAGGTTTCCCATAAGGGCACCAGCCCATTCATTCATGAGGGGCCCATCTATAATACCCTTCCCAGAAGCCTTATCTCTTATTTCTATTATTCTAGGGTGGGTGAGGACACAATCTATCCATTTAGGAGCTTTGGGGGGCACTGCCATCT
This sequence comes from Apodemus agrarius, assembly GCA_964023405.1. Taxonomy (NCBI): domain Eukaryota; kingdom Metazoa; phylum Chordata; class Mammalia; order Rodentia; family Muridae; genus Apodemus; species Apodemus agrarius. The sequence goes on along the minus strand of OZ030007.1, from coordinate 112,794,648 downwards.
CTCTGCCTACAGGTCTAGACTGAGAGGAGAGAATCTGGTCCAGCCTAGTCTCTCTGGGGCTGAAACAAGATGGTGAATGTGGCAGCCTGGATGTCCTGCCATCTGGAGACTAACCACCCCGAGCCAGGAGTCTGTCAAAGCAGGAACTCTTTTAACTGTATCAGTCTTTGTTTATAAAGGGCTGAGAGAGGAGGTGGGGTGTTTTGCTGAGGTGAGATGACATGGGGGAGGGGAAGGGGGGATGGAGTGTGGGGTGACTGACAGGGCCAATGAAGTTATTCTACATCAGCGTTAGGTAGGCAAAGGCGGCCTTAAGCAGGCAGTGCTGAGTCACTCCAGTACAGAAGGGACCGAGACAGGTCTCTAAACTCTAGCAAAGGCTCGAGCTCCCTCACTAGGCCTCAATATTTGACTGAAACAGGTCCAACAGGGCACATTACATATTAAGGTCATGGCAGACAGCTTGTTTTGCTTGTTTGACACCCAAGTGTGTGTTGGGAGGGGCATGTGCTGGCCCTACAGTAGGGAGGGCTCCCCAGAAGGAAATGCCAAACCCTGAAGAGCATGCTGCAGGTACTTCCGACCATAGTCATGGCAAATGCTCTTCATGCGCGAAGTGCCACCCTCTTGGCTGGAAAAAACAGAAACATATTTGTGTTCCGTCATGGGTCCCACAAGTCCAGTAAGGGTCCACTTCCTCCAGAGCCTTGGAGGGAAGTCTCCCTTCCCAGTTCTAGCTCTTGGTATTGTCAAGTGATCATGGACCAGAGCCATGTCTACATCATATCAATATCTTTTTTTTTTCCCCCTGGGAGCAACAAATTAGAGGAGAGACTTGAACCTGAAGGCAGGGTGTAGAAGAGCTTTGGTTTTGTTTATTGGTGCTTATGCTCGAACAAATTATTCAGAGCATTCAAATACCCGAGCAATTTTGAGTAAGAGTAGATACAACAGAGTCAAGTTTTGCTTTTTGTGGGCCCCTGATAGCAAGATGGAAACACTGGCAAAACTGCAGTGAGTCACAAAGGAGAAGACAGCAAGGGTGACCGTGGGTGGTTAGAGGGATTCAGTGTGGGCTGATCTCTTGAGAGAGGTGTCCTGCTGTGCGTGTGGTGGTCTCTTAATCCTCTTAATCAAAGCTCCTTCAGCCCCAGCAGCCCAGTGTCAACTATCCAGCAAAGCAAGGTTTCACTTTAAGGGTTCCAAATTCAAAATCTCACATGGTCTTAGATGGACTCTCAATCCTCCCTCTGAAACCTCACAAGTCAGGCCTCCAGGGTCTGCAGCTCCCACGAAGTGGCCCAGCCCACTGAGCCCCGAGCACTCAATGGCTTTCCCAGTCCAGTGCAATCCTCCCCAAAACACATGACCTGGTACAGATTTCCATGTTCGTTAGGGTTTCTATCCCTGTGATAAAGCACCATGACCAAAAGCAGCTTGGGGAGGAGAGGATTTATTTCACCTTATGTCATGCAGGGAAGTCAGGCCTGGAAGTCAAGCAGAGGTCACAGATGATCGCTGCTTACTGGCTTGCTAACCCTGTCTCTCTCAGCCTGCTTTCTTATACACCTCAGAACCACCGGGCTATGGGGTAGCACTGCCCACAGTGGGCTGGATTCTCCCACATCAATCACTAACTAAGAAAATAACTCAAAGGCTTGCCCTCAGGCTCATCTGGTAGAGGCGTCCTCTCCGTGGAGGTTCCCCCTTTCCAAATGACTCTAGCTTACGTCAACTTGACATCAAACTAGTGAGCACAAGGTGGCTTCTTGACTGTCCTTATGGCTGTCAAGCCTGACGATGAGCTTGCTTTGTGTGGGTGGTGGTGGCTCTCCAGGAGCAGGGTTTTCTTGTGTGCTTTGACAGGACAACGGACAAACTGAAGTCCTTAAAGTAAGTATTTTTTTTTAACAGTGGAAATGTAGTTTACAATAATGTGAGTGAAATTTGGCTGAGAGAGAGAGCCCACTAACACTGAATGGAATGAAAGACGTGTGTACACAGTACCAACTCCCTAGTGTGGACACAGTACCAACTCCCTAGTGTGGACACAGTACCAACTCCCTAGTGTGGACACAGTACCAACTCCCTAGTGTGGACACAGTACCAACTCCCTAGTGTGGACACAATACCAACTCCCTAGTGTGGACACAGTACCAACTCCCTAGCTGTTTCTGTTAACTCTGTCAAGTGTCAGTCAAAGAATCAATGTAGCTATCCTTTATAGCAACTGGTCACACACATACAGGTATCCAGGTGTCTGTGTGTGCCCCAGTCTGGCTTATATACATTATGTATGTATGTGTGTGCGTGTGCGTGTGCGTGCGCGTGCGTGTGCGTGTGCGTGTGCGTGTGCGTGTGTGTGTGTGTGTGTGTGTGTCTGTTTGTATACATACAAAATGGATTCATCTTCCTGGGGCTGAAGAGGTAGCCCAGTGGTGAAGAGCACTTTCAAGAGGACCTGTGTTCAATCCCCAGCATCTACCTAGAGGTTCAAAACCATTTGTAACTCTATTCCTAGAGGCTCCAACACCATCTTCTGGCCTCTTTGAGTACCAGCCATGCACATGGTACACAGAAATATACGCAGGAAAAATACACACACATAGAAATTTAAATAGATAATGTAATAAATAAAATAAAAATGTAACAGGTTACTTTTGAGCCAGGCGTGGTGGCGCACGCCTTTAATCCCAGCACTTGGGAGGCAGAGGCAGGCGGATTTCTGAGTTCGAGGCCAGCCTGGTCTTCAGAGTGAGCTCCAGGACAGCCAGGACTACACAGAGAAACCCTGTCTAGAAAAACAAACAACAACAACAAAAAAAAAAATGTAAAGGTAACAAGGCCAGATTTAGCCCATGAATCATTTATGAATTCCTGTTAGAGTCATGACTTTCAGGGCATCTTTTGAGGGTTTATTCTTTTTCATGTGAAGGAAAACTTGTATACAAACAAAATTAAAAAGTATATTCTGAGAAATCATTTGCAAAAACTAGAATTGTTGAAATGCAAATCCATGTTTCCTGTGCATGCCTTGGCATGATTTGGTCAGCTGATCTAAGGACCTTACCAAGGCAGAGATTCAGGTAGAAATGAGCCTGTCTAAAGGGAGGCAGGGTAGGAGTGTGTAGACCTCTGTGCTGACTATGATTGCTAAAATCGTGCATTCGTGAGATCTGCATGTGATTTGTATGTTATCTCTTCTTTTATAAAATGCTTGCTTCTGGAATTCTTATAGTTTCATTGCTAATGGGTTTTTCCCCATTTTTCCTGCTCACAACCCCAAATTTTAAATTCTTAGTACCTGGCACTTTCCAGTACATTTCTTTTCAATGTATTTAATTCTGTGGTTTTTTAGACACCCACTTGCCTTCTAAATTTAATTCATTTCTGCAGAGAAGATAAGTTATAATAATTCTTGATTATCCTCAATTATTATAATTTAATGCAAAATTATCTTACTGCATCTTAAAGAAATTTTAATCACAAAAAAGATGATCTTTCCAACATTTAACGGAAAAATTTCACCAGCATTTCTTGGCGCTAGAGGTATCCTTTCATCGAAGAACATGTCTTTCTAAATTATTATAATATGGTGGTAAGAAGTTAGCTATTTTACAGGTCTAGAAACAACTAGAACTTTGCAGTTACATGTTATTAATTAGGACTTGCCTAAAATTTGATGGAAAGCTTTAGATCTCACCACATGAAATAAGTTCTTGGAGATCTCGGTCTTTAAAGTCCCGGGACATGGCTAAGTTGAGCTGCTGGTAGTCACCTTCCCTCCCAGAATGTTCAAGAAGAACAGTAACGTTGTGTCCCACAGCATGCCTTATCTTCTCCTGTGTCCCCACTGCATTTGCTCAGCAGCTCCACAGCGATGTAACAAAGCTTTGTCATCTGTCAACCAGTGTCAGGGTGCGGGAGCTCATAGGAAACACTTGCCTTCGGCCTGCCCTTTGCACATTTCCTTTGTAAACGCAAAGGAAAGCACTCACCACTCAAGGCAATCTCACATCAGAGGAGATGGAATTGAAGTTCCGACATCCTGGCAATAATTTTTTTTTTTTGAACATTGGTCCAAAAAAGCCAAATGAGGACAATTGAGTTTAACTGATTCCCATACTCCAGGGTCCAGTTTACACCAACATTATTGTGTGTGTACATGCACGTGTCTGTGTGTGTGTGTGTGTGTGTGTGTGTGTGTGTGTTGAGTTTAAGTGCATCACATGCATGCAAGAGTCTGAAGAGTCCAGAAGAGGGTATCAGATCATCTGTCATTGTAGAGAGTTATGAGCAACCTGATATGGGTGCTGGGATCCAAATCAGGGTCCCCTGCAAGAACAGTAAGTGCTCTTAATTACTGAGCCATCTCTCCATCCCCAAGTTGTCTCCTAAAGGCTTTTTTTTCTGAATTCACTTTTCTGCTTTTTAGAATTTAATGAAAATGAAGGTACAACATACCCAAACTTATGGGACACAATGAAAGCAGTGCTAAAAGGAAAACCCATAGCTCTGAGTGCCTCCAAAAACAAACTGGAGAGAGCATACACTAGAAGCTTAACAGAACACCTGAAAGCTCTAGAACAAAAAGAAGCAAATACACCCAAGAGGAGTAGACAGCAGGAAATAATCAAACTCAGGGCTGAAATCAGCCAAGTAGAAACAAAAAGAACTATACAAAGAATCAACAAAACCAGGAGCTTGTTCTTTGGGAAAACCAACAAGATAGATAAACTCTTAGCCAGACTAACCAGGGGGCACAGAGACAGTATCCAAATTAACAAAGTCAGAAATGAATAGAAAGATATGACAACATAAACTCAGGAAATTCAAGACAATTCATCAGATCCTGCTACGAATGCCTATACTCAACACAACTGGAATAATCTAGAAGACACAGACAATTTTCTAGACAGATACCAAATACCAAAGTTAAATCAGGATCAGATAAACCATTTAAACAGTCCCATAAGCTCTTAAGAACAAGAAGCAGTCATTAAAAGACTCCCAACCAAAAAAGCCTAAGACCAGATGGATTTAGTGCAGAATTCTATCAGGCTTTCAAAGAAGACCTAATACCAATATTCTTCAAACTATTCCACAAAATAGAAACAGAAGGAACACTATACAAACCATTCTATGGAGCCACAATTACACTGAAACCAAAACCCCACAAAGACCCAATAAAGAAAGAGAACTTCAGACCAATTTCCCTTATGAATATCAAGGCAAAAATACTCAATAAAATTCTTGCAAACAGAATCCAAGAACACATCAAAACTGTCATTCATCACGATCAAGTAGGCTTCATCCCAGGGATGAAGGGATGGTTCAATATACAGAAATCCATCAATATAATCCACTACATAAATAAACTCACAGAAAAAAAAAACACACGATCATTTCATTAGAGCAAAAACTATTCTCCGTAGTAAAAGAACTTTTGGGGGAATCAGCATCCCTGACCTCAAGCTATACTACACAGCACTTGTGTTTAAAACTGCATGGTATTGGTATAGTAACAGGCAGGTAGATCAATGGAGTAGAATTGAAGACCCAGAAATGAACCCACACACCTACAGTCACTTGATCTTTGACAAAGGAGCTAAAACCATCCAGTGGAAAAAAGATAGCCTTTTCAACAAATGGTGCTGGTTCAACTGGCAGTCAACATGTAGAAGAATGCAAATTGATCCATTCTTATCTCCCTGTACAAAGCTCAAGTCCAAGTGGATCAAGGACCTCCACATAAAACCAGATACACTGAATCTAATAGAAGAGAAATTGGGGAAGAACCTGGAGCACATGGACACAGGGGAAATTTTCCTGAATAGAACACCAATAGCTTATGCTCTTACAATCAAGAATTGACAAATGGGACCTCATAAAATTACAAAGTTTCTGTAAGGCAAAAGACACATCAATAGGACAAAACTGCAACCAACAGATTGGGAAAAGATCTTCACCGACCTTACATTCGACAGAGGGCTAATATCCAATATATACAAAGAACTCAAGAAGGTAGACTCCAGATAACCAAATAACCCTATTAGAAAATGGGAAACAGAGCTAAATAAAGAACTCTCAATTGAAGAAACTTGAATGGCTGAGAAGCACCTAAAGAAATGTTCATCATCCTTAGTCATCAGGGAAATGCAAATCATAACAACCGTGAGATTTCACCTCACACCAGTCAGAATGGCTAAGATAAAAAACTCAGGTGACAGCAGAGACTGGCAAAGATGTGGAGAAAGAACACTCCTCCATTGCTGGTGGGATTGCAAGCTGGTGCAACCACTCTGGAAATCAGTCAGTTCCTCAGAAATTTGGACATAGTACTACCTGAGGACCCAGCTATACCACTTCTGTGCATATACCCAAAAAATACTCCAATATATAACAAGGACACATGTTCCACTATGTTCATAGAAGCCATATTTATTATAGCCAGAAGCTATAAATAACCCAGATGTCCCTCAACAGAGGAATGGATACAGAAAATGTGGTACATTTACACAATGGAGTACTACACAGCTATTAAAAACAATGAATTCACGAAATTATTAGGCATATGGATGGATCTAGAAAATATCATTCTGAGTGAGGTGAGTCTGTCACAAAGGAACAAACACGGTATGTACTCACTGATAAGTGGATATTCGCCCAAAAGTTTGGAATACCCAAGATTCAATTCACAGACCATATGAAGCCTAAAAAGAAGGAAGACCAAAATGTAAATGTTTCAGTGCCTTTTAGAAGGGTGAACAAAATACTCACAGGAGGAAATATGGAGACAAAGTGTGGAGCAGAGGCTGAAGGAAAGGCCATCCAGAGACAGCCCCACCTGGAGATCCATCCCATATACAGCCACTAAACCTGGATGCTATTTTGGATGCCAGGAAGTGCTTGCTAATGCAAGCCTAATATGGCTGTCTCCTGAGAGGCTCTGCCAGAGCCTAACATACGGAGGCAGAAGCTGGCAGCTACCCATTAGACTGAGTCAGGGGTCCTCGATAGAGGAGTTGGAGAAGGAACCGAAGGAGCTGAGGAGATTTGCAGCCCCATGGAGGGAGCTCCCAGGGACTGGACCACCAACCAAAGAATACACATGGCACTAGTCACATATGTGGCAGAGGATGGCCTTGTTGGACATCGGTGGGAGGATAGTCCCTTGGGCCTGAGGGTGTTCAGTGCCCCAGTATCGGGGGATGCTAGGGTGGGAGGAATGGGTGGGTGGGGGGAGCACCCTCTTAGAGGCAGGGAAGGGGGAGTAGATAGGGGGTTTCTGAAGGGGAGACCTGGAAAGGGGAAAATATTTTAAATGTAAATAAAGAAAATATCCAATAAAAAAGTGTGCCCAGAGAAAGAAATAGATAAAGATAGATAGATAGATAGATAGATTTTTCTTTTTCTCTTATACTTCTCTGTATGGGTTCACTAAGCCTCAGACAAGCAGAAATGGGATAAGGAAGGCACTGAAGAATCAATGGGGGTGACCTTAGCCGTGACTCACAGCAGTGGGGATACTGAACCTGAAGAGGGCACCCCATGTAGCCAAGCAGGAAGCCCAGTGGAGCTGTGGGGACATTCACCTACCCACAGAACTTTCTACCCAAAATGTATCCTATCTACAAGAAATGCAGAGACAGGGGATGGAGCAGAGACGGATGGAATGGCCAGCCCACTTTGAGACTCATTTCATGGGCAAGCACCAAGCTGACACTATTATGACCCTGTTCTGCTTGCAAGCTAGAGTTTAGCATGGCTGTCACTTGAGAGGCCCCACTCAGCAGCTGACTCAGACAAGGAAGACACCCAGAACCAAACAGTGGATGAAGTTTGGGGACTCTCATGGAAAAAAGGATTGTGGATCCCAAAGAGGACAGGAAGTCCACAGGAAGACTAGCAGAGTCAACTAGCCTGGACCCTTGGGGGTCTCAGAAACTGAAACACCAACCAAAGACTATACACGGGCTGGACATAGGCCTCCCTACATATGTGTATCAGAAGTGTAGCTTGGTCTTCACATGAGTCCTGAACAACTGGGAAGGGGCCTGTCCCAAAAGCTGTTGCCTGTCTGTCCTAGCTGGGCTCTCTGTCTGGCCTCGGTGGTGGAAGAGGATTCACCTAGCCTCGCAGAGACTTGATTTGTCAGGGTAGGGAGATACCTGGGGCGGGGCTGGGGGTGGGGGACCTGCTCACAGGAGAAGGGAGGGCGGGAGGAGGGAGGATTGTTGTAGGGGGTGACTGGGAGGGAGGCGGTACGTGGGATATAAAGCGAATATGTAAAAAATAAACAGAAAATAAGAGTAAAAAAAAAAACAAAACAAACAAAAAATAGAGGTGTTCCAAACATCAAGACAACTGTCTTGTTACCTGTAAAAGTTCACCCAAATCCATTTGCATGTTGTCAACATTTCGTGTGTTTGCAGCCTGAAGGGCCTGTGACAAGCCCTTCTCTATGGCAGAGAAAAGTGGGCGGCTCCGTCACTTCAGAAATTGAGTTATGATTTTTTATAATTGTATGTGTAGACCTAGCTGATGTGTGTGAGCATTCTAACCTAGCTGGGTTGACTAAGACAGCGTTAGAATCAGGGTTAAAATCTGTGATTGACACGTGTAAGTCGACCCGCTGACGAACAGCAGAGGCGCTCCGTTTCCAGTTCCGTGTTGAACGGGCCTGCCTGTCTCATGGCTTCAAAGCTTCAGGTCGCTGCTCATCAGGTCGCTTCACGCCTTCCAGGAAGTTATGATTGGCATGACAAATGGTTTTAGCCTAGAGGGTCTGTTCAGTCGCCTGCTCGTCAGCGGCTTGAAAAGAATACGATTTTCAGGGACCGTAAGGCGTTTTTAAAAAGAGAGTCTTCATCAGCGCAGTCGCTGCTCTGTCTTCTTTGTATGAGAAGGGACGAGAGATCACGTGCAGGGGAGAGAATGCTGTTTTTCATGCCTTGCTGATTGCAGTTCTGATTCCTTGCAGTTGTCTGCAGTCTGGCCGCCGTTAGAACCATTTTCACTGCTTAAAACAACAACAACAACAACAACAACAACAACAACAAACAATACAATAGAAAGACAAACTGGATGCTGCAGGTTTATTCTGCCTTCCTGTCTCTCTTGACTCTCCAAGGATGAACTTGAGGGTCTGGGGATTCACCAGCAGTAACTTAAGGACTGTTGTTTGCCTCTTCCTGCATATCTGCATGATGTCTGTTCATACCTGTGACTTATTCAATCAAATTCTGAATCCTTTGTATCACTCTAGAAGGGCAGTTGTGATGGTTTGAATAGACATGCCCCTCCCCGCAAAGGCCTATGTGTTTGGAAGCTTGGGCCATAGCGAGTGGCACTATTAGGAGGTGTGGCTTTGTTGGAGTGGGCGTGGTCTTGTTGGAGGAAGTATGTCACTGTGGGGGCAGGCTTTGAGGTCTCCTAAGCTCAAACATTGTGGCACAGAGTCTCCTGCTGCCTGAAAATCCAGATATAGAACTCTTAGCTGCCCCTCCAGCACCATGTCTGTCTGCATGCCGCCATGCTTCTATCATAATGAACTGAACCTCTGAAACGGGAAGCCAGCTCTGATGAAGTGTTTTCCTTTGTAAGAGTTGCCATGATCATGGTGTTTCTTCACAGCAGTAGAAACTAAGACAGTGGTACTGGGTTGTCGACACGCATCCTGTAAAGAAATAGGAGTTTCTTAGCACGGAGTAGGTGGCTCACTTTACCCAGATTAATGGAGTTGAATCCAAGTTCTAGGTCAAAGGCACTGTTGATCGCAAATCTGAATGTTCACATAGACAGACATGATGTGAACAGCAGTTTTTTTCTGTGAGGTGGTTGTTCCTTGTAAAAATAACCTGGGACTCTGGGGACACACCTAGCCTAGCATGACATTGCTAGAAGGCCATCAGTGATACAGGACACTTTGGTTGAGAGAATAGCCATTTCAACTTATTCCTGACATTTGAGATAACCAATAAATAAGAGCCAGCCATTAGAAACTGTCTGACAGACAGGTGGTTTTCGGTCCTCTCACTTTGATGTCTTGGGCCCAAAGAGACAGACCTTTTACTACAAAGACAAAGACAAGAGCTTTGAAACTATGGCCCATCACTGCAGCCAGAGTGCACTGGGGTTCTGAGCTTTTATGGCGAAGGCTAACTCTGTTCTGTCTTTATTGTGCTGGTGATGCTAGGGTTGAAATTTTGTGGCAGAAGAAAGGGATGATTGGAAAATCTAGGTAAAAGAAGAAAAGACACAGAAGACAGTTGTAGTTGACAAATTCACACCAGCATGAGCTTTTGTGGATTATACACACCACACACATTTGTACACATACACACCAGGACTTCAACATAAGCTTTTGTGACTATGCATACCACACACATATGTACACAGACATATACACACATGAAACTTGACATTGTTTTTTATTTAATGGGCTTCAATTTATCCCATTCTTCCTTTGGGAATTATAGCAGAGAGGATCTGTGGGAAAGCCAGACCATCTACCTCCTTAGCGTTAGTGCATAGAAAACACAGCCAATGACAACTGAGAATGGAATCCCAATCTCCAATATTGTCCTGCAAGCCCATGAGTCCTCTCTAGGTCATAGGTGTGTTTTATTTGGAGTGAAATAATGTGCATAAAAATATATTTGTTGCCTACATTTAAAAAATTAGGTTTCCACCCCAATGCGATGGCTCAGGAAAGGTGCCTGCCTTCAGGTCTGAAGACCTGAAATTGATCCCAGGAACCTCATGGTAGAGGGAGAGAGCACACTCCTGAAAGTTGCCCTCTGACCTTCATGAACACATCACAATACATGGACACACATGTGCACGTATGTACATACATGCAAACACACACACACAGTGAGAGAGAGAGAGAGAGAGAGAGAGAGAGAGAGAGAGAGAGAGAGAGAAATACAAATGAGAGATTTTCAAGTAAAAACCTGATTTTGCTTTCCTTCAGAAAATAATCTGGGCGAGTTTGTTGCACAGGTCTTGAAGCACCTTACTTAGATGGGCAAAGAGTGTTACACTTTAGAGCAGCCCCCGTCCATTTTCTATCTGTGTTAATGGCATTGGCTGGCTCGTTTGCTGGGTTTTATTATACCTGGCACTCTTTCCTGGGTGTTTCACCTGCCAGACTTCGGTAGACAGGAAGCTCCTCTCCTTCAGCTCACACACTGCAAGGACATGGCAGCCAGCCCTGGGTCACTCATGCAACTCTGAGGTTTAGAGCAGACTCTCGTAGACACAGCATAGGAGTAGAACAAGGAAATGCTGACAAATTCACTCTTGTGTTTATGAATGTGTGTGGAAGTGTGTATTCGTGTGGTGGCCAGAGGACAGTATCAACTATTGTTCCTCCGGACCGGTCTTCCTTGTCTCTACCATGGGTCTCGCCCTGGCCTCGAACTCACCGATTACACTAACTAGGCTGGTGGCTCGGTGAGTCCTAGGATCGCCTGTCTTTATTCCCTCAGCCCTGGGATTACAAGTACATGCCGCTGTGCCCAGCTTTTCACATGAGTTCTAGGGATCGACACGGGGCCTCATGCATGTGCAGCCAGCACATTACTGACTGAGCCATCTCCATATCTATAATGTTTGGATGTCATTGAGAAAGGATAGCTCCAAGCTTGGCTTCATAACTACATCCAAGGTCAGCATTTACTATAAAATCATAATGTCTTTAAGCCAAGCCGTTATCCCAAGCTATTCATCACTTTCAAAAATCTTATTGTTGGCATCTTTTTCTCACCTTTTCACCAACTCTGCTTAGATGCAAACACAATTGTGCAATAATAGCATTATTGCTCAAACAGTTCCAGAGAGTGTTTCCATTTGTAGTTTTAAAAGCTGATTGGCTCTCGGATATCTTTTAGTAGAATAAATATTTTTCAATATTTTCAGAGCTGTATATATGTATATGTGTACATGGTGTGTATATGTGTATGTGTGTATATATATATATATATATATATATATATATATATATATATGCCAGCTACATATAAGCCTGGATAAAACACATATAAATTATTTCTAATATCATTTTAGCTTCATTTTGTACTGATTCCTGCTGGGATGATTATTATCAATTAGAAACTAATAAGCACCCAGCAAGCAGAACACTAGCTGACTGCCATGTAGAATATATGAGAGGCAAAAGACTGTGTGTACAGAGCGCTGAACAAACACTATCCTATACTTCAAAAGTTCATGAGGCACTCACTGTAATGATGGGTATGGTGGTCATGACTGTGGGAAGGAGGTAGTGACCAATGGTGACAGTAGGGATGATAGCGGGCATGGTGGTAATCATACCTGAGGAGGGGGGTCATGGTGATGTAAGGAAGAGAAGAAAGAGTTAAAATGGAGGCAGTGGGAAGGGGAAAGTGACCAGCACAGGGCGATGTGGTCCCTGCAGACCTGGTACTTGAAGTTGAAGTGGACAGAGTAAGATCGTAAATTTCAGGCCAACCTGGGCAACATCATGTGTCAGCAATTAAAGCAGAGACACAGAACACATTTTTTTATATAAAATATTTTTATATAAAATATTTTAACTCCGATAACTCTACCCGAGGACATTGTCACACACAGATTCTCTGGCTGGGCTTTGTTCTCTAGCTCTGACACCTGACCTTTGTGTCTTTACTGGCATGACAAGACCAGCAATGAGCAGGTCATGGGAGCTGACTAGTGGCTCCTTTTCTGGGCTGTCAGTCCACTTGGCTCTGAGCTCCAGTGAGTAATGGAACCTCCCAGCTACTTGTGAGCTTGTCCGGGTTATTTCAGAACATCCGTTCCTTGTCCTCACTTCGCCTCTTACAGGTGACAGCCTCACACCCACAGGGTCATGAAACAAGCATCTAGAAAAGAATAAATGTTTGAAAATTTCTTCTAAGGTGGAGCTATTCTTGAGCTACAGATCAAACACTGCTTGGATGGAATCCAGGCCAGAACAATCTTTGCATATGCGTTTGCATGACTCTAAAGAAACAGCTGCCTCCCTTGAAGTCGGGCCACTCTCTCAGCTACCTGTGCTCATGAATCATTTGAGAGATGCTCTCAGTGTAGGATTAGAGATTTAATTCCTTCCTAGCCCCGACTGAATAATCTGAATCCAATCAGATTGTTCAAATATCTAATTGAACAGTCCCTGGGTGTGGCTACCGTTTTTTTGGACACCAGCCCTACATAACTGATAGGAGCTTGCTTTTGAGTTCAAATCAAAGATTGATTATACTTTCCCCCAAAAAAAAGATTACTGTGAAATCATTTCTACCTTCCTGGTTGTCTTGGTTAGGGTTTTCATTGCTATGAAGAGACACCATGACCAAGGTGACTCTTATAAAGACAAACATTTAATTGGGGCTGGCTTACAGTTTCAGAGATTCAGTCCATTATCATCATGGTAGAAAGCATGGCAGCATCCAGGCAGACTACTCTTTCACACTGGGCAGAGCTTGAGTACTAGGAGTCCTCAAAGATAGCCTACACAGTGGCACACTTCCTCCAACAAGGCCACGCCTATTCCAACAAGGCCACACCTCTTAAAAGTGCCGCTTCCCATGGGCCAAATATAGTCAAACCACCACACTGGCCTATGAGTTCATTCCCCCATGAAATCACGTCTAATGGGATAGTATAACCACCTCTAACAATGCGGCAGACAGCACTAAAGGAATAGGAGAAACCAAACGTGGGAACAGTCTTTGACCAGAGTCAAAGACTGGAATGCTTTGAAGAGAACCCTAGCTCCTATTGCTTTCATTCCTAGCTATTCCGGGGCAGATGGTGCTGTTCTTTTCTTTAACAGTAGATCCAGATAACCCAGAATGACACCCAATACCTATCCATCGTTCCCTACTGATGCCAGCGCCATGAACAGTAAATACGGTCATACTTTGGGTTCTCTGAAAGCCATTCAATGAGATAACACCATTCACTGTCTCATTGCGTTCCCCCAAGCATATGATGGGTAGTTTCATTGAAATACAAGAAAACAGGGCAGTCGTGATGCCTCAGCCAGTAAAAGCTCCTGCCATTCGACCATTGTCCTGTGAGTTCTGTCCCTGGACCCCACAGCGAAAGGGGAGATCCAGTTCCCAAAGGTTATCCCGTGAAACCTGTGGATGCACACAAAGACACACTAAAATTTATTAAACATATTAAAATTTGAATTTATTAAACATTAAAATTTGAACTTAACACAAAAAAGTAAAGGTTCGAAAGTAGGGTCCGAAGGCATTGAGTAGACTCCCAGGATCAAGCCTATAGTAGCGTCAGAGCCCAACACTTGCTGCTGGAGGTCACTTTGCACAGTACTTTAGCTTAGGAAACTCATAAGCTGGAACCCTGACCTCCTCCAGTGGAGGAAATGGTTGTGGAATGGAAGACCTTTGAGGGTGCTCCTGATTGGGTTAGCATCCTTGTACAGGGCCCTAGAGGAGGTGAAGTTAATGTGGGAAGATGCAGTCCATTAGGAAATAGGGCTCATCAGCCCCGGACTCAGCTTGTACCTTGGTCTTAAGCTTCAAACTCCAGAACTGTGAGAAATAAATCCCCATTATTTCTAAGGTACCTGGTCAATGATACTTTGTTACGCTAACCTACAGGGACCAAGAAAGATACTTGAAAAGGAGAAATGTCGGTGTGGGTTCCCTTTGACTCATGATGGGACTACAGCCTGATAATCACATTAAAACCTGAAAATAATTTTACGTCCCTAATACCGCATATGTAGTGTACTGACAGACCCCCTGCCACAGCTTAGCCTGGCACATCTCATGTGCTCACAACACTTGCACTGGCCCACCCTTGAGAAAAGCCATTCAACAAACACAAAACCCTGTGTTATCATAAAGTGTTCAGCATCCCATGTAACTTAATGAATAGTCTATGAAAAGTTAAAATCAGCGGTCCGACGTGTCTCCGCCATTATCTTGCAAGCAGTCAGTGTATGCGAAGGTCATTTCTACCTGGATACATAATGGCTTCACACTACTGTAAAGTCAGAAAGTTAAAATAATAAATCAAATAGTTGTAAATGGCACCATCAGTTATTTTTGGGAAAAAAAAGAATTAAATAATAAAGGACTAGTCTTTTGGTCGGAGTCTGTAAAAGACTGATTTTTGCATTAAGGCTGTGCAGCTTGGAAGCTGTGCCCAGTTCTACCTGGTGTCTGCAGAAAGGACAGTCATTGAGTACACATCCGGAGAATGAGTGAAGATACTTTCAATTCTACAATCTTTTTCTCTCTCTCTTGAAATAAGAGGGAGATGGCCACGTGGATACGAACAATTGCTTCACAAGCATGAGGGCTTGGGTTAGAACCGCAGCAGTCATGCAGAAGGCCAGGCAAGGCCCTCGAATGCCTGGAACCCACCTGTTATGGCAGGAAGAGACAGGAGGGGCGCGCAGGCTCGCTGGCCCCACCCGGGGCAGTGAGAGACGGTATCTGGTGAGCAAGGCAGAGCAGGAGAGCATGGTATCCCTTCTCCGACCTCTGCAATTACAGACATAGGCATATACACAATCAAATGTGACAGACACCACACACACACACCCCATACATACACTCACCACACATACACACACACACACACACACACACACACACACATGCACACACCACAACACACATACCAACACACACCACAACACACACAATACACCACACTCCCCCCACATACACCACACACCACATACATACAAAACA
Organism: Apodemus agrarius; assembly: GCA_964023405.1. Classification (NCBI taxonomy): domain Eukaryota; kingdom Metazoa; phylum Chordata; class Mammalia; order Rodentia; family Muridae; genus Apodemus; species Apodemus agrarius. The sequence continues at coordinate 112,778,908 of OZ030007.1, read as the reverse complement.
CATACACACCACAACACACATACCACAACACACACACTACACACAACACACACACATACAATACCACACACACCACACCACACACCCAAACACACACTTCACACACACCACACACACATACACATATCACACAGCACACACACAGACACATACACACCACACACCACACACCTACACACACACCACACATACACTCACCACACACACATACACACCACACACATCACACATAACTTACACCACACCACACACACAATACACCACACTCCCCTACATATACCACACACTACATACATACAAAACACATACACAACACACACACAAATGCCACACAACACACACACAGCACACCACAACACACACACATACAACACCACACATATAACACCACACCACACACCACACACACCACACCTCACACAAACACTTCACACACACTCACACACATACCACAACATACACACACACCACACACACCACAACACACATACACAAGACACATACCACACACACACACACACAACACAACACACATACACAAGACACATACCACACACACACACATACCACACATACAACAATACACAGCACACACACACAGACACACATACCACACACACCACAACACAACACATTCATTCTTTGAGGGAAGGTCTTGTTGACTCTGGAGCGCACTGATTCAGCTGGACAGACTGGCAATGAGCTCCAGAGCTCGGCCATGGCCTCCAGCCCTGGGCTCCAGGAGCGTGAGGCTATGCTGAACTGCGTATACACAAGTCCTAAGGACTCCTTCAGGACAGAAGCACTCTGCCAACTGTGCCATCCCCCAGGAATGAAAATTTTTAATTTTTTTAAGTTGAAAGTTTTGTTAGGAAGAATTATTATAAAATGTGTTACCATTTGCACAAGGTTATCATCAAAGAAATGAGGAGAAAATAAAAAACGCAACGAGGGTGTATTTTATGACAATAACACTTTATAAAGTTTTTGCGTGAGTACATAACGAGTTGTAGACACATTTCATAACCGATTATAAAGAGAAAAGTTCATAATAGCTGATTTACAACACTGTAGTGTATAAGAACACGGGGCATTAACACAGAATAGAGGCCAAGCGTGGGCTGAGCCGGAGAGCGGTACCCTGTCTCTGTGGTGTTGTGGAGCCTGAGGAGCCTGCATATGCCACATGCTAACGGGCAGATGTTTTCCCGGGTCACATCATGAATTATGAATCCCTTTTGTAGTAGCATCTTAAGTCACAAGGAGAGAACAACTTTTTAACTTTCCAAAAATGTATTTCTCTTCCCTAAGCAGAAGTTGGTGTGAGCAGCAGGGTCTGGAGAGATGGCTCAGCAGTTCACAGAGCCTGTGGAGAACTAGAGTTCAATTCCCAGCACCTATGTCAGGCAACTCAGAGCCGCCTCAAACCCATGCTACACACACACACACACACACACACACACACACACACACACACACATCAATAACATGAAAATAGATCTTTAAAGCCTGAGCAACAGAACTTTTATGTTTGCTGTCTCTGGAAAAGTGGAAAATTGCGCAAAAATATTTGAAAAGAAAGTTAAAGGGTTATACCATAATCAGTGAGTTCAGTAAATGGATTGAATGTCTTGGTTTTCATTTTTATACTGGTTTATGTTTTTGTTTTTTCAATGATCTCTTCTTACCTTGAAGGGTCCTCTCCTCAGTTTCCAGAGATGTCTGAGGGCTATCCTCCATTTGGTGTGTAGAGGGCGCTCTTGTAAAGAAAATACCCTCGCTGAGAGTCAGCTTCCTCTACTCCCCACCCCACCCCACCCCCCCGCAAGAATCTAGGCCAGCTTCCTGCTGTCTTTGTTGCCATGGAGACCACACTCCAGCGAGGGGCAATGGATTCCGTGGTCCCGATTTAGAAACGTGTAACCAGCAGATGCCTTTACTGCCTTTGTTTCAATCTCGGCCCTTGCAGAGCGACTCAGGCCGGAAGCAGGGCCCAGGAAGTCCTTTTTTGTCTGCATGGTTTTGTTTCCTCTGTACACATCTGTCTCCTGAGATGAACGCGCGCGCGGGGATAATGAGCCAGTGGAGAAGAATAGATAATTCTTAGTGAACAGTGAACTCATAGCTAGAAAAAGAAATGTGCTCTCCTCCAGCCAAAGAAACAAATAATTATTTTAAAGGAAAAAAAAAAACAACAATGTTCTTATTAGACAATTGTTTATACTGTTAAAGTTCCATATATATGCTAACTACTCACATAACTGTTTTATTGACTGAAATGTCTGAGACATACATGCCATGGTACAGGTTTCTGTGGATTTGAGAGGACTGATTTTGCTGTAGACTGGTAGTTAAGAGCCTGCATTTGAATTCTAACTGACCTGGATTCGAATTCCTTCTTGTCTTCTATTCCATCCTAGACTGTCTGCTTCATTTACAAATTGGGGTTCATACCACCATAGCGTAATTTAGTGCTCTCATCACTGTGACCGACACATAATCAACCTCTATAGAGAAAACATTGATTTAGGTTCACAGTTGGCGAGGATTCGGTGCCTCGGTGAAGGCTTTGGGATCTCTGACAAGGCTGAGTGTCGGTCACAGTGAGACGGAGGGAAAGCAAACCCAGGGAGATGGGAGGGGCTGAGGGTGCACTGTGCCCTGAGTAACCCAAGGACCTGCCACCGGGTGGGTCATCTGCTGGCATCTGCACTAACTCCCAATAGCACCACGCGGGGAGGCTGTGCTGGCCAGTTTTATGTCAACTCGACCCAAGCTATAGTCACTGAAGAAGAGAGACCCTCAGATAGGAAAGGCTTCCATTAAGAGCTGCAGGCACACCTGTAGGGCGTTTTCTTCTTTGGTGATTGATGTGGGCAGGCACAGTCCACCACCATAATGGGGCTACCCCTGGGCTGGGGGTCCTGGGTTCCATAGGAAAGCAGGCTGAGCAAGCCATGGGGAGCAAGCCAGTTAGTGACTCCCCTCCCTGGCCTCGGCATCAGCCCCTGCCCTGCTCCGGTGACTGCCTTCACTAGCTTTGATGATGAGCTGTCATACAGGACTGTGAGTGCAACATCCCGCCCCCCTCAACGCCATTTGCTTTTGGTCATGGTGTTTCATCACAGCGATAGTCACTCTGCCTAGGACAGAGGCAGTTTCAGTTCAAGCTATAGCGGCCATCTCGCACTTGTCAGTCTGTCTCCTTGACTGTGGGGAAGATTGGATGTGGAGCCGGGCACTCACTAACAGCCCAGGAGACAGTGGGCCAGCCCACAGCACTGTCTCAAATAGAAGCAAGGGCAGTGGCTCTTGCTGCTACAGCACACACACACACACACACACACACACACACACACACACGCATGCGTGCGCATACACGCACATACACATACACACACATACACACATACACACACATACACACACACACACACACACACACATACACACATACACACACACACACACTTACACACACAGAGACTCAATTATCAGGTACAATACATTAAAGGCAATGCAGAAACTGATAAGACAATTTAATTAACGCCTCCAAGTTTCTTATAGCAAGTGAGCTTAGAACTTTGATTTGCTTTCTGTTGCTATGGTGAAACACTGGCCGACGTCAGTTTGGAGAGGAAAGGGCTTATTTAATCTTCCAAATCCTAGATCATAGTCTATCACTGAGGAAAGCAGAAGGTAGAACCGAAGCAGACTATGGAGGAGTGCCGTTCACTGGCTTGGCCTCACGGCTTGCTTGGCTGTCTCTCATACACCCTAGGGTTACCTGGGGCAGTAACTACAGCATGCTGAACCCTCCCACACCAATTATCTATCAAGAAAGTGCAGCACAGACCTACCTACCATCAGACAGGCCAGTCTGATGGAGGTCTCCTTAATTGAGGTTCCTCTTCCCAGAAGACTATAGCTGTGCTAAGTAACAAAACTGTTAAAAAGGAAGTCAGATACCCTGATGCCTGGTCTCCAGCTTGCATCAGCACACTCAATGACTTTTTTATTTAACACACACACACACACACACACACACACACACTTGACAATCATACGCATTTTGAGGTGTTCTAGCTTCCATACTATTCTCATGATGAACAGGATACTTTCTTTGGAGTTAAATTTCCATAGAGTAACCAAAGCACCAGATAAGAACCAAATATCCATGGGCAGAACTTGAGCAGTGTGCCAGAAACAGGTCACGTCCTCTCTGCCTGCATGTGATTCACGGAGAGTCTTGTTTCTAATGCGGGGCATTCCAGTGCGGGTGTTTTCACCAAAAGAATACAAATCTATGGTTCCCACAAATCTAAAAGTTGGTGAAGACAGTGGCACCCCTGAGCTTCTGCAACAGTGGTTCATGCAACTCTTATTATAGCCCCAGATGAGAGTGGACTTGTAAATGAGTCTTCAAAGGTTCAAGCCAGGGTAGACAAAGGGAAGCCAGAGCCAGGGTCCACGTCCCATATTTGTGTTTGTAACGTCTATAAACATGGTACCAATTACCTGGCTCAAATTTATCTTTTATCAAAATAGTAATCTTAAAATCCTGTATCGGGGAGGCAGAGGCAAATGGAGCTAGAGGCCAGCCTGGTCTTACATAGTGAGGTCCGATATCAAGATAAAACAAAAAACAAAAATAAAATAAAAAACAAAACGACAAATTCTTGTTCTGTTAGCAGTTAGGAACATTGGACTTGTTGCGTCTTGCTCAAATCTACTTAGAAAAGAAGCCCGCAGGTGTGGCTAACTAGGAGTGTATAACCATGTTGGCTTCTGCTTTTAAAAATTAATTCATCTGAAGTAGGTTTCTATTTGATTCATACTTATTTTGAAAATAAAGACAACATTTTGGTACTGAGAAGGCTCCTATTAATGGTCATATGTGATTCCTATTCATGGTCCTAAGACATCAAATCCTTAACATGATTGATGTGATCAACCGAGGTACGAAGAGGTTCACAGCTGAGTGGCAGGGCTGGGTTGACATTGAACCCAGGGGGTCATCAGGGCTGTGCTCTTGGGGACTGTACCAGAGGATGCAAGGATAAAGGACCAAAGAAGGCACCACCCAGGGGATACTCTTCTGCCCTGACTGGATTTGATATCTTTATAAACAATACTTACTTCTGGACAGCTGAGAGATAGCAGACAAATCCAGACAGCTCACCTCGGACCTTCGACTAAACCACTAGGAAATTGTGTGGGTTACTTTGGGCAAGTTATTGATTCACAACAAACACTGTGTTGGGAACTGTAGAGATCTTAAGTCTATAGACTAGAAAGGAAGAGAGAAAAAAAACATGGACACATATTCTCTGGGCTATCAAAGAAGTGGTCAGTAAATGTTTATTGAGTGATGCCGACAACGTCAGAAGAAGTGCGTGTCCCTTTGGGTTGGAGGGGCTGGGAAAAGCTTAGACCAAATCTAGGTGAGAATCAATCGTAACAGGGATTTTTATAGGAAAGAAAACACAACAAATAGAAAAGGTTAAGACATTTGTCAGAGAATAAAACAGAGTAGAAACACATTCATGGGGCTGGAGAAATGGCTCAGTGGTTAGGAGCACTGACTGCTCTCCCAAAGGTCCTGAGTTCAAATCCCAGCAACCACATGGTGGCTCACAACCATCTATAATGAGATCTGATGCCCTCTTCTGAGGTGTCTGAAGACAGCTACAGTATATATATATATATGGTATATATATGTGTGTGTGTGTGTGTGTGTGTGTGTGTGTGTGTGTATACATATACATGTTATAAGTGAATAAATCTTTTTTTTAAAAAATGAAACACATTCATTTTAGAACATGAACTCTGTCCGGCCTTCAGTGTTTATCACTCATTAGACACTGGGTCACACCTGGAGACCCAACAGGTTGAGTTGGAGACAGACCTGAGGGCATCGGGAATACCAACTGTGAAAGACAAACCTTAAATTGATGGTTTCTGAGCTATGGAGAGAGAATTTGGAATTTCAGTAGAGAATAGCAAGCTGACAAAATTAAACAGGGTGGAGTGCCGAAAAGGGGGGCGGGGCTTCAGACATCTACAAGAGCTAAATGCCAAGATCCCTGGAGGAGGAGGGACTCTGGGCAGACAGGATGACGGCAGCTCTGAGGAGGAGGGCTGCGGCTGCCTGGCGTTTGGAGTTGTTTCAGGGAATGAAGCCATAGCCAGAGGGAGACTATCGGTAAGAGGATGCTGCCAATGAAACAGGGGGGTCTTGGACATATTCACAGGCTGAGTATGTCTTCTTTCTCACACTTGGTATAGTCCCCTGTAGCATGAAGCATGTTTACCCATAAACGTTAACTCATAGTTTAAAGCTGGTAACCAAACAGAGGTTTGAGTCCATTACGTGTTCAAACGATTAACACTGCATAGATAGAAGATCATAGTATTATGCAGAACTCATTTCACATTTCCCTACTGTCTATAACTCCTTGAGGCCAGAATGCTCAGAAATACCCACCCTGCATTTTCCAAGAGAAAAATGGGGTGTAAGCCACCCCCGTTACTCTTTCCCGTGAGATGGACTACATTTTGACCGCCTCTCAATCAGTGACGGAGTGAGGGAGTGTAGATAACCGAAATCTACCAACTTTGCCCCAATCCACCTTCTGTCTGGATCTCCTTTGCCCTCTGCTCTTTTGTCAGAGTTTCTCATGAGGAATGGCATCGTCTTTTAATTTCGTCTACAGACCTTACTGCCATTGTCCAGTGGGCTGTTGTAGGCAGGGAAGAGGCAAAACGATGCACAGCAGGAACCCCTAGAGGGCCGGGCAGTTCAGCGCTCCCACTGATTCCACCCACCGAAGCTTGAGTGGTAAATGACTACATGGTACTTGACATCGGAATGACTCTTTCCCGTGTCTTCTCTGCCGTGCGATGACAGACACTTTCTCCAGCAGCCACTGTGTTCTTTTCATATTCTTGGAATCCTAGCGTTGGAAGGAACATCAAAAGTTCATCACGTTTCATCTCTCGCTTGCCAGCAGCCTTGTGCTTAAACTGTCCAAGATGGATGGTTTGTTGTCTGCTGTGTTCTTTGAGCTGAGAGCTTGGAGAACAGTCATCATTGGAATGGTGGGAGCCCATTGGCTGCAGCCTACTTAGAACACGTTGTGGCCCCGCTGGTTATCTACCCACTTAGCAAGAACGTGCACACAGGGTTGAATGTGGCTGAAGCTGATATCTAGTAATGAAAATGGGAGAGTATGTAGAAAGGAAGACGTATCTCCTTTAGATCTATATGCAATTTTGTGTATGTGTGTATGAGCACATTTTGTGCATATTTAATACAGATACAGATACAGTACAGAGAGTAACCATTTCTCCTTGAGATCCCTCTATCTTGTTTCCAAGCTTATCAATTAGACTCCACATGCCTCTGCTTCCCCAACATTGGGATTATAAGTGTTCTGCTCTAACTGTCCTTTAAACTTGGGTCCTCGTGCTTGCGTATCAAGAACTTTATAGACGGAACTCTAGTTCCTTAGTCCTCAACCAGAGATTTGAAAGAGAAATCGTAGTGTTCGGCTGCACGGTAGGCCCGTTGAACAGTTACAGCAAAAAAACAAACTGGTACCTAAATATTGTTAGAGAAGCCCGACCCCCTGGGGAGTGGGTGGGCAATCACCCTTCCCTGTGTGTTTCTCAAGTTCTGCAATTTATTTGGTCCGTGGTACTTTGAGACTGCATCTCACTGTGCAGCCCAGGATGGTCTCAAACTCACAATCTCCTTGCTTTAGCCTCTCCAGCACTGCCATTGTAGGTGTGCGCCAAGATGCTTGTTTCTGGGATCTTTTACTGTGACTATCCGCATAAGCCCCAAAAGGGGTATGTGAAGAGACACTGTATGTTTGCTGCCGTGGAAGAAACGGTTCGAGATGCTGGTTCAGGAATGTTGGTTTCCTTCTCTTCTCTTTGGCCTTGGGTATACTTCAACACGTTAAAAATACCTGGAGTTCAGAACAAGGCTTTGAACCTGTCATACTGGATAAACTCTGTGTGGCACTCGGACATAGGACCTACAATTGCACGGGCTCTATCCACTACCCACTCTATAAGGGCGTACTGCACTTTGAGGACTGGTGTTCTGTTTTGCCTGAGCGAGAGTCCATGCCTTGCTCATTTTTGTATGTTTTGTGCCATGAGCTATCTTACATCTAAGAACCATGCATCCATTTAAAAAATAAAAGTATGTATATTAAAGGACGTGCCTTGTAAATGGTTGGATAGATGGCACCCAGACCCACAGAGAAAGTCGGGATGTCAAGGTAAGTAGGTCAGCCTTGGGATAAGAGAGAAAGAGGAGTGATGTGGATCACAAGCTCTGTCATCCATGCTCTGGAGATTTAAATGGCAGAAGAAAAATAAAACCTTTACAGGCATGGGTACATCTGATTCATATTTAATGTTGATCATCAAACCCTTGGAGAAAGTTCCCCTAAAAAATGCAGCAAAGCCATTATTTGGAAATGACACATCTTGAGAGACCCTTGATAGCCCACATGCCATTGCATCTGGGTCAGCAAAGAACGCTATTGTCTCCCAACTCCCTATCACATGTGATAGACATAGTGATGCTACCAAAGCCTGACAAAGACACAAAACCCCAGAGGCACCCACAGCCGAACCGCAGATGGGGGAGACACTAAAGATGACCATGGGGCCTCAGCGTCTCAGTCTCCACATGTATTTGGTGCCAGAGTACCTGGAGGAAAACGACATTCCAAAGGCTATTTTATACAGCTCTGCCCTCCTGAGTTTTGTTGTCAACTGGATACATCTAGTAAGAGGGATCCTCGGTTGAAGAATTGCCTCCATCAGCTTCGCCTGTGGGCACGGCAATGAGGCATTTTCTTCACTGATAATGGATATAAGCAGACCCAGCCCACTGTGGGCAGTGCTAGGTGAGCCTGGCCTGTATAAGAAAGGTAGCTAGCCCGAGCTTGGGAGCAAACGTGTAAGCAGTATTCCACAGTCGCTGTTCCAGTCCCTGCCTTCAAGCCTGTGCCTCGCCTTCCCTTGGTGATGAACTACAGCCCGCACGCCAAATAAAGCCTGTGTCCTCCAAGTTGCTTTTGAGCTGTGTTTTACAGCTACGAACTAGATTCTTAAGATTCTCCCCCACGGTGAAAGGAAATTGGGAATGGATAGAATTCAGCAACATTCCATCATTAGCATAACCCGTGCTCTGAACCAAACACTGTGGGAGCATCTTTAAGCTTGGAAATGACTCATGCCAGCCCCAATGCAGTGCAAAGTGACATTTACCTTAAAGTTCCCATTTGGCAATACGCTGCGTCAAGTCCGGTGAGTTTGTTTTTAAGATAGAATGTCACTGTGGTATTCAGACTGGCCTGGAAGTCAAACTGGTAGTCCTCCACACTCAGCCTCCCTGTGCTTAGAAGACACATGAAACCAAGTCTAGTTTAAAATTTTCTTTCATCTCACAACGAGGGAAGAATGTGATGATGGTCCCAGGCTGTCATCTCAACACTGGGAGGCTGAGTCAGGAGGATGGGGTGTTCAAGGCTAACTTGAGCTATGTAGTGAAATTCAGGGTCAAACAAACAAGCAAGGGGTAAATACATAACTCAGCAGCAGACTGTCTGTCTAATGAGTACACAGCCGCGCACTTGATCCCCGGTGCAGAGGGGGCTGGGGGTGCCAATAGGTTCAGTGTTGGATACGTAGGACAGAAGAACATAGCGTCTCTTTAGTGTTCGTATTCAAACCTCACCAAAACTTCTTTCCCAGCTCTCCCTCTTATAAGGGTTTCTGTTTATTTCAGAATGGGCCTGCAAGATATTATACTATACTATTTTTCTCAGTGGTTGTTGTGAACACGTAATACTGTTAATTACCAACAAAAGCATGTCTGCAGTTAAAACCGAGCACTGACTCTCTTTGCTTTCGGAACTTACATTCAGAAGCTGGCCGGGGAAGGGGTTTGGGGGGAATTGGAAGGGTTGGGGGATGCGGCACTGTTCCGGGGTCTGAATAGCTGAATCCCCAATGTTATGGAAACAAAGAGCTCTTACCTCATAGCCTGTTGATGTTTCCAGTCATAAATGTGACAGTTACCCACCCAGTCGCCTTCTCTGCCTTCCTGCAGACCTGAGACTAACTCGTTCCTTACTGATAACAGATGCACAGCCGAGCCTTTGAAATCCCCCTGTTGATTCCATTAGAGGAAAATGGCTTTTTGGAGAAGTCTACACAGGAGGAGGGGGGAGGTGTCGTGATCCCTGTTGTGTGGACCCCTGGCTGAGTACTATGCTTTTCTCTTGTAGGTGATGTGCCTTCAGGACTTTTTTGGTGACGATGACATTTTTATTGCATGTGGACCAGAGAAGTTCCGTTACCAGGATGATTTCTTGCTAGATGAAAGTGGTAAGAAAAAAAAAAAAGTTCAAAACCAGGGGAAATTTGAGGCAGCTTTTCAAAATGAACTGCACCAGGCCAAGATTATGTCAACTCCAAAGCCACCAAATCAGTTTCAGATCCTCCACTGCCTTGTCTGTCCTATATCTTGAATTTCTTTGATTTTTTTTAAATATAGAAAACAGATGAAATGATAATTGAAAAGGTTAATCCATTTAGAAGAATATATCCTAATGGCTAATTTATAGCCATTTAATAACTGAACTGATGCTTTACGGAGAACCATGGTGTGGATTTCTGCACTTTTAATTACATATTTTCTTAAAGAATTTATAGAGGAAGGATTTGTAACCATAAAGTCACTGACTATTCAGCTTTCATGTGGCTTCCTCTAATCCCCGAGAAAATGGTTTGGTGCCCTTTCTCCCTGAAGTATGTTGGAATTTATGTCATAAGCATCTGTGACGTGTCAGTATTGTAGCTTCCTTCTATTAATGAACTAAATGTGACCCCTGGTGATTGATAAGGAAGAGGAGTTAGTTGATAAAGAGACAGGATCCTTATAAATGGGGAATTTAATGTAAATGTCTATGATTTTCAGAATGATTTATTTTGGGGGTTACTGGGAATCATTTCAGTACTGTCTAGCATCCGGCGTAAGATAATTGCTAAGGATGTCCTTGCCTTGATAATTGTGCTTTTGATCCAATTAGGGGACTGCTACATAGTTACTGACACTTCAAATTCCATCTAATTGAGAAAACCTTTTGAAGTAATAAGTGAATTTTCTGTTGCTACACTGACCAAATAGGTTGACAGTCCTGAGTGCTTAACATAATGGCAGGTTTATCCTATCCTGGTCTCACCCCAGAGCCTCAGTTTCCTACTCGTGATGTAATGACGGAACACATAGAGACATTGTTTCAGCGATGGATCACAGTGGAGTCCCAGGCCAGGACAGTGCTGGCACAGCCTAGCCACAGCATAGCAAACAATTCTATTTTATTAAGTAGTTTATATAATGCTCCTACCACATTATCTCACCTAAGCATATCCTTCTCAAAACATACCCTCACCATTGATGCATATACATATATACATATATACACATATACACATATACACATACACATATACACATATACACATATACACATATACACATATACACATATACATATACACATATACATATATACACATATATACATATATGTGTATATATACACATATATACATTATATATGTGTGTGTGTATATATGTATAAAAGCAATGATATGCACTTAACCATTTACTAATTCATGATGTAGGGAATATGGCCAATGATAACTGCCCTCCTTAGCAAAAACTTGAGGCGCTCAATGGAAGTACATAGAGAGGTACCATGTGACAAGATTTATTTTGGCACAAGGGCCTGACCGGAGGAGGACTTTAGCATCTCTTTCCCTCCAAATCCATTCCATCTTCATAACTGATACACATGTCCTCTCGGGGCAAGGATTTATGCGGGTGCATCACTCCCGAGGCACGCCCAGGGAAGAGAGATCCCACCCTGTTTAAGAATAAAGTGGCTTTGCCATCGCGAGGAACAAGCAATGTTTCCAGTCAGAACGCAGAGCTGACAGCACAGGTTTTGAGAAAAATAAACGGCCTTGACTTTCAATTTAAAGAAAATAGCTGCTTTTGATAGAACGGTCTGGGAAACCAGATGTGCTCTGAAATGAAGGCCACGTGCTGCGCCGATGCGGGGAGCAGCCTGTCGGGTTTGAGCTGGGAGTACCTCTCACTTTCATCTGGCCGTCAGGCTGATTTCAGCCTCGTTTTCTCACCTCGCCCATTCTGGGAAGCCACACGGCTGGCCGGTCCACTGCTGCCGATGTGGTAAGGGGGTGCTCTCAGCCTTGGGCTGCAGCCACCCACAGGCAGGCAGATTTTCTGTGCGGTACAATAGAAAGCTGCCATCAGACAATCTTACCCACTCCCCTCATTATCAGGAGACACGTGGAGGTGTAGCTCAGTAGCAGGGCTCTTCCTTAGCTAAAGAAAAGATAAGTGGGGTCCAGAGAGAAGGGCCAGGGGTCAAAAGCACCAACTCCCTTTTCAGCGGTCCTGAAGTTTGGCTCCCAGCAGTAACCTCATGGCTCACAACCATCTGTAGCTTCAGTTCTGGGGAGCCCAATGCCCTTCTCTGTCCTCCAGGGGCAACAGGGACATACACGGGGCATAGACATACATGGAGGCAAAATACATGTGTAAAAAACATAAATCAATAAAACTATTTTAAAAGAAAACACAAGTGTCCATGTGCTCATACACCTTCACACAGACGTGCACACACATGTATGCATGCACATACACAAGTACACACACACACACACACACACACACACTCATGTAGTCTAACCAGCTTTTGACATGTGAAAGCTCTACAAACCATTTTGTTGAGCTACCAAGTTCTCTGTGTAAGATAAATTTACTGTGTAAAGGGAGATGTCCTCCCCCATTCCAGGAGAAACATGTAGGCTCAGGAGAGGGGAAGGAGAGTAGACTAAAGAAAAGATAACCTAAATTGAGATTTCACTTCCTTAGATGAACTTACCCTGAGTCTAAATTCTCACGTTGACAACTGCAATTTTCCTGGTGCTTGTACAGTGTGTTCTGGGGCTAATGTATTAAAATTTGAATCTTTTTTTATAAATGTGCTGAGTGCGATCTAACCCAGTTCATTTGTACTTACTAAATGGTATCTGAACATTGATGCTATATTTGGGTCAGCTCCCCAGCAAAACTTCCTGAATGATATGGGGTGATGGGTGTGAACAGCTTCATAATTAATATTTCCCTGGTGCAGAGCCATGCTTGATTTAATGGTGGCAGGGAGTGGCTGTGCACAGCAAGGCAATGCTTTTACTTTATCTACAGAAATTAATCCAGCTACTTGTGTGCAGGCAATTAGGAATGATACATCCGCCAAGCACCACTAGCAAGCTCCCAAAGGCATTGCTCAAGGGCTTTGCGATGAAGACGGATGCCAAAACATATATATATATATATATATATATATATATATATATATACATATATATATATAGGTATATATATGTGTGTGTGTATATACATATACATATACATATACATATACATATACATATACATATATATGTATATATATATATATATATATTTCTCAAGGTCACACGAGAGCAGAATCAATATGAAAAGGGAACAGCCAGAGCTTCACATGCTATGCGGGTGCGCTTTCCCGGTTCTAATTCAGAATGTAACCGATTTAGCAGTGCACCATGCATCAAGGGAACATCAGCACCTTCCAGACGGTGGTGGCAGGAGTGCTGTTGAGAGGCCAGCCGGGGCTTGCAGAGCCACCCGTGCAGCAGCTGCTCTCTGATGTAGAAGGAGGACACATAGCGAGAGAAGAAGCCAAGGGAGGTCAACACAGTGTCTTAGATACTGATGGCAAGTCAGCGAGGGTAGCACTTGTTTTCATTGAGAAGGGACAGAGTTTGAGTCTGTGCTCTGTGGTTCAAATGGAAAGAAAAGCCAGGAGAAGCCTGCTCTTAAACAGACTATTCCTGTCTGCAGGTCAGTTTTCTCAGCTGTATGTGAAAATGCCTTTATGTTGACTGCAGGGTTAATGTCAGATGCGTGACTGGGTCCATTTCCTGTGGGCACTGTGGGTCCATATTTCAAGTCTTCTTATTGACATAAGAGAGATGAAACAAAAATTAAATATATTTATGTATATGTATACGTACATTGTATACACATAAATGGTCTTAGAACTAAAGAACGGAACAAATATATTCTAATGGTTTCATGACTGTGTAGTATTCTACTTGAAAAAAAATGTGTCTATGTGTTTTGTTGTCCTGCATGTGTCTGTGCTCCACATGCATGCAGTGCCTGTGGTGGCTTGAAGAGAGCACCAGATCCCCAGGAACTGGTGGTACAGGTAGTTATGAGACTTGTGGGTGCTAAGAACTGAACCTGTGTCCTCTTCAAGAGCTGTCAGTGCTCTTAACTGCTGAGCCGCCTCTCAGCCCTCTGATACTCCTCTTGAGACAGCGTCCAACTATGCAGGCCAGATTGGCCATGAGCTCACTATGGAGCTCAGGATGGCCTTCAACTTGAGATGCTCATGCCTCGGCCTGCGATTATCTGGTACCAGATCAGGCTATAAAAGTTGAAGTACTTTCCTAAGAGCTCTGAAGTGGGTGTGTGTGTGTGTGTGTGTGTGTGTGTGTGTGTGTCTGTGTCTGTGTCTGTGTCTGTGTCTATGTCTGTGTATCTGTGTGTCTTTCAGGACAGGACACTTCCTTAACTTCTCACCAAGGCTCCCATGGAGTCTTGGAACTGTTGGTACATGTTCCTATAACTATTCCATCATGACCACTTTTACGGATTCGTGACTGAATGAGATGACGGAAACTGAAGTAGCTGATAGTCATCACTTTCCACGTCTCTGGGTGCTAACCGGGCTAAAACTGTCAGTATCAGAAACAACACTGAGCTAGTCTTGGAAAGCACAGGCCTTGTCCAAGCCCCAGGTGTGGTGTCTTTGACTCACATCTTCCTCCCTATGCTGTATGTACCACGTCCGCCTGGGCTAAAATGAACATTAAATTAAATGATGTCAAAGCATCCCCAAACAGCCTTCCCCGTTGAAACAAGCCCTTAGAAGATTGCAGCCAGACTCAGGCACATATTTGTTTGTGGGAATTCATTGAATTCAGATGCTACTAAGATTGGCTTTTGTTGTTAGAACCAGAAGGTGGTTTCCATTCTCCTCTCCTCACTTGGTCCCACACTAGATGGGAGGCAGGCCTCCGAGGAGCTCTATTGTTCCCTGCTTGGACTCTCCAAAATATTAAAACAAAGCACAGTTAGAAAAAACAGTAAGACTTTGAAAACTAAGAGTCTTGAGGATTCCAGAGTTTGGAAGCTGTGTGTGTGTGTGTGTGTGTGTGTGTGTGTGTGTGTCTGTGTGTGTGTGTGTGTGTGTGTGTGTGTCTGTGTGTGTCTGTGTGTGTCTGTGTGTGCGTGTGTGTCTGTGTGTCTCTCTGTGTGTGTGCGTGTGTGTGTCTGTGTGTGTCTCTCTCTCTGTGTGTGTGTGTGTGTGTGTGTGTGTGTGTGTGTGTGTGGTGTGTGTACATCCGTGTTGGTTTGTGTTCAAGAGCTCTCTGGTGGCCCCATTGCTCCAGCCTAGACCTTTTGATAATTGGAAACCAAAGAGTCATAGAAAATACTGAGAAAAATGAAGTTTAGATAAAGACCAGGTTTCCCTGTAAAGTGACTTGAAGCTCCTGCTCTCAAAATTCACTACTATTTTTCATTCATTAATTCAACAAACTATTCCATTTATAGACATATTATGCAGCAGGAAGCGTGCCAGGAACAATAACAGTGGGTAGTAAGCCATCAGGCATGATGTCTCATATTAACCTTGAACGGTGCTCACACTTAAAGGTACCAGAGGCTATTCAGCACTGAACTGTGACCCAGAATATTAAGTATCCCTGCTGCTCCTCCTGGGCTTTATACCTTTGGGAGAATATAATGTTCAAATGACTAATGGCTCAGAGCAGACCCACGGTTCCTCATAGCTTTAATTGGGTTATGAGGCTGGTTTGCAGCAAGTCTTGTGGGCAGATTTCTCCCAGATGTACAATTTTCTGTTTCAGAAGTTATTTCTAGGAATGAATAGGCCAGAAAAAATCATCTTCTTAGAGGAGCATGTCAAATCTGGCATGCTCGTTCTTCATTTCCCATCGCCTTGGCTTGTCGAATTCAGCTGGATATTTGAAGTGGAGGATCGGGTCATGTGAGTTCTGAGTAGAAGACATGCTGCTGGTGGACTCTGTCCCCATTTGACTCTTAGCAATTAAATTTATTCTGTTCTTTTATTTTTAATTAGTTAGTTTTGATTTTATGGCGTTTTTTTGGGTTTCTTCTTCTTTCATTTTGTTTTTGAGATGTAGAGAGGAAGAAAGAAGGAACATTACATTGGGTGGGTAGAGAGGTGGGGGAGGGTCTGGGAAGAGATAGGGAAGGGAAAAACATAATATATACATATATAATACACACACATATATATTGTATAAAATGTTTAAATAAAAAGATAAAAGAAAACAGCAAGGTGCTGAAATGTTTCTTGGCCACATGTACCTTTATTGTGAATAGAAATATAGGGTTTCTTGGAGCTTGGTAATCTTGGGATTTAATTGACATCTATGTTGTCAGTTACAGACAGTATAGGATAGAGTGTTGCATTTTGAAGACAAATAAGTCGGGTACAGACTTGTACATTTGCTGCCATGAGAACAATTTCTACACCAGAAACCAGGAGCTAGGGAAACTTCTTTACATTTTTCTTTTCTGTCCCCATGATCGTCTTCTGACTGTACATAGTAACTGAGAGATGCATTGTAAAGATGGAGAATACTTGGGCTGGAGAGATGGCTCAGCGGTTAAGAGTACTGACTGCTCTTCAGAAGGTCTTGAGTTCAAATCCCAGAAACCACAAGGTGGCTGACAACCATCTGTTATGAGATCTGACCCCCTCTTCTGGGGTGTCTGCAGACAGCTACACTGTACTTATATATAATAAATAAGTCTTTTAAAAAAAAGATGGAGAACCTGACATAGCACAATCCCAAGCGTGAAACCATGAAGGATGAGTCTCCATGATCATCTCTCCCCAACCCTACTAGCAGCATCCCTCTGTGAGTGGCAGCCAGAATGTCATACAAGGCCAACCTCACTATGCCCTAGAAAGAATAACTACCTCCTTCTTACTGAATGCAAATTCGGCTTTTCTAGCATGGACTCACTCTCCCAGAGCCTGCCCTTCCAGGTAAGGACTTCCATGCCTGCCCTTATCCATAGCGATCATTTCCCCCAGCCATCAGGAGAATCACTATCACTCGCTATAAAGTTCCATCCTTTTTTTTTCCGTCAGGAAATGCTTCTAAACCCTCCTCCCTCCTCCCCACTCTTTCATTGTCTTGCAGAGGGGAGTCATGACTGCCTGATTGCTCTTATCTTGTCCTCTCATGTTTTGACTTCATCTTCCCAGCATCCCTGTCCCATTGGGCTAGTGGACTGGCTATGTCTCCTCTCTTCCCTCAGCCCACAACCATGCCCACGTTGCTCCTGCCCTGCAGGTGCCTTCATCCATCTCTGCCATCTCTTCCAGTCATGGGGGCTGATTTCCTCTGTCAACCTGCTAAAAATAATCAATGAATTATTATCCAAACTTTCCTTGCTCTGACTCATGGTTTCATATCTTTAAACCTACTGCCACAGTAAACACAAAAGATTATGGGACTGTTTGTATCTGCCCTTCATTGGCCTTCTAGATTTATCGGCTTGCTCCTAAAATACTAAAAATTGTCTGGACTCTTCTAGCTCCAGACAATTCAGAACTGCAAACATGTAGTTTTTATATGACAGACCTTTACAGAGGAACGTCTCCCATGTCTGCAGAATATTCAACAATAGCAAATCCCTTCTCTGTGGGACAACGGTGGAGTCCATGATTTTTCCACATTCTACTTGCTGGTTCCTGCCATGCCTGTTCCCTCCTGGGCTGTGTGAGATGGTGAATGGAACAGATGAAGGGGAGGGAGAGGTGCTGTGGTTCCTAAAACCCCTAGGCTGCCACTGCTTATCAAAAGCCAATTTCCATTTTGGTTGTTTTTAGGGGTTCTTGGGGGACTCACACTGAGAGATTTCAGCCTTCTTTCCTGATGTGTGACATTAAGTGTCTTCCAGATTTGGCTGTCTTCGCCTTAGTTTGTGTTTTCTAAAGCACCCCTTTCCCCATTGGACTCAGACAATATGCCAGGGCAGAATCTAAATGGGCTCCACGCAGACTCAGATCTATCCGATCACCCATTCGTCCCAACCAACAGGCCACCCAGTACAACTGGGTCTGCTTTGCTTCAAAATGTTCAAAGGAAAGTAAGCCATGTTAAAAAACAAAAAACAAAAAAAAATCCCACCCATCCACTTGTACCATTACTGCTGTTCCTAGATAATTCCCATCTAGTGCTTTGTGTCTTCTATGCAAACCTTATGAGGATACAGGAGAGGGTTCCTCTGGTTTGGAATGATGGAGCTCATGTCACAGTTGTCAGAGAACTTTCCCACAAAGGAGTGGACACTAGAGCATTTTCCTAGCGTGTGCAAGAAGACTTCATTGTCCACATCATCAAAAGCCTACATTCAAAAGTAAAGTCCTCCTTGAAGATCCTGTTCCCCCCAAGAGCTTAAGCCTTTGACGTGTATAAAGTGGATACTAAGCCAAAGCCCACATGTGTTGGATGGTACTTTGAAATTTCTGGATTGTGACCAACTCAGAGTTTATTTTGGAAATCTGTTTTTTACTTTCTTGGAGTCTGAGTATAACTTCCATTTTACTATTTTCCTCAATGTGTATGTATGTGTGTGTGAGAGTGTGAGCATGTGTGTACAGGTCTCAACAGAGGCCAGAAGAGGGTGTCAGACCCCTGGGAGCTGGATGTACAGGCAGTTGTGAGCCCCTGACACGGGTGCTGGAGACTGAACTCAGGTCCTCTGCAAGCGCAGCAGTGGTTCTGAACCCCTGGGCCATCTCTCCATCCCGGAAGCTTCCATTTTGAATCTCATATTGTGATTGGCTCCCTCGGCTGCCACATACATAATAATCCAGTAAATAACGCTGCACCTCCACCACTGTGTTGAATATTCTTTTTTTCCTCCTTTATCATTCACTTCTTCGTATCATGTGCCATTTCTGATGTCCCCCTCCTTGAAACTCTGTCCCCTTGAACTTTGCGGGGTTCTGTAGCCTGGTCTTCTGCTCTCTCGCCTGCTTCTGGGCTTCATCCAGCTTTGGTTTTTGCCATATATCCTTGTGACTGTTCCCTGAGACTCATTCTGCATCCTTTTTTTTTTTTTTTTTTTTTTTTTTTTTTTTTACTTAATTACTCTGCTCCTAGCCAAGTTCATCTACTTTAATGGCTTCAGCGATGATAGTGATGGCCCACAATGATGGTGACGAATGGCGGCCAGATGGGAAGCAATGAGCAGAAGCCTTTGAAGTATGTGTAATTTTCCCCATTAGACAATTAAGGAAATTAAGGCTTAGAGATGATAATTTGTCTGAGGCCACACAGCTAGCTAGTAGAGAAGGCAGAGTTCAAACTCAAGTCTATCCACGCTTAACCATGAATCCTTAACCTCTAAATCTACTGACCGCCTCCTAACCTACACCTCTAGCCTTGACTCCCCCCATCAGCTAAACAGCCACATATCCAACTTTCTAGCTGGACTCATCCGAGATTATTCCACAGCCACGGAGACTTCAGTACAACCCACGTGAGATCTAATCACCTGATGGAAGGCCTATCAGCTTGTATCGCTCTTCTGGCTTCCTGGGCAAGTCCCTTGCATCAGAATTGTCAATAGCAAACGTTGGAGAACCAGAACCTGAAACGTGGAGCTGTCCTTCATTACCTCAGACACCCACCCCCTGAAGCCAGGTCTTTGCCCAATCAGCGATACACTGTCAGTGTCTTATATCCTCAGTCTCCTGCTTGGGCTGTTGCAAAGATGTATGAACTTGCTTTTTTAGGTCAATCTTTAAATATTCCACACCTTATTTAGGCAGAATGACTATCCTATGTATTTTTTAAAGATTACAGGACATCTAGACTACTCAGTGCTCTAGGGAAGGTTCTCCCCTGCCCAGCTGCCGCCATCACTTTAAACCCCTCTGCTCTCCAGCCAAGGATTACTTGTTGGTTTCTTCAGTAGGGCCACTTTTCCACACCTCCACCATAGGCCATATTGTCCTACAAATGTGGGGCATTCCTTCTTACTCCACCCAAATCCCTCTTGTCCTCTGACAAAAGTCGCATTCTTTATAAAGCCTTACCTTGTCTCTTTGGCTCATCTCATCTCCTGAGTTCTTATCCTCTGTCCAGCTTCCGGGTTCCATCTCCCTCCCTATCATAACGTTTGGATGATCCTGCCTCACACCACAGACCTTTCTAAAAATGGTGAACATGGTTTATATTCATCACATTCACTTCTCAGGAAAAAAAGTACGAAGAAACTATAGGGTTGTTTTCTAAATAAAATCAGATGAGCTAATTGTTCAAGGTTATTGCATTTGTGTGCTCCAGATACCTAGCTGTCAATACCATCCTAAGATTGTGTGTCTGTGTGTTTGTGTATGCATGTTTGTGTATGTGTGTGTATGAGAGAAAGACAGAGACAGAGAGAGACAGAGAGAGAGACAGAGAGAGATAGATTGAGGAGGAGGGGAAGAAATATGGAGACTCAGGAAGAATTTGAGTGGCATGATTCAGCCCAAGTGTGAACCCATGAGAACCTCACAGCTGTATAAAACCCAGCCCATGGGCAGCAGCAGAAGAAAAGAGCCATACCAAGCTGGAGAGGGTAAGGAATGCATGGGTGCTCCCATCCTCTTATTTAGAAGCTCAGTTCACATGGAGGTGGATGGACAGCTACACTGACTGAGTCCATCTAAGCAAATAGCAATCTCATGCAAAAATCCCTCCACAGATTTTTGCATCCCTCCATAATGTTTAATCTGGATACTCCATGACCCAGGTGAGTTGGCAGAGGAAAAAAAAATAACCATTATTTTCACATAGCTAGTGGCTAACAGAACTAGTAAGAAAACTGAGGATCATAGCTGGCATTTGATTTCACTTAATTATAAGCACCTGCATGCTAGACAGAGGCATCTTTAATCTCCATATCCCACCTTGCCTATAGAGCACAATGAATGTAATAAGAGCCCAAGACATGTTATTTAGATTGATGGATGGACAGAGAAGCTTGTTTCTCTTGTCATTCCGTCGGATGTCTGAGGATAATAGTCCAAACTTTTCCAAAGCTGGGCTTATTTTATTTTTTTGAGATAAGTTCTAGCTATGTAGATCAGGCTGGCCTCAAACTCATAAAGATCCACCTGCCTCTGCCTCCTGAGTGCTGGATTAGAGGCAGCTACCACCATACCTGCCCCATAAAGCTGGGTTTTTCAGCTTTAGACAATGTTCTGATAGTCCCTTCTCGGAAGGCCATCTTTTCATTCCTCTGTAAACCCCATGGTCAGAAGTGATACTTCAAATGAAATTGAAATGATACTTCAAATGCTTTCCCTTCCAGAAATGATATTCCCAATAGAGTGCATCCCGCCATGGAAGCTGATAGGGACAACAAACTTACTTCTGATGCAGGGAAAACAGATTACATTTTCTTTTATTTGTAGCCAAATAACTCAGGTCTATGGAGGAGCTGAGTTCTCTGGGGTTGTCTGATGTGATGTATCTAAATTCTACTTGCTCCATTGCAGATTTGAACTTCCATCCAATGCTTCAACTGTATTTATACCAGAGAACATTTTGTCAATTTTGGTCTTAATTCTGTTCATTCGAGGTTTTTGGGCATTCAAATTATGCCCTTTCCTATACCAACTAAATGATGTTTCCTGGAGTCTGTCTAGATAAACATGGTAACAAGGTGGCTCAGAAGCTTCCAGACAAAAACAAAGAGATTAAAAACTGCAGTCATCCTCACAATCATCCTCACAGTCATCCTCACAGGACTCCTTGTAGGCAGCAATGGCAGGTGACATCAGGCCTAGAGAGTATCTTTGACTGGACCAGTTTCTGACTGCATCTGGGCAGCAAACAGTTCTAAGATAAACTTGGTTACGGTGAGTTTTAAGAAGTATTTTTGATCTGGGAGCAATTCATGAGTGGGACTGTAGCAAGCCAGAAGTGGTGTGGGTACCCACAGAAGGACACGGGGCTGAGGCATGCTTTCATAAGGCTTTCCTGGAAACAATATAAGGAAAGATTTGACTAACTTGGAGGAATCACTTTATCTGTGCCACTCTGTTGGAAAATCTTGGGCTAGAGGGTAGCCATTTGTGATTAGCTTTACGTTGTTGTTGTGGGAAATATTATATATATATATATATATATATATATATATATATATATTCTAACTCAGAACTCCACAATCTCTCCACCCACTTCGCTAGGTTCCCACTGGTGGGTCGCTACCACTCCAACCCCATGCTTCAAATCCCCCACGGCCTTTGTGGTGCACATCTGGCAAACCCACACTTGGCCGCCATACTTTTCTCTCTTGAAACGAGACGAGCTTCTATGTGAAGGAAAATGCAACACAAACTTAGTTCAGAAACAATGGTTGTGCTCAGTCTCTGGGTACAACAACTAAAACCTCATCTTGTAAGCCTTATTAAAATCTGATCTCTCTGGCAGTGAATCCCTGTGGATCCACCATGATACCAGGAAACTCTAGCAGCTAGATCTTACCCATATGCTGTCCCTGTTCCAAAAGGACCTCTCTCCTGCTTCCTCTCTCCCTACATCCAACATGGAAGTCCCGCCTACTCCCCCTGTGATTGGCTCCTTTATTCATTAGAGGATTGGTTCAAAAGAACAGCCCATCCACAGCAAGTTGTAGGATGTACTGGATCTCAACATGCAAGGCAGTTGTCCCTTGAATAGTGGTGCCTCTGTTTCCCCATCACCTACACCCACTAACTCTCCTAGGTCTGCCTCTCTTTGCAAATGCTCCTTCTCAAATTCAAGATCCAAAATATGTGAACACAGAAAAGAATGAAATAAGACCCATATAAATCACCCTTACAAAATCAACTACAATTAGCAGCTGGCACAGTCCCCAAGAGCACTAGCTGCTCTTGCAGAGGACTGGGCTTCAGGTCCCAGAACTCACATGGCAGTTCACAGCCATCTGTACCTCCAGGTTCAGGGCACCCAATGTCCTCTTTTGACCTCCACAGGCTGCTGTATACATACACACACAGGCAAATACTCATACATGTTTAATTAAAATTAAATAAATCTTAGTTTAAAAGAATCAACCCTGATAGACCAAGACCTCTCAGTGTGAAGCCTGAAACCCAAGCTGATAGAAGAAAATCTAGGTAATGCCCTACACAATGCTGATGCTTCTGAATGAGGGGACAACTAAAAAGTTCCTGTGCAACAAAGGAAATGATGGGGCAAGTAAGGAAGGAGCTGACAGCGTGGGAAAGAACCTTTGCCAACTATACACTGTATACAATTGCTTTTGTGAGTACCTGTAGAGGAAGAAAACAGATTCCTTGTTGTACCTTGACCTGACCCATATACACTCCTGAATGGGGGAGTTAGGTATCTCAGGATGTACTTCACAGTAAGGGTGTATATACTTAGTCTTGGCTTCTTTGAAATGTCAGTTCAGTTCACCACACCAGACACATGTTGGAAGTCCACTATCAATTCAGCATTTTGGGGACTTAAAATTTACTTTCAAAAGTTGGTAAAATATGTTCTCATTAAGTATCCAAATCACTTACTCATAATAAATACAATTTTTCCGTGACTGTTCACTGCCTCAGGCTAGTTTTTCTCTCTCAGCAAGTCTTGAAAGTAAACAAGTGGATAGATAAAATGTGTATAAGTGACAAGCACGTGTTTTTGAGGCCTGAACAGAGTGATGGTAAAATTACAAGCCTATCTTTTCTTGGAGACATAAAAAGATTCAAAGAAGAGTTCTGAAGTCTCCTAAGTCCTAGTCAGGAATCTTCATGTGGGGGATGAAGAGATGGCTCAGCCATTAAGATCACTGGCTGCTCTTTAAGAGGACATGGGTTCAGTTCCCAGCAACCACATGGTGGTTCATAACTACCTGTAACTCCAGTTCCAGGAGATCTCATGTCTTCTGTGGGCACTATACTCAAATGGGGTACATACACACATGTAGGCACACACATACATAACATAAAAATGACCTTTACCAGAATCTTTAGGTGTCAGAAGAAGGTGTGAGAAGAAAAGGAGTAAAGGCCAAAGGTGATCTCAGTGGTTGGGGGTGTAACTTACAGATAGATTTATCTCAGTGGTCACTTACGAGAACCAACCAAGACAATGGCCACTTTATATTTACCTGTGGAGACTGCCTGGAAAGGATAGGTTAGATGATATCACTGATAGCTTCTGAATTGATCTTCTGTGGTGAAAACTTCCAGCTTAGCCAAATGTATGTTCCAATATTATTCTTTGTTTAACACGTGGCACCCCGTCAATAGAATTATTCTAAGAATGCCATCTAAGGCAGATTTGTATATTAAGATGTATGGAAAAATGAGCACCTTCACGTTTTTTAAAGTGAGACAATATACTGACCACATGCATTGAGGGTCCCAAATATGAAACTAAGGGTCATATACATGTCTATGCATATAAATATGTAACAGCCTGGTTGACCTAACATTAAGTGAATGCATGTGGGTATCAGGCCAGTGTGATAAGTACAGGCCATATCACAGTACAGGAAGAATCTCACCCATAGAAAGAAAACATCTAATCAGAGATTTACTTAATATGCAAGATCCTAAGCAAATTACATACTGTGTCACAAATCAAGCACCCCAAAGAAGAAAAAAGTAGGGACAGAGAAAAGGAATATAGGAAGGATGGGGGCACTTTAGACAGATATTTGAATTGCTTTAAGAGGGTAATGGAACTAGTCGTGAAGGTCTCTGAAGATGAATGTTCTAGAAGAAACAGTGAGTGCCTGACATATCCCCAAGCAGAACCCTGATGTGGCCGGCAGGCTGAAGTGTTGTATTATAACTCTGAAGCTAAATACCCAGAGTACACACAGGCTTGCCAAGGTTAAGGTCAATGACTTCAAACAAGACTTTTCTCACTATGCGGTTCCAATTTGTGACTCACTGGCTGTAAATTCAGGGGTTCCCACAGATCCCATGGGCGTAATAATATGTTGCATATTCACAGAACTCAGGAAAGTGCTATATTTTTATCCTAAAGGCTATAAATCAGGGCTAGCCAGGTGCCGAGACACATAGAATAGGACAATTTAAAGTATATGAAAGGGTGTTCCACACACAAGGCCTCAATGCTTCCTCCACAAATCAGGATATATCATCCTCCCTGCACACTTCAGTGTTTATCATCCAGGAAGATCAACAAGCTTTGAAGTCTAGAGTTTATATTGAGTTTCATTATATAGCATGGTTGATTACCTCAAAGCCATATGGTTGAAGTCACTGTCTAGCTTTCCTTCATTCATAGAGATTATCACCATGTGTGGTGATTTGAATATGTTTGGCCCATGGGAAAGTACTATTTGGAGGTGTGGCCTTATGGGAGGAAGTGTTGCCTTGTTAGAGGAAGAATGTCACTGTGGAGGCGGGACTTTGAGGTCTCACATATATGCTCGAGTTTGGCCAGTGTGATCCACACCCTCCTGGCTGCCTACAGAAGACCATGCCCTCATGACTGCCTTTGGATCACGATGTAGAACTCTCGGCTCCTCCAGCACCATGTCTGCCTGCAGGCTGCCATGCATGATGATAATCCTCTGGAACTGTGAGCCAGACCTAATTAAATGCTGTCCTTTATAAGAATCGCCTAGGTTGCTTCACAGCAATAAAAACCTAAGACACCATGTGACTCAAAGACCCAACCTTCCAATCCTATGGATAATCTGTGAGAAACCTATTCCAAGTCCCTTCATCAGTCTAAACTTTGGTGTGTTCAGGGGTTAGGGGGAAAGATTGTTTATAGGAAAATTCAAATCGCATAGAAGCTTCTTTGAAATGCCAGAAATTGGTTTTTGTTTCTCCCATTATATACTGTGGGCTCTATCAAGATCTGAGGGAAACCCTGGAAAATTTGATATTCATAATAAGAATCAATAGAGCAGAAGCAATGAATGTATCAAAACTGTGGATCTTGCCTTAGATGACAGCATTCAGGAGGCAGAGGCAGGCACATTTCTATGCATTCAAGGACAGTCTGCTCACGCATCTGAGAAAAACATCTAAGGCAAGGAGGGATAACCACTCTTCCTTGACATGCTGGTCTCAAAAATTTGATTTCTGCGTAAAGCAAGTATGTATACCATTAGCTTTTAGCCCCCTGTGCAAACAGAGAGCTTTACAGTTCAACTATCTGAAAATGGGAGTAGTGCAGTGCCCTCTGGGGTTGTTGTAGAGCCTTATGCTCTAAGCTAAGCTGTGTACATCCCCACCCTTTAGCTAGGACAACTGTAAACTAGCTACATTTGCTCAACAGCATCGTTTATTGTTGGATAATCTTAGAGCTGACTTAACTTCACGTGTGAGGCAGCCAGATGGTAGAGGAGCTTGATGCCTGTCACAGTCAACCAGTGGGTTAGTGTGAGAGCTGGACCCCAAGGCTCTGCCTTCCAGTCCAGCCTCGCTTTCATCATCCAGTCAGCCAAGGGAAATAGAGTCTCAGGAAGTCCTAGAGATGGGTAGGGAGACTGTCATGGTATGATGGCCCTTGATAAATGGCCCTCTCTGAGCTCATGCCCACAGGTGAAATGAAGAAAATCCAGGACCACTCTCCAAGTTTTGTCATGATGATTGTACCAGAGGCATGGGGCAAAATCCATCCTACTAAGCTGTAAAGTGAAGGGCGCATCTTAATGCTTGGCATTACCTCATTTCTTAGAAATATCTTGGTTACACTGAAACTGACTCTAGGTGCTTACTGTGAGCTACTTAAACATTTATCTGAACATGCTACAAAGTGGGGGTAACACTGATGCAGGAGGAAAATCGGTTTCACAGACAGCTCCCAGCAAGAGGCCATCCGCGTTTGGCAGCCCTGCTTAGCAAACCCAGACTGGAAAGTGAAGAAAGAGTTGCATGGCAACCCAAAGTGGAGGGCCCAGAAACTCTAGCACACGACACACTGTTGAGTGGAGTATGACTCATCACGGTCTCCCTGATGCTAAGATTAGAATGGCAAATGTAGCTGTTCCACACCCTGCCCGTGCTCACAGCATCTGTATCTGTAGATTCGACCAACGATGCGAGGTTAGGGGTGGGGGAGGGTGCTGAGTCTCTGACAAACACAATCAATTTTCTTGTCATGGTGTGTTGATCAATACTTCATGACTATTGGCTATGCCTTTGCTCTATATTATAAGTATAATGATTAGATGATTAGAAGTATATAAAGGAGTATTGTAGGCTTTGTCCTTTTTAAGGGATTTGAGCCTGTATGGCTTTTGATATGTGTAGGGGTCTTGGTACCAGTCCTTCATGGATGCTGGGAGGTGACTGCATTCCTCCCCTCTACCCAAGAGAAGGTTATTTACAAACAAGTCTTACTCCCAGCTGCAGCAAAGTAGCTTCCAAGGTCAGTGAAAGCAGCTGGTTCTTAAATGTCAAGCATGGGTAACCTGAGCAGGATGCAGGACACAGCATATGTGTATATTGAATGCACTTTAAAGTCCACATGTTTTTTTGTATGCTGGATGTGGAGCTGCAGTCCATACACATGAACTCATCTTCCAATAAATAAGCCAAGTGAGAGTAATCCAGAATGACAAAACATCCAGAAATATTGTTAAATTAGTGTATGTCTATGAAAACAGACTTTGAAAATGTAAGCAAGCATTTTTTAAATGCATTAAAATGGAGTAAAGTCATTTTGTTAGCCTCGGTTGTAACACAAGGGGAAAAATGTACTGCAGCATACAAAACAAAGAAAGAAAACACAACAGAGCCAGCCTTCCTCCAGTCTGATCGATAGCATTATTTTTAAATGCTCATGGGTTGTTTCTCCGGGACAGACATTGTGTGTTGAGGAGAGGACATCACATAGGTCTGCCACTTTGCTTTAACATGCTGAGAGCATTAGCATATTTCTAACTGTCTTTTAAGTGCATTGCTGTTAATTATAACTGCTCATATTTGGCTTGGAGCCAGCAGCTACAAAGCCTGAATAAATTATTTAGAGTGATAACAATTCTATTGCCCAAGAACCTCTACCAGGCAATTAGAGAAGAAAGCCTCTGAACAGTCCTCACATCTTTCTCTCTCTTTTTCCACCACTCCTTATTCATGAAGGGTGGGATGAGAGGCAAGCCATAGCATTGGCTGAGTTCACCAACTGGTACAGGAAAAACTGTATTCTAGAACCATTTGGTCACTTTTAGATATTTAGTAAATTATTGCCCAGCAATTGCTCAGCTATGCTGGATGATTCCAAAAACAGCAACTCGACTTGAGGTTACCACTACTTTTCTATAAAGAAGACGACAGTGAGATCTAGGCTTTATGGTCTCCATGGCTACTCAACTATCCTGTAGTGCGAATCAGCTTCAACAACAGGTAAATCCAGCTCTATCTACCAGAAGAGGCAACTGTCTTAGTGTGACCTGCCTGCTGGTTATAGTCTGATGAGTCCTAATTTGGAATCATTGGTTCTATTTTAGTCTATCTATCTATCTATCTATCTATCTATCTATCCACCCATCTTATGTCTTCCTGTCACCTGTCTATTAATCTCTCCCAAACATAGCCATATGGATGCTGGAACCCAGACAACTGGTACAGCAAGAGCTAGCCTCTTTTGCTAATTTTTTTTTAAAATCATGTGTGCGCATGCAGGTGCATGTGTGCGCAATAGAGGGCAGTTCAGTTATCCCAGGTGCCCTCTATAATCACCGGATTCCTGTCATTTTGTTTCCTGTTGCTGAGATAAGATACCCTAGAAAAAGCAACTCAAGAGTTTGTTTAACTCACAATTCCAGGTTCAAGTCCACTAAAGCAGACGAGTCAAGACACTAAGAACATGAAGCAGCTAGCCACATCCACAGTCAAGGATAGTTTGCTTTCTCCACTCCTAAACAGTTCAGGATTCTCTGCCTAGATACTGCCTGCTGTGAGGCCTTCCCACTTCAATTAAAATAATCAAAATAATTTCCAAAGACACACCACCCTGACCCAGATAATTCCCCATTGAGACTCCCTAGATTGTGTCAAATTGACAAAACTACTTACTACACACTCTCCAATGTATTTTTTGAGGGATTCCCTCACCGAACCTAGAGCTCAACAAATCAACTATACTTGTTGATGCAAGCCCCAAAGGTTTGTCTGTCTCTGAATCTACAGGGCTGACACTAAAGAGATATGGTGTCTTGGGCTTTTACTGCTGTGAACAGACACCATAACCAAGGCAACTCTTAAAAAGGACAACATTTAATTGGGGCTGGCTTCAAGGTTCAGGTTCAAAGGTTCGGTTCATTATCAAGGTGGGAGCATGGCAGCATCCAGGCGAGCATGGCACAGGAGGAGCTGGGAGTTCTACATCTGAAGGCTATTAGGAGAAGAATAGCTTCCAGGCAGCTAGGATGAGGGTAATAAAAGCCCACATCAATAATGACACACCTACTTCAACAGGGTAACCCTACTCGAGCAAAGCCACACCTCCTAATAATACCACTTTCTGGACCTAGCATATACAAACCATCACAAATAGCTTCTATTACCTGGTGTTTTTAACACGGGTGCTTGGGGTAGAACAAGTTCTCATGCTGGTAAGGACAAGTTATGTCACCAACTGACCCATCTCCCCAGCCTCCGCCGCCGCCCTCCCCCCGTTTTTTTTTTTTTTTTTTTACAAAGTTTTACAGTTTTCTCTTGGGTTGTCTGAGACAATCATTCTAGAAAGAATAAGAAAGAAAGGAAAGACTAAAGGGAGGGATGAGAAAAAGGAAAAGATGAAAGAGTTGTAACATCTTAACATTTTTCTCCCATCCAAATAAGACTTCAGACTTCAGATCTGCCATTTAGATGTGGAGGTCTTAAGATAAAGAGACCACACGTACCAAGGACCTTTAAGACTATGTTGGAGACCTGACGGATACTATTTGGAGAAGAAATTGAGGTCAGAGGCAGTTCAGCTGTGACACATAAATAAATAGTGGCTGCTCCCAGCTGCTATCCTAGCTTCCTTAGGAGTGCCCTCTGTCCTCCACAGTTCCCCCTTCCCTGGAACAGGTGATGTTAGGTCAGACATTAGTTCTGCCTTTGTCTCTCAGTGTCTCAAGGGTGTTAGCATCAAAATACCACGGATTTGCTGTAACATCCCCAGAGAAGAATCTTTTCTTCCTTCCTGGGCATTCTCCACAGAATTAGTCACTTTGCAGAACAGGAAGGAGGCTTACACCTAACACCTTGATTTCAGCAATCCTAGTAGAAAGAAGCACACAGCACGGACGTTGCGTTACTCCTGCTACTGTTGCTCTCGTCCTTTATTGAACACTGCATATGGCCTGCCACGTGACAGCCAGCGTGTGCGCCTGCACTTGATACAGAGCTAGTTAGCTTTCCCAAGGTGTCTGAAAACGATAATGTGACCTCGCATACTGCATGTGTCGAGCATGGCAGGAACAGAATGTGAACTGTGATCTGCAGGTCAGGAGCCGCACTGTCTTTGGCTTGAAGCTGTCTCTTACTGGGGCCAACTGGAGCTCCTGGTGATTGAAAAATTGGCCAAGATGCACATTACACAGCTTTTTAATTAATATGA
Source organism: Apodemus agrarius (assembly GCA_964023405.1). Lineage (NCBI taxonomy): Eukaryota > Metazoa > Chordata > Mammalia > Rodentia > Muridae > Apodemus > Apodemus agrarius. The sequence continues at coordinate 112,748,050 of OZ030007.1, read as the reverse complement.
AAGTGTGGACTCTGTGTAGTTGTTATTGCCGGGGATTGTTCTTTCTGTTGTTGATGGCAGAAGAGTACACAGAGACTTTCTGGAAATTTATCTCACTGCCCTTTTCCAAAATACAGCCTGGGGCTCTGCATCCTGCTCACTGATGCCGCGTCACTGATGAATCAGCGGACTGAGCCAGCATGTGTCCTTTATGGTTGTGCCACCAGCTGTGTCATTTGACTTGTAGCGTCTTTACCCCTCACCGATGTCTCATGAGAGGTTCAACACCCACAGGGCTCAAGGTCTCCTGCTTCAGACTGTCCCTCCAGCCTAGGGCAGCCCACCAAAGCCCTGGCTTCTTCCTGGTGACTCAGACACCTTTTGCACAGTTTAGGGGCAGTGGCACAATAGTAAGGCTGGTTATATCTGAGTCTGTTCCAGAGTTCACTGGGGATCTGATTCCTTCTGAACCAAACCAGACCCTTAGCAGACAGACCACTTAAACACTCTCATGCATCCTGAGACCCTGAGGTCCATGTCGAGGTGGGTTCTTGTATCAGTTTTTCTTTTTCTGCAACTAGTGCTGAACATCATGTCTTCTCTGCCCCAGATCTTCCTCACTCTTTCACAGGCAAGCAACCTCAGAGAGCCATTGCTCTAATCCCTTGAGATAGAAGCGGCAAAGCCGAGTCTTTTTCAGGTCTGTCTTCAGTGAGATGGGCTCCGATTTCTAGAGTCAAGGTGTTCCAGCCCACTGCTGCTTGCTGCACAGTTCCCAGAAGGCAGCTGTCCAGTGTTTTTTGCTCACTCGGGTCTAAATGGATTTCCTCTGTTATTCTTACCACATCTGGGACTGTGGGGATCAGTTCAGATTTATTCTCACTATAGGGTACAGCGGACTGCTCACTGGGCTCTTGAACGTCTCGGGTTCTTTGGGGCATCGTTGCTTTTGCTCCCGCCACGCCAGCCTTATGGATGTCCCGCGGATCACCGAGTCCCAGCGCTGATACTTCAGCTCTTGCTTTTGTCTCAGCATCTGCTTCCTCGCCTCTTCCACTCTGTAATAATCTTGAGCAAGTTGTTCTAATTTCTTCCATAACTTCTGGTTCTCTCTGTTGATGGCAGGGTTGATCTTAGGCTCACTCTCCTTTGCCACTGAAAACTCCCAGGCCTGGATCTTCTCCTGGGCTGAATTTGGCTTTGGCTCTCCTCCCATCGGCACCGGCGGCAGAACTTCCTGCTCATTTAACGCCATTTGCCCAATCAGCGTCTCCAGGGAGCGCTCAGGGTCGATGTGGTTCATTTTGCCCTGGAACTGAAGGTGTGCCATTTGCTTCATGTATCCCGGGGCCACGCAGCACTTCCGTGGCTTCTTGTGTTGGTTATGTTTTTTGATCAGGCATGCTAGGAAGGAGTTTTCAGGCTGAACCTTTGGCTCCTGGGGCTGCCTGGTGTCCTCCAGCTGCTCCAGGGCTGCCTGAGTTTCGGTCATGTTTTTACACGGCTTCCGAGTTGGCCCCACTTCTGCCTTGGGGTACTGCATTGACGCCCGTGACTGAGAATACTTACCTACACTAGTTACATATGGGGGCAATGGAACGGGACGTCTGCGGTCCTCAGCCACCACGTTCCTTGAATATGAACACTCACTATGGCCCCTCCGAAGTGTATGGGCGGCTACTGCCGAAGTATTAAGGCTGGGGTTAAGATTTTTTCTCTTCCCAGCCATGTTTTGAAGCATCCGACGTTTACCTATCTGGTAGTAAACATGAGTTAGGTCATCCCAGCTAGTCTGGTGCTCATTCAGTCCTGCCTGGCTCTCTTGGAAGTGGTAAGGCACCGTAGTTCTGGCTGGGGCAACCAGAAACCTTTTCATTTCCTCCACCATTAAATAAGCACTTACAGCTGGATGTACAACTCGGACTCCGGGTCTTTGGGAGTTCATAGTTGCTTTCTGAGTTGTGGAAGTCCTGCGCTCAGAATCTTGCCTCCTCTCACCCTCCTAGGACTATGACTTTGCCCTTCTTAGAACTCATTCTACATAGGTCAGGTCCCACTGTTTGGCTCTCTATTGTTTCTCTTTGCATGTGTCTAGTATTCCTAACTTTGCAGCCAGCTCGCTCTAGGTTCTGGTTTTTATAGTCCATCATTGCTGGAGGTTTGGAACCAAATGAATTCTTTGGAGTCATAATAATACTCTGGAATGTTGGCCAGCCAACAATCTATACTCTCTAGCCCTATGCCGTCTCTATGGTGCGGTGGGTGGGGCCATCTTCCACTTCCTGTAATGATTTTGGAAATGATGTCATCTGGGAAATGCACCTTTGTACAGGTAATATGCATAGCAGAGTAAAGGCATAGCACCCTCCAGCAACAGATTGCTAGTAAACAACAGAAAGTCAGAAGGAAGGGAACTGTAGTGTCCAGGGCAGTGGCTTCCCAGATACCTTGCCTGACCCAAAGCCTGAGACCCTAGTTGGAATCTATTAGATGTGTCTTTCTACATGCTTAGTGCCACTCACCACATTATCCTGCATTATTTTTTTCTGACGAAATTTAAGATTCTTGGTGGGCAGGACTTTCATCTAGAGCAGTGGCTCTCAACCCTCCTAATGCTGAAACCCTTTAATACAGTTCCTCATGTTGTGCTGACAAACATACAGCATGAAAGTACAAGTGTGACAATCTGGGGAAAGGAAGATGGCAGAGAGGTGATGGAACAGTGGAGTAAATATGACTGAAAGTTCAGCATATACTTGAATACAAAGGTTATGAAACCCATCTCTGTGTATCATGAATACATACCAATAAAATTCAAAACAGTAAAAACACAAAATGAATAAATGGAAGGAAACAAACTAAAAGAGAGGCCAAAGCTGTGTTCTAGGACATAGAAATTGCTACTGGACGTGCAACTCTGGAGCGGGTTGGCATGGCTTTGCCGTTGGTCTCTGTAGTCTTTCTTGGGTTAGTTGGGTGATTATATGAACTTGGGTGGTAATTTGAGCTTGGGTCCTATGGATGAGAAAGGATCCATTCCTCTGTTGAGGGACATCTGGGTTCTTTCCAGCTTCTGGCTATTATATATAAGGCTGCTATGAACATAGTGGAGCATGTATCCTTATTGCATGCTGGTGAATCTTCTGGGTATATTCCCAGGAGTGGTATGGCTGGGTCCTCCGGAAGTATCACGCCCAGTTTTCTGAGGAACCGCCATACTGATTTCCAGAGTGGTTGTACCCAGAGGCAGTATTCTCTTTATACTTTCTGGCCACGGGAACCCAAGCTAGTCCCCTCCTGACTCCTGTACTGACACTAAGATGGACCCAAAAGGAATCTTTCCCCTCCCCCAGGTCATTAATGTCAGGTATTCTATCACAGTGAGAACACCAACAGATTGGCTCATGAGAACATTTTTTTACTCATGTTAGTGTTATATCTTTTTCATTGAACCAATGCTGTGAGGGCCATAACTTTTTTTTTCTTCTGTTGTAACCTCAGTGAATTTATGAATGTGAGAAATTTGGAGTATAGCCTGGTGTCACTTAATATAAATTGTTACCATTATCATCTTCATTTTCTTTATTCCCAACCCCTAACCACCTCAGTGTTCCCTGTCATACGCTTTTCCAAGCCTATCATCCCTGTTTAATTAGATGCATGGCATATTGTAAGATGTAGTTATTTAAATCTCTATCTGTCATCAAGCTATGCCCTGTATGTCAGAACTCATATTTCTGTTACCGTGTTTCAAGATCTCAAAGTTGTGCCTAGCATATTAAGCAATCATTAAATCTTAGTCAAACAAACAAACAAACAACAAACAAAAAACAGTTGTAACACAATGAGTTTCGAAGTTCCCTGTGATGACAATCAGCTTGAGGTCACTTCCTATGATATAGCTTGCCCCCTTGACATTCTATGCCTTTGCTGAAGTATCTAACCATTCCAAGCTCATTTACTCATTAGGGCTATCATATAGTGGAAACACACACACACACACACACACACACACACACACACAGCATTTAGGCAGAGTCCTCTACTCACATTCATGCTGAATGTGCGTTAGCATCCTGACAACCCCCCCTTTACACCCACTACTGAAATTCCAGTGTATACAAAGAAGGGGATACATGCAGTTGTGTTCTTTACCCATTGAAAAGTGACTCTGTGTGTCCTCATGGCCACGTTGCACACAGACAAAAGTTTTAGTTCTATCAGACAACTGAAGAACAGACTCAAAATCAAGATATGACCTTCAGCTAGCACATGCTTCTGTAGCTGTAAGATGGTCAGCCAATCTCTAGTCACCACTTGCCGAATGCTCTGCTCCAAGCATGGTCTAAGCCTGCGGAGAGAGGGTCCCTTTCTTCAAGGTATCTGTGGGTAAAGGGAGGTGACAAACGGCAGAGGCCTGAAACAAGTTATTATCACACTGAAAAATATCCAGCAGTTATCCACCGTGTCCAAGTCTGTGAGATTCTAGTACCTACTGCTTATGTCATAAAGTGTGGTTTATACGTCCAGTCACTTTTTTCATACCTATCTTAAGGGAGAGGGTTTGACATTAAAATATGATTCAGTACAAGTCATAATTTATACACTACCGCCCTAGTTGGGTATGATTTGAAGACAGAGCAAGGTTTCTTCCTTGGATTAACTTTCTGATTATGCGGAGTTCATCTTCATCGAGGATTTGGGGACCATTCGGGAGGGTGACCCCTGTATGTCTCTATCCATTTATACCTAAATTTTAAAAAGAATGTTTCTGATACAGCTATCTGCCTGTGTCTTTGACAGATTCACTCCTGCTCTCTGGTCTGGCTCCATCCCTCTTTACAGTTATCAGTGCCAACTGTGCGGCTTCTCAAATGTCTCCGGGGCCTTCTTTTGTTCCCTGACTACTGAGGGCACTTAAGTGATCTTAGTTCCACTGCTGGTTCATTGTACAGATGTTTGTTGAGCATCTACTCTGGCCGGTTCCAACTGCTGCACATATCGTACAAAACAGCCTCGGTCATTGCCTGGTGGACCAGCCGTCAGCTCTAGTGTGAGGTTATGCAGACATTGAGAAACAGCAATGCTCTATGCTGGGAAGAAGGAAGTGCAGGGGGTTGGGAACCCATGCACCGTGACTCTACGGTGTCAATGTCGGAAAGGCTTCTCACCGGGAAGCTGATTCTAAGCTGGAAAACCTATGGGAACAGGAGGTGTTAACCAGGCCACTGAGGTGGGACTCAGCGGGGTGTGAGTGTAGGTGTGGCATCCTGTCAGGGTGGATGTGGGATACGAGGAAGGTGACTTTATTGAGAGAAACACATTCTTGAATACCGGCCTGTGAAGGGACTGAGAGAAACCCAGAATCGACAAGAAGGAGGAAAATGGCACCAAGAGGCGAGGCATGTGTATGTGTGTGTTGGGGTGGTGACAAGCTGCTGTAAGGACTTGGAATATCCTGGAGCTAAGGGGAACATATGACATGATCCCATGAACATTTTTGAAAAAGATCTCTTTGAAGAGAGAGCTAAGAGTTGGTTAGGGGAACCCAAGGGGGTGTGGAAGGTGGTAGTTGAAACAGTCATAGAGGTGCTGGTAACATGCTTTGGATAGCTGGCTGCAGGACAGATGTTAGTGAATAGAATTAAACATCTGCAAAGAGAGATTGGTGTCAAGGTGCCTTAGTGAATGTGGTATGGGCAGTGTAGCCATGCCTGAGGGATGACAGGCACTCTCCTCACTTGCCTCTCATTGGATGATACTGGTGCACGGTGTACCAAGAACACAAGTGGAGGAGGGGGTTGGGGGAGGGAGTGGGAGCAAGATACAGTCACCTTTTGTACTGGGTGGAGAGCACCAGGAGCAGATGTCCTGACATCCCTCCTTCTGACTCCTCCTGTCTCAGTTCTTTCTAAACTGGACCAGAATCACATTCAGAAAACTTTCAGCCAACTGGTGCTGCTTTCTCTGAACTCAGTCTTGTCTCTTATGGACCTTTCTGTAAAGGCCACAGGCTTTCTCCATCATCCCTAACCTGGATTATAGAGATTATAGGCCCCTTCCCTCCCACTTCAAGCCTCTTTCCTTAGGAATTCTACCAACTTTTCCTACAGTTAATATATTTGTTCTTGCTACTCATAGTATAGTTGGAGCACACACTACTCGGGGTTGTGAGGCTTTAGGCCTTTTGCCTGTCATATTTATATATTGTCTTAGTTGGGTCATATTCAAATATTGTCTTAGTTGATTCATATTTATATACCTTAGTTGGGTCTCTGTTGCTGTGATAAAGGGTTTATTTCACATTACACGTTATACTCTTGAGAGAAGTCAGGGCAGGAACATGGAGGTAGAAACTGAAGCAGAGACTACCATGATTCTGCTTGCTGGCTTGTTCTCCATGACTTGTTCAGCCTGCTTTCTTATACAAGCCGGGACCACCTGTCTAGGGATGGCACCATCCACAATTGGCTGGACCCTCCAACATTAATCACCAATCAAGAGAGTGATTAATAGTCTTGCCTAAAGGACAATCTGACGGGAGCATTACTCAGACAATTCTACCTTGACCTAACTGGACAAAAGTCAACACACATATTCTCATACACTTTAGGTAGTTGACCCTTGTCTCATGCGCTGTGCTTAGTTATTTTGTATGACCAAAGCCTGGACATGTGACAGTAGGTTGGTAGAGTGCCAGACTCCACTGATGGGCTGGTGGAGTGTGGTGTCAGCTGTATAGCACTAAATATAGTTGCAGACTGTGGTAGTTGGAATATTCTTGGTCTAGGGAGTGGCATTATTAGGAGTGGTCTTGTTGGAGGAAATGTCACTATGGGGATGAGCTTTGAGAGACCTTCCTCCTAGCTGCTGGAAGCCAGTCTTCTCCCATTTGCCTTTGGAACAAGAGGCAGAGCTCTCAGCTCCTCCAGAGCCATGCCTGCCTGCATGCTGTCATGTTTCCTGCCTTGATGTTAATGGATTGAACCTCCGAACCTAATTAAATGTTGTGCTTTATAAGCGTTGCCTTGGTCATGGTGTCCCTTCACAGCAATGGAAACCCTAACCAAGATGCAGACGTAATGAAATAGCCACCCATGCCTGTATCTGCAGTCATTCATCCATTACAGGATATGCGATGTGTCATTTATGTGGCGCACAATAACAAAGAGTAAAGTGTTATAAAGCTTGAAATGGCACAAGGACATGTGGAATGCAATGGTTTATGAAAGCCAATCACATAAGGCTAGAAAAATATTGTTACTAATTAGTAGGTGTGTTCTGTACCTTCCAGGCTGTGTGCTAAGGACTTTCCTTGGGTGAAGTGATGATGTCCCCACTGTACCCAGTGTCTAGCCTGTGTCGCTCAAAGGCCCATCCTCTTAACAATCCAACCGTAGGAATGGAGTGGTCTTCAAAATGACTTGGGCTCCTTAGGGGTCAAACATGAGCCTCAGGGTATACAACTGGAAGGCCAGCCCTTTCTATCTGCCAGAGCAACCAAATGGCATCTGTCTATGTATTTGGCTCTGAAGAAGATTTGAACCAAGAATTCTCTACTTAAGAAAGAATTGAATTGCTGGAGCCAAAGATTTTTAACTCTGTGGGACGCTGAAGCTGTAAAAATTAGTGTCAACCCTGCTGTAAATGTTGTGATCCTTCAGAAGTCTGCCCAAGACAAAGACAGGGCTACAACTCGAGAGAGAATTTACTTTCAATATACAATATATTGTACATGTGTATGCTTGCATGAATTTATGTGCAGCACATGCATGCAATGCCCATAGATGCCAGAAGAGGGCACAAGGTCCCCTGCACCTGAAGTTACAGATGGAGTTAATGAGACAGTACTGAAAACAGAACCCTGATTCTCTCCAAGAGCAGTTAGTGCTCATAACAGCTGAACTGTCCCCTCCAGGCCCCAGGAGACCTGCCCTGCCCTTTGACAAATTAGAAGTAAGCTAATTAGTAGAATGTGAGAATGTGTGGTAGGTTGTCACCTTTTTAGAATGCTTTTGTGGATTTCTTCACAAAGCCTTGCAACTTCCTGTGAGAGAAGTAAGGCTTCTCATTGTTAACATTGTTCTTACAGTGTCTGTCATATGTCAGTCACTCAGCATGGCAAAGTGTCTGGCTTTGTACTGTGGTCCTGTCTTGCTCGGTGCTCTATCTTCAGTGTCTACTACATCCTGGTTACTGTCTCAGCTAAGGGTTTGGTTTGCTATGAAGAGACACCATGGCTAAGACAATTCTTATGAAGGCAAACATTTAATTGGGGCTGACTTAGAGATTTGGAGGTTTAGTCCATTGTCATGGCAGGATGCAGGCAGACAGTGCTAGAGAGGTGGCTGAAAGCAGCCAAAAGGACTCTCTTCTGCAGGCAGCCAGGAGGGGACTCTTTTCTGCACTAGGTGGAGCTTGATCAGAGGAGCCCTCAAATCCCACCTACACCGTGACACACTTCCTCCAAAAAGGCCACACCTATTTTCACAAGGCCACACCTCCTAATAGTACTACTTCACATGGGCCAAGCATATTCAAATGACCGCAGTTACCCAACGAGTACATGTTGGTTAAATTAAAAGATTCAAAGGAAGTGAAAGCATCTGGATCTGAGCCCCTTAACACCAGGAATGGATTACAGTCCACTCTGACTTTTTTTTTTTAAGACAAAAGAAGTTTATTGAAAGCCATTAGAACAAGACCATTGGAAATTGATGGTTTTATGTTTGATCTCACTCTGTGTTTCATGGTTGGAATGTTATTCTCTAATATATATATTCATTCTTGAAAACCCTCATCACACAACTCTGTAGCCCTCCAAATTTCAGGTTTGAATCTAGTCAGTATCTTAGATGGAATATCTGTGAGCTGTTATCTGTAATGCCCATAGATTCCTTTTATTGCAAACCATGATGCTGCTATTTTGACTTAACTTCAAGCACTTTGGTTCCTTGAGGTAACATCTTGCTGTGGGTCCCTTAGCCACCACAGATCTTGACGCACTTGACCCAGCAGCCTCTTGAGCGCTAGGTTAAAAGATATGAGCCACCATAGAGGGAGGGCCCTTGATACACACGATAAACTATACCTTGGTTTTTTTTTTAAAGAATATATTTATTTTAAGTTTACTGTGTAATGCATTTGCAAAAGAAGAAAAAAAAGGCTTGTGTTGTACATTAGTTAATGTGGGAATACACAGACTAGATTATTGTTTTCTCTCTACTTGGAAGGTTCTACATTCTGGTAAGCTTCTTAAAAGCTAAGTAGCCATTAAGAGAAGAGAACACGGTTGGTTAGAGGGGTTGACTGTGGTCTCTGCCCATTCTGTCTCACCCTTTTACAGTTTCCCTGAATTCTGAATAAAGCACGAGTATTCGGCCAATAGCGCGGTGGTCTTTAGCAGCTGGAGACTGCCTGCGCTGATGCGCTGGTCTCTGGTAACGCTTTCTCAGGATAACTAGTGGTTTAAGAAATGCCTCGTTGCCATGACACCACATTCATGCAGGTGGGAGCCATGCAGCTGGGTTTCAAATTAAGTCAATAACCAGCTATAAGTGTTCATTTTCTCTTTGTTGTCAAGATTTCTTTTTCAATTAAAACAAAAAAGTTCATGACAAGAAAAACACTGGGTCTGCCCCAGGCTGAGTTGCTTTCTGTTTTGCATTGTTTCCCCTCAAAGCTGAGTTTTCCACCTTGGAAGTTAAGTCCCTGCCAGGGTCATCTGAAAGCATCTGCCTCGGGAGGGCTATGTAGTGCAGATCTGGGTAACAACTTGAACAGTAGTATCCTGACCGCAGGAAGTAAAGATTCAGGGCCCTAATAGCAACAGCAAAGATAATGAAACAACCCAAGTCCCGCATCCATCACATGCAATCTCTTTTTTTAATATTTGAAATTATAAAGAGGAGAGAGTAGCTACCAGCCCCTACCCTCCAACTACAAAAAAGGCCTCTGTAGTAAAAGACAGGCTAACAAGAGAAACACACATACATGGCTTCAAATAAGGTCTAGGTGACTGGAGAGTTTTCAAAAAGAAGATCCAAAGAAATGGTTGGACTTTTGTGCTGGCTTTTTTGTTTGTTTTGCGTGAGCTGGAGTTGTCTGGGAAGAAGAATCTTAATGGGGAAAAAATCGCATTAGCTGTCCCACAGGCAAATCAAAAGGGTTCTTTCTTGATTAATGATTGATGTGGGAGAAAACATCCCACGGGGGACAGTGGGGCGTGTCATCCCTGGGTAAGCAGTCCTTGGTTGTGTGTGCTGGGAAAGCCATGGGGCACGAGCCAGGAAGGAGCACTGCTGTGTTCCTGCCCCCAGATTTCTGCCCTGAGTTCTGTCCTGACTTCCCTCAGTGATAGAGCACAACCTGTGAACAGTAAGACAAAAGCCTTTCCTCTCCAAGCTTCTTCTTCTTCTTCTTCTTCTTCTTCTTCTTCTTCTTCTTCTTCTTCTTCTTCTTCTTCTTCTCTCTCTCTCTCTCTCTCTCTCTCTCTCTCTCTCTCTCTCTCTCTCTCTCTCTCCTTCCCTCCATATATCTCCTGAGCCCTCCCCCATAAATCACTAATTAATGGCGGCAGAGGGGGGGGCATCCTGGGCCTGACACAGGTTTTTGATACCTCAAAGCTCACTTCCAGTGGCACGCTTTCTCCAACAAGGCCAGTCCTCTTAACTCTTCCAGTCATTCTCAAACAGCTCATCATCTAGGTGAACTAAGCGTGCAAATACAGGAGCTATGGGGACCAGAACAGCTTTCCTTCAAACACTCAGGGCAGCGTAAGCAGAGAGTGTTCTGGGTTCAGATTCTGAAACTCCCTGCTTTTCGTCACCATGTTCAAGACCGTCATAATGCGTAAAGACCGACACAGGAGGTAGTGACGAGAACGGTGACTCTCCTCCGTTAGCCAGCACCTAGGAGCAGCTGGAACACCAGAGAAAAGTCTCAAAGGATTCTCCAAGGCCAGGCCTGCTGTGTGTCTGTCACATGGGTGGCCTGCAGCGGTGGACTGACATCTCTGAAGAGGCAGGGCCAACCACTTCGGGGCATACACTTCCTTCTTCTGTGTACGAGTGTCCATTTGAGAAAAGGTGACTGGGGTAAAACTGAGAAGTCTCTACAGGCCTAAGATTTGAAGCCACTGATCGTTTTTTTTTTTTTTTCAGTAAGAGTTTTTAGAAACCCCATGTATCCTCACACCCTCTATCAGCCAGCTGTGACCCACATTTTCTCACGCAGGTAAGAGCGGTAGACACATGGCACCAGCGAGCACGTTTGTGTGGTAGAGACACCTCACCCTGGGGGCAGCTCCCGTCGTCATTCCTACATCTCCGCCATTTCTAAGCTGTGCCTGGGCGTAGGCTGGGCTGCACATTAATGTCTTTGTTCCCACTCGGCATCAGTAGAGCCCTGCTAACTCTGCTCCTGTGGTCCCAGGAGCAGCTCTGCTGCTAATGTCTTTAAATCTGAATCAGACCTGAGGGGTTTGGAAGGTTTTGCACAAAAAAAAAAATCCTGATTTATGGAACTTTTTGTTTTAAGAGAAGAAAGTGTGTGATACCTTGCCCTATTTCCGGCACAGAAAGAAATACTTTTTCTTTTCCACTAGGCACAATCGAGTTTCTGACTCAACGCAGGACTGAGTGTAAGAATTATCTTCCGGTTTTTCCCAAATTCGTTTGGCTTTACTGTTCTTTCATCTCCTTCTACAATGAGGCCAGTCTGAGAATGACTCATAGAAATGCAGCCATGTCCTCGCGGTCTCTGGGAGTAATAGTCTAGTGGACTGACTTAGTGCTTTGCTGCTGGCATCGACTGCCTGCGGGTGGATTTTCTTTGGAAGTCGGTTATAGCTAAGAGAGAGGCAGGGTGTCAGCTCTGTGTGTTGTTTCCATAGTTAATGAAGCTCTGTCAGAGGGACTGGAGAATGTGTACTTGGGTTTATAATTCTAGCAGCCTGTGCTGGTCCTGACGCTCAGGAAATAGCACCCGGAGGAGACAAAGGAGACACACGCACGCACGTGGGTGCAGGCGCCTGTACCCGGCAGAGGAAACACAATGGCAGCTGCGGCAGGGGCTGTGGGGAGGGAGCAGAGGGCGTGGTGCTAGATGCTAGAAGCTTCTGACTGGGGTGCAGGGCGGGTAAGCAAGCTTGTTTCTTGTGGAAATAGCAGTCGCCGTAATAAACTCTGAGATGAATTTTTTTTTTTACCCCGTCTAGAAATGTAAAAGATCATTTCTTACCCCAAGTGCTCCTGTGCCCTCTAAATCTGCCTAAATGTCTTTCCTTCCCCACATTCGGCACTTAAAACCTTCATGGATAAATCTAAAATCAGAGCAACAGCGGTGCAAGGCCAGAAGTTATCAAGGGCTTGCCACGTTCAGAATCACGTCATTACATCATTACGTTGGTTCTCAGCAATCCCTTCCTACGCACCTCCAGCGAGGGACATCCTGCTTCCGAAAAGCAGACTTGACTTGAGCAAAAAGTATGTAGTCAGGAGCTGGTATTCCCCAAACTGCCTCCCTTAAGGACCACACCTGTAAAATGAGAAGGGGCGGGGGAGGGTAGCATAAAAAGGGAGGAGGAGAGGGGAGGAGAGACAGAGACAGAAAGACAGAGAGAGACAGAGACAGAGAGACAGAGACAGAGAGACAGAGACAGAAAGACAGAGACAGACAGAGACAGAGAGACAGAGACAGACAGAGACAGAGAGACAGAGACAGAGACAGAGAGAGACAGCAGGAGAGGGAGGGAGGGAGGGGGGAATGGAGGGGTAAAGGGGGGAGAGGGGAGAGAGGGAGAGGGAGAATAACAATGAATACAATGAATATGTGTGTGTGTGTGTGTGTGTGTGTGTGTGTGTGTGTGTGTGTATCTATCATCTTGCTGTGTACCTGAATCTGTATTTGAATGGGATCAGTCTGTCTTCCTCTTTCTTTTCTCTTTTTCTTTCTCTTCATTTTGTGATGCCAAGTACCCACATCCAACAATAAATGAAAAATTCTATCAGTAGTGAACACATCCTTCCTGTATTTTCTGGTGGAATCTTGTGTCGGCCTGTGTCAATAGTAAGGCTGTCAGGTTACACCAGGCCGCACACAGCCCTGGCTCCCTCCTCCTCATCTAGTAACTGCCCAAGCTTTCATCCCAGCAGCCGTAGCAGTGCAAGTATATTTATTTTATGTAAAAGTTACTCCCAAAGCAGTGACGCTGACAGTTTAAGTATGGCATGGTTTTTATAATTACTATATCTTATTATTAGTTATTATTAATGTCCTAGCACACCTAACTGATAAACTATAGTTCATTGTACATAGGTATGTATAGGAAAAAGAAACGTGGCATATGTGGGTATGAATAGGGATTTTGTACTGTCTGTGGCCCGGGGCATCCTCTGCAGTTTTGAGATGTATCTTCCATGAAGGAGGTACTACATAGCTGTGCAGTATACCCAGGAAGACCGTCCTGAGCCCAATCATGGCGCGAGAACAACCTCAGTCAGCCTCTGGAAGCTCTCTGCTCATCTTCCAGAATTACTTCTTCTTCTGCACCATAAAATACCTGCTAGCCTTGACACTGGGAGTGCCGGGCCTAATGCAGTGTGAGCCTACTTACGCATGTCAATGCTCAAAGCTGCTCAGGAGACAGAGAAACTTCTGGAAATATCTTTTCTGTTTTCCTGCTACTTTTTAAGGACATGTGTTTTTTTTTTTTTTTTTTAAATCACCAAGAGAAAAAAAAGCTTTATGTTTTTTTTTTTTTTTCTCAAGACAGTCTGTACATCTGTATACTGTCTCTTTGGCACCAAGTTATGATAAAATTAAAACACAACAATAGGAGTTGATTGCCTGATTCGTGTCCCTACATATGACAATGGCTTAAGATAAGGGCAGAGCCCAGGGGACATCTATGGTCTAAAGAGGTTCAGAATTAGCAAAATCGACTGCCTTTGTTCACTGTTCTTAGGTTAACACTTTCCACCACTTGATTCGATTTGCAAAACGGCTCCTGTGGAGGGAGCTGGAGAGATGGCTCAGGGTTTAGGACCACTCGCTGCTGTCCCAGAGAACCCAGGATAGATTCTCAACAACCGCACGGCCGCTCCCAGTTATCTGTGACTCAGTTCCAGGGAATCTGATGCCTCTTTCTGACTTCCAGAGCATAGACAGACAGACAGACAAAACACTTACGCACACAAAGTTTAAAAAGTAAAACGACCTTTATATTTGGAGGGGATAATGTTCATTCTCTGTGCACAGATGCACAGATGACTGAGACATTGGAACTTTAATGATAAGGAGCTCTTCAAACTGCCCCGGCCTCCAAAGTCATCGTCACCTTCAAACTGTCCCGGCCTCCGAAGTCATCGTCACCTTCCAGTGCTGCTTTAGGCCCTATGGTCTCATCTCGGCCTTTATTAGACCAGTGCCAACCTGTCTTCCTTACAGCCACGGTTATGTCCCTCTCTGGATTCGGAATCTTATTTCTCAGAGACAACTGAGCAAGGCCAGGATGTCAGTATCATTCCCCCATTGGTTTTCAGGCCACGATTTCATTCTTTATTGATAACTCCCCTCATCAGTATCAAGACCAATTTGAAACAAAATGGCACTGGCCAACCTCGGTTGTTCTCAGCCTTGGTCAGAGAAGTTTCATTTGTGCGGTGGGCAGCTGTCAGTAGGAGAGATACAGGACTGATCAAAGAGGGAGAAGAAGACACTGAGGTCTCGGTCCCAAAAGGGACATCTATATTTAATCCACCGCCCTACACCTCTAAGACTCAGCGAACAAGTGAGGAAAGAAAGAAAACGCTGGAGGATGGGGAGGAGCACGGTCTTCTGGGCAGGGTGGGTTTCTCACCGGCATGAATTCACAATGGCTGTTAGCTAAGACTGAGCGGGCCAAAGCCTGCTGTTGACGGTGCCGATGATCTCCAGGCCCCTCCCTATCCTGAGGTGCTGTTGGCAGGACAGTGGTGAGGGGTAGGGAGGATCGTTCTTTACTAAGGACGAAGACACTGGTAGCTTCACCGTGCTCCAGTGGAGGGCCTCCCAGCACCCACATGTGAGCAGCACTAGCTAGGCTAAAGGGCCTGAGGTTGGGAACAGGGCATTATGGGAGAATGTGGGAAGAGATCGAGTGGGAAACTAAGGACAGGCAAGATTGTATTTCGTTGTGTACATGTATTAAATTTTCAGAAAGAAAAAAAATTTTTAAGTCAGAAAATGTGTCGCCTCGTGCCCTTCATCTTGGTGTTCATACTGTATTTCCCAGAACACACTTCCTGGCACTTCAGATCGCCCTTCTTTGTCTGGCTCTTTTGTTCTGAGGGGCTGGAGAAATGGACACAGAGGAGCTGTAACCACACGTCTCCGCCCAGCCAGCATTTAACCCTTTGCCAACTCAGCCCTTTCTCTTACCAGAGCAGCAAAGGCTAATCATCAACAGAAGCCCCCTTTGGAGGCTTAGAAGGTTTCCCTACTAAAACCACTACTTAGTGAAGCCTTGCTGCTACTAAAAATGTCCTGTGGTATTTTGAGCCACTTGAAATACTGTTTGATGTATATTTAGTTTGGAGTATCCTTCGTGATGAAACGATCTGGTCCTCTGCGGCCTGTATGCATGCAGCTTTAAGCTCCTGAGATACAAATGAGATACAGGGCTTTCATATGGATTTATACCTACCAGGGAACATATTAAGAAATATTTTAAGGCCCCGTTTGATGTCCAGACTACTGAAAAGAAACCAGCCACATGAATAAGTCCTAAGATCAAATACTCTATCAGACATAATTCACTAACTTTCACAGAACTGATATTGTGGACTCTGGCTATGAATTTGTGAGCTGTTTGGTTTTAGGCAAATAGATCAGTAGTGGACTTATACTTTGAATAGAAATTATGTGTTGTGGTGTTTAGTATTTTGTTATAAAGTACATTTTATTTTTTTCTCCTTAGATCTTATACCAAAACTGCTTCAGGAGAAGAAAGTCTCCATTCTGAAGCCTGTGTGTGTGTGTGTGTGTGTGTGTGTGTGTGTGTGTGTGTGTGTGTTTTGTATTTGGTCTGTGTGTGTAACCTTCAGCATTTTAGGTTGAAATCAGTCTGATTGCATTCAACACAATATCCTGTTACTTATAAAATACGTTTGACTGACATTAGCCGTGTGGCAGTAAAATGGCCCTTGATGATTAACTTAGCCATTCATGAAGTAGACAGATGAAATAGGAGGAAATGAAGTAAGGAGTTTTAAGGACCAAGAAGAGACACATTGAATGCCCTATAATAGAGAAAACAACTGTTTTGAGACTGGAGTGTTCCCAGGCAGATTTGCTCTGCGGGTTCCTGCGTCCGTGCCCCGCCTCCCAGCACGAGCAACATAGCCAGTGCTGTTCTGTTAAATTTGCCACATGTGCCCGGCCTGATGGGATTCAAGGAAGATCTTAGATGTGGTAAGAGGCCTCACATTGTTGATCTCACAGTAAAGGCAGCTTAGAACATCTTTTGTTGATTAGACATTAAAGGGTTAATATTCTGTGAGATGATGTAGGAATTGCTGTGGGTCTCATGGAGGAATCACTGGGCAAAAAGCCCATCCCCCAACCCCGCCACCGCCGCCCCATGCACACCGAAATGAAACCAGGAGTGTGGGAACTGCAATGTTCATTACGTGGCTCTCGTTTTAATTATGAGGTATTTTGTCGCTGTGCAAAAAGCTCGGATGCACCTGCCACCTAGGGCTTTAGACCCTTCCTGGTCCTCTCTTCCACACAAGTCTTCAGACAGCAACTTTTGGACACCCGCATGCCTTTAGAGCTACAGCTGTAACGATTCATGGGGCTAAAAGTGTGGGGAGTCCCTTCCCTGCCCGGCCTCTCTCTGAGCAGCCCCTGCAGATGTAGTGGCAGAAGCCCCTGAACCTTGTCCAGGGTCACGGCCACTGAGCCACGTATCGCCTTCAGTGCCTGTCACAGAGCCCTGCACACTCAGGGGCACATCCTTCCCTTGCTTCTAGCATGCCCCGTGGACAAGAACAACCCCGCTTCTACCTGCGTGTCATTGAGAGGTGACAAAATATGCTGCCACAGAAGAGGAAAGGTCACTCCGAGGGGCCACTTGGAGCCTGGGGTCTACTAGCAATGTCAGTTAGCTTTCTGTCACTGTAACAAATACCAAACACATTCAACTTATAAAGACAGAAGTTTACTCTGTCTGGCTCATGGTTTTTAAGGGTTGGTTTTTGGTTTGTTTGTTTGTTTGTTTGTTTGTTTTTAGATTTATATATTTTATGTGGATAGGTGTTTGCCTGCATGTATGTATCTGCGTCTCGTGCATGCAGTGCCTGTGCAGGCCAGAAGAGGGCCCTGGAACAGGAGGTAGAGATGACTGTATGTCACCATATGGGCTACCTGCGAACTGAACCTGGGTCCTCTGGGAGAGCAGCCAGTGCCCCTCTCCACTGAACCACTGCTTCACCACAGTTGCTCATAATTTTAGGTCAGTGGGTTCTTAACCTGGGGATCGCAATCTCTCTGGGGGTCAAATGACCTTTTCACGGAGGTTACATATCAGATATCCTGCATATCACATGAACATTACTATTCGTAACAGTAGCAAAATTAACAGTTATAAAAGTAGCGATGAAACAGTTTTATGGTTAGGGGGTCATTGCAACATGAGGAACTAACTGTATTAAAGGGTTGCAGCAGCAGGAAGGGTGAGAGCCACACTGCTTTAGAGGCGCTGTGCTGACCTTGTTTGGGGTCTGTGGCAGCTGGAGTGCATCGTGAAGCAAAGCCACGCTCCTCACAGAGAGTGAAACCAAGTGAGAGAGGAGGTCTGAAAGGGGCGGCTTCATCTCAAAGAGTTAGCCTCCTCTGTGTCCTCCACCCACATGCAGGGGAGGGGTCCCTCGTGGTAAAGCAAGGCTTCTCTCCTTGGCTTTACCATATGGCAAAAACCCAGTGAGGCAGTCACCTCCGTCTCTATCTCCAGATCTCCCTGGAGGGAGGGGATGGCATCTGACCTGGGCATCTGGATGCCAGGGCTGAGAAGGCTGCATCCAGGGTCTGAGCAACAAGGTCAGAGGAGACTAGTTCTCCCCCAGTCTTCTACACTTCTGTCCCTGTGCGTGCCTCTGTTCTCCTCTCTGCCATCTTGCCTGTCCAGTCTTTCCTGCTTAGGCCTCCTCCATTTCGTCTTTCAGTTTTTTCTTTTTCTTTTCTTTTCTTTTCTTTTCTTTTCTTTTCTTTATTTTTTTAGTAATTTTACTGAATTTTTGCAAGCATTCTTTGTCCTACCAAGAGTTACCAGCTTTGATTTCTATTAGTTCAAGTGGCATTGGTATTTACAAAATTCAAATTTTTCTGCCTCTTCTACCTGCTTCCCCTGTCTGTCTAGTTCTTTTTTTTTTTTAAATTGGATATATTCTATATTTACATTTCATTTCCCTTTTTCTGGTTCCCTGTCCCCCAAAGGTCCCACATGCCCTTTTCCCTCCCCGTGTTCCCCCATCCACCCTTTCCCATTTCCCTGTTCTGGTATTCTCTTACACTGACGCTTTGAGCCTTTCCAGAACCAGGGTCCACTCCTTCCTTCTTGTCAGACATCATTTGGCATGTGGATTGTGTCTTTGGTGTCCCAAGATTCTAGGCTAATATCCACTTATCAGTGACTGCATACCATGGGTATTCTTTTGAGACTGGGTTACCTCACTTAGTATGATGTTCTCCAGCTCCATCCATTTCTCTAAAAATTTCATGAATTCATTGTTTCTAATGGCTGAATAATACTCCATTGTGTATATATACCACATTTTTTTCCATTCTTCCGTTGAGGGACATCTGGGTTCTTTCCAGCTTCTGGCTATTATATATAAGGCTGCTATGAACATAGTGGAGCATGTGTCCTTATTGCATGCTGGGGATCTTCTGGGTATATACACAGGAGTGATATGGCTGGGTCCTCCGGAAGTATCACGCCCAGTTTTCTGAGGAAGCGCTAGACTGATTTCCAGAGTGGTTGTACCAGCTTGCTGTCCCACCAGCAGTGGAGGAGTGTTCCTCTTTCTCCACATCCTCGCCAACACCTGCTGTTTCCTGAGTTTTTAATCTTAGCCATTCTGACTGGTGTGAGGTGAAATCTCATGGTTGTTTTGATTTGCATTTCTCTAATGACTAATGATGTTGAACATTTTTTAAGGTGTTTCTCAGCCATCCGAAGTTCTTCAGGTGAAAAGTCCTTTGTTTAGCTCTGTACCCCATTTTTTGATAGGGTCATTTGGTTTTCCGGGGTCTAACTTCTTGAGTTCTTTGTATACATTAGATATTAGCCCTCTGTCAGATGTAGGGTTGGTGAAGATCTTTTCCCAGTTTGTTGGTTGCAGATTTGTTCTTTTGACAGTGTCTTTTGCCTTACAGAAACTTTGTAATTTTATAAGGTCCCATTTGTCTATTCTTGATCTTAGAGCATAAGCTATTGGTGTTCTGTTCAGGAACTTTCCCCCTGAGCCAATGTCCTCAAGGGTCTTCCCAGGTTTCTTTTGTATTAATTTCAGTGTGTCTGGTTTAATGTGGAGGTCCTTGATCCACTTGGAGTTGAGCTTAGTACAAGGAGATAAGAGTGGAATTCTCATTCTTCTGCATGTTGACCTCCAGTTGAGCCAGCACCATTTGTTGAAAAGGCTCTCTGTTTTGATCATATCATGGACCGAAGTGTACTTTTCTAACCAGCTATTTGTGAAATTATGTCCCATGTTCTTAATTTTTAAACAATAAAGAATGTGCCTTCCTTGTTTCTCACACTTTCAGTGTCCACTTTTTTCGGAAAAAAAAAAAAGTGTCAATCTTAATTTTGCTGAATATAATTTTCTGGGGCCTAATAGTTCTTGTCAAAGAAAATGTTCCCTTTGTCTAAAGTAGTTACCTGGGCTTGCATTCCAACAATTAATGCATGGATTTTTATTCCCATGTTCTCTGATGATGCAGTCGGTCCCAAGAGGGGGAATTTGTGGGTTTGCATGCCCAGGGCAATGGTAGAGACAATTTTGTTTGAGGCTGTGGTTGGAGAAACATTGAGGGGAGAGGTCAGAGAAACTGGGGAACATCCTTTGGTGATCATCCTCTACACACTCAACAAAGAACAATCCAGTTCCAAGTATCAGCAGCATGAAGCTGAGAAGCCGGTCATAATGTGGGGGAAAGCGTGCATGTGACTAAGTCACAGAACCTGAGACAGTTTCCACGTTTACTTCAGGAAAGCCGAATCTTCTTCAAGCTCCAGGAGTTGGCCTTGGCCTCTGAGCCCATTCCAGGGCTGGGATATTTCTGTCCTGTGTATTCAGCAATCCCTCCTTTCTTTAATGTTGCTTTACTACATTTTAATTCTGGTGACATATTCCACCAACCCCCCTCCCCCGAGGAACTGCATGATAATTAATAAAGAAGAAAACCAGAAATGCATTTGACACTACTCATTACTGAATAGGTGTGATTTTACAGAAAGCTGAAGTCATTTTTTTTCTAATATTTTACTTGTATTTCTAATCAACACCTACTGCATAGTCCTCAGAAATATAATTATACAATTTTCTAGCTGTCTGTTCTTTGAGAATTTGATAATGAAGTTTGCTAGTATGCCCATTTCCCCATGCTGTCAACGTGTCTAAGGTAAATTTAATTTGCAAACAGCTAATAATACAGACCAACAAGCACATCTTCATTTATTTATCCCAGTTTTGCAAAACGTATTCTTCCTTTAAATGGTCATTCTGTTTCTTCCTCCGTTGTCACAGTGGGCAGGGTAGTGAGATGCTAAGATGTGAGGACCCACTCATCATTAGTGAGTGGAGTGGACTGTTGTGCTTATGATGTGCTTAGGGGGGCCAGAGAGAAAGCTCAGACGTTGAAAAACACCAACTGTTTTTCCATAGAACCCGGGCTCGATTCCCAGCATTCCCATGTCTCTGACTCTTTTTCCAGGAAGCCTAATGCCCTTCTCTGGCCTCTGGGGGCACCGGGCACACGCCGGTGCACAGGCATTTGCAGGTGAAACACCCACACACATAACATAAAAATTTAAAGAACAATGTGTTCAGGTTCACCTCTTGGTGATTTGCATATTCATCACCGCACCGCATGTTAAGTAGGCATATGCTAAGCAGTGCTGAGAAATTCAGTTAGCAATCCTCTGCACGACTGAATTAAACTTTCATCGGCCCCTCCCGCTTGTTTGGGGAGTTTTCCAGCGCCTGCAGTCAGCATCAGTTGGACAGTCTCCCTTGGAGAGTACTGTGTGCCCTGCTTCATTTCCTCTCTCCTTTCCTTATTTTCCCTTCTTCCTCTCAACTATCCCATTCACACACACTTAGACTAAAACACCCTTCAGCTGCCTCTCTTAGAATCCTGGGTCTTGGGAACAATAGTAACCACCATCATCACCACCACCACCACCACCACCACCACCACCATCATCATCATCATCATCATCATCATCATCATCTGATAATACCAGTACTTTGCGTTTTCATCATCATTTTGAAATTAAGAGTTAAAATTCTCACTGTTGGGACTGGAGAGATGGCTCAGCAGTTAAGAGCACTGACTGCTCTTCCGAAGGTCATGAGTTCAAATCCCAGGAACCACATGGTGGCTCACAACCATCCATAATGAGATCTGACGCCCTCTTCTGGTGCACCCGAAGGCAGCTACAGTGTACTTACATATAATAAATAAATAAATCTTTTCAAAAAAAAGAAAAAAAGAAAAAGAAATGTTTTAAAAAATAAAAAAAAATTCTCACTGTTGTTTTAGGAAAGGGAGAGCACAAACTAGCACCCAGAGACAGAGTCTCTGTCAGTCCTTGCCCAGGGTGTCCCATTCCCCTGTAACCAGAACATCATTTTCTGCCTATAATTTAGGGAATTAAGATAACAAGTTTGAGAACATCGAGTTGGGCCTGGGGAGACAGACGGCTTGGTGGGTAGGAACATTTGTTGAACAAGCATGAGGACCCGGGTTTGAATCTCTAACACCCATGTAAAAGCCAGGCTCTTACTGACTGCAGGCGCTGGAAAACTCGTGATGCGTGTGCTGTGAGCCCAGCTCTGTGAAACAGAAGCAAACAGGCCCCGGAAGTTCACTGGGAGGGGGGCCTAGCTCAAACACCAGCTCCAGGTCTGACAAAGACCTTGTCTCAATGGAATGAAGCAGACATGATTCTTCTCTGGCCTATGCCTGTACACATTCTCTCTCGCTCTCCCATCTCCCCCTCCCCTCCCCCTCCTCTCCCCCTCTCCTCTCTCTCTCTCTCTCTCTCTCTCTCTCTCTCTCGCTTTCTCTCTCTCTTCTCTCTCTCTTACTTAGAGTTTTTTTTCCCACAAAATTAAGAACTCAAAGGGTAGTCTTTGGCATACAAAAAATAAATAAATAAAACAACAACAACAAAAAAAAACCAAAAAAACAAAACAAAGTATCACTAAAAATCATACCAGCCTTGGGCTTTGTTGTTGAACTCAGCCTAGGCTAGAGGGACGGCCCGGGGTTCAGAGTACGCTGCTCTTCCAGCAGACTCAGTTCAGTTTCCACCATTCACATCAGGTGTCTCGCAGCCATCTGTAACTCCAGCTCCAGGGTCATCCAGTACCCCTGACCTCCATGGACACCTGCCCTCAGCAGGCATATAGCCATAGACATACACGTAATTAAAAATAACACAAAGAAAGCTTTAAAAAAGAAAATATGAGTGACCATAGCCAGATTTATTTTAATTTTTTAAATTAACCCATAGTGTGCCTATTCAGTGGGTATAATTTGTGGAGAGAGTGTTTTAGTCAAATCGGGGTGACTAGAATTTCGAGCTCTTGTCTTTTCTTTCCTTGGAGCCTTCAAATTCCTCTCTTCTAGTTCAATTCTGATTATCTGTGGATACAATCCCTGTAGTATATGGAATGTCTCCAGTGGATACAATCCCTGTAAGATATGGAATGTCTTCTGCTCATGCTTGCTCTTACTTAAGAGCAAGGCTTCTAATGTTTCTTTATACACCACCCAAAAGATGTAAGTAAATTTCTTGCCAAGGAAATGTAACAATGAGAAACATACCTCATTTGTTTCCCACAGGCTTTCCTAGAAAACTTGACTGTGACCAGTTTAGTGGGCCTGGATGAGAATTCACATTGCAGCCTGATTTTCCAGGATAAGAGATTTATAGTTCCAGGAGCTCATCTAGTCGGTGTAATTGGGGCATACTTAGGCTTTCATAGACTTAAGCGTGAGTTCAAAGTAGACCTTTGCAAACAGTGATGAAGGAAACCCATGAAAAATCTAAAGAAAGGCCTAATCAATAGCATATGCCCTCACTCACACACATCTTGTGTTCTACTCTAGGTATTTATTGGTTTCACATAGACTTGAAGACCTCTTCCATACTGATATTTCCTGTGACTGTTATGAATGTGTGGCCCCTTGATTCTGTGTGAAAGTTTCTTGTTATAAATACAAAATTTAAGACAGAAATGAAAATATGTAAGAAACACTGATCTGATTCTTTAAGAACATGCTGGTTACCCACAATGCATCTAGATACACCTTCCAGGATTCAATGTGTAACTTCCTATGGTATTTGCTGAATAAAGCTCATGACTAGTTTTGGTTTTCGTTTTTGTAAATGGGTGTCTTAGGTTTCTGGAGACCCCAACACTTCCTTACCATCACCACCAATAACATCCTTGCAGCTAATGACAGAAGTTGATTGACATATTGCATTGTCAGAGTGCCTATTTCTAATTCCATCCATGATTGAACCAATGGCCTTTGATAAGGAAGGAGTTATGGACTGTGGCTCACTGTGACTGCCTGTCACAGCCAGGGCAGTGTGGGCCAAGTGTCATTCTTCACAGTGGTGGGTGCATCCTTCAGTCTTGGCTGAGTTTGTGAAATGCCATCTTTAGCTAGCACATCCTATCCAGAGCCGCAGCCTTCTTGCTTACTAGAATTATTGGATCAAGGCACTCTTCATTTCCCACCACATGACGACCATCCCCTGGCTGCTTTCCTGCCAGGTCTTACACCTCAGTCTATCCTTCAAACTGCCACCAACTGTTTTCTCTAATATGTAATTCTGATCTAATGCTAAGTGTTGTCCAGGAGAACAGTGTAAACTTCTCACCACAATCGACCTCTCATTGTTTGTTTTTATAAATGAGTGTTAAGGATGATTCCGAATGGTCAAAACATATTTAGAAATCAACCTTTGAGAAATTTTCATCTGGCCATCTTCCAATCAAGACGTAAAGCTCTCAGCTCCTCTAGTTCCCTGACTGCCTAGACGCTGCCATGGCCAGGAGAAAAATGGCTTCTAGACAGCTTAGACAAGGATCTCAAAGTCTACCCCCACAATGACACACTTCTTCCAACAAGGCCACACCTACTCCAACTAGGCCACACCTCTTAATAGTGCCACTCCCTGGGCCAAGCATATTCAAACCACCACATGGAGCAAATAGTCCTGGGCTCCTCCTTCCACATTCAGGTGTAACTTCCTGTATGAGGGGCATATCTGCCATAACACTGCTGGAGAGAGACTGGGTGTTGACATGTACCATACAGGGAGATCTGTTTTATTCCATGTTTTAACATATTTCTTTTCTATTTCTATACCTCTTTTCTTTCTGGGAAACCCAGGCCTTGTGACTCTTCTTTCCAATCTAGAAAATGTCCTTGGATTACCCAAGGCTGTTTATTAGCTTGCTCACACCTGTAGACAACCAGGTGGAGTGGCTGAGGCCGGTCTGTAGGAGGGAACTGCAGCCAGTCTTCTGCTTGGAGCAGACCAGTAAGACAGGACTGATCCAGGTGCTGACTGTGGTAGCATGCAAGTCAGCTGCCCAGTGACCATGAAAAATCCCATGAGTGGATGAAAATCTTGTGAAGGTGAACTCTCTAATGATAGTACACCCTGGATCCCTATCCCTTGCAGGGTCCTGCAGAATAGTCTAGAACATTTGTTTAATTGTCTGATCATTGCCTTTCGAATTTAAGCTTTTATCTGACTCACATTGCCTAGAGTCTAAAACACAGAAGCAACTCAGAATATGAGCGTTTAATGGATCGAAAAACTTGAACAGCGTTTCCCCAATTGTGTGTGTGAAGGATAGTTCCACTAAATTAAATTAATTGTAAAGACGTTTGTTCATTAGTGACTCATTTCGGATCTGCATCAAGACCATGGTGGGTTACCTTGACTTTGAAGCATACTCTGGGAGTTGGGGATGTAGTGACTAATTTAGAAAATATTCAGGAATACCTATAGCTTGCCTTACATTTTAATGGAAGATCTCAAAGGATAAAAATGTAGAAAACACTGCCGGTAAATAATTGGTGCAGGCAATTAGGAGAGAAGAGAGCTGTTCTTGGAAATGGTGGTTACATAACACTGCCTGCTACACATTCTTTGGGAACATGAGGGCAGGCCGAGTAGAAGGCAGGAATCTCTCATCATGACACACAGCTGATGCCAGCCACCATACAGTCCTTGACTCCTTCAAGACCTTGGGTTGAATCCCACAGTGTAGATGTTACAGGCCATCAAGTGAAATCTTAAAATCTTAAGGATCTGTGACAGCAAACATACAAAAGGAGAGACTGAAAAATACCCCTCCATCAGTCTTGCCCTATACCCAGCCAAGAGAGTGGATGAGTTTTAAAAGGGGGAATGGCAGCGGAGACTAGACAAGATGGAGACCGTCTCCAGGATAAGTCCTCTGCAGAGCTGACTCTCAACAGAGCTGTTTCCTGCCTGAGGCTGAAGACACCTGGGGCAAAGACACAGACACAGAGCAAAATGCACAGACCTTTATTTTTCAGGCATCGCAATCTATTTACAGAGGCTTTCCTGGGATATGATTTGTGCTCTACCTGTTTCACGGGAAAGTGAAGACCTTGGTGGTTGTTAGTACAGTCACACCCATCACTGAGATCACCTCATAGCCCCTTCCTCAGCTGAGAAAGAAACCGCGCACTGCTGGGGTTGCCAAGAGTCATTTTGATTCAAACAAACAAACGAAAACACAAAAGAGGCAAATCGTTTATTGTGAAGCACAAATTAATACTACAGTCATTTTTAGTAAAAGTAGTTATAATTGGAGATTATTTTTTTAAAAAAATAATAAAGCCTCTAACTTATTCTTGCAAGAAGACACCTTGAAAGTTTGAAAGTCTTCAGTATAGTAGATAATCCAGCCTGAAGACACCTTGAAAAAGTTAAAGTCTTCAATACAATAATCCAGCCTGTCTCTGTGTCAACATTTCTGTCCTTTCTATAGCTGTATATAAAACTTAGAGTCATATGTTGCTTCCTTAAGGTAACTCTACAGCAACGACCTCTGGAGTAACACACATTACTGGCTGTTTCTAGGACCCTTTGTAATGCCACTCACATTGTGGGAACAGCCCTGGGAATGCTAGGTGGCCTCGGTTCAAATGCCATGTGAGATGGTGTCCTTACAACAACGAGTTCCCAGGACCTAGAAAAGGAAAGGTTAGCCAAAACAATTGGGTCTTCCTGGGAAAACACTACAAGAAGTTAAACTTGAGGGCCGAGGAATAAATGATAAGGAATCCGTCCTATAAAGGGCTGAATTTCCTAATATATGAACATTGACTAGTGGAAATGAGCAACGCTAGGAAACGGCTGTGGGATGGTAAAAGACAGGATACAGGGAGGAGGTGCAGGCGCCTTATTAGATACATAGGAAAGTTTTAAATTCACCTTGTAGAGAAGAAACGGGGGGGGGGACTCAACCGTGAGCTCCCATCTCTACTTGGAAGATAAGAGGAAGTGTTTTGAAGTCCTGGGAATCCTCATCCTGCCGCAAAGCAGGCGAGAGTGAACACACCAGACCTACCGGATCCCAAACACAGAAAGGCACGCGGGCCTCACATCATTTATTGAACAATCTTGTCTGTAGAAACCGCGTGCGCAAGTGTACTGAAGTATACTATGGGGTTTACCGTGTTTTCCTTAGAATCTCAAAACATGTGGAGAAAACATGTAAAAACCACTAACTGAAGTTTGGCTAAACAGATTATGAAATAAATATTTTTAAAAAAATATAGTCACCGATACACATTAGGCCAATTTAAATGAGCCAATGCGGTAAGTGGCCCAAAATGTACTGCCAAGCGGGGAACATGAATGAATACTTTGCACATTTCCACTTATGACACCTGCCTAAGAAACTGCAATCGCTTGGTCCCTTCCGGTCGCTGAGCTGCAGTTGAGACTTTAAAAAAAATCATTTTAAAAGCTAACATTATTTCACATTTTAAAAAGCAACCATTGAATATTATAGAGTACTGGAAATGAATGAAGCGTAAACCAAAAGTCAAATTTCTCGGTGGGGTGTGAGTAGAGAAAAAGCCTATGCCCAACACCCTTCAGCCATGCAGTGCGCATGTGCACCCTGTCGCTCTGCGCATGTGCACCGTCTGCTCTGCGCATGTGCACTCTCTGTTCTGCTTTATAGCCTGCTTTTTGTCATTATCAAAGATTGCATGGCATTAAATATCACTTCATAAGCTATAGCATTCTACTGGTGCATTCCATTTTATTTCCCATTATGAACTCAAAGAAGGTTTGGGAGAGAGTAGAAATCAAAGTAGTTAGAGAGGTTTATTAAAAAAAAAACAAAACAAAAAACAAAAAACAAAAAAAATTTAAGGAGTTGCACTAAGATTTGGACCCAGGGAAAGACAGATGAGATACTACGGACACATGGCCTGGGTCCCCATCTTTATGTTGGTTATTGATAATTTTATCCCCTTAACTTCTTGCATATCTGAACTTCTATAATATCATGGGTGCTCTTTGCAAAAGTAACAAATCCACTGTGGAACTCTCTTCACCGGTCCTGTCCCCACAAAGCGGGAGATCCTCCAAAAGTGTTTTCCTTCTGTGTAGATGAACATTTCCTAAGATGGATCCTGTAGCACTCACTGGGCTCCTGCTGAGCTCAGATCTTCAATTTCCCCACATCTCTCTTGACCTAAATGATGTTCCAGAGTTCTTCCTTTTTATCAGATACATGATGTGCCAGGGGTGAGACAAAATTGCTTCTCATTTCTTAAATAAGAGGGAAACAAAAATATTTCAATACACTTCCGTTAATGTTTTTTGGAAAGAAAAGTCAGCATTTCCTTTTGAAACTGTGAACATGGCTTGACACTCTCTGTTTTGGAAATAGAAGACCACATTTGCTCATAAGAATACACACTGACCTTGGGATTTGCATACAACTGCAATTAACCCAGCAAATATTTGACGATGTTAAGTCTGTTCCCCAAACAGGTTATCTGCTGGACTCATTTTGTGAATCGTTTTGCCAGAGACAACAGCCTCACAGACTGCAGTAATGACTCATTTGTTTGGTGGCTGAAGGCCAAATGTAAATTGAATATCATTTGATTTCAAGCAGTCTGGCCACAAGTCAACTCTAATGTCTCCCCTCTAGCCAGACTCTTTCACTGAAAGACCGCAATCCCTCCCAAATCCTATGTACAGCCATTTAGATGGCTGCCGTCACATGGCTGCAGTATTTATTAGCCTTGAAAAGCTATAACCCAGGGCCTGCCTAAGTACTGCACAGGGAGTTCATTTCAAGCCACATTTGACCCTTGTGTAAAGGTGATCTTCAAGTGGATTTAAAGCAGATAAATCACGTTTTCAACCTAAAGCCTGCTTTCTCCTAATAAAAAAGAAGCTTTAGATGTTTCCAACCTTTTCTTCTTTTCCTCACTTCTCAATCGAAGATTAATCACACGTACCCAGAGATGTAATTTCATGTCTGCCATTTGGAATAGGGGGGGGGAAGAGATCAATGGCTTATGAGAAGGCTTCTTTAAAAATTATACAGTACTACCAGCCATCCTTTTGGGCAGTGGTGAAGAATACGTCTCCTTAGATGGAAAGTCAAGAGGGCTGAGCACGAGGAACAGGAAAATGTACAGTACATAGTGGGCAATGTTTGTATGGGAAATGCATAGTTTTCTAAGTAATGCACATGGAATTATTCCCAAGAATTAGCCTGTTCTTAATGTTCCTCCCTTCTATATACAATGTAAGAGGAGAAAATTATTTATAAATCTGTTTCACTTTGCCATGAATGCATTTACATTCCACAAATGTGCTGACATAGTTTCCTCTGAGCAGGTTTTTATAGGCATAGCTTTGTACTTTCAAAAATAGCCTGCCATCGGGACTCTGAATGCTGGCATGGGAGACTGGCAAGTTTAAGGCCAGCCTAGGCTTGATAATAAGACCCTGTTTCAAAAACAAACAAACAAAAACAAATCGAAGAAACAAAAAACAAATCAATCTATCAAACAAACAAGCCCTATGACTAATTTACCTGAGATCATAGGTAACTGCCCTCCTTGGTTTTACTTTTTTACAAAATAAAAACTATCAATTATAATGTTTAGAACATTCTTTTTCTTTCTTTCTTTCTTTCTTTCTTTCTTTCTTCCGTTCTTTTCCTCTTTTCTTTCTTTCTTTCTTTCTTTCTTTCTTTCTTTCTTTCTTTCTTTCTTTGGTCTTTCGAGACAGGGTTTCTCTGTGTAGCCCTTACTGTCCTGGAACTCACTCTGAAGACCAGGCTGGCCTTGAACTCAGAAATCCACCTGCCTCTACCCCCCCCCCCCCGCAAGTGCTGGGATTAAAGGTGTGCGCCACCACTGCCGGTCTAGAACATTCTTTTTTCATTCATATTCTCTCTTTGTGAGCATGCGTGAGTGTGTGTGTGTGTGTATGTGTGTGTATGTGTGTGTGTGTCTGTGTGTGTCTGTGTCTGTGTCTGTGTCTGTGTCTGTGTCTCTGTGTGTATACATGCCATGCCATTCATGTAGGAACCGTTGACAACTTGTGGATATTGGTTCTCTCCTTCTATCAGGTAAGTCCCTGGGATCAAACTGGTGTCATCAGTCTCAGTGGAAGACACCTACGGAGCCATTTCGCTAGCCCATTCGATCACTGTCTGTAAAGTGGTAGAATGCGCCTCTCCCCGGGCACAATTCTAACATCCCTCTTCTCTCGCTGTCCTCTTTGTACAGTCAGTGTCTCCTTGAACAGCACTGAGACTCGGGGGCAGAGCCGAGCCGCAGTGCTCACTAGCACATCCGCAGAAGCCCAGGGTGCTCGCCCACGTTCCATCTCTCCAGACCCTTGTTTCTGCTTTGGGTTGCTGAGATTTTTTCAGTGCTTTTTATACAACTTAATCTTTAGGTGAAATAACATATCTTGCCACTCCCTCTGGGGCAGAAGTATCTGTGTAACTATCTACAGCCTCTGCAAACGCTGCCCTGCGTGCGGGCACTCTCTGCTTCCTGTACTGAGTTACAGGAAAAGGGCGGCTCTCCTTTATCCCTGTTCCCCCGCCCCTCACCAGGTCTTCCACCGGGCTCCCTTCACACATTGGCCACTCCCACTCCTGTGATGCAGCTGACTCACAGAACCCTATTTAAAAGCAGCATTCATTTCTCTGGTGGATCGCCCTGGGCCGGCTCTCAGAAATGAGGTTTTGTTTGTATGACAGCAATGAGGTTTTTTCACTAACAATCTTTTCTAGGTTTTATTGTTGGGGTGGTGTATGCACTGCTTCAGCACTCTTAAGAAGTTATTAATTCTATAGCGTGCTCCTGCTTAGAACAATACTTAACCCACAACAGAACCTTAGTCCAGTTCCCAACATCCACATTAGAGGGCTCACATCTACCTCTAACTCCAGCACTAGGGGATCTCACACCCTCTTCTGGCTTTCATGGGCACCTGCATACATGGCATACATCCACACAGACACATACACATAAATAGAATTACTAAAACATAAATCTTTGAAAATATATAAAGTTTAAAGAGATGCCCAATTAGATGTTTTTTTGTTTGTTGTTTTTTGGGTTTTTTTTTGTTTGTTTGTTTTGTTCTGATTTTAGTCTTCTGCCAAATATATACATTTGTATCACCCAAAGAATTTATAGGTTAACTGGCCTGTTAGTTAAATGAAATTTTGCTAAGTGTATTTGCATCAGTTTTCACATCATGTGATCCTTTTTTGAATCAATGTAACAGCCTTGACATCTCTTGCCAATTCTGATGCTTTCTTCTTCCCAGTAATCCGAATGTTTATTCCTGGCTTTGTAGTTGGGGTTTTCGTCTTGGCTTCTCAACTGTATTTTTGATGTTGGTGTAGGCTCAAAGATGATTTTAGGGGAAGAATTTTCTTCCCAAGCTTTGGTTTTACCCCCAATTGCCCCCCTCGCTCCCCAAGGGAAGTCCTTTCCCCCAGGAAAAGTTGACTTCTCTTCAAATATAGAACCCTCCACGATGGATATCTTTGTTCTTAATCAAATTTGGTGTCCCCTTTCAGGACATTGAGATAAGGGTAAGGTTCTTTCTAGAACTTCTTTACCTACAAGCTCCTCTTATCAGCAAGAACCTGTTCTGTCTGCTAATATTGACTTAAAAAATCTGAACAAAATCTTGCATGGCACCCTACCCGACTAACCTGTGGAATTTTCTTTGAATGTGAACCTCCAAAAGAAAGAAAGAAAGAGAAAGAGAGAGAGAGAGAGAGAGAGAGAGAGAGAGAAAGAAAGAAAGAAAGAAAGGCATTTCCCCTAAACCTCCTTGATAATCTGAGCTACCCAAAGAATTGCATAAAAGGTAAATTTCCACACCCACAGTATCAGAACAACACCTGGGGAGGGCCGTGGAAACTGAGTGTTCTGAAGTGAGGCTGTAAACCATGCTCTTTAAAGAAGATAGGGTCAAGCCGGGCGTGGTGGTGCACACCTGTAATCCCAGCACTTGGGAGGCAGAAGCAGGCGGATTTCTGAGTTCGAGGCCAGCCTGGTCTACAGAATGAGTTCCAGGACAGCCAGGACCACACAGAGAAACCCTGTCTCGGAAAACCAAAAAAGAAGAAGAAGAAGAAGAAGAAGAAGAAGAAGAAGAAGAAGAAGAAGAAGAAGAAGAAGAGGTCTTTTCTAGAGCTGTGAATTTGTATTCATTGCCACCGATGCTCAGATGACTCCTAGAATACCAGATTCATGCTCAGTCTGGCTAATGTCTTGGTTTTTCACAAGCACCCTCAAACCGTTCACACTGGTATTTGGGGGGTCTACCGTTCCAAGGGACTCTCTGTGTAGGTATAGATGATTTTTCCCAAGCCTTAATGTGAAGGTGAAGGGCTAGAAATAATGGGTTTTAAAAACACATATTATAACTGTCTGGGATAGGACCTAAGATGTAGCAAGATCCCAGGTGGATCCTGGAGCTGTGAATCCATGGCCCACATCAGCAGCGAAGAAAGGGATAGCATCCCAATTCCAAATGCCTTAGCTAATGGGCAGCACAGAATGTGGAGTATGTAAATAGAAGACTAGGCCCTACCACTACCCACATAGGACACTCCATAAGCACACTGAGGGGACAAGGTAGTCCAGCAATAGTTCCTTTCCCTTCCTGAATGGCACAGTACTTGAGGATTATGCATGTTGGCACTGCGTGCTGCCCGGAAATCCTGTGTCTTTGTGCTCCCCAGAAGGCTCGCCCAGGTCTCCGGATCCCTGACCCCCTCTGGCCTGAGTTCAAGGTCACCACACTCAGAATGTATACTTATTTGAGTGGGCGATATAAAGCAAGGCATTAAGAGAGCTTCGCGCAAGGAGAGAGGTATCAACGTTGATTTCTGTTCACTTCTTTTTGCTGATAGTTTCACTTCGGAGCTAGAGAGCCAGGCGGTCCTGAGCTGCCAGTGAGCAGGAAAGGCTGCTCCTCCATAGCCCCCACTCAAGCCCGATCTCGGGAAGAGAGACGACTGACTTGGGTTGGGATAGGACCTGAAGTAGGGCAGATATGAATCTTTAAAGACTGATTCATCTTGCCAGCTCATTTCCTTTTGACTTCGTTCCTTTTGTCTACATAGCTGTATTACATAACTATGTCTCATACTGAGCCTTGGGGCTTTCCTCTGCGTTCCTCTTAACCCTGTACAGAGGGGGAAAAAGGGCTTCCTCATCTGTGGCTACACATCACTGGGCTCATTTGTGGTTTTAATTGAGACATTTCAAGCCTCACTTCCAGTGGTTCTAAAGCAAGAGGTTCAGAGAGAGGCTCACGGTTGTACATTTTCAAGGATGATATTCTGCTTTTCTTTCTCCTGCAAGAGCGCTACGGGCATTGGTAGATGCTGAGTCCTTCCTGCTTGTGGGCACTGGAAGTCACTGTGCAGCATATGCTCCCTCAGCAGGGCGTGCCAGCATTGTGAGCGTGAGCATGCAAGCTAAGATTGCTGTGGTGCAGGGTGCCCCGTGTGCCCCGTGTGCCCCGTGTGCCCACAGTCCCTTCTCACCCTCTGTGAGAAGCTGGACTCCCCTTCAGAGCCCATGCTCACCTCTTAGATTCACCCATTACCTCCACCCATGGTCAGGCCTCCATCTTTCTTACTCAGACGCACACCTTTGGAGTCTCACGGCATCTAGATTATCCCTTTAGAGTGTGTAGAGCAGCTCCTATCCCTGCCCTTACTTTAGCCTCTTCTATACGTTTGCCTTCTGCTTAGATGAACGTGGCCCCTGACCTGACCTTCCCTATTGTGGCCTCCCTGCCCCCCCCATTTCCCTTTCCTTCCATTTT
Organism: Apodemus agrarius; assembly: GCA_964023405.1. Taxonomy (NCBI): domain Eukaryota; kingdom Metazoa; phylum Chordata; class Mammalia; order Rodentia; family Muridae; genus Apodemus; species Apodemus agrarius. The sequence goes on along the minus strand of OZ030007.1, from coordinate 112,714,383 downwards.
TCTCATGAATGACTTCTTCCTGTGTCCAAAGTTTCAGTTCCTGTCTGTCCACACACCTTCTCTGACCACCAGGGTAGAGGACCACCCATTTGCTATCCATGTCATTCTTGGCAAATCCCTTTAAAAAAAAAACAGCACCTATTGTTGCCCTTGTCAGTTTGCAGGTCATTTTTCCCCACTTGGTTCCAAGCAAGCGCAAGTACCCTGTCAACTACTCAGCAATCACATCCCAGCACTTAGAAAAGCAAACACTATTTGTAGAATAAATTTGAGTTCAGTAGAGGTTACACAGAAGTGGTTCACAGTGGAGAAGGAATGTTCTTTGCAAGGGGACACCTAGAGACATGGTTTTTTTTTAGCACACTTAAAAAACTAAAATCACACATCCAACAGAAATGGCAGTGCACTGAGGTAGGCAGGTTCCCTGGAGGTTATTTGAAGATCATTCTACAGGAGAATGATGTCATCAAAGGGTTAACCTTTTTCCTGACAAATATTCTTTAAATGACTCTTACCAAAGTGACTTCATGTATACGATGGTAGATAGATAAAATAAAAGCCACTGGAATTTGTAATCAGATACCAATTCGTAAATGTTACCTTATTTGGAAGAGGGGTCGTGGCTTCTAAAAGTGAACTGAAGATCTTGACAGGGAGAGGGATGCTATTCAGATGTGCACACGGTATGTAAACATGGCCAAAAGAACCTAAGATAGGAGTGAGACCATGAGATTCCCCAGGCCTAGGGACCCAGTGCTCTAGCCACGGCTGTGCAACGACAGCCATGTGTGAGGTAGAAATAGAAGAGGACCGACTAAGTGAGAAAGTTATTTATTCTGAGCTCACTATAGCAGAGAGTGAGCCTCCACCATCTGCGTTTTGGCAGAAACTCAGAGTCAGGCAGGGGCACAGGAGGCTCCGTAGTGGGAGAAAGGAAAGGCTCAGGTCTCCTGAGACACGGAAGGTGTCTGTGTCTGGAAGCTTCGGGCGATTTGTCTAGAGGTGGGGTATCCTCTGGGAGTGGTCATGGGGGCACATTTGCCTTTCAACAGTTAGCCCTAAATTGGAGGTAGTAACAAAATGAAGCTGTCAATCACTCCTTAAACCCTGGCCACTTTGGGCTGGTTGATGTGGAAGCAGTTGGCTGGCTCCCTGGGCTATGGTCGGAGACAGTGGTCTGTCATTTTGTCATGCTGAGTTCTGGTGTGCTGGCTTCCTGGCTGGTCAGCCTGGGAAGGATTAGATTCCTGGGCAGGTAGCTGCAAGGTTTTGTATAATCCAGCTAGTCCTCCTTGTCTAGTCAACCTTAACATGGTCAGACTTCTTAATACACTGAGAGGGCATCACACTTGGGCCAAATGATGTGGAAGCCGTGTCACTGTGGAGGGTGAGGCATCTGTGGGTTGTCCTGACCACTCACTGAAGATTCCTGGGATGTTTTATAAAAATAAACGTACAACCATTGACTGGGACTTTTTTTATTTCAGTAACTGCAGCTGCAGTGCTTATGAAAGATGACAATGATGACACCTGATTGAGGCTCCATGGGTCAGTGACAAGGTGGCAGATTCTTTGTGACTAGTTGGTGGACACTGGGTTCTCCTGGAGAACAAAGAGTCAGCAGGGGCATTGCACACTCAGAGAGATGAGATCCTGACTTTATTTGCAGCCAATCGGTGCCCTAATGTCAGGTCTAATGATTAAGTTTACACACAACCACATCACTGTGGGCAAGGAGAAAACTTCCCCTGCACGGAATCAGCGACAGAGGCTCAGGACCTCTGCTTCGGAGTTCACTCTTCAAAGGGTGCTTGCAGCTGACACATGCTATCTGTCGGGGAACTGTCTTCCTGAGAGTGTGGCTGATTTGGGGCTGTACTCCTGCCCCTTCTGCAAAGCTCAGGCTTGCACTCTGCAAGGGTAGAGATTAACTTTCTACGCTGTGTCTCTGGGCCCTCCCTCACCTCCAAACTCTCCATGGGAAACCATTAGGGCAGTGCAGCCTATCCAGTAGTAACAGAGCACTCAAAGAATTTGCCTTAGAATGAACGTGTCTTGCTATAAATGCCAAAAGAAGACAAAAATGCATTGTTGAGGGTCCAGGCAAGTGACGGTCAGTGCTTCCATTAACCCCTTCAAGGAAGGGCTAACTCAGGGCTGCACCTGAATGCTGCGGAGTGGAGGCAATCAGTGAAGGGTCCTAACCAGAGGAGACAGATCCCCTGCTATGGGCTATTTGGCTGTGTGTGGAGGCAGCTAGGACGAGGTTATCTTGTGGCTAGAGGCCAAGGATGAACTGGTAGGTTTCCACTGTGATTGTTGCATGGGAGGAAGAGAAGATAGCATCTATTTCAGACAATGAAGCTGTGGTGGGAGGAGTTACAGCTCTTTTTTTGGTGTTTTGAGGCCTTCCTCTCTCCTTTCCTTTCCTTTCCCATGGGTTTGAAATTGTGACACAGGGAGATGAGCCAGCCACAGGGACTGGGAAGATAAGAACACTTGAAGAGTTAGAAAAAAAAAGCATAGGAACCCGAGTTCCCAAGCCGTCTCCTGCAGCCAGATCGCCTCCCCCAGTCAGGACAGCAGAGCCCTCGACTGTTACACAAGAGAAATGCGCTTCTCTCCGTTGACTTTGAGGGAACAGGCAAGTATCTGGAGGAAGATCTTCACTGCTGCTATCAAACACTAGATCTGAGGAGCGACTCGCAAAGCTGATGTAGAAAACCGCCAGTGCCAGCCAGCCTCTCACAGATGTTACATAATGTGTCACCAGGACCTCTGAAAGTCGCGACGGGTGCCAGCACGTGGGCACGCACTGAGGTGCTTAGCCGCCGTTCTGAAAACTGTGCGGCACCATTTGATGTTTCAGCCACACGTGTCTGTATTTTTAGAAGACACTTTAAAAAATCTCAGTTGCTGCATCTTCTACTCTCCTGTGGAAACCACCAAACGGGCGCCTTTGCCTCCACACCGGTTTGCTCCAGACACACTTTATTAAATCATACATTTATTCTTTTCTATTCTTTTCTGTTCTTTGTGTTAGGATGTCTTAAACCTGCTGCATATGGAGCTCGGGGAGTTAGCATTTGTTCCGTCACAGGCAGCAGTGATGGAGTCTCACTGAAGTGTCAGTGTGGACCTGGAAGTCAAGTGGGTAGAAACATCGGCAGGGACTCAGTCCATCCTGGAGCACGCGGCTGGGAAGACACACATAGCCAGACCCTTCTTGTGAGGAGCATTCATTCGCCGTCAAAGTTGCCGTGAAGCATGAAAATCATTATAGTACCATAAGAAGTAAACTCTAGTCATCAATGACCCCTGCAGTGCTCTGTTTGGTTCACCCACACAGGCAAGCTGCAGACTAAGGGTGGTCAGCCTTCAATATCTGTGAGGCGGAAGTTGGTGAATCCTTTAGGTATTAGAAGAGCTTGGGAGAGCTGGACAGCCATTTTCAGTCAGCTGAGTAGCCACTGTTGACCTTGACATTCAGAGAGGTGTCTTCCAACTCCGAGAGCGTGAACATCTCAGGGCGACTTTTTGAAGAGTTAGCAGGTAGCGCTGCCAGCTCTCTCTCTCTCTCTCTCTCTCTCTCTCTCTCTCTCTCTCTCTCTCTCTCTCTCTCTCTCTCTCTCTCCCCTCTGTCAAGAGTTTATGCCACTCTTTTAAAATAAAAATCGCTAGCACCAAATGTGCTTCCTGATTCTTTTGCATATAGGAACAGAGATGGATATTATTCCAGATGGAGGCTCTGTACCTTTGCCAAATGAAGAGGGATCTTGCTTCTGTCGGGATAGGGCACAAAGCACCCACTGCTCGTAATGGATTCTGTGAGATTGAAACATCTCTACAGCCCAGAACTACGAGACACAGATGAGATCCGCAGAGAGGCCTCTGCCCAAGAATGATTTTATTTTGACTGATTTTAAAATGAGATGATTGTAATAAAAAAAAATCTTTACTTAAACCTGGCGGTGGTGGCACGCACCTGTAATCCCAGCACTCTGGGAGACAGAGGCCGGCGGATTTCTGAGTTCGAGGCCAGCCTGGTCTACAGAGTGAGTTCCAGGACAGCCAGAGCCATACAGAGAAACCCTGTCTCGAAAAAAACAAAAAAGAAATCTTTATTTAAAGAGCGCTTGCTCCCCAGGATACAGCCCATCGTCGGGGTTGTCTAGACAGCCAGGGATGGGCAACTGTATCTTGGTCTAGATTCTGCAGCGGGTGAATGTGAGCGCTTGGTGTTGATTCTGTGTGCTCACAGGTGAGCTGTTGGCACTGCCGTGCCATTCTGGAACCGATTCTGTCCCTCGGCACCTTCTGTAGCACTCCAGCCTACCCACCAACTGTTCCTGAGTAGAGGGAGAGTCTGCCTAGGTGCAGACTCTCTCGCCACCAGGAACACTGCCAAAGACTATGTTCCACCCCTTCCCATACCTCGCCATCTGTGTTGTCTCTCTAAATCTGCCCATTTCTTGACTGTCCCGACTGCATTGAGAGATCCTTTAACTTCTATCTACTCAAATCCCCAGGACATCCACGGAGTGGGTATCAGGATGGAGCATGTAGACCACAGAGTGAATGGTGACCTTTACCCCAAAGATTGAGGTAGAAACATTTCCAAAGCGGAGGAGGCATCATACCTCACCTGTGGACATATGGCTACCACAGTCCATGCCTCCGGTGTAATTTTCTATACCCATTAGTTAATTCTGTGTTTCTGTACAGAAGCGCCTTAGAAAAGGTCGTTTGAGCTTCTGCTTCTTTGGATTCCAAGGGAAAACTGGGCAAGGCCCTCGCTTTGGGCCCCTGACAAAAGTGAGGTATCACAGAAGGAGCGCGTGTCCCAACAAACTGCTTACATCTCAAGGCAAAGGGGGACAGGAGTAGTGTCTACAATCCCCTTTGGTGCTCTGTCCCCAGTGAGCTAAGGAGTTTCTCTAGGTCCCATCTCTCAATGGTGCCACCATCTCCCAGTAACATCGTACGCAGAACCACAGCTCAGCACTCCAGCCTTTGGGCGCCCCCATTCACAGCTCTGCAGTTGGCCTTCCACATCACATGGTCTACCGAGCCAGCCATGGATTGTATTTTTTTTTAAGTTTCATCTGTGCTAGGAGTAGAGCACAGTTGGCAGGCTGTGACATGACTTTTTGCAACTTCATTGGGTTCTTTCCCCAGTCCTTCCCCACCCCAGTCCCTCCCAACCACCCAACACTAGGTAGGTGAGAAAGAACATTGGAGGGGGAGAGTGGGCTTAGCTCTCTTTAGACTTCTTCCTGCTGAGGAGGGGTGTTGAGTTCCTTGGGTCAATGTTGACCTTCATTGTTAGAATATCCACCATCTTTGTGCTCATGACCATTTGACAAACCACAGCAGCAAGGGGAGCAACCACAGCCTCTCTGGGCTCTGGCCTTTTCAGACTAACTCAAGAGTCCTCAGAATTCCAAATGTACACTCTCTTTGGCTGGCAGAACCACGCCCCTGCCAGAGCATGAGACAAATCATAGCTGCTGTGGACAATCTGAAGCAGCCATGGATTAAAGCAAAAATATGTTCACATAACATAACTGGGGTTTTTAAAGAAACCAACAGTCTCACTACAGCAGGACCCTTGTCTAGTGTGTTTGCAGCCCTCGGTTAAATCCCCAGTTCCAGAAACTTAAACCATCTGTATTGTATTATTCCATGGCCGTGACTGATGCTTCGGTGGAACAATTGAAAAGGGGAATAATTTATTTTGCTTCATTGTTTTCAGTCAATGATTACTTGACATCATTGCTCTGAGGCCTGAGGTAAAGCAGAGCCTCCCATGTGGGAAACATGAGGCAGAAGCAAAGCTGACTCTTTACTCCATGGCCTCCAGGAAGCAAAGTGAGAGAAGAACCCAAAACAAGATAAGTCATGTCCACGGTAGCCTCTTTCTCCTGATCAGGCCCCACATCCTGATAGTCCATCCAGTATTAATGGGTACACTCATTGATGAAGTCGGTGCCCTCAAGACCCAATGCCCTCTGAAAAGCACCACCAACCGGAGTCCAGCCCTTCAACACACGGACCACTGGAAACACTGCAGATCCAAACCGTACTGTGAGCTAAACGTGTACTACATTAGCGACTTCTCTGCTGCTGTGGTAAAACATCACGGCCAAGGCAACTTATGGACGAAAGAGATTTTGAGGCTTATGATTCAAGAGGGAAAGGGAACCCATCATGGCATGGAGGTGCGGCAGCACGAGCCAGGCATGGAGGCAGGAGCGGGAAGCTGAGGACGCACATCTCCAGCCACAAGCAGGAAGCAGAGAGAGCCAAGTGGACGTAAGGCGAGGTTATGACTCTCCAAGCTCACCTCAGTGATACACTTCCTCTAGCCACGCCATACCTCCTCAGCCTCAGACAGCACCGCCAACAGAGAGCCAACGCTTAAAACACCTGACCCTATGGGGGACATTTTCATTCAGATGTACAGGTCCCTTTCTTCATTGTTATTATTTAAATAATGTCATATAACCATAATTAGCATTGTAGTTTATTAACCTAGAGGTGATTTAAACTGTACATGGAGGACAAATTGGTCTTATTAAATATGTCAGTGTCCAGGGACTTTGGTATATAGGGTGTGGGGCTGAAACCAAGCCCCACACATACCAGAGGACAACTGTGCATTCAGTAGACTGTGATCTTTGATAACAAGTCTGGCCATTTCTTAGGCAGTTTACAATCACTTTCAATATGTGTTTGAGGAACATCTGAATTGTCCAGCGTCTCCACAAAGGACAAGCAACCTCTTACAGAACAATAATGTCCAAGGATGTGACCCCAATAATAATAAAAGATGTGGTTGCTGAAGGGTGGGTGCCCCCATATGTGAGGTACCGATTTCTTCCTTGCAGGAGACAGTGACAATGTCCTTTATGTGAACAAAAAGGCATTATTTACTGGCCATTTAGGTCAGATTGTTCCCCATGTTTCAAATTGTGGTTTTAAACTGACAAGGATTCTGACATTCTTTAACTAGGTTTATTTTGACATTGGAGAGAGAACAAAAAAGCCGCTCCTATAATTTTGTGCTGTGTCTCTTTCTGTTGCTCAACCCAAGCCTTCAGAATTAGACTGATCCTCAGCATGACTCAGGGGGCCCCACTGTTCCCTGGGGGACAGGTGACATGCCTGTGGTCATCCCTCAGAGGGACAGTCTTCACAGTGCTCTTTCCACACGGCGCTCAGAGGGAGCTCAGTCTTTGGATATGTTGGTAGACAGTTGGGTTTCACGTCTTGAGTTTTTAACTAGTTTCTCGCCACCGTTCCTATGATCCACATTTATTTAGTCAGTCACCCTCCCCTTTCCCCCCAGTCACTGATACTAATTTCCAGATTTTGGTCACAAATGGAGAAGGAGAGTTAAAGCCGTGGATCACGTATGGAAATGGGGGTAAAGCCACCAGGGTAGAGGCTTGGGTTCTGATATGAGCCACGTGTTTCTCAGAGTCTTGGTTTTGCTTCTTTGTAAAGATAGCCGGTGGGTTAGTTAGGGGAATACTTGGAGTTTACACAAGCTCTTACAGGACCAATACCAAACCAGGCCTTCTTAGCCGAGCAGCCACCCCGTGTTCTTTAGAAATTCACAAGCTAGTTAGCACCCAGAGTCACAGAATGGCGTAGAGTGATGCATGGATAGATTTGACTGATCAATAATTTGGTAGGGACTAAATTTAAAACCTTACCGACAGGCCTTCATTCGCTCTGCTCAGACCACGCCGTGTGAGTAAGCTATCTGGTATATTTCTATATACTATAAACTGTCTGCATAAACTACCTTGTAGCTGGAAGAATCCCAACTTACTGTGTCAAGAGTGGTGCTGTCGTGCTATTAGTCCCAGCAAGAAATTCTGGTCCCTGAAACCAACATTTGAATTCATAGCTAAAGCTCAAAGATGGATATTATTAACAAAGTGTGCCATCTGGTAACTTTCTGTTTTGAACACTCACTCCTGCTAACCAAACTTCCAAAATAATTCTTTTAAATTTATGTGGCCTCCAGAAGCCCATGACCTTAATGAAGAGCCCGGTCATCCTGCCCTCATTGCAGCCTTGATCTTGATTTAAAATCGGAAAGAGAGAGAGAGAGAGAGAGAGAGAGAGAGAGAGAGAGAGGCTGTGCTGCCAGTTGGTGTTGCAAACTCCAGTTTTGTGTTGTTCATCACCCTGCCTGCAGCCCTCAGTGCCTGGCACAGAGTGGGCACTTGATAAAAATGTAGCTGGAGGCATGCCCATAGCCCAGCCACACTGTGGTGGCTCAGTTTAGTTGGTAGTGTGCTGCCAGAAGACAGGGCGGATGTCCAAAATCTAGGACAAACTCCAGAACGCATTGTCAGTTGTGAGGACAGCTAATTTGAGGTTTTCTTCTCTGGTTCCAAGGCTCTGCTTTGTGAATTAAAACCTCCTGAGAACATACTAAGCCATTTCAGGCCCATAGCATGTGAATGAACTCACTGTTTCTGGCTGTATCTCAGTGTTGTCCTGCTGGGTTTTCTTGATCGTTCCTTTGACTTTGTGTTGATAAGCCTATAGGAGTAGGGTGGCTTTTGAGCTTTGTTTTGTTTTGTTTTGCTTGTTTTTCTCCTTCCTTGTTTCTAGGCTTGTAGTGTTGATGTTTCTTTTGCACATTCCTTTACCAGGAAATGACAACTACCTTATTCAAAGCAGATAAGGGAAAGAAACATATTTTGAACTTAGAAAATGGCGAATTGCATGGATAGGGAAGTGTATTGGATAGGGAAGTGTATTTATTATCAACCTGAAGCCAGGGGTCAGTGTTAGATCTGGAATTGTGAACTCTTAATTTAAAAGGTATAACGAAAACATTAACAGATTAGAGACCTCTGTGTGTGTGTGTGTGTGTGTGTGTGTGCGCGCGCGCGCGTGCTTCTGAGGATTAAACTCAGGACTTTGAGAATACTAGGAATCCCCCAGACCCTTTCTTTAATTTTTTAATACTACATTTAAAGATTCAAAAGTTAGCATATTTCAGCAACTACCAACAAAGAGAAATATGTTGCTAACATCATTTTATGCAAGATAGACTAAAGAATAAAAGTTTAATATAGAACATGTATTCTTACAAGACAATAAAAGAAAGGTTTTCTCAACCTCAAGCAGGCACAGGGCATTACTAGATCATTGGAAAAGAAGAAATACAAATAATGACTATGTGTGTGTAAAAAAAAAATCTGCAACATTGTTGGCAATTAACCAACTTCTGGTCTTAAGCAATGATATCTTAATTTTGCTTAGAAAAATTCCAAAAATGAATTAGAACAATACTGCTACACCACAAGAGATCAGGAAAACGATCATATGCCAGTGAAAGCATGATCTGAGTGAGACACCAGATAGAGGACAAGGGCTTTAAGAACTCACAGGAGCTGGAGGGTTGGCTCTGCAGTTAAGGGTTGAGCTCCCAGCAGACCACACAGCAGATCACAACCACTGGTAATTCCAGAACCAGGAGATCCTGTGCCCTCTTCTGGCCTCCGTGGGCATTGCATGCATTTGGTGGGCATACAGGCAAGCAGGTACACCTGTGCAAACACGTAAAAGAAATTTTTTCAAAGATAGTTTAAGGGGAAAATTACTTATCTTCCAACCCACTCATTCAGCAAATATTTTGAGCACTTACAATGTCTTCTTCTAGTTACTAAAGACTGAATTTCAAGTTCCAAGGACTAAATGTATATAAAGGAACCGATCAGGTGACTAAATGCTCATTTATGGGGATGCTACTGAGTTATTACCATAACAAAATGCTGAAAGCAGTGTGATTTAGTGTTCAAATGCTTAAGTGAACTAGAATATTCCGTGTGGCAAAATGCTTGACAGCTACCAAATGTCAGTGTGAAGAGGCCCGTGAATTACTTTGCTTTTTTGTTGTTGTGACAGAGACCATGATCAAACATAGCCTGGGAATAAAAGGTTTATTTGGAGTATTCATTCCCCAATACTGTCCGTCAGTGAGGGAAGCTGAGGTATTCAAGTAGGCCAGGAGCCTGGAGGTAGGAGCTGAAGCTGAGACCATGGAGGAGTGCTGTTCATTGACTTGATCCTGGGGCGTGCTCAGCTGGATTTTTTCATAGTACCCACGACCATCTTGTCCAGAGGTGGTATTAGCTATAGTGGGCCGGACTATACCGTGTCGATCATCAATCAAGGAGATGTCCCACAGACGTGCCCTCTGGTCAGTTCAATGCAGGCATTTCTCAATTGAAGTTCCCAATGATTGTCTTCCCAAATGATTGTAGCTTGTGACAAGTTGAGAAAAAAAATCAACCCGCACTCCCAAGATCTACTGAAGTGAAAGACAGTTAGCTACAGACCAGTAGGTAGAGTAACTAACTCCCTTGTTACTTAAAGATACAAATGATTAGAAAAATATTCTAGGACTTTAAAAAAACAAGGCATCATTTGACCTTGGATTATCAGGCGCTTCGTACTTTTTTCAATCTAATCGATTGTCATTTCAAAACGTAGGTTTTCATTATTAACTATGGATTCTTAGGAGCAAGATACTGTTCATTTTCATATCATAATTAATTCAGACCTTTCATGAAGGGAAAAAATAGGAAATTATTTATTACTTACAATACTTAGCACTGAATTTAATGAGCATGAAAACTGAGAATTTAAATATAGGGGAGATTGTTTTTTATCTTCACAGCAAGGCAATTTCATATATGCAAAGCAAGCTTTCTTGCAGCTTCATGGTGATATGTTGAAGGCCACCATATCCTTGTAAGCAGGACCATGACACCTGCCTTCCAGTGTTATCCCCTCTAGTTCCCACAGATCACACACCTGCACAGTTATCCCAGTAAGGACCCAGGACAGTGTGTCAGGGCCTGTCAAAGTGGGCGGGATCTTCCCTCACACGTCTTGCTTTGGAAAGTTAAGCTGACTAACATATTACTTGGCAAAAGGAACTTATGGGTAAAAATCACAAAAGCACAGATCACTGAAGGGGCCCCTGGATAGAAAGCAAATGAAAGCATCAGCCTATCCCAAATTATTCACAATACTATTGTAAAGTAATGTAAAATTGGGGGCTTGGAGTGTCCCCGACTTGGCTGCCCCCCAACCCTCATTTGTCTTCTCATTCTTTTCCCAGAATGTCGAGTGGTGAAATCAACTTCTTACACCAAAATAGCATCAGCATCCCGCAGGGGCACAACCAAGAGCCCAGGACCTTCCAGGCGAAGCAAGTCCCCAGCCTCCACCAGCTCAGGTAAAGCCGCCAAGAAACCTCCCTAGCAACTGCCCGGTCTCTGACGCAGCAGCAGCAGCAGCAGCCGGCAACCGAGGCTGTGTGGAGCTAGAGCGTGAGGTTCTCAAGCAGGCGTCGGCTCTGGTTTATAATTTTAGAATGTGTTCAAGCGGATGAACAGATTTGCCCAAGTCTAGCATGTTGGCTGTAAGGGGGAAAAAAAAATCAAACTTAGAAAAACACACTTACTGAGACTCAGGAAATACAGAGTTGCTTCACCAACTGCTACACCTTCTACCTGCCTCGTCTCTCCTCGGGTCTAGAAATTTCCACTGGGGAACTGATTCCACTTGGAGCTCTTCTGGAGGGTTTCCAGTTTGTCTTTGCTGAATCTGTTTCCCATGCTTGTGACCCTGGCCTGGGTTACCTCATTTGGCTGTGGGGCTAAAAGCAATGAGATTGTTGGGACCTGGGGAGGTCTGCCACTGTGATGACCTGGGCTGGACCAGTTTTTGAATGGGCTCGGATGTTGCTGCTGGGAGTGGCTGTGTCCTGGGATAGAGAACATCTCAGCCCCATTAGCATGTCCTTTGATCTCTTTAATTAATTAATTCGTGTGTGTTTATGTTATTTGGTATATCCATATATGCTGTTTTGCAGTTATCATAACTTTTTCTTATTGTTTATAGTATTATTCACCTGTCTATGAATCTAACTCATTTTCACTTCCCATTTTCTCTGGTCTTAAGAAAAAGTCAGTCATGAGGTGTTGACCTTTGGTTTCAAGTATAAAATATGTTTCGTTATGATTAAAGGATATAAATGTTGAGATAGAAATTTTCAGTGGTAAGCACAACACCATGGCTGGCACCCAATTTCATGATGGGAGCTTTGCAAAATCACTCAGATCTTTGGATCTAACCGAGGCTTTTTCTGGCTTCACATTGGCCCTGAGGGCGTTATATAAAGGGCCTGGCTTGGCTGCGTCCAAGGTCACATGACTGGGCAGGTTCTCTGAGACTCACACTCCCCTGTGAGACGCTCTGCCTTCCTGCATCTCCATAGTCAGTCCTCAGAGGCTCGACACTTACTCTGATGGCGAAAGAAGATGCCGTCCTCTCCCACAGCCTTCCTCATGGCCAGTCAGAACTGTGGGCTGGAAGAACAGGGCTGGCACTTGAGACAAGCTCTTAGCTCATTATCACTGAGTCTGAGCGTAAGGAGAGAGCTCCAGCGCCATTCATCCAGATAGGAGAGAGCCTAAAACAAGACTTTTCTAAAGCACAAGACTTGACGTTTACAGCTCATGGGAGTTGCTTGGGAGCTTGGTAAAGTTTGACATGACGACCCCCATCCAATCTGGTGCTAAGGATCTTAATCTCTGCTTTAGCAGTCTTTCAGGGGCACTTGATCAGAGAGTCACTTGTTACAATTCAAGCAACAGTGAGGGAGTGGGTCTCAGCCTCATTCATTACCACCACCTGAGAACATGCCAGGCATACAAAGCCTTGAGCACCATTTCAGATCCACGGACTCAGAAATTCTGGAATAGGGCCATGCAGACAGAAGTTTCTAGAACAATCCATGTTATTCTGATGTACACATAAGTTAAAGTACCACTGGATTCTGGTACAGAGAGGAAATAAGCAGAGAGAGCTCATTTGACTCTGGACAACTGTGGAGGAAAGACATGGCTTGCGGGTCGTTCTCTCTTGGCCTCACAGAGGTGGATTCCTGTTTCCATCTTTCTTGTCCTCAAGCTTCCAGAACCATCCAAGTGACTCAATGTATGGACAGCCTCTTGACTGTCGTAAAGCCTAATGATAGGCATGGGAATGGCAGGGGGATTCTGAACCTGCTGCACCTCAAACTCCCCTGGAAGAAGGTAGCATGTCCACCCTTTGATGACAAGCTTACAAGGGCCTAAGTTTGAATACCTAGTACCCATATGATAAAGCCAGGCATACCCACATATGCCTGGGATCCCAACATAGGGGGCAAATATGAACAGAATTCCCATGCCTGGTTGCCAACCAGCACTGCAGAAACAGACTAAGCTTTAGGTTCAGTGAGAGTAGGACACCTAACAGTCTTCTGGTCTCAGCATGGAGGCATGCATGCCTGCACACGTGAATGCTCATACACATGTAGACCATACACACAGCATGGAGGCATGCATGCCTGCACACACATGCATGCTCATACATGTGTATATCATGCACACACAGGCACAACATGTAGGTATGCACACCTGCAAACATATATGTAGCAGTAATTTGGGCTCTTGCTTTATGCTCCCAGTGCAACCTGCTTCCAGCTACCTGCCCAAGGAATCTTTTGATCTGTGAATGAAAGACACACATACATATTAGCTTATTTTTAATATGCTGTTGGCCAGGCGGTGGTGTCACATGCCTTTAATCCCAGCACTTGGGAGGCAGAGGCAGGCAGATTTCTGAGTTCGAGGCCAGCCTGGTCTACAGAATGACAGCCAGAACTACACAGAGAAACCCTGTCTCAAAAAACCAAAATAAATAAATAAATTATTCTTAATAATAATAATAATAATAATAATAATAATAATATGCTGTCTCTCTCAATGGCTGGGACTTCTAATCCTCTGTCTGCTACCCTAGGCCCAACTGGGGAAGTGGTCAGGGGTCACTTACCCCAAATCTCACAAGGCTGGCTGGCTTTATCTCCTGCAGCTCTTATGTCCATGCGTATCCCACTGCTTCATGTCTGCCTTTCCTCTCCACTACCCCCCCCCACCCAGCTCGGCTGGTGTCCTAGCCCACACAACTCTAATAGTCCCACCCTGTCTCCCTTTGTCCAGCCATTAATTGCTGGCATCTTTTTTGATCGATCACAAACCAATTGATGACAAGGACCTTTAGCACTTGAACACAGAGATTCCTGATTGAATCAAAGCATTAAAACCAATCTCAAACATATATATGCTCTCTCTCTCTCTCTCTCTCTCTCTCTCTCTCTCTCTCGCTCTCTCTCTCTCTCTCACACACACACACACACAAAGATAGAGAGACTATAATTTTGTTTTGTTTTTTTTCTAGGCAGGGTTTCTCTGTGTAGCCCTGGCTGTCCTGGAACTCACTCTGTAGACCAGGCTGGCCTCGAACTCAGAAATCCAACTGCCTCTGCCTCCCAAGAGCTGGGATTAAAGGCGTGCGCCACCAATGCCCGGCGAGAGACTACAATATTAACTGATTTGATTTAAATAAAGATCAAGAGAGTTTAGTTTACCTTCATATTGTTTCATAATATGGGAGGTAAGAGAACGCTAGAATGGCCTAACTTGAAAATGCATTATTGCCATCTTCCTAAATCTTAGAGATGTAGACCTCACTTTGGATCTCTTATGAGAACACTGACATTGGGGAAGAAGTTTTGTTTTAGAGTTTCTATTCCATGGAAGATGCATAAACAACTTTTTGTCAAGTTACATCTTCTACTTTGAATCTCTGTCTTCATAGATTGTCATGGCAAACACACTTAGCCACCCCAGATGTCTTACAACCCTCAAGTCAACAATGAGGAAATGAACCACCCCCACCTTCAGAAGCATACCTTCTTAAGGACAGTTCTCTCTGTGTCTGTAGATTCTCCATTGCCAGTTCAATCAACCAGGAAAAAAAATTGCATCTGTACAGAATATGTAGTTTAAGGGTTGTTATTCCATAAGTAATGAGATATAACCACTGTCTGTGTTGTGTTGTGTTTATGCTTTTACAGGTATTGTAGGTAATCTAGAGATTACTATGCAAGCATCTATGCATAGGTCATATGCAGATGCTATGCTAGTTCATATGATACTTGGATATCTGCAGATTGCAGGATTCATAGGAGGAAACAACCAACCCCGCCAGACTATAGAGAGTCGACCACATTGCCTGTGCTGTATAGAAACCCTCATTGCAACAAGTACTCAGTCATGAACACAGACTCGCTGTGGAGGTCAGCACGAGAGCTAGAGATGCAAGGGAGAGAGCAGTCGAGGGAGAAGAACCTTAGCCCATGAGCGTCTCCTGGGACTGAAACACTGCCCCTGTAACCCAGGCATAAAACTTACTTATACGTGACTCCAGAAATCTTGGTCTTTTGATTTATGCTGTTTAACTTTTACATTTAAATATTTTACAGATATAAAATATTCTATGCAGCATATGCAGATAAGAGCAGAATAAAAGCTGAAGAAATGCAGAGAATTTTAATGAGCTCACTAGCCTAATTTGGCAAGTTCTATTGATTTCTATCAGATACCTGCAAAGGCAAACTGCTAGCTATTAACCTTAGCTCCATCCTTTCTTTCAGTGCAAAGGCTCAGCTGTCTGCACTTTATGAAGGAACATTTCTGCTTTGGGGGGCTCCCACAGAATCATTGAAGATAAAATTCACCAAGAGCTTAGTGGTTCATGTCTTGTGTCTCCAAATTTTCAAGCATCTAACCCCTATTCCCACAACTATTCTCTTCTCACCCATTCAGCGCCTGCTCCAAATGGGGTTCAAAGCTCTAAAACATTATCATGGCTTAATGTTTACCTGGGGATAGCATCTTGTACCAACCGCCTTGTGTAGCTCCTCACTGTTGATGCCAGGTTAATTAGACACTTCCTGAGCATCTGCCTCAGCCCAGCATGCCTTAGGCCCCAAGAAGACAACAACAATTAAACCACAGTCCTAGCTGAGAAACTCATTTGTATTCTGGTTGGGGGTGGGGGGAGCTACTAGTATGCTGTACTAAGTGTCAGGATGGCCCAGAGGATGAAGAGAGCAAGCAAGCATCATTAACCCAGTCAGAGGAACTTCCAGGAGACTAAGATTTATAAATTGGGCCTGGAAGAATCTTGCTAGAATACAAGCAAGGGCCAGGAGGATACTTTCTCCAATTTAAATCAAGGCATAAAACATGAAAGTGTTGCAAGATATTTCCTATCCATTCAAATTGAGGCAGGGAGAGGCCAGTGAGTGGAGGGGAGAGAGGAGGAGGAGGAGCTAAGGAGAGAGAGAAATAGGCTCATTGGACCAGGTGAGGAGAGAGAGAGAGAGAGAGAGAGAGAGAGAGAGAGAGAGAGAGAGAGAGATCCAGATGGCTTCAGATGTATTCCTGGTGTTTTGGAGAGATTAGAAATATTGGAATAATACTTTATCATTGTAAATTGGCATTATGTAATTGGGAGTTTTATATACATAAAGATATTTGATTAACTACTTAAGTTTAAATAGTTACCATGTATTTGGGGGTAGGGCTGGAGCGCTGGACTCCCGCCATTTACAGGGTCTATGGCGGAGAGGAAACACAGGATGCTGTGAGAGCTAGCTGGGAAAGATGGGCATGGCAGCGACAGTGAGAGCTGCCATGAGCGAGCGAGACCTGCCGGGGACTTGGTGCAGAGGCCTGGCGGGGCGGTACCTTTCTATTAATAACCGCTTCGTGAAAATATAAGGAATAGTTATCCGTACAATAAGGAACTGAACTTCATGGCACATGCCTAATAACCCCAACCCTCAAAAGGCTGGAGGAGTTTGCAGTGATCCTGGGCTACACAATGAGAGTCTCTGGAATGGAATTCTGGAAAGGTCTGGAAAACATGACATAGCTGAGACATGGCATGGCTGAGTTACATGTCAGATTGCACAGGGCCACGAAGCCATGTTTTCTGTTATAGGAGTTAGGAGGTGAAAGAGGACTTCAGAAAGGCTGCCAAAGGCTATCGCTGAGTCTAGGCAATGAGCACCACCCTAGACAGAACAGCTCTCTGTGCCGGCAGGGAGGCCCAGGAGGCTCCTATAGTCCCCCTGGAAAGAAAATAGCAGGAGAGAACTGAAGCCTTGTTGGAAATGAAAGAAAACGTCTAAGGGTTGTAAACCAATTAATTTAACCAGATGTGAGGATGAGAGCGACAAAGATAGACTGTTTTCCTGGGGCAGAGGTAGGGGCAGTTTCTCCTTAGGAGTGAAAGTGTGTGGTGCTATAGAAAAGTCAGGAAACATGAGTGAATGCTTTAGTAAGGATATTTGAGCTGACAACGTAGACCCTGTCATAAGGCAATTTTTTTTTAAACACTAGAAATGTACGACTCCTCTGCCCCATCCAGAGATTTGCAAAGATAAATATAGAACCCTCAGGGTTGTCTGCCTTTCTGAGAGCAGATTAGAGGAATCTAGAAAACTGTGAGCAGGAAGTAACAGCCCCAAAGGCAAGAAGATGGAGGTGGAGGGAGAGACAGAGATACTTCATTCTGGAAGCCACAAGGCTAGGAGTTCATAGAGCTACCAAAGTGAAGATACAACCAGGAAGTTCAAGCAGGCAAGACCCATGGATGCTTGTGCCAAGCCCCTCACTATAGCCACAGCCTTGGACCAACTCTAAGAGACTCAAAACTTGTGTCATTTAACGTATTTGGTTCATGGTTCCTTCTGGGTGTCTGCTAACTGTGTGAATGACCTGGGACATACCAGGAAACACGTCTTTCTATCCTTCACCACTATTCCTGGAGGCCACTTCGCTCCAGCACAGGGTCTCTTCAGAGTCATCAAAGCTCAGTCTCACCCATGAAGTTAAAATTAGGACAAAAAGAACTGTTTCCTTCCTCTAAAATGCTATCATCTTTGTGTTCTTTCACTTGTTTTGTTGGTTGGTTGGTTGGTTGGTTGGTTGGTTGGTTGGTTGGTAGGTAGGTAGGTTGGTTGGTAGGTTGGTTGGTTGGTTGGTTGGTTGGTTGGTTGGTAGGTTGGTTGGTTGGTAGGTTGGTTGGTAGGTTGGTTGGTTGGTTGGTTGGTTGGTTGGTTGGTTGGTTGGTAGGTTGGTTGGTTGGTTGGTAGGTTGGTTGGTTGGTTGGTTAGTTGGTTGGTTGGTAGGTTGGTTGGTTGGTAGGTTGGTTGGTAGATTGGTTTTGGCTGAGTCTATATGCTTTCTTGTTCTTCTTCTACCTACACCATCCTGATAATATGGCAAGTCCTGGACACAGGGCTCAGAAAGAGAGTCTGAGCCATTAACAGTCTCCTCTGTGACCAGGAAATTAGAGGCAGGCTAAGGTAAGGATCTAGAGCCTCACCTGGACAGCCACCCTGAGACCCACAGATAAGCATGCATTTGCCTCCTCTTTCTTTGCTAGTCCTGGATATTTCAATGCCAAAGATAAACAAGCCTAGCATATTAGTCTATGACTGGGAAATGACAAGTGGATTTCATTGCAAAAAGTGACCATGCCGCACTTAATTTAAAAATTAATTTAATTAAAAAAAATGCAAAAACAGTAAAGGACAAATCAGAACTTTCTGTCATAGCAAACAGTGTGAAACTTATACATTAAAATTCTATTGTAAAAGCTAGACATGAAGCCTCACACTATCATCTTAGCCCTCGACAGGCTGAAAACACAATGATCACATTCCAGTCCAGCCTGAGCAAGGCATTTAGCAAGACCTTGACCCCCAAAACCAAAGTAATAGTAATAATTTATTCTTTTCCATTATAATTCATGAAATTGTAAGAAATATGTTCTCATTCCTAAACATTTTCCTAGGGTTGTTTGTAACATATTTCTTTTTGTACTCTGGTAAGATGTTGATAAAACTTTGTAATTGACTTTTTATTTGAAGGTAAGACAAAATTTACAAATGTAATACTTTGTTAAACCTTTTGGTTTTTTTTTTCTCCCACACACAAAGTCCTCAGGGCCAAATGGAGTTCCAGACACTTTGTCTTTTGTACCATAAACATCTTCAAAGGCTCAGAAAGCCTTGGGAAACCATAGCAGCCACTTGCTCCGGAGTAAGCTTAGCTATTCTAGCAAGCAAGGGATGGGGATTCCAGCTGAGCTGGTAGTAAGTCTGAAGTGGGTTTGGTGTGTAGCTTCTTTAACATCTCTTACATCTTAGAGCCCCCACAGTGGCTCTCCTTCCTTCCTCTCTTTGTGTCTACCCTTTACAGCAGAATTTAGGTCTGTGTTTCCAGAAAAGGAAAAGACAGATCAAAAGTCCACGTGCATTCAGATTCTATTACAAAGAACTGTCTGGGGTAAGATGGGGAACATCTAACCGCCAATGCTACTTCAAAAGACCTTTGCATTTTAAAATTGTCACAGGCAAGTCTGCCCAGTCCTGCTTCTCCCATAGAGCTACAGATAACCTTAGTCGCTCCCTGAAGACATTTCTTGGACATTTTTTATTTAGGAGAGCCCCTACTTCAGCAGAAGTAGTGTTTTTTTTTTCCCCTCCCCAATGCTCATTTTAATTCTTAGTGATATGCAAACTCTAGCGTGTAGTAATTCTAGTTGGTTACCTGTATGCCCTTCTGCCTCTCCTGGGTCTTCTTATATGACCCAGGGTCTCTTGATTTGAATTTGTGTCCTGGGCTGAATCAAATACTATCCCCCTGCATCCATTTCATGACTGCAAAAGTTGATAGGCTTCTACGACCACACCTGACTTTCCAAAATTTTTACTTATTTGTTTATTTATTTTAGTCTTTAACAGTTTCATGTGTGTACATTATGAACTTTCGTCGTCTTCACCCTGATACTCTCTGCCATGCCCCCTCCCTCTCTGCTAAAACCCTTTCTCTCCCCAGTGCATCCCACCTACTTCCATATCTTTCTATGTATGTGTGACCCATTACATTAATTAGAGGTGCTTGCATGAGTGTAGGTGGGAGGCTGTTTACTGGAGCATGGAAAGTGTATCCGTGGTTATGTGTCTGAAGAAAGTGACACCCCTTTCCCTAGCAACCGTTAGCTGTCAGTAGACCCTCAGGAGGGCTGGGACCTCTTGTAGGATGAAATGTTGATGGCTTTAATCTTGTGCAGGTTTTGTCTGGATAACAACAGCTTCAGAGAGTTCATGGGAACAACAGCCACACCATGCCCCCAAAATGTCCTTCTTCGCTCCCCTTCCCGTTCTCCATGTGACTCCTCTTCCAGAACGTTCCTGAGGCTTGGCATTTTAACCAGTTAGGAGTCTCCGCACTAACTGCTATCAGCTCAAATTAGAAGGTTCTCTGAGTAAGACCGATAGTATTGCCAATCTATGGATATAAACATGTCTGCTTAGAATATAGTGTGATCACGTGTCCATGTAGCAAAATTATAGTAGCGGGTTCCCTGCATGGCCTACAGTTTCTTGGCCATCAGCTCTTGACCAGGTTAATGGTACAGGCATGAGTTCCTTCCTGAGGTAAGGCCTCTAATCCCATTAAAATAGTAGATGGTTATCAACCGTACGTTCATGCCACTATTAACACAGTAGGCATATCTTGCCAGGCCTGATCTTCTTGTAGCTCAAAGGTTCACAGCTGGGTGATGGCTTTCCTCCCCCAGCAGCCTGTGTAGCACCACCCTCCAACACCGTGAAAGCCAGTGTCACAGCTACTTTCCTATTGCTGTGAAAAGACACTGTAGCCAGTACAACTTCTAGAGAAAGCACTTCACTGGGGGCTTGCTCATAGTTTTAGAGGGTTAGTCCAGGATCGTCACGGCAAGAGGCATGGAGGTAGACAGGCAGGCATGGCACTGGAGCAGAAGTTGAAAGCACGCATGTTATTAGAAAAAGAGGGCGTGGGGCAGCCTTCTGAAACCTCAAAGCCCAAACCCACTGACATAGCTCATCTAGCAAAGCCACACCTCCTGATCCTTCCTTAACAGTTCACAAACTTGGAACCAAAAGTTTAACTATGTAAGCCTCTGGGAGCCACTCACACTCAAAGCCGCAGCCTGCTACCAGGAGAGAAGCTTCCAGATCTCCTCCAGCTTGATTTACCTACATTCAGTGCCCATAGTATGCGGCATCAGCCACAAGGTTTACCATCAGCTCTGGTGGCAGTAAGCTGAATTCTTTCGGGCATCAGTGGTACTGCTCCCTTGACTGACAGCTCCTGGGAAAGACGCTTTATCAGCATGAGTATTTTTGTAGCTTCTGGAAGGAGCAATATATATAAACAATTTTTCTCCCTGTGGTTTTTTTTTAAAGATTTATTTATATGTGAGTACACTGTAGCTGTCTTCAGACACACCAGAAGAGGGCGTCAGATCCCATTGCAGATGGTAGCGAGCCACCATGTGGTTGCTGGGATTTGAACTCAGGAAGGAGCAATATTCCCTGCCATGACCTTTTTATCTTAGCTTGTTAAAAATGATACTTTAATTAACTTATAAAATAGGTCTCCACGTGTCCCTCCCCTGCAAGCTCTCTCCATCCTTCCTCTAAACTTTCTCCCTCTAGAATCCACTCCTCACGCTCCCTTCATGGTCTTCCTCCTTCCCTTCTTTCTTCCTTTGAACATGGTATCTGGTTATGTCATGGTCATAGTGACCATGCTCAGTGAAAATGAGAAGCACTTTATCTCTCAGTCTTGCTTTGAGATCTGTCTAATCTTTTCCAGCTTCATAGGTGAAAATATTGACATGGTATCTGCCATCTGAGGGCCCTAGGAATGCAACTGAAAAGAGAAGAAACCCTTTAAGTATACACAGACACACAGACACACACACTTTTCTGTGTATGTGTATGCGTATGCATATATGTGTATATATGTGTGTATATGTATATGTATATGTATATTCTTCATTAGTACACACAGAATCTAAGGACATTTAGAAGCAATGACTTAATCAACTTTTCCCAAAATCTAGGATGTTTTAGGAACTTTCATATTCAATAATAAGCCTCCTTCGGGAAAGAGATTTTAGCACTACCATGTGGGCTGACTGGTTGATATGAAACCCTGAATTTGTGGTTCCAATCAATAAGGAAATGTAGAATCTTCTGTTTGAAATGTCAAAGGAAAAGGTAGATTGAATCCGGATCCTCAGACTTGGTGGCAAATGCCTGCTTGTGCTGGGCTGTCCTGCTGACCCTGCTTTGACATTTCTGTAAGGGATCGCCTCATGCCCAGCGCCGGTCCCCTTGGAATCCATTCTTGACCAAGTAAGAGCTCTTGAGAGCTTTCTAAAATGCAGTCTGGACCCTTGGCTCCCCTTGAAATCATTCGATAGCTTCTCATTGATTGCCCTTTGAATACAAACCAAACCTTCTGCCGCGGACTTCAACACCCTGCACGGTCTGCGGTCCCTGCTGAGTCCTTCACCTGCATTCAAGGTGCAGTTCCCTCTCCTGCCCCATCCCAGCTCCTCTAGGCCCCTCCCCATGCCTCGCTGGCCTATGAACTCGCACACATTCTCCTGTTGTGTCCTCCTCACCTTATGCTGTTAACCCCTTCCTCTCCCCACCCCCCCCCCGCCCCGCCTTCTCCATGGACTATGGGCCAACCTGACCCCATAGTTAGGAATTCCAATAACTTCTCTCAAAGCACTTCATTGTAATGATCGGTTCTCTGATTTCCCTGTAGCCTGACTGTCTGCTGCACTGAGGGAAGGGGAGGGCCGGGTGTGTGCTTGTAGGTTGTAGATTGTATGGTTTAGATCTCATGCTTTACACCTCAGAATGCTCATTGTCTATGACTCAGTTCCCTCATCTGTAAAATGGGGGGGAAATAATACTGCCTGATGAGATGATACTTTTTAAAGGTTCAAATGTGATGACTGGTGAACACTTACTGATCCGTAGCTTCTCTGTTTGCTCAGACTGCGCCCGCTGGGATGCCAGCCCACCCCCACAAGTCTGAATTCCACCCCCAGTTAGCTGTAGAGTCAAAGTGGTCAGTTTGATGTTGATGTAATAAAAGGTGCTCTCCAGCCCACCACTAGGGACCACAACTCTTCCCTTGGAAGGCATGAATTCCGCATCTACCACCGTGCTGAAATCTTGTTTCCTAGTCTAGCCCTTCCCTTGGAGACTACTGGCAGGAAGTACACTCGAGTAAGCCATGAACATGCAAGCACATTAAAACACTCACAGCTTGCTGTTGTGCCCTGCAAAAACATCAGTCAACAATCCCCCCTCCCCAGAGGTCTTTAAGAAATAGTCATCGGTATATTTCAAAGGAAAAACTACCAATTAGTATAGTATGTGGCATTTTAAAGATGGGTGGAGTAGAGACAAAAGGTTCCCAGGAGCTTTCCAACCTCCTCTGGCTCCTTAAGTTCTTATAAGAACTCGGTGTATGAAAAAAAAAATCAACAAACACACAGACTTTTATGCGTCTCTATCACCTGAAACTTGCCAGGCTTTGGAGGAGTTATTGTCATTTCGATCCTTGTGAGTCACTGAGTCGCCTGCCCCCAGAGGCGTTTCGCTTCATTATGATTCAGTGCAAAGGACTGAGCCGGCTGGGGCTTCCGGAGTGAGGAGTGAGTGTGTGTCTGGTGGGGGTTGCGGTGGCAACGCGTTGGCATGAGGCTTAATTGACACCTTTGATGTAGCCTAAGACAGAACCCGCACCTCCCACTGCCGCTGGGAAGACGTCAGCCTTACGCAGGAAAAGGCATCTGCTGATGAATCCTGCATCTCATTCAGCCCGCTCCGAGCAGCCTTAGCCGCCCCTAGCTAATCCAACTGCTTCCCAGTCTGCGGGTGCTGGGCTTGGTGCTGAGCGAGAAGAGGCTCTGGCTCTTGGCTCTTGTCAGGTCAAACACTAAGACTGTGTCCATGTTAGAACTCATAGAAGGTAAGTGGAATGCACTGCCGTCTCCCCCCCACCCCGCCCCCCAGGGCACCTTCCAGAATGTATGCGTCTCCTGTCTGAGTCTTCTCTCCCTGTGCATCTGTAAGATTGCCAAGTCAGAGTGGCAGGCAGCCTTTAATATCTTTATACAGTCGTGTCTTGGGGGGGGTGGGGGGAAGGGTATGTGTTCTCAGAGGTGGCGCTAGCTAGAGAAAAGGATAGCCTGACTCCGTGGTTTCATCTCAGCTTGCTGACAATGTTTTCCACAACTTGAGTGTTGGGTAGAATTCCAGAGTTTGAGACCTGTTGGCAGCTTTTTTTTTTATCAGTTCAATAGCAACAAAGACAAACTGTGTGGGGTTTCTCAGCATCTGCGGGCAATTATTTTGTCCCGTTTGAGGCAGACACATCAGAATCAGGCTGGGGGGATAGACAGGACATAAATGAATGTATAAATGTCTAAAAGTGAGTTATTAAATTATAAAAACACAATGGTCCATTTTTTTCAAGGCTCTGGGAATGCCACCTGTGAGTGATTCCAACATTTTCTCCTGCTGGATAACTAAAGACACACACACACACACACACACACACACACCTCAAAGCCTTGAACACACTCATAAAAACCTCTCTTGGCTTAAATAAAGCCACAAAAAAAACCCTTGTGTAAATTATATTTTTAAAAATTATATAACCTGCTGTTGTATTAAACACAAGATTAACAGAACAGTGCGTGTCTGAAGGTTGCTATTCCCTAAGGCTTTTCTTCATGAGTCACATAGTGGGTCTAATTTTTAGCTGATGTTTCCTCTCTGTCTATTTCCTTGAGAAGATGAATTGCTATGAAAAGTCTTTAATGTGCTATTTTTCTCCGTGTGTGTTTCCTTTTTTCTAGTTAATGGAACCCCTGGTAGTCAGCTCTCTACTCCACGCTCGGGCAAGTCACCAAGTCCATCACCCACCAGCCCAGGAAGCCTGCGGAAGCAGAGGGTAAGGACACAAGCGAGCCATCTATTTAAAATCTGTCTAGGTTCTGTTGCAAAGTGGCATGGGTGTCAGCAAAAGGCGCTGCCTTCCTGGGGGAATGACCAAGCCAGGGCAAGGGTAACCTGCTGTGGGTCCACCACTCGCCATTGCTGTGGTCCAGCTAGGACCCAGGACTTTGAATTTCCACAAATATGCCCAGTCTTAATTTTGAATAGAATATGCAATCGCTGCTTCAGTTTTAAATACCCTCTTGTTTGTTCATAATACACATGCGTTATTATGTATGCAAGTGTCCTTAGTCATAATCGGTTTCATTAGATGCAGCCATGAATAGTCTCTTAAGGAAAGAGAGAAGTCAGTAGAGGTAGCATCCTGGGGTAAGTGGGCAGGGTGGTCCGGAGCAGCTGGAGAGCCCATGTGGCAGGCCATGGGCACACAGGATACCAGGCTTGTCAGTGGACCCACACTGAGCACATCCTCTTACATTTATTTTGAGCCTCTTGTATGACGACAGAGAAATTCACTGAGCTTGGAGACAGATGTGTAAAAGTTGCTGAGAGTAGCATCAGCTTCTCCAAAGCTAAGCAAGGGGCTGACTCTTAGCATTTCATCTGGGATGAAAAAAACTTCTTAAATCCCCCCGCTGCCTACACTGCTCGTCCACGCCAGTTATACCAAGGCCAGAAGGGGAGAACTGGGGAATGGGAAAAAGGAAAGCACATGCTGGAAAAGGAAGATGCCTCCCCCAGGGTCCTGATTTCAGAGAAGAGAGGATTATATTTACTCGAGTGACTTATATGATAGTGCCTACTGAATAATTTAATAAACAGAAACTTCTCAGGGGCTGTTGCATTTAAATGTCAGAATGTCTAAGTTTAATTTCTTTTATTATGCATTTAAATGGCACTTCTAACAATTGATGGATTTAAGCTCAGCAAATATGGAAGTCCCTCTCGGTCAAACTTCCTCTTTCAAAATGGATCTTCAGGTTGCTAAAACCCTCATTTTTAAGTGGGGGGCCAAAAAGAAATCAGTCAGTCTGCAGTCACTTTGAACCTCTTGCCCCAAATATCTTTCTCTGCTGATTCTTCTAGCATTGAGTTGAGCTTGTTGAGTCTGTTAAAGCCTGTGATTTTGTATCTGCTTCTCTATTCAGTAGTGGGATCATTTTTATTAGAGAAGTCTGTTATTGGTCTTCAGTGATTTTAGGAATCATTAATGAGCTTCAGAATTGAGCACATTCATTCACTATCTTAAAGGGTTATCCTTAGGTGAGGGAGAGCTGATGTGGCCATCCTGTACCCTCAAATACTAACCAGCAAGGCTCCTCTCTATAAAACAACCAGAGATCTAGCACAAAGAATGTCTCCAGAACACCCTTTCTCTTGAAGTGTATATGTGCTTCAGAGCTAGCACAGGAACAAAAGTACCTTTTGATCCACGGAACTCAGTCTCAGACTTTATTGTAATAGCTCAGGTTTAGTTGTTGAGACTAAATTTAGAATGACTGAGAATACATGCCAGGTTCTCTCCCTAGGAGTTTCTGGCAGGGACCCCTCCACCTTCAGAGTATATAATTTTTCTCAGTTTTCCTTTTTTGGCAGAGTGAAGTTAGAATTTGCATCCCTTTCTTCTCAGCTTCCATGGGATTTTTCATTCAACTGAGGCAGGAAAATTTCATCCAGCTTTGTAGTCATTGACTTACATAATTAACACTTTTTAGCCCTTCGGAAATTATTAACAGGTATGGCTCGCTGGCAGGTTTTTCATCTTGCCATTTAAGTCACCAGTATAGCATTGTCATTGAGGGAGCCAAATTTTTTTTCCCATTTACTTTTAGAGGGACAAAGCGTTTAGCCCCATCTGAAAACATTTATTAAACACATGTTGTAAGCAGGATACTGAGTGTGTTCAAAGACGGTTTAGTTTCTAGGCTTTTGAGTTTGGTTACATGTATTCAAAGACGGTTCTCTCAAGCCTTTGAATTTATGAACACCCTCCATCTCTGTAGCATGGAGGCGTTTCCAGCTGCTCTACTGAGAGAAGCTTTCATCCCTTTGTGCAGACAACTGCATCAAATAACCCTTCCCTGTTAAAATAGGACCGGAATATCCCTAAAAATTGTTCCTGTTTCAAATTTGGTTAATATTCTTTTCAAACAGTTGGCTATACTTCTCTGCAGAAAATATTGAAATAAGGGAAAGATGGTGTGCGCTAAAAGAAGACACTTCAGAGAATGAATTAATTCCTTTTATTGCAAATTAGAAAACAGTAGCTACTTCTATTTTTTCTTTCTGTGTTGCCTAGTAACATACCCAGAAAATGAGTTGGCAAACACACACACACACACACACACACACACACACACCTTAAAATACAGAAGGAGAAGCTAATTTTTAAAAGGAGTATTGAGGTATATAACTGATTTCTTTACAAGCAAAAAAAAATCTGCATTTTACTTATGTTAACTGTGATTTAATAAGCTTTTTTTCTCCCCTTAAGATCAAGTTTCTAAATTACTTCCTTTGACATTTTAGAATAGTCATATGAGAGAAAAGTCTGCATGTCAGATTCATTTCTTCATTAAACACACTGGAGACAGTGAACAGAGTAGTTTCCCTATTTCTACAAAGGACAATTACTTAAATGGCTTCTAGAAGCATCTTCCTGGCCTCAGAAGTCAATTTTTTAGGCCCTCTTCCTATCCATAAACGCTTTTTTTTAGGGGGGGTCCCTTTTCTTAAAATATCAAGAAAAAATGTGTTGTATTGAGTAGGTTGAATGAAGCACCCCATTACACTCCCACACCACTGACTTTTCTAGATTAACTGAGCCCTCAGATGACGTAGGAGTGGGCGGCACAAAACTGAAAATAAGCCAGCTGTAGACACTGGGTGGAGCTGGGCAGGTTGCTTGGCTACCAACACTGAGGTATCGTAGCAGACAGGGTGGCAGAAGGAAGGGAAGAGATGGGGAAGTGGTTGGGAACTAGACGGAGATTTGGGATAGGATGTGGGCGTGCGTGACTGGGAATTCTTCCAGTCACCCAAGCATAAAACTGAAAGGGTAGTCAGTGTGTGCTGGGTTTATGCTGTGTGCAGCTGCACGCTGGAGTTACTGTCCCGAATAGCCTGAATACCAGCTGCTACATCTGACAAATTATTTTGTGAGGTAAGCACATTCTTCCCTCGAGAATGGAAAAAAAAATGTCCATGGAAGAATTGCCTAGACACTGAGTAGCAGAGGTGGTCTTGGCAGCCAACAGGGGCCATAACTCAACTGGACCGGAAAGAAGGCAGGAGCCTGTGATAGCTCAAGAAACGTTTTCTTGCCGATGAATTGAAGTCATCGCTTTGCCTATGCTATCTTTTCTCTTATGCAAAGTTGGTGACTTGAGTAGTTGTCATGATGTTAGGAGCCAAGGACCCATCCCTTTCCAAGTTGCTCCGCAGAGAGGAGCAGGGGACCCAAGAAAGGAACATAAACGAATCTGTCCTGCCCTTCATCTTACAGGACCTGTACCGCCCCCTCTCGTCGGATGATTTGGACTCAGTAGGAGACTCAGTGTAAAAGACACAATGGAGCGATGTGTATGGTTTGTGATGGGATCAAGGTCTCCCATTTCCCGAGCAAGCATCTAACGGCAAAAGACACAAAAGAGTTTTGCATAAGTAATTAAGTTATACAAAAGCAAGTGTGCAGACATTTTCTACTCTCGGTATTCTTCTTTGAAAGAAAAAAATTTTTTAAATTATCTCCTCCATTTGATGTAACTGAGGAGAGTTTGAATACAATATTTGCTCGTCACTAAGGATTTTATGACTAAGGTCTGGTTCCAGATAAATTTTATATATGACTCCAATATTAAGTACAAGAACCACCTTAATGATCTGGCGTTACAGAGTCACCATTTCTATAAACGAGTCTTCTTTTTAATCAGTAAGTAGATATATAAATACAATTTTTCTGTACTTAGTATAAGGACACTTTAGTAAAGTAATAGACATGGCTTTTCTAAAAGGTAAAAATCTTTTACCTTTTTAGTGTAAAAGTTAAAAAATAATCAGGCAGCTGATTAGTTATTTCATTGCAAAATAATACAAAAACTCTTGAGGATTTTTGGAGTGAATATGTCTGAGAGGGCGTGGGGGAACTCCTATAGGAGACATCTCACGAGACTAACAATCAGTCAGAGCGTTCATCCTCTGGATTTTTTGTTATTGTTGTCATGTAGATTTTCTTTTTTCCACATTATCTTTTATAAAAAATAGTTTCAGCTACATGGCAACATGAATAACTTGACATTATTATTAATTGCGTAATATTGCAACAGCATATATACATTTTTTCAAGTGTGTACAGTTTTTGACCTAAAAAAAAATGGGACTTGTACTGTTTTTCAAAAAATAAACTCAGTTTGAGAATTGGAATTCTTCTAAACAGAGCTTGTACACTGGGCCTCCGGAGAGCCAAAGCTCTGTTCTGATCATCCTGCATCTTGTTGTTTGGGATATCTTCATATGCAAAACTCCTTCTGTGTCAAACCAAGTGTGTCTATGATTATAACCCAATGTTAAAACATTAACCTACTAATTCTTCTCCTCTAGTCCTCTATTTTCAAAAGTGTAAGTCAGCTTTGCTTAAATGTAAAACAGTCATTTTAAAATCTAGATGTTAGAAAACAATGTGTATGGTGTATTGTATTTAGACCATACCCTTGACCCTTTCTTTTTTACTGGCTCAAACACTAACAATTTAAGACTTACAAAGCATGGATTTTGTATTCTCTAGGCTTGACATATCTCAGTAGGGTGACAGATTTAAAATGTATGGTGCCATTTGGAGCCTTTTACTTGAGATTTCTTTCAAATTTCTCTTGAAAACATTTTGAAAATGCCTGATTCAAGATGGAGAGGAGTCGCCTTGTCATATGGTTTCAAATGTTATTGATTTATTTCTCTCAGTAGACTGTTCAACTAGCAAATTTTCCCATCTGGTTTATAGTTACCTATGCTAGCATCTCACTTGACGAGTGAATTAAATATTCCAACCGAAAAAGAGAAACAAGACGTCCAGGCATCCTACCAGCATTTGAAAAGTTAGCCAAGTGATAATTAGCGCCTCGTTACCCTGCCTGTTAGAGAGGAGAGGGCACTTCTTTGGCGTGTTATTTGAGAACTGCAGACTGATCCCTCCATCTTGAAAGAACAGAAAATGATCATACCTGTTCCAGACTTCGGATTTTAAAACTGTTTCCAATAGACGTGAACAGACTCCTGCTGAGATCAAAGGGCTGCCTTGACTTTAGCTGAAACAGTAAACATCTGTGAGGATGCCGTGCTGTCTGTTGCAGTGTTATGTCTTTGTAAAAATGCATTAGTTAATATAGTTCAGCCCATGAAAGATTAGTATGTATTTGACTAACCTGTCAAAAATGCAAAGAAAGCAGTGGGTCAGATGGTCCAGAACCAAACATAAATTCCAATAATTTCAACTCCCCTGTGCAGTCAATCTTATGGAAGCCCAAAAAAATTCTATGTGCTCTGGGTGAGTAGCAGATATTGCCAATGGCTATAAAGATCATGGCTTTGTTTAGACACAGCATAAAGAGAGTAGACTTTTGGACTAATTGCTTGTAGGTATTGTGGCCAACTTTCCATTCAAACTAGTTCCAGAAAGATGCTATTCCGTGGCATTTCATCTTTGAACATATGATTTTTATTAAAGGATTGTTCAAGGGCCATATATCTCATTTACTTTTGAAACTAAAGTCCCTCTGAGATTGAAATAACACACTCTGAGATCTCTTCCTATGCAGGGAATAATTCTGCTATACAAAAGCAGAATTTTTAAACATCCAAGCAGCACACCAGGTCATTGGTAAAGACCCAGTGGGTAATTAACAGTGACTTAAGACGGGGCTGCTTTTAGAATCCTTGGAGCATCATTAGTCGCTGAACTTTAAAAATGACCTTCCGAGAAGGAGAGAGCTCCAGCCAACAAAAGCCACACACTTTTCTCTCGCTGATAAACCCCTAAATGTAGACTATGCTGTGTCGGATCTTTTCAGGCTTTTTCATTTATGGTTACATTTTTTTAAGACATACCTAGAAAGAAAGATGTTACAGAGAGTCCCCTGCTTTCAGCATTTTATACGCTAAAAAAAAACCTAGTGATATACAAACCGTGGTGTTCTGCGTGAACTCAGAAGTCATGTGGAAAAGTCATTGTCTTGACTTGTCCTTTGAGCAGAAGGTCTATGTTCTTATAGGTTTCTGAACTAGAAGTTTGAGCTCCACCCGTCTGTACACATGCCTGAAATGCACATATGAGGTCACCTTAACATTTCAACATCTGATCCCATTGTCTGCAAACCCCAGAGCAGCTCTGGCACCTGCCTGTGCCCCCTGTGCTAGGCAGCAAGGGTGCTCACCTCCTCTTCTTTGCGGCTGTACCTGACTTTACTTTTGTTTTCATTTAAAAACACTGAATCCCAAAAGCCTCGTTTTTAAAAAAAAAGTAATTGTGAATGAAAATACGTAATAATCCTAAAAGATAAATCCATATATTTTACTTGTTGAACTACTAGGATACTTTTTTTAAATGGTGGCCATATATCTATACAGGTGTGTAGGTGTTTATGTGCATTTTCAGGACTCAGTGTATATGTGGGTGTGCCTACGTAAATATCTGTGTATGTATATAAAACATGAAGAATAAGGGATATTTGTGATATGGTCTTATAAGTTACTGGCTCCCGTAGAATTAAATATTAAGCTTTATGTGGTAAAGTTGTGATGTACGTATTAGTTGGCACGTATTTAAGCTCAAAATCAGTTTGCTAAATTAGTGTGATAAAGTTGTGCCAAATATTCACATGTACTGATTTATCCAAGACTCATTGGAATCCAGATGAACAAAAGAAATTGAAATCCAAGCAAAGCTAATCTTACATTGATTGATAAATGTAAATACTCATTGATGTTTTTATTGTAAATTCTTGATGCTCAGTCAGCAATCTGATTGAATGCAAGGACATTTTCCTGTTGTGTGTGTATTGATGACTACAGTGATTATCAATCAATATTCACTAAACAAACTGATTTCTAGTCTTGTGGGTAGTTGAGTGTTATGCTGAAATAAAAGTAGAAGAAGTCAAAGTAAATTTGATTTGAAGTTCTGTGATGAAGCCAGATGACATGTAAGGCCATGCTGTGAGTTCCTTTTATGCTTATAAACTGTTAAAATGTTTTGATGACAACTTGCTGTGTGTGTACATGTGTGTCTACATGAGTGTATACACACTTGAAAATGCTTATTGACTGAAGTTTACTGTCTGAGTACACGTGTGCATTTGTGCCTATCTGCATTGGCCTTGCCAGCGCCTCTAATCGTGCATGTTAGTGACAGACATGTTTGGTTGAACAAACCCACAGAGAAATAGTGTGGAAATCAGAGAGACATCAAACTCATTATAATCTGCCTGATACAGCAGATTAAACTGTCAGTTGAAAAACATTTGTAATTTTGTGCCTGTAACATGTGTAGGGAAAACTAGAAAATCTGAGGCCCTCACTATAATTTTAAGGGTGCATGACATATGGTGTCTTTAAAAATGTATCTTATTGTAATAAAAGGTGATGGATAAATTTCAAGGTAGCGTAAGGGAAGCATGGAACACTAGGTGTTTGTATTATATATGGCCATACAATATTTTTGAAGCCAGGGTAGTAAAATATTCGAAGGTTAATAGGCAAAGAATATGGAAGTTAATTTTACTGTGATGTGTTTTTGAGGTGTTTTTACACATTGCCAGACAAGGAACTTAGTACCTTTTTTTTTCCTCCTGTGGACTCTTTGAAACACTATGAATGTCACAAAGCTGAATTTTCTTTATAAAAGTTGCATACCATTTGCAGCTGGAGTTGCTTGGATGTATAGTCTCTCCTTTAGGGGGAAAAAGCATTTGGTATTAACATGGTTTAAGCGGCAGTATATTAGGAAATATATCATTCGAGGCAATCTGCAGAAATCTGTAGAGATGAGGACTAATGAAATGTGATTGAACTGTTGGTTTGAAAGCTTCCATGCCTTTCTGCTGTAGTTTCCTTGGAAAATGCTGTACCTTGTGTTCCACATGCGACCATGTTACCCTTTCTTGGACTTACCTTTGTGACACTTCGCAGCTTAGCCAAACCATGTAATAAACAGGAAGAACTGCCTCCGTTGTTCAGTGAGTTTCTTTGGTCAGATGCTGGAATTGAAATGACCATGGGACAAGGGCTGCCTTCATCGCCTTGGACACAACAGCCCTCTCGCGCTGAACGTATCAGCGGGTGATACCACACAGGCTGCAGAAGGGCAGACACTGAGTGTGAAACACTGACAGGAGAAACACAGGAAGGCTATCTGAGCAGAAGCTCTGTTTCAGATGGCTCCATTGCATTGGCAATATGCCTCCCTCTCCAGGCTGCCTCACGGGTGAATTTGCCAGACAAATTAGCAATTTGATGGGAAAAAACTAAAATGCATAAAAAAATCATACTGTCTCCTGGGATTAATGGTCTTTTTACTAAACTTGTAGAATTTTCAGTGAGTTATATATGGGTATATGCAGGTATGTACACGGGATATTTTTTTAAAAAAAAATACTGGATAAATATATTCAACAAATTACAATTAAATAATGATAATAGCTTTTGTACCTCAACCTTATCTTAGGAAATATAATCTATTTCATTCATAGTACTGTTTAGAGACTAGAAAAGTTTACCATTCAAATAAGAAGAAATACTTTACATAAAGTTTATAAAACATCATTACTGTTGACCTTTAATACTAACTGGCTGTAATTTTCTCTCTTTCTAGTTTCCATGATAAATTCAATCAGTAACCATAGCTATAATGATACACCTAGAGGGAATTTCCCAAATTTACGATTCCAACGTGCATTCATACTTTCTTCATGTAACAGAAATGAAATGAAGTAGGTTCCTGGGAGAGCCATAAGCTCTCCTCCTGAAAGACTAAAAACTCAACTTAAGGAGTCATTTTCTAATAGAATGATTCTAATCCAGAGGGTACAGAAACGACTTCCTTAACCCCTTACAAGCTATGAGTTTGTAAGGAGTAGCTCACAGACAGAGGCTTTAGCTAGACAGTGTAGTGGGCTCTGGATGAGTGGCCCACCGGGCAGGTGTAGAGATCTCTGCCTAAGCATTCTAAGTAGAGGCAAAGGAGATGGCTTGGTATATCCGAGGTTGAATTGTAAACACATTCTTTCACTCTTGAAATCTTAGCTCCCACAGTCTTTCTAGCAAATATATAATCTAAGATCTTCATTTTCATGCGTTCCTCCTATGAACAGGCCAATCTCCTGAGTAATAATTTTCCAGCCTTTTAAACAACTTGACTGAACCTTTATGAATTTTTAAATATTCAAATATTTATTCCTAGCCATTGATTTGATTGTGTATTTCATAGTTTATTTGGACTGAACCCCCACTATCAAGAATGTAGACAGAACCTGTCTTGTTTTCAAGAGCGCGCCTTTGATACTCTTTGCTGATTGGCGCCTCAGCCGTCTCTCTTTAACCACTTAAATAAATGCATGGCTTTTCTCTATTTCATGAATTCATACTAGTCTCCAGTGTCCCACATGAACAGTAATGTTTTAAATGTAGATACATTGGGTTGTCTTCAAATTCTCTGTAGACCTAACGTCAAGATTCTCCAGACAGTGGTTAGTCTGTGCAGCATTCATTGCATCTATTTCCTTTACAAAGATAATTCAGAAATCAAACAAGGGCGGGCACACTTGGCTTCTCGGTTCTATTTAACCCCTTTCACATCAAAGACGAGTAACTGCCCGTCAAGGCAGATTGTGGGGAAAGTATTAACCAAGGCTTGGTTATGTGACACATTTGTCTACACTGCTTGAGTCAATTGTATTGATTGGATGTTCTCCAAATCTCCATGCAGTGTGGACTCCAGCTGAGTGACAACATTCATACAAATGGCATCAGTAACTCATAACATTTCAAAATGGACTGTTTCCTTGACAGCATGGTCGTCAGCTACATCTTGGTAAAATGTGGTCAGAGCCGCTAGCTCAGCTTTCTCACTTACTTCAAAAAGTATGCACCGTCTGTCCTCATCTGTTACGTGATCCCAGGCTAAATCACTGTGCACGCGGTGTGTTCTTACTTTGCAGGGCAGTGCTTTTAGGAAGGTGTTCTGTAAAAGCCTCCAGGTGTCAGCAACCTGCCCAAATGGTTCCCATTAAATCTACCGGGAGGTGACGACATCTCAAATGTCACGGCACCTCTCCGAGCAGCTAATTGTGTTAAATTCTAAAATAACCACATGTTTGGCTCGTATAGGCCCAGAGGCCTTCGAGTTAGCAAACTAACTGAAATCGCCATAGACCCTCACCAGCGTGGACCTTCTACAGCGATTTTGTCTGCTCACAATGAAAGTAGGCAGCGCAACTTCATTTAGAAGCAGTCAGTCTCAGGAAGGCCTGTCAATCAGTATGAAGGACTTCCTGATCTCCTTAGGTCAGTTCTTAAGTACTTGTCATTCCTTTCAAGCCAGACATGCAAATTAGAATCAAAATCTTCCAAGGAGCCTAAGTGTGTAAGTATACCTAGGCAGGTTATAACAATTACCACAGGGAGCCATGCTGATTACTGTAGTACAACCAACTAAAATTCACCCATCCCCCATTAGCTTACCAATAAATGAGGCTCAGACTAGGGTTGTTTTATTTGGCTTTGACAATTACAGAGGTATAACCCCTAATCTACTCTTCTAACTGCTGGCCTCCTACCTCCTCACTGGTGTATCCCAGACATGTGCTGTTTCTCCTGACCACGTGCTCATGGTCCATCTCCCCACATGGTGGCTTCCTCTTTTCCTCTCCTTCTTTCTCCTTTTCCTCCTCCTGTCTTCTCTCCTCCCCTTTTTTCTTTGTCTCTCTGTTTGTCTCTCTGTCTCTCTGTCTCTCTGTCTCTGTCTGTCCTTTCTCTCTCTCTCTCTCTCTCTCTCTCTCTCTCTCTCTTCCACACCACTACCACTTACCAGGTAACTCAAAACCCACCTACCTCTAATCCCTCCAGTAATTGGCTGTAGCTAATTTTATCTGACCAATAGTATTAAATTAATGAACAAGGTTTGCACAACAAAAACTTATAAAAGTGAGAATTCACTTGTAGGCCTAGACCTTCTGGTAAAGAATTTAGCATTACAATACACAGCAACTGACCAAACATCTGCAGATTCCTGGAGTAGGGGAAGGGAAAGAAAAGGAGAGGGAAATCAGAATCCAAAAAGTAACAGTCTAGGAGGAAAAAATGAACATAAAATAAACAAATACCATTGAGGATGGCATTTAACGCCAAGTGTCAATGTTTGGAGAATAAAAATCAACTGATCAAACAGGAGTTAGGCTCTTAGGCTAGTAAAATGTTAAAATTTGGCACCACAGAGAAGCCACTGTGATCTTGAAGTGAATCAATTCTTTTTTGGGGGGACAAAGAAGGTTCAGTTCTGATCAGAATGCACTCAGCCAGTTGCTTTAGTTTTGAGTACTAGGATTAAAGAGAAGGATTGGCTGCCATATCTCCGGGGGTGGGGGGATGGGGTGGGGGAAGGGAAGGGAAGGGAAGGGAATCCCAGATCTTTGTCACACGATGAACAAGAGAATATGGACCTGTTTATCTCCACAAACCTGAAGTTCTGTCTCGTGGAAATGGATTCCACTGGTCACCTACAGAGATGGGCAATAAGAATAGTGAATAGAAAATGTCCAGAAACACGATTTCAACACAAGGAAAAGCCCTTTACTACTTTGTCTTTTTAACAATTAAGCTGCTGCCTAAGGAGGCGATGTGCTTGACACTGGCGGAATTTGCACAGGGGTCATCTGACCAATGTCCACAGTGGGGAGTCTGGTCTCTGGGTGGAAATGGGATGGAAGAGGTAGTATCATTGAAGGTCCAATTCTGCTCCTGAAGTTCTTAGAGTCCGTGAGGGACCATTGTCTTTGAAAAGTGTGCAATGTTCTGCATCTTACTTCTTTGGAAAAAAGAAGAGATAATGCCCTTAGAATACCGATGGGTTTATTTAACTGCACTTGAGCATAATAAAGAAAACTATGATGTTCCATTTTCAGAGTACCCTACTTATACATAAATAATCTTTTCATTTAAAATCCTGGGTCATCTACTAGTCTTAACCAACAGGGAACCTGAAATGGCATTTTCAAAACACACACACACACACACACACACACACACACACACACACGAGTTGAAAAAAGCCAAAGCATTTGTAGATATCAACACACTTGCATTGAACCTGCTCTTTAAAGGTGCAAAATAAACTGAGCTTAGAAACCCTAGGGGACTTTTATTTACAAGGTAAAACAACACAGCTGGCACTGTGGTAGACATTCATGGCAGCAGACACTTGCCACTCAGTTAAGAATGCAAGTTATGAGTCAATAAGATAGTGTACTGGGTAGCAAACAGCAAGTTTAGGGCATGCTAAAATTTGAGATGTCACCATGCGCTCTGGTCAAGGTACTGTGCAGAGCACCTGATGTCATTGATAGAAGCAGCTTTCTTTCTTTCCTTCTTTCCTTCTTTCTTTCCTTCTTTCTTTCTTTCTTTCTTTCTTTCTTTCTTTCCTTCTTTCTTTCTTTCTTTCCCTCCCTCCCTCCCTTCCTCCCTCCCTCCCTCTCTCTCTCTCTCTTTCTTTCTTTCTTTCTTTCTTTCTTTCTTTCTTTCTTTCTCAGTATATAATCAGTGAGCATCTTTGTAAACACTCTATTGTCTATTAACTTGGGTGCTTGATGAAAGAATGCCTTTGGATTGTAAACAATGAAATACAACACAAGGCAGCCCCCCCCCACCTACAGACCCCAACATATCTACATTATGTAATGCCATTTGAAATGCCAAGAGAAAACAAACAAACAAAACAACAACAAAATAAACCCAGAACCCAGGGCTAGAAAGCCCAGAAGAGATGCTCTCCAGCGTACCCATCTTATTTACTGCTTTTCTGTCTGGATTGCCACTGCGTTTGAACGATACAGGAGATCAAGAATCTTGCTCTTCTGGAAAGCACACACCTTCTCCTCCTGTGCGGCCATGTTAATGTTTATTTTCTCCAGCATGCAATGTGATAAGCCTGCCATGGCCCAGCTGTCTGTATAAAGATGATAAGTATAACATTTTCACAAGCAGGAATTCTTGAGAGTCAGGCGAGTGTGGCTTTGAAGCTGATACGTTTACAGTGCCTGCGACACGGTGGGTTGTGATTCTGTACTGTCATGCTTTTGAAAAGAAAAAGAAAAGAGAACCCTCTGTCTGGAATTAGTGTCTTTGCTCTGGGATGTGGCACATATGTTCCTATGAGCAGGAGGCCAGGTGAGAGCAGATGAGTTCAGGTCACCAAGCGTATTGAGGGAAGATTTTTGTGATATGTGCAAGTTCAGGACACATTATGCAAACTATATGACATTTGGGGGTATACAACAGTAATATCAAAACTTCTAGGACATCCTGTAGAGAAGAAGAGGTGATCTTTATTAGTAGAATTTCCATTCTAATCTTGTCAACTGTCGACATTAATGAACTCATCAACGGGATATATCCATCTGTGTCCCTTCGTCACTCAGGAAATGTTCTGTGGTGCTTGCCTCAGATGTCCCTGGAGTGGCTACGTGGTATAACCCAAAACACATAAATCTGTTTTATGAAGGCAAAGGTATTTGGGTTTTCTGTACAGGAGGCTGTTGGGTATGAGCCACACACAACTTCTCTGCCCTTTCTGTGCTCAGTTATAGCTGGATGGAGTGGGGTGGAGGTCGAACGGGAGACGGGTAAGCAGAGGAAAGGCAGGTCAAGTTTGCTTCTCATCGCCGCTTCGTGATCAATGCAACTACAGCCGCTCTCCCTTCTCTCTGCTCCACAGACAGCCAGCACCATGAGCCAATGCCGCCCCCTCACCGCCTCCTGCTCCCATCAGGCCAACCAAGTGGATAAACCCAGGGGACAGAAGGAAGATCTTTTAGGATGAGCTGTGTTCACTATTTAGAAATAGCATAACTGTGTGCAAATTGTTTTCTCAAGAAACAGGGGTGGAGACGGAAGCATCCATTGTTAAATATTGTTCCCGGCCAGTTCTAATATTAAATATTTTCCCTCCCACTGTAGTCAAAACCCTGTTTGCTCGCATGGGTCTTCAGTCAAATCCACCTGAATTACCGGAGACTCTTCTGACCTAGGCTTTAATTTTGCCTTTCTCTCAGACGTATGAAGAGTTGGCCTCATGTTTACTGTGTATCTTCATCTCAAACTGAAGAGTAGCAACCCCACTCTTCTTCTTTTCTCTTAAAGTTTTGCTAAAGCTGAGTTGTTTGCTGGTTTTTGTGGGGTTTTTGTGTGTTTGTTTTGGTTTTTTGGTAGAATATTTATAACTACCTTAAGAGACATTTTTGTTCTTGTAAGAATAGAAAAATAGTAGATAAAGCCAGAATGGCACCACATTTGAGACTCTTAATTAGCATGGACTAGAAGACAGACTGAGATGCCTAAAATCTGGCAAACCGGAGCTCAAGGATGCTGACTTTGAGAAAAGAAGTCATGGGTGTCCAGTTTCCAAACGATTAGCCTCCCCCAGTCACTCATCTTATTGGCTACTGGTGGGGGTGGGAATGGTAGCTCTCATTAGAGAGTATGAAGACCTCCTTTTCCAAGTGTAAAGACCAGTTTCTCCCTGGGATGGGCCTACACTAGCTCCTCAGGTTCTGGGCTGGGTATGGTGTGTGGAGGCTCCATCGTTCTGACCCAGGGTTTTTTTTATTCTGTTTCTGTTCCCTTCCAGATCTCTCAGCATGGCGGCTCCTCGACTTCACTTTCCTCCACAAAAGTCTGCAGCTCGATGGATGAGAACGATGGCCCTGGGGAAGGTGATGAGCTTGGGAGAAGGCACAGCTTGCAGAGGGGATGGAGGAGGGGTCAGCCAAATTTACTTTGCAAACTATAACACCCTAAACACAATGAGTAGACAAACCTCAGCGGCTCCCCTGGGACTCTCACTGGGGACAGGAGTGGGCGGTTCCTACAGGCGTTAGCACCCAGGGTCTGAGAATGGAAAGGAAGAGTTTGGCCCATCTGAATCCTTTCACGTCCTCTGTGGGGGTGTGATGCCTGAGGACATGACTGCCTTTGTGCCCCCCTGCTCTACCCTCTTCCCATAAATGAAAAGACGACTGTGTCTTGTGTGTGAGCACCCATAGGTGGGCTCCAACCTAAGGGAGTTCAACCCATCAAGCTCCATAACTTCTTTTCTTTGCTGGTGACTCTAAAGAAATAGGACTTGTCCCTTAAACTAATTTGCATTAGAATTGCTCCATGACATAAGAAAAGAACCTGGATTGCTGAGTTGACACTTTGCTAACTTGCTGTGTGGTTTGGGATAAGCCTCTTTAGTTCTCCATAGCTAAGTTCCTTTTTCATAGAAATGCAGAATATTAATGTCACTATTTCCACCCCTGGGGATGGAATCAGGCTCAAATCAGTTAGGGGAAACCATTGGCAAAAGTAAACGTGTATGAGGATTAACCACTGTTAAGAATAAGCTCCTCCTGCTTTCAAATGGTATGACTTGATATTTTCCCAAAGATACATCCTGTGAGGGATATGCTCACATTAAGCAAGACATGTGAGTCATATGTGACTTGTTTGCATTTGTCCAAGTTTGTAGGCCAGCCATCTAGAAGCCTCTTTTACTCTAGTGTGCCACACTTACCCAGTGAAACGTGACAGTCCTTGACTAAACCGGAGTCCAGAGGGACTAGCTCCTTTATCAATAGTTAGTAGAAAAGTCCTAGATATGTTGCCTTGGATGGGTGTCTCGGTGAATGTTTCCACTTGAAGACAGATGACCTCTCTCTATTCCTCATCTGTAAGATCACAAATATCTGAAAAGCCACAGACAACTACTTTACTACCCACGTACAGAGTCTAAGACTCTGTTATCTGGGAGATGGTTTGCAAATTCAGATAAACCACAACGATGTTCTTTCCTCCTCAAGGAGAAGGTGAAAATCCCTGGGTTGAGTCTCTCAAATATAGGCAAATATAGTCTCTTTCCTGGACGAGCTAAGGAAGGGGGCTTTGATTATATTCCTTGCTTTGTTCTGGGCACTGCCAAGGTAGCTTCCCATGATCCAGGAGGGAAATACCATCCACAGTGTGGAAGCTGCGGTGATGCTCGTGGGCCTAGTAGAGACAGTCGCCCTGTGTTTTGACTATACTCTTCAGCAAAGCCAGCCCAGTCGTGCTTCACAGTCACTGAGCACTATGAAGACAGAGCCCAAGAAACTGCAGATGAATTTCCATCCCTTCCTCCCTAGTTCCACACATGAAACATGAACTATGAAACCTACCAGAACCACAACCCCCACAACACCCAAATTCATTTTGAGGGGAAAAGCTCGGTTTATGAGGACATGCTATGAGAAGCACACAGTTAGGATCCCTATCCCATTGTGCACACGGGTTGCCTGGGGGAGAGCTGGGATTTATAACCTTAAAGCTTCCACATTTTACAGCCCAGCTTTAAAGGGCTTTTTATATCCTCGACATGTTAGAGGTGATGCATCATATTTATGTGACCCAAGCATGGCTTATTTAATTTTATGGCCTTGGATATTTAAGGCATTATTAGCCATTTGTAAAATATTTCAGAGAACATTTTTAGAGGAATAACATGTTATGTTATTACAAAAACTGTCCTGCCCACAGACATAATAGATATCAGGGTTTAAACTCGACATCTGTCACACAGGTTGCTTGGTGAGAACATTTGTCTAAAATCTGCTCGTTGATACAAGGGGGGCGGGCAGCAACACTTAGTGCATAAAGAATTTTGCGGAGATTTCCATTTTAGGATAGAGTCGAGCCCGGTGCCTAAACCACAGGGCCTGTTCATGCTTTTACAATGTAAAACTTCCCAGAGTCCCTCCAGAAATGCCTTTTCCTCTGCCCTACACACACACACACACACACACACACACACACACACACACACCACACACACACCACACACACACACACACACACACACACACACACACACACACGTCATTTCTCTGAACACAATGGGTATTCAATGGGGGCTATTGATCAAAGTATCATGAAGTTGAAATGCAGGATTTCCTCCTGAGTCCCGCTGAAGCAGAAACATACGTGGCAGGGATATGGGTCCAGGTGGACCCAACAGGTTTTCTTTTAATTTATCGTTTGCCTTGGTTACAAACCATCGAGTCAGTGTGAGCCTGCCAGGGAGGGGGGCTGCCCGCCATACTTCTGAATCAGTTCCAGTCTGTGAGAAGACAGTTAGGAATGTATCTTACACGCAACATCTGTGGCCCCTTCTCCATCAATAAAGACACACTAATGATTCTTTCAGAAGAGTCTGAGGAAGGCTTCCAGATTCCTGCCACAATAACGGAGAGATACAAAGTCGGGAGAACAATCGGAGACGGAAATTTTGCCGTTGTCAAGGAGTGTATAGAGAGGTGAGTGGGGGCTCGTCCGCGTGGTGAGTTAAAGAAACACTTGTCTTTCGTGCTTTCAGACAGAGTCACATATGGCTGAAGTTAATGTCAGCCCCAGAGACAAAAGAGTAAAAAATAATAAAGAAAAGCCACCCAAGAACAGACTTTAAAAATGGGATGATGTCTAAAAGACTTCATATAAAGACTTTGATTTTTATTTCGTGTATTTAGAAAAGCTTTCCAGTTCTGTCAGGGTAAAGTTTTTATATTATTTTCTGGAGAAGTCATCTTGAAGACCTCCTCATGCACATTTCTTTAGGAATGTTCATTTATAGGATTTGATCTTTAATATGTACAGTCATAAAATGTATAGCACAATAACCTTAAAAGGTCTTAAAAATGCATGTGTGCTGAGTCTACAGAAATGGTATTTGATCTGGGAAAATGTCCGCACGTGGATAAACTGCAGACCCTGTGGAGTTAGAGTCAAGGTCATCCCGAGCTGCCCTCAGACTCAAAATCTGCCTCCCTCTGCCTTCTGAGTATTAGGAGTACAGACATGCTCCCATGCCCACTTATCCACAGGTTCTTTTGTTTTGTTTTTGTTTTTGTTTTTTCCGAGACAGGGTTTTTCTGTGTAGCCCTGGCTGTCCTGGAACTCACTCTGTAGATCAGGCTGGCCTTGAGCTCAGAAATCTGCCTGCCTCTGCCTCCCAAGTGCTGGGATTACAGGCATGCGCCACCATCGCCCGGTTTATCCACAGGTTCTTAATGACTGCTCAAGGGTAGCTGGTGGCTACCAAGTAGAGAAGTAATAACAAAGACTGCGTCAGCCCGAAGTGACCTCAAACCTTAGCTCAGTGTCAGACTCCGAGTTCTTTTCTGGGCAGTTGCTTGTGTTCAGATCTGGACAGCTGGCATCTTCTCCTACCTGTGCTGGAGGCATTGAGCTCTTTTGAGGGGATCCCTCTGGTTCTCTAGGGGCTGGCCTGAATGAAGCATCTAGGTTTCCTTACTCCTCTTCTCGACTCCCAGTGACCTGGACCTTCCTCAAATTCCGGAGCCCGTATCTCTGTCCTATCTCATACCACTACCTGGAGAGGGCACCTCAGGCCAGGAGACAGAGGAGGACACAGAAGAGCCAGGCCTGGGTCTTCTCAAGAAGAGTGGATTTGAGCCAATTAGAACTGGAAGCTGCCTAGGGTAGCATGTATCACCCGGATTCTTAGTCGAACAGGCATCACTAGATGATCCCTGCACCCAGACCCAGCTCATTCCATAGAGAAAAACCCCGACTGAGTGACCCTCATACAGTAGCTCTCAGATTTCGCTCCTTTCATTATCCCATCTGGGATAGGATGCTCACAAGAGCATAGCAACCTACTGTTGCTATGGTACTCTGCATGAGGTAGGTAGAGTCGTGAGTAAGGGTTGCATGAAAATCTCCCCTCCTCTCCCTTAGTCTGCAGCCCCTGTCCACAGGGCACTGCCTTCCATTGCCTGACTGCCAGACACAGAACACAGTCCATTGTCATCCTGGGCTCCACCCTTGCTGGGACAGGACTAGCCAATGTTTACTGAGCCTCTACCTATTCATGGTCCTTAAATTGTAGTATCCCATTGGATTACATTGATCCAATTGGGTCAACATTGCTGCGCCTATTTTATAAAAAGATAGACTGAATAAATTAAATATTGAAGTTCCCTTGTCCACTAAACACTTGGATCAGAGCTTTGCTTCCCAAAACACACTTAAGTCTGTCTACCCAACTGCTTCTAATAAAGGATTCTCTACAAGATTCTAATAAAGAACTCACCTATACCAAAGTCACTTTTTTCAGTGTAAAATAAAGCAGAAATTAAATCAGGAAAGGCATTCCCTAAGGTAAAAGGCATATAATGTGTGTGTGTATGTATGTATGTATGTATGTATATGTCTGTATATATAAATAACATTTGTGTGTATAGAATTACTTCCACATGTACATATCTACATATACATGCAATTACACACACACACACACACACACACACACACACACACATACACACACACACACACACATCTTTTCACTAAGCAGAAAGTCTCCCTTTTGGCAGACTGGCCCGGCCTTTCTTTGTGGGTTCCTGATCATTTGCTAGTACTCATCATCTGTAGGCTGACCCAGGGATTAGAGTTGTCATTAATATTTAATCTCAATCAGGGGCTTCTTCCCCACCACTGACTATTCTGTTCCCAGATAAAAGACACACAGCCTTCACATTTATGAGAAGCCTCAATCAGCACTAGAGCTGGACGGATATCTGTTCTCTATGCAATTAGAATCTACTTTCCCATCCATAGCCCCAAGTTGTAAAGTTGTGAC
Organism: Apodemus agrarius; assembly: GCA_964023405.1. Taxonomy (NCBI): domain Eukaryota; kingdom Metazoa; phylum Chordata; class Mammalia; order Rodentia; family Muridae; genus Apodemus; species Apodemus agrarius. Next base: position 112,669,621 of record OZ030007.1, on the reverse strand, counting down.
TCGCCACGTTCCATCTGGGTAGCTCTGAACTCCGTCGCTGGCCCTCGTGGCTATGCTTGTTATGCTTCACCTGCTCCATGGCAGCCTGCTCCTCTCTCCACCTTCTCTCCCTCCTGTGGTTCTCCCTCCACCCAAGCCCAGGAACCCCACAACCCCACCTACGTCTCTTCTGCCCAGCTATTAGCTGTTGGTATCTTTATGCATCCAAAAGTTTTAAACTAAGGAGCAAGGTCACATTGTATGCTGTGGATTCCCTGGGGTCAACTAGGCTCGGAGGGCCAGTATTTAGCATTATAATACAGTACATAGCAAAAGACCAAACCTCAACAGATCAGTTACTGTTTGCTCTAGCTGGTCCTGGACCAGGATGGTATCTCAGCCCTGGGATCCTAACCTCCACCAGAGAGTTCCTTCTTATCCATTCAGCTTTCTCTTTCCCTTCCTTCCTTCCTTCCTTCCTTCCTTCCTTCCTTCCTTCCTTCCTTCTCTCCTTCCTTCCTTCCTTCCTTCCTTTACTCCTTCATTTCTTTCCCTTCCTTCCTTCCTTCCTTCCTTCCTTCCTTCCTTCCTTCCTTCCTTCCCTTCCCTCCCTCCCTCCTTCCCTCCCTCCCTCCCCCCCTTCCTTCCTTCCTTCCTTCCTTCCTTCCTTCCTTCCTTCCATCCTTCCTTTCTTTTTTTCTCTCTTCTTTTCTTTCTCACTTGGCTTGTGTTCATTTTGCATGAGTTCACATCTTGGGCTCACTGCATGAAACTTCAGAGTCTAAAAACCAGATTGCTCTGAAAGTGTCAGCATCCAGCTCCTGCTGAGCAAGGACATATGGCTGGAGCCCTCTCTCCCCAGAGATATTATGAAACATTCTTTTAATATTTTACAGAGAGCCAAGAAAATAAACGCAAGCTAAGAATGTCATGGATGGCACATGCTGCTTGTGGGTACATTCTGCTTTGTTTCCGGGGGATGAATGTGTATCAACAAGGGTAAAGATGTTCCTCCTCTGTAAAAATATGCCACCACAAGCAATTTTTCTACTGAGTGTCATGGGTCTTTTCTGTGAATCTTCTAGCATATTCTTTGCTAGCACCCCATTGTTTGGGCAATTGAGATTTTTTTTAAATATTGTTATAAATTCTTTGACATTTTCACACATTGTTTTTGGTCATATTCCTTCTCTTCTGTGTCCTCCAAGATCCCTCTGATATCCAATGTGGTTTTCTCCATTTGGTTTTAAGTCCATTGGGTCCCAGTAATGCCATCTCTTAGGCATGTGGCTATTCCCTGGACTATGTTAGAGCTACCAGGATCCGCACCCTTAAAGAAAACTAATTCTCCTCTTCTCAGAAGCTGTCATTTACCAATAGCTCCTCAGCCCAGAGAGGAACGTCCTGCACCCACGCCTTCTTCAGGCTGGGATTTTGTCTGGCTTGAGCGCGTGCAGATCTTGTGAACACTTTCTCAGTTACTGTAAACTGGTGCTTCCTTTTGCTCATTCACTTCTCGCTCTTCCGGTCTTCCCACCACCTCTTCCACAGTGATCCCTGACCCTTGGGAGGAGAATGTGATGTGATACCTCATTTAAGGCTGAGCATCTGATGTCACTCTGGGCTCCTTGACCAGTTGTGGGTCTCAGTGTCCATCACCTATAACAGTAAGGATCTTCTCTGATGACGGTTCAAATCTACGAGTATGATGAAAACCATTAGGAGTCAATTTAATACTATTTAATACTCACTAATGGAGTAATAGTGGCAGGTTCTCCCCTAGCTACTGTCTAGTCACATATTCTTGACCCTAAGAGCTGTCAGGGATAGGCTCCATTTTGTGGAGTGGCTTTAAGTCTGTCTAATCAGAAAACTTGTACTTGGGCTCCAACCTGAGGGCATATTTAATGGGAAGGTGACCTTACCAATTTATTTGCCCTAGATGAGGACAAAGTCAGAATTCTCTGGTATGGCTGCTCTTACTGTGGCCTAGAGAGTTCCATGAAAGGTCAAGAGTGTAGTGCCAGGAACAAGCAAGCCAGACATCCAATTGCTTTCCTCAATTTATATGCCTTAAGTCAAGTTGGCTATTTTGGATAAAGTATTTCTTGGCATTGCTACCATTATGGTTTACATTTGGTACTAATACATGCTTTGGGGCTCAATTTGAAATACCAGCTCCTCCTAAAAAACACATACTTGAAGTAATTAATGGTTACTATTAAGTAACTACAGTTCTGCTTCTAAAAACCAAGAAAAATTGTTGGGATGTTAAACTTAGTGGCCCTCTGTGTGTTTTCTAACATAAGATAGGAGTACATTTGGTAGAATATTTGACTGTGTTATAAAATGTTCTAGTTAGAGAGGTGGCACACTTCTTAATAAGCCTTGAGGCCACCCAACCCGCACTTGCTTATCTCCCCCTCAGTGGCAGGCTTGGGATCAAATATAAGATCCTGGCTTCCTGGGAGACAACCCTGTCACCAGCTCAAGGATGTCTTCCTCCCTGTAGAGATTAATTCCATCTTCTCAGATTCCATACCAGCCATGGGTAAGGAAGACTTTAGCATCACTCTTTCAAAAGAATTCTACAGCTGAGGAACTCACTTTTCTCACCAACACGGCCGTCTTTCCATTGTTTTGTGGAAAGTGAGGTGGGGTGGGGACTCAGCTTTGGTCTTGGCGGCTTGCATAGCTCCGTTCTTGCTACCTAACTCTAATCCAGGTTGCCGTAAGTATGGAATCCATAGGTCCAAGACTAAATCTTGACAGAAAGGAAATTTGCTCAGAGATTCTGGTCAAAGACATGCTTTATCCAAAGCTCTTAGTTTTCCTCTTGATGATCTATCTTCAAACTTACCAAGTTTTTGGCAGTTTCTTGAGGAATCCTTTGAAAGGGTCTTGTGTTCTTACTCACACTTTCTAAGGAACAGTCTATGTAGGTGAGAGAAGCACCTTAGCATTCATGTTTGCTGCTGCCTTTTCACTGCCTAAGGCCAAGTAGCTTGCCTTCCCTCTTTGCAAGGCGTATCCTGTCTGTCTTGACCATGCATCATTTTGCTGATGGTCTGGGGTTTCTATGGGGACACAGAGCATCCAAATCTTACATTTCTCTGAGATGTGACTTGCTCCTTCCCACATCCTGGCAGATTCTGGGGATCCGTGATGCAGTGTAAGAAAGAAGGGAACCTTTAGACTTCTACATCCATGTTCTCATGGAGTTAGGGCAGTGTGGATTCCCCTGAGCACCCACATTTCAAGAGGACAAGCACCTCAAAACAAAGAGGCATACGTCACCCCATCCAAAGACCAAAGTTTTAGTAAGGAAAGAGGGCTTCAGAGGCATTATCTTCTTCTGGTTTTACTCCCCAGACTTAATCATAACAACGTAAGGTTTCTTGAGTGTTTTCAGTGCTGAGGCCTGCAAGTAACAGAAGCACTGTTTGAAATAATATGTTACTAGTTTCTAAAATGCCCATGAAACAGTTATTTTTTTTAAAAAAAAAAATACTTGGCTTCTTAATCTATTAAAGAAATCATCTTTTTTGCTCTTAGACTTTAAAGTTCCCTTTTCTAAATGTGTCCTTCACCAGACTCATCCCAACCACAACCATTTGGGTCCAGATAGGTGGCTTTATCTGTAAGTAAAGGCCGGCTCTGTTGGTACCATAAATGAAAGCTTGTGGCTTCAGAGGGTGTGGTTTAGTGCCATCTCCTGTGTGCCGTGTCCTCTGACAATAGCCATGGCCTTAGTGTTAGCGCTAGAATATCTTAGATAAACTGGTCCATGTTAGCATGTGTTACGCGGTGACAGCTCTCCCACAGCCATCAGCCCAGGAGATACCGTGTGGCTGGGCTGTATGGAAAACTCTGGCTCTGAGAAGCAGGGTATGATCCTGCCGTGTAGCTCTGAGGAAGTGAGTTGGGCTTAAGCACCCTTTCCACCCCGCCTTCCCCAGTGACAGCCATAAAGGGCCCAGTGACTCCCGGGAAGCTCCAGAAACGGCTTCCTCCTTCTCTGTCCTCTGTGAGCCTCGTCACTCTTGGGCTCTTCAGCAATTCACTCTCAGGCTCTGACGCTGAATGGACATCTACACCTCCCAGAGTTCAGACTCCTGTCACAGCCTCCCTTAGTGGAGAGAGAATCCCAGGGAAAACCAAGGTGCTGGGCACAATAGATCACACTTATATCCCCAACACTTGGGTAGCTGATGCAGGAGGATCACCAGTTTGAGGCCAGCCTGGGCTACGTAGGGAGATCCCGTGTGTGGCAGGGGTGAGGAGAATAATCTAATGAGTGGTAAGAGGCTTCATAACAGGCATGTGTGTAGTGTGGCTTTAAGCAGATGCAATGACTGTTTTCTCTATAACATGGCTGCAAAATTCTAGATCTGCCTTTGCTAACACATCCATTACTCTTAGACGGGGTAAGCCCATAAACATCTGCACACATCTTTGTACAGAAAGAAAGGAGCCCTTTCAAAAATAGTAACACTGAAACCTACAAGCAAGAAAATAACTCCTGCCCAGGCAGTGGTGACACATGCCTTTAATCCCAGCACTTGGGAGGCAGAGGCAGGCAGATTTCTGAGTTCAAGGCCAGCCTGATCTACAGAGCAAGTTCCAGGACAGCCAGAGCTACACAGGGAAACCCTGTCTTGAAAAACCAAAAAAGAAAAATAAAAGAAGAAAAAGAAAATAACCCCCAACCAAAGAAATCAATTGATTCAAAATTAAGCTTTATTTTATTTTTTTTAAAAATTTCTTCTTTTTTTGCAGGTCGACTGCTCGGGAGTATGCCCTGAAAATCATCAAGAAAAGTAAATGCCGAGGCAAAGTGCGTACCGAGTTTACTCTTGTGAAGCTTGGGTTCCAAGGGCAGACGAACAGAACTCTTCTTAACTTCTAACAACTCATGGCTTCTTAACTCAGTGGAGCCCAAGAGGCACATTTTTAGGGCCCAGAATGTCATAAGTTTAGAAGAATATATAATTTTATAATTATTCCAGGATTAAATGTAAGTGGGGATGATTTGATTTGAATTTCCCCTTTATCTTAGCTTCATTGTCTTCTCTTATTTTTGTCATCTGAGATTCATTCTGTCATTTTCTAGGAAATTTTAGTTGTCACAGTGGGTCTTGAGTTAAATATCTTAGGGACTTCAGAACGCTGTTACGTTTCACCAAGACAGAGCTCCCCTATCGTCAGGCGGTTGTACTGTCGTGAGCTAGTCCCGCAGACACCTCGTGTCTATTAAAACAACCTCTCCCCTGACCAGGAGCACATGATCCAGAACGAGGTCTCCATCTTGAGGAGGGTGAAGCATCCGAACATCGTCCTCCTGATCGAGGAGATGGACGTGCCCACTGAACTGTATCTTGTGATGGAATTAGTAAAGGTGCGGATTCCGTTTGTCTTTCTTTCTCTCTCTCTCTCTCTCTCTCTCTCTCTCTCTCTCTCTCCCTCCCTCCCTCCCTCCCTCCCTCCCTCCCTCCCTCTCTCTCTCTCTCTCTCTTTCTTTCTTTCTTTCTTTCTTTTTCCAAAGAGAAACGTCTGTTGTCATATCTGAGGCTGGGGATAACTAAACACGTCAATGTCATTGTGGTCAAAAACTGTTAAACTATCATTCAGTCAGAGAGAAGTCCTTTAATTTGTTCCAATTTTTATGTACACGTTTTATTATAAAAAATCACTATTTTAATCACCTTGTAAATTATATTTTCTCTGGCTCACAGAAAGGAATTTCACCATGGCATTGCTCTTTAAACCAACAGGCTCCATGTTTTCCTGTCACCCTGCTCTGTGCTATTAAAAATATGATTAATCCCTGTATTTTTATTGGACAGTTCCCCATAGGCTGATTTTTGTGGGGAATGTGAAAATAAGTTAAATTTAGGAATGGGAAACAGGTATTTGGTGGCGGATCTCAGTCTGATTGTAGACTCTATGTTGATCAGAAGACGACAGCAAAGTTGTTACCGCACTGAGCAGCCTCCGAGAATTCTCTCTGTACAACTAAGATGTCCCAACTAGGGGAGAGAGCCAGTGTCATGTCTGAGCCTTGAGGCCTGAGCCTCTGTGACCAGGACAGCACCCAGGTCTGTGTATGCTCTCACACACGGACATACATGTCCTGCTGTATAGCTAAGGGTTGGGGGCCCCAGTAGACCCCAGATAATAGTCCACCTCCTCCTGTGGCTCAAAAACAAATTCCATACCTGTGTGACACCCATGTCTTTCAGAAAAACAGGATCAAGAGGAGAAAACATTTGTTTAAGTTTGTTTGTGGGGGAACCATTTCTTGCCCGGTAGTGAGAGAAGTTTTCAGGGAGGAAATTGCATAGGGGGACAGAAATGCCAACACAGTTTGGGAAACCTGAAACCTGACAGCCTACAGAGCTGTTTTGATTTTTACTGTTTTGAAAGGGGAAATTGGGTTGGTTACTATATAGTGACATAGGAATGCATTCGGGCTCTGGGCTCAGCTGTTGCTTGGTCAACATTCAAGAAAGATGTTTTTAGGAAAGCATCCCCAAGCACTGAAAGGGATTCAGATACATGCACCTTAGAGTTGAGCCCCAAATCACTGTTTGATCAAGTAGTGATAAGTTACAAAGAAACCAGGGAAATAAAAGATCAGAGGAACAATAGACCCAGAAGTCTGTCTTTGGCATTCTCCGCCATCTTACCCTTCCTCTCTCCCTGTCTTTCTTGCCTTTAGAACGAGTTGTGGGTCCCATTTTCCATTTCTTACAGAGAAACTCACTATTGAAGAAGAAAGCTCAAAAGCTCAACACCCACTTCAAGGGAGCTAAATGTAGCAAATCAGAGTGAGAGAGAGAAAGAGAGAGGAAAAGAGAGTGTGTGTTTCACACGTGCCTTAATAATTTCAAAGGCACGAGAGAACATTCTGTTAAAGATGGGAATGCAGAATCACCTGGGGGAGTTTCAGGACTACGAATTTGCATCTCAGCTAGCAGTTGGTGTGTGGCAGGTAGCACATGTCACCCGAGTCCCCCACATGAGGCTTCTCAGCTGGGGACCCAGATCCACCTCCTCTTCCCTGGAAAGGGGGCCCGTGGAGAGAAGCACGTGCCTGCTGTCAGGTGCCACCGCTCTGCTCTTTTTTAAGCTCCGGAGAAAATGTCAATATCCTTCACACTGAGGAGAGACATCACCAACGAGTCTTTGGTCTTTTGAAAGACAGTAGCCGAGAAAGCCCTTAAGAAGCCCCAGATTCTGATCCATTCTTCATCTCCTCTCTGGCTTGTCAGTCCCCTCCACGGGCGGCCATCGGTCCATCTGTCAAGGTCCCACTCAACCAGCTGCTCTCTTCCAGGGTGGAGACCTTTTCGACGCCATCACTTCCACTAGCAAATACACAGAGCGAGACGCCAGCGGGATGCTGTACAACCTGGCCAGTGCCATCAAATACCTGCACAGCCTGAACATCGTCCACCGTGACATCAAGCCGGAGAACCTGCTGGTAAGAGGAAAGCCATCCTCGGGCATCTTGACTCCCAAGCCCTCCCCAATGAATGAACATTTCTGCCCACCCTTTTTTTTCTCTCGCTCGTTTTAACCATTTGCCTCTTGGGCTCATTTCGGCTGCACTCAGGTTCTCTTTAAGGTGATCTATGATAGCTTACGTACCCCCAAGAACACTAGACTTCTTAGCAAAATACATTTCAGGCACAGGAATGGGAGCAGCGTTCTGAAAAACAATCAAAGAATGGCTAGGACATGGTGGTGACTGGGATCATTTCCACAGCTGCGCCTGTATTCTTCTATGATAGGAGACAGAGAGCCTTGTGTTGAGAGGGGCAACGGGTGCTCATGTGTCTGTCCTCGTGTGTGAACAGACATGGGTGCGTTTGAACAGTGACCCGAGGTCGATCTCTAGTGGTACATTCAGTGTCTTCCTTTCTAGATTCCACCTTACTTTTTGTGACAGAGTCTCTCACTGAAACCAGAACCCACCTTTACCAGTTCTCAAGTCTAGCTGAGCTTCCAGCAGCAAACCCCAGGTATCCGCCTGCCTTTGCCTCCCCTGTTCTGGGATCGCAGGCATGTTTAACCACCCCTAGTTTGTATGTAGGTGCTGAGGATGCCGGAAGTACAGGGTGCAGCAAGGCCTTTACTTACTGAGCCGCGTCCCCACCCACCAGTATTTCTTTTACTATCCTTGTTTTGCATCTTAACGGTACAGTCTAAAACCAAAGCAAACTGAGCCAGAAGAAGGAGGTGTTAGCACCCCAGCACAAAAACCATCATGGAGAAGACAGATCTTAGAAACTAGCTAGTGGCTGGCATGTGTGGCTCAGTTGGTAAAGTATTTGCCTAGAAGGCATGAAGTCAAGAGTTCTGGACCAGCCCTGCATAAAACTGGGTATTCTTGGCACAAGCCAGTAACAATAACACTTGGTAAGTTAAAAAAACAAAAAAACAAAAAAACAAAAACAAGAGGAACAAATATTGAAAGTCATCCTTGGCTACATCGGGAGTTCAAGGCCAGCCTGGGCTACTTGACCCTTTCTCAACAAAACAAAACAGAGAAAAGCCCTAAAGTCCTGGTGTCTTTCTTTTCTTTATATCTATTTGCTTTGCTATTTATAATTAACCTGTCTGGGTTCTCCACACCAACAAATGAGGCTCCTTCCCAGGTCTACTTGCTGTATAGATAGTCTAGATGGAAGGAGACACGAGGCAGAGGAGCTATTCTGGGAAACATGGAGTAGCATAAATTTTATTGATTCTTCAAGCTAGAAACTTAATTATAAATAAAAATGATTTTGCTCCTATCTACCCTAAAATGGGTTTTTTCTCTTTTTTTGTTTTTCTTTTCTGGGCATATATTAAACCCAGATTTCTGGGCCTTACTGCAGCTCTACTATATCAGAAATTGCCGTCTGGTGGCCAGATACAGAAATCCACACTGCACCACAGCCAGCTGCCTGAGGCAATCAGAATGCGTGTGAGTGCCAGACATATAGTACACACCTTTAATGTCAGCACTGGGGAGGCAGAGGCAGAGGCAGGTGGATCTCTGTGCATCAGAGTCCAGCCTGGTCTACTTTGTGAGTTCCAGGATAGGCAAGGAAATATAGTGAGACCCTGTGTCAAAAAAATTAAAATAAAATAAAATATCTTAGCTCCCACTTCACGGATAAAAGGTGACAAGGCCTGCCAGTGTAGAGCGTCACTTACTGCTCAGCCTCGCATGAGGGGCCGTTTAAAATACCCAGCATCTTGTTTAAAACCCACAGCCGTCATACAGAGTAAATTCCTTAACTCCTCCAATTCATGGGTCAAGAAACTGGGTACCTAGAATTTAAATGACTTGCCCAAGGTTATAAAATAATATTCATGTTGAAAACTCAAGATCTCAACTGAGTTCCGACCCACAAAGCCCCTAGACCTCAGTGTGCTCTGAGTCGGGGGTCGGGGGGGGGGGGAACTAATCAAGAGGCACTGTGGGCCAGGTCCCACGCCAGGGAACAAGACACATTCCTTCATGGAGTTGACATTCAAGCATCAAAGAGGGCATTCAAGAAATAAATATGCACGCAATTAGCTCACTGCAATTACATTGGTAATCTTGTAGCCGCTGGCTCACGCAAGCCGCCAAGGTCAAATGGCAGGGGTCTGACTTAATTGCACCTCAAATTCCGAATCTCTGGAGCAGCCTAAACAGTCTCTTCTGCACAGCTGCCTCCGTGAACGGCAGCAATTTTCCATCATCCACAGTCATTACTCCTGTATCCTGCTTCATGGAGCAGTGCCTCATGGGAACAGACTTACAAGTGGGTCTTTGTTAAGTGATTTCTTTACGTTCCAAACCTCAGTGATTAGACAATAAGGCCTCATTTCCCTCCTCTGTACAGTTTTCAGGCATCCATTGTTTATCAGTTCTTCACCAGACCATTATCTAGTTCTGTAAATACCTTCTATGGCTATACAACAGAGTGCTTTTTTTCAAAACTATAATTTGCAGGATATTTTTAAACACCCTGCTCATTGGAACATACTTTAACTTAAATGTAACAGAAAGTGTGTATGTGTGTGTGTGTATATGTATGTATATACATTTATATACACATATACATATGCATATATACATATGTATGTATAGATATATCTTCATAATAGTTTTTTTTACATCTACACAAGAAACTTATAAATTCGCTTCCCTATTGTAGAGTTTGTGAGTTGGTGCATTAATGAGGAATAAATCTACAGCAGAATAAATATAAAAGCAGAACACATTAGCAGGATGAAGATGACATTTCTAATTACCTGTGAGATGTCCCTTGATTTGAAATGCTATTGAGCTTTCCCCCGGCAGAGGAAAGACTGTCATAGGGGCACATCTTCACCCGCTCAGAGTTTACCGTCGTCAGGGTCTGCTCTGATGCCATCTCATTTTGTAAACTTGAACAAGCTCTTTAGTTTCCCCAAGCCTCCAGACAAAGAGATACATAACTGTCAGGCCCTTCGCTTTTTCGTCTCCCTTTTACATGTAGTCAGAAATGTAAACCACCTCACAGTAACGCTATACACAGGAAAATGTCATATTTTCTTACCTTTATTGTTGGCGCTTTTAAATTTTTACTTTTCTCCCAGATAATTTTTTTTCTGTTTTGTGAGAAAACATAGCTCTATAAGATTATTTTAGAAAATTGTCGCAGTACAGTTAGTATAAAATTCTGAATGTATTTACTCCCTCCAAGGGAACTTAACCACTTTATACATACATCCTTCTATATTCTATTTTACTCTCTCTTGGAGAGACCTCTAGATCCGTCTGATTTGTTACGTTGTTAACAAGTCCTTGGCTGCTTAAACGTTTGATTAAGAGTTTTCAGTTAGCACAGTGGTGTTTTTTGGTTTTTATAAATGTCAGATACAGACATCAATCTATGTAGTATAATTGGGGTATACAGAATTCTGGGGCCTACTTTACTTTTAAGTCTCACAGCACAAATATTAAAATGTAGCATAGCTTTAAAGATCTGTACTGATTATGCAAACAACTCATTTAACTGTGCCTGATAAGGTCACAGTATTGTAATGAGAAAACGCGGCCTCCCCTATTGCAGTGGGCTCTGTTACACTTTAGGTGTGAACTGACAGCTGACTCAGGAAGAACACGGCTTACAGATTTATTTTCATCAGCTTTAACATTTTTTTCTCCGTGTCCTTTATGTGTTGGTTTGCTTGTTATCAAACCCGATGCATAATAATCAAATGGACAGGGACAGAGTGGGCGAGACAAGCATGACGTGTGTGTTGCTTCGTTAAAGAACGAACGACTGAGGGACTCAGGCCATCTCTCAACCCCTCAGTTGCACAGTTTGCTCCAGCACAAACCTGTCTGAGAGCAGAGAAGGTACAGTAATTCCCCAGCCTCACTCCTGCATCAAGACTAGTATGCATACATGCCACAAGACAGATTATGACTAAAGGAACTATTTCAAAATCAAAAGCTATGAAACTTATTTGTTGAGCGTGACAGGTAGGGCCATTGCACACATGCACATACAGTGGCTGGGACTCCATGCACAAGATCTGCACCTGACCAAGCCAGCCAAGATCCCAGCATGCAATGGGCTCATGAAATCTCACCACTAGCTGAGGAGCTTTTGACAGTTGATGACTGCTGGAGTAGGCAGTCAGTTTTATTCAGTGATGCAGGTCCCGGGAAGCCAAATGCACCAGTAGATTACACTGTACACCCAGGCACCTGCAGGTATCAGTAAGGGAACTTGGCAGGTTTTCAGAAAAGAACACATGAAGTTGGCAGGGAAAGGGAAAGGTTGGGTAGGGGAGGAATTTTAAGGAGAGATAATAGGAGGTAGGCGTGATCAAAACACATCATGTACATGTATGAAATTGCCAAACAATAAAAAAAATGACATTTTTAAATGGAAAAGAACATAATACCTGAAGTTCTTAGGGGTGACCAGCAGATGGCAAAATACCTCGGCAACAGAACACCTCTGTCACACCTACTGTTTCCTCCAGAACTGATGGGTCTTTAAAAAAAACTACATATAGACAAAATTTAGTCTTTATTGGCAAAATATGACTAAATCAATGTTTTTATTAGGCTATAAAGTAAACAGATTGTTTTTATTTTTTTTTTAAAAATGTATGTGCTTAAACCATTTTTTCCACCTAACTCCATAGTACCCTGAAGATAAAGGTAGTTTTCCTGAGAATCTGCCTCTCTTGGTAGGAAACTCTCTCAGAAGGCTCTGCCCAAATGCCTGTCCAGATCCACAAGGCTCTTCTCATTGTATTCAATAGATGGCTCATCCTTAGTCAGGGTCCTTTTGTACCCTGTAACCGACTTGTTTCCACTCAAGACAACACTAGACTCAAGAGATATCCCTTGATATCCTTCTATCTCAAACCCAAGACTCTCAACCCAAGATAAATTCATTTAGATGTGAGATTTGTAGCATGGCTAGAGACAGTGACTACAGTGAGAGACATTCTAGAGGCCATAGACAAAATGACACTAGGTAGAATGTATTTGGTCCCCAGGCAACAGACATAAGAAAGTGAAGAAACAAGAAAGAAAGTTCTGGAAGTCTACAACCCAGACTGTTTACAGCAGTCATGTGTGAGAACTCTAGATGGTTCAATTCCTTCTCATTTATAAGTAATCTGACTTTCCTAATATTTTTTCCTACAATGATATATGAGCTACTACTTGTGTGACCAAAATGTAATGAAAATTTTTTAGAATTGCTGTAATATTGAGGTCCCTTGTTCTGGACAAAAATCCAATTCCTGGGATATGGAATGTGCCCCTGCAGCTGCCTGGACCTTGTGTTAGATACCTTCATGATGATTTTAAATTGGGAGTGAGAATCAGGTTTCCTGGGGTTTCCGTTCACATCTTTCTCTTCCCGGGTATCACCCGTGACATGCTTGGACAAGAGATTTTATTTCTCTTAATATTGAAATCTCTCCCGTTGCTTACTGCTGCCTGGCCCGTATCAAGTTCTTATCAACTTCATTATTTTGCTTAACTGTGGTTTCTGAAATATTTGACATGTGGAAATAATTTTTTTAATTTGCATTAGTTTCTTTTCCCCCCAAGAAGTTTAAGGTAAGACTGGTCATAAACCACATTTTGCAAAATAATTCCCCACTTAAGTGTTGCTCTCCTTTTCCTCTTAGGAATTAACAACTTAAATTCAACCCATTTTTTAAGCATTGTGAGAGCTTTATCCCCTTCACCCAATTGCCATGGCTTTGGGGGGAGATTATCCTCTTTTTAAAGCGACTCCATATATAATAAAAGGTAAACTGACCCCATCTCACAGCTTTGCCCATTTCACGCCACTTTGTCAAGTCTGTTTGGTGAAGTCATTGTTAGCTCCTACTGTGCCCCTCTGTGAAAACTATTTCCGTGGGTTACTAACAATCCATAGGCCACTGCCTCAGCAGGGCTAGCCTTGAATGTGCAGTAACTCTGAGAACTGTGTGTGCGGATTCTAACACATCTGTTTTACCAGTCAGCTTTTCCTCCCCCCGGAAGAAAATCTCATAAAACCACTTGACCAGGCTCAGGTTATCTGAGAATTTTCATATTTTATGGTTACTGCTGCAGTTTTATGAGTATATATTAATTTTTTTTCAAAAACTTTTCCAAATGGTCTTAGCTTCCCAGCCAAGGGAAGTCAGTGTATGTACCAGCTCCTCCTGTTCAACAAGATACAGCCAGCACAAAACTTCAGGTAACAAAAAAAAGATGCAAAAATAAAGCCGCTTTTAAAAACAAATACCAGCACCCCCCCCCAAATCTATATGCTGAACTTTCAGTATATTGATCCCCAATAGGGCATGCCCTCAGATTCTAATTGAAACCTTTTTCATAATCGTTGTCATTTGACACATTTAGTCTGTCAAATCGTGAGATGTCTTTATGGCCATATAATAAACCCAAGAGAACAACTTCTCTGTCTGGGGCCATCTGCAATGATCACAAGGCTAGCTTACAAAACACTGACAGTCTTTATGGTAATAGGATACATATGGCAGCCCACAATTACGCGTAGCTGCATTCAATTAGTGTTGTACAATCACACAGTTTTATTGCTTAGTTAAAACAGGGAGAGCACTACATGCTGGGTAATTTGCACTAATCCCCGTCTTTTTAATAGCCCCTCAGTGTTTAAAATGTGGGGGAACAGCTATGGTATTGAAGGGGCCTGAGATGAACGTTAAATTATACCTCATGCTGCGAACTCCTTGACTGACAATTAATGTGCTCCCACTAAACGTGTGGGTCATGTTTTATGGAGGCTTTAACTTACAGTAGTGGCAACACGCTCTCCCTCGAGAGAACCCGGCTCGGCGAGTCAGGGTGTCAGGGTCTGTACTTGCAGCCTGTAACACCCGTTCTGGAAAAATGGCTGAGATTTGAAGAACCGCCCAAACAAAACCTCAGAATCCATTCTGAGACTTGCCATTTCTTTAATAAGTTTGTATCTTATTTTGTGAAGCTCATGAGCAACTTTAGAATTTTATTTTTTAAAGTATGTGTTTTTAGATGAGCCGTGGGGGCCAGAAGAGGGTGTCAGATCCCTGGGAGCCTGAGGTACAAGTTGTGAGGCATAAGGCATGTGTGCTGGGAACTGAACTTGGGTCCTCTGGAAAAACAGGACGTGCTTTTAATGACTGAGACATTTCTCCAACCAATGGGACTTAGCATCTTAAAGGAGAATTTGTGAGCAACCTTCATGCTTTCTAACTTTTAATTAAAATCTTGGTTCCACGTGGATTTAGAACTGCCCTGGAAATGCCGTGTAGAGATAGTTTTGGGAATGTGTGTTGTACACACACACACACACACACACACACACACACACCACAAAAAAACAAACAAAACACAGTTTTGATTACATATGCAAGTGGCCTGCCCCACTGGCTCACAGGCATGACCACACTGCAATGAGAGAAGCGGGTGAAGGTACTGTGTGTGGTTAACACCCGCACTCCTGACGGGACCCATCTGTGAGAGGGCTCAGGATGTCATGTAAGAAAGGGACACTCCCCTTCCTTCAACCACAGTGTTGACAGAGAAAAGCCCCAAAGTAGCCTTGTTTCCTGCCCTGCCCGACAATACGTTAAATGGAATTCCAACTAGAGGCCTGGACATCTAGTCACTCACCTGCAAAAACGTTTTTGTTGAAACCTTTGCAGAGGACTCGTGTCTCGAAAGGTTTTCAGTGACATGGCCATGGCCTTTGTCTATAAGCTCCTTTGTATACAACTGCTTTCTTATACCTTGAGCCTCTTTATACTCATGAAAATTCTATTATACAACTTTCAAAGATTGAAAAAAGTTTGGGAAGGTGTTGCACATATATGTGACTAAGGAAGTAAAAAAGGAACACACAATTATAGCTTCAATATGTTTAAAGGCTATTTAGGGAAGTATTAATATTTTAAAGGGTGCCTCGATTATTTTATGTAGCAGTTGGTATTTTCTTTGTCTTTTGCTTGTTGGCTTTTTGCCATCCTGGGGGTTGAACCCTGGTCCTTATATTTTTCCTTTCCTTGGACTATATTGTTCATCCATATTAAATATAATTTATATGTGGTTAGGCAGGATTCCTATTAAAATGGCAATCATTAGTAACTCCCTCCCCATGAGGAAGTTATAGGGTCATATTCAGAACCACAGCAGGCCTCTGGTGACTGGGCACTCTAACATCTGGTTTTGTCAAACTTTTGAATAACGTTAGGTGATACAGATACTGTGTTTAGGGGTGGGAAGCTTCCTGTATAAATGGGGTCGAATATATCACAATCTGCTCAGCCCCACAAAGTACACATCGTGAATGCTCAGACCTCACAGAACATCAAAGCAAGAGGGCATTTTTGCAATTTAGAAAAGTTATTGATACCAAAATGGAATTCAGGAGGTAAACAGCTCTGGTCTATATGGGAAGTGAACTAGACAGCCAATCTCGGCAGTCCCATCTCGGATTTCCTTTCATGAAAAACATTTGCTTATTGTTTGCATGGCTAGAACGGCGGGCACAATAACGTGTAAGCTGGCCTGAGAGCATTTAGGCTGAGGATGCTACGGTGTTTCACAGCTAGTGCCTCAGAGTACGAGCTTAAACTTGCACAGAGGCCTCATTAGGTAGAGAAGATAGTGTCCGCCCCAGAGGACAACTGCACACATGGCTACTTTTGCCCTAGCCGCCCAACAGCAAGTCTAAGACTTGGGATGCCTACCCAAGGTCAACCCAACCTTGATCAGGGTCCAGAACCCTAGAGACAATGAGTCCACATGATGAGTGTGCACAGATGTAGACAAATCATTTCCATGCAGGAAAAAAAAAAAAAAAAAAAGAACCAGTCTCTCCCTCTGCCAAAACAGTCAGCTCCAATTGGTCATTGCTGATGCTGCAGCTGAGCTGGCCAAACATCTGCCCAAATGCTTCAGTGGAATGCAAAAGCAGAAAGACATAGCACGCACACAGTAGCGGTGCTCCTGATGTTCGGAGACGTGTCTTGCTGTGCAGGGGGCCCGTTCAGCTTCAGTAAGTGACAGATGATCCCAGACTGATCCCAGGGAACGTGCAAGCCTCAACTTGCTGGGTAAATTGTTTTGATGAATGGGGAAAACTTGACCTTCTCTTTGGAGGATCTCTTGAAACCTTTGTGTTGAGACGGTCTTCATCTTACTGATTTCGGGAGAGGGCACCTATGGAATTCTGCGTGCTTTTTTATCCTTCGAAATCAATGAAGTTGTTTGGCCTGCTTTTAAGAGTATAGCCTTTTGGGATGATCTCGGGCTAGCATTAACAGAGCTTCCATATTTGCCTGAGAGTCCTGAGAGTGCTTGCTTGGCTGGTTGGGAGGAAGACTGGAGACTCACCGCCTTAATAAGGAAAGCTGACCAAGTGCTAAGTCTAAACCCAATAAATCATTCCAAATTGCCACAGGTGACATGAAATATTAACATGCTTTTCAATTATTAATAGAAATATAAATAGATCTTGTTGGAAATGCAAGGCACTAAAAATAAAGGATTTTAATATCCGTGTGGATGTTTTGCTCTATTACTGAAGGATAGCGTGCTTAAATAGTCTCACACGTGGAAATGAAGTGAGTATTTTCGTGTCTG
Organism: Apodemus agrarius; assembly: GCA_964023405.1. NCBI lineage: Eukaryota > Metazoa > Chordata > Mammalia > Rodentia > Muridae > Apodemus > Apodemus agrarius. Next base: position 112,652,484 of record OZ030007.1, on the reverse strand, counting down.
GTAGATTTAAAGCGAGAGACTTTCTGAACTGCCTTTTGTGGAAAACATCCAATGCAGATAAGCAAAGGGAGAAATGCCAGCACTATGTTATTTCAGAGTTTGGTCTCCATGTGCATTTTTAATATACAAACTACCCTGAAGCCCTTCACTTCCCAAGTATAATTCAATAAATATGACCGACCCCACATTCTCATTTCCATTATTTGTTCTACATTTATTTATTGTGTGTGTATGTGTATGTATGTGTATGTATGTATATATGTGCATGTGTGTATATAAGAGTGTGTGTGTGAGTGAAAGTCTGTGTATGTATGTGTGAGTGTGTGTGTGTGTGTGTGTGTGTGTGTGTGTGTCAGGCTTGGTGGCCAAGCACCTTTGCTCACCAAGTCATCACCCCAGCCCCAACATCACCAGTTTCGTGAGCATCTACATCCTATTGTATGACACCCTGATTATTTGCCTAACACATTTCCACTTGCCATTCCTTCACTGCTTCTAATGTTGCAGTGAAACCGGGATCTGCTCCTGGATGCCGACCCTGCACAGTTCCTGGGCTTCTGTCACTTCATTTACATTAACCGTAAACTGCAGCGCTCTTGGCTTTATGACACTTAGACTTTTCCACTTTCCTTTAGGTGTATGAGCACCAGGATGGCAGTAAGTCACTCAAGTTGGGTGACTTTGGCCTGGCCACAATTGTCGACGGCCCCCTGTACACAGTCTGTGGCACCCCAACATATGTGGCTCCAGAAATCATTGCAGAGACTGGGTGAGTACTCCCCTGTACTCTAGAGACATTAAAGAGCTATCCCACTTAGACATAATCAGCTACCATCTCTCTCTCTCTCTCTCTCTCTCTCTCTCTCTCCCTCTTTCCCTCTCTCTCTCTCCTCCCCTTCTCTCACCTGTTCAGCAAATTTCCTCTATCTTCCCAATGCCAATGACTGTTATTTTGTTTTAAGCTTACATTTGGTCTCTGCTAAAGGTAAAACATCTATTAACCATAAACTTTCTAATAAATGACCAGATAAGTGTACAAACATACAGCAATAGTGATTAAATTACTATTAAATATAAAAGAACTGGACACTGTTGTATCCTATAATAAAGTCACCTTGGTCACCTTTCTTGCCTGGTTCTATGTCCTGAGCCCATTGTAGTCATCTTAGAGAGCTATTACTCCTCTAAGGAAAACGGTCCTGAGCCCCTGAGGACCGGCCGCTGGACATTCGCTGGTGTATGTGCAGGGTGAAATGAGTGTCAGTCTCTGCCTTGGATCGAAAGGGGCATAAGCTGTCCTGTAGGTGCTGGAGCAGAACCTGGAAGGACCTGGAAGCCTCTGCAAAGCAGCCAGAGCTTTCAGAACTATTTTGCTTTGCTTCCCTTCTGCAGATATAATTTTTATGTGACGTCATTTTTAACGTAACTTTTAAAAGTTAAAATATATGATGTTCTCCCATCCCCTTCTTCCCTCCAAACCCTCTTATTCCCCCACCCCCTCTGTAATTCATGGCCTCTATTTTGTTATTATTTTACATACACACACACACATGTATATATATGTATACATACATATAAATATATATATACACATATAAATATATATATATACACATATAAATATATACATACATATAATATACATACACAACCCCTGAAGGGTCAGTTTATTGTTGTTTGTATGTATATGATTTCAGGGATGTCCATTTAGTCTTGGATAATCAAAGGATACTCATCCCTTGGGAAAACTATTTTTCTTTTCTCAGATTTCAGTATTTCTTAGTTGCCTAAGGTTCTTTGTCTAGAGCTGGAGCCACATAAGATTTGTCTCTTCCCTATTAACACATCTGTTTGCCATTATCCAGGTCCTGTTTATGTAGCCATATAATGTTGAGGGATCATGGGTGAAACTTCCTGATCAAAATTTAGGAGACTCACATAGCAGATTTCCTAGACCTCTGGCTCTTACAATCTCTCCTTTCCCTTTTCCATGGTGTTACCTGAGCTTTGGATGCATGATGTGTGTAAGAATCCATTAGGTCTGGTCATCTGTTGTTCTGTTCATTTTGGCTGGTTGTGGTTTTCTGCAATGGCCTCTCTTTCTGTTGCCAGGAGAAGTGTCTTTGATGAGAGATAGACGTAAGGACAAGTAATTAGAATGCAGTTAGGAATTGTTCTGATTCAGTTAAGTGGCAGTAATGGGTTCTCTCCAAGACCCATGGCCTCAGTAGCCCTGGTTAGCTGGCATGATTTCCATACTGATGATCGGGCCTTAAATTCAATTAAAGAGCTGTTGGTTGCCACTAAGACTGGAGTGCCACTTCTACACCCTTAGGGTTCTCTGGACAAGCCGATCATTGCTGTGGATCACGGGCATGACAGCCAGGCAGGGCTTTGGGTGCCTCCCTCCTTTGGCAGCTTGAATGGCAGATTCTACTACTATGCGAGCCCTCTTTGTTAGGGGGAGTGAGTCTCTGTTTAGTTTGTTTGGTCTTGTTGGACTTTCCGCAGACGAGTCGTGCATTTTAGCTGCATAATTTGTCCTGGCTATCTTTGCTAACTCCAGCATCACTTTTTGTTTCCTTTTCAGATATGGCCTCAAGGTGGACATCTGGGCAGCTGGCGTGATCACTTATATCCTGCTGTGTGGTTTCCCTCCGTTCCGAGGGTATGGGCAGCCATCTTTTATTGGGCACCAACAAATCATGTCTCTATTCTCTGAGTGATCTATCTGCCCTTCTCACTCAAAGGAGCCTGCAGCAGCAGGGAACAGATTTGACATTCCCATCCTTTATTCCGAGATGTGTGCTAATTTACACACTTTCCATAAATCTTCCTCATGTGGTTTTTAACCTCACTCTTTGCTGATTTACCAAAACAGTCTCATACTCTCATTTTCAGCACACTGCATCTTTAAGGGCATGCGGGGGCTGCAGTGCACAGGGATGCCAGGGGTGTGCTGGCGGGCACTCACCCACGCTTCTCTTGTTTGTCTGCACAGAAGTGGGGATGACCAGGAGGTGCTCTTTGACCAGATCTTGATGGGCCAAGTGGACTTCCCATCTCCATATTGGGACAACGTGTCAGATTCTGCTAAGGTAGGGGCCTATTGCTGCCCTGTCCCTTGGAGCCTGGTGCCTTAATGGAAGTGTTGCCTCTAACTGAATCAGCACATACGAAGAGACGAATGTTAAGAGTGTGATGTCGGGGCACCTGCAGTAGAATTACTGGTTTCCCAAGATTTCACAGACACCAGGACTCAATGGTTCAAACACTGCTTGTCCTGGAGCCTCCATCTTGTTGCCATTCGCCAGCATCTCAGGTTTCTACACAGGATTATTGTTTGCCCTGCATGGGTTTTGATTGAATGCCACCCTCCAGTGAGGCCACTTCTGGCCACTGTTTTCTACTGCAACCCTTAACTTTTACCTGGCTCACCTGATCCTCCTCACCTTGTCCCCCAGCTTGCCCCCCTCCTCTACTTTTCTGTGTTATGTACGACGTGTGTTCTTAGTCTGAAAAAGGGGCAGGGGAAGGCTGGAGAGATGGCTCAGCGGTTAAGAGCACCGACTGCTCTTCCAGAGGTCCTGAGTTCAATTCCCAGCAACCACATGGTGGCTCACAACCATCTGTAATGGGATCTGATTCCCTCTTCTGGGGTGTCTGAAGACAGCTACAGTGTACTCACATATAATAATAAATAAATCTTGAAAAAACAAAAACAAAAAAAACCCAGAACACACACCCTCATGTCCCTCCTTCATATCATATAATTGTCCATCTATATACATCTGCCTAAATAAATAAACATATATAGGCAGGAAATCAAATCTTACTTATGCTATTAATTTCCAAACTCTCCCACTAGAATGCAAATTCTCTGAAGGCTAGAATTTTTGCCCATTTTTACAAATCATTTTTATGCATATGCGTGTTTGCCTGGAATTGGACGTGTGGCTGCTGGGAACTGAACCCAGGTCCTCTGCAAGAGCCGTCTGTGTCCTTAACCACTGAGCCATCTCTCCAAGCCACTGGCTTTTGCCCACTCAGTTGCCATATCATCAATTCCCATATCATGTGATGTACTGTGCACCTCAGTGCACACCCAGTGGTCCAATGCATTCAGTGAATGAGCAGTGTATAAATAAGGGAATTAAGTGACTGATTATGAGAGGGAGGAGAGCTCAGCCTCAATCTCTGTTGAGGTGATCAGAAGGGATGTCATGGAGACACCATTATCCAAGTCCAACCTTTTAGGAAGCCTAGGATTCAGAGGCAGGGGGATGGAGCTCGTGCTTCTCCGTCCTAAGCCAAGGCCAGCTTCTGTATGGATGGTGGGCAGTGTCGCACAGCAGATGAGCTGTAGAATAGCGTGGACCTGGACACGAAAACTGAGCAAAATGATAACTTTGTGCACATATATCATATTTATAAAAAGTATCTCTGCATCAAAATTTATGAATAATTTTAACTGGTACGTTAGTAGACTTGGGGTGGGCTTGGGGGGAGACATTTTAATCACTTTCAGATGTCGATAGATTGAACAGTCCTAATTTGAAAACTTCCAAATCCAAGTGCAATAAAATCCGAAATTTGAGTGTCAACACATGTCATCCCAAATAGAAAATTCTGCACCTGTGACAGATTGCAGTCAACTGCAGGCATGCTAAAAATACCATGGGCAGGTATTTTCAGGCTATTTACATAAGGTGCATATGAAACAGTTCCGTTGTGTGTTTTGATTTGTGTTCCATCCTCAAGATACCATTATGTGCCTGCAAATACTGAAAAATTGAAACAAAAATCCAAGCCCAAAAGGCGTTTTGAGAAAGAGATGGCTAGCCTGACCCAAAGCACTGACGTAAAGTGCTTGAGAATTCAGTGTTGAAAACTTGGTCACTTTCTGGCCATTCGGTGCATATGCCTTTTCTCTGTTGACTTGGAGTGTCATTTAAAGCTCCTCTCCTTAGACATGAGCTCTGCGTACTTAAAATGATGCTCGCTGGACATGAGCCTCTCATCGTCTTCCACCATGCCCACCCTTGGGCTTAGGGAAATATCAGTACTTGGGAGAATTGTCAAAGGCAGGCCCCACAGCGACAGATCTGACTGACAAGCAGAGGTGTTCTCATGCATAAATATACTCTCACTTTACAGCCCAAGCTGGCTCAGTCCAGATTACTCCTAACTCAGACTTCTGAATGCAGGGATTCAGATATGTAGCAACACCCCAACGTAGCCCTTCAGGAATACACCCAACTCTTCCAGCGAGCAGTCTATAGCCTGAAAGCATGACTAGACCAACTCTAAGTCCTGTATAGAACCCAGAAAAGGCATCACACACACACACTCACACACGCGTGCGCACACACACACACATACACTCACACACACACACACTCACACACACACATACACACACACACTCACACACACACATACTCACACACTCACACACTCACACACACACTCACACACTCACACACACACACACTCACACACACACATACTCACACACTCACACACTCACACACTCACACACATACACACTCACACACTCACACACACACACATACTCACACACACACTCACACACACACACACTCACACTCACTCATTGTGCAGGTTAGGAAATGATTGAGGAAAGAAAAGGCAGACCTACCTCACCAGGCATCCCATGTGGAACATAAGGAACATGTATCCTCATTTCTCATCCAAAGTGGACGGATACACCACGAGGTCATTGCTCCACCCAAAGCTGCATCTCCAGAAAATGTCTTTTCCTGCTTTACTAACTAGCTTTTGGCAATCCCTCCTCCATCCCTTTTCTTTAAATCCTGAATTTGCTGCCTGGAAACTAGGGTGAGGATCCATTTTCCCTTCAGTCTGTCAAAGCAGAATTTTAAAGTATTTTTTGAAATATTCCATTTATTTTTATTTCATGCATATGTTTTGTCTGAGTGCAAGCATAAACATCTGATTGTGCAGTGCTTATAGAGGTAAGACGAGGGCATCAGAGCCCCTGGAACTGGAGTTACAGGGGTTGTGAGCCATCCTGTAGGTGCTGGGAACCGAATCCTGGGTCCTCTGGAGGCACAGCTGGTGCTCTTAATCACTCAGCCATCTCTCCATCTCCAAATTCTTTGTTTTTAATGTGACTTCTAAGCAACTAAAGAATCTGGCTTTAAGCTAAAGCATCCTAGTAAAAAGTTGGAACACTTATTATTCAACATGAGTAATTTCTTTACATCTAAAAATATGTTGTGAAATTTACTTAAATATAAATTTATCAATATAAATATATCAAATAATTTTTCTAACCTGCATATATCAAATAAATATCAATATAAACAAAAAGTATATTTGTGTTCCAAATTTGAAGGTGTGATCCAGCTAGTCATGGGGAAATGGGGTGATGTGATTTAGGTTGTGAACTAATGCTTTAACACACTGAGATCGCAAGCCTGAATTAGCAACCCCCATCTTCTCCCTCCAAGGTTGGCTAAACAGAGTCTAATGTTCCCCTCACAGGAGCTCATCAACATGATGCTGTTGGTTAACGTGGACCAGAGATTTTCAGCTGTGCAGGTCCTTGAGCACCCCTGGGTTAATGTAAGTGGACGTCTTTCCTATCGTCACTGCCAACATTCCTTTAAAAATACATCTGCAGATTTCCTGATGGTACCGCCTCTTTCTTGAAGTGTTGTGTTTGGCTTGGTGCCCCTCCCTAAGTGTACCAGGCCAGTTACAAACTCACCTAAGTGCTCCATGAAGGTTTCTGATGGGTCTGTCTTACTTGCTTCCTGAAGACCTGCCTTCCAACGGGGAGGTAGACATGGCTGTGGTCCCGATCCTCCTGCCCCACAGTGACGTTCTGTGGTGAGATTGGGGCTGAATAACTGTTAATAAAACAGGGCAGATATTCTCCGTCAGTCTGGATACCAGAATACGAGTAACCCAAGGTTCTCTGCTGGCATCTGAGAACTCAGCTCAGCACTGCTCAAACTAGAGTGTTCCCACGGACCTGGAGAACCTCTGGAAGTGGATTTCCAAAATGGCGGCTTTGAGGTTGTGTCCCCAAGCTCTTGAACAGTGCTTATAGCAGCCTTTTAGGGGTCTGGTGATATTTTAGCAATGGAACCATCCTCAAGAACAGTCTCAAATTTTTAACCCTGTATCTCTCTGTCAATGATTAGCAAGACCATTCTGGTAAGTCATAATGCTTAGTATTCATAAAGGGCATAAGTTCAAGACTCTGTAGCACTGTTGTAAGCATGCTGTAGATATTAATCCATCATGTCTGTCATCACCACTTGGTGGCTTTCTAACCAAGTTACTGTGTAGTCCCCAACCATAGATGGGAAAGTTTCATAATTAGGCTGGATGGTTCTCAGCTCCAGCATCGGAGACAAATGCAAATTTGTTCATAGAAATAGGCATGATGCTAACAGAATCGTTAGTTCACAGATACAGATCCTGTCAAGCTCCTTACTGCCAGATGCAGCTCTAGGTTGAAGGCCACAAAACGTTCCCATTGCTTTCTCTGAAGTGTCACCTAGGCGGCATGCCACTTCCTTCTAAAATAGTTACAGAGAACAAGGCTCGATGGGAAGTCCACTCGACAGGTGAGGTGGCACACATGCTCGTACATGCTTGAGATCTCACATATGCTGGATCAGCTAATGGCCATGGGCCAACAGTCCAGGACTTCCTATGTCTGGATATAATTGTTCATACACTGTGGTAAGAGTATCTTTATAGAACAGGAGAATGTAAGCTTGTAGGGATAAGAGCCAAGGTTTCTTTTAGGCTTTTTCATGTAGCAGAGTCTCCAAAATGTTGTGCAGATGTGAAGATACTCCTCTCCTCATTCCTGAGACAGTGGGGTGGGGCAGCTCCCACTCACAAACACTCACACTCACAAACACTCATACTCACAAACACTCGCACTCACAAATCCTGAGCTCCACTAACCTTTGCGTTTGCACCAGGACGCTAAGCCAAACTCACCTCTTCCTACAAAGCAGGAAGCATGTGACAGCATCTTGCTTGAGCCTGGTAACAAGCCCCCGCAAGATAGTGTTGTTTTTATTTGACCCAATTCACAGATGAGATGACTGACTCCATGGGATATGATTTTCCCAATGTAGTCCCACTTGGAGTTGAGATAGAATTAGTAGCCAAGCATCTCACACTTCAAGCTCACAGTCTGGAGAGTCCAGTATATCACATTATGTCTCCCCTCCCCGTGTAATAACTGAAAATACAGGGAATACAGCAGAAGAGTGCCATTACCTCGTGTTAATGTAACCTCAAGTCAGCTCCCTGTTCAGACAAGCTGGTCCAACTCAGCGGTCAGACCTTCTCTCAGGCGTATGAGAGGAAAGAGCTACAGGCCAGTTGCAGGCTGTCTGGATGGCAGTGATTGATGTAGAATGATCTTTGTGGGTTCATTTAACACCCTGATGCACCCATGATGCCTCCAATTTGCCAAATTTCATGTGAGACCCAGAAAAACTGTGCCAGCTGGCCACAGAGACTCAACAGTGATCGCCTTCTGAGGGAAAGAGGTTTGTAGATGACAGGAGTCCTTTTAGATACCTAAGCATGTTTTCACTGTCTCTCAGACCTGCCCTCCAGGAACTTTGTCTAACCCAACCAAATAGCTTTGGGCAGTGAGCAGGGTCGGGTGAGAAGCCTCTATGGGGAAGGCTGGGGAGAGCTTGAATGGATAACTTGGAGAGCTCAGTCCCTCAGATGGGTCAGCTGCGGCAGAACGTGGGTACGTGCCACAGGATAACCTTCCTTGTGAATGGATCTGTACCTATGAGGAACTCTGGACACTGCTGGAAACAAGAGCCCTCATACTCTGATTCCAAAGCACACCCCAAGAATCTTTCTAGCCCTTTCAGATAGAAGCACACGAGCAAGACACCTCCGGCTTCATCCCCTGCACAAGGCAGCCCGCCACACCTCAGCACACACGTCTGTCTCCTCAGCCTCCGTGCTCACAGCGTCACACAAGCCCTGCGTCCGACAGGTCCCTTCCTCAGTCCCGAACCTCTGGACATCTGGGTTTCTGCTACATTTCAAATTTTCTCTAAGATTTTCAAAACACATAAAACGTTTTTTAAAGGCAAATATAACATCTAGATCCCTCTCTGCCACTCAAGCAAACTTGACATTCTCATGGGGCAAAATGCATACTGGTTGTAAAGAAACCTTTTTAAAGTTTGGTGTGAAAAAGAGTCAGCTTCGCGCTGAAATTATCTTTATAGAACAACTGAGTCAGAAACAGCATGTTTTCTCGGCTTCCGAGCAATAAATGTTAACAGTAAGCTTTAGTAACCAGTGCTTAGGCTTGTTAAGGTCAACACACAAAAGACCATGCCATCAAAATAAATGAATTAGGGATTTAAAGGGATATAAATTTAACAAGACAGTTTGGACTTGGCAATCAGATTATATCTGGCCACCACGGAAAGTCTCTCCCCGAGGGGGCTGAAAGTAATAATAGTTATGTAAACCCTTTGGATGTCTGCAGAAAGCATTTCCTGAGTTCTCATTAGCCCTGATTTTCTGTCTTGCTTGTACGATGACCTTCCACCTGGCCCACTTGGAATTGAAAAGGCGATTTCTAATGAAACAGAAACTAGAGCAGAAGGGCAGTAGAATATGTGTGTGTGTGTGTGTGTGTGTGTGTGTGTGTGTACACGTGTACACACACACACACACACACACACACACACACACACACACGCCTATTTTAACCTTCATCCCGAAGCATCCTTTAAGCAAGTGCATGGTTATTTTTTAATACGTTCTCGGTACCAGCATCTTGCTCCTCAGTTTCTTGGGCCTGGAAAGTGTCATGGGTGACGGATGGCTTATCACGGGGGCCCACTGAGCTGCGGGGACAAAGGCATCCTTGATATGAAACCTCTGGTGAGGAGGAAGGGAGGCTCGCCTAACCTGGTGACTTCAGGCAAATTTGTTCCTCTCCCCAAACCTCTTTCCTGCCAGAGAAAACAGATTGAGGGGAAATCAAATCAATCTGTTTACCCTTTTGGAGGCTAGGAGGAGAAGCCCATGCATAAAGGTTAGGATCTGACAATCTGAAGACCAGCCCTTAGGTACTTAGTGATTTTTACTGGATATGGTCTAAAGCCAACAACTATGTCATCTGTTGTCACACAATGATAAAATGAAAGTCATGGTATGTGTTGGTATGTGGGTAGCCCCCCCCCCGCCATAATCCTATTTACATGCCACAAACTCCTTCTCAGTGATGTGTGCATTAGCAGCCCCGTGGATGCTGGCTTTCATACAGTTGCAAAACGCCAACAGGAACTGTCACAGCCAAGTTCACACACCTCCTTGGACCCTCTATGCTAGAACCACAGGGCTTAGGCAGGCTTGCTTTGTGACTAACAGGAATAGCCGATAGCATATCTCGATCCATTTAGAAATAAGGAGCAGTCGCTTTCACTGAAATGAGACACTATTGGCAAGTAGTGCACCTTGGGGGAAACGTTCAGATGACCAGATACTTCCAAAGCGAAAATCTCTTATTGGCAATTAGGATCTAATGAGTCGTCGTATGTTTAGGTCTTGTATTGCTTTCTTTGTCTTCTTGTTGTCTAAGCCACTTTAGCCTGTGCCATTTTCCAAACATTCTCAGGTGCTATAATTCTTCTTAATTTACATTCTTTTTCATTATTGTCTTGAGTTTAGTGATGAAGAAACAGAGGCAGAGAGATGTCAAGGCATGAAGCTCCCCGGAGCCTCATTCGGGGTCTGATGACTAGCTGTGCCCTGAGACACCCATTCCTCTGTCACAGTCACTGCGGAGGCTTTTCAAAGCTCCCTGGTGATGACACCCGACCAGCTTCCCAGTCTCGATTCTAGTGAAAGGACTGTTTTAAATAAGATGAGCTAGTACTAGCCCAAGTGGAGACTTCTTATTTCTTCCTTAGCCTTTACATTTAGTATGGCTCCCTTTTATCTTGCCTAATTATTCCTTTGGAAAGATAGTGCTGAGACAAGGTACTCTAAAAGGACAAAAGAACAAGAGAAAGAAGAAAATAGAAGTCTAGATGATATCCTAGGATAGTCCACGAAGACTAATAGAATTCCAGCCACAGGCACACAAGAATATAGATGCGCTCCCCCTATTGTGCTGGTAGGATGGGTGATAAGAAATAAGCTCCAGTGACATTGTAATTAAATGGAAAATTGCTTATCTATATTCATATATTACAAATGATGGCATGAAAAGTCACTTCCACTTGGGCATTTTCTTTTCTTACGCCAAGCGCAGCAGTGTGAGTCTCAGACTCAGAGGATGCTGACTGCATCCTGGGGTCGTGCGGGGCTGGGACATTAACAAGAACAGTGGGCAATGTACTGGGAGGTAACATGCAGCTGTTATTAAAGAGCATGCTAATGAGCCCAGGGTTGTTTTACGTTAAATCAGAATATCCTCATAGTAAACTTTGCAAGGCTTCACTGCTTCCCATAAATCCACAGATATTTTTAATAATAGAGTCTGGCAATAAACGGACTGGAAACCAGATCCCTGACTCCAACCCAAAAGCTATGGGGAAGGCAGCTCTCTAAAGCATGACCCTGACAAGCTTCCCCAAGGAAAGAGTGACTTCACATCCGAGCCCGCACCCCCTCCCCGCAGCTCTTCCTCCGCAGCCCTGAGAGAATGCAGACCAGGAGGTTAGCTCTCCTGCAGACAGCTGGGAGAGTTCATTTTCCATTTTGCAAACTAATTTTGTTCTTGTCAGTTGCAATGTTCTGCCAAGTGGTGGATGGGAGTTTCTAAATCAAAAACCACTAGCCTTAAACCACAACCAGCCTGAGTCAAACTTCAGAAATGATTCCCACACCAGAGCGTATGGTAATAATACTACAGCTATTTGTAAAATTCTGCCAGGTTTGTCACAGCTAGAAAATTCATAGCACATTTTTTGTCACATAATCTATTCTAAGTAATAGTGATAAAGATGTATATATAAAAATGCATGTTTTTAGTGAGTTCTATTTATTGCACTGATGCAAAGCAGTAAGTTAACTAACTCCTGCCATCAATCTGTAAAGCTCAGGTACACATCAGAGGCCTGAAAATCTGCTTCTCTATGTCTTGTAATCCTGTTACATTCAAGGCCTTCCAAAAATTTTATCAAAAAATGAGGCAAGCCTGTTGTCTACAGTGTGTGTGTACGTGTGTGTGTGTGTGTGTGTGTGTGTGTGTGAGAGAGAGAGAGAGAGAGAGAGAGAGAGAGAGAGAGAGAGAGAGATGGGGAGGAGGGAGGGAGGGAGAAAAGGAGGGAGGGATGGACAGACGGACAGACGGACAGAGACAGAGAGAAAGAGAATCTGTGGGAGTCTGTGTGTGGAAGTGGTGTGTGTGTGTGTGTGAGGTGTGTGAATGTGTGGTGTGTGAATGTGTGGTGTATAACTATGCGTGTGACTGTGTGTGCATAAGTATATGGTGTATGAATATGAGTGTGTACTATATTACTGTGTGTGATGGTGTGAGTGTGGTGTGTGTGTTTTGGTGTGTGTGTGTGTGTGTGTGTGTGTGTGTTTGAGTATGTGGTATGTGTATGTGTGTGTGAGTGTATGTCCTGTAGCTGAGAAACTTTATTTCATTGAAGAAATGTGCTAAGATTTACGAAGTCCAGATTATCTCTGACAACCTGTGAGAGTCTGGTGCCTTTCGCTGCCTCCATATGAACTGATATGATAGTCCCAGTGAAGAGCAATCCTTCTCTGAAATTTAAGGCTGGAAGCCCGAATCTCCAGCATCAGAAAAAGAGTCACTAGGAGATCTGACCAGCGATGAGAGCCAGAATCCGGCTGGAGAAGGAGAAAGGAGTGCCTTGGGGACCGGTGGAAAGCAAACCCGTTCCGCAAGCACCTGCCTGGGCAGCCTGGTGAAGGGAAACTGGCAGAGCCGCTGCTGGCCGGGGCCTGGGCTGGGTCTGTCTAGAGTCAACAACGGCTGCAGCTATTGAACCGCTTTCGTCTTTCTTGCGCTTAAGCAGCCCACACCACTGAGATCCACGCTGCCGGCAAGGCACAGCTTCCATTTTATGCCAGGTCAGCCAGGCCCTTCTGGCACTATCCAGTGTGTCCTTCGACCCTGGAGCCCTGGCCCTGTTAGGTGAATACACTAGATAAATGGATGCCCAGTCTCCACTTAACACAGAGGTTTCTAAGGATGTCCTGAAGGAGCATTCCCCTGAGGTGCTCACCGCCCCTCTTATTGACCTCACAATCCTCCCCAGGCTTGCCTTAGGTCTGCCCAAGTATCCTCTGGTTTCTGCTGCTCCTAAGTGAACTCACATTTTTCCTCACTGCCATGTGACTTTCACTGAGGAAAATGCAACCCATTGAATATTTGCACTAAACTAACTTGGCGTCTAGGTACAAAGGACCCCGGGGAAAATGGTTGTCCACTAGCAGTGGAGTGTGGTTTGGTAGAAATAGTCCAGACGTGGTTCCGCTTTCACTTAACCTTGATGTCTCCACTCTGAACCTCAGTGTATTGATCTTCAGATGGCACTGATAATGCCTATCGTGGGTACTAGTCTGGGGATGAAGGGAATGAAGTCTGTATTGTCAGCATAGAGCCACCAAGAATTAACCCTTCCTTCACTGTCCTCTGCCTGCCTTTTCCTCCGCCTACATCTCCACTGTGTGCACTCTTCCCTTGCCTCAGCTGGCCTGAGAACAGTATTGTCCTTATTTGGATGTTTCCCTTTGCTCCCACTTCCACCCACGTTTCTTCCTGCTGTCTGCCTTCTCCCCTTTCTCCTCTAGCTTAGACGAAGACGACTCGTTTCTTTGACCTAAATTTGCTTCCTCAACATGGCTTCTCAACCTGTCTCACAGTGGAAAGGTCATTACCAAATGATTTCTCTGAGGTGGCCTGGAACTGTAGCAAGACACAGGTAGCACATATCTACACTATGACAAGAAACGTAACAGTACCTCACGAAACATCGTGTATGAAAGCAGTCCCTTTAATTCCATAAACCCCAATAGAGCCAGAGACATGCTGCTAATATTGGTAAGACTTTCCTTTTCATTCCATGCCTTATGGGATGTGTAAATAATATCTCAAAAAAAAAAATCCAAGCATGGTTCACTGCCTTAAATTTCAGGCACCGTTTTTATAATACAATGTTGGAAGTGGCGTTCATCTACACCACTGAATTTGTTTAAATTAAAATTTGTTTTAAGAGTCAGGGCCACATATTTGTTATCATCATCCAACCACATTGTAGAGTCAAAAACTAGAACGTGAACTACCAAGATGTCGGAGTAGGAAGCAGCTCAATGCTCATGTGTCTCACACGACATCAGTCTCATTAAAACACACTGGAGTTCTACTCAGCTATTAAAAACAATGAATTCAAGAAATTCTTAGGCAAATGGATGGAACTAGAAAATATCATCCTGAGTGAGGTAACCCAATCACAAAAGAACACACATGGTATGCACTCACTGCTAAGTGGATATTAGCCCAGAAGCTAGGAATACCCAAGATACAATTCACAGACTACATGAAGATCAAGAAGAAGGAAGACCAAAGTGTGGATGCTTCGGCCCTTCTTAGAAGGGGGAACAAAATACCCATGGGAGGAGATACAGAGACAAAGTATGGAGCAGAGACTGAAGGAAAGGCCATTCAGAGACTGTCCCACCTGGGGATCCATCCCATATATAGTAACCAAACCCAGACACTATTGTGGATGCCAACAAGTACATGCTAACAGAAGCCTGATCTAGCTGTCTCCTGAGAGGCTCTGCCAGTGCCTGACAAATACAAAAGTGGATGCGCACAGGGTCCCCAATTGAGGAGCTAGAGAAAGGACACAAGGAGCTAAAGGGAGTTTGCAGCCCCATAGGAGGAACAACAATATGAACCAACTAGTACCCCCAGAACTCCCAGGGACTAAACCACCCACCAAAGAGTACACATGGAGGGACCCATGGCTTCAGCTACTTATATAGCAGAGGATGGCCTTGTCAGACATCAGTGAGTGGAGAGGCCCTTGATCTTGTGAAGGCTCGATGCCCCAGTGAAGGGGAATGCCAGGACAGGGAAGCAAAAGTGGGTGGGTTGGTGAGCAGAGGGAGGTGGGATGTGATAAGGGGTTTGGGGAAGGGAACCGAGGAAAGGGGATAACATTTGAAATGTAAATAAAGGAAATATCTTTAAAAGGGGGGAGCATGGCTGGCAGCTGGAGATTTGGCTCAGTGGTTCAGAGTTCTTTCCCTCCCGCAGAGGGCCTGGGTCCATCTCCTAGCTATCACATTGCAGCTAACAACCATCTATAACTCTAGTTCCAGGGAACTCTGATGCCCTCTTATGGACTCCACAGGCTCTGCACACATGTGGTGCATATACGCACACACAGACAAAACACCCACACACATAAAACAAAGAGAAATCTTAAACAAAAGAGAGGCACAGCTCCTTTGTATTTTGAGACTATGCCCCTACTTGTTTTGGACAATGTTCTCCTGTTTTCTCTCTCCTCTGCCATTATCCTTCTGGACAAATTCTTATCTAGAGATAACCCAAGTGACTCATTGCTTGGCAGACAATAGCTTACCACTTGGACACACTGTGCACCAAATATCTCCGTCTCTCCTCCCTGTCTGCTGTCTTAAAGAGCAGCTCAAATACATTCCCCATGAACAATGTTCTAAGCCTGTTCACAGCGGGGCAACATGTTCTCATTCCTCTCAACCACGTTGGGATTTCCCAGCAAGCCTTGGAGCTAGTTGCCTTGTGGCCATACATCTTTATCTTGTTGGTTTGCTTTATATTTTGTCCCAGCATGCATTTCTCCCCAGC
The DNA here is from genome assembly GCA_964023405.1 of Apodemus agrarius. Classification (NCBI taxonomy): domain Eukaryota; kingdom Metazoa; phylum Chordata; class Mammalia; order Rodentia; family Muridae; genus Apodemus; species Apodemus agrarius. The sequence continues at coordinate 112,636,601 of OZ030007.1, read as the reverse complement.
CCCTCTCCCCCACCTCCCTTAGCATGTAGGCTTCAAGTAAGCAGAGGTCACTCTTCTCTCCCAGAGCCTGGAATCCCCAACATAGCTCTCAACATAGTAGGCATTTCACCGGTCCCTTTCTGTCACTTCCCCAAGAATTCCGCCACTTCAGCATTTATCTCTGGCTCGTGCCACAACAGGGGATCACCTTCCCCTCTGCAGTGTTGGAAACTCTCACTCCAGATTTGGGAGGGAGACTAAAATAGACATATTGGTTAATTCTCTCTTCCAGCCATTAATGTTCACTGTAACATGAATACCTACTGTGCATAGGTCAGAGAACCAAGTGCTTGCACTGATGATTGCAGACAAAGGTGGTACAGCCCAGGAATAATGAATAGGAGGATACATAGAGGATAGACAGGCCATGGATAAATATAATAAAGCAGACTAATAAGGTAGCTTGATGCCAGAAAATAGAAGTATATGAGCAAACTGACAAAAGACACTGGGGACCTTAAAAAAGCCCTTAGAATAGATTATGCCTAAATGGGGAAAATGTCTTAGAACAGGTCATGTGGACTTAGGTCTTCAGGAAAAGGCGGGTCCAGAGTCTCAAAGAACCAGACCCATGGACAGTTCTACTTTCTATCCTTTCCTACACTAAAGGTAAGACCTTGGTCCTCTCTAGACAAGTAGTGAATCTCCACTGGATGCTGAAAGGAGGAGCAGAGCCCATGTGGGGACAGCGGTTTGTGCAGAAAGCATGCACGTTGTGTTTGGGGAACAGCAAGTTTCTTTCTCTGGACAGAGATCGAGAAATGATGTATAAAGTGAAGGAGGGGAAAGAAAAAAAATCAGGGAATGAAAACAGACATCTCTCCCAGGTTTGGGTTTTACCAGATACACGTTATTGTCCATCCATTCATCTATCGATACCGCAATTATGTGTTAAATGTGTGGCGTGTGCCCAGGTACTGTGCTAAGACCCGAGGATGCAACAGGGAGCAGCCTTTCCTCGGCTGGGAACTAGTTAAGTGGTGAGGCATAATCACACCCCTGACCACCAGGAGGTAGTCCAGAGAATTGCTTTGTTCTGCAGAGAGCAGAAGTTTTAGCTAAAAGGAACTTTAACATGGCCTGTGTCACTATGGCAGAGTCATAATTGCAGATGATTTGAAGGCAGTAAAGAAGATTTAAAACTTACGGAAAAACTTTTTGCCCAGAGGGTTGTCTGGGATTTTAGAGTGGCCAATTAAGCAACTATAGAAAAAAAAAAAAAGGTTTAATTTATGGCTTATGCATGAGGCCAGGTCTGCTGGTCTCCTTAGCTTTGGATCGGAATCAGGGCCTAGGAGGGACAGGAAGACATACTGACTTTGGGGTGTTTAGGGTTGGCCACATTATCTTTTCCTTGAACATATGTCCACGGAGCCAAGGTTGAAAATAGACCAAAGTCAGAAGATTTTGGCTTTGGAGACAAACCTCCAAGGGTCTGATGGTATAGGGCCAGCCATTAAAATGCCGACAGAAAATGAAGATGGTGAATGGGGTGGGGGAGGGGATGGCCTTTAAGGGCAGCTTCCTGAGAAAATCTTGGTTGATTGGTCTCTGACCTCTTCCACTTCTAAGATCATGACCTGATTCGGAGATTTGGACCTCACTTCCGAGTAGCTCACTTTCACCTTTTCTTTCCTTTGCTTTTCGCTCTTTTTATTCTCCAGGATGATGGTCTCCCAGAAAACGAGCATCAGCTGTCGGTAGCTGGCAAGATCAAGAAGCATTTCAACACGGGCCCCAAGCCGAGCAGCACAGCAGCTGGAGTTTCCGTAATAGCAGTAAGCATCTGAAATATCCACCTCTAACTTCTAAAAGCCACCCTCCCGGGAGACAGGCGTTCCCTGGAGATTCCTCCCAGAGACAGCATAGTGGGTCATTTCTTTAGACAGCAGTGGAGGATGTGTATGGGGGGTGGGATTATTTCCCTGGGTGCCTCATTATCCAATACCTCCAGGGTATCTAGCAACATATATTAATTTCATGATTTATTTTTTTAAGAAAAAAAAAAAAACTCTCTCCCCAAACTGGACTCTATGGCAGGGTAAACTTCTTGACTCTCAGGTAAAGCATTCAGCGCCCTTTTGCTAGAGCCTGGAAGGAAAGGGAAGCTGAGAGGTAGGTACCAGAGCAGAGAGAGTCTGGAGCCATGTAGACATGTACACCAAATCCAGATGAAAGCCAAAACAGAGCAGAAAGCAGCACTGATTTTTCGGAGAGAGCAAATTGCAGGAACGCCCAGGGAAGTCACAAGGTTTTGCTCCTTAGAAATGTGTTAAGTTGACAACTTTTATCATTTACCATTTTGTTTGATGAGGTTGACCTGGATTTTTTTTTCCTGTTCTGCACACACAGGCATACACTGTATGTAATTTGATAGCTTCTCTAACAGAGATTTAATTGGTCTAAGAAATACTAAAACCTCAAACTTCCTGGTGTCAAATTCTAGAGTGCACATATATCAATGTCTCACATAACTTTAGTTTTTAACAATTTCCTCTTTGGCCAGAGTATGTACGCTTTATCCGCACACTCAGTGTGAGACCCACTTGGGCTGTTTCTCTTTTCTCAACAAAGAACTTGAGACAGGACGATAAGGGATCCTGGGAGAGTATTCACGCTGCGCACAGCCCGGCCGCTCCGCTCATGCGCAGCTCCGCCCATGCGCAGTGTGCAGTCAGTGGTCCATCCTCTACGGGTGTTTCGGTGTTCTGCTTTTCTTCCTGGTTTTGATCTTGCTAGAATGCCAAAGCTAAGACTTGTGTCTGATAGGGACTTCCTCACTTTGCGAGAGGCACAGAGATGTGCTTGCTCTTGCCTTTCGGATCTCACCGTCCTCCAGGGACCTTTTTCAGTACATTCAGTGGGTGATGACTCGTGAGTAAACTGACGGCTATCCATAGAATGTAAACCCGCTGGGATGTTCCTCAGCAAGCGCTGAGGTTTTGCACTTTCACATTGTTCTTTTGGCCTCTTTATCGCTTTCCAAAAGCGATAGTTGGGGGGGGGTGGATATCAACTGTCCTCCATGTTTTCCAGAATGTCAGCATTCTTTGTCATCGGCTAACATCCATCGGGAATTTTTGCAAGCCTCTATCTCTTCCAGAGACATAGCCAAACCAAAGTTCTATTTTTATAGGTCTTCTATAAGCTTTGGCTCCGGTGGGCCACCATTTTGGAATGGGTGGTCAACACCATTGTCCACAAAAAAGGAATGTTTTCCTGCTCCTACTTGGAGCTCATGACTGTTACAGAGAGTTGTTTTTTCCACCTGGGCCATCTTTCCCCCATAATTTCATTTTAATTGGTCTTTGGTTAAGTTTGCCTTAGTTGTTCAGTAATGATTGGTTTAAAGGGTTCTGGGAGTCCTGTAATAACTATGGACAGAAACTTCTGTGTGATTTTCCAGTAAGCAAATGATACATCTTTGAGGGCAAATCTTATTTTAATTTGACACTGATTAATTCTGAAACCAAATATTTATGAATTTCTTAAAACTTCATCAAAACTTTTCAACAGAATATCAGTGGTCACTGATACTGACTTTCAGTCTAAGTTTCAGGATGATACCATTTTGAATGTGATTGTATTCTTTTGTTTTTGTTTTGCTACTGGTCCTGTACACTATGCTGACCTAGAATTCACTATGTAGCCCTTGCTGGCTTCATTCAAACTTGAAGCAATCTTCCTGTCTCAGTCTCCTGAGTGTGGGTCACTGTGCCCTGCATGAATGCTATTTTGAATACAGAGGTCTCCGTTTATCTCTGACATATTTTCCATGGCAATCAAACTCCCCATAACTCTGAATTACACGTGAGTTCAGTGAGTCTTTAAGGTGCTTTAGGCATTACAAAGCACTTCGGTATAATCTTTATGTTAACCCCTGTCATTCAAATCACAAGTATGAAAAATATCTGTCAAAAGAAAGGGACTGCAGTTATGCACCTCCTCAGGATGCTTTTCCCACACCAGCATCTCTGCTTTCTATGAGGAGCCCTGGGAAGCTTCAAGGCATGGGGCGGAGCTGGGAATTAGAAGCCCAATATGACTACCTTGCTTTCTGCTTTCACAATAACACTGGCAAATTCTGCAAACTTATTTCTGAACCTAAGTATGAAGACTAAGAATTAGTAGCAGTTTTATCACCAGAAAAAAGTCACTATCGTTAATCTTCCCTTCCAGACTCTTGACTATAACAACAACGCAATGCCCTTTTCTGAGACAGGACTTTAGTGGAAAAAGAAATAAATACCTTTTATGAATGGTATAGTCTATAAAGGCCACTTGACAATTTAATGATTCTGGTTTTATCCCCCCATGATAAGAATGTCTTCAACAAATATGACATGATGATTATTTCTGTTTGATAAATTAAAGTAAAAAAAAAAGTTTCCTTTAAGCAGATTTCCCCCCCTGAGCAAATATATGTTCCTGGGAGGCCATGAAATTGACTTTAAATTGTCTTTATCTTACATAGTCTTTTTCTTTTTAATTATGTGCACTCCAGAAATTTTTTTTTTAAATTAGAGTATCAGTTTATAGATTTTTTTCCTTTTCCTTTTCTGGAAACAAATAGGCATGCCATCCGTCTCTACATGGAATTTGTCTTTCTTTAGTCAGAAATCTACCTGGCATAAACTAACCATGGTTACAAAGGAGTTTCTGGCATGCTCTCTTTCTAGAGAGACAGAGGAACACAGGGGCATACAGGCTCAGCGAGCACCCTCTGTTCACGAGTGCCATTTCTGACCCACACAAGAACGCATAATCGGGACCACACGGTCTTGTTCGTGCTGGTCCCCCACCCCCACCCTGTGCGGCCCTCCTCCTCACTCCAAACATTATTGAGACCAAACGACAGCTTTACATGGAGGCCCCACAAGGGTCCCAGGTTGGCTGGGAGAGTAATTATCAACTGGAGCTCTTGGGAGTCATCGGGCTGTCCTGAGAGAAAGGGAGGTTGATGGAGCATTGTTGAGGCAGGCGGTGTGGTCAGAGGAGCATCCGAGGCTGTCCAGGAAACTGAGGTATTCTGCCTCTGGTAAGGGTCCCATTGTCCTGCCAGCTTTCATAGCAGTTGGGCAGAGAGAGAGAGAGAGAGAGAGAGAGAGAGAGAGAGGAAGGGAATAGAAAAGGAAACAAAAGGTTATTAAAATGCAGTTTATAGACATAAAGTGGAATTAGAGATGACATTTGAACGGTGGCCTCTCTGAGAGCTGAGGGGGGAGGGGCGTGATTAGATTTGCACAGCTTGATGAAAAACCCAGGACTAAGATGCCACTTCCAATTTTTCTCCCCATTTAATGCTGTTTATTGTTTTTAGTTGATAATTTTCCTAATGCTTTAACATCGTCCTTTTGAATTTTGCTCATGCAAATAGAGCATTTCAGTCTAATTGAACAAATTCATACTAATCAGCTAATAATTGTGGTCCTGGGAAGCTTGGTTCAATCGCCCTTACGCCCTGCTCTCTGGCAGTCTGCCTGTAGATGGCAGTAGAGAACTAGTAACGTGTCGCCCTCTTTGTGGCCAGTCTACCACCTTCCAGAGAGCAAGTGTGCTACAATTCTTTTTAAAGAAAAGAAAAAGAAATAATACATTTTTGAAGATTAAAACCTCATGTTGCTTTCTCTGAACACTAGTATAGCCTAGTTTCCAATCAGAACACCAAATCTCAGAGTGGTTTCTAGTTTAAATGCCTAGTACCCTGGCATGTTTTTTGAAATGCCTTTTGTGCATTGGAAGTAGAATCTGTCAGGAGCGTCAAATCAGTGAGGCACTTGAAAGAATTCCAGAATTTCTTTTCCAAGGCAAGGTGCATTCTGGGTGGGCAGAACGGGGCTCAGGCAAGCAGCAGGACTTGGGAGTTGAGGCTTTTATCCCCAGGTAGCCAAAAGCTAACATCTTATTCCAGAATGGACAGTAGTGGGGATTTACCATATGTTGTATTTGCTGTGTCTTTTGTTAACGCTAAACACTTAACTGTACATATGTGCTTTTAATGTACACAGAAACTTTTCTTTTTTTCTATTTAATTTTGTTTTCCCAGAGAAACTATACTATCTCATCTCTTTAGTTCAGGAATAATATATATATATATACATATATATGTATATATATTATATGTAATATATATGAAGATCAACTCTCTCTTAAATCTAAGTGCTTATGATTTTGCCCTTTTCAAACCTCATTCTTTTTTTATTTCATAATTATAAAGTTGTGAGATTAAGCCTCCTGGGTCTTATTGGGGAGGGTGTCCAATCCGTGTATTCACAGTGACTAGCACTGATTTCAGTTTAACTGTATATTTTCTACTATATAATAGAAGGTAATTTCTTTTGAAATTGAGGACGTGGTTAAATGTATATTCTAAAACCTGTTTGACAGGCAGATCTATCCTAACAAATTGGCGCCCAGGATACTCGTAAGGGATTTGTGTTTCTTTATTTTTGTTTTATTCTCAGTGTGCAGATTATGTTATTAGCTAGCTGCTCTGCAGAAAAGGCCTCACCACTGTGTGTACGTACGTACGTAGTTAATCAAGAACGTGGGCTGGAGTCTTAATTCTCGAGCACAATGTCGATCCACTGAGTTGCCCCATTTCTCTCTGCTCAGCTGGACCACGGGTTTACCATCAAGAGATCAGGGTCTTTGGACTACTACCAGCAACCAGGAATGTATTGGATAAGGTATGAGATGGTGCAGCTCAACAGTCAGTGTTTCCATGGCAACGTGCTGGCAGTCTCCATTTACCAGTTCCTCCAGTGGATAAACATGTTTTTGATTTGTTACCCAGTCCATATGCTGCTTTATCGGTTTCATTTTAATCTTGATTGAGACGCCACGCCCCCTCATTCCTTTCCTTCACCCATTCTTCACACTGACATTTGCCAGCTTTCTTTCCATCGCACATGCTCAGTATCGACCTCCCCTGACGGTTAAAAGGACAGTATATTCCATGCTGATGCCAAAGCCTTTGCCTCTTGTTGATCAGTGCTCTCCTGCCCTGTAAGAAATGAAACTGCAGCAGCACTTGAGTGTGTGTTCTATAGAAGTATATACTGTCATTTTAAAGCCACCCAGCCCAGCCTCAACCTTCTCAGATGATGAGACAATGCATTTACACCTTAGCAGTAGAAACGCCTCCCAGTACAGCGGGCTACAGAATGCATTGTGTGTGTTGGTAAGCTTGTGTTTCCAAGTTCTCCACCTTTTCGTTTCTTTTTTTTTTGTTTGTTTTACCGTTCCCTTCCCCCTCTCCCCCAGCCCCCAGCTCCTTCTGTGTACTAGCTCCTGCATGAATTTACTTTCCGAATTTTGTAATTGTCAGACTCTTTAGTTGGCTTCTCTGCTTGAGCAAGGGGGTCTATGGGAAGTGTGACTTTGTTTAACCAGCTTATGAATTCTGTCCCCTCGTTTCCGATTCCAGTCAATGGCGCTGGCATCTCCTGCCAGGGGCATTGTGTGTGTATCTCTCTAGAGTTACCCACAAGCAAGATGGCTTGCGATGGTTTGAGAAATGAACTCTGAGAAGTTCTAGGGAACTTCTTTTCACCTTAATGTCTCCAAAATGATCTCCAGGTAAAAGCTCTGTGATGTAGCACTCGCCTGCTTTGGCATTTGCTTTCAATAATGGAGTCTGTGGGTTGGTGCAGCACAGTGTCTGCCCGACACCGTCTCACGGAACAGACTGCCAAGTTTTACCAAAAAAAAAAAAAAAGTTCAAGTGTGTATAGATGCATATATACTTTATATATAATACATATACATTTCCCCTTTGATTATTGCTCCTAATTATTTTTGTATAATTAGGGTCTCAAAACAAAGGGCTTAGAAAAGCAGAACATTCAGACAAATAAGCAAAATGCAATAAGGTCATGATCGCCTCTAGGTCCGCTTATAATAGGAAAACACCCAGGCTCAGTAAGAGGACTTTCCAGAAAAGGCTCTTTGTGCCTTCGGGATTGGTCCGAGGGAGGGATCCCGCATCTAGTGTTTCATTTACTTAGCAAATTAGCTCTGGGGGAGGGGGAGTTCCTGATGATTTGCCTGCACACAGACCCAGCATTTGACTTCCCAACACTGGAGAGGGTGCAGAAGAGAACACACCTCACAAATGCTGATCTCCCCAGCAGATTGCGCAGGCTGGCCCACTCCTGAGACGCGCCCTTCCAGGCGCTTTCCAGAGCCACGGACAAAGGCTGAGCAGAAGTCTACCTGTGGCCGTTAGTCGTGCTCCCTTTCATACATTATGCAAATCGAGCCGCAGCTCGAAGCAGCCTTTCCCACCCTACGTGTCCTGTCCTGGGGCAGCTCAGCCAGACGTCTACATGCAGGATTGATAGATGGCGGAAAACGGGCCTCAAGTGTGTCTAATTACATCTGTACTTATTTGTGTTTTGTTTTGTTTTTTAAAAAAAGCATCCATAAATTCATCTAATCTCAGAAAAAAGGAACATTCTGAGGAATTACAAAACTTACAGAGCTAAGGCTAGAAGCAAAGTGTCAAGGAAACACAATAATTAATACGTGTGACCCAGTATTAAAAAGACCGACTGCAAGCCTAGTGACAGTCCCCATCGGCAGACAAAATGACACAGCCCTGAGTAACGGGCAGGAGCAGATGGGAGGTAATCTCTTTCTTCTTCCACACATAAACGGCCCTGCTTTCCAGCTGGGGGCAGTAACAACAATGTTTATAGTTACTGCTGCGCTGAACAGCGTACACAGTATGTAAAGCTAAACTGGAGACATGACACTAAAATCTCATTGCCGTCTATGCTTAATTAGGAAGTTTTATAATGCCATTTAGCCCCAGAATGAACACGCTCTCCTTGCTGATCACAAATGCTTCCCTTTTATCTCCATGGAAGTGGGAGCATCCATCTCCCCACAGTGGCAGGCCAGCTCTTCAATATAAACAGTCATTGCTGTTGGTTGCTGCCGTTGCTGCCGGCAAAGGACCCCAGTCCCAGTCCTAGTGTTTGTTAAGTGCCTGTGGCTGGTCACACTGTTCTGGGCTGGGCACTCCTGGGCCCCGCTTGCACGTACGAAGTAGCTCACATGAGGGTGTCAGCTGCTAAAACCGGCTCCTTGCGGTGCCCCAAATCGGTGAGAACCTCTTAATTGACATTTTATGGGTCATGGAGACATGATGGGGGGGTCCACTTTCCTCTTTCTCTCTTTCGTGCCACTGACTCTTTCTCAGCAGCTCTGCTTTCTACCTTCAGCCAGGGCTGCATTTTCTGGCTGGCCCGTTTATCCAGGAGGCCCTACCACCCAAAGCCCAAGCTCACAAGCTCACAAGCCCATTGGGCTCTTCCACAGCCCCCACCCCACCTCCACCCCCAGCCCAGGCCTGAAGCGTTGCTTCTCCCTGCTGCAAGTCACAAGAAAATACATCCTGCTCCATGCCTCCCTCCCCGCTGCCGAAGCGGGTCGAGGTGCATCATTTCTACCTCTCTCAAGTGCAGCTGTCCCCATGGCCCGTGCCGAGGCCGAGAACACGCAGAAGAGACTTCTGCGTCTGAAATATATACAGACGACCGGGACCATGGCCAAAATGAAGTAACTTGGTTAAATAAAAACAGAAGCAAACAAAAAACAGACAAATAAACAAACACAGGAGGCCAGCTCTTTGAAAATGCTGAATAGGATGAAGTGTGGAGGTGACACAGGACAAAACGCTGGGTGGGTTCCCAGGCATGACATGACTGAAATGTGCATATTGGTTTCAGCCCCCCCCCTCCCGAAACAGTGAGTAATGAGGCAGAGCCCTGGCAGCCAGGCGCTGGCTTTAGGAGGCTATTAAATGCCGTCATGCTTGGCTGTTAAAAGGAACGGGGTCTATTAAATGTATCTTGCTGGATGCAGGTTTGAAAGAAGTGTCCCTATTGATGCCAGATAGCATTCTCGGCCTACTGTGAGTGCAGCAGGCCTCTGCCCAAGGAGGCCTGCGTGGTGGCCAGTCGCCTTGGCCTTGTGCTAAGTGCCAGAGGCTGCCAGGGGTAAGCAGATAGCCCTGTAACGGCATGGGATTGAGGGCTCCTTCTCGCTCCCACCCCAAGCCCTGGCTTCTCCTATAACAGAAAAGTGAATTTAAAGCATCCAGCAAGTCAGAGACAAATTTTAAAAACAATCGAACTTTGGTAACAGAAAGGCTTCCAGAGAACAGTGAGCACTGGATCCAGCCGTTGTTCCTTAATAACCCCTGAGTGATGGCTCAGGCCAGGTTCGGAAACGCCAGAGCAGAGCGCTCCACAGCTATTGCTATGGCAAGAAAGTCAGGAATAGCCGGGTGTGATAGTCCATGCCTTTGATCCCAGCACATGGGAGGCGGAAGTGGGTGGATCTCTATGACTTTGGGGTAGAAAAATCTAGACCAGCCAGGACTCTACAGTAAACCTTGCCTCTAGAAAAAAAAATTAAGTTAAAAAAATAAATAAACGCAGGACTGGAGAGCCACCCGGCCAGTGTCCACCAAGCCACGCAGATGGCTGTTTAGTTTTGATTCGTTTCATTTGATTTGTTTACAGAAGCCTCTTCTGTCTCTCTGTAACTTCAACTTGTATCTAGAAATGAGAGAAAACCACAAAGCCTAAGCCCTTTCCCCAGTGGCTATGAATTCCTTTCTCTGGGGTCCCGGACAAATACTCTTTGGTATCTATTTTTACATCACTGTCCTTCTTTTAAACTTTTTTTTAAGTCTCAATGAAGTTTAAAATGCTGTCCTTGAGGACAGGATTTGCATGCTGCAACAAATGAGTGGAACCTAGCCTTCTTCCTGTTTTATTTTTACTTTTAAAGTTTTATTAGAATACAGCTACATCCACTCATTGGCATGTTGTCTGGGGCTGCTTATGCCCTACCGTGAAGAACTGTATCAGAGAACCATGACCTGCAACTCAAAATGTGCCTATTTGGCCTGTTGCAAAGTCTCCTGACCCCTGCATGTGTTTAAGGGTAGTTCTAAACTAACAGTACCATCTATTAAAAATGCAAACTTCATGATAATAAGGATGGGACTTAATTAAAATGGTATCCTTGCCAAAGTAAAAATGAGAAGTTGAACTCAAAAGAAGAAATTTTGAGGTCGAATGTGGTTTTGTCACGGTTATATAAAAGGAAGAGTCGGAGTAACCAGACACCATCTAAGATATAGTCTATGTTTTTCATTTTTAACAACCCAGGAGTAAATAACCCTTTTGGCTCAGCTAAAATTGTACTTGCAATAAAACCACCTTGCCCCTGACACACCTGCGAGACTTAGTTTATGTTCTTACATTTTTACAGATTTGCTTAGGATAAACCCTGCCTGTGGTGGCTGATTAGCTCACTCTTATGATGAGGAACAGCCACATGGCTGTTCGGTTTCTTTTCCGTAAAGAAACCAGGGACTGCAGAGCAGATGAAGAAAGTAAGTTCGGCCCTCTGGATGCCTGAGACCAGCATCCTGCAAGGGCCACCACCGTAACCTCTGCTGGAGGCTAGGAAGGTGGGCAGAGCTAGGCTGGTTGAGACTCTTTTAAGCACCGAATCTCAAAATTCTGTGTTTGATCAAGATAGCCGGCATAGAGGCATACGGTCAGCCTTCCCAGGGAAACGGGCGATAATGTCCCAGAGAGTCACCTTGAAGAAGTCACATGGAATACTGTTTGGCTCTATCCTGTGCAAGCTTCTTCTTCTTCTTTTTTTTTTTTTTTTTTTTTTTTTTTTGCCATTTTAATGGTGACTTTTACTCTAGTGAAAATCTACACTGTGTCTCCAGGAACTCTGGCAAGGCCCCCCCAAAGGCTACAGCAGCCAAACAAAATAGAACCGCACTAACCACAACAATAAACACAATGAAATGAGGACGGATACCCGGATCGATTTGTTAGTTTAATTTTAATGGCAAGCAAATTATAACTTAGTCCCTACAGAGGGAGGGTTAGCAAGAAGCGGGTTCCTGAGATTAATGCCTCAGCCTCCTAGGTAGCATGAATAATGGATGGGCTAAAAGGCAAAACGCACAATAATGTTCTTTTATTAATGAAATGAAGACTCGTTGTGATGGCTGGCAATAAATTAGGAAAAGCCAAGGAGCGAAAGTCATCAACACTTACGCCTTTGAAAAATGTAGTTTCTTAAATCAAATAATTACTGCCATGACAGAAAACATCGCTGCACAACAGAAATGAAGTACATCCCTTGCGAATCCTGCCTGTATTGCAGAGAAATATTTTTGACCCATAGACTGTAAGTTCTATTATTTGCTAAGAGAAAACACAACCCATTACAGTAGATTGATGGCGATATTAAGCATTCTGGTAGAATTCCATAGGTGAACACATTTTTCTGGGGCTCGGGCATTGGAAGACCCTCTTTAGTGCACGCACGCTCATGGAATCTAGAAGACAGTGGGGTAGACAGCATGTCCAAGGTCACATCATCATCTGGGCTCGGACAAAAGCTAATTCTCCCAACTTCTACCCACTGCTGTTTCCAAGAGGATTAAGCTAAACCTGCCAGACAAGACAGGCTTTGCAGAGATATGTGGTGCCCCCAAATAGCAGAGACAAAGCTGTTTCTATAGTTCATACTCCCAAATCTTGCCAGGGCTTCCCCTGATATTGTGGTATTTCCCTCTTTAACACTGTACAGGGACCAGATAGAATTCAAGTACATTTGTACGTACTTCCAAATTTAAGGTCAGAAACAAGGATTTAAAGCATCTGAATAGAACATAGAACATAGGCTTGCTTACTTCATCAATAGAAGAGAACATTGACCAAATAATTCTTCTGGTTAGGGTCTCCTTACATTTCAGTGTGCCTGGTATTGTGGTAGGCTCAGCGACACGATAGATGTTAATTCCTTTATATTCCCAGCTATATATGCTGTGTGCAGGTCCCTGTGTTGCTGTGATAACCAGCGTATTACAACCATCTGTCACCTGCAGCCAGGGGCTTTGTCGGAGTCAAAAGTTAACAGTTTGTGGTGGGTGTTTGTGGTGGACGGGCTGACGTTAGTCTGTCCCTCCACATCACTTCATTTTCCAATGATAATGTTTTTTTCAACCAAGCCCCCCCCCCCCCCGCCGCGCCCAGAGAGTGGGGACAGAGACATACACGCATTTGAAGTAAATCATACTTGGTTACCATGATCAGCCTTGGGATCCTAAGGGTTCCTTGCTCACCTCTAACCTGTGGTAATTAACATCAAAATGGGATACTACAGTCTTGAGATTCCCTTAGGGGCTCTTAATGGAATGGAGAGTCTCCTAGGAGACATTTGGGATTTCAATAGCAGTCTATACATGCTGGATCCAGTAAAACCACCAACACTGAGCAGAATAAATTACAAAATAAATCTGTCAGGAAGTCTTATGTGTTAACGGGACGTTCAGCCCACACCTTAAGACACATTCACTTCGCAAAGGTAGGCGGTGAGGAAGAGACACTAAGAATATCTTTGATATCTGAGAATCTGGTATGAGTGATACAAAATAAATGAATAGGTGAAGCCACCTTCCAGCCGTTCAGAAATGGCCTGGAGTTTAAAGTGCGACACAGAACTTCAGAGGACAAATCTATGCTTCACGGGCTTCTGGGTGGGTTTCTAGCTTGTTCACATTTGCATGACAATCGGCTATGAATCCATCCTACGAGGAGTTCTGTTTTCTTGCTGAGTGCATCAGTTCTGAAATGCACGAGGGGGTTACAGAATCCAGTTGTAAAGAGCAAATGGTCCATGTCTGAGAGGTGTGCCGATTTTGAGGGCCCTAATTAAAATTCTAAAGAAATCACAAAAGGCAGTACTGACTGTGATCAGACACTGCAATGGGCAAATGCATGAATAACTGGGAAATCATTTTATAAGATACAGGAATAATTTTGCTCATATTTGACATATATTAGGTTCTGAAGTAGAAACTCTTCATTTCTTGCTATTTTATAACATTATTCAGAAAGTGCATAATCACCTAAAATAATTCTGGATTCGATGGGAAGTATGTGATACATGCACTGTCAATATGCCACAGACTGATAAGTATTCTGGAAGTTTCTGATTGTGGCATGGAGGGATTTACGCTGACTTTGAGACATCTGCACATAAAAAGTGGTAAGAGAACAGTGTGCAATTAAAAACAAAAGCTTTGGTCAAGAAGGTTCTTGCCAGCAGGAATTTAGTGGGTGATGAATTGTGATTAGGTCTTGCATGCGTACGATGGGCTAGGCAGAGACGAGGTCATGTCAGGTGGTGAGCAACTTGAGCCCAGAGGCAGGGCTGAGGGCAACCAAGTGAAGTCCGAGACCTGTCAGTGGCCGCTTTGGTGTGGGAAGGAAGCCCAGGCTAGATTGGTTTACCCACAAACAACACTTACTGCCGCTCATAACCAGTCATGTCTGTAGGTGGGTTCTAGCTTTGGTATTAGGTAGATTGAGAACTCACCCAAAGCCCAGTTCCCTTCTGGCCTCCACACTTGTCTCACTGAGATGTCTCTGACTTCAAAATCATGTGGTCTATAGGATTAGAGAAGCTATCATCTAGAAAACTGGAATTCAGTGTAAAGGTAAATTTCCAGAGACAGTGTCAGGGTGCCCTGTTGACGGGGTAGGTATCTATCCTAAAGCTGTCAGCTTAGGTTTGCTTCTAGTGGTCAGCCCACTGCTTCTCCTCTCATACATAGTGTAGGATCCCTTTCCCTAGAGTCAGTGTGAGAGTGGAAAGGTGTCCGGAGGGAAACAAATGCAGAATTGATTAAGGTAACCAGGACAAAGGTGTTATTCTAGAAGAGCCACGGTCTGATAAAGATTCACAGTGGATCTACTGACGTTACCAATCAGTTTTGAGTTATAACAGGAACTAGACACTGGAAAATTTTTACTGTCAGTCCATTAAAGGTTGGGACAAGGATTGAGACTTTATGAGGAATTGTAAATAAGCTGGACTTTGTGGAAATTGACCTGTCAGCTGCTTGCTGGATGTACTGGAGACTGGGTACCCCAGAGGGAAGTAGGTGACCTCTGTTGGAACTCGTCATATTTCAATAGCCACAGAGTTCATAATGTATCTATTGTGTGCTGTGAACTGTGTAGAATTCAGAGAAGGCATCTAAGACTTGACCGTGCCCCTTCACAGACTCTGTTAGATGGGGTGGAGAACAGTCATGTGTTGGACACGCAGTGAACACACTACATACCACACTAGGAATGGGTATGAATAAACATCCTAAAATGAACCACAGTTCACGGAGCTCTAAATAGAATGTGCTAAGGCTCAGGGAGCAGAGACTTAGGGAGACAGATATCCTCTAGGTGGTCTTTAGTTACAGTTACTGATAACTACTTCTGTGACCCAAATGGGCAGGAAACCCTTTTTTCTGTGGTAAGTGCTAGACCTAGGTCACAGTTCCCCAGATTCACAGTAGATTGGACTGGCTGGATCCTGATTTACTGTTCCCCATGATTTTCTCTGTTGGGCAGCATATAGTCTTGGATACTGTCTTTGGCCCTGGGTCTTCTCCCTGCTACTGGGGATGAGAACAGAGTTGAAGTGAGCTGTGCAAACGTGGAGACTCTGCTCGATCCCGTTACAATAGATTACAGAGTAAATGCATTGCTTGGGCCTTGTGTAAGGCAGTCATCCAACTCTTAGTGTAGTACATAGGCAAATCCCTCCACTTTCTGAGCCTCAGCGTCAGTCCTATACAGACAGAGATGCCCTGGACAGCCTTCTTCACTCTTAAGCATCTGTAAATCCAATAGAAACTGCCGTGTGACCCTTAGTCCAGGACATATGATCACAACACACCTTTCGAGAAGAATTGTGAAATTCAGGAGCGTGTGAGCACACAAAGGCTCATCTAGGAAGGTGAACATTTAGAAAGCTTCTAATTAGGGAGATTGGCAGGTGGACCTGGGCACTGGCCGGCGGAGCAGGGCTTCTCTAGGCAGAGGAGTTAAGAAGGAAGATAGTGAGGAAAGGACGGTAAGGGCGAGGCACTGTCTGTGCACAGGCTCAGCCTGAATGCCACCGGCCTCTGGGTCAGCTACAGTCTGTGTTTGTGGAGAAGCAGCGCCTCATTTCAGTGGCGTGGGACTTAGAGCAGCGAATACGCAGGTAACCATGGGCATCTAAGGGAGTCTGAGGGCTGAATACTGGAAGGTTCTTGAGACTCACAGAGTCCACTCCATCAAGTCTGTCACGGAATCGCTGCCTGGGGAGGTGCAGGAGCACAGAGGAGGGGAGGGGGAGCTGGCTTGTAGTAGGAGCCTTCTGCTCCCGGCTGCTTAATTGTAGAACATTATCTTGTATCAAGTTACAAAGGAAAACCAGAAAGGGTGCCTCAGACCTCTGTACGCTTTTGGTTGTTTAAACCTTCTCGGGACATCCAATTTTATCTACAGCAATTCTGTAAGTGTGAGAAGAGGCCACGCCTGCTCCTAGTCCTTGACACTGAATGAAAGGCCGAGTCAGCTCGGGCAGAGCAGTGCACGCTCCGTGTGCACCCTTCCGGGCCTGACCGCCTGTGCTCCTCCAGGAGCATATTCTAGCCAAAGCCAGGGAGTTTTCCATCCCCAGAAAGGTAGAAATACAACTATATATATTTTTATGACCAGGAGACGAGTTTATATTACCCTTGGATTAACTACAGAATGCTTTTTATGTTAGACAGACTAAATAGACATCTGTTTTCTACAAACATCCAACTCCACACAAACAGAACAGTCTCAGTTTGCTTTGAAAAGCAAAATACCATGTGTTGTGACTTTACAACGTTTTAAATAAAGTTAGGAATTTAGGTTTGTGAGGCTGAGGCTTTCATGAAATCGGTGGGTTATAAGACCAAAAACTACACGTAGGAGGTCCTTTAAAATTCAGTGAGGGGCAGAATCAGAGCAGACTTTTCAACAGGGCAGCCATTGCATGGTTGTTTTAGCCGTTCTGTGAAGCGAGGAGTGAATTATTAAAGTTTATCACCCTCATTGGCTTCCAACACTGTTACTCAGCGTGTGCATCGTTTTTAAAGTGGAAACGGCTCAGCCTAAGTAAGCCATTTACTGCCCGGTTCTACACGCTGCCGCCATTTCGCTCTTTATTACTTCATTTTGGGACTTTGATTGCTTTCTTTTAGATCTAAGACGGTTCTAATGCTATTCTGCAACCGTATGTGGAGCTTAGTTTTCACTTGGTTCTCAGAACCAGGCTGGCTATAAATGTATCTCAGTTCTTTGAAGAAGCCAACAGTAAAATTTCAAGAGGAGAAAATGGCGGCAAATATCCTCACAAAGGGAAAATAATCTCCTAAAAGCAGAATAGCCTCCGGGCTATGTCCCTTTAAACAGGGACTTGCAGGCCAGGAGACCTTGCCCTTCCACTGTAACCCATGTTCAGTATTTTTTTTCCCCTTTGAGGTTTGAACCTGCTTTTCTGCTTTCTGTCAAAGTTTTGCTATAATGGGCCAGTCCCCATCCTCACCCATTAAATCTGAAATGAAGTCACCTTGTTCCTATACTGATGTTATAATAACTGCTGGGGCTGAAGCCAGGTAGCACATCTCAGAGATAATCTGGGGTTTCCTTGGGAAAATTAGGCATAGAGACAAGAGGTTGGAATTCTCAGAAAAGAAGTTTTTAAAAAAAAAAAGAAAAGAAAGAAAGAAAGAAAGAAAGAAAGAAAGAAAGAAAGAAAAACTCACTTTTATGAAAATTGACTTTGCAAAGTGAAACCCCATAGGTTGTGACCACTGAGCTCAATTTCCTTGCAAGCCCTGTTCACTTGCATTCTTTGGCTTCATTAAAATTCACCCAGCCCCTCCCAAGATTCTGCCTTGTCCCCTCATCAAGGGACAATAAGATCATTTTAGAATGAAAATTGCTAACAGGAGGCAGAGCTCCTGTGTTTCCACCTCTGACAACTTTATCACCAGTCAGCTTTACGACCCCTGTGCCCTAAGCTGCTAGTTGGCCAACAGGACCTAAGGGGCATTCTTACCCGTCACACACCCAGGGCGGAAGCTCTGTTTAAGGTGGGGGTGATTCTGAAAGCCACCCGGTGATAGCTGTGAAGCTGGTGGCACTGGGCAGGCTGCTGCCCGTGATGTTGCCTGCGCCTGCTGGCTTCGTGAGTAAGGACGATGACTGTCGACCTAAGCAAGCCATGAGGGGCGGGTTAACCGGGCCAGCATACTTTCCAACTGCAAACCATCTAGAGTCTCTCTGCCATGTCCCCTGGCCTAATTGTCCTCTTTCTCATTTTATGACCCTGCTAGACCACCGCTCTTGATAAGGAGAGGCAGGTTTTCCGACGAAGACGCAACCAGGATGTGAGGAGCCGGTACAAGGCCCAGCCAGCTCCACCGGAACTCAACTCGGAATCGGAAGACTACTCCCCCAGCTCCTCTGAGACTGTTCGCTCCCCCAATTCGCCCTTTTAATAAGACCCTTTTACTCCAAGTCCTAGCTTAACCCTTTAAGACTCTGAGATTCCCCCTCCCCCCAAACTTCTGTAAAACAGGTTCATCTGATCGATCTAGCACTCAGTGCTGAACGGCAGAACGGAAAGTGTGTTTTGGGTACCTTTGTAGCAAGTTCCCTTTACTGAATGAGAAGGCATGTGGTGTTTGTGACAACAGTAATTTGCTGCTAATAGGGGTCCTTAAAGGGTTAAGGCTAATTTGTGATTTTTTTTTTTTAACATAGAAGTAATGAATGTTTTCATCAGTCAAATTAGGATCTGCAGTATGTAACACAGCACATGTTACCCCTCTGAGTGCTTAGAATTTCCTTGAGAATCCCTGCTGGGGAACTTTTCAGACCCTTGAGTATATTCAACACGTATTTCTTGATTTTACTGCAGACCAAGGGGCGTCATTGAGACCCAGAATCTCCACCCCAAGAAGAGCATGGGGAATGGCACATTGCTGATCCTTCTCTGTGGGTTTAGAGAATGACAGGTTTTACAGCGTGGGCAGATGCACCCCTCTTGCTTAAGCATCCTAAGCAGTAAGCTGGTTAGCTGCGAAGACTTCTCTGCTTTGGCCGGAGGGAATTAGCTCTGTGGGCACCTAACCCAAGGGATTGGCAGTGTCTCTCCCTGGCTCCATACAAAGATGTGCTGACGACGCCCCTGAAATGCTGCTTCCCCATTGGCTGCTGCTAGTGCCAGGCAGACCCTCGGGGAACCACCTAGCCTTGGCTTGTGCTTGGTGAGTTGGGATCTGTCTGCTCAGGATCAGAAGAGCTCAAGAAACAACTGGTAAAACGAGCAATAAATTACCAGGTGCTCTACAGGGCTGGGACTCCAACCAGCAGGGAAAGCAAGGCTCTGTGTGTTTTTGGGTTTTTTTGTTTTTGTTTTTGTTTTTTGTTTTTTGTTTTTTGTTTTTTAGCTGCTTTTACACAGGACGGTAGCCACCGGTGTGAAACCAACAACAGAATGAAAAAGACCTGGGGCAAGAGGCTAGTGCTTTGCAGAGAGGCAGAAGGGAAAGTTCAGAGGAAACACGATCCAAACACGAACCCAAAAGGTTCTAAAATGGAATTCAGAGAAACAAACCGATTTCATGAGTAACTAACTCTAGGGACCGGGAAGTCAGTACCAGCAAGTCTCGCAGAAGATACCTTGGGAGGCGGAAGCCGCCACGCCCCCTCATGATTGTCTTTACTTTAGCATGGTCTCTAGTCCTCCAGGAGGGGTGTGCTGTTTTCCTGGTTTGGGATTGGTGTTTTTACTCCTGTTACACAATCTGTCTCCCAGGCCTGAGTTTCTTCAAAAGCCTATTGCGCTTCAGAATGTGGGCTTGTGCTCCCTGTTCATGACATCCGTGCTCCCTCTTCATGACATTCGTGCTCCCTCTTCATGACATCCGTGCTCCAGAGGGATGCAGGAGTGTGTGGGAGGCAAGACCCAGCTCAACCAATGCCCTAATGTTTTCTCAGCTTTGGCTCAGGAGAGAACGATTTTAGACTCCAGGGTGGCTACAAGTTCCTTATTTGCTCATTCTTGCTTTGAATGTATTTTAACGTCTTGAAAGTTATGAACAACCTTCCCACAGTCAGGTCTTTATTTTTGAACTCTACACGGATCTGCAAACTGCCGTGCTTATACATAGTCATGAAACTAAGTTCTGCACATGTACAGATTTTTAAATGGCAGAATCCCACATTTCCTGTTCTTCCACAATTAAATATGACATTTATTTAGATTTTTTTTTCCTTTTTGGGAGTCCAGAAATGATACACATAAAAATCACAAAATGGTTTAAATCCATATATTATTTGAATTGGGTGTTGGGACTAGGGACAGGGTACAGACCACCAGAAAGGGTGTCAATTTGTAGGTAGAGTCCATATTAGTGAAAGACTAGAACTGGTCGGAAATGGCTACTTTCTCTGGAACAGAAAAGCAAAGCGCTATTCTAATCAGCAAGTAATGGTGTCGCTGAGCCTCAACTCCATGTGTGTTACTATAAAACACTCTGTGGCCAATAGCAGATTGCCTCTCTCCTCTCCTGAATTACTGCCTTCCCCGGTCGCTGACGTATGGCCACAGCATCACAGTGCAGGAGTATGGAATTTTTCCATCAACATTTTCTCATCGTGCTGCCGAAGGGCAGCTCAGAGGAATTCAGAGCCCATTCAGAAGGATGATCACAGCACATCCCTATAGAATTTCAGTGATCTACGCTGTCAAGTAGAAATATTGAGCAATCAGATGGAATGCAGTAATTCAGTAATCTTGCCAGCATTAAGCTACCAAGACCCTCGATGTCAGAGTTGTAACTCAGAGGGCGAGCAGACAAGCACGGGCTGGTGACTGGGCTCACCCAGACTGCTTTGTTTTCACCCAACACGAATACCCTCCCCTCAACATTCTCAGAATAGCTCCAGTTTGAGATAATTAAGTGGTGGTCTTCTTTGAATTTCTATAACCAAATCAATCTTATTTTTATTTTGTGTATCATAGAACAAACTATGTGCCATTGTGGCTGTATATCGCTGTAATTATCCTCTGAACCACCATGGCTGTTTCCATATTTTTGCGTATTGAATATCTCTTACGGTAGTAGTCTGGTGATGGGAACTGCCCTTCCTTTACTAGCAAGACCAGTCTTGTGGTATTGAAAGGATTCTTTCAGTTTGAGAGTAGAATAGTCGAGCACTCCTTCCTTCCTTGCTTCCTGTAAATCAATTCTGTAGATGAGACCCATTCTATTAATGAATATATCTCCCCCTCACCATTATAGAAGGAACCACTTTATTTGTCATGATCAATAAATGTGTGAATTGTTCCAAACCGTTAGAAGGAAAAGTTAAGGTCTTCAGTCCCTGGAAATGTTCTGGCTGTAGTCCTCACCTAACTCACGTGTGGTGTGTGTATTAACCTAAGTCAAGGGGAAATATGAATAAACACCGGAAAACACTTGATGCTTTTGCGTACGCTGAGATTTCCCTGCAGTCTGCTTAGCCCGCTTATGAGTGGTGGTTGACAGGCCTGTCTGTCGCCCAGCATTGAGAGAGAACAGTATGTCTGTGAACGGAGGCTGGAGTGGCAGTCCTTTACCCTTTGAGGCATATTTCAGTTGGAAAACAAAAACACAGGAAAGAAAAATTGTCTCAGAGGGCCACAGAGCTACCGAATCAACAGGACTCGAGCACGTTAAATCATGGCTGTTTGCTGGCCAAAGGCATTGGCCGACAGCTCTGTCCCCCGTGCTGACGTTCAGTGTGCTGAGGGAGAGTTGTCTCCACGTTATTGTTCTGCCTCTAGCCCTTCTCTGGGTAAAGCCCTGTCAGCATTTCCATGATAAACTCCTATTCTGGAAGGTTTTTAATTTGACCATAAAAAATGAGCCTCAGGCTGAAGTTTGCTATCCAGGGCCTGTGCAGAAGAGTGAAGGGGCACACCTCACCCTTCTCAGCTCCCCAGGAAAAGTCAACACCAACCCCGAGATGTCCGCTTCATTGCCTACATTGTAATTCCAGAGTCTTGGAAGGCACCAAGATCCAAGATGGTGATTTTACCATAACTATTCCTTTGGATAAGTTCTTTTCAAATTGCTCACCTAACATACATTATAAAATTATTTTTATTATTTTTAACTTTTTTAATTACTACATGATTCTCTGTCTCTCTATTTCTCTGTCCTCGCCCCCCCACCCCCGCCTTTCTCCCTCTGTCCAAAGATTTTTAAGAGCTTGAACTTGATCAGCTCAAAGGTCCACTTTTCCCATGAACTGCCTGCTACTTCCACTGGGAATTTGCAAAAAGAATTCTCGGACCCAGGGGAGCTCAGGTTTGCATGCTGTGCGGAGAGTCAGACATGCTTCTTTGGAAATCTGGGTTTCCGGAATTTAATCATCAGATTTTATGAAGCCACCCTAGTCTGTTGGGAGAACAGCGGTCCAAAGAGCCCCCCACAATTAACACCTTTGTCAACTCAGATTCGAAGCCAGCGTAAAATAATACACTTCCTACTCTCCTGCTTAAAGGCAAATAAATCAGAGAAACTTGAGGACATATGAAACATTTGATGACTGCAAAAGTGCTGTACACTTGGGCTCTATGGTGCTTACACATGGAGCGGCTAAGATCCGGGACCCTGGGGTGTCAGATGGAATCTTTAGTTTGTATGTAATTACATACAGATGGGGGGGTGCTTTAATCGGCCCTTTTGTTTTTTTAATCATCTCAAATATGCGGCCAGCCTTCCAGTAGCACTAAGGGTCATAAACTGATGGGAAACAGGAAATCCAAGGTAGAGGTTTAGAATGCCTCAGCTCGGGCGTTTTGTTTGTTTGTTTCTGTTGCTGGCGCTAACG
Organism: Apodemus agrarius; assembly: GCA_964023405.1. Taxonomy (NCBI): domain Eukaryota; kingdom Metazoa; phylum Chordata; class Mammalia; order Rodentia; family Muridae; genus Apodemus; species Apodemus agrarius. Next base: position 112,613,754 of record OZ030007.1, on the reverse strand, counting down.
TGGAGGCCTCTGTGGTCATTTTTCAGTAAGTGAGCATCTAACTGGCAGGTGCCGTGATCATGCAGTTTGCCCATGGAGACAACAAGGGGTGTGGACTTACTGCTTTCTGTCAAGAAAAAGCAATCTCTCAACCGTACCTGTAAATTTCCTCCACATTTTTGTGATCAATTAAACTGAGACCCCTTAATGTTACTTTAATGTAAAATTGTATATTTTTGACTGTGACATACTTTATTAATTTTAAGTAATTAGTGCTTAAGCCTTCAGAACTGTTGGTATTAAGAGTAGGACTTTAAAGTGGTGTTAAACAACTTAACAATGCTAATTCATTCCAACTCACTTGTTAGTCAGGGACAGAACCAGGAATAGTTCTCTGAGAAGTCTCTCACTTGCCCCTGACATTAAATCCTTGGTGTGTTCAAAGAATAAATAAAGAGAAATTGAAGCTGGTTCAAGGTTAGAGTCATATCCTTGACAACTTTTTAAAAAATTTTTATTAGGAAATTAATATTAGCCTTTTTCATTCTGGCTGAAAGAGAATTATTAGAGGATTAGTTGAGTGTGAAATTGAATAGTTCTTTGCCCCTGCATACTAAAGAGGTGGGCTGGGGACCTGACACATTTAGCAAGTTCCCCTCAAGGTTTTGACTTGGAGAAAACAAATTCAACATTTCCTTTGGAGAGTCCGCCCTTGTCACTGGCTGCATGGATCGGATGATGTAGGTTAGTGTCTGATTTTGGAATCCCAATGAAGTAACTTTCAAACGATTTGTCCCCATGATTAAAGGTGGAATGGTATCCAATTTCCCCCCTAATCCTTCAGTTTAAGCTCATAAATTGTAGGTGAATGTGGAATGAAATCATCTGTGATCTATTATGTTCATTTACCAAATGAGCTCTTTTGATGTTGCCTGTTTTTATGTAAAACATGTTCTTAAACTAATAAAGTAATATCTCTTGGTGTAAAAACTATTCGCAATGCCCCTCGCTGCTGCTGGGCCAGCTCTTTGGTTTACATTGCCACGCTGGAATAAAACAAAACAAAACAAAAAAATCTTATACCGGTTCAACTCGGAATTGCCACATCCAGTCCAGAGAGGCAAAAGCCAGCTGTGTTCTGGGTTGGGGCCGGGGTATTCTCTCGACGAGGCTTTAAAAATTAGTCATGCGGTCAAAATGTAGCTTTCCCACATGTCCTCCACAGCACAGTATATATTTCATGAGCATAACTCAAAAACAACTATTCCAAAAATGTCCCTTTTCATATATTACCTCCCTGGCTAGGCCAGTGACTCGAACAAACACAGAGAAATCAAATACCGTTCAGCCTTCTTTTACCCTCCGGCCTACGCGGGCAAGCTCTCCGGAGGAGACTCGAGCTGCTAACCTGTAATTAGCCGCCATGTTGTTGTCCTTCCCCTTTAGGCGGTCCACGGGAAGTTTTGACCTTAGAGACAATGGCAGCGCGGTATGGTTTAAGAAAGTTCTTTCCCCGTTGAGGCTCCAGTGCCGGGAGTTTGAAAAGTCAGCCAGCAAGCTGATCAGAGGCTCCCTGGCGTCACTTTTATGAAGGTACCAGAGTATCTCCCAAGCTCCTGTAAACTTAACTGTCACCTTCCCGCCCCGCCCCGCCCCACCATGGGCGGTTGAAGCCCCCGTTTTCTCCCCCTTTGCTCTCCACAGAGAACTCGCTGGGTCCCTTCTAGCTTCTTCTAGCAATTTCCTCGAAACAAAGACCAAAGCAATCGCTGCGGAAGGACCGTTATCTTGTTTTATGAGACCAAAGAGCTTGCCAAAAATCTGCCATTCAAAACTTCCGGTGGGGGGGGGAGCCTCGGTCACAACTCTGGTCCTGAAGATGACAGAGCTGGCACGCGCGTGAGCTGGGAAGGAGCAGCCTTCCCTGGTCTAACCTCAGGCCGCTTGGACCAGAGATCCTGGAAAGGTGGTCCATGATGCACACGGAGCCCCGGCAGTTAGGAAGACAGAGGTCAATGGGCTGTGAGAAACAGGTACAGACGCGTCGTGGGAGCTTTAGAACTTATCTCTCCTGAACAAAGTAAGACAGCCTTTCCTCTTAAGTCTTAAGTGGTAGCCAGGTCCGGTCTCCTCAAAGGGGGGCACTAAGACAAGACATGCCCAGCCAGCTGGAACAGCCTGATCCACGCTGGCCATCAGCACTGTGACAGATGTCCAAGCCAGCTTGCCTGCACTTGAGATCATTCATTCAAGTGTTTTTTTGAGCGAGAGCCAGAAACATGGATGACACTTCATTTGGGCTTAGAAAAAAATACTGCCCGTTTTATTTATTTTCGTATTTTATTTTATTGCTCTGGTCCAGAAGACCCACAAAACAACAAAACACAGTTGAGCTGACAACGATGCCTTTTATTGGGATTCTTGGTTCGACTTTCAGGTGACTTGTATCTACACCTAGCCCCAGCCTTGTATGTTAATAGCGACTTTGATTCTCGAAAAGGTGTGTCTGCCATCTGCTCTTAGGATGGTACATACACCCCATGGTGTTCTTGGCTCTGCTCCTGGGCTCTGAGGTAGAAGGCGTCCCAGAGTTCTCTCTGCCATCTGGAATTAGCATAATGTTTTAAACTTTTTATCCTACATTAAAACTGGAATATGTCCATCAGTTCAACAAGCTTAGCCAAGACCTACTATGAGCAAGAGATGCACAGTTTAGGCTAAAAGAAACCATACTATTCCTATTCAAAAGACCCTTATTCCAGCAAGAAATAATCTTCTACTTCTTGGTCATCGTGTGGAGCTACTGATTTATCGTTCACAGATGGCCAAACACTAGTCTGTCAGGGGCACATCCTTACCAGCTTGTGACTGGCTCCCAGCATGTGTAGACAGGCTAGGCTGCCTGCAGCCCAGACATCAGTCACATGTAACTAGACCTGTGGTCCACTCACTTCATCAGAAAGGAGGAGAGAAAGGGAGATAGTGAGGGGAGGCAGAAGGCAGAAGAGACACCGCCTTCTCGTCTGCGCCGTGTCTTACAGGTCGTTGAGAAGGAAAGGAAGTGTTGATTGCTTATAGCACTCTTTAAAAGCACTCCCACGGGATGCTCTGGGTGAGTGTGTGGACTTAACAAAGTCCTTAGCCCCAGACACAGTCTTCATTGAAGACGACTGTGCCCTTCTGACAGAGTGTACACAAATAAGATGCGGTCAATCGCTCTATTAGCACACCCCTGAGCCGCACATCTTTGTCCGTTCTTCTTGGACTTTCCGGATCCCCTTCAAGAGCCTTTTTATCACACACCCACAGCAGAAGTTCAGCCTGGGACCCCACAGTCCCACCCAGCCTGAGTCATAGATTCCTTCCTTCTTTCTGGTGTGTGTGTGTGTGTGTGTGTGTGTGTGTGTGTGTGTGTGTGTGAGAGAGAGAGAGAGAGAGAGAGAGAGAGAGAGAGAGTTAACATTAGTATTTGAGATAGGAATAAAAGAACACATATTTGCTTCGGCCAGGCTGCTTAGTCAGGTGGGTTTATGACAGACTGCTGTCATTAAACACGTTAAACCTCATGAATTTATTGTTATGCAATCAGTTATGGCATTGTAGGATGACACCTCATCTTCGTCTATGTTTCTGGCATACCATCTTCAGGACGCCTGGGCTGGCTTCCGTAAGAGGCATCTTGCTTCACTTACTCCTGGGCTAGACCTAAGATAGGAGATGTCTTGGTTTCATTCAATCACATGACTGTGAGAGATACAGAGAGTGGGAAGATGGATGGATGGATGGATGGTTGGATATGGATATGGACACAAGTTAAAACAGCTGGGACTGGATTCAAGAAGCTTCAGAGCTGAGGAAAAGTCTGCATAGAGAACCTAATGAACTAGACCAGGAAAGGCCGCCTGGGTCTGAAGCAGGATATAGGTCCACACAGGCATAAACAGATGGACGGGCAAGCGCAGCTGGCTGCTCTAGCCTGCAAGGGCGTGGCATGGGGGAGGGAGGCTAATTAATCCGAGTAGGTGAGCCTGAGGTTCTTGAGGCAGAGATATTGATGGTAGGCTGGTATGCAGTCAGGGTAGTGCAGTGTCTGGTGTTCATCTCTTTATGGAGTCCAGGTCGGAGAGGCAGACTCTTTCTTCAGTCTGGCATGTCACCTCGGAAGCCTGCTTTCTGTCTATGATCTTAATGTACCTGTGTGGCTCTATAATCTCCATTCCCTGCCAATAAACTTACAGGGCAGCTCCCTTTCTATTCCCGTGAATAAGCCATTTATCCATGTGTGCCGGAGGGGTGGTACCTGGCGGATGGTGCGGTTTCTAGGTCCATCCAGAGGCTGCCGTCTTCCTCTGCTTTCAAAATGGAGGGGAAAAAAAAAAACCTGCTTGTAAAATGCAGTTTCCCAAGGCAAAGCACAGCCTGAATAAACATGGCGTTATACAACGCAGAGTAACGCAGAGTAATGCGCAGCCTGATCTCAATGCAAACCGCTCTCCCAGCGACAGCAGAGGGCGGCCTCCCGGGCAGACAAAAGACCCAGCCACACGCAGTCCCTTCCCAAGCAGAATGTCCTGTTTGCAAAGCTCATGGCCCTCTTTCCATGTGGAAAACGTTCTTCTCTCCTCCTCTTTGCTTTTGGGGGAAAAAAGGGATCGAAGAGGGAGAGGAGGGAAAAGAGGGAGGGAGGGAAGGAGAGAGGGAGGGAGGGAGGGAGGGAGGGAAGGAGGGAGAAGGGGAGACTCACTGACCCTGAAAATCGCTCTCCCCTACCTTCTTTCTAGACAAATCCACATTGTCACCTTTCCTTGATAGCAGGGTGATAATTAATGCTCTCCCCAAGAGAGGTTTCATTTTTCCATCAGAATCACCTATTAATTTGCTGGGTTCTTCTGATTAGGCGGCGAGCCTGTCGGAGTGGGCGGCGAGCCTGTCGGTCGGTGTGGGCTCATCATTCTGCACATCCTTTCATTTTCAACAACTAAATCGAGGCCCCAACCAACCCAGACATTTTCAATTTCCTCTCTCACCATGTGGATGTTCCCACGTCTTTTAATGACACTCTGAAGTCAGCTCCTGCCTCCCCGGGCAAGCTGATTTTGCTTCATAAAAGCTTCCCCTGCTTCCTCCTGCTTGCTCTGTGAGAGGAAGGTAACAGTTTGCATTGGTGCCTGGAAATGGAAACCTCAAGATTTCCTGCATGTGAGCCCGCAGGGCTGCTGCGGGTATCCACCCCACTGATTCAAAGTCTCCTTCTCGCCAGGCGATTTGGTGTGGGTTCTCCTGGAATGCCCACACCCTGGCTCGATCTCCCACAGTACCGTTGCTGACCGATAGGTGTGGCCTCACCAGGCTGCCACACAGAGCCTTCTGACAATAGAACCTCTCCTTCTCAGTATATTTGCATATAAAACATCAGACGGAAACCCAAGGCTAGGGGAGCAACTCTCACCCGTATCCCAATCCCTGAACGCCCAGAAATACATTCAGCTGAGCGGGGAGAAGCTAAGCGAGCCTCCAGACCTCAGCCAGCGAGTGCCAGGACTGTAGCTGTCCACTGACAGCGCTGAGGTAGGCTCAGTATCAGTGGCCTACAGCTTTTGGGACCATTCCACCCCGCCCCTGCCCCACACCCTGAGCCAAAGTCCAACAGGCAATGGGTTCCCTGGGGCTCAAGCAATGAGTCCTGGCTTTGTCCTCAATCTGTCAGCAGGACTTTCTTCACAGGATAGAACTTTCCAGGTAAAACGGGGTCCAGGGTATTGGAGAGTCAAGTCAAGAATTCTGTCAGTCTATGTCCCCTCCATGGGTCCACTTCCTCTCATCTGGGTTCCCTCTCCACTCTCCCCAAAGGGGCATCTACTGCCTAAAAATTACTTGGCTTACATAAATATTTGTGTAGATGGGTCTAGCTGCGTAGGCACATAACTGCACATATACACATGCGTGTTCTGGGCTGTGATGAGCAACTGCACGGACCAGCATCCCACAGTGCTGCCAGCCTGCTGCTGTCCCTCAGCATCGGCCTGGACACCGCTACTGTCTCCTGCAGTGCCTCTTAACAGGCCGTGGGCACCCGGGATGGAGCTGCTGGCCAGAGAGGCCCCTCGTGCTCGGTTTACCCACTGTTCATCACTCACACCAGCGTGCAGGCAGCTGCAGTGACTTCAGATCTGAGCACTCGGCCTCACAAAGCTTGCTGTAAATCAGGAGGGTAGCCTCTGCGGCTGGGAAGAAAAACCAACCGGGCTCCTTTCTTCTTGTTTCTTCCAATCAAGCTGTGGGGTTCTCTCTGGGTGGGGGGGAAGGCCTGTGTCTCCCAGCCTTCTTCCACACCCTCATGATCCTCACAGATATCTGATGCGAATGGCTGCCTGCTGGCTATTGGCATCTTAAAAATGTTTATATGTGGAATCCCCAGACCATTATCTCCCTTCCACACGGGGCCCACTTGAGCAGTCAGCCAGTCACCCTCGTATTGACTTTCTTTCTTCCTGTTGACATGACGACGGACAGGAGAGTCTCTGCTGGGAAGTGCATCCCCCACCCCCATCTCTGGAGAGCAGAGGGGCCTTGCCATGCCCTGCATCTGTGAGGCAGAGAGCGTCAGTGGGGCCCAGGAAGGAAAAGGCGCATGTGGAAGTGTAAGCGAGGACTCGTTTTGTGCGACAGATGCAAACCCAAGGCAAGCTTTGGAAACTCCATGGGCAGACAGTGCCTTTCCAGGTTTTTCAAGCCATTCATATAAATAAAGACTTCCAATATGCTTCTCGGTTTCATAAATCACAATGAATTAATTGGGTGCCACATGGTCATCCTCCTGGCTAGACATATGAGCAGAGATCTCACATGGCCACCAGACAAGCAGAAACCCAGGTAGAGACTGTGTGATACTCCAGAGACAGTGAGGCTGTGGTCATTGTTGCTGTGGTGGTTTGGAGGAAATGTCTGGACAGACGTTTGCACACTTGGTCCCTGGTCGGCGTCGCTGGCTGGGAGGGTCAGGAGGTACAGCCTTGCTGGAGGAAGTCCATCCTGGGGGCAGGCAGGCCTTGAGGGTTTATAGCCCCACTCCACTTCCCAGAATCCTGCTCTGGCCCCTTGCTGCCTTGCCCAGACTCTCATCCAGAAATAACTCTTGCCTCCCTGGGTTGCTTTTGGTCATGGTGTTTTCTCAGAGCAACCAAACACAACTCTCAAAACTATCTGACAGAAACAAACAGACAACGAAACGGCTCCAGGGAGGCAAGGGTCATTTGGGAACCATGATTCCAAAAGGACTCATTTCTTCTGGTGAGGAAGGCGTGGCAAAGTCCACGACCACAGAAGCTCACGGTGGAAGTGCCTCACATGACAGAGGATCAGAAAACAGGAAGATGCTAAAGCCACGGCAGGCTTGTCTTCAAAGGCCCATCCTGAAGGCCTGCTTCAGCAGCTAGACCCCGCCTCCTACAGGTTTCCACAGGCTCCCAAACACTGCCACCAGATGGGGACCACATGTTCAAAATATGAGTTTATGGGGTACGAATCAGACCAAACAGGGGTCCTCAGAGGGGCAGGCTCGATAAGGCAGAAAGAAGGCAATGCCCTCGGAACTCCAAAGGAAGCTGTTAGCAATATTACCTGGGGAGTTGGGCAGTTGTGCTAAGACTAAATGTGTGTGTGTGTGTGTGTGTGTGTGTGTGTGTGTGTGTGTGTGCGCGCATGCGGACACATCTCTGCACATGTGTGGGATTCAGCCTAAAGCAAGTTGAGACAGTAAAGAGTGTATTTGACGTATGGGTCTCAAGGGAAACTGAGGCAGGAACTGAAGCAAAGACCATGGAAGAACTCTGCTCACTGGCTCACTCCTGGGCTCACGCCCAGCTCCTTTTCTTACACAGCCCAGACCCATCTGTCTAAGAAGGGTGCTGCCCACAGTAGTCTGGGTACTCCTGTGTCAATTAGTCAAGAAAATGCCCACTGACCAGTCTGATGGAGACAAATCTTTAAGGTTCCCTCTTTCCAACAAGTTGACAGCTGAAGCTACCTATAACGGGGTGTGCCCCGCCCCCCATTACTGATCTAGAACATACTGATCTAGGTGCTTTTGGAGCACCTGGGAGGAGAAAGTACCAACAAGTTTAGGCTGGATGTGGTGATTTAGGGATGGAACCCAACAGTGGTTGTGGAAACCTTAAAAACTGGGGATCATCCCCATTGGAGATGCACATATATGGTAGAGAAGAGACTCAACCCCTCTGGGATTCCCTGGCAGGAGGAGACCCTGAAGACAGAAAAGACAACATGCATTTCAGAGGATCTGATTGTTAGTGTGAACGTCAGCTGAGTTATTTTGGAAGGTAGAAAATGAGGTTGCAGAAATAAATACCACTCAAGAAGGAAATGTCAAAGCTATTTACTGAACTTGCTGTGTGAGGGAATGAGCCACCAGCCCTATACTGGAACAGAGATTCAAAGGCGGGTAGGAGGGGGGAGCTTTGCAGTGTTTGTTTTTTAGTCCACTATAAAGGGGTATTCCGATGCAGGCTGCCTGCAGTATGGGAGACGCTGGGGAAACTGGAGATGGGCTAGCTGGAAGAGGGCCATCCTAAGGGACTCATTAAGGGTCACAGTTGGCTTTCTCTGGTGGTTCTCGAGTTAGAGATAGGGATAAAAACTAAAGAAGCTTCCGGTATTACTCAAATTAGTTGTCAAGTCATAGACATTCAACATTTGGTTGAGTGTTTTAGAAGTTACTCTTAAGCTTCCAGGATTGTGACCAGAGAAAGTAACCCAGCTTCCTGTAGATCTGGCTTTCTAGCAAGCTGGCTTCCCGGGCAATTTATTATAGTTATGTCTTAATGTAGTTTCCTTGACATGAAACTATGGGTCATGTGTCAGAGTCTTGATTTTCCAATACATCCTAGCTATTATCCATTTAATCTTTCAGGATACACTAGATTAGTCTCCTGGGGACTTGGTTAAAGTTGCAGACATGCTGTCGGGGCAGAAAAGGAGACAATCCTGCGGCAAAGGGTAGGTTGGTAGGAGAGCATAACAATTCCATTTCGTTTGGCCATGGTTTCAGGCGACATGGGAGCCTTCAGGCTGAAGACGCAAACCTGTAAGACTTACTGTCCATGGAGCATGGGCAGTCGTGAAGTTGTGGGGGAGGAGCAGTTGCTAGGGCACGCAGGGCGGCATCACCAGGGCCTGCGTCCTCAGCTTCCTCCTGGCCTCTCCACGCAGTAGTCCCTCTTTCTAGGTATTCAGACTCTTCTGGAAGAGGGGGTGTTATGACCTACAGTCAAATGGAGTTGATATGAGAAAACTTGCAGACATTTATCTTACGCAGAAAGGTGGGATGAAGCTGTAGTAATCTCTGCGGGCTTTACGGCTGTTTCGTGGAAGGGGAAATAAGCATTAGCCAGGGAACTCTCCCTGCCTCCTGAACTGAACATCTGAAGGGTACGTTACGTGCAAGACCACCTCACAAATAAAGTAGCGACCGCAATGTGTATAAGTAAGACGGTGAGATGGTCTGAGAGAGTCTTCGTGGAGATTCCGTGGGAGAAGGAAGCAACATCTCTTTGGCACTAACCTCTGGGGAGTTTGGAGAAGGAATGGGCAGACCTGGCGGGTCTGGTGAGCTAAGAAGTTATTTATCTTCATCCCCAGGGGTGAGGGAAGTCACTGACAGGCTTTAAGCAGGAAGCAGGGTTGGTGTGGCAACATTCCCCCGTTCTCAGAGAACACTCTGGCTGCATTCTAGAAAGGTCGGAGCTGATGTTAGGAAAGCAGAGCAGACTGTGATGCCAACAAAAAAGCATAACTGGTGGGTGAAGGCTGGGGAAGTCAGAGAGACGGACAGACAGACAGACAGACAGAGACAGAGGCAGGGGAACAGAATAAAAGAAAAGACAGAGGCAGAGAGAGACAGAGACAGAGAGACATACACAGAGACAGAGAGACAGAGACAGAGAGACAAAGAGACAGAGATAGAAAGAGAGCAGACTGAGACCTCTGCCCAGAGTTTTTATGCTCTTATCTTCATCAAAGCAAGAGTTGAGAAATGAGATCAGGAAGAATGGAGGAAGTTAATCATGTCACAGCACACCAGAGGAGGGAAGGCGGTGTCTCCAGGAGTTGCACCTGTCTGAACAATAGCTACCGTGGCTTTTCAAGTCCTGTTCTTCAAAGGAATTTAAAAGATTAAGTGAAAATGTTTGGGTATGCTTATTTTTATCTAAAACAGTTTCTTTAATAGGTGGGATTATAAGGTGGCTTATGGAATGAACTATTCAGGTTTACAGGCTGATAAGAATTAAAAAAGACTGGCCAAAAAGGAATTATTATTACACTAGGTCACATGGAGTATGTTTTTATTGTAAATGTGATTTTTAATCCTATTTGTGCTTTTTTTTTTCTCTCTTTCTCTCGAGATAGGGTTTCTCTGTGTAGCCCTGGCTGTCCTGGAGCTCACTCTGTAGTCTAGGCTGGCCTCGAACTCAGAAATCCACCTGCCTCTGACTCCCAAGTGCTGGGATTACAGGCGTGTGCCACCACCGCCCGGCTCTTTTCTTTTATTTCCAAAAAGAGATTATATAGTCTTTTGCAGTCAGCTTTTTTTTTTCCTTTTGCAGTTCCTGGTTTATGAAATGAGAGTTTCTCTTCCAATGTCCCCTTAATTTCCAGTCTTCCTGTTCTGGTCTCAAGAGGAAAAGTACTACTCCTAGCTAGTGTCAGTGGAAGATGAGAAAAATGGATGTTTAGAAGCTATTGTTAAAAATGGCTTAGACATGCTGGGCATGGTGGTACCTGCCTTTAATCCAAGCACTTAGGAGGCAGAGGCAGGAGACCCTCTGAATCTCTGAGTCTGGTCTACAAAGCAAGTTCCAGGATTGCCAGGGCTACACAGAGAAACCCTGTGTGGAAAAATAAAAACAAAAACAAAACAAATAAAGACTTGAACATGAGGGTTTGAGAGTTTGTTTGTTTGTTTGTTTGTTTGTTTGTTTGTTTTTGAAGACAGAGTTTCTCTGTGTAGCCTTAGCTGTCCTGGAACTCAATCTGTAGACTAGGCTGGCCTTAAACTCAGAGTTCCATCTCCCTCTGCCTCCCTGATGCTGGGATTTAAGGTGTGAGCCAGCACCACACCCTGCATATATGATGGGTTTTGATCAATAGTGCTCAGAGTTTCTCCTGCCTACAGAAGTGGGGGTGTGTGCCCCATCTCCAAGACCAGGTGGTTGGGGCAATGGAAGTTCCTGCTGATCTTAACTTTAATTACATTACTTTTTAGGTGACATTGAAATACCCAAGAGACTCAAATACACAGTAGGGTATTCATGTGCAGGCCAGAAGAGTTTCAAATGCAGACATGGTGGTATTGTCTTGTTGCTGTGCAAATTACCTAGAAAGGTAACTTAAGGAGGGAAGGGTTTACTTCAGCTCAGAGTTGAAAAACAGGCTTGTCATGGGGGAGGGATCACAACAACACACATGTGAGGTAGTTGATCGCACAAGAAAAAAGCAAGCAGAGACTTAGTCATGCATGTGCCTCATGTGCACATAGGTGATGTTCAACAGAAAATGGGTGAGCTTCAAAGTGACTTGGAGTTCCAGTTCAATTCTCCGTTTTCTCCTACAATGAAGGAAGGTGTCGGTAAAGAGGGGGCAGTTCTGGAAGCTTGCCAACAGTACACGAGCACATGGTCTTGTGTGCTTCTTTCTGGATGAAGTGGATGAGACTTGTGCTCAATCTTTACAGAGATAAACAGATGCTTTCTTCCCGTCTCAGCATAGTGCTGGGCTTACAAATGACTTTTGGGGTTTGTTTGTTTGTTTCATTTGTTTTTAGGGGGACATTTTTGTTTGTTTTTATGCATTGAGATATTAATCCTTTTTTTTTTTAATGAAAGGGAATAATACTAAGAAAAGGATATTGTGGAAAATTGGTCCCTTGAGGCCCACTAAAGGAAGCGGCAAGTCAGCTATACTTTTCCTAACAGGAGTGCAAAGTTACCAACAAAATACAAGCCATACTAAAAATGACAGAAAGGGCAAAATCTTGTCCCTCCTAGGGTTTATAAATTATGTTAGGGCTCAAGACACAATATCCCCAAATACAGAAGCTTGACATACTGAATATTTCAAGCTTAAGGAAATGGAGAAAGTCAGAGAAGCAGAAAGTTCACTCTCTGATCTGCCTTTCTCCCCTGAAGCAGTTCATAAAATAGGTCATAAGATCACAGAGAGGGCGCCTCCTCCTGCTTGGGAGTCAGTGAGAGTGGAAACCAACAGGCTTTAGTTAGATCAACCCCTCTGCCTGCCAGTCACACCCTGCACAGCGCCCATGGAAGTCATTCTCCATGAATCTTTGGGTCGTAGTTTCTGAAGTCTTCTATGTAACATAAAACATTTTATCCAATACATATTTATGCTCTTCTTTAGTTAATCTGACTTTTGTTATAGGGGGAACCACCATAAATGGGCGGAGAGAGCTCCTTTATCCCTTGTATCTGTTTTAAAGTAAATATACTATAATCACAAGTATCCATTGTCATTGTGTTTTGGATTCCATCAATAGTTGGTATGTGTTATACTTTGATAAACCACCTAATAACAATTGTTATTTAGGTCACTCTTCCGTGGGCCCAGCATTTTCTAGGGTTCATGTGAGTGGTGCACATGGTCATCTGCCCATCAGTGAGGCATCTGCGTGTCTCACAATGGAGCTGGCAGGACTGGCTGTCCCTCCTCGTTTACCAGGCTACCTCACATAACAGATTTCCAAGGGGCGGGGGAAAGGAAGTGCACCAGTCTCTTGAGGTCCAGGCTCAGAACCCGATCGTCATTCCTGCCATCGTAGGTTGATCAAAGCAAGCTGTAATGCCAGGCAAGATTTAAGGGGTAGAGAAAGAGAAGACCTACAGAACTACATTGAAAACAGATGTGGCTACAAGGAAGAGAATAATCGCAAACAATCTCCCACGTCATCAGTTTTAAGACATGCCATTGTTATATGATCTGTAACTCTAAGATGACTGTAATGGGGGGGGGGAGTAAGCTGTCCATGGACAAGAGACACCAGTGATTGTCAGATATGTTTCAATACTAGAGATATTCAAGTGTAGAAAGTATATACATCATAAATCAGTGAAATATACCAGTTGGAAAGTCATAACTTCTAGAAGAAAAGATATCTAACTGGGCAGGGTGACCGGATGTGCTAGGAACAGGAGAGCTGAGGTCAGGGTGGTGCCCAGGGCAGACTTCTCTGAGAAGAGTGGATCGAGGTTTGTAGAGGGCTCAGAATACCCAATAGTAAAATCCAGAAGGAAGAATCTGCCTGTCTGTTCACAAAATGTGAATTGTACTGAGGGAGGAGAGAGAAGAAGAAGATGATATCCCTGACCTGCCCATGAGAAAAACCCAGAACCAGATGGCCAAAGCCCTTCACCTGAGATCTCAGAAATTGTAGTTTTAGAGACTCGGGTTCAAATAGCTCTGGTTCAGTGACCCCAAAGCTGCAGAGAAGGTGGGGCCTTGGGGAGGAAACCAGGAAGAAGGTTGCTAATGAAGAAGGGCAGGTGTTACATCTCAGGACCCTTGTGATCAAGACAAAACAACAGAAAAGATGTCTAGACACAGTAAGTGTGTCCATTAAACAAGACTCCAGAAACTCCTTGGTAGGCACTTCAAATCTCTGGGCATAGTGTAATCATTCCTTCAAGCTGTCCACAGTCAGGGGACACCTACGGAGGCAGCAGTCACGTCCACAGTGCTGCAGGAGTCCCTTGCACTTACTGGCCTCCAGATACCACTGCCAAACCTTCAGTGTGGTTTGCTTTAAAAATTGCTTCTTTCAGAGCTAGAGAGATGGCTCAGCGGTTAAGAGCACTGACTGCTCTCCCAGGGGTCCTGAGTTCAGTTCCCAGCAACCACATGGTGACTCACGCTCATCTGTAACGGGTCCCTTTTTTGATGTCTGAAGACAGCAATAGTGTACTTATATACGCAAAATAAATAAATATTTTAAAATTTTTTAGCTTTTTTTTCCCTTCTCACAGAGGTGATGCAGAGGGAGATTGTGAAGACTTTGAGTTGGGAAAGTGTTAGCAAAGCGAACTCCACTCAAAGCTCCGAGGCTGTGGTGGGGTCCCTCTACTGCTGCAAAGCCAGTGGGAAACCATTGCCGTGGTCCATAAATGTGATGGTAGTTTACCTTGGGTGACCGTCAGAGTGAGTCATTATGCATTTGCATTGAAGGTAGGGGTTGGGGTGAGCTGTGACAAAGCAGGGGAACCCCATAGCAGTCTCGTCCTAGGGTAACAGAGAAAATGGAAGGTGTTCGCTGTGGTGCAACTATGCACACAGGCCATGAGATCAGGTCTTAACATGTCCTAAGTGGGAAGTTTAATTTTTTTGTCTACTAAATAACTTAAGTGTGCTTGTTTAATGCTCCTTTCTCGAATGGGCACACACCCACAGATTCCTGCTGCTCTCATCTCTATCAAAGAAGCTTCCTTCCATAGCAGGTGGAGATTGTCGCACAGAACAACAGCTGGCCGAGGTGCAGAAAGCAAGTGGACCGTCCATCCCCACAGAGAGGACCTCCAGCACAATCCCCACACCCAAGGCTGAGAAGGCACTGCAGAAGGGGGGGAGTGGGGAGGGGGGAAGGTTTGTAAGAACCACGGCAGAGAGGAAGTCTGAGGGAAGGAGGATCTTCCAGGCAGGGCAGAGTTGCTACACCCAGAAACTCTCAGGACTGTGACTGCCTGCACAAGACCATACCAGTCAACTTCTAGGATGGAAGGGGGAAGATTCACAAGACCCCGCCCTTAACTGAGGAGCTACAGGCAGTCACAGCCACAGAAGGAGGGAGAGCCAGGTTAGCTTCAGGAAAGAGTTCCCTGTAGGTTTTCCATGCCATGCCTCAGCCGTTGGCCCTGCTCACAGGCTACACCAACTAGATTCAGAAGAATAGCCACAGGAACAGAAGGAGAAGGAGGGCGCTCTCAGTGTGGCTTCAGTTAAGAGCTTCTGTAATTTTCTTTGATCTCTACCATTACCCATTTCTGCCCAGAGTTTCAATTCCATGGCAATTGGATTTTTTTCTTTTTATATAGACAACTCTTAAGACAAATACAGAGAGGGGGGGCACTCTCAGCCAGCCATTGAACTGAGCACAGGGTACCCAATGGGGGAGCTAGAGAAAGGACCCAAGGATCTGAAGGGGTTTGCAGCACCACAGGGGGAGCAACAATATGAGTCACAAAGGACTCCCAGAGCTCCCAGGGACAAAGCCATGAACCAAAGAGTAAACATGGAGTTACCCATGGCTCCGGACACATCAGCAGCAGAGGATGGCCTTGTTAGACACCAAAGGGAGGAGACGCCCTTTGTCCTGGGAAGACTTGATGCTGTAGTGTGGAGGAATACCAGGACAGGGAAGCAGGAGTAGATTGATTGCGTAAGAAGAGATGGCTTATGGGATTTTCGGGGGAGGGCGAACCAGAAAAGGGGACATTTGAAATGTAAATAAAGAATATACCGAATTGAAAAAAAATGTTAAACTTCAAAAAAGACAACTCTTGCCTGGCAGTGGTAGTGCACGCCTTTAATCTTAGCACTTGGGAGACAGGGGCAGGCGGATTTCTGAGTTCGAGGCCAGCCTGGTCCCCAGAGTGAGATCCAGGACAGCCAGGGCTATACAGAGAAACCCTGTCTTGAAAAACAAACAAACAAACAAACAAAAAAGACAACTCTTGGTGAACTCCCAGAGAAGAACAAATCAGAATCAAGGGCTTCCGACGGCTTTCAGGTAGGCAAACACAGGATTAGTTACTTTTCTTACCTCTATAGCAAAAAAAAAAAAAAAAAAAAAAAAACCAAACCAAACCAAACCAAAACAAAACAAAAAAAAAACCGCCTGAATCTAGAAACAAGGGGCTGGGATGGGGGTGGTGCATTTTGCCTCATGGTTTCAGAGACTCTGCTCACACCAGGATGCTGACGAAGTCACTGAGAGTCTCATAGTGCAGAAGTGTGTGAAAGGCCCCTAACTCTCAGATGAACCCAAACGTTGAGAGGTACAGACCACAACAACGACAAGCTTCCAGTGACCTCTTCCTAGGCAGGCCCTATTTCCCAAAGTTTCTACAACCTTCTAAACAGGGCCACTGTGTAGGGACCAAGTGTTCCCACAGATAGGCCTGGGGGAGGGGCATTTCTCATTCAAACCATTGCAGTGCCTATGTTCTTAGAAGTCTGCATATCCCCAAGTCTAAGGGACAGAGTGTCTGATTGAGACCCCATCTATACATCTCTTCATCTGTGTCCTTTCTAACATCCTGTACAAGAAATGGGTCAATCTAAGTAGATTGTTCTCCGGGTGCTATGAGCCATCTTAGCAAATAATTAAGCCGAGGAAAGGATTATAGGAGCCTTGTTTAATAGTTGACCTGAACCACAAGTCACTGCTAAGAACTTGTGATGGCATCTGAAGTGGTGGGGGCAGTCCTACAGGACTGGGCTCCTAAGCTGCAGAATCTAACGCCATCTCCAGGTGGAATGTCTAAAAATTTAAATTGAATTTGGGGGCAGCCCCTTGTGTTCCCTAGACAGTTACTTGATAGGGTAGGGGAGGTGATCCGCATACAACATTGTCACAGAAGTATCCTGTGCTAAGAGAGAAAGTAACAAAAAACAGCTTGGTTTTCCACACCCTTTATGTTCTCATAGCAAAAATCTGGATGATCATCAAGTATTTCCTTAGTATAAATGCCTGGATTAGAACTTTTAGGACAGTTCGTATGTGTGTACGTTTATGAGTGTGCACATGCACACACATGTATGTACACATGTGGAGGTCAGAGGTTAACCTCATGCTATTCCTCAAGGCAGCCAGCTAGCCTGATTTTTCATACTGGATCACTCGCTGACACTGGGAGCTTATCAGTTAGGCTGGGTAGAGGGTCCAGGGATCTTCCTGTTTCCAAAGTGTCTGTGTTTTTACACGGGTTTGGGGAATTGACTCAAGTCCTTGTGCCTATTTGGAAAGCCCTTGCCCAGCTGAGCGTCCCCCTTTCCCAGTGCAGCCTGTGCACTTTTAATATGACTGATACATGTGGTAAAAATGCTGGTCCAAAGACATACTTCACTTCACATTTCCATCTCAATGAACATCTATTTTCTTGCACCCTTGGTTAAGGTCAGGCTCAGTCAGGGACTGAGATTTAGGGCAAATAGTTCTTGGGTTGAAAATAATTTTACTCTCCAAACAACAGAAGTTGAAGGAAGGGCCACTATTCCCTCTAATATTATACTGTTTGCCTTCTTAGGGGATCTGATTACATTCTCAAAACTATGCCAGAGAGGCACTAAGAAATGAACCCAGGAACAAAAGGCTAGTAGCAACATCAAGGTATAAATGCTGGACCCAATAGTTTGGATACCTAGGACAAAATGCACACACCTAAATATATTTTAATACACAGAGAGTCACAGAAAACCCTTGGGGGTCAACACCCAAGGAGTGGCCAAGAACAAAGATTTAAAACAAAAACAAAAATCAAAAAACAATCTCACAAAATTCTAACAGCCCTGTTCCCCTGGGATGGGGGAGGGGAGGAAGGAAACAGAACCTGCAGAGCCAGAGCATTCCAGGTTAAATAATGACCCTGAAGGGACAGGCAGCAAGAGCCTGTTGACACTTTAGGAGCCCCTGAGGGGTTTTGTTCAACCAGAACTGAGAAAGCTTGAAAAGAAAGAAGAGATTAGAGGCTCTGTTGTTGTCTTTCCTCAACTGTAAAGAGGGAAGAAATGAGATCATGAGCTTTACAGCAGAAGAGAACTAATGGAGTAACTGTGGATGTGGAAACCTGGTCAGTGATACTGGGAGAGTGCTTAAATCCCCAAGCTGGGAGAACTGGGAGGGG
This sequence comes from Apodemus agrarius, assembly GCA_964023405.1. Taxonomy (NCBI): domain Eukaryota; kingdom Metazoa; phylum Chordata; class Mammalia; order Rodentia; family Muridae; genus Apodemus; species Apodemus agrarius. The sequence continues at coordinate 112,595,851 of OZ030007.1, read as the reverse complement.
AGGGCTGTACACGCCCACCTGAAGGAAAAGCACCCATTATCCCTCAAAGCAAAGGCTTCCCTGGGGGCTTTCCAAGGGCTATTGGCAACAGCAAGCATGATCAGAGCAATATTGCATTGCCTACTGCCAGGCATTTAAATACTACCGTTTAGCTGAGAGCTGTGGTGAGGTCACAGTTAAATAGACTAGTCTATAGCAAAAGTCAAACAAAGGGAAATTCTGTGCATTAGTTAGTTTCCCATTGGTGTAACAAAATACCTGAGGTCATCAATATACAAAAAGGTTTTGTGTTGGTCCCTGCTACAATTTTGTTGGATCTATTTGTTTTTGTTTTTGTTTTGTTTTGTTTGGGGGAATGCTTTTTTATTGATTTTGTTATGTGGCAATTTCATTAATATAATATATTTTGGTTACTCTTCAATAACTGTCCCCTCTTTATCTCTCCCACATCCCTACCTACTTTCTGACATCCTTGCTAGGCCCTCCCCCTAGGGGTTCATACTTTAGGGTTGATTTTTGACTAGAGGCCATCTATGCGACCATTGCATTTGGGCTATTTGTTGTGGTCTGGCGCAGTCACCAGTGGGTACAAAACTGAAAGTAATGATTCCTTCTCCCTGAATCTGTCAACAGCAAATAGATTAGCGGTGAAGGGTAGGGAATCCTGAGCCCCTGATCCAGCCATGCCTGACTGCTAAAGGGCCCATTTCTTGCACAGTCCACAGTACAGGTATGGCCCCTGCAGCTTCTGTGATTCCCTAATTCCAACGGCTGCATCATGCACAGAAGATGACATCTCCAGCCCTTCTCCCTACCAGTCAGCTCTTACATTCTTCCTACCTCCTCTTCTTGATGGTCCCTAAGCCTTAGAGGGGATGGCACCACTATCTTGTTTAGGGCTGAACATTCATCTGTCACTTATTCTCAGCACCTGTGCAGCCTGAGTCTCCGTATTTAGCATCATTCACTGGGAAGAGGCTTCTCTGAGTAAGGGCAGGAATACCATTTGTCTATGGACCATGTGTTTAGAAAGGAGCTTGATGCTTACCATAGCTGAACAACAGTGCTCCGTTTTTCCCAGGGCCGTGATCCTCTTGCCGTGGTTTGCACTGTGGAGCAGAACACGAGCAGGTTCTTCCCTGTGCACTGGAAAAATATACTAGGTATTTTTCCTTTCTATCATTTCTCATGGAGAGATTTAAAAACACAATACTTTTGTATTTTGTACTTTTGTGGCTGGAAAGATGGCTCAACAGCTAAGAGTGTCCCTTGGAAGTACAAGTACCCAAGTTCAATTCCTGGAGCCCACATCTAAGACTAGTTTCAGTGATTGCATACTTAAAATTTCAGCTCTGGGGAGGCAGAGGTAGGTGGCTTTCTAATGCTTACTGAGCAGCAGAAAGGAGACCCATCTCAAAGGAAAGGGGTGGATGGTGTCTAAGGAATGACACCCAAGATTTCCTCTGGTGTCATACCTCTATACACACACACACACACACACACACACACACACCACATACACTCGCCAACACATGCAGGTATGCACACACGTACATCCCTAAGGCAATAGACAACCATGTTTTGCTACAGAGTCACAAGGCTTTTCGCAGTTCTTCTGTTCTGGGAATGGAGAAAGGGGAAACTAATCCTCTCTGATCAGGCCTCCACTGTCTGCCCTCACTTAAGAGTAAGCTTATTTGACTCCCCAACAGCCCCCATCTTCACATACAGCTAAACTGAGAATCAGTTTCACCATGAAATTGTAGAGTGTGGTAAAACATGCCTGCAAACCCCACACTGAGAAGGCTGAGGCAGGAGGATCACAAGTTTCAGGCTGTCTTAAGGAAACCCGGAAAAACAAATAAGCAAGCAAACAGACAAATAACGACAAAACTAAACCAAACCAAGCAACAAAGACACATGAACTTGTAGACGAAAGGAAATACAGCGCTTCGGTTCCTAACAGAGATCGGACAAAGCTGGTAGGGCCCCCAGCGGTGCTTCTCAAAAGTGAACAGGAACCCACAGTTTACACCACAAAGTGAGTTTTTCTCAGTGCAGCCTGCCCTGTAGTCAGTTTACACACACCGGAGTCCAACAGGCTACACCTGTGTAGCTTTGAGTTTCATGCCTGCCTTTGGTATTTACCAGTAGCCAGCCAGTGGACTCTCAGTCCTTGGTCCTGGTGTGACTGCAGAATCAATGAGAGTCCATGTCCCAACAGGGCCTCTATGCACCAAATTAAAACCCAAGGCCCAGATGCTCAGCCCAAACACGAAAATGTCATAGTATGACAACCCTTATGCCAAAGACCACTGCTGGGTTTTAGCAAGATGTCTGCACAGCTGGAAACTGTGCCTCAGGGTTCCCAAAATGAACTCTCTGGTGGGAAGGTTTACTCCTTGATATCTACAAATGTTTCCTCCAGTAGAATACTAATCCTGGATCCCTTCCTCAGAATACTGAGTTGACCTCATAACACTGTTTATAAGACCCCAGCTTCCAAGGAAACATCTTTGCTGGATTCATAGTCTGTTTTTGCACCAAGGTTCGATGTTAGTATTTTAAAGAGCAACTCCCATGCCTTACTGAGCCTGTTTTCTTCTTCCGTGATCTTCTCTTTTCAGTAAGCTCCCAAATTACCTATCCCAGAGACACTTGTACAACAATGCTCATTGCAGCCATATTCACAATAGCTAAATCACAGAAATGATCTAGGTATCTGTCAACAAAGGAATGGATAAGGAAAACATAGTTTGTGTGTTTGAGAGTGTGTGTGTGTGTGTGTGTGTGTGTGTATGTGTGTGTGTGTGTGTGTGTGTGTGTGTACACAGTTGTCTTAGTTACTTTTCAATTGCTATGATAAAACACCTTGACCAAATCAGCTTATATAAGACAGGGTATGCTAGCTTACAATTTCAGAGGGTGTGTCCACGCCCATCATGGTGGGCAGCACAGTGTCAGGTAGGCAGGCAGTAGCTGAGAGCCTACATCCTGATCCACAGACACGAGGCAGAGAGAGACAACTGGTAATGCAATGGTCTTTTAAAACATCAAAGCCAACCCCCGGTGACATGCCTCCTCCAACAAGGCCACACCTCCCGATTCTCCCCAAACAGTTCCATCAACTAGGACCCAAGCATTCAAATATATGAGTCTATGGAAGCCATTCTTCTTCAAAACACCACAACAGAGATTCTTTCAACCATAAAGAGTGAGGTGATTGCCTTTAATCCTAATACTTGGGAGGCAGAGGCAGGCGGATTTCTGAGTTCGAGGCCAGCCTGGTCTACAGAGTGAGTTCCAAGACAGCCAGGGCTACACAGAGAAACCCTGTCTCGAAAAAAACAAACAAACAAACAAAAAGAGTGAGGTGATGTCATTTGAAGGAAAAGAAATGTAACTGAGGAGCATGATATTAAGCAAATAAAATCAATCTCGGAAAGACAAATATGTGGTTTTTTTTTTTTTCATTTGTGTAGAGTAGACTCTGTACATACACAAAACTACATAAGAACATACAGTATCAGAGTAGATACAGAACAGCTTGGGGAGGAAAGCAGGGGAGGGAGTGACATGGGGGTGGAAGGTGTGGGGGGTATGCACAACGTACCTTATATACTCATGACCTTACAGGACATAGCATAATAAGAGAAAAAAGAAAGCTTATGATGAAAGAATCCCTCTCTTATCTCTTGGGAAAGAAGTACAGATAAGTTATCCTGCTTACAGCTTGAAAATACTCTGTGTCAGGAAGCCACAAATCCAGCCACTGGGCATACTAAGCAGGAAACAAGGAGTTATTCCCATCAGGACCTTCTATGTGTTCAACTTGTAGAAACACACAGACCATGAGAAAAGGAGCGAGAGCTAGACACAGGATGCTCAAGTATGGCTTTAGGAACCGCACAGAACCAGCTGTGACACCAACTCCGAAACCTGGACCATTTACTGAAATTCACAGCAAGTTAGGGAGCTTGCGGCCAAGCCGGATAACATAAGTTCAATCCCTTAAATGCACGTGGCGAAAGGAGAGAACTGACCCCTGCAAGTTGCCCTCTGACCTCCTTCACCTGCCCTGACAGGCTTCCCTACCCACAAGTAACTCAATACCTGTAAAATGGAAGCGCGAGGTTTTAAAAACCCCAAATTGCACAGTTAATGCGTAAGTATAATTCTGACAATTACACTCCAGAATTTATCACCAAAGGTTAGGTTAATCTCGATAAATTCTGAGGATGTTCTAAAGGAATCATGTCACTATAAATATTAATAATTTAGCTCCTTCTTTATTACTAGGGCCGGCCTTGTCAACAAGTTTCGTTTGCTCATTTTCCTGGCTAGGGGTCCCAGCCGTTCCCGCATATCCACTCCCTCCAGGCACTGGGCCGATGTCTCTTTTGCTCTGTCTCCTTAGCTCTTCCTAGCAGCCCCGTGAGTAAGCGGTGATGGTGGCCAGTTTTCATGATAGTTAACTTGGCCTTAAAGAGGTTAAATGACCCGAAGTAGCCACACTGTGACTTGAATCCTTGTCTGGCTTTACAGCCCAAGTTTAAAGGTATGTGCGTCCTACTGCAGTTGAGAAGGATCTTAGTTTAGCAGAGCGCCTGGTGCCACCTCTGTTGGTTTTCCCACACAGTTCGGTGACCTGCAGCCGGGGCGAACCGCCTGGGCCGTGGGCTTCGGCGGAGAAGCCGGGAGATGTGGGCCGCCGCAATAAGACTAGACCAGACAGCTCCATGTGGCTTTATTTAAGATGGGGGTACAGGTGAGCGGGTAGGGAAGAGGCAGGGAGTGAAGAGAAAAAGAGAGTGAGGGGGAGAAACGCTACCCTTTTATATGGGTGGTAATTTATATTACAGGTAAAAGAGGTAGGCCCATTGAATTCTGGGTACATGGTGGCCGTTGCCTTGGTAACAGGTCTATGCTTGCGGGGCTGTGCTAATTGTCGCCTATATGGCAAAGAAAACCAGTGAGGACGGAGCATCACTTTCCACATCCATCCATGTCCGTCAGCGCCATCCGTGTCCTCACCGCCGTCAGCAGCCCTCTGAGGACCTGGTAGATCCCTTCAGAGCGTGCAGCAGGGCTCCTCGCTGTCAGTCATACAGTTACTGAGTCCAAGGCTGTCTGGCCCTGTAGGGCTGTGGGTGGTTTCTGTGACTCGGAGGGAAAGCTCTGAGCTGCACTTCAGGCACAGACCAACCTGCATCTCCCCTCAACCAAGTCTTTCCCACACACTGGGACCTGCATGTGGACAAGGGGAGTCCATCCATCAGCGCCCCCGCCCCCCATGCCTAAGAACCCTCTCTCCCCGACAAAGGGTTTAAGAGACCCTTGGTTGGTGTGTTTTATCTCCCTTGCCACCTTTTAAAACACAATTGACAAAACAAACAAACAAAAGCAAAACAAAAACGAGCAAGCAAACAGAAAACCCTTACTTTGCAGTCTATGTCCCAAGTACCAAAACCATCTAGACAGAAGCAGGCGCGGTGTGTGCAGCGGCAATGCTAGCACGCAAGAGGAGGCAGGATCTGCTGTGAGCGCAAAAGCGAAAAGCCCTTCCCCTTCATTCACGAAGACTGAGGTCGGATCTCAGAGCTAAAACTGGCCCTGGGATTGAACCTCAGCATGGTTAAAAAAGAAAGGAAAAGGAAAAGGAAAGGAAAGGAGAGGAGAGGAGAGGAGAGGGGAGGGGAGGGGAGGGGAGGGGAGGGGAGGGGAAGGGAAGGGAAGGGAAGGGAAGGGAGGGGAGGGGAGGGGAGGGGAGGGGAGGGGAGGGGAGGGAAGGGAAGGGAAGGGAGGGGAAGGGAAGGGAAGAAAAGAAAAAAAACTAAAGTTTTAGGTTTATGCATCTTAGAAATTGCTCTTTATTATTAGACTCCAATAAAGAACAGACTGTAGCTGGCATAGTAAGATGCACCTGCAATCCCAGCACCAAGGAGGCTAAGGCAGGGGCTATTGTGTTCAAGACTAGCCCGGGCTGAATAGCAAGTTCTAGAATGACAGGTTATACAGTAAAATCTATTTTAATTTGTCTTTTGTTTTGTTTTGTTTTTCAGAACAGGGTTTCTCTGTGCCACACTCTGACCATCTCGGAACTCCCTTTGTAAACCAGGCTGACCTCAAACTCACAGAGATCTGCTTGCCTCTGCCTCTTGAGTGCTGGAGTTAAAGGCCTGGACCACCATGCCTGGCTGATACCTTGTCTTGAAATATAAACTAAATTAAACATTTTGAGCTCGTCATTTTTCTTCAGCGATTATATCTTCAGTCCCCAAATCTACACATTTAATTATACACATGGACACAGATGTGTCTATTACCAAAACATACTAACATGTGGTAGCACAATCATAACAGTAAGCACAAAACACTACACTTATGAAACAAAACACAAGCATGTTTATAGACAAGACCATGAAACAGCCACGGAGCAGGCGTCGCTGCCAAGGACAAAAGGAAATTGCATTTGGTTCCCTTTTGTTAAAGTAGATTTGTTCGTATTGTCTTAAAGCAGATGATGGTTGGTGGTAAATTATTTAATTGGATTCATTTAAAAACATTAATAACATATTTAATCATAGAATTTTACAATATACCAGAATTGTGGGTTTTGTTTTTTGTCTTTTAAATGCAGTTACAGACAACACTTTAGTGGTTGTATGAGTTACTGTTCTGTGGCTGTGATAAAGTACCATGACCAAAGGCGAGTCAAGGAAGAATTTGGCTCAGAGTGACAGAGGACTGTTGTCCATAGGGACAGAGAAGGCATGAGCATAGACGCAGGAAGCAAAAAAACAAAAACAAAATATCCAAACCAAAAACAAATAACCCCCAAAACAATAAACAAAACAAAAGCCCACATCTCAGCCACACACAGGAAGCTGAAAGAACAGCTGAAAGTAGTGTAATACTACAGAGCCCACCCTTGGTGACTGATTTCCTCCAGCAAGGCTCTACTTCCTAAAACTTCCATAACTTCTCTCAAACAGCGCCACCTACAGGTACCAAGTGTTCCAGTGCCTGAGCCTGGGAGGGACATGCCTCACCTAAACCACTGCAAAGGTCAACGGAAAACTACCGGTACAAACTTTTTTCAAAATTATTTTAGAGAGCATCTAAGCAGAATTGTCTCTTTAGTCTTTTTTTTTTTTTTTTTAAACTGGCTATCTGTAAAAAGACACCAACACTCCCTTTATCATGCCAAGTGTTGGACTGTTGACCTCATCTGTGTGTGTGGTTAGCAGTGTGAGTGTGCAAGACAAGAGTGGTAAACTTAGACCACCTCAAAAATGCCTCAGCAAATGGCATTTAAAAAAAAATAAAAGCACTCAGGCAGAGGAGCCCTGGGCGTGGCTATACTACTCTCTTCCCAGGTGTTAGCTTTGGATGCTAATCCCTTCAAGGCCAAGAAGGCAAGCACCTTGGTTTGCATACTCTCCTACCACTGTCAGGGGCCAGATGCACCACACAGAGCAACCTGTAAGTGGCCATGGCCCACAGGTGTATGGCCCTAGATTGCCTTGGACTATTTTCAGGGATCAGTGAAGGAGCCAATACCCTCTGAAGGCAGAGCGAGCATTCCCTGTATTATCCTCTCCACCAGGCTTATGTTCTTTTGTTCTCTACAAGCACAGGGCCTTAACTCCTGGAATATTGAATCTCATTTCTTCTCTCCTCCCCCAGCTACTGAAAATCTGCTGCTATCCTCATCCCCTGGCCCCACCCCCTGTTCGTCTCCTGGTCATGGTGAATTTGCCTCTGCAAAAGCCTCGTATCAATTTCAATTTCTTTAATAAAAGATAATATTGACCTTGGCACCGTGGCTTGTCAGAAAGGCCCCCGGTGAACTTGCTGCCCCTATTACACAGCTCTCTCGCCCAGCTTTCTCGGCTCCAGTGCAGCGAGGTCTGAGAATGTCTCCCTTGCCTTCTCTGGACAGTATCTAGCTATTATTCAGGTTGACCTCACTCTTTGTCAGGTTCCTCAGTACATTCTGATAGGTGCTTGGAGACACCCGTTTTGTTCGACATAGTTTGCCCTTCCTTTCCTCTCTACTGCTGGAATGGGGCAGCCAGAGGCCTGGCCAGCTTAGGTTTTTCATGGACCCCAGCTTTCCCCCAGCACTGGCACCCGAGTTAGGTGTTGTTTCTTTAGTTCTCTCTCTCTCTCCTTCCTGTCTCCCTTAGAAGAAGGGCCTTGAACTGTCAGGGCGCAGTCTTCCAGGAGGCTGCACAGCTCATTAATGGGGGCACAAGTCGGGACTTGAACCTTGGCTATGCCCGATAGCAGATGAATGAACTAGGGGCCAATTCGTTACTTTTACCCTCAGTTTCCGTCTTTGGTAAACAAGAAGACCTCTGCTTTGTGTGTTTGCCCTAAGAATGAATAAAAATCATCCTTATAAAGTGCTTTCTATAGTATCTAACACGAAGCAAGTGCATAAAACCCAAACAGCCATCATTCTGAGAACAACTCCATTGGAACCATCAAGACTTAAAAGGGTTCTACCTGGGGATTCATCCTATAAACAGTAACAAACCCTGACACTACGAAAGATGACAAGAAGTGTATACCAAAAGGAACATACAATGGTTGTCTCTGGAGGGGCCCTGCCAGAGCCTTACAAACACAGAGGCAGATGCTAGCAACCAACTATTGGACTGGGCATGGGGTCCCCAATGGAGGAGCTGGAGGATGGTCCAGAGGAGCTGAAGGGGTTTACAGCCCCATGGGAAGAACAATGATTTCGGCCACCCAGACGCCTCAAGACTCCCAGGGACTGAACCATCAACCAAGGGGCACACATGGTCCCAGCCAAAAATGTGACAGAGGAAGGCCTTGTTGGGCATCAGTAGGAGGAATGGTCCTTGGTCAGGTAAAGGCTCAACAGAGGCCCCAACAAAGGGAAACTGAGGGGGGGAAGGTGGGAGTGTGTTGGGTGGAGGGGTATAAACATGGAGGCAGGGGGAGGGAGGAGGGGTTGGGGGGCTTTGGGGAGGGGGAAATTGGGAAAGGTTTTACCATGGCAATGTAAATGAAGATGATATTCAATTTTTTAAAAAAAGGAAAAAAAGACTTACAGGGTTCTATGCCATCGAGTGGCAAGTACTCATGCAACTCCTGCTTCACTGAGTTTATATCTTTCAAGCATTATTTTTTTTTGTTATATTAAAATGCCCTCTGGAAGCCCGTCAGGCATAAGCAGGCCTGCAAGCTCAGAACTTTAAGTAGCATTCGCTTTCTTCTGACTAGGCTAAACAAAATCATTTGTTTTATCCCTGAAATCTGAGTCTCTGTTTCAAAGGCTGCGTTTTGTCAACTGCCCCCGAGATTTCTTTTCATCAGATTATTCCCAGAGTCCCCAGCCTTTAGAAATCACGGCAGGCTCTGGACATTGGGCTCGGACTCAGTTTTCAAAAAGCATTTGAGAACGCTCAGCTTCGGGATGGAGAGTTCTCAGCTTTCAGCTTCAGTTTCTTTAGGCCTGAGGACTGCTTGGATCTGGGCCTAAGAACATAGTCACACGATGTCAGAGTATTAGTCTTAAATAGGCGATGGCCCTCTTCCTGCCTCTCGACCTCACTCACACACACACACACACACACACACACACACACACACAAAAGAAGGAAAGTTAATCTAATCTCCTCATGGCTCCCCGTGCTTCCTTGCAGGAGGAATGTTTTATGACTTCAAATTACATATTAGATGCATTCCTATGGGAATCACATTGAAGATTTCTTTTCCAAAGTCAGTCTAATATCTGAATCATTTGGATTGGGCTATAATCGTACTTTCTATCTCACTTAAAAAGTTGTTTCTACATTGGTGCAAAAGCGGCTTCCACGGTCAGGGCGAGCGAGGGCACCTGTGTTCCCTTTCCGCTATGTTTGGCATGAGGAGCTGCCATCGGGGTGCTGGGTGGATGGGGAACCACATCCTCAAACCCTTTGTATACTAGAGACTCAGGTTGGTTTTGAAGAGAAGCACTAAAGTCACCCAATGCTGCCCAGGCTTTGAAACTGCTACCCTTAAGAATGAGCTGCAGGTTTGGAGGTGTGCTTTAATGCTGTAGCACTTCTATGCTCATCATTTAAGGGGCCAATGGGTTTGATTCCCAGGGCTCCCTACCCCAAGTCCACTTTAAAAAAATCATTAAAGTTTCATGTTTCCTTGGATGAACAGAGAACAAGAAAAAAAAATGTTTTGCAAGTTATACACAGCAGATACCAGAGAGACGGACTGCTTCTCTGTGTCAAAATACCTTCCTCGAATTGACGTGTGTGTGTGTGTGTGTGTGTGTGTGTGTGTGCACTCGAGCAGCAGTTATCTGGGCCGAAGGCAAAACTTTCCAGTCAATGGACAGCACTTACTGTGTGTGCTTTGAGTTGACAGCTCCCTCCTTCTGCGACAAACCCATTTTACATCCTGCCTTTATTAACATATACTATTCTGTTCTCTGTGTGTTTGTGTGCTTACATGAGTGTGTATGGGTATGTGCGCATGTGCGGGGGCGGGGGGGGGGCAGAGGTCAAAGTCCGGGTGTCTCTCTAAATCATCCTGTGACTTACCACGGCTTGAACCGCAGGTTCTCCTACAGACTGGGAAGCTCACACACAGGTTTGCCTCTGCTCCAGCCGTGCTGGGGTTGGAGAAGGGATCAGAACCCAGATCCCAGGCCTCTGTGGCAAACACTTGAACGGTCCAACCTTCGTCACGGTTCCTTGGCTTGCTTTTCTGTCACATCCATTGTGGGGAGCTGGGGACCAGGGGAGCCCCTCACAGTACAGTATCGTACCAGTTGTTCTCTGGAGAAATCGAAAGAGATTTTCTCCCTTAGCTTTGCAGAGCGCACAAGGAAGCCTTGTCCCTCCACCACCGCCCAAGCCTCATTGAAGAGCGAACAGGTACAGAGACAGGAAATCTTGATGTTCTTTCAAAGTCTTCAAACAAGAGTCCTTCCTTTACCAAAGGTGAATATTCAGCGACTCTAAGCATATTGGAAGAGATTAAAAAACATAAATCCATTTTCAAAAATGAAAAAGGAGTGACTTTTTAACAGCTTTCTCTTCTTCCAGAACAGAAAATTGAGGAGTGACTTCACACATTTTTTTTTGTCCTTGGAATTCAAAAGACATAATTACTTTCCAGCTATGCAAACGTGGCTCATTTTGACCTATCCAAAAATAATAATTCAGCCCTTGAAAAGCTTTTGAAAAAAACTTGAAGAAAGCTGCATTTGTCCGATTCTCATGACTAAGTGTCCTCAGCTAAAACAAAGTGAGAACATTATGCAATTATTTAGAGGAAACTCAGGACCTTGGGGACAGTCAATCATACTGCTCAGGCAAAGCTGGACTTGGGGACCTGACATTTGCAGATAATTGTGCAACCCTCAGCTGCTCGAGCCAGTTCTAAAGGAGCCCCCACCTCCCGTCCCCCTCCCCACCGACTGCTTCATTCTGGGCCTTCTGATTAATAAGAAGAATAAATCAACCTGACTTTGGCTTGGCGCTTATGAGATACAATCAGGAAAATGAGTATGAACGCTGAGCCGCAAAACTGGAGGTTCCCTCTGCAGGATTCTTTCTCATTCAAAAAACAAAGCAGAACCAGATCATTCAGCAAACATGAGCTCGGGCACTAAAGCGCAGGCCCAGATGTTACTGCATATAAATATTTATAAGGCCGCAAGGGTTCTGGCAAAGCTTAATTTTGCTTCAGTTCGGCAAATGTTTCAAATTCGGCTCTTTCGCCCTACGAAGCCTCCGGAAGATAAGGTCTAGTAGAAGACAGCTATTTGGGGGAGAGGTCGGGCGGGCGTCCTTCCCTTATGGCTTATGACCTGCTTTCCATGGTTGGTGCCCTTGTCGTCAAGAATCTTGTCTCAAGGCCTTTTCCCAAGAAGCCAGGAGTAAGTGTGCTGGGCGAAACTGGATTCCGGGGTCACCGTGGAAGCACACAGGATGTGCACCCCGAGGTGGGAGGAGGCGTGGCTAGAAGCCAGCCTCCTTTTGATCCTTCTCCATTTCGGTTGTAAGACAGTTCCAAAGGATAAAGCCCCAGCCACGGCCTGGGTGTGCGCTCAGGATAAAGCCCCGGCCAAGGCCTGGGTGTGCGCTCAGGGACACGAACAGAATTGTTTGTCGCTTGTTCGCTTGCCCGCTCGTCCCTTGGTACCGGCGCGTGAACCCAGAGTGCCGCAACCTCAGCATCCTTGATACTTTAAATTTTTCAGTGTAGCTAACCAGCGTGCACTTCCGAAAAACACGGAAAATGTGATGCACATTTCAGAGGTTGGGGCGGCTCTTTGTGTGTGTGTAGCATACGTGTACAAAAGCGTGCGGAGGTCAGAGGACAATTTGTGTGAACCAGGCCTCTCCTTGCACCATGTGGGTCCTCCTCCTCCTCCTCTTCCTCCTCCTCCTCCTCCTCCTCCTCATCATCATCATCATCATCACTGAGCTTTTTGTTTTATTTTGTTTTGTTTGATTGTTTTTTGTTTTGTTTTTCAAGACAGAGTTTCTCTGTGTAGCCCTGGCAGTCCTGGAACTCACTCTTTAGAGCAGGCTGGTCTTGAACTCATAGAGATCTGCCTGCCTCTGCCTCCTTCCTGAGTGCTGGGACTAAAGGCGTGCGTCACTACCGCCTGGCCATCACTGCTTTCTACAGTGGTGCTAGGGGTTGAGCCTTTGGCCCCTGAGCGTGTTCAACACACTTCCCCATCAAACCGCACCTCTCAGTGACGCCACATCTTTGTTTCTTTTCGAAGTTCACCGTCTTGGCCTCGCTCCTCATCTGCCTTATCAAGGAAGCTATCTCATTGCTAGCCCTCATCACCTCTCTCACGCGTCATCCTAACTGTTGTTAGGGGTTTAAGGACTCAGAAGAGACAGCCATTAGAGCACCTCAGAGGAGAATCCATGAAAGGGAACACAACCAACTTGGCAGACAGCGGAAAAATCCACAGCATAAGGCGGCCATCTTGAAATGATTTTAAGCAATGTGTTTGATATGAGAAATCATGATCCTATAAGCCTTACCCACTTCTGAGACATGCACACTGCCATTTAGGATAGCTTATGACATATTAAATGATCACATACATACCTGGAGACATATATGGGGTCTGCGTGTGAAGTAGCTCTCTGATCCACAGGACATGTCTTCCCATTGCTATGAGCTCAGGGACAGAAGGTCCGTGGTCTTCCACAGCTCCTGGCCTGTGGAGGATCTCCATGGAGAAGACTTGTGACAACTTCATTGTCACTACTCAGCCCTCTGGTTGCTGAAGCTGACAATCCCAGTTGACCCTGAAGGTGCAGCTCTTCTCTGTGGAGGCTCTTACCTGATGGAGCATCTGGCAAGCTCTCTGAGGTGCCTACCTGATTTCCATGCCTAATGTATATGTGAAGGTTATACCAAGGCCACTGGACTTCAAGATGCAATCACAAAATCCACCCTATGCAGACTCACTAATAAGACCTCCCACAAGGTCAGGCACTTAATCAAGGTGCTCCTCACCCCACCCCCTTGCCAGCTGCCATTTGTTCCTTACGTTCCCTAACAGATGTTGCTATTCCTGTGGACAAGCCACTGACACCATTTTCAAAGTTTTGCAGCTTATTAGGAAGCCCAGCAGGGGGCGTCTGTGCACTGTCCCAGTCCCTAGGGAATGGCCTAGAAAAGGTCTTGCTCCAACCCCAACGAGGCAGCTAACTCACCCTGTGCAATCAATCTTCTTGATTATGCATTGCTTGCTAAGCTTTGAGATTCATAACTGGAGACTCCTCCCTTTCCAACATCTCTCCTTAGTGAAGAGTAGAACCATGGACTCCACACTCCTAGGCTGGGCCTAGGGGCTCTCTCTGTTGGAAACCTCTAGCGCCAGGAGGCTTTGAATTTGTAAACATGTAAGCACCATATGAAAAATAACTCCAGCCAGAAATTGCCAATCCTACCACCACTCAGTGATATGGAGTATGCTTGGCATAGCCGTGGCCCAGCCAGCTGGCCTTCAATCATGGCCACGGGCCACCGTTGATAAGCCAGGATCATCTTAGATGGGAGCCTCTCAAGTCCTCAAGCACTGCTGTGTCTCTTACGTGCCAGGTCTTGAAATGGAGACACACTTCCTATGAAGAAAGAACTAAGTAGGCAGGACCCTGTGGAGCAGGACATCTGGGCATAGCTGAGGAGGCTTCCAAACTAAGGCCAGGCATCAGGCACGGCCTTGAAAGATGAGCATCTGAGTGGAGGTAGGTCAGAACCGTGAGCTACAGCCTGAATGTCTGAGATCCTCAATACCAAAGGACAATCCCACCCAACTCCTGAGAACAAATAGGGCTTTCGGAGAAGCTCCGGCTTGGTTTATTGAGTGCCTACTATGCACAAGACAGAGGAATGCATCTAAAATCGTCCCGGCTGTAGCAGCATTCACCTGGTACACTGGACATGAAAGCCTTGACTCCAACAATAGAGTGAGATCTGTCTAGTCTTGGCCATTACAGACTAAGCACACTTCAAGCACCTGTCCAAATTGGGTTTTTACAAAAGGCTAAGGGCCTGGTTTGATAACCCAGTACACAGTTTGAATGCCAAGGACACGGATATCATTTCTGCCTGTAGTGTTTTCAAGTTATTTTTGCTCCCAAGAAAGGAGTGCCAACCAAGCTTGAAGAAGAGAAATACTTGGTCCTCTCCAGACCTTTGCTGTCCTGGAAGATTGTCTCAGCTAGAGCTGATGCTTCAGACAAGTTCCTCGCCACTGTGCATACAGTAGGTGTCATCCACAAACTCAGTGAGAAAAGAAACAGGAACTTAATTTTAAAAGAAAACTATAAAAGTCTGTGTCTCTACACATGCCCACAAAGTCCAAAATAGTCCCCTAGAGTTGGAGTTATCAGCAGTTTTGAGCTGCCCAATACAGGTCCCAGGATCCCCTTTTCCAGTCTCCCCTTCAGAAACCCCCTAACCCATTCCCCTCCCCCTGCCCCTATGAGGGTGCTCCCCACCCACCCACCCACTGTCTTCCCACCCTAGCATTCCCCTACATTGGGGCATGGAACACCTTTAGACCCAAGGGCCTCTCCTCTCACTGATGTCCAACAAGGCCATCCTCTGCCACATATGCAACAAGCGCCATGGGTCCCTCCATGTGTACTCTTTGATTAGTGGTCCAGTCCCCAGGGACTCCGGAGGGTCTGGCCTGTTGACGCTGTTGCTCCCTCCATGGGGATGCAAACCCCCTCAGCTCCTTCAGTGCCTTCTCCAACTCCTCCACTGGGGATCTCCAAGCTCAGTCCAATGGTTGGCTTAGAGCATCCACCTCTGCATTTGTCAGGCTGAGGCAGAGCCTCTCAGGAGACAGCCATATCAGGCTTCCATCAGCAAGCGCTTCCCTGCATCCACAATAGTGTTCGGGTTTGGTGACTGTATATGGGATTGGTCTCCAGGTGGGGCTGTCTCTGGATGACCTTTCCTTTAGCCTCTGCTCCACACTTTGTCTCCATATTTCCTCCTGTGAGTAATTTGTTCACCCTTCTAAGAAGCACTGAAGCATCTACATTCTGGTCTTCCTTCTTCTTAAGCTTCATACGGTCTGTGAATTGAATCTTGGGTATTCCGAACTTTTGGGCTAATATCCACTTATCAGTGAGTACTCAGGATAATATTTTCAAGTTCCATCCATTTGTCTGTGAATTTCATGAAGTCAGTTTTTTAATAGCTGAGTAGTACTTCATTGTGTAAATGGACCACATTTTCTGTATCTATTCCTGAGGGACATCTGGGTTGTTTCCACCTTCTGGCTATAATAGACAAGGCTGCTATGAACATAGTGGAGCATGTGTCCTTATTACATGTTGGAGCATTTTCTGGGTATATGCCCAGGAGTGGTATAGCTGGGTCCTCAAGTAGTACTATGTCCAATTTTCTGAGGAACCTCCAGATTATTTTCCAGAGTGGTTGTACCAGCTTGCCATCCCACCAGCAGTGGAGGAGTGTTCCTCTTTCTCCACATCCTCTCCAGCATCTGCTGTCACCTGAGTTGATCTTAACCATTCTGACTGGTGTGAGGTAAAATCTCAGGGCTGTTTTGATTTGCATTTCCCTAATGACTAAGGATGTTGAACATTTCTTTAGCTGTTTCTCAGTCATTCAAGTTTCCTCAGTTGAGAATTCTTTCTTTAGCTCTGTTCCCCATTTTTTAATAGAGATATTTGCCTGAACCATATCTTTAACCATGATTTTTTTCTAAATTCAACTTTTAAACTATATTGATTACCTGACTTCCAAAAACATGTTTTCTGTGATCATCAGAAACATACTTATTGCCGGGCGGTGGTGGCGCATGCCTTTAATCCCAGCACTTGGGAGGCAGAGGCAGGCAGATTTCTGAGTTCGAGGCCAGCCTGGTCTACAGAGAGAGTTCCAGGACAGCCAAGGTACACAGAGAAACCCTATCTGGGGGGGGGGAAAGAAAAGAAAAAAAGAAATATACTTATTTTTCTGTCTCATTTTCCTAGGATGGTGTTAAACTTGACTGTTGTGTTTACAGGGAAGTTGAAGGGACTGCCACCCTGGAGTCCTGTGTGAGTCAAGGTCACAAAGCTCCTCAGATGAGAGACTGCCCAGAGGATGAAGTGAGTTCTTGGGCTCAGCGCCATTTGTAATCCCCCTCTAGAGTCTTCACTTTGTAAGACACTGCCTCACAGAACTGTAAGGTAGTCACCCTGGATCTTCCTTTGGCCCCCCTGAGGAGTATTTTATCCACTTAGATCCAGAAGGATTGTCCTGGTTAGCTTTAACTGTCAACTTGATAAAGCCTAGAGTCCCCTGTGAGGAGCGTCTTGGTCATTAATGAGCTTAGGGGGGTCCAGCCCTCTGTGGGAGGCATCATTTCCTTAGCAGGGAGTTTTGCACAGCAGGAGAAAGCCAGCTAAGTATTAACAGATCTGTGAGCCCACATGCAAAGTCCTCTGTGGTGTCTTCTGTTTGCACGTCCATGGCCTTGGCCAGAGTGAGTTCTTTGGCCAGAGGAACTCACTTACACTACATAGAATAACAAACAGGCCTGCCTTCAGGGCCCTGCTGGAGCTCCCATCCTGACTTCCCTCCACAATGAACTGTGATCTGTAAGCTTAACTGAGTCCTTGCTTCCCCCAGATTGCTTCTACTCCTGGTATCTGTTACTGCAAGAGAGATGAAACCAGGACAGAGAAACCCTTTGCTAGTCCTCCTAGCAGGGGAGCACCCTTGGTAGGAGGAATGTTTCACTTCATGCACAGACTCCTTCCTGGATGGAGGCTGATAAAATTCACAAGAAATCTAACAAGACACAAGAGGCCCCCCTCTCAGGCTGTATAAGCAGCAAACAGTTTCAGGGTGAGAGTGAACTCTTCAGTGAGATACGACGCCCAAAGGCCATGCAGGGAGCTGCAGTTATGCATCCTTGTGAGCTATCAGCAATGGTGACATCAACCTATTTGGTGACACACCTACCAGGGAAGTTTCTAATGCTCCTGTAACTAACCTCTGACCTGGTTCTGTGAGTCACCCCAGTAAACTGGTTGGTTTTTCAAATTGGAGTTGATGAGGCCATCCTGTGATCTGCCATCCGGGGCTCTATGTGGGTTGTCAAATGCTTTCCCAGGGAAAAACCCAAGAGGGATGGAGAAACAACAGAGACTAGCTTTCGGTTACGGTGAAGCCAGGAAGGTGATATACGAGATGCAGTAGCAGCTCAGCCTGCAGCAGGCTCTACATGGGGGTGACAGAGCCATTAGGTGGCCCATGTAGAGTACAGGACCCAACAGGTCTTTGGGGTGCCCTGCAAATTGTCCCATTTTCTGTTAAAAATCAAAAGAAGTCATGAACACAGCAATGAACTTAGCCTGGATATTTGTCTGATGTCATTAGGTTATTAAAAAAAATATGATCAGCTGATTTTTATGAAGGGAGCAACTCATGCAAACAAAATACCCAAGGCTGATGAAAGTCAAGCGGCTAAGGATTGGGCAGTTGTTATATTTGGGATTTTACGCAGCACAAAATACATTCCGGCTCTGAAGTCCACGCACTGAAACCCAGACACAGGAATCTGGCATCTCAATGTCTAGGCTTCGGAGGGAAATGATAAATGTCGTTTATCTTCAGAAGAGAAAGGAAAGAGGAAGACCCACATGCCAGCCTCCCCTCCAAAGACCTGGTGGCCCCACCCCCACCTTTGAGCTCCCCTGTTGAGGATTGCTCCCGGGTGGATGGTGGGAAGGAAGGGGCACTTGCTCAGGAGTCCTGGAGGAATGTATCTCATCCAACACTACCCTCTCTAGCTCTGTCTCACCCAGCCACCACGCCCACACGGCACTCAGCTTTCTCTCACGTGTTCCCACAGTGATGTTCTGCCTCCACGCAGGCACAAGCACAGTGGAACCAGCCAACCACGCACTAAGCCCATGAGCCAAAACCCCCCAAGCTTCTCCTTCATCGAAGCTGTCTCAGCAGGCATTTGACCTCAGCAATGGAAAATGGACTAACTCAAGCGCCAAATAGCAATCCTTTGGGTTTCATAGAGAAAGCCTGTTGTGTTCTTTCTCTCCCTCTCCGTTTCTCTGTATCATGTAGACACACACAGAGCCAAGAGCAATCAGGTCCTGGATACAAGGACCTCTGAGCGACACTGAAGACTTCAGAAAAAACAGTTCCGCCATGGTCCTCTCCAGGAGGGACCAGTAGCACGTGCCACAAGCCCCAGAGCTGCAGGAACAGAGGGTCAGGCCAGTCTGCAGAGCCCAGATGGTACCTGCTCTCAAAGCACTTGGAAAACAGTCTTAGATTTAAGTGCCTTTCAAAACCACCACAAGGACTCATTAGAAAGAGATCAGGGCAGTTCAGACAACACAGGTAAAAGGGCCAAGTCCTTCCTAATAAGGACCAGCTCCTGCCTGGTACCTAAAGTTCAAAGAGGCATTTCTCACCCCACGCCACCCCACCATGAACCTCCCCCGTGCTCCATCCTGGACTTGGCCCTGAGCTCATCAAGGTCACACTAGACTGCCAAGTTTTGCAGATGTTTGCAGTGACCACTGTGCTTTGCTGCAGTAACCCAGAGGGGCTTCCCGAGGAAATCCATCCTTTCTCCAAGTTCCAACTTAAGAAAAAGTGTCCGCAAAGATCAGCAAAGATCAGAAGATGAGCGAAGGGAAGGCTTCCTCCCTCTGAAGAAAGGGTGAGTGTGTGATCAACCATTCGGTCAACACACACCTCAGCGCTCTCCTTGTTGAGTAAGGGTTCAGGAAAGAGAGGTTGTGTTAGACCCCAAGGGAGATGGAAGGGCCACGGGGCTCATGTGTGGACTCAGAGTGTTTACATTTTTCAGCAGATTGTGAGACCCCCCCCCAAGGACTCAGGAATGTTCTTGCTGACCTTCAAGCTGAGATGAAGGCATAGAGGGGTCAACCCACCTATGAGCTCTTAGAGAAATGCCTGCCCGTCCCACACTTAAACACAGTCTTTCCCCAATGCAAGAAAAGTTTGACTATTGGAAATACACAATGACCCCAAAACTGCAACAACAACAACAACAACAACAACAACAACAGGAGTCACAATCCCTATTGCCAACCTGCCTTAGTCTATATAATTTCATTAATGTTCACAAAACCCACAAGGGTACAAAGAATAAGTATTTATTTTTTCTTTTTTTTTTTTTAAGTTAAAGGATTAAAGTTTTTTTTTTTTTTTTTTTTTTTTTTCCTGTTGTTCAGCCAATGTAGTGTTAGATCTGGGATTCAAAGGAAAGGCTCTATTTCTTCCCAGGGTTACGAGGTATTGCATGTTTTATGTGTCTAATCGTCACCTGGATCCTGCAAGAGTGTTTTATTGTCTTCATTTAAAGGTAGAAAAAAAAAAATTAAGACCCAAGGAGAGACTGAACAATAGATTAGAAGCCACAATGCTAGGCTTCACCTGGTGTGAGCACTTGGGGACTTGGGTGTAAGCAGGATTCTCAGAAAGGGACACCTGAAGGTCTTAGCCAAAACAATTCATATTTTAAAGGGTGGTGGGGGTGGAGCAGAAACAGTTCAGTGAGCCACTGGTTTTGTGTGCCAACAAGCGGAAATCCATGTAGAATAGGGAGTGGTTAGTAACAATGTGGAAAGACTGCAGAAGTACATAGACTTGCTTTATTAATTAAGAGACCCTGGATGCTATGTTAGTTGTGGGGGCCAGGAAATGCATTAGAGTTATGTGTAAATAGCACCAGAAAAACCCAGAAGATGGGAGATGGAATGCACGATCTGTCTCTGTGACAAGGCCTGGAATTCAGTTACTCCTAAGTGACTTTTATAACCAGTACTATCGCCGGCCTCACACCATCTGGGTGATGTGGGAGGGGTGTGGAGAGTCATTATAATGTGAAAAACTCGGAACCTACAAAAACCTGCCTCAGCCATGCTTTCCCTATGCTCCCGCCCTAAGTTCAGGGGCCAGGCAGGCTCCCAGCTCACTGTCTGCACCAAGTCCCTGCCTGCCCCAGCTGCCGCTCTCCCAGCTGAGCTGCTGAGGCTGCTGGGGCCCCCGAAGTCCCCCTCCAGCTGGAAGCTGCCCTGGCTGACCCTCCGCTGCCCTGTCCGTGTCTGTTCTAGAGACTAGCCTCGGGGGCAATCCTGTCTCTAACACCCCCGCCTCTTCTCTTCCAGAGGTCACAGGAGACTGAGCCCCGAGTCCACCGCGTCTTAGAGAGATTTTAATGAAACAGCTTCTCTATTTATTTGTGTTGCAGCCTCTGTTGCCTGGGGCCAAGGCGCCGGTCCCCAGGAGGGGAGGCTGAGCGTTGGGGGAGGGGACGCTTGCAGACCACGTGTTCTCTTGCCAATCACCTCGCTTGAACGCTGACCCTGGCCTGCACCAATCTAATTCAGGCTCCCAGTTGTTTTAGACCCATTCGGGATCCTGCAGTTAGAGGGTGGGTGGGGGTTGGGAAGGAAAGGGAGATAATAAACAGTTCGTCCCCCTTAAGACTCTGATTCTTACCAGAAGAGAGACAAAGGGTAGCAAGTCTTATGGGATCTGATTAACACAGCGCCATTGGACACACCCTGGGTTGAGGCTTTCCCCCACTCCGGCCCCTCAGACTGCAGCAGCTGTAATAGCAGGTGTGACGGGGCTTCCTCTGGCTCCGGAGAGGCGGCTCCCACCTGGTTTGCCAGTTTGCTCACCTACTAATGTGTTTAAATCGTGCACATAATATATATATACATATATATATATATATATATATGTATATATATATGTATATATATACATATATATATATATATATTTTAGTGTATGGGTATTTGGCCTGCCTGTATGTGTGTGCACCACATGTGAGCCTGGTGCCCAGAAGAGGGCTTCTTAAATATGAATGGCTTAATTTGAATTTAAAAAGAAAGAAAACCAGATATGAGGGTACACACGGGGATCCCAGCACCGGGGGTGGGGGGTGGGGAGATGCAGACAGGAAGATGGAGAATTCCAGACCTACCTAGCGAGTCTGAGGCTAGCCTCAGTCACATAGTGAGTCACATAGTGAGACTCTGTCTAAAAATAAACAGAAAATGAACTGGCTAAATAAATAAACCAATAGAAAGATTACATCAGGGTAAAAGAGAAATGTTATTTTTTTTTAAAGGATTGCTGGGCTGGGGATGTGTCTACCAACTGGATGTTTGCCCAACGCTGCCCAGAAGTCCGTGGGTTCCTTCGCCCAGAATGAGGAAAGGAGGTTTGGGGAAGGGAGACATTTGCTGAGCTCACATATAACTTTTCGCCGTTTTCAGTGTGCGACCCGGAAGCAGATGCCCATCTGTGCACCCCGCCCCCCTCAGTCAAGCTTCCAGCCTCTTGCCGCAAAACTTCCCTGTGTCCCCTTGTCAGGACCTTCCTTTCCCACCCCTGCCCCTGGGAACCTCTAAGCTGTCTGCTGCTTGGCCTTCTTCCGCAGCTGCTGGTTTCAGCCTTGAGCTCCATCCCTGCCAGTGCCGCTGCCCGCCCCGGCTTCAGTATTGCCACATGGGACAGGATGTAGCCTTCTCAGCCTTTCACCAGGAGGTGGTTTTTAAGTTGTTCCCAGGGTTTAGCTGTCAAGAACACCGTTGGTATGAGCTTTCGTGAGGGTACACTTTTTTTTTTTTATTTCTTTGTGAGAATGGTCTGAAATGAAATGGCTGGCTCACTTGACAGGTATATGAGAAGGGTTTTGAGGAGAAACAGGAAGGTCGCTGGGTGGTTGAAACAGGAAGTTGAATATTAGGATACTGAGTTTAATTAAGGGAGAAACTTCTCAGCTCCAGGCTCCCGCATGGCTTGCAGTCTCTCACCAGCTTTTGCAGCAATGCATGCTAATAGCTCCGTTGGTCTAGACACAAGGGACAGGGCAAGACATCTCTAGATTACCGAGTAGCTCTAAGGTTGCTCACCAGGCTTGTGCTTCCTTGCTTCTCAGGAATGCTGTGGAGGATATTTTTTTAGATTTAGTTTATGTGTGTTAATGTTTTATCTGCATGCGTATAGGTGACCCGTGTATACAGCCTCCTCGGAGACCAGAAGAGGACATTTAACATCTAACTCCTCCGAAATGGAGTTACAGGAGTTTATGAGACACCATATGGATGTTGAGAACAGAGTCTAAGTCTTCTCCGAGATCTTTCCAGTCTCCTGGTGTGGGTTTTTTTTTTTTTTTTAAGTACACTAGGGTGTAGAGCACAGCCCAGCACCGTGGAAGCACCCAGCCAGCACAGCCTGTGTGTATCCTGATTCAAAATCCGACCTGGGACTTCAGGGGAAAGAATGGGGGCCACCTTCATTTGTCTTCCTAGGAAGCTTACCAAATGACACACAGAACCTCCCTTGTCAGTTGTCACTTGGTTGTTGTGTGTCTGCTGTGCCCCAGGTGAGAAGGGCCCATTTCTGCTCCCACAGAGCTCCTCGCAGGAGAGGCAGTAGGCTAAACACAAGGGAGTCAGAAGGAATGGTTCAGGAAGTGTCCTTTGACTGTCCTGCAGCTACCCACAGTGCATTACCAATGCACTGGGACTGTCCTTCAGTGTGTCTAACTTTAGCCCAGTTATTGATTCCGATTACAGGGAAGCGAGGGCCAGCCCCTCCCGACCTCCCTCGGTGGCAGAAAATCATTCTGTCCTGTATTTTCCTTTCAGTGGCAAACATTTGCCTGGTGCCATTTAAAAATCACACTGCTATCTTAGGCACTGAAGATATCCACAGGTCAACAGCAGCGAGGTGTTGCTGATGTCCCCAAATGTCACCAGAGCAAGACTGGGATAAACACAATGACAGCTGTGCTTCTCGCTGGAACGCTCAGATGAGAAGATCATGAACAGCTAGACATGATTTCTGCTAACCGATATTCGCCACTGGGAGGGCGTCAGGGGAGGCTCACGGCACACGCTGGATGCTTTATTCAATGGTGCCATCAGCCCTGGGGATGCCGCTAGCTGGGGGGGAAGGTATAAAATATGTTAAAGACCACTGGGGACAAGGGTGTAGAGTAGCCAGAGAGGGAGTCCCTCCCTGAAGCCACATGGTTCCTGCCAGAGATTTGCAGAGGAAGCTGCGTGTGACCAAGGAGAGCATTCTGGGAGACATGTAACAGGTCTTGGAAAATAGCAAATGCTCCTGAAAATTAAAAAGCCTACACCGATGTGCTGGATCCAGGGTCCACACCAGGAGCACAGGACTGACATCTTGGACTTCTTAGAAGTCTCAGTTAGCGAGAGGGTACAGGCAAAGACAGTGTGGTTGGTGGTTTCACCTTGGGTTTTCTTATGGTACAACTTCTGAATGGGGGGCACACTGCCTTGGCCTGTGGGCTAACCAAGGAAATTGCTTGGCTTGGCTTCTGCTCCTGGATTCCTTTGGGAAACAAGTTTTTCTCATTTTCGTAAGGTCACACAATGGGCTCTCACCGTCGTTTCTACATTCTTAGTCGAGCGTAGTCTTGTCTGGTACAACCATTCAACCACTTCCCTTTCACGGAGTCTGGACTTGAAGTCAACAAAAGACTTGCTTAGATTTTTAATTGAGGGTGCTAGGTGTGGTGGTCTTGTGGGGAGCTATGAGACTGGGTTGAATTTCTCAGTGTAAAACATATTTTCTGGTATATTTTCAGAAATGGTCTTTCCTCTCAGAAGGCCTGGAGGGCAGATGGGAGGAAGGGGCCCTCTGTGACATGCTCTTCCTTGGCTGAATAGGTTAGAGTCTAGCATGGCTGAGCATAACTTTGTTAGCGGGAAGGGCTTAAAAGTGGGCTAATCTCATTTAAACAAAAGCTCTTGGGCATTGTCTGGAATCTCTTCCCCCCAGAAGGCCCATCTGCCTGCATATTTGACTTGCTTAGCCTCGCAGTTCCTCATGATAAATTCTAAGGAGTGGTACATGTCTGCACATGTGTGTGTGTGTGTGTGTGTGTGTGTGTGTGTCCTGTTTTCTGGCTGAATCATGACTCATTATGATAGACAGGGTTTTAGCTCTAGAATATCACAACAGTCTATTCTTTTCTCACATTATTCTACAACTTCTAAACTCCCAACCATTACCCACTCAGAGTTTCAAAAGAAAACAATGCATCCATCCACAAAAAGATTTGTGCATGGATACTCATAGCTGATTTATTAATTATCTAAGTCTTATAATTCAAGACAAAGAAATGTGAACTAACAAAACTTCTGGGCAATGAATCTAGATAGACACTTCTCTCCACTCTCTGGCTCATCTGCAAGGTTCTGTCTGATGGCCACTGGGAACTCCCTACATTCAGGAGGTCTGATGAACGAACTCACCGAGTCCACTTTTTAAGACTGGGGAGGAAGGATTGTCATTGTGACCCTTCAGGAGAGACTGACAGAAAATTGTGTCCATGGAGAGTGGAGGGAAATGGGGTCTACAGTGAGAGTTGGGAGGAGAACAGGAACCAAGTAGCTAATAGGGAACAATAGAGATGACGAGAAATGGGTGGCCGGCGAGGATCAAATCCGTGGCGCCCTTCCAGACCAGCCTCTTAGAGTGCCACAGACTGGAGCTACTTCACTCAAATCTTCTTCACATAAACGAAAGGTCCCCACATGAGCTTGCCTACTCTGCCCCTTGTGAAATGTTTACACATAAGGATTGTTTTCACTAGCATGTGCTATGTATGTGTGTGTGTGGTGTGTATGTGTGTGTGGTGTGTATGTGTGTGTGGTGTGTATGTGTGTGTGTGTGTGTGTGTGTGTGTGTGTGTGTGTGGTGTATGTGTGTGTGGTATGTATGAGTGTCTGGTGTGTATGTGTGTGTGGTATGTATGTGTGTGTGTGGTGTGTATGTGTGTGTGGTATGTATGAGTGTCTGGTGTGTATGTGTGTGTGGTGTGTATGTGTATGTGGTGTGTGTGGTGTGTGGTGTGTGTGTGTGTGTGTGTGTGTGTGTGTGGTGTGTGTGGTATATATGTGTGCGAGAATGTGCCATAAAACTGACAAGTTCATATGTTTAATGTAAGATTTTTTTTTTCAAAATCTAAAGCTGAGGCTCTTCCTAATTAGATTGATCCAAATGGCATCAACCCTCACCCACAATTCCCCCCTGGTAGCATTTCACTCTCACACGCTCCCTTTCTCCTTTGCCTACCCTGAATACAGTGGTCAGGGATGTAGGCTTCTAGGAGGGAATTCCCTCCAGCCCCAAACCTCCAAGAAATACAATGAGTGGAAAGGGGCGCTCTCCATGGTGTGACTCTGACACACAGTGGGACGCCTTCGGCTCAGCTGTCAGCCTCTTATTGGCCGAAGGGGCCTCAGGCACATTATTTAATCTCTCTAAAGCTCACCGGAACACCTAAAATTCAGATGTAACAGCATCCATCTCGGAGGATAAGGACCAAGTGATACAGTGCCCGCAGTGTGCGTAACCTAGTGAGCAGGTCTCCCCAGTCTCTGGGGAGTCACCACGTGGAGACTGGTGTCTGCCCGTGCCCTGCACATAACTGAGAGACCCGTTTCATCTTTGTGTCTTCTGATGAGGAGTTTTGGACATTTGAGAAGGTGCGTGTCTGAGGTACTACATGATTCTAAGGTGACACTGGCAACAAGGTAGCACAGTAGGTGGTGGGGCTGGAGTGTGCGAGCCACCTGACCCTAGAACTATGTCCCCTCTGCACCCTGAGAAATCTTGGTGTGGAGCTTCTACCACGCTCGTTTGGCTCCTCTGCCGTCACGGGCTGACAGAATGGTGAGCCATGCTAACGGAGCCCCACAGTGACATCAGCCCGCTCACGTCCCGGGTAAGCCAGCCCAAGGCCATGAACTAAAGAGGGAGAGCCAGGCCACGAATCCAGTCCATGTGAAGCCATGGCATGCGGCTTAACCTGTCTACGGCTGGTCACATTTGGAAGTTAATTATCCACTGAACGGATAAAGAAAATATAGCGCATATATACAATAAAATATCACTTGGTCCCAAAGAGGGAGGAGATTCTGACTCGTACGCCATAGATGGAGTCAGAGGGTATTATATCAAGTAACACAGAAGAACCATAGGAGGAAAAATGCCATATAATTCCCTGGTGCCAGTCGCCTTCTGAATCCCGGTTATGGGGAGGAAAGGAAATATACCAGGCTCTGAAGGGAGGGCAGCGGGAGAAGTTAGTGTCCAGTGGGTGGGAATTTCAGTTTTACAAGATGAAAAGAGATTTGGGGTAAATGGAGCCCTTAGAGGGCAGAGACAGGGTATCCACGGGACAAGCTCACCCCGGAAGGGCTGAGCTCTGGGTTTATCAAGAGACCTTGTCTCAGTAAAGCAGAGAATAACCCTAGAAGATTCCCAAGGTCAACCTCAGCCTTTCACGTGCACATGTTCCTCTTTACCCAGCCAAACCAGTACACACAGAAAGGAAGGAAGGAAGGAAGGAAGGAAGGAAGGAAGGAAGGAAGGAAGGAAGGAAGGAGAATAAGCGGGTGGGTTCTGGAGTGAGTGTGAACATGCTTGCACAGCAGTATGGATACCCTGAGTTGGATATCCATAACACATGGCTGGCTAAGGTTCCTGGGTGCCAGTGTTTCTGTGCCCTCATGCCCAAGGTGACGCCACTGGGAGCTGGCCAGGCCGTGAGGTCAGAGGCCGTGTGGACAGGAGCCATTCCCGAGCTCCCTGGGAAACATTTCCCAGTGCCTTCTTTTGAGAGTGACCGTGAGAAGCAGTGGCCAGCAGCGTGCAGACGAAAGGTCACACTGGAACCCGACCATGCCAGTGTCACTCGTCAGACCGCAGCCACCAGGGCTTGTGAGGAAAGCGTTGCTGGTGCTTATAAGACACCCAGAACGATGGTCATTTGTTGTGTCAGCCTGAACAAATTGGACAGTAGTAAATGTGGCCACTTTTTTTTTTTTACCACCTTAAAACTAATTGCCTATGAGAGAGCGGCAAAGAACAGTCTTAAGCCACAAGAGACACTGCTTTGCCTCCGTGAGTCTGAGCTCAAAGCACTTTTAAGTGAAGCTTGAGGGGTTTGTGTAACCCTCACAGAGAATGGGTCAGCATTCTCCCAAACAGTCAAGCGGAATCAAGCCCACCAGAGCCCAGACATCTGTTCCCGGCCATGGACCAGGAGAATAGACACATTCTCGGGGGCTTCCAGAGGAGGACGGCAGGGGCTTCATTCCACCCACCGGAACCATCTAGACGAGGCAAGCACACGTGCCCAGAGCACATGGAGCTGGGGGTTGCCTAGGAGCTGATGACAATATTTCAGAGTTGACTGTGGGTGGACGGTTGTCTCACTAAAGCCATTGAAATCTGAACTTTAAATGTGTCTAAACATCATAATTTAAGGCATTTCCCCTCTTAAATATCAGTGGGTTGGTGTCATAGTCACTAAGCGTGGATTGACTAAGCATGTACTGGGTTTGGGCTTGCCCCACGTGACTGACTGGGTAGATTCGGCCCAGAGCTGGAAAGGGAGGGCTCCTGGGAAGGAGTCCTGCATAAGAAGAAAGGAAAAGCCCTGCGGCGTTCTGGGGTTAGACTGGAGGAATAGAAGGAGGAGGACACGTCTTTAGGGATTGGGAGCCAAAGGGAAAGGCGGCTTTGGAAGTCCTTAGCAGCAGAGCCAAACCCTCCTGCCAGGAGGCCTGGAGACCGCCTTGCTTCTCTGCTTCCAAGGAGGAACTCTCCAGCCTGTGTTAGTTTCCTCTTTCTGCTGTAACAGATACACACAAAGCTTTGTTTTCTTGCGTATCTGGAAGCCAGAGATCCAAAGTCGGTCTCACTTAGGTAAAGCCAAGGTGTTAGCAGGCCTGGCTCCTTCTGGAGCCCTGGGGGACAGTCTGTCCCCTGTGTTTTAGCTGCTGGCTTCCCCGGGCTCATGTTTTCATCGGTCCAAACCTCTGCACACATTGCTTTCCCTCTGTTGTGTTGTGATTTCCTAGAGTCTCAGTGTCACCTGGTGTGTGTGTGTGTGTGTGTGTGTGTGTGTGTGTCTGTCTGTCTGTCTGTCTGTCTGTGACTCTGTGCGTGTGCCTGTGTCTGTATATGGTATGGGTGTATATGTGTGTTTGTGTATGTTTGTGAGTCTGTGTGGTGTGATGTGTGTGTATGTCTGTCTTTTGTGTATGTATGTATGTGTCCGTGTACATCCATGCGTGTACGTGTTTGTGAGTCTGCGTATCTGTATTTATATGTCTGTGTCTGCATCTGTGTGTTTGTGTGTCTGTCTGTCTGTGTGGTATGGTGTATGCACCTATGGGTATGTTTCAGTGTGTGGTGTGTATCTGTGTGTATGAGTGTGTATGTGTGTATTTATGTATGTGTATGTCTGTGTATATCTGTGTGTATGTGTCTATGTCTGTATGTCTGTGTGTCTCTGTGTGTCACTGGCTGTGTGTGTATATGTCTGTGCATATGAATGTGTATGTGTGTATATCTATGTGTTGTAAGACCCGAAAGAAAAACGGGGGCACCCCAGCACCCCATGCCTTGGAAGGCGTCACCCCAATCACTCACGAGAAACAGTCTTGATGCAATATCAGGAGGATTTTAATTCCAGAGTCTCTGGGGTTCACAGTCTTACCACGCAGGGGTAGAGGGCTGTGGACCCTGAGTGCAGAATTGGAACAGCTTTTATAGGTTCATAACAAAGTCTGCACATCGCAAGCCAATCGATTTGTATCACCCCATAGCTTCTAAGTCAATCAGTTTAAATTATCCAAGCCTGCACTCCTAGGACCAATCAGCTTTCTATAGAAGCCAGATAGCAACTACTTAGCTCAATTTTTCTTATGAGCCTGGGATCACATACTCAAGGCCTTTTTATCCAGTTTCTAACAAAGAGCAGGGTCTGGAATTTGAGTTGTTTAGGGCTTCTTAGGAGGCTGGAGTTAGAGCTGGATATTTTTATCCTTTCAGTATGTGTCTGGGTTTGTCCGTGTGTGTGTGTGTGTGTGTGTGTGTATTTGCCTGTGTATCTATGTGTGTATATCTCTGTGTATATGTGCATATCTGTGAGTGTGTATCTATGTTTGTTTATGTGTGTATATGTGCATGTCTGTATTTGTGTGTGTCTGTGTGACTGTGTTTGTGTATGTTGCATGTGTGTGTATATCTGTATCTGTGTGTCTTTGTATGTGTGTGTATGTATCTTCAAGTGTTTGTATTTATGTATGTGTGTGTGTCTGTACCTGTGTTTTTGTGTGTGTGTGTGTATCACTGCAGAATGAACCAGGGGCTTGATACATACTTGCAAATCATTTTCCGCTGGGCTACAGCTCTAGCATATGTTAAATGTTTGGTCCTCAGACTGCAGCAGCTACTGGGAGAACACTTGAGTGTTCAGAAGTTAGGTTGTCACTGTTGTGTCCTTTAAGGAGATATTGGGATGCTCTCCTCTCCTCTCCTCTCCTCTCCTCTCCTCTCCTCTCCTCTCCTCTCCTCTCCTCTCCTCTCCTCTCCTCTAATCTCTCCTTTTTCTGCTCCCAGTGAGGTAAGAAGCTACTCTCTTCCACATCCCCCTGCCCCATGCGTGCCTCCCCACCAGCCCCAGAACAGTAAAGTCAACTAACCTTGCCTTGACACCTGAAACCATTAGCCAATATCTTTTCTCCTTTTAAGCTGTTTGCCTCAGGCATGCTGTCACAGCAATGGGAGGTAAACCCTGTTTGTGTCAAGTCTCCTGGCCTTCTCATAAGAACACTGCTAGTGTTTGGGATTCAGACACCTCGCCATTAAAATAAATATTCGTAAGCTCCCAGGGTTGGCTTGCTGGCACTGGGAGCCACTGTAGGGATCTGAATTGGATGGCTCATTTGAAACTGCCCTGGCTAGGGTTTTTGTTTGTTTTTGTTTTGTTTTCTTTGTTGTTTTTTGTTTTTGTCAACTTGGCATAGGATAGATTGATATGAAAAGAGAAACCTCAAATGAAAATGCCTCCCTCAGACTGGCTTGCGGGCGAGCCTACGGGGCATTTTCTTCATTGCTGATTGATGTAGAAGGGTCCAGCCCACCGTGGGCCTGGACACATGTCCTGCACTGAGTAGGAAAGCAGGCTGGGCAGCCCACAGAGAGCAAGCCCGTGAGCCGTGCTTCTCTGTGGCCTCCGCTTCAGTTCCTGCCTTGAGTCCCTTCCCTCACTTTGCTGAGCGGTAGACTGTGATTGGACTGTGTGAACCAATAAACCCCTCCCTCCCGTGTTGCTTTTGGTCACGGTCTTTATTGCAGCAGTATGAAGCAAGCTAAGACTGCGAGGGAGATATAGGCGTAGAACCCAACACATAAGAACAGGCTCACATTAGAACTCTCAGAAGCAGAACCGACAGAAGATGGGTGCTTAGAAACATAGATTTACAGTGAAGAACTGGTTCCCGGCTGGTGAGATGGCTGGAAACCAAGGAGCCTGGAACCAAGCTTGATAACCTGAGTTCGATTCCTGGTCTCACATGTTGGAAGGAGAGGACCCACCCACTCCTTCATGTTGTCTTCTGACCTTCACAGGGTGCTCAGTGCTGAGTGTCCACACACTCACACACACAGACTCACACTCACACACGGACTCACACATGATGTAAGTACATGTTTTTTTAAAAAATATTTTGCTCTGGTTGGGTGTATTTTATACTCTTTGCTTGTCTGTGCCCCCGAGTTCTGTCCTAAACAGTAGAGAAAGAACAGAAAGATTGTCTAGGGTTGACGGAGGCCAAAAATCCTCAAGGTCCTGAACTCTGAGGCCTGAGGACCAAGTGGAACACTGACATGTCGGGCCACCGGGCAGTCAGAACAGATTTCCTTTTATCTAGCCTTTAGTTCTGTTAGGCCTTTCAAAGGATGGGGTGACACCCACCTTCAGGGGGCAGGGCTTGCTCCTGGCCTCAGGATGCAGATTCTAGTGTTCTTCTCACACAGACCCTCAGACACACATCAGGATGATTTATGACCAAATATCTAGGCCCTCTGTTGCCCCATCTAGTTGCCACATGAAAATCAATTGTTATGGGACCAGAGAGCAGGCTAAGGGGATTCAAAGTGAGAAGGGACAAGAATAAAGTCTTTCCTTACACGAGAGTCTAGTGGGAAAGCACCCCTGCATGAGCACACACGTGCACACACTTGCATGTACACACACACAAACACACACATACACACACACTGCTGTGCAAAGGAAGCCTAAGATGGCTGGGCTTCAGGTCTCTATCAGACAATCCCATCAAATCAGGAGGCAGAAGCCGCTCTCAAGCCCAGCCCTCAGTCAGCGTTGGGGACTTTATGCTGGAAGTGCAGCTCTGGAAGGGATATTCACGGTGCCCCATGTGGGCACAGCACCGAATCTTCTCTCCATTTGTGAGGACAGAGTGGATAACGAAAGCCAGCTGTCCAACCTCTTAACAAGGTGAAGTCATGTTAGTTCCACTGTCCCTTCCAGAGTTAGCTTCTCAGCTTGCTTTTCTTTCTTTCTTTCTTTCTTTCTTTCTTTCTTTCTTTCTTTCTTTCCTTCTTTTTTTCTTTCTTTCTTTCTTTCTCTTTCCTTTCTTTCTTTCTTTCTTTCCTTCTTTCTTTCTTTCTTTTTCTTTCTTTCTTTTCCTTCCTTCTTTCCTTCCTTCCTTCCTTCCTTCCTTTCTCTCTCTCTCTCCTTCCTTCCTTCCTTCCTTCCTTCCTTCCTTCCTTTCTTAACAGTTACTTTTGGTCCGATGTTTTTCTCTTCCCTAGGTTTACGTCTCCACGCCCATTTTCATTTTGCGATCTTTCATCTTCCCCAGGCTTTGACGGCTTCTGCTGTCCCCAAGCATCTTACTGCTCCATGCCACACTCTTCCAGGCCTTCCGATCACTCACCCACCCTCCTGTGTGACAGCATTTTGATGGGAGGGGATGCGATGGATAATCTGAGCCATAAGCCAAGGCACCAGACTGCCAAACAGCACTCCTGCCTCTTTGGAAAGGAGACCGGGAGGCCCAGAGAAGCCAGAGCCCAGAACCAGTCCCTGCAGAGAGAGACAGTCTTCACGAGCCTGGAGGCCAGCATCTCAGAGACATACTAGAATCTGTCTTTATGAAAGAAAATGATCTTTGTGCAGGCAGGTGGTATGGTTTAGGAGAACATTTTTATGTGCAATTTAGAGTGCGCTGTCTACACACGGGCTCAGACTGAAATAATCAGTTTAATGTGTGTCTGCACCGTCATGTGGTCAAGCTTTAGGTGAGAGCAGATTTACACACGGAAATCAAAACGAACTAGCAGGAGCCGTCTTCTGCTACATTCCATGACAATAAACGGCCACACGATGGACGGCTGCCAACACCACTCCCCTCTCCTTTCATTTCTTCCTGGAAAGCTCTTGCGATAGAAAGAAAATTAGTTTCTGAGAGGCTTGAGTGCATCGGTTAAGTAGAGATTTTTATCAGTCGGAGCATACATAAACAAAGGCCATATAAACAGAGTCGCCTGGTAGCAAGGGCCGAATGCCGCGCTCTCTTCAGGTGGTTCTCCTTAAGTCGAAGTGTAAGGATGTTTATAGGCATTCTGGAGCACGCCTTTGAGTTCTAGGAGGCACCCGGCTTCAGATGCCAGCTACGGGATGCCCGGAACAAAGGCTGAGTCTCTGCAGAGTGTGTCAGTGCCTGTCGCTTTGAAAAGAAAAGAGGTAAGTTCGTTTGCCCAGAGACCAAGACAGTAAAGAGCAACGAGGAGCTCACATTCAAACATTCGAAATGCCATTTCGGGCCAATGCAGTCTTCACATGAAGGAACTATACAGAGGACCGGTTTTTAAAGGAGAGGTGTCCACATAGGAATCTATCAGGAGACAGGTCAGGCCTGGATGAAATCTTCGTACAGGGTAATGTCCCAAATATGCATGCGTCACCCCTGGGCTTCCACCCCGGTGAGTCAGCGCTGACTTGGCAAAAGCAGCTCTGTCGAGTCTGATGCAGACCCCACCCCCACACACACACCATCAGAGAACTTGGAGCTGGAGAAAGGAAACTTCTAAATTAAAGGGCAATGCTGTATCTCTAAATTAGAGTAACTGGGGACTCCCCCGCCCCCCAAAAAATAGTTTTAAAGAAAAGCAATGTTCTTCCTCTTGTGATACATTTAATTCAGAATTTTGAATCGAACCCACTCCATACCCATCCAAAAGATGAGGAAGAAGAGGAGGGAGGAAGGAGGGAGGAGGGGGAGGGGAGGGGGAGGAGGAAGAGGACGGAGTCCGGCGGGTGGAGGCTAGATTCCAACACATGTGTTCTCATTTATCAAGGGGCGGGGCTTGGTGTGAAGGGAGAGAATATCAGGGGTGAGAAGAATCAAGGAGATCGAATTATTTTTCCATTTGTCTCAGAAGCAAAGGGGGACAAAAGGGAATAAAGAGGGAAGGGAAATCATTTCATGATGGTGATCCTACGTAACCTGGGGGAAGCAGCCAGGGGGCCTTCATGTTTCAGCGCCGCCCAGGCTAGCGTGTCTCTCAGCTTGCCTCGGTCCAGGATGTAGCTGTGGATTTCGGAAGCATCAGAGACGACAAGAATCTGCATGGATGTCTCTAGTTGTCATTCCTCTGATACCCTCACTGACCAAGGTCCCAGCACGGCCACCTGTATGAATCTGAGGACAGAGAGGAGAAAGCCAAGCGTTTGACTGACTATCGATTGCCCACCAGGCATTTTATTTTCACGGGTTCCCACTCCAGATGCATCTGCAACGCTATCCCGCTTCATTCTAGATACCAGCAAAGTGTTCTAAACACCCCGTGGCTCTTGTTCAAGATGCACAGCCAGTGATAGAGCAGAGGAGGCAAGAAGTGTCGTCACGCTTTGCCTGCCCGAGGGCTCCGTGTCTCGTGATCAGGCGAAAATGGCCTCGACATTAAACAGGGCGGGGTGGGGGGGATGTATTTGAAGGGTGGGGGAGGAGTAAGAAGAACACACCAGGGTTCATTTGGGAACTGAACTGAGCCTTCCTTCTGGTCATTCTAAGGTGAGGTAGAATGAGCCAAACTTACCCCCCCTCCGCCCCCCCCCATTTTGCTACAGCAGATGGAAGGGCATGCACTCGCTCTGCTGGTGAGAGGTGGGGCTGCTCTCCTAGCTTTGGCTGCAGGGTGAAATGGACATCATCTGGCCAGCGGTTTCAAAGCTTCAGAGCACACCTGTGCCAGAAAGCCCCGCGGGCACTTGGCTTCCCAAGCGCCCTCGCAGTCCCACCCCTTTATGGTGAGGGCAGTCCTTTTAGTGCCAGATCTCAGTCCCGCGTTGCTTTACAAACCCCGACTGTGTTCATGTTCAGAGCACGGGGCAGCCATGCAACCCCATCAGTCCAGAGCCATTCCAGATTTCCACACACGGGGCCTCATCTTAACCCCCCGGATTCCCAAAGCTCAGCAGAGCCAGAGAGACAAAAGTGCCGTAGCACAGAGGCCTCTGCAGTTTTGAAACAGGAGCCTCTCGCTGCGGCGCTTTGAAGTTACATGTGGCCCCATTGCTTTTTCCTCCTGATAATAAACAGGGTTAAGAGAGAGGAAGGCAGATGCGGAAACTGGAGAGCGGAGGAGGACGGGCGGTGGTCACAAGGAAAGGGATCCCGGCCCTGCCTGGGAAGGGGCACAGCCAGGTTGTCATGGGCATGGCAGGCCAATCTGGTGTGTGTGTGTGTGTGGGGTTCCCCAACTGAGATTCCCTCCTCTCAAATGATTCGGGTTTGTGTCAAGTTGACGTGAAACTAGCCAACCCAGAAGGGTCTATGGGGAAAGGTCGGCGTCTACACGGACATTCTTGGCTGCTAGAGTAACAATCCTGCACCCTCCAGAGGTCTCCTAGATGTGGGGACCAGGCCAGGGACAGGCCAAGAAGGCGGCATCTGGGGGTGAGTATCAGTGGAGCCTCTCCTTCTTAGCCTAAAATGAAAAAGAGCCGCAGGTGGTCATGGCGGGCAGTGTGGCTTCAGAACCCCAGAGCGTAACCCTTGTGGCCGACGGCTTCTGCTATGTCCTTCGTTGCTTCTGGGGGCCACTGTGAACGCTTCCTTTATTGCCAGCACTTGTCAGAAAGCGAGCAACGGCCCATCCAGCGTTACCCAGCGAGAAGTTGGCACATCTAATTTCTTAACCTATGCCAGGATCTGCGCACAGCCGTGAAGACTTTCCCCACGATATTTCCCAATAAGACTGCTTTTCATCGTCCAGTTTATATTCAGACCAGGCCAGTGTGGAGAAATAGAAAGCACCTTTTCTTAATGTCCAGGGATCAACCCTCCCAGTGGGCAGGGCCACAGTCCTAAGGGAGCCTTTGCTGATGACAAAGCCGTCTAGATCTCCGGCTCCCTCTCTACAGAGCCTCAGGAGATCTTGCCAGCATAGGGGTTGGTACCTGTATCTTCTTCTCCCTTCTTAGCAACTATGAAGGGAGCAGAGGACCTACTGAGAATATTCGTCCTATGTGGCTCCTTTAGTGGCTTTAATTCCTAATAAGCATGATATTCCTAGAGAACATGAAAAGTTCTTTTCCCACAGCCTGTTGATGTCACAGGGACTGGAAAGTGGAAAGCCAGGAGAGGCCAGCTGTCCCCAGGACACCACAGGGCAGAAACAAAGGCAGGTAGGCAGCCAAGGACTGAACCCCAGAAGAAAAGACTTAGCTGTGGCAAGCGGAAAGAGCAGACATCAAGATCCAGCGGAGTTCTTCCCTCTAGCCTCTCCCACAGGCAAGCTGGTCCTTCTTTGCCTCTAGCTGCTACTGGCACCTGAACAGCTGACTCGAGGCAAAAAAAAAAAAAAAAAAAAAAAAAAAAAACACAAAAACATAAACAAAAACAAAAACAAAAACAACCAATCAACCAAACAAAACCCTGACCTGGCAGTGCTGGGGGTGGAGCCCAGGGCCTTTTGCTTGTTTCAGAGAGGCCTTCTACCGCCCCACACCCCACCCCCAGCCTCACAGTCAACAAGCTCACCCCCTGCTCCCCATCCTCTTGAAGGCCAGTGAAGCCCAAAGGCAGGGCTGGGGAAGGTGTGGGTGAAGGAAGCCTTTGCCTTGCTGTCTGGGCTCTGGACAAACAGCGAAAGCTCTTCCAGGGCAACCACTTCCTACACAGAGTTTTGCCTGCACGCTAGGATGGTTTTAGAAACAGAGGAAGAAACTAGGCGGGGGTGGGGTGAGGGGTGTGGTTGTCTTCCCTGCCCTCAGACAGCCTACCCCAGATCCCAGGTGACTACTGTTGTGTTTTATAAAAAAGAAGAAAGAATTGGGAATACGTTTGGTGGAGGCGAAGTATGGTGCGGGGATGGGGGTACCTCTGTGGGCCCATGCTGAGGTATCCCTCCCCCCTGAGGTACCGTCCGCACCACAGGCATAGTAGGTAGAGTATAGAATAGAGCTCATTTAGGGCATGTGGAGGAGGGAAGTTGAGGGAGGGAATAGAGACAGAGAAAGGCGGTGGGTGGGTGGGGTGGGGGAGGGAGAGGGAGGTGGGAGGAGGAGGAGGAAGAGGAGGAGAAAAGGCCAGCTATGAGCAGGTGGAGCGGGTGAGGGGAATGGGGACCGAAGGGACAGAGAGGGAAGAGGGAAATGGCCGGGTTTACACTGTGGGGCGTAGCCTAGAAGAAATGCTAACAACTACTCTTAGCTAGACACAGCTTGAGGGCCTGAAGCCAGGGTTCAGACGATGTAGCGATGGAGCTGTAGAGCCCAGGCTTGGCTATATCTGCAGCGCGGCGCTTCTCCAGGTGTGCTGAGAGAGGAATCTGCCATCTCCCACCCCTGCTCCTCTAGGTATCGTGAGCGGCAGTTCTACAGGCTCTACCTTGTCCAGTCACTTGGCTTAGGAGTGCTGGCCTAAGCCCCCACCCTGGTCCCTCTGAGAAAATTCTCCTACCGGCCATAAAAGATGGAAGCACCGATACCTCTCTGCCCCTTGGAAACATGGGAAATGAAACCCCAGAGAGAAAGTCACATCTTAACGCTGCCGGGATGGGCGGGACCTGAGGCTGCGGCCCCTGGAGTCTCTCTTCCCACTATCGGTCTGTGCAGATGCCCGCCGCCCCAAATTCCTGAAGTTTCTCATTGCCATGTCTTCTGGAAACGGAGCTGCCATCATCAGGGAGTCCGGTTTTGCTTTGTTTGTCTACCCGCATCCATCCTTTTACTCTAATTACCCTAGAGTTGAACCCAATGAGTCTTTGAAGGATGCGATCTCCAAATACATTGTGCTTTGAAGCATCGGAGAGTTGGGACTTGAATAGGGTAGGGTGGGTGGGGACAATTGATTGAGAAATGACTACAAATGGCTACCTGTTCTCAACCAGGTAGAAGTCTGCTCTGTCTTTAGGGTGGGCTGTGGGAAGACTCCCAGTTGGTGCTGTCTTATCTAGGTCGTCTGAGGAAACCCCATGAGCTTTAAGGTCCTGACCCAGC
Organism: Apodemus agrarius; assembly: GCA_964023405.1. Lineage (NCBI taxonomy): Eukaryota > Metazoa > Chordata > Mammalia > Rodentia > Muridae > Apodemus > Apodemus agrarius. The sequence goes on along the minus strand of OZ030007.1, from coordinate 112,557,924 downwards.
ACCCAGCCTCCGTGTTGCGATTCTTCCTGGGGCAGCTCTTTCCTTCCTGTTCAGAGGGCAGGCAGGTCTGAGGAGGCAGCCTTCTCCTGAAGTTCTAGTCTGGATGCCCCACCCCCAGCCCCACATACACACGCAGAGCAAAGAGGACTTCTGTTTTGATTCTTGATTTTCTCACATTTCCCCTTTAAAGAGCCTGTCTTCTCTCTCTCTCCTTTTCATTTCTAGCCCCCCTCTGTTCCTCATCAATATAATTTTAAAGTGAAAGCACATGGCGGCAGAGCCAGGGCGCCCGGTTTACTCAGCTGCACCTACTTATTCAATTGAAATTGGAAGGCTAGTTTACAAACTTTCAAAAACCAAGTCCTGGCCAATGAGAAGAGCTGTGTAAACACGGGTCTGATTTCATCTCCAGTCCTTCCCCTCCCAAAAGACCCTCCTGGAACAAAAGCCAGGCCAGGCCAGTGTGTGTGTGTGTGTGTGTGTGTGTGTGTGTGTGTTGGCTGTATGTACACACACACACACACACACACACACACATTCTCTTTCTGGAAGTTTCTTGATTTCTAATTGTGAACCAGGATAATCAAGTTGAACAGGGTCAGAGTATCAACATGTGGCGCTTTCCAGCAAAGTGTCAGTTGACATTTTGGACCCCACTTGATGCCATCCGGGCTGGAAAAGGATAAGGTTGGTGTGTCTAGAGACTGACTGGGTAAGGAAATTCTGCTCTCCTATGAAAGAGATACATTCGTTTTGCAATCTTAATCCTTCTTTTCTTTTAAGGCAAAAAGATAGGACAAAAGGTGAATTTCTGGCATTCTAGTTGTTCTGGGGAAGCAGAATGAGAAATCAAATCTCAGAAACTAAGCTGACTGACGGCAGGTCTCTGCTATCCGGAAACAGTCAGACTCATCGTCACCCCGGCCTTTCCTGAGACCACTCAATCACATTACTCTGATTTTGTTTTCCTGGGCTTGTGAAATGATCAAGAATCATTTTGAACACCTACTGCGTGTTGGTCCAGAAGTAGCCATTTTCATTCAGTATTTTGTATGATCAGTTTAGAAACTCTATAACTTGGATATGAAGGATTCCCCCAAAGGCTGATGCCAGTTCATAGATTCACCAATGGACAACTGACTGATGGATCGCAAGGCCTCTGACCTAACCAACACCCTCATCCACTGATGGAGTCCCAACTAGGGGGCATGTCTGGGCAGTGAAAGAAGGGTTTTTTTTTAAAAAAAAAAAGATATTTTGCCATATTGATGACAACTGACCAAGACAGTGGCCAACCTCACCACTTAAAAGAGGGAACACTTATTTTGTCCCTGGTTGTAGAGATCTTAGTCCATGGACAGTCAACTCTGCTGTTTCTGACTCTCCATCATGGGACTTTTCCTGGTTCACCAGAGAGGGAGACCGTGGCAGATCAAAGTAACTGTTCTGCCAAAGTTCAACCAATGAGTTTATTGGAGTCGCTTATAGGAATATGGGGAAAGGGTTACTTACAGGTGCACAGGCACCTCAGAAGCAGTTCCATCATGGAACAGCCCACCCCTGCCTAGGTGAGGGCCAATACCCTTCTGGAGAGTGGATTTGAAATGCCCTCTAAAGGTACATTGTTGAAGGCTTGACTGACAGACAGCCCATGGTGCTCCTGGGAGGGCACGGAATCTTTAAGAGGTGGGCCTTAATTGAAGGTCATTAAGAATCATTTTGAACCGTGAGTTGTCCACTGTGTACCAGTCCAGAAGCAGCCATTTTCAGTCAGTATTTTGCATGATCAGTTTGGAAACTCTGTAATTTGGATATGAAGGATTCCCCAAAAGGCTAATTGTCACAGCTTGGTCGTCCAGCGCATCCTTGAAGGGAATCATGGTGCCCTGGTCTCTTCCTTTACATTCTACTGTGGGGTATACAGGCTTCCTCTACCAAAGACTCCCCTCAGAACCCCCCCGTGTGCCGCCGAAGCATCGTGGAGTGCCCAGTCATGAGCCGTAATCAACTTTCCTTCTTAGTAGTTCTCTCAGGTTTGTCACAAAATGTGAGACAGCAGTCTCCCCTAGCCACCGCCCAGAAGACAACACAAGGTTCCCAGAGGCTTTGTCGAGGAACACGTTTTCTGTCTGTGGTGGATACCACTGCCCAGAATGACTGCTGCACCCTCCTTTTCTTCCTGTATGGGAGAATAGTGTTGGGACTGTTCCGCCGGATCAGAAGATCTCCTCTGTACCCGGTTCCTGCTCAGTTTCAACTCCCTACCTCATGTCCAGCTGTCTGTCTTCTGCCTGGAGAGGTGATGTCCCTTTGGGAAGGGTTACTTAGATTTTTTTTGATGACCTACAAACATTTTAGTGCATTTTTATTCCTCGAAAAGCTTTTGCTGGGTTAATGCAGAACACAAAATATTGGTTGTTGTTTTCCTTTTTTTTTTTTTTTTTTTACTTTTATATTCTTATTGAAAATCAGCCAGATGTCTGATGGGGGGTTGGAGGATGATGGATGATGTATTCTCTCTAAGGATGTTTTTTTCTTTCTTTTGAGTATGAGATGGTTTTATTGACATGATTTTTATCGAAGCTCTTATACATGCATATAAAATGCTTTAATCAATGCCCCACTCCCCTCCTCTCCCCTCCCCTCCCTTCCAGCCCTTCCCTTACTCCCATCCCTAACTATTCTCTCCCAACGTCATGAATTCTCTTATTTTGCTTTTCCCAAACAGAGTCTGCTTGGTGGTGTTAGAACATCCACCAGAGCACGGGCATTCCTCAAGGATGCCACCCCTGAGGAAAACCTCTCCTAGAGGCCACCTATTTACCAGACCTTCTCAGCTAGGGAGGTCCTCTCTCGGGACTGAGATTCCCTCTTTGGTTTTGGTGGTGCATATTGTTACATTTGTAAGTGTATATTAATTCTGCATATAAATCTGACTTCCGGCTCTGAAGACCTAACCGTTCCATGCATCATCTCTGAGCACTGGGATGCTGCTTTTCGTCTATTTCTGAACTCAGTCTGAACATACATAGACTATTCTTTCATCTCTGACTTTCCTGTTCTCATGCCTTTGCTTTCTAGCTTATGTTTCAGACAATTTCCTAAGGCTAAATTTCCTTTCACTAATTCTCCAGCTGAGTCTAACCTGCAGTGTAACCTATTATACTTCCGGTCTTACTAATAGCTCTCTTTGTTTTGTAAAATGTAATTTGGCTACTTTTAAATTTTGTTTTGTCTTTTCAAAATAAAGCACTGTCCCGACACATTCATGCTTCTTTTTTCCTTTCAAAATGCTTAAAAATAACCAATAATAGTTTAGAATACGCAAATATATTCAAATTTCAAACATATGAAACGCAGCTTGCTTTTTTGGTGGTCTGACATCTTTGATGGCTGTGGCTGATGTGGATTCCAGCTCCTTCCCTCGAACAAAGAGGAGAGGGAGGGAGAAGATTTATGCAAATTGGAGCATGAGAAATTGTTGAAGACTTGGAGTCTATTTCTCCTACACAAATTTGTATTTTTTTTTTCTTTCTGCGAGTGTCCAGGAAAGGACCACACTTGGAGCACGTTCAGCTGACGCCCTGGCGTGGGGCTTTTGATATCACACGAGTGGGGCCAAGGCTGTGATAAGTCCTCAGTGAGGGCTTTCCTCCTTCTACATACAAAGCCAGTGTGGAGGAATTCTCTCTGTAGCTGCAGTTTACTCTCTCTCTTGTCTTTTGTCTCCTCTGGGGTGGCGGAGGCCATTGTGCCATGGACTTTGTCTCGTTAGCTGCATCTGAAACTTCCGTTCACTTCAGTACTCTGGAGACTACAGTTGGCAAAGCCTGTTTGGGGCATTGCAGGCTTTTACAGTGTTCCTCAATAACTCAGCCTTGGTTTTGGCTCTTCTATGCCCCACCCCCTCCATCTCCAGTATTTCAGCTGTTTTGCAGCAGGATAGCTTTTTAATCATCTAAGCCTCTCCGCATATTGCTAAAATTGCATCTATTTCTTTTCTGATTCTTGATTGTGTTAGTTGTCTTTCTTTATAAACGTGAACTGCAGAGCTACCTAATTCTCTCAGAGTCACCCCGATATCCCCAAGCCAGTATCCCACATGCCAGCTCACCTATGTCAATGGCTTTCCCTCCAAATGTGCACCAATTTTCTCCTTACAACTGGCTCCTGCCCCTGTTTCCGGGCCTAGCACTTCTTGAGGAGCTGACCCCACAGGCTCCCACTGCCAATAACTCTGCCACGCCTTTCTTCCCAGCTCCTTCGTCCCATCCTCTGTGGTGTGGAAACTGTGATCTACAATCGTTCTCCTTCCTTAGACTTCTTTGGTCACAGCCACACAACCCTTTCTAACACAGCGCTGCTCCCCAACCCCCACCGCTCGATGTCAGAACAAAAGCGAGATGTGTTTCATATGTTTGAAATGTGAATATATTTTCATATTCTGAAGTATTCTTGGTTATTTCTAAGCAATTTAAAAGGAAAAAAAAAAGAAGCATCAGAGGAAAAAGACTGAATCAGAGCACAGAGCAGCCACACCCAACACTCCTGAGAGAGAGCACTGTCTCTGTTTTCCATAGTTAGAATTTTAGTCACAACCTGGTTTGCTTCCAACGCCAGGGTGGTAGACTGGCTGCTTCAGGTACTGATTGGGGAAGGTTATGCAGAATTCTCCTTCAAGCCAATCTGGCGTTGGCCATCTTCAGTTCTGCTGGGCCTACTTGTTGACAGCTGACCCTTCTCATGGGACCCTCACCCGAGTATCCAACCACCCTTCCCAACGATTTGTGTACAAATTTGCCCTGATGCACATGGCCTGGAGGGAGATGATTGAGGATATAGGGGGAGGAAGGATGAGGGTGAATGATTCATGTACCTAGTCTTAGGGGAGTCAGTCACTATCTATGCGGCATACAGACCTTCTAGGATGGCGGTTGTAGGGTCATCTACATTCCTGCCTATAACCTTCACCTATGCTTGCAAGGAAGCCTACTAAACTCATGTTTTCCCCAAAGTGAACCTAGTGGAATCAAGCCTTGGTTTGTCTTTGGGACCTTAGGAGGAAGGATAGGTGTTGTTCATACCTCCCCTAAGGATGAAAATTTAGCAGCAGGGGAAACTGTCTCTTTCCAAATACCTTGTAATGAACTGGTCAAGAGACAACAATGTACAAAGCTAAGTTTCCTGAAAGCGACACCTGGTCCCTTTTGATCGATATGCCCAAGGTTTACTTCATTTAGTTGTACTCATATATATCTTTGAATTTTACCTAATACTTGTATGGGAAGCATCACATAAAACCAAGGTTGGGTTTTGTGGTTTATGCCTGTAATCCTAGCAATCAGGAGGCAGAAGTAGAAGGCTCTTCTTGAGTTTGAAGGTAGCGTGGACATAGCCCATGCTAGGCCATCTGGGCATATGAGAACCTGTATCACAACCAAACCACAAAAACCCAAAACTACTTGTCCATACTGGACATTTCTCATTGGCCTCTTGAGTGCTTCATATATAGTGATAATTTCTGATGTGTCATTAGAGGAGACATTCGGCCTCTCTGAATCTCAGATCTTTTGTAAGGATGATTAGAATAATAATGTCAACTCTGTGCAGAGCTGGGAAGATAGGATTATAGTCATACAAGCTGTGAGGGACCCATGGGGCCTTCAAGAGCCTGTCCGTATCACCATGGTTATGCTCAATGTTCATCTGATGTTTATAGACAGCATTTTGGTTTATAGACACCATTTTGTGTCTCTCTTTTGATGTAGCTGTTTTCCTTTGCTCCTCCTGCTCTCTGAAAATCTCTGTGTGTGGGGTGTGTTGTATGTGCTATGCCCAAGTTGCAGGTACCCCAGAGACCCCCTCACCGAGCAGTCAATTCCAATGCAGACATATAAGGGACTTTATTGCAAGGCTTTCACCATCATGGCTGGGGAGGGGGACCAGAGGTGGTGGTGGTGGGGTTCAGAAGTGATAGCCCTTAGTCTAGGGGTGCAGGGTATTTATTATAGTTACAGCAAGATTGGGGAATTTCCATGTGGGTCAGCAAGTTCATATTTTAAAAAATGCATTTCTGCCATAATCTGCAAGAGCCAAACACGGGTCAAAACACCTAAGAAACAGGATGGCCAGGTTGCTGTTTGCTGCAGGATGTCTTAGGTTATCTATATATACCTTGACCCTGCTGTTGTAGCCTGATGGGCTGTTGCTGGGGGTGGGGGTGCCATAGGATATTTGCTCAAGTAGACTTTGTGGTTTTCTTCCTAAAATTAGAGTTGGTTGGGCTTTACAGTGTGACGTCTACAAGCTTGCTGGCAAGCCCCATATTCCTGTTAGATCTCATCTCTACTGAGCGAGCTAACGCTGTCCCATTACAAAACAGGACAGATGAACACACAAAGGCCTGCTCACAATGCTGGCTAATACTTGCTAAAGCATCCAACCTTCTTTCCTGCCTGCCAGAGACTCAGTTTTTTTTGTTTTGTTTTGTTTTGTTTTGCTTTTTTTTTTAAATGCTTGTCTTGAATTAGCTGTGTGAGCATAGTTGATGGAACTAACTTTTGATCTAATGTCACAGACATTGAGGAAAGGCAGGCAGGTTTAGCCATGGTGCTTTTCTGTGCTTCTCTATTATAGCACTTCTTCCTTTAGGCCATGGCACAGAACCCATTCTGGAATTAGAGTCTTAATGGTCTGAGAATAGCCAGAGTATTTCTTTATGGCCTGTCTAGTGATGTGAATAAGAATGACTCCATCGGCTATGTATTGGAATGCCTAGTCATGGGGTGCCACTACTTTAAAAGGATTAAGAGGCGTGGTCTCATTGGAGGAAGTGTGTTACTGAGGGGTGGGCGTTGAGGTTCAGAAGCCCACGCCAAGCTCAGGATCTCTCTCGGCCTGTGCACTGGGGTGCAGCCTAGGCCTTACTCCAGCACTGTGCCTGCCTGCTGCCATGCTCCCTGCCACGATGATAACGAACTAAACTTCTGAAACTGTAAGCCAGCCCCCAATGAAATGCTTTCATTTGATTTTTAGAGTTGGCATGGTCATGCTGTCTCTTCACAGCAATAGGACAGTGACTGAGACAGCTTACACAGAATACTAGGGTGCAGGTAAGTTTCAGGATAAGTAGCTTGCTCTGGGAAAGGGCTCTAGTTTCTAGGAACTGCTATGGGAAAGAGAAACCTGATATCTATAACAAGCTTTGGAGGGGAGACAGGAGGTTAGGAGAAGCTCAGAGACACGTTGGTTCTCTGTTTGCGTCTCCAGCCTTCTTCTGTGTCCTTGAGTTCCAAGCACTCAGCAGGCCAAAGTTCTACATTTTGGTGATGCTACTTTTTAGTCCTGACAAGTGAGTAGGTAAGTGCTTGGCCAACCTGGGATCCTGGAGACTAGGCTTGGGTAGGTCTCCCGTCTCATCGGCTCATCGGCTAGTGTTTGGGATCACCTTCTCCCCTCTTCCTGAGGCGTCTTTGGTATGCAGCTGACAGGGCTCTGGAAGAAGGCGCAGGGTTTGCAAACACACAGGGATGCATCACTCTAGGTTATCACATGAACACTGAGTTCTCAAGGGCTGGGTCAAGGACTTCGGGGAACCTCACTGGATAATTTGGGGCTTTAGAAATTATCTTAGGGGTGTTTAGGGTGTGTGTGTGTGTGTGTGTGTGTGTGTGTGTGTAGATATTATTCTAGACAGGCTTTCTCACAGAACCTGGATCTTACTAAGTGGCTAGCCCGACCTCAGGGGCTCTTTACCTCCACCAGTGCTAGGGTAACACATGGGTACCGCCATGCGCCTGTTGGCATTAAGCTGGGAATCCCGGTTAGGCCCTAATGCTGGCACTAACGGGGTCTGTGCTCTACTTGAGCATGGCTGAGCCAATGCCCGTGCCTAGCACACGGCGGCAGAAATTTGGATTTCCCTTCAGTCTGGCATATAGTGAGAAAGACCTTCGTTAGGTTTAGTTTTGGTTTTTGTTTAGTTTTGGTTCTTGCCATCCATTACCTAACAAAACCAGCGTGACTGGGGACGCCTGAGTGCCGACTGGAGAGCTTCAGACTGGAGAGTGGCAGGCTAGGGAGTGCCCCTGTTCAAGCCCAACTAGGACCGCCCTCTCTGGTGAGGAGGAGTTAGCCACTAAGGGGTGTAGGGTGGGTAGTCGTGTTTTGAGTGACAAGCTTGGGTTATGTAAGCCTTTCTTTTTGGTACGTCTTCCCTCTGCAGCTAACTTACCAGACTGAAATTCCTGTTGATAAGCGGTGAGGCTTTAGGAGGGGTGCTGCTAAGACTTCTGTGTTCATCTCCGTTCAAACTCATATTTGCAACTTAACATTCCACAGTATCTGGATGACACTGAGGTGAGGCTCCGGGAGGGAGACAGTGAGGTTGTGAAGATGGATCTCTTGTGAATAAATTGTAAATAAATTCATATAATTGGCACCCTTATATGAAAGGACTAATGGAGTTTGTCTGCCCAATTCCAGTATGGGAGAACATGGAAGGTGCTACCTACACCCAATTCATAGTTCACCAAGCCTGCTGGCGCTCAGGCTTGGACTTCCTAACCTTGAAAGGTGTGAGCAGTAGACTGGCATCGCTCAGGATTTACCTGGTGCTGCTCACATGAACAAACAGGTGCTCATCAAGCAGTGCACACAATGCCATGCGCATAAATCCAGTGAGAAAAGTACCCTCTCAGGTGAGAGAGGAGGGCTGGCTTCCTGGAAGAGGAAGCACTGAAGCCAGGCAGTCAAGAGGCTGACCCCTGACCCCTGCAGAGGATCGGAATGAGAGAGGGCCATGAGGCCAGTAGGTGAACCCTGTTCATTCAGTGGTCACGAGCTGATGAGATGGAGTACATTTGTGAACTTTTCAAAGCGTGTGTTTTTACCAAAGTGTAATGTAACACACAGAGACAATTAAGTCACCACAAGGCTGTCAGTGACATTCTCAGATAAGCTCTCCTTGATGGCACAGCCAGAATGGAATTCCTATGTCCTAATGGCCCCTTCAGGGCCCAGTCACTTTCTGTGTCCCAAAGTAGCCATTCTTTCTTATCCTGCTCAGACACACCTATGGAGAGATGTCACCACCTGCGGTGGATGGGCCCTCCTCAATCAATTAGTCAGGAAAATGTCCCACAGAAATACCCATAGGCCAGGCTGACCCAGGCAATCCCCCAATTGAAACTCCTTCCAATAACTCTGGGCTATGTCAAATAGTCAGCTGACGCTACCTAGAAAAGTGAACCCCCAGAACTGTAAGGTCTGCATGCCTGGGAGCAGCTTGTGCCCCGCTGGACTCCTGGCTAGAGTTTCCTGTGGCATCCCTCTCACCAGCTGCATGTGGCCTTCTCTGGCAGACTGACAAGGTTGCTAGCAAACCGACCATTTAGTGACAGGCTAGAGACTCTAGAGGAGAAAGATAAGCTGGCCTCCTCACTTCAGGATGCAATTCAGAAAGTAAGAACCAGTTCCGACGACGAGTCCCTTTCAGGCCACATGCTACCTCTACCTAGAGAGGGCATCACCAAAGTAGCATAAATGGGCGTGTCCCGGTTGGTAAGGCCTGAGTGCAAGAGGTCGACTGGAGGGACTTAATGCTGTGACTGGCGCTCTCCCTAGATATCAAGGCAGGAAGATAGGCTCATTTGCCCAGTGAACACAGCAGTTTAAATAGGGAAGGGATGCTGGGTAGTGAAAACACATTCTCATTAGAATGCCGCCAGCAGGGCCTCCTGAGAGTCTACCAGGAGCACACACTGTTTTGGCGGTTAAAGTAATCCTTGCCAGTGCCATCATTGTTTCCCATCTTAACTGGTTAGGGAAGTAATGAGCTATTTACAAAGGAAGGTTCCCAGTTTTGGGATTCTGGTTTTAAATCCCAAAGAAGCTCTCGCCCAAACCATCCATCACCTATCTTCTTTCAACAACTGTGTGAACTTGGGTTAAGAGCAGACATCAAAATACGTCAGCAGCTCCTCTTCTGCAGCTGGCTGTGACTTGGCATTTCTGAGATGCTAAGAGTCCAGGATCTATCTGTATGACAGCAGCAGGAGGGTCTTGAGTACCATGGCGCAGGATGGGAGCAGGCAGTGAGAAGCTGGTGTGCTGGGCTAGAGCAAGATTCTGGGGCCCTGACCATCCCAGGGAACTTTATCATTTTTGCCTGAAGGTCTAAAATGTTTCTCAGAGTAGTCAGCAATCACACGTCTGTAAGTGTATTGCTGAGAATCTTGTCTGAATCCCAATGCCGTGCCCCAGAAGCTGATGGTCCCAGAAAGGAGAAAGGTGACAGTGTGTTGTAACAGTCCCCTGTGCAGTGCTATGACCACAGGGGACACTTCACCCCAGTGAGCAAGACCAAGAGTCAGCATGCAGTTTCTAGTGCAGACATGCAGTGAGCTGGCTTATCATGAATCCTGGGGACAGTCAACGCTCCAGGTCATGTGTGAGTCCGAGCTACCATCCCAAGTTCAACTCCAGGAAGTACAGATACATCCTGGTAAGGATAGGACATCCAGAGAATGGCTTTTTTGGGGGTGGAGGTGGGGTAATGATTGCTTTGTGAATTAGCATAAAAGACAATAGAAATGGTCTTTCACTGAGTGACATTCAGAGTGTTAACTATATTAACTATAAATAATGCATGTACTCAGAGTCTTGTCCTGTCTCTCTTCTTAGCCAGGGCATGAGACTCTTCTGAGGCCGTTAGCTGGCTCTTACAAGGAAGGTTCCTGAACAAGTGTGTTATGAGGCTTACCGAATCCAGTTTCTAGAACATGTGGGCATCTGTTTTTGCTGTTTCTTCAGTGCAGTTGTCACATTACCTAAAGCAGCACCCTGACTTCACTGACCTCAAAGAAGAGCTGTATCTGTTTGTTCAGGTTTAATTTACAGGTTGTCTTTATTATGATGTTGCTTGGGAATGGGTGTTGGAGTACTTCTGTCTGCCGAACAGGAGCGTGCATGACTCAGTGACTTTTAGTCATTTTGGATGAGGTGTTAAATGCAGTGATCTGAGTAGGCTGTGCCCTGCGGGGAGGAAGAACCCTGGAGAGAGGGGTGCATCGGTTCTCAGAGCCTGCAAATGACATGGTTGTTTCTGTTTTCAGGTAGCAGTGCAGCCTGCTCTTGAACTTGCTGTGAGGCTGACAATGACCCTGAACGGATCCTCCTGCCAATACCTCCTGAGAACAGCAACTGCGGATGACCTGGAATTAACTGTACCTGGTTTATTCCCCGCACTGGGGACTGAGCTCAGCATTTTGGGCATGAACACAAGGCACTCTGCTACATCGCCAGCTCTGCAAATGGACATCCTTGGCCACACACACTCATAGAGATTGGGGATGGGGGCACTCACTTGAGTGACTGAGCCAACTGTGTCCCCCTGAAGGACTTGTGTGCTCAGGGCCTGGACATTATTGTTGAAAAGTAACCAAGGAACAGTGTGCCTGACTGTGGGTGGGGTGGGGGTGGGCTGGGCCCCTAGGTTATGCTCTTTAAAGCCCTCAGAAGGTTTTCTTAAGTTCCCAAGCTGTCAGTCACCTCTGCAGGATGCTGAGCAGGGCACAGCACTGAGAGGGGTCGGATTTAGAGAGACCAGTCCTGGTTAGCAGGTTTGGGGGCAGTGCAGGCGATGGTGCTGGTGCAGTTGCCGAAGGTTTTAGGCAGTGACTGGCTTTTTGGAATCACTGACAGAGAGAACACGGGCTGGGCTGAAGGTACTTTGGGAGCCTGAGGAACCTGACAAGTTTCTGGCTTTGGGGGTAGGATGGGGAGAGGGCCAGTCTTTCTTGGGGTTCCACTGGCCCTGTCTTTTCCATTACAGGAATAGTCAGCAGCCTTACCTGCCTGTCACCTACCTCGCTGTGGCCATCAGCTGCTCAGATCCTCTGGGCGCCAGTCCTTGCCTCAGTCACTCCTGCTTGATGGCACCACTGCCAAGTGTGGTTTGTAGATGAAAATGGCATTATCTGGTAACACTCCCTCAAGAAGGTATTTCCTGTATCGCTTGGTTCCTGTCTCCTGTGGCCCCTGCTGCTCACATTCCTGGCAGTGGACAGGAAGACTGCTTGCTGGCTTTAGTACAGTTCTGTTCATGGTTCTGCCATGTGAGGCCCTCATATTAGGCAATGCTGATCTTTCAAATTCAAGGGGCAGCAGCGTAAGGAATGTGTGTCACCAAGGCATCCAGTGACGTGTGAAGCAATCAGTGAATTCTTTGCATATTTTATTTTTCTTTTTTTGATTTCCAACTCACACACATCTGGCATATTTTACATCTTTGCAATAAAACATGGTTACAATAGCTTAAGGAATTTATATATCCAAAATATTTCACCATGATCTCAAGATGAAATGACCTTGTCTTCCAGATGTTCAGTGCCTTCCCAATTCTAAGCTACAAACTCAAGATACTGCTCACAGCCTGGTGATGAATAACATAATCAGTACACTGATTCCCCATAATTTCAGAATTTCATAAATACAAACAACAATGAAGAAGGAATAATTCAGTGCTAAAACTTTCTAGTACAAGGTGGATGACAGATAAGTAATCACAGCAATAAATAATGATATGCTTCTGGTGCAAAGTGCCAATACAAAGAACCCATTATTCTGTTTTATCTTTTGAAATAAATGACTGCAAATGAGTGTAAATTCTGAGAAAATTACATTCCTGTAACATGCCTCATAGCCCTACCGACACGATATGTACATCTATGACAATACAGTCACCAAATATACAAAGAAGAAACATGAAGAAAATGTAGAGACCCCTGGGTGATAGCTGGACCGGGACAATGGATGGAAAAATCATTTGAGAGCCATCATCTCATATTGTAAAGATGAAATTCCCTAGGCTAGGAGAGTGGCTTTAGTTGAGAATCTCACAAGGAATGAAAGGGATGTTTGCTTTTGTTATACGGTCTGACTCATTATTAAACTCTGTTGAGAACCAAGGAGGAGAGGATGTCAGCATCCGGACCCTCCCAGCGTGTAGACAGGGAGCCAGCGGCTGACTCCAGGGACATGTCCGGGTGCTGGGAAGTCAGTGCGATGGGACTAATGATAGGACTCCCACTGACACACAGTAGAAACCAGGCCCTCAGACCCACACTCCCTTTCTGTTACATTTTCAGGTCCTAAAGGGCAGGGCTGAATTTTCTTTGTATAAGTACCAACAGTGGCAAATAATGGCTTAGTATCCAAATGCTATATGAGCAAACCTCACTTAGAAGGGATGAATTTCGATTAAAAAGTGCAAACCATATTTTAGTGAAAATGTCAAAAATTATGGATTGAGCCCAAATTCAACCCTCTTGAACAAGCTATGTCCTCCGTGTCTTAGCTTGACTGCACCTGTTCCATCAGGACTGGGGGAGTGGGAGCATGCGGGTTGTAACTCCACGTAAATTAACAAAGGCTGCTCTTTCTTTATACAAGGTTTCACTTTTACAAAAGTATCCCTTTAAATAAGATGCATATGATGTACAAAGTATCAAACGTGGTTTTTTTTTCTCAGCTTGAAAAGAGGCTGGAAATGGGATGCAGGTTAGGTTCAAAGCTTAAACTTTGTAACAACTGGGCACAAGGTTCCTCAGAATTGTCAAAAGTCTCTTGTGAGGCTTCCTACAACCTTTTCTCAATAAACGGCGATATATGAAATAATTACCAAAACGTCTCCTAATTCAGATAATTTACATGATAGAAGCTTGCTTGACAGCAGCTGGTGTTCAGTCCTGGAAAAACAGGGTGAAATGGCTCCCGACTATGACGCTCGGCGACTGCTGGGTGGGATGGATGTACAAACAGAGGCCGATGTGGACCAGCGCCCCGCAGATACTGCCTTTCCACAGAGCACTTGTGCTCTCACTTGACCGTGGCTTCTGCTGCTTCTCTTCAGTACCTGTTCTGATGCTCATAATGCCACCGATTAAAATCTATATTAAAAGCTACAATGCTGCCAGAAGCCATGCCAGTGATCAGAGTCCTGGAAAACAGAGATGATGAAGAGTGACAGGAAAACAGTATGCACGTGCCACTTTATGCTGACACTGGCCTTATCTCAGGTGGTCCCAAGTCGTAACTGAGAGAGGTTGAACATTTCCTCTCACTTCTGCTAAGAACTGCTGAGCTAGTGGAGAGTCCTGCGGGAGAGCTCATGACAAGTCCATGAAACCATGCATTCTAGTGTGGCTCGGGTCCATCCACATCCTCCTCTGGGGTAAGCCTGGGCTCTTCTGTGGAATTCTGGCCTTTTTTCCTTAATGTACTTTAACCACTCTACCCCTTCCCTGGTCACTATATAACCTGGCTATGGCTATGTGAGCTAAAGAGAGGGAAATGTTAGCATCCACCACCACCAATGTGGGTGCATAAACCACAAGTCTTCCCAAAGCCTCAGGTACCGATCTCGCTTTGTCTGTGGGATAGCTTAGGTACTGTACAACAGCAGGCGGCGGTCTAAAACCTCCAGGCTTAGTGCGTCCATCCGAGACGTTGTCACCATGCAGGTGAGATCATCACTGTCCTTTCCTGCTTGTGGCTCCTAAACCAATCAGAGGCTCCTTTCTCTGGGGTGGCTCACTACCAGTGACCGAGTTCGAGTCTCATGACATTCTTACGTCATTAATCTGCCCATCATCAAGGGTGTCCTTCTCCATTATGTGTTTATAAGTTATACTTCCTGTGCATGAACTGTCCCAATACAGCACTGCTCTGCACAGCACAATTAATCAAAATTAATAATGGCATTAAAATGGAAATGGGAAGTTAGCTAGCACCTTTCCTACGCTGCCGGGGCCTCTGTGGTCCAGCCCGACACACGGCCAAGCATCTCCTCCAAGGCTCTGGCCCTGCTCCCGTGGCGTGCAGTCAGGCTAGGGTCGTGTGCTGGGTCACTTCACTATGAGCCCTTGGCACTTTGTAGGACACTTCAGCTATGATATTGGTAAGAGGCATTTGTAAAGAGCATGTGAATGAACTGAAGGAAGAATGTTTAATCTACTTGAGAAGACATGTTAAACATTTAAAAACACCCACGAACATAAGAATAATTAGGAAGCCACATCTACTTACTGGTCTACTCCAGTGGTAACCGTAAACTTTCCTTCAAAACGTTTATTCCTCAGGGTGCATCAAGCCATATTGTCTTTCTCTTTCCCTCCCCCCTCTCCTCCTCTCCCTCCCTCCCTTCCTCCCTCCCTCCCTCCCTCCCTCTCTCTCTGTCTCTCTCTGTCTCTGTCTCTCCCCCCCCTCTCTCTGTGTGTGTGTGTACACATGTGTACACATGTCTTTGGGTGTCATTCCTCAGACACTCTGCTGCTCTTGAGATGAGGTCTCTTTCTGTCCTGGAGCCCTCGTGCTAGGCTAGGCTGGCTGGTCCACAGCCCTAGGGAACAGCATGTCTTATCTCTACAGGGCAGAGGTTACAACCGTGCACACTATGACTGCCATCTTTATGTGGATTCTGACATCTGGCCTTGGGTCTTCATCCTCACACAGTAAGCACTTTACTGACTGGTCCTGCATGTTGTTTTTCTTGATGTCCTCTGTACCATTCTATTTTACTGTAAAAATGCTTTGTTGTATTTATCATATATGTTAATGCTTAAAATCTATCAAAGCCAAAATTCTAACAAGAAACATTTCCTATGGGCCTGCCGTAGGGTTCCTGCACATCTCCCGCCTGGCCTGCCTGTGCGGTCCTGTCCCCGCAGATCACAGCGTCCTTGCCGTGGCTCACCTTTGGTCGTGGGATAGATCCATCGCTCTAATGCCGGCATCGCATCCGGGGTAAATGTACAGCTGCTTGAAGTCACAGGCCTGCCAGACCTCCACCACGCCATTGTCCCCTCCAGTCACCAGGTTCTGCCCATCGCTGCTCAGGAGAATAGCCTACAGGGAAAAAAGGCAGATAAACCATTTCCTCATTTGTTTCATGTCAATGGTCATGCTGACCAAGACAAGTATTTGCTCTAGTGTATGCAAGCTTAACCAGCCAACCAAACAACCACTGATGCTTTCCCAACTTCTGTCCAACCACCACCTATCTACCAACCAACCAAGCTCCAGGTAAGCAACCATGAAACAACCAACCACCAACTAATCACCAATCAACCAACCACTAGCCAAGTAAATGCCAACCAACTAAACAACTACCAGTCAACCATCAATCAAACAATAATATTCATCCAACTAACAACCAAACCACCAGGCATCAGTTCACTGAACAACAACCAACAACCCAAGAGTCAACCACCCATCTACCGTGAAACCAACAGACCACCAACCAATGACCTGGAAAGCACCTTCATTCTCCTTAACATTAGCCCCTTATTTGGCCATTTGTCCAAGTTTCTTAAAGTCTAATCTGCAGGACTTTCAATATGGAATCTATCAAAGTATTTTTTTAAAGACATAGGATTTTTTTAAAGCCAACTGAAAAGAATAAAATAAAAATAAAATTTAAAGTGCTGGAGAGAGATCGCTTAGTGGTTGAGTGTGTTTCCCACTGTTCTAGAGGACACAAGTTTGGTTCCCAGTACCCATGGCTCACAACTAACTGTAATTCTGACCTAGGGGATCTGATTTCCTTTTCTGGTCTCAAAATTCAAGTGTGCCCACACATTGCTCCCCCCAAACAATATAATTAAAAATTAAAATAAAATCTTTAAAATTAATTTAGTTGTGAAATTATGAAAGTTATGAGAATATTGTCAATCTACCACAGGAATAACTGGTGAGAACACTACGTTTTGTGAAACTGCGAGTGTTAATGGAGACTTAGCATGAAGAGCAGAAGCATATTTCCCACAGTTCCTTGAGCTGAGGCACCAGCCATCTGCATTCCATTAGTGAATGAGGGCAATAGGGAACCTGAAGCTGTGGTCAGGGTTCTCAGGACAGACATCTTTGGTCTACAGTGCTGTGTGTCCTGGTTATTTTTCTTTTAACTTGGCAGAAACCTAGAATATCTGGGAAGAAGGGGTCTTAATTGCAAAAGTGGCTCCATGAGATTGGGCTGTAGGAACTTTGTGGGACATCTTCTTAATGTTTGAGAGGAGGGTCCGGGCCATTGAAGGTGGTGGGACCCTTGTCAGGTGGCCCTCACAGGGCACATGCTAGTAGGCAGTGTTCCTCTTTGGTCTCTTCAGTTCCTGTCCTGGGTTCCTGACCTCCCTTCATGATGTACTGTGATCAAGCTAAAGTAAACCCTTTCCTTTCCAACTTGCTTTTCGGCATGCTGGTTTATCCTAAGCAGGCCGCCCTGGGAGCACAGTCCTGAGCTCACTGCTCTCGGAGGGCCCTGGAATGCTTCCCCTAGGCAAACAGCCGTGGCCTCGAGAGTGTGGCTTGCTGAGCGTGTTCAGGCCGAGGAATCTCGGGTTGAAGGGGATGCCGGGGAAGCTCTGAACAGAGCCATTTAATGACAAGCGAGTTGGACTCCCATGGCTTCTTGTACTCCGCACGGGTGTACTCACCCTAGTGGAATCATTGATCTCCATTTGAGCCAAAAGTTTCCCATTGATGCTGAAGTTGCTAAACCGTCCTCGCTCATAGTATATGATGCAGTGGCCTTCACTGGATACCGAAATTAGGCGTGGAAATAAGCAGTTTTCTGGTCCTTCCAGGGCCCTCAGCAGGTCTCCAGTGATGGTATGAACAAGGCAAGGGCCCTCTGCAGAGGGGAACAGAAATGCCAGGCAGGTAGAGACAACACCAGCCCCAAACCACACCTGAGGAGGCACTCAGGTGTGGTAAAGGAGATGAAGACAACAGAGGTGTGCTACAGCACTTATGTAGACATATGTACACACACTCACTACACCCACACACCGACACACACCGACACACACACGCACACGCACGCGCTTGCTTTAACTCCAAGGTCAGGAGTTCAGACCGCACCCAGGAAGTCTGATCTGCTGTGGTTTTTGAAGGTTCTCATTAGGAAAGTGAAGAGAACAGTAGCTCAGTTTCTCCACTGGGATCAGATTTCAGCCCACAGTCTAGACAGTCGCTGCCAAGCAAGCCTCACCTTGGCCTGCAGTGTGTGCGCAAGGTGTGAATGCGCAATTAAGAAGTTAATCGTGTAATTCTGACTACAGACTTTTTTTTTTAACTTTTAAAATTAACAGAGTGGCAAAAATGTAAAAGGGGTGCAAAAACAGACTTATCTTGTTCAGGACAATTTTATGGCCATGAAAAATATATTGAGAAGATAAAAATTCCACTAGCCTAGTGGAAACAAGCACTGCGACTCCCCATTGTGTGCTTGCCTCCTCGCACACTCAGAAGCCCAAGCCTGCATGAAGTGTGGATACCTTTTCACCTGGCAAGTGTCAACTGATTTCAGTATCCAACTGTCCTCTGACTCCGGGGGATGCCCTGGGGACTGGCCGGAAGGGCACAGCCGCTTTGCTCTTAGCACCTGAGGAAGGAAGCTCCTGCAGTGCTGGGCTCACTTTCTTGCTCAAAACCCAAAGAGCATGGTCTCTCGTCCTCAGTCCTCATTCTCTATAACGCTGCTGGACAATCCTTGACAACAAACTCTAGCCACCTGGAGTGTTAGGCTTTGACAAAAATTAAAATAAAAGTGCATCCCCCTCAAAAGAAACCTTAAAGAATCTCCACTGAAATGAATGAATTAATTAGTTAATCCCACTTTTGGCAATTGGGTTCTCGGTCTTGGCTCAGCTCCGGCTAGCCCCCTACATCCAGCCCTCCTGTCATCCCCGTCAGAAGAGCCATCTAAGATTCCTCTCCAGATGACAATTCTTCCACAAAGACAAGAAAACAGGGTCTGTCCCTTTCTCTCCATCTCTGCACAGTCAGGTCTGCATAGAAAGGGCCTGTCCTAAGGCCAGACTAGGGAATAACTTAATCCAAATTCCCAAAGCATTGGCTGCATGCCTCCTTTTTTAAATGTCATCTTTCGTAGCTCAATCATATGGATTCACTGAAGGTTTCATTTACCAATGTTTGGGTTAGAATGCAGATGACTACATCATAAACTTCTAATCATATTTTGTGTCAGTGTTGGAAAATATTCCTAATATTTGATAAAACTAAGCAACGGCAGAGAACCCAGAGACCACATTTATCTGTTGAATCTCTGGAAGAAATCAACAAGAGTCACACCTACAAAATGCTCACTTGCCCAGAGCTAGAATATGGAAGAAATGGCTTCTGACCTTTAGCACCACTGATAACGAGTCCCAGTTCTGCACAGACGGAGACACAGACAACTTCATGGTCATGGCCTGTGAGGACAGCTCTGGGTGCAGGATAGTCACCTACAAGGAAAGAGCAGCAGGGTGTCACTGCAGACCAGTACAGACCTGATGACACATCAGCACCAATGAGGAAGGACACGCAAGGCCACTCACTTTACCTCTCTGCCTGTCCTTCCTGTGTGACACGATCTAACCCTATCCCTGCTACAGGGCAGCTGGGAAGTCAATCCACGCGAGTGCTCAGCCGCCAGTGGCTTTCCTCTCAATGAGGCAGTTACATAGAATCACGTAGTCACTGCCACGTCGTGTGAGGCCAGGCCATCTCCCTGGCTCTAGTTTGACTTACATATGAACATAGGGGACACAGAGCACTGGGCAACAGTCAATGGCTTCAGAATGCACAGTGACCAGAATTTAGCTCAGAATCCAGTGATAAAGTACATGTGGTGTTTCTGGCAGCTGGTAGCTCACCTCACTGTGGGTATGGTTTTGAGAACGTGTTCTTTTAGTGTGTGTGCTTTGAGTATAAGTATACTCTGAGTTAGGATTAAGACAGAATTTCCAACCATTTCTGAAAGTGACTACACATACTCCTGGTATTCTATAATGTGCACTTGTATGAAGTGGCAATTTCAGCACTGAGAACAATTAAATTAGAATGTTTATTGACTTTGAAAATGTCTACAATGTTCTATACTTACCTACAGTAGTCAACCAAGAGTTAATTCTCCACGTTAAAACAAACACGCCCATCTCGTTAGTATGGAAGAAAACTTGCTTCCTCTTTTAATAAATGGTGAAATTGCAAGTATGCCAAAGAACTGTTTTAAAACAAATGTCTGTGGTTTCTTTTTTAAAAAGATTTATTTATTATTATATGTAAGTACACTGTATCTGTCTTCAGACACACCAGAAGAGGGTGTCAGATCTCATTACAGATGGTTGTGAGCCACCATGTGGTTGCTGGGATTTGAACTCAGGACCTTCAGAAGAGCAGTCAGTGCTCTTAACCGCTGAGCCATCTGACCAGCCCATGTCTGTGATTTCTTATGTGTAAATGCTTGGTTTGTATACCTCTTTCCACACCTGTATAATTATGGCTGCATAAAATAGTCATGGGTGAGAAGGGATCATGAGTGGAGAAGGTTTAAGAAACTGCCCAGGTCCACAGTCTGTCCCACAGGCTCTGCAGGGACACTCAGCTCCTCTCCAGTGCCTACTACTGTGGCAAGAGCTGGATTTGAGAGGGGGCTTCCATTTCTCAATCTCTGCTTTCATATCCACCAACCAGGAGGGAAGCAGGAGAAAGATATGGGTAAAGTTGTAAAGGAACGACACGTATCTCGAGTCTCTCCATAACTAGGTCGGCAGCGAGGCCTCGCATCTTCCCTCAGTGTCCTCAGCTGTGAGCATGCTCCTGACTGCCTGCCCCACCCAGGGCGGAGCTGAGCCAGCCCTGTCAACAACAAGGCATGGAGCATTTGGTAGCTATCACGGTGGCTTGTGATACCAGGTTTCCAGGAACAGCACACGGGTTCCTATGTGGCGTCTCTCCACTCATGCTTCTTGTTAAAATAGTTACACTAAACTCATGTGTGTGTAGCACCACCTTATCAAAGAGCACAAAACATGCAGAATGCCAACTTTCTGCATATATCTGAACACGGACTTCATTTTATGTCTCTAGCTTTACAAGCCATTTTCTTGCACCTTGCAGAGCGGCACTGTAACCTGATCTCACAACTGCGACCAACTCTTTCAGAATTCTAGAAAACTTATGTTAAGGTCAGGAGATAGTTCTTTAAGAACAGGAAATTCAACGACATGGTTTATTAAATCTTACTTATTCCAATGAGACTAAAGTTTCTTTCAGGTAGTTACACAATTGAAATCCCTTTGTGGTCATAATTATGCTGTGAATTTTTTTCCTGTGGAATTTTGCTTTAAGATTGTGAGTAAGACTGTTTTTCTCTAGCTAGGGTGCAGGGCCTAAGAACACATTGACAAGGTGTGAGGATGACCCTCTCTCTTCCTTTCTTTGGGATGGTGATGACAATTTTTCTTTCTTTAAAAGAACCAAGTTGATTCTTCCACATAGCAGACAGATATGCCTTTGTTTCTAGAATTGGGGAATTTTTAAAATATTTATTACACATTAAGTATTTATATGTTTAAGATTAAAGAAATAAAATAAATTCCTTTGCTCTCAACTCTGCATAAGAAATGTGGAACTGTGAATTCTCCTTCACACATCTAGAGCATTCTATCTTTGTAAAGTTCCCTGTTTTCTGTTTGTTTTTATAGAGTAGATTTCTCGGCTTGGGAACTTGTGTTCCTTGTCTGTCTTTTCTCTGTGAGTGTCTACATCAGCAGCATCCACACAGTCCCATCTTGTCTACATGGATACCCGCAACTACCTCTCGCCTTCCAGAAAACTGCCTGTGTTTTGGTCTTAGATCCTGGCACTCCTCCTTCTAAGAACTGTCCTGGCCGGACCTCCTGGCACTCATTGTAGGGGCAGGTGCAGAGACATGAAGGCTCAAGGGCTGGCGTGTGCACCTGCTGCCTGATGTCCCTTTGGCACTGACGTGACACTGGGAGAGGGGCTTACTACTTTCTTCATCTCTAGAGATTATCCGTGTTCGGTGAATTTTTTGGAAGGCATTCTTTTTTTGACACATTTCTGAAACGTAGACTAGGAGGATGGGCACAGTAGCCCACAACAGTTTGCTATCAGCTCTAAATCTATGCACTATTGTAATGGGCTTTGAATAATGGTAAAGTATCTTTTACAGTCTTGAGTTTGCCTGAAACATATTCATACAACTGAAAAATTGTGTTTCTGAGCTATTCCGAGTTTCCTGTTAAGGTGGGAATGATATATTAATAAGAAGATGCATGTGCACATTTGTATGCCAAAGGCTGACACCCAGTGCCTCCTATTGTTTTAAACCTCAGTCTTGAGACAGGGAGTTCTGGAGACTCTGGATCTTGGTGTTTTGGCTAGACTGCCTGGCCAGTGGCCACCACGTGCTGAAGCGAAGACGTGCAGACTGCCATCGATGTGCATCTGGCCACCGCAGTGTGTGCTGGGGAATCCAGCCCAGGCCCCTCACACTGGGTCACCACTTACACACCGAGCCTTCTCTCCCACACATATTTTTAGTCTCTCATTATTTTGGAGATATTCATACATTGATTATCCTGAATATAAATCTTTAATAAATGGTTAGAAACAAAGAGTTCCCTCATGTGAAAACAAAAAACAAAAAACAAAACAAAAAAAACAATCATTCAATGGTGAAGAATTGAGAAAGAAGAACAAAAAACATTTTTAATTTCTTATGCAACATATTTTCCACAAGGAAGTAAGCTCTTGGACGCCCCATCTTCAAAGGCCCCTTACACTACGATCTCCTCAGAGCATGGAGGGGTGGAGCCTAGACATTAAGTGATGCCGTTTAGGCACACCGCTACTTTCAAACTGCTGCAGCTTCAGTTGTGAAAGTAAAGAAATGTTCTTCCAAGCTTTTTGAGTTGGGAAATGTGCAGTGAGGAGAAGAGCTTTTCCTATATTTCATTACCAGGGACAGATGCCACACTCCCCACAGTCACCCGAGATTTTGGTAATACCCTGTCACTGTCACGTCCCAGCTGATGGATGGAGGTCAGGGTTAAAGGGCCTGGCATGGAGGGAGGGGCAGGGGAGACCTCCCCTCTGAGGACCATGCACTTCAGCCCTTCCCCACTCATTTCCTCAAGGATGAGGGATCTTGCCTCACTCCAGTGCTATGGATGATAAGGAACAAATTCATCTGGTCCTCACAGGCAAGCACTGGAAACTCTAAACAGAAAAGGCTTTAAATAATGGAGTCCATCTCACCTTTATCAAGTCATTTCAGTATCCCTGAAACAGATGGGGAAAACTACAAAGGCTGTCCCTGCTGCACACAGACGTGACAGAGGAACTCTCCTTAGGCTGCTCTGCAGCCTTGTGAGATGGTCAGCACACAGACTGAGGCTCTGGGACCCACAGTCCGCAGCTCAGGTCTGTGAGCACCAGAGGATGAGCCTCAGTGACATACAACACCGAGATTTTATTTCTGGCCTGAGTTATATCACTACAGAATCAAGATGCAAACCATTTTCCTTCATATGTACACTTACAAAAATATGATGGTGTTTTAATGTAAAGTTCCTAAATAAAGCATCAAATGTTACAGTAATTGCATTGACTTTGTGATTTTAAATATTTATCAGAAACTTCCCGGAATAGGTAAGACTGATAGGTTGGATCATGCTAAATGACCAATGATGGGGTGTCCCTGATCACACATTCGCAGTGGTCTAAGACTCAGTATCATTCTGGTCTTGCCTCCTTCTACCAAACAGCCACAAGAATGACTCTTTCTGCTGCCCCAAGTACTCTACGTGATGTTCCAATACCCAAGTGTGTGTCAAAGGTGTCTGGTCCAGAAAACATTAGTCTTGGCTTTCATGTTACATCCAATACAAGCTAATGCCTTTCTTAAAGTCTCAGGTCTATAAAGGGAGAAGACAGACAGAGGACAAGAGAAAATCAGTTCTACCACTCTACCACTGTCACAAGCCCCCAAATGTCTTCAGATATGAGATGGGACCTATGGAGAATGGCTTCATCCCTTCCGGTCCTGAGCTAGGATGGCCCAATACGGACAGGCCAACGTGGCTCCACAATGTCTTGTGACTGAGAGTTATCACAAACTGACCATGCTTCCTCTAACACCTAATTAAGATACTTTAATGTTACTACATCCTACATAAGATCCCCAGAGTTGAGAAAGGGGCCAACTAGCTGCATTTGTATGCTTCTGGTCAGCCTCTGTCCCTCCCCTAGCTCTTATCACACTGTTGTTTGTCAGTGGCGGCTGAGGGTTGTCTTTAGATAAAAGGCTGGTGGCAAACCAAGAGCTGAAGTCAGTTTGGTAGATGTCTGGCTGAAGGCTGCAGCTGATAGGAGAGTCAGTGTCCAAGGCTGAGTCCAACACAATAGGTGCCCGGAGAAGGTGCCTGTGCACAGCTGGGAATGTCTTTTCAGCCCTCTCCTCTTTCCTAGTCTGCACAGCGTCTATACATGAGCATAGAGGTCTGGGTTTGAAACTGAAGGAGAACAGGATATAACCATCTCAGTGGATACTGGGAGATTAGATTTGAAAGATGAGCACTAAATCCCTTTTCAGGATTTTATATTGCTATGGTTTTTAAATTTTCATATGTATGTATCACTCAAAATAAA
Source organism: Apodemus agrarius (assembly GCA_964023405.1). Lineage (NCBI taxonomy): Eukaryota > Metazoa > Chordata > Mammalia > Rodentia > Muridae > Apodemus > Apodemus agrarius. Next base: position 112,533,402 of record OZ030007.1, on the reverse strand, counting down.
CATTTAAATCACATTCTTTAAAGCAGATTTTGTCTTGAGCTGAGTTCCTAATGCATTTTCGGGGTCTACCGAAGACACAACGATGTTAACTCGCTCCTCTTGTGACTATCTTGTTGGAAGCTACAGCACGTAATGAGAGCTGTCAAGTCCCAAGATCAATGAAACCTGTGCCCTAGGGATTCCACAGGAATAGCATTGATCTGGTTAAAGCTCACTAGTCAGAGATGGGCTGTAATATATTGCAAAGAAGGGCTCTAGAGGATAAGCGGCCAAGTCCAAGACACCTACCTGACAAAAAATTCAATCAGCTCCTAGCACAGACTGCCTGCTTTGCCCTGCCTTCTTTCATGCAGGGGCTGCTTCCAATTAAAGTGCGCAAATTAATTTTTATCACTTCCAAATTAGTTTCAGAATTTGTGTAAGGCTGTTTCAGATGAAAGCACCTGTCCCTCATGTCTCTGCAAGGCAGTCATCTAGCCAGGAACCTGGTGTCACCCTCCAGGATGACTTCCTATGCTCAGTGCCACAGGAAAGAATAACAATAGCATCATCAATATGAAATGCGCTAATGAATAGAACCATTCGACCTGCAGCATGAGCTGGTAGCCTGTTCCTTTAGAGTCTGGAATTCTGTGTCATAATCTATTTTTCACAAATTTCTATTGTCTTTGTGATGCAGTCATAGAAATGACAAAAAAGAGAAGACGGTATAAGATATTCTGAGATGTCTAAATTAGTCACAGCAATATATTTGACACAATCAAACTACCCTTTCTATACACCTGCCTAAACATCTACAAACATCACTTACTTTTCTTTGTAGAATAAGGCATCCATTATTATATAGTGCTGGTAGTACAGAGGAAACAAGTATTTATGCCAAGGCTCTTTGGCTTCATGGTTAAATTTCAGCAGTGCTTACGTAAAGTCAGACACAAATCTTCATTCCAGGATGCTGGTTTGATGAGCGAGTCTGGTTTGGTCTCTCTGCTGCCATACAAACAATTCAATACCTATGGTAGGCTAATTCCCAAACTATAGCAGCTAGTGGGCAATGCTGTCCCAGTATAGGGTTCCCCTTGAAGTTTAGGTTAGTATATATACCCTATACTTCTAAGGGCATTATGCCACACAGTGTTACCATTGTGGGCATAGCTACATTGTTGCTATTAACAGCAATGCATTTTGAGACAGAAAACACATACAGCCTGGCCCTCTGACCTGTGTGATTTGGTAGCTAGGTTAGATTACCTGGACAGGGGAAAACCCACTTCTTTTACATTATCAGTCTTGGGTGATAATGACTGCATGCCCGGGGCAGTGCCATAGCTCGCAGGAATGGCTGTCTAGGTGCTAAGTGCTGTGGCTGCCGGTAAAACACATGCTGACTCAGCTGCTCAGGCAGGCCTAGATGTCTTGTGGGGGCGGACTATTGCAAAGAAGGATGTACAACCATCAAAGTCAAAGATATTAAATACTGTTGCCTATTTAAAGATTTTATTCTTGTGATTATTCATTTGGCACAAAGCAGAAAGTTGTTTTGTTTGTTTTTAAATATAATTCATGAATCCATAACCAGGTTGTGAAGTTGTGTGTGTGTCTTGTGCTGATGGTATTAATACACTGACAGGGCTGCTGCGTCATGGAAGTGCTCAGTCTGCTTAGTCACCCATGGGCAGGACTTAGCTCACGAAGGCCGGCCGGGGCTTCTGCTGTCTAGTACTCCATCTGCTTAGGGTCCCAGGGACAAAGCAGGCATTGGCACATACTGCCTCTTCAACCCATACTGTCTGTGTCTGCTTCTCCTGCTTTTTCTAGAAGGGCAGCCCATCCTCTACTGAGAACAAAGGCAGTCACACACCCGGGCCTACATTCACATCACATGCAGGGTGTGACTGTGCATGCCTTTACTCTGAGCATTAGTGAGGTAAAGGCAGGTGGAACTCTGAGTGTGAGGCCAGCTCAGTCTACATAGGAAGTGCAGGCTAGCCAGGACTATATAGTAAAACCATGCCTCTAAAATATACTGCTTTCAAAAGTAAGTATTATATTGACAACTTCATTCTTAGTGATTCACATAGACATTAAGCATTTATATAGCATCTGTTGCCAGGGATTTGAACGGTTCTAAATATTGTTAGCTTTAACTTTGTAGATGCATCAGTACTTTCCATCCTTAGGGTTAAAGGCACCTAAGATAATAGCATAGCTAACATAGATTACTATAATTTAGTGTTTTCTTTCAAATTATTTATCTAATGACAACACCTAACATACAATATTTCATCTTTGCTACCATATGGTGCTTTTAAATATGGATTCCCATTTAGAAGAGTTATTTTTAAAATTATGTGTGTGTGCGCGCATGCCGCCGACTGTGTGTGTGTGTGTGTGTGTGTGTGTGTGTGTGTGTGGTGTACATACACATGAATGCAGGGGCCCACAGAAGTCAGAGGCATGAGATTATCCTGGAACTGGAGTTAAAGGTGATTGTGACCTTCCTGATGGGTGGGTGCTTGGAAGCAAACATGGGTCTTCTGCAAGAGCAGTACACACTTTCAACCTCTGATCCATCTCTCTAGCCCTATGGATTCCCTTTTGGATTATTCCTTATGAGTTTCATTTTGAAGATATTAGTTAATTAGGTATAAAACACTTTTTCTGTTGCTTTAAAAAATTCTTGTATCTTATAATGCCTATTTTTTCAATGTATATGTAAGCTGAAACAAAGCCCTACTCCTTGGACATTTTAAGGAGTGCTATAGTACTGCAGAGATAAAGAACATTTGGAAATGTAAATTGGAATGCTTAGATACAACACTTCCAACCCACTTCCATTTTCTTTTTTTTTTTTTTTTTTTTTTTTTTTTTTGGTTTTTCGAGACGGGGTTTCTCTGTGTGGCCCTGGCTGTCCTGGAACTAGCTCTGTAGACCAGGCTGGCCTCGAACTCAGAAATCCACCTGCCTCTGCCTCCCAAGTGCTGGGATTAAAGGCGTGCGCCACCACCGCCCCCCACTTCCATTTTCAACTGTCCTTATCCCTAACTGACTTCATCCTAGCCACTTCTACCGCTAGTCACCTCAGTCTGCGTCTCTGGCCCAGCTTGTCCTGTCCCCTGTGCACGTGCTATTTGTAGATTGCTGTTGTTACTATTCCCCACCCCATGCTTTGGGTACATTTAAGGCATGACTGATGTATGTACTGCAGCTTGGATTATTAGCCTGACCTAGGTAGGCATTCGCCACTTTGAATACTTCACAGAATTTATGTCATATAATACAGGAAACACAGACATTCAAACGGCTGATGCTTGGTAATTAAAATGGTCATCATTTCGTGGCCAGATTCTGTCTAACATTTCAATCACTTAACAATTTTAGCTGGAGACCTTTCATGTGTACTGCAATGCCAGGACTCAGACTTACTCAGGATCTCCCAAACATGGCATCACCTGACTAAGAAGAGTCCTTGGAAACACAAGTCTGACAAGTGCTGGTGGAAGTGCGGTGTGTCTGTGTGACCCTTCCTTCCGGGCAGGGTGCACTTCTAGGACGCACTGTCTTTCCTCCTCACACAGAGCTTCTTCAGAGGCAATCACAGACTCGAGAGATCATCCAAGGCATGGCCACCAACATAGAAGAAAATAGTGAGCCACTAGACTGAGGCACAAATAAAAGCTTACTGGATTTTAAAGAAGGCAGAGATTATACTTAGCAGAGAGAAAGCCTGAGGTTTGACACCCTAAGCATCACTTCTAGAGCAAGGAGACATCTGGGTTTGGGGGCAGCAGCTGAAGGGACCAGTCAGAGGTCAGCATGAGAAGACTGTACACATGGAGGGACCCATGGCTCCAGACGCATAGGCAGCAGAGGATGGTCTGTTGGACATCAAAGGGAGGAGAGGCACCTGGTCCTGGAAAGGCTAGATGCCTCAGTGCAGGGGAATGCCAGGACAGGGAAGCAGGAGAGGGTTGACTGGGGAACAGGGGGAGGGGAGATGGCTTATGGGATTTTCTGGGGGGGGGCAGGAAAGGAGACAACATTTGAAATATAAATAAAGAATGTCTAATAAAATTAAAAACATAAGAAGACTGGGGACTCTCCCCAGGCCAAAGGTCTTAGTAATAAGTCATTTTTACGTCTTTTTTCCACGTAAGCTTTCATATTTTAAGTTTCTTACAGATTCTGTAAAAGTGAATGAAGCAAATAAAATAGCAAAAGTAGCATATTTAAGTTATGTACTGTTGGAAAGGACCCTTGTGGGAAACACTTACTGCTATTGGGGTTGTCTCCGATGATGTGGTGCCGCCCACTCCAGTACCACAGAAGCAAGGTAGCATCCCGAGATCCAGACACAATGTAGCAGTCCCCACCGATGTAGGACTCGGACCTGGCCAGGCATGTGACAACGTCCCAGTGGCCAAATACAATCTGCGTCAGTTTCCCTGCAGCACAGACGACAGTCATGTCACTTAGACTCATTGTCTTTACAAAAAATAGAATTAATTTTGATTTACTAATTTGTGAAAAAAATTCACAGACCCTCACAGTTTTGCAGATAATTCAAATATACTCAGGTGATTTTTAAGGAAAGGTCTTATGAGATGACCATAATTTTTCTCTTCAGAATTTGGGCAGAGTTGAATGTGGGGAGAGGCTGACAGCTTCACTGAGGTATAAACTCAGGTCAGTACTGAGTTAAAGCAGTAGTTCATTTCTGCAGCAGAACTAGCTGGTTATCTTACAGTGTGGTCACCAAGCCTTGGCCACTCGGAGCTGGCACAGCATGGAATCTCTATACTATCATGGCTTCACACTAGAGAGGATGCACTCTCTGGGAGTGCATGTGTGTGCACAAATGAGTGGTGGACAGGGACTGGAATCAGCCGTTTTCCTTAGCCACCGTCCATCTTGTTTTGGAGAAGGCCCTTTCAAAGAACCTACAGCTTGCCACTTCAACTAGACTAGATGGTTAGGGAGGCCCAGGGATCCTCCTGTGTCTGACTCCTCCGTGCTAGGATCACAGGTGTATACAGGCTTTTATGTGGTTGCTAGGTTGCAGTTCGGGTCCTCTTGAACACTGAAGATAAGCCCTCATTGTGAAGATTACCTGTTTCTGTCGAGTAAACTCTGAAACTCTTATCCCAAAACCCACAGATGAGGATGTAGCGATTATCAGCTGTGACCACAAAGCAGTGGGCGTTGATCTGGATGCTCTGGTCCACAAGGTCTGTGATCTGCCGCTTGTTCACACCAGAGTTATTTGCTAAAAACAAGCAGAACAGTTTCATTATGCCCTCGCGGATGGAAAATAGGTTGTACTTGACTGATGTAGCAATGGGCTTCTGCTGATGCACAAGTTAAGATTTAGACATCCTTTCTCCTCAAGGACTATATACATTTCCTTAGTAGCAACGATTATTCACAAGCTGTATCATAAACTTAAAAACTATGTCAGCAACTTCAGTCCTTCCGTCATCAATGAGAACAGATAGGGAATCCAAGATAATGAATTTGGATGCATTTGGTTCTATTCACATGTGTATGCTCCAGTTCATTAGTGTCCAGGAAGAACCAGGTGGAGGTAAACCTTACACACAATGCAACGTGTCTCAGTGCCTGCTCTGTCTGTCACTTCCCACACACATTTCAATCCATGTGGAACGCTGACCGAGAGCTGCCGCCATGACGCGGGAAGCCCACAGGGAGCCTCAGGTCAGTAGCTTTAAAGACCTGGGTTGTCAACAAACACAAGGCCTCTGCATCACGGCTGGCAGGGGAGGAGACCAATAAAAGAGATGGGAAAGTGATTGGGGAGAGAGACAGGCAGAGGCTCAGCATGCAGCCCTGGGAGTCAATCTGAATACAGCCAGGAACTCAGAGACATCTGTGATTTCCCCAGTGCCTGTCTGGATGCCAGCCTGTCCCTTATTCTGCACCATCCTTTCAGGCAAAACCCCTTCCTGAATTCATAAACGTGAAGTGCAGATGTGGAGGGTCGCTGCCCCCAGGCTCCAAAGCTAACTAGATCGCAGCACTGCTCTTTGTAGCTATCTACTAAAGCTTGGAAAAATGGCCGAGTTAAGGTGAGCAGTAAGAGGGAACTGGTGCTTAGAGACATTGTTGCCGGGAGAGCAAGCAAAGGTCCTGGACTGCTGGAAAGTTGCTGAAAAAGCGCTGACCTGGTGCCTGGTCACCAAGCACAGCCGACCTGGTGCCTGGCCACTGAGAGCACAGCTGACCTGGTACCTGGCCACCGAGAACACAGCTGACCTGGTGCCTGGTCACTGAGAGCACAGCCGACCTGGTGCCTGGTCACCAAGAGCACAGCCGACCTGGTGCCTGGTCACCAAGAGCACAGCCGACCTGGTGCCTGGCCACCGAGAGCACAGCCGACCTGGTGCCTGGCCACCGAGAACACAGCTGACCTGGTGCCTGGTCACAGAGCACAGCCGACCTGGTGCCTGGCCACCGAGAGCACAGCTGACCTGGTGCCTGGCCACTGAGACCAGAGCTGCTTGTCACCCCGTCACACACAAGCTACTATTTCATTGTCAGTGTCCGTTGGACAGAGGAACACGCACAGACTCAGACATAGTCTTAATCCTAAGCCTGTATCTTTGCGCTGTATGTAATGCTGTCTTGTTGGGGGTGAGAATAAGAAAAAGCCAAGACCACTCTGTTAGATTAAAATAAAAGCTGGATCAAGTGAAGAACAGAATTGTCACTGTGCATACGTAACCGAGCCACTTTTTATAGTGTTTCAAAGTTAATTTTAGTTTAACTTTCTAAGTGATCCACCAGCTAGGAGAATAAACACCATCCTAGCTCCCCTCACAGATACAAAAGCAAAGGGAACAGAATGCCAGGGAGCACAGGAATGGAAGCCGGTGCTGCTCAGCAGTTTGCAGTTCAGGGGTCTTTACCTTAAAAACAAGTTCTGCCCACTGAATAGTAATTTCGATAGAAGGTGCTTTCCAGTACTAATTTCCCTCAACACATTCTTTGAATCTCTTTACCTTAAATAATATGAAATTGCTAAGAATATCTTAGGCCCAAACAAAGGACTTATATAACCTCCTAAGACATCCAGAAAAGGCCATAAATAATTGTTTGGTAGCAAAGCTTTCCTGGATGTGTGTGAAGTTGGCAGAGCCCGTTGTGGCAATTTGATGCCATTTGTATGCTGCTGTCTGAATGTGTCACTCCGCTGTTTTCGGAGACAAACGAGGAAGTGCGCACAGATAGCCGAGTTAGCCGCAGTGGTCCCCATGAGCAGGCGCGGCGTCCGGACACCTGGCCCCGTTGGCGGGTGGACACTGGCCTTGAGGAGTAACTGCCTTTCTGCACTTGCTGTCTGCTCTCTCTGCCTTGCGTTTGACTGAAGGCCTGACCCCTCAGCTTCCTGTCCGGCTGCCTGCTCCCATGCTTCCAAGTCTGGAGGGACTCTCCCTCTAGAAGCACAAGCCAAAACAAGCTCGCTCTTCCCTTGTTCGTGGTGTTTTATCACAGAAAGTAATGGATATGTTAGCATACCGATTAACGGGTCCATCTCAATGGGGAGATGGTGTGCTTGATCCAAGGAGTATCCTGGGGCTCCTCTGAGGCCTGAAGAAGTAAGTATAGAAAACTGCATGAGATTATCTGAGAAGCATTTCCTAACAAAGGGTGCTTACATAAAATGTGCATTTGTTTAAATTAAAATCTGGGCTGTCTGGGCTTTAAAATTCCATCATGTGACTTTGAATGAAGTTTTAATAAAGTTCTAAAAAGTCACGCTAGCAGGGACTTCAGGTTTTTCCTTGAGATGCAGCAAGCCAAGAAGCTTGGTGATGTGGATGAGCAGAGGGTCACAGCATTTCCTACAAAGCAACCACGGGCCTGGTGTGCAGCACAGGGCTGGGCTTCCATGGCGTGGGGCCTGGAGAGCGGGACTCTCCAGCGGGAGGCCTTCCCCAATAGCATGACTAGTCAATTCAAGTTATAAGCTGAAGCATGCCTAAAACTTTCATCCCACCAAAGCTACTTTCTGGACTGACATCTGGGGTCTGATTGAGTTCATCTGTCATATTTTCACATGTGGTTATAACATAAGTGTATATAATATTTTTTAACAATTTAATAATTGAGCCCTTTATAGTTCTTTTTCTTAATGAAAAACATTCCCAGAGGCCAAGGCCCAATGAACAATGAAGTCTTATTTTCCCATAAGATGCCTGCTATACACTCCTGGCCAGCAGAAGCTGCGCCACCCCCTGTTGATAATATCACCAATAACCATAAACCAGGGCCAGCCGCATATAAACTCATGGAGGGAGAGTGGGTATAAATCACTGCCATTTCAGAGTGAGGTAGATATTAGTGGATAAAGGATCCAGGTTAAACCAGCAGGGCTCATCTTTTCAGTCCTGCAGACAGTGGCAGTCCCAGGGCGTTGCAGGAAGCCTTAAGTGCTGAACTGGGCCAAGTAAATCATTTGGGCACATGCACGTCTGCCCTGGTTAAATAAGGATCAGTATGTCTAAATGCTTGCGATGACATTATATCACTTCAAGATGTGCCGGCTGGAGCACATGGATGAGTGTGGGACAAACGCATGCGAAATCACTGGACAATTTAGAGTTTGCCTTTCCTCACAGACCAGGCCCCACAAAGCTAGGGACGCTGTTTGTCTGTTTCTTGCTGAAAAAGCCTAGGACAATTTGACACATAATGGACATTCACATATATGCTAAACAAGCTAATGGCAACAGAGGGGGATGGCCTAAAGTTCTTGTTTACAAAATCCGCACAAACTTGTTCTCTTTGGAAACCTGTTGAGGTGCAGTGAAAGGCCAGGGCCCTGCATGGGCTGGAGGGGCGGGCGGGCTGTGCTGCTGGTGGGCTTCACAACACTGCTGCTCTGTGTGTGACGACATGGGAGCTTCCCCACACCGCCTTCACCTTAGCTCTGAGCTAGTGCTGAGACCCACGTACCGACTGTGTTGTGCCACCTGTTCACCGCGAACAGTCGGCTGCAGGTCACTGTCACCACCGCAGGGATGGTCAGGTGGGGCAGAGTGTTGGCAGCCACGTGGGTCACAGGAGAATTGGATGGAAACTTCAGCACCATGATCACATCCTGCTGCATCTGATCTTTGAACATGAGTGGGCTCTGTGGAAGGAAACACTGTTGAGTAGAAAGGGAAGAGACAGAAGGAAACAGAAAGGACAACTCGGTTAGTGGAAGGTCTGGGGCGAGGAGGTGCAGACAGACAAGGCTAGCGTGATAACAGGCAGGGTCTCCATGACATCTGAACTGTCTCGCTGGTCACGGCACCCCAGAGAGAGCTGCTTCCCCTGAAGAAGGCTTAGAGAAAAGAGAACAGAGCCTCTGAAGTCACTGAGGCAGTGCACTCTGTTGCTAAGAGTCAGCCTCAAGTTATATATGTGGTCAGATCGCCTAGCGGACAGTTACCTCCCAGGAATAGCCACAAGATGATCATAATTATTCAGGGAAGTTAAAAAATCAGTTTGATGGAAAATTAGTTAATCAGTGGCTGATGTTGTTAGCATGAACTATGAAGTGATTTGGCTGGTAGCTGTCATCTCTACTGGGATGACCTGGGGCCATAGTATAAACAGTTAAAACGCAGCCACCTGCAGAGCAGCCGGGCACTCTGGCCAGTGTCCTCACGTATCTGGGCTCTGGTGCCGCCTGACTGCTCAGGGCTTGTGCCTTCTCTCTCTGATAGGTTCAGTTTACTGTGGGCCAACACTTTTTGAGCTTTTCTTCTTAAGTATCTAACAGATGAGGTGATAGCAGGTGCTACAAGCAATACAGAGCACTCTAAACTCAATTATACTAAACATAAAATAAGAATGCTGGAAATAATTACTACTTCCCTTTCTGACATTTTCCCTTTCTGAGTATTTTTTCTATGGATCATGTACTTAGAAAGCTCATTTCTTTTTCCAGTTCTGTGCCAATTTGGAATCTGATAATTCCTTGTAGGAAGATAATGAGTTCTAACTGGGCATTCCCCCAAGACAGTCACCATCATTATCATCACCATCACCATCACCATCACCATCATCATCAAAAGCAGAGAAAAGTAAGTGGAATAAAACTCTCCCGCCAAGCCATTTCATACAAGAAGGGATAAGAAACTCTTGGGCGGTGACGAGCCTGCCCCTCTGAGAACATATCTCTGTCTGCCACCATGGTTGGGAACCATCTCGGGGCAAACTGTATTTCTTGAAAATCTTTCTATTTTGTTACACAGAATGACCAAGTGCATTCAAAAGACAGCCGCTGTGCCCACAGGGCTGAAACTGTGGCTGGCGGCTGCAGAGGGGATTAAGATTTATTTATTTATTATATGTAAGTACACTGTTGCTGTCTTCAGTCACACCAGAGGAAGGTGTCAGATCTCATTACAGATGGTTGGGAGCCACCATGTGATTGCTGGGAACTGAACTCAGGACCTCTGGAAGAGCAGACAGTGCTCTTAATCACGAGCCATCTCTCTAGCCCTGCAGAGGGGTTTAAAGCAAGCGTGTAGCTGCGTTTCCTGGGTGCGGACTGCCTGCTTCTTGGTGGTATGGAGAACACACCTGACACTGTGCCTCACACCTCAGTCATCTGACCCGTGGAGGGCTCAGAAGTGCATTAAGTGAATGAAGCGCATAAACATTCTTTCTGTCAGAAAAATGCTAGCTTACAGGCTTGTCACACAGCCACTGCCATCCTATCTCAGTGCTCTTCACCCCACTGAGGGGACAGACTGGCCTGTCTTCAAGATGATGGATACATATAGATCATCTGAGAAGTTTCTATCTCAAAACATTTGTTGAAGTATTATAAAAAAAACCTAGGGAAGCATCATTTAAAAATACATTAAAAGTGTATCAACCTTCATAGAATTAAATAAAAAGAGGGAATGCCTGCTATTTGCTGATAAACTGAAAAGGGACTGCTTTGTTATGAGAATGGACCTTTAAATTGTAGAATAAAGCATGCAATTCTTTCCTTGAAAAGTAGGACTAAAGATCCACTTTGATCAGCTCTTGATGAGACCAGCTAGCATCTACCGGGGGCTTGCATCACAGGGGCTGGCTGAGCGGGGGTTCAGAAGCAGGCCTCGGGATCTCAGTGCAGGGATGAGTAAAGCCCACACTCCAGATGCCGAGGTCTCAACTCACAGCTGCAGAGTACTCACCCCGGTCACTTACTAACTATGGCAGAAATGCTTTGGCCCACATCTGGCTTTGGAGCCCTTACTTGTCACCGGCCTGTTTTGTCCTACAGCCTCTCTGCAGGAGCCACAAACCGCCTTTGGAATCACTCGTTTCTCTGAAAATGACCTCCTCTTCTGTTGGCTTGTGTTTCTACTGTGTGCTAGTTTACAGATCGAATTTAATTGGGGGGCAGTGTGTATATATGCCTGTGTGTACCCCTAAAGACTTACGGAGAAGCAGATGCTGCTTTTGCTAAGCCCAGGACTGGGCTCCCTTAATAAACAGGACTGAAGAGGAGAAATCACGCGTCCTTCTAGTCCTTCTAGCACACCCTTGAGCCTCCAGGTCAACAGAGACACTGGGAAGCCTCTGAAAACAGCCCAGAAACACCATTTTATTTGCTTCCTACAACAGAAAAGAAAGGCCCTCCAAGGCTGCTGCCTTACCAGGTGCATGGCTGAGCTCCTGGGCGGATGCGGCTCGATGAGCAACTGTGATGGCGTCTGTCCAAAGTTCTGTATCTGTGCTTCCATGGCCTGTGGGGCAAGGAGGGCAACTGTCATGATCAATACGTGTCAAAAGCAGGTCAGCACACTTTAGACAATGCAAGTGGAGCTTGAGTTAGTCATAAAAAGAGTCCAGAAAACTTCCAGGAGTGCTCTCTTCTCAGGGCGGGCGAGCCCTCCAGGGTTAGCATCTGTGGACAAGCCTCACTTCTAAGCATGCTCCAGTCAAGCGCAGCTCCGCTGTCGTCAGCAGACGCTGGGGTTAAACGCAGAGATGATCATCTGTGCATCCATGCATGCAGTTAAAGACCAAAGAACACCTCAGCACTGAACACCACACGGGTACCTTAGTAAAGTCCTTTGTAAGGAGGAACGTATAGGGGTCTCTAATGAAGTAAGCTTCTGGAATCTTCATGGGAAAGAGAATTAGACACAAGGTGTACTACTGTCATAAAAATGAAAACCATGCATTTCAGTCAACACAGAGAGCATACCCAAGGTCTGAACACCAAGGCTTTGGTGTTGCAATAAAATAGAGCAACACTTTCAATACAAAAACACAGTTTAGCTTGCTGTGGTGCTTTAAGAGGGATTCTGGTATATTACTTATAAGAGATGAATTACTTTCTCTCAGGTTCCCCCATGTAAACTTTCACGAACGCTCACTAAAAATGGAAAATTCTTTGAATATCCTGAGACATATACAGTATTTTATTAAAACCTGTGCAGAAATGAGCACTAAAATGGTATAGCTCTTAATTTCTATCTCAAAATGTATGGATTATCCAATATAACACTGCATGTATGTGCATGCCTGTATGCCTGCATATGTGCATCTCTGTGTTTAGAGAACTAAGTATTTCTTCTATTCATAAATTTTATAGGTAAAATATTTCAACATATTAAATTAGACTAATAAGATTTTTCCTGAGATATTGTAAATGTGTAATTTAAGTCAACAAGGAAAAACACAATATTTACTACTATCATTACTCTATTACCATGCTAGTTTCCCCTCTATAGTCATGTGCAATTTGGTGCACATAAAAGTGAAATACGAACCCACTGCTGAGCACTGCAAGGAGTGCAGGTAAGCTTGTAGATGGCTCGTGACACATCGCTGCCACTAATCCCATCTCCATCCGCAATCCTCATTTATAAAGTATTTATATTTAACCATCTGTCCTCCTACGCCGCATCTCAACAAAGTGATTATCAGTAAAAATGTGAACTTTCAAATTTATTAGCAATATTAACCATGAATGGATCATTATCCACTATATTTTAACAAGTGCATAAAAGGGGCTTTGGTTCATTTATTTGCAGCGACAATGAGATGAATTATTAAATCTCCTTAAGTGCTGTCCAGTTTTAATGTAACATTTATTTTCAAGATGTCTATTCAAATGCAGAGTGTGACAGTTTAGCTAAATTGTGTTCACGTAGGTGCCACCACACTGTGTCTCCCTGTTGTAAGATTTACGGTCATAAAAGCGGAGAAGAGACCATTTCTAGTTGGCTTCACATTATTACAATAACTCTTGAGAATTATTTGTGAAGAAAAGCAGTAATTTGCTGTTAAAGCTGCCTTGGCCAGCAAATGGCCAATATCAACTAAGGTCTTTCTAGCCATACACACTGTTGCCTGTACTTCTCTTTCCCCAGGACAAAGGACCTGTGTGGGAGAGGCTGGGGCTGACGTCAGACACACCCGACCTTCAATCACTGTCCTGCACTTAGGGCACCCAGCACGCAGTGATCAAAGAACCCACAAGCACCTCCTACCTACTCTAACCTTGCTGCTCAAACAGAAATATTAAAATTATAGTAGAAAACGTCAGGATACTGGCATAATTTCTAGAAATTTCTTATTTAGTACTCTTTGGTAATCCCTTTGGATTGAGGCAGAGCATTCAAATACCATATTTCTTTTTTGGACTATGCTTTCTTCCTTGTGAATTGAGTCAGAAGGTTTTGTGCATCAAAGGACTGTGTTCTAGAATTTATCTATAATGAATAAACCTGTGTCTGTGCCTTCGAAGTATTCCTTCCCTTCTGGATTAAAAAAATTCAGCTCTTACTGACATCAGAAAGGCAGGCCTGCCTGCTCTAGGTCCCAGCTCTGGTTGTTGCCAGACAACGGCCACGAGCCTGCTGCCCCTCCTTACTCTTCAGCACCTCTTCCCCAAGCACTTTTAAGGGAGTCACTGGTGTTTCCTTGTTGAACAGACAGGTGATGGACCAGGAGACCAGCCTGCTGTGATGGAGGCCATCACACAGTTTAGGAATCTGTGATGTGGCACTGTCCTGAGAGAGCCACTCCGGGCAGGAGGAAGTCCTCCACTGATGCTATCCTTGGGCTGGGACTTGACACATCCTCACCAGCTTCCTCCATACTGTCATGGAAGTGAATCCATGACTCTGTGTCTGTTTGCTCAGACTGACTCTGCAGGACGGGACTGTGGCTCAGTCTTCCCAACATTTGCTGACTATAAAAGTGGAACACTAGTCGGGTAATCTGGGCCAAGCTGGAAGTTGATCCAGAAAAGGAAAAGTACATGGACATGGGTAGAGAAAACACAGGAGGCCATTATTTACAAGAGTTCAGCGCCACTGCAGCAATTAGGCTGACAAACATCCACATGCTTAGTCAACACCCACACTGCCCTCAGGAAGTCTGCAGCCCCAGAAGGAAATCAGAAATGCACATGAGTGCACACGGCAGGGAGGACAGTGGCAGAGACAAGCCCAGGCTGCATGTTTCACTTGCCTCATCCCTGCCTGGTTATTCTAGATGCTGGGATTTGTGAATGAATGCCTTCAGACTAGGCAGTCTTAATACTCAGGAGGATGAGTCAGATAGACGGCATAAAACTAACCATTGGCAATGAGCCCGTCGGTCCCACACTCTTTACTAAGAAGGTATCCAGAATTAGAAGATGTTAGGAAATGGGTCTGTCAACTCAGTTTCCTTCACTGAGAAGTTATCCATTATTAGAAGCTGTACACCTGAGAGTCAAGCATGTCTAGCACGTGTCCCTGTGAGAAGCACAGGGAACAGATACAGCACCCGATTCTTTAAAAAAGAAAAAAAAAGGGGGGGAGCCTCCCAAGCCTTCGAGTTCTACAAACTTCAAAGAAGCCATGGTGGGAGACTCTCCAGGCACCCAAGTGGCCAGGCCCCAGGCTCCTCCGAGGACCTCAAACTACCAGGCTCCACCCACAGAACACTCTAACAGTCTAAATGCCCAAATTCACCCCCTTCTCCAGATGCAGTGACTAAACTCTGCCCTAAAACCCAACCCGGGACTTGAAAGCCCATCAATCCCCGATCTTGAAATTGCACCAATCCCTGGGCTCATGCCAAGCTCAGGATCTGTAATCCCACCAATCCCCACCCTAAGAATCTCCACCCTGGAAAACTCTGCCCCTGAGAAACCCTATATAAACTCCCTCCCAGGTCTTTGCTGCTTTGTGCCCAAGCAAAGGCAGCCACCCTCTGTGTCTTCCCCAATAAATCTCTTGTATGAAGTTTACTGTCTGATGTGACTCTGGTATTCTTTGGCTCCTGACTGCCAGGATTCCTTTCCCCTCAGCACTGTAACACTCGCACTGGGGAAACTAGTTAGCATATTCTAAAAGCTATAGCACACAGTATCCTTGGTGGACAATGTTTTGGTTGGTGGTATGAAAACATGGGTTGGTTGGCTTGTTCTTAGCAGTACTGCTTAATTAGATTTGTGATCTCTAAATTGGAATTCTAGACTTTTAAATTATATTAATTATTGTGTAAGTACAGATATGGGTAGACTACACTTGAAATGATATACATGTTGAGATCAGAGGACGACTTGAGATAGTTCTTTCTCCCTTGTGTGACCTGGGGATCAAACTTAGCTGCTCAGGCCTGGTGGCTAGCTCTTTTACCTGCTGAGCCATCTTGCTGGGCTAGAACTTGGAGATTTCAGCACATTTAAGCAAATTGAATTTAAAGCTCCAGCAAGACAAAGACAGAGTAAACACAGCTTTTCTCTTTACCCAGACAAAGACCTGGTGACGGAACCTGTAGTTTTCTTATCTTGATCTAATGTGAACACCTGTATGAGCAACTTTTCTATCTCTCCTTAGCTAACTGTCCCAAATCACACCTGATCCATCAAGCGAATCACTACTTCCATGCTTATCAATATCAATGTCTTCTTCTCTGACATTTCTAGAAACTGAACTTAGATAAGGAGAACGTTTTACTTTCATGCCCTCTGTGGATCAACACAGTGTCTGTGATATCCATTCCTCTATCAGTCTGTATTTATTTCTGTGTCGGGCAGTGTCCCATTATCAGTTCAGTAAAGTTTAGTAAAGTTTACTTGTATTAGTAGCTTCGGGTTTTAGAACTGTTGCACATTTGTGATGGAGGGAGGCAGGCGCCAATGGGTGCACATGCTGACATGGTGGCAGGCAGCATTATCATTGGATGTGCCTCCCTCTATAGTGGTGAGCAACTGTCACCACTGGATGTGCACCCGGATATGGAGCAGTTGCTATGGAGAGAATGCCCACATGTGCTCCAAATTGTGCTGCTGACTTGTATGTTTATGAAGCTAGAATGTAATGGTCACTGCTATAGATGAGGAAGCCATTTGGATTTGTGTGGTCTGCAGGGTATGCCTGGACTGCAGCGATTACATGCCAGAGCTCATGCTCTTACCAGCTGGTTACGAGTAGGAAGACTACTTCGGTTTTCTACTGTGAACTGTTTAGATAGAAATACAAATTCAAGATGGCTTCTAACAACCTACAATCTTTCTACAGTGATTCTGAACCATTTTTGTAATATTACCCTGCAGAATATTCACTGGTCAGTCATTAAATGTCTCTCTCTCTCTCCTTGAGAGTCTGTCATGATGCGGGTGTGCTCAACACCTCAAGATGTGAGTACTTAGGATTCTGCAGAGACAGGCAGGCAAGGGCACAGAAATGTGCTATGTGCTGTACAAGGTTGAAACAACAAGTAAGATGGCCCCAGGTTACTTTTGAATTTTACACGTAGATGACCTCTGGTCCAATCTGCTGAGCTGTGATATATAGAGAGAACTCAGAAGGGCCACTTTCTCTGTGTCCTCTGTCTTGCTAGGCTCTTTTCTGTAAACACTCTGGCACCCACCAATCACAGTCAGTCACAGCTTCAATCCAGCCTCCTTTCTTCTTACTGGTTTTCAAGGCTCTCTCTAAATGTGTCTTCCTCTTTAGTCAAGGCTGTTGCCCATTTAGAGGTAAATGAGAGGGTCTGCCTTAGTTCCCAAGAAGCAGCACAGTTCCTGACTTAAGGAGCTGTCCTGCACGCATGGGCAGAGGACCCCTGCGTGGCAGCTATGGTGCAGCCCATGGTCCTCTCACAGCCTGCGGGCACCTTGCTTAATTGTGCTCTTTCCTCTCTGCCTCCCTCCCTTCTAACAGAGTTCCTTCTCTGGAACAACCTGGTATTAACTCATCCGAAGAGATTCACACACAGGTTGCATAAGCTTGTGTGTTATACATGTGTGTTGCATCTGTGTGCTACACCTGTGCCTGTCCAGAGGGAAGACTTCATAGACAAGATGAAAGTCAAAACCTAGGAGGCTTGTAGCAGACCCTTGCTGCGCAGCAGATGAAAATGGGGTAACTTTGTTCTACTCATAATATAGGTAAATTTAACATGCACATTCTTCCATAGAATCTTTAAAACTAGTTTTTCCATCCTCCTTTCCCTCCTTTCTTCTTCTTTTTCCTCCTACCCCTCTGTTCTCAACCTGGCCCACCCATCAAACTAGCTGCTGTCTTCATCAAATCAGCCCTTCTGGCTATCAAGCGCCCACCAGGGTCTCTGACTGAATAGTGACATTCTTCTAAGGACGGAGAGGAGTGGGAAAGCCGCCGCTCCTCCCCCAGCATTCATGTGTAATTCTACCCAACTGCATGTGGCCTGCTGGCCGTGTGCACACCTTGAGGTACAGGAGTGTTAGCCTGAGGGAAGGGTAGTGAGAGGGGTTCCTTCTATGTGGCCATGGGCAAATCTATCAGACATTCCAATGTGGCTGCTTTAGGGTCACCAACTCTATTCAGTTTTCAAAAAGAGTAAATGTTGTTAGAGAACTCAGAAAAACCTTTGACCATTTTACCTATTATTGTGCTAATCTCATTGTTACAGTGTTTTTAACTTAAGAGCTGCTGCCGTTGCAATTCCCATGTTTATGGGCATGGCAAATGGATACCTGTATCATTTTTCCGTTCTACCTGTAATTCTGCCTACATCATATAAAACATTAGAAAACAATGCACCTTTAAGGAGTGATAAAAAGAAAGGTGATGTAATGGTAGAGTGTTTTCTAACTGATACGCTTTGCTTCTGTTTTATTGTTGTGATAAAACAAGATCATATAAAGCATTACTTTTTAATGCTAGAAAACCAAGAACGAAGTAAATCAAGAAAATAATATATGCACTCTATCATTTCTTGTTTTTAAACATTAAACTATATAAAAAATTAAAACGCTGTTTTATTGTCATCTGTTTCTAGTTCCTCAGAGAAACCACAAGCAGAAATATATATGTTTTTTATTATTGATGTAATAATTACCTACATTAAGACTAAAAAAATCTCTCTCTCTATTCTGGCAAAATTATTGAATATATATAAGCAACCTATCTTCTAGCTCCACTGGCCTGGAAGGCCGGGCTATCCCAGGCTTGCAGGAGCAGCTCCCGGTTATTGTTACCTCTCTTAGCTTTTGGTTCAAGTCTCTGAGTGTGGGCGGGGACTCTAGAGCGCCATGCCCTTCCTGGAATGATCAATTGTAATGATGCTACATAAGTGACTTAACAGACATCTATTCTGACGGAAAATCTTTCATCCAGAATATTTCCCTTTTTACAATTAGTCCAGTTCTATTGTTGGCAAGTTCTCCGAGATTTTGTACTTGAAACGTATGTGTTTGTAAATCCAAGGATCAAAGCAAGGGTGTTAATGAAGCTGGCAATGGCTGACCTGCCTTGGATGTCTAAAATACAGTGAGCTGGCAGTAACATTTCGAAGGCTGGTGCAGTGTTGACCCCTTTCTTCTTTGCCTCTGCTCACATCTCATAGTCCTTGCTCTTGGTCTTCCCTCCCCCTCCGCTACAGTGGGAGCCTCGCTAAGCCCAACACAGAGGAGCTTGAGGTATTTCCTATGTGCCTTGCCTTGCCCGCTGTTTAGCAGTGGCCAGGCTAGGCAATTCTGTTCAGATCACAGTTCATGCTGGACAACACATCTCTTGCTCTTTCTTCTAGCATTTCCCCTCTGGGGATGGATACCCTGGCCTGGGAATAATAGCCTCCCTCCAATTATTTTCCTTTCTCTTCCTGATCCTCTGTATCCTGCCCATTCCTCTGTAACAAGGACTATTATTAAACTCTATTACTTCTTAAGGCAATTTTAGATGCACATAAAACTGGGTTTATTATTTTAGCCATCTTACATGAAGTTGTGCAGTCTTCAATATATATAATATATCACTAGGCAACCAATGCCCACAGCTCCTTAGGTCTGTATCCACTGACAAGATCCCACCCCTCCCTTCCAGCAAAAACTGGTTCGCTTTCTCCTCGTGTGACAGTGACTGCTCCAGACCTCTCTTCTAGGTGGAGTGTTTGTATGTGGGGGTGGGGGTAGGGGTGGGGGTGGAGGTGGAATGTCTGTTGGTTTTTGCTGTTTTGCTTTGCATTGTGACCAAATTATTTTACTTAGCACAGTGTCCAAGGTTCGCCCATGTGGCTGAATGTGGCAGCCATTTTCTTTTGAAGGAGGCTGTTAGTGTCCCCTTGACAGGCCGTGTGCTGAGATGGAGGGTCTGGGACAGAGATGTAGGAGGATTCATCTGAAGGTGTAACAGATGGGCGCTGCTCACTGTTTGCACATGCCGGATGGGAACGGCTGGAATCAAAGTATACTCAACCACGATCCATTTTATCGAGGCTGTAGAAGACCTTCTGGGGGTGGGGGTGGGGCCTGCTATGAGCTCTGGGCGTGCAGAGTGTCCTGCAGCTCATAAGAAGGTGCGCATGGTTGGGCTCTTGGCTCACTTCAGCACGTGTTTCTCACAGAACTGAACACACCAGGGCATAACCCAGTGCATCCAGGGCAGGATCCTGTCATACCGCCCTGGCTCAACAGCTTTCTGTGAAATGCCTTCCAGGAGACAGGGGGAAGGAGAAAGAGAAGCAGTGAGAGGGACAGGTATGCAGGTGAATTAGAATGTCTGACCGTGGAAGAAAGTTACAGGAAAAAAAATTAGATAACAGCCCCCAGGTTTGTCTTGGCGCAGAGCTGTGACACAAATTCGCCAGTTATGATGTCAACATTCCAAAATGAAGCCTGTCTCATTATCACGCCAAAGGCAGATTCCAAATATCACAGCATTAATTCAGCAGAATAAAATGTCCTCTGATTTTTACATAAATGGAAAACAATAATTTAGAAAGACTACATTGAGACTTCAAACAACTTTAAATCTGGCCATTATCAATGTGTCTGAGACTGTAAATGAGTCCTGAACATAACTGAAACAACTGAGTGAGATCCGTTTTCACAAAGGGAAGCAGATGACAGTGTAACACAACCACACTCTGTGCTGATGGGAGATGGGCAAGCAAGTGCCTTCCAGACATTTCTTTACAAACAGCAGGGTGCTATCCTCACTGTTCTAAATGTGGATATTATGAGAACATTTGCTGATAATTTCTGAAAATCAGTAATTAGCATTTCCCAATAGCACACAATGAAAATAACACAAAGTTTATTTTTTTAAGTTTTAAGTTCTAAGTGACATATCAGAGGCTGATTGGCTGTACCATAGCATGTTTTTGTGGGAAAGATAAACAGACTAGCTAGCTAAGTATAGCATAAAGATACAAGGAACGAGGAATTGGAATTAAAAGTTAGCTAAGCACAAGTCAACGTGTGCTGTTAATTTCTTTGATAGTAAAGCCTGCCTTCAAAGTTTAGTAATCAAAGCTGCCACGTTCACCTCGGTGCTGTGGATGAGGAACACAGGGTTGGGGGTCACGGTAGTTCTCTTCCTCTCACCCTAACTCTGAAGAACACCTAATGTCTACTTGCCCCTCACTACTCAAAATGTAAGCGTGCTCTTTGTGTTTATTGAACTTGTTAAATACTCTGACACAGTACAGAAGACTGCTGAGGTGGCTCATGTGTGACAATCCTTTCCCTGAAGGGCTGCTTAGGAGAGCAGCCCTAACCAGCCAGGATGCAGAAGACAATGAGGCCCCGTGGCTCTGTGAGCAAATGCTGTGTGCCCTGCCCCTGCAGTAGCTCCCTCATGGATCACAAACAGGAGACTGAACCAACAAACACCCTAGAGGATCAAAGCAACATCCCTTGTTGATACCCCTGATTATATCAAAGGAAGACATCAGGGGTGCAGGGAGGACAGGGCTGATAGGCGCACAGGAAGGTGAGCAGAGGAGTTACGGCCTTCCGTGCTGCTGCTGTCTTTCATTTACATCAGCAGGAAATGAAAAGTGAGTTGATTTTTTTCCCTTATGAACTTTACAAGCTCATCTCTCTGGGAAAGTCAGCAGCAGCTGTTTTGGATACAGACACATCTGTCTTGCTGGTTCTTGACAGCCCTATCATGTTAGTGCTCTGTAGTAGCAAGGAACATTTCAGCAAGAAAATGAAGTGATATTGAAGTGATGTAGCCTACCTCCTGTGGGCATGCTCTCCCCGCAGCACACAGAGAGCAGCTCTGGTACCCGTGGCAGATCAAAGGCGAGATCAAAGCACAGCTTGCCTAAGTAGAGACAGCTAGATGGAGAATGGCGAATTTTTGGGATTGCTGGTAAATATTAAAATGCATTGGATATTTTACACTGCAGAGTTGATGAGAATGCCTGTGAGTATATAAACACTGCATGGTCCATATGTTCTAGGTGCCAGCCACACAGCATCCTCGGAGGCTTATGTGTCTACCTCTTGTCACGGGGTGCTCATTTAAATCATTTTTCTTTTTGGTGAGGTTTGGAATAGGTGTGATGACAAGTTTTATGTCATCTCAGAGCTTAGCACCCGTAGTCATTTGTCTGGCGTGAGCTTGAAGCTTCTGTTAGGAAGTACTGACTGTGCTTCCTCTTGTTGCACAGGCACAACTTCAACACCAGTGCAGTACCAAGGCTAACTTACTTCTTGAAATGAATGACAGTGAGCGCGTGGCTGGAGAGATGCTCAGCAGTTAAGAGCACTGGCTGCTCTAGCAGAGGACCTGGGTTTGTTTTCCAGCACCCACAGGGAGGCTCACAACTGCCTGTAACTCCAGGTTCAGGGGAAATCTCATGCCCTCTGCTGGCCTCCGTGGGCACCACAGGCATGTGGTGCATATATGAACAATGCAGAAACAAATTCAAATAATATGTTAACCAAACTAAATTATTGACATCAAAGAACAATTATAATGGCAAATAATAGCTATGGACAAATATTAACTTAGAACAAGACATACAGTGTTATTCTTGATATTCCTAATATCCATATGGTAGGGAAAACATGGAAGCTGTAGCTGAGATGGCTGTATGGGGACGGGATGTAGGTTTGAAACAGTGAGGGCTCCAGAGCAGGAGGCGCAGGTGTGATTCTATAAAATGGTGATTGCTGATAGCTACCCCATTTCACTATTCTCCATACGTACAGACAAGCAGAACTTCCTCCCAAGTAGCTCTAGCATATCTAATGTAGAACAAACTTTCTCCTAATTTATTTTTTGGGGCTGGTGAGATGTCTCAGTGGTTAAAGGCACCTACCTCTAAGCCTGACAACCTAAGTTCAGTCCTGGAACTCATATAGTAGAAGGAGAAAAGTGACTACCATTAAGCTGACCTCTGACCTCCACAGCCACAGTGTGGTACCTATGCACAAACATATACATACTTAACACACACACACACACACACACACACACACACACACACACACACACCTACATATACACATGCTCATACTAAACATCTTAGATCTCCAACAAACCCATGGGCTCAGAAATGCTCTCCAGAGCCGCGTAAGGGAAGCTTACATTTCTAGGCAGAAGTCCCAACAGCTTCCCAGGTGCTGGGACTCCGCCCACACCTGAGGAGCAGGGAGGAAGAGAGCCACAGCACCCAGCTTCTCACCTGCTTCTTATGCAGGCCACTTGGTAGGTACACATAGGAAGAAAATAATAATTCTTATTAATATGGAGAAGCGGGAAGAAAGCCTATTCATTGGTATGCCTCAAAACCACTGCCCAAATAGTTGAGCCATCATGAGAGAGAGCCCAGAAGATAATGATGTAAGACAAGACTTAAGACAGTTTAAATAAATCTCTACTCTCCAGCAGACCTAGTGTTTACATATTAAGGAGCTTTGTACCAGAACTGCGCTGTCATGTTTCTGCCCAGAAGCTGTCAAGATAAAGTTTACTATCAATTACTGCTTTACAAGTATAAAATGAGTTAAGCTGTCATCATTTTCTCAGCCAGAGATCCTAAACTGTCAAAGAATGCCATTTTTTAATCTGACACAGAGAAGAAAATTATCTGTTATTCTGACCTCTAATTTCTTGACATTTTAATGCCATAATTGCTGTGGTTAGTGCCGGTTCATGACTTCACCTGTCAGGGAAGAATGAGTCAATAACCTTAAGCTATTTCACAAATTTTAGTACTAACTTCAAAGCTCAAAATTCTAGGCAGATCATAGAATTTTTAAACAAAGGGGACATGTTAGTCTTTTAAGGTGGTGCTTAGCATTTTTTAATAAAATTACCTTAATCAGGCAAATTGTCATCATGAAACAACAAAACCTAGTTTTCTAGTGGTTTTAGCTATGAATGATCTTTACATTAAAAAAAAGATAATCATTATAAATGAGTGAAGACATCATGAATAGGCTAAGTTTTGAGCTTTTTTCCTCTTTTTTCTTTTCTTTTCATTCTTTTTTTTGGGGGGGTAGGAGTCTGTTCAGACTTTCAGGCTGAGAGCAACTCTCTTCAGGGTTCCAAGAGGAATGCTTTGAAAGCAGGTATTGTATCTCCCCAGGGTCTGTCACGGTGATCATGTGCAGGGAGGGGTGTGAACCTTAGCCCATCAACCTCAGTCACGCTGTCCGCAGAGCTTGCCTGTGGTTGTGGAGCTGAGTGGCCCTGCATGGGTTGATGTGCGATTTCTCTCTTCCCAGAGCACTGAGGTTGTCGGTGAGACTCAGCACTCTGGCTGTCTTGAGCTGGTGTGTGGTTCTGAGTGGTTCTTAGCCTTTGGAAAGCACTGCTCTTCAGGCTGCAGAAGACTTTGTGGGAATGTTTTTTTTTTTTTAACTCATTCATTGAAACTATCAGGATGCATGGGAGCGAATGATGGTGAGGAATGGGAGAGGAAACGTAACTACTTTCCTCAACAGCCCTCAATCTGCACTGCACTGATGGCCTCTTGCTACCCTCAGGAAGATGAAGCAGCTTCCTCAGAAATCTTGATTTGACAGAGATCTTCAAAGCCAGTGTCAACAGCTCTGCTGACTGGTGTCAGGGCCTGTGCTAGCTGGAGGGAGGGGTGTGTTGTCAGAGTGTGCCTCCTTACAGCACTAAGAGGTGACAGTTCAGACACCTAGGCAAGGAGTGGGGATGACACGATGCACCTCCTGGCGTGATTTTGAGGACGGCAGACCTTCCTCACCAGCGAGTGTTTCTTCTGAAAGATGCTCACAGGAGCAGAGTCCTGAGCAAAGACATCCTGCCTAACACTACACAGTCTTCATTGCTTGGGGTTATAGAAAGATCCATAATGTAACAGATTCTGTTCAGAACTTATACATAGTAGGCGAACATGAAGCTCCACCCACTCCCATCCAGCAAATCAGTGAGAGCCCACACGCCGTGCTATGAGTCCTACAGTGTGATGAGTAAAGCTTACGAAAAATTAATTGGCTTTGCCACTGCCCAGAATAACGGTGTGACGGTTAAGGAAGCAGACACTGTTAGTGAGGTTCAAATGCGCACTCTAATCACAGAAGGAACATCTCAATTCTAATTCTGTGTCTTTTAATCTGGCTCATTTGTCTCCTTTTCAACTCATTTAAATAAGGGAAACCTGCTATTTCCCTATCATGCTACCCATGGTTTTCCTCATATTCAATATACTCAAATTTGTATTTTGTCCAAAATAATCATCCTGTAATTTCCCTTTTACATACAGAACTTTGTTGTAGAGGAAAAAAGCACAACAAAATACCCAGGACCAAAGATGTCCATGAAATTTATGAATTAAATCCAACTTGACTTGGAGTATAAGAGAGAGCTACTCCAGTTTCCATTTTCTGATCATAAAAGTACTCATTGTGGTTAGGCAAGATGGTGAACACCCTTGATCCCAGCATCAAGAGGTAGAGGCAGATAGATTTCTATGAGTTGCAGGCCAGAATATTCTACATAGAAAGTTCTGGGTCATTCAGGATTACAGAGTGAAACCTTATCTCAAAAAAAAAAATGTTGGTTGGTTGAAAAAGATGAATTTTATTTGTAAAGAATTTATAAAATGGGCCTATGTTAAGCAAAGGGGCATAAAAATTTCCTCATATCAAATGAGCTGATTAAATTTTCTATACAACTGAGGGCACTAAATTAAGCAAGTGTAGTGATCTCTGGAGGATATTTCTCACTTCACCAAATGATACCTGTGTTCTCCCGGACCACCCGCCGCGTCTGCTCACACTCCCTTGTGCACGTTGCTGTGCAACACTGCCTTTACTAACATGTTGAGATGTGCTCTCCAAGTGCTCTGCCCTAAGCGACCAATGCGCCACCATCATGTGCTCTCTCCTCCCCTTCCTCTCTGCTTGGGGCCATGCAAACGGAGTCTTTATTTTATGGGACACGTAAGAAATGGATACAAGATTTTTAAGAGAGCTTCATTGCAGAATCTGCATATTTTTACCTCTGAAATGAAAACTGAAAAAGCATTCCAGTGCCTGGAGATGTGGCCATAATGTTTTGTTTTGCATACAGCAGATGGCAGATTGTGGGTAGGATGGGAAAGCAGGGACAGAGTTCCTTGGAGCCACACTTACCTAGCAGCTGCTGCATCTTCTTCCTGCCTACCTAGCCGAAGTCATTGTAGGCCCAGGAAGCTTTTTTAAATGCTATTTAATATGACTTTTTCACTTAGAATACTTGTAATTCCCAACTGTTAGCTATAGATAGTCCAGGCCAAAAGCAGCACTATCACAGCATTCGTTACATTGCTATATCGCTTTGAATGTTCCTCCTAGAAATTTGCAAAGCTGATTTTGTTTTTAAAAACTTATGCTGCTAATTGTTTTAGTGAATTCCTTATAGTTAAATATTTGCATAACATTAACCCATTAACAACATGTAATACATTTTAATGAAGAGCTGAAATAAAATTACAGTTCTGCATTAGAATGTCTGTATTTAAAAAAACTCAACATATTGGTCTCATTGCTTGCTTTTGATATATATCCATTTTTTATATTTGTCAAAACATGAAATCTATGTGTAGTAAAGAGTCTGAAAGGAGACTTACGCAGAAAAAGACAGATGTGTGTCTGAGAGATGTTAGCCACTTCGGGAGCAGCTCAGGACACCTACCTCCCGGAGCACAGGATCTGTGATGCTGTCCAGGTTCACAGAGCCTTCGTAGGTCAAGTAGTGGAAAACATTGAGAGCACGGACTGCCTCTGGGCCTCGCTGTTTGTAGCCAAATATAAGGTCAATCCATTGATGGAGTTGGCAAGAAACAAATTCACTTTCCAGGGCCTGAAATGAGTGAAGGAATAATAAGACCACACGTTTAGAAAGGTTTCAAATTATGTTCTCACTGTGAAACATTCAGTATAAATGAAGACATTATACTTTTGTATTGTATTTCATTTTATATAGAAGATCTTCAGTCCCCAGAAGTGACAAAAGGCTACTTTTAATAAGACACAGGGCGAAATAAAAGTCTCTTCACAAAAAGACTTTCCGTTCTCTTGGCACCATTATATACACCAAAAAATTTTCATATTAAATACATTTCTTACAAAAAAAAATACATCCATGCTCAAAAGAAAAATAACTTGAAACAACTTTTTAAATACCATTTTATAATAATTTCATTTATATTTGTTAAATATTACTTTAAAATTTTATAGGAAACTTTGTTATGGGTTTGTTTTCCTGAATGAAGTCCTCCAGCTTGCTTCTAAAATGACTAGGAAGGAATGCCTTCTGCATGCCTGGCATCAGCCCGTACAGACTCTGGGAGGTACCAGGGAACGGGAGGACTGCTGTTCAGAGGCGTGTGTGGTGGGGAAGTAAATCTAGAGTCACAGAGCACAGGCTTCTGTGGCGGGCGAGCTGGGGGAGACAAAGGTCATTTGCATTTAGTTCACTGATATGTACTAAGTTTGGAAACGGGCAAGCTGTGCAAGTGTGTGAGTGACTTTCTTAAACCAGCTATGCAATGTTTTCATTTGTGAGTTACAACGACATGGTTTTCTTTACAAGAGGAAGGAGAAGAAGGAGAATGTGCTGTTAATGGTGGAGAAGGAGGAAGAGGAGGGGGAAAAGGAGAATAATGGATATCTCCAGACACATGGGCTGGAGTCCACTTCATCCCTGGATAAAAACCTTAGTGGGCATGTTCCTGCTTGGGAATAACCCACTCCCTGCCTTCACTTGTGATACAGTCAAAGCAGGCAGGATGCTAGCCACATGCAAAGGAGGTTCTGTATCTGGCTTCAGAAATCCTCTGTGCACATCTATATATCATAAAGTGCAGCTGTCAGTAGATGTGTGAATCCTCTCACTCTCTGGTTGCTTGTCCTGGTTACTAAGGGGTTAACCCACTTTGGAATCCTTTCAACTAACAAACAATAACTTTCAAAGGAATCCTCTCAAAACTGGACTCTCAGTAGTGCCTTTCCACTTTCCCACACCTAATACTTCATTCCCTGCATCCCTTTTCTAAGTCAGTCCTTCACTTTTTACTGATATTAAAATAATCATTCAGACTAGAATACGAGAAATAAGACAAAAACTAAAATGATTGGTCAACTCTTTGCAAGTTATATTTGTTACAGTTTGTGTGATTTAGTATATTTTGAAAGCCAGTATAATTGTTAGTGATCATCTCAGTGCTAGTCCAGTGGATGGAAGGATAAGCCAGCTGACCATTGTGCAGGGCGACTGTTGAGTTGCTACATTCCAATATCTCCCCAGGAACTGAGAATATCTGTGGAATTAATACTTAAGGAAGTTTGTTTTTTAACCATGTGAAATAAATCTTAGAGCTGTCACTGAAAGATTTACCAATTTACTATTATTTTGCTATTATTAAATAATATGGCTAATGTGATCACAGGGGACAGAGAATGATGGCTTTCCAGGACTTTGAGTTTACAATGTGTGTACTCATTTCAGCATGCTTCTTTCACTTCCTCTTCCACCACATGTAAAAAGCACGAACATTCCCTTTGTTCTGAGTATTTGCTCTACAACCATGGCCTAGGAACACAGTTTGTCCCTTGTACAGTTCTAAGATCTGCCTATGGGAGTCTGTGCTCCTCCTCACACTGCATGGACATCCCCTGGGGCACAAGCTGTGCGTGTCTCCCCCAGGGCTCTTGGATGTTGGCTACATTTCCTCTGGCGTAGGACCTGTGCCTCACCTCACATTCATGCTGTCTGTTTCCTGCTCCCAGTCACTGCCTGCTGCTCTTCGGAATGACTGTCCCATCCCCAGTCCTCCCCGTATGTTGTATCTCTATATGCCCCTGCCACCTTGGTGTTACTTGGGTTTCTACGATAACTACTTGTTTTAGTTTGTAGTCCTCTGATTACTAACAAGTTAGATATTTTAAAGACATATATGCCTTTTGGGTCTCCACAAAATTTCCTGTTCATACCCTTTGCTCACTTTATCTTTAAATTTTACATGTGTGTGTACATGCACAAACTTGTTGCCCTGTTCCTTTGTGCAAGTGCCCTCTGATGCCAGAAGACCATATCCCACTTCTTGGAACTAAAATTAAAGCGGTTGTGTGCAGTCTCATGGGGGTGCTGGGAAGTGAATCTGGGTCCTCTGCAAGAGCAGGGAGTGCTCTTAGCATCGTCACCATCTGGTGGGGGGGTGAGAAGGGGACTGCCATGCTCACTTCTGCACGGCAGTTTCTGTCTTTATGTTGCTGAATGCAGACTTTGACAATATCAGAAGAGATTCCTTGCTGGTTTAATCTCTGTAGATGCATCCTCTTACAGATACTGTTTGTTAGGTGTATCTGCATCCACTTCACATTTTGAGAACACCAACTTATTTAGCAGTGCTTATGCCTGGGGGAAGGAGTTCTGCCTTTAGAACAGATAGCTTTCAGTATCTCTGCCAATCAGACTCATGATGGCTGACTCCTCACATGTAAGGTTTTAGTTCATCTAGAGTCTACTTTCCTTCACAGTAGACCAGAATCCACTCTTATTTTATGTAGCAACTAGAAGTCCTTTCCTCAGAAATGTGTGCTGTGAGTTTTGTGTGCAAATATGTATTTGTGGTGAAATTCAGACCTACCATCATTAGAAACTATGATCCTCTATCTAGAAAAGACCAGTTCTGTCTGTGTTCCCTTTCTTTGCTCCCTTCTCACACCCTCCCTTTCTTCTCTCCCCACTACTTTCCTTTCTTTTTTCCCCTACAAAACATTTTTATTAATTATTTGGGGATTTCGTACAATACATGCAGATCACACTCCTTTCTCATTCCTCCAGTCTGCCTTCTCACCCTTGTGCCCTCCACCGCTTCCAGAAAACACACAAGTACAATCTGCACTGCCCCTGTACTCGCTGGAGCAAGGTCAAATTCCCAGTGGCCATTTCTCTAGAGATAACTGAGTCTTTCTCTGCTCACACCCCTCCTGCCAGAAGCCATTACTGTGAAGAGCTCCATTTCAGCATCTTTGTCACATTTTTAAAGGGCTTCCTGTCTGGACTGTTTATTGGTGGTGTGTATGTGTGTGCGGGGTGGGTGTTGTCATAGAAGCTTTACATGTCTCTCATTCTCTGTTAAGAGCCTACCGTCATTTATACTGCTGCAAAAGACACGTCCTCGCCCATTCTTTGCACAGATCATAGTTCTCCACATGGATTCTGGCGGCAGCATGGACCGAAAAACGTGAACATGGTTTCTAAAACCACCCTGTCTCTAGTTCTGTGTCTGTCTTGCACCACTCCACTCTGCCATCTTTCCGATCTCTCTATCACATATTCAGTTATTAAAGTGGTGTTGCAGACATGCTTTATTTGCAGATAAAGCTGTTTGGGTCTTACTTGCAAATATTTATTACAATGAGTCACTAATCTGGTTCGAGGTTTCTGAAGCCCCATAAATATTGGCCTCTCTCTGAGACTCATCTCGGATATCCTATTGCTATGCCATTGTTGGCCAGAGTCTGGGACTGGACCTGCACACCCCCAGCTCTTGGCCCTGCCCCTTCCTTTCTTTTACTCTTTCACAGATGTATGTATGCGTCTGGCCAGTTATGCGTGTGTACCCAGATATTTACATAACTATCCTTGTTTCTCTTAAGTTGTAAACACTGACATTAGTTCCATCCATTGACATGTCCAAAAATTCTCACCTATACAGATCAGTTCCTATGACTTACCTTAAAAGTTAAAAATTAAAATTTTCTCCATAACATTTTTTGGTGTTCCTGGTCAAGTTTTATTTGCCCCTAAATAAGTTCATAAAATTTTGGTGTGTTTACAAGATCTACACAAATTTAAATCAAAATCCTAGTACTGGGAAGGGAAGTGGGCACAAAGTCCCAACCCTAACCAAGAAGCTATCTGCAATTGATGCCGGTTAGGAGGAGAAAATCAGTTTTCACTAATAGAGTGTTAACTGGGTATTACAACCCATTCTCCAGAGTAGGCACCCATGACCAGGAGGAGCTGGCCAATATAAAACAGACTTCATTTGTGTGTTTTTGGGTTGTTTGTTTGTTTTATCCTTTTGGATTTTGTTTGTTTTGATTCGGTGTGCATGTGGGTGTGGGGTGGGGAGTAGAGGTGGGGTGTGAAGAGAGAGAATATGAACAAAATTGGGTGGGCGAGAGGGTAGGGATCTTGGGAGAGGGGAAGAATATAATCTGAATATATGAAAAAAGTTAAAAGCCAGTAAATACAAAAGAAATTGGTACATGTAAAAAGATACACTCAATATATGGCTATTTATTATGTAGAAAAATGCTATTGATTTCTCTAAGCTAATTTTGTTTCTAACAACTATTGATTATCAGTAAGTATAGCTTCTTTATCATTTTTTTTTGCAGAACTGTTCTCAAGTTTAGCAGCTATCGACAACAGAAGGGATAAGATGGAGCATCCATGTCTGTTCCTGATGACAAAGGGCTAAAGTCCACTTAGGCTCAATGCAAGACGCATGCACGCATGCACACACACACACACACACACACACACACACACACACACACAGAGAGAGAGAGAGAGAGAGAGAGAGAGACAGAGAGAGAGACAGAGACAGAGACAGAGACATACGTATACATCTGCCACTGCCCATGCTAATTTGCTTAGTATTTTGCACTGTAGTTGTTTATGAAGTTGGCACTTGTTCTTTTTTTAATTCCCCCCTTAATTACTGTTGGAATCATAATCCTATTATCCTCCTAAAATGGCTTTCCATGGTTTCTGGGACACCTTGTATAAGAACAGAGTTCATTATTTCTTGAAAAATTGGTAGAACTCACCTAAAAATAGAGGCCTTTTATTTTTCTGAGGGTGCAGAGAAATTCATTGATTTTCTCTAAGGCTTCTAGGTATCCATTTATGCATTTTATTATCTTGCTTGCTACTAATCCATTTTTCTCAGCTCTAAACCTTATTATTATTAGTTCATGGTTTTCATAATAATATTTAATTAAACTCAAAATCGTTGTGATTTCTATTGTTATTTGCTCCAGTTAGTCTACACAGAGGAAAGGCTGCATGGTGAGTCAGGTGACAGTGGCAGTTAGGTGTTCTGGATAGCTTTGCCTTTTCCTTCATAAAATTAAAATTAAATGAGGTAGGAATGAAGAGAACAAAACCCTATTATAATTTGCCTTGCTTATCACTATGCAAGAGGGAAAAACCCCAAGTTTAGGACACTTTAAAGCTAAATCAAATGCATAGGTAGGAAGTGATATTAGCTGTAACCTCACCCAGGCTGAGGTCCTCACTGTAGCGCCCCTCGCTCGCTGCACAGATGGTATTTACCCTGCTACCGAATGCACGCCTGTGCTTATTTGGTTTTCTTAGAGCTGTGTTTGCATGCACAGACCCTCTCTGCCCTTTGAAATAAGATCTTAGTATGGTGCTTACACTAGAAAATATGAAAAAATACTCGATTACTAAGCTATTAGTGTTATAATAGCTCTAATAGCGTCTTGAACATCTCCTTCACATCTGCAGGCAGAGGCAATTGCTTTAAGCTGCGATAACCCAATTTCCCATCCATAACTCTACCCCCGGGATGTGGGAGGAGGAAGTGAAGAGAGATATGAAGTGGAATGGTATCTTTCAGATGGATTGCACCCACCTACATCTCATCCCCATCTTTGCCCATGGGTATTAGATAGGAGAGCATTCTTTCACTAATGCACTTGGGATAAAGCCTCTCTAAAATTCATGAGAAAGAACAAAGGAAACTGAAATGAGCTCTGAGAATCCTTTTGTATATGGGAATGCAATTTCTATCTCTTCTACACTAAATAAAAATACTTTCATCTTTCTATGCCATCAATGATCTCCTTTCAGTAATAAAATACTTTCTGAATAGAGATGTGTATATTCAAGCAGATAATCAAAATAACATTCGAAGTTTTATAAATGTCTAGGCTAGCTCTTCACTTCCATGATTGCATTAAAAGTTTAGTCACTGAAACTTTAATTACTCAATTATTGTTTTAAATAAACATAATAGTATGTGGCCATACTACGTGGCTCAGGACATCTTTGAACTTGCTAGGCGTCCCAGTCTGAACTTGAACTCGCAGTGACCTGAGTACTGGGATTATATATCTAGCTCAATAAAGCTGTTTTAAATGACTGTGTGATGTGTGTTAAATTATCCTATTACTCGATTGATGGCTTGATGTACCATGACCCAAGATGACATCCTAGGTCTCACTGCTCTTCAAATGGCCTACTCTTTCTCTAACCACTGCATGGTAGGCTGTTACAGAGCAGACTCCTGAAGCCACCGTGCCCTGTGCCCTCCTACAACCGTCACCAGTAGACTCCTCCCTGCATGACTTAGCCAGCACAGCCCTGCATATAACAGGCTTTCAAAAACTCTATCCCATCTCTGCCTCTGGAGTTTTTCATGGTTTTCAGATATAGATCAAGGTTCTTGGAGATAAAACTTGGGTGTGACAGTCCCCCCCCCATAATTGTTCCTTTCTCACTGGCCTGAGAGCACTTCATCTTGTGTGTTTCTGAGTTGAACCCATCCTTCATCAGGAGTTAATTCTCTCACTGGTCTTTCCTTACTGAGAAAAGCGCTGTGCATGCTCTTCACAAATGCCCTCTTGTCACCAAGCAGCAGCGGCTATGCACACAGTTACTTGTGAAATCAATTTACATTCAAATTGGAAAGTGCAATTCAAAATTACCAGCTATCACTTCATTGTTTCAAAAGTATAGTGCATATCCTCAGTTAGAGACTATGCCTTGAGTCAGTGTTCTACACTCTATGAACAGAGCAACACAAAAGACTAAAACCTGATTTCCCAAGCACAAAACAAGGTGAGAACAGTCTGGTTTCTCTCCTGCACTAAATGACTGCCCGCCTACTACATGCTGAGCACTGTCGTTGGAGGGTTCATGGGTAAGAGGCTGTCTGTGTTCTGAACAGATCTGTAAGCATGCTGACTTCAGCCTGTCCTGCAGTTTAGAACCCCTGACTCCATGCCATGGTAATAACAAGCACTAACCCCCCATCTTATCTTAACACACTGAAATATCGTTAAGTCTCTGATATATGTAAGCAGCTAATATGCAGCTTAGTTGGACCTTACACACACTTTCTGCACAATGAAGAAACTGAGGGAAAATGCCACTAGCGGAAGTCATGGAGGTCACTGTAGGGTGTAGCATCAGACCACAGAGGACAGAGAAACAACCTCTCACTACCTTCACTCTCCCTTCCATGTCCCCAGCAGCTCTAGAAATGCTTCCTGATAGGCTTACGGCTCTCCTCTGGCAGCCCCGCACTCTCAGTGCAGCCAGAAGACACCCTTTGCTCAGTCCCTGGTCAGTGCTTACGCAGCCACAAGCCCAGCGTGCTAAGGCCACTTGCTGCTCAGTTCCCCTTTGCTATGCACCACTGCTCGCTCTTCACTGCCCCGCCTCTGCCCGCTGGCCTCCTGGCCAAGCATGCCTGGCACTGGGCTTTGTCCAGATGTTCCTCTGCCTGCAGAGGTCTTTCTCTAAGAGAGCCAAAAGGCTTACCTATTCACCCCAGCCCCTCGGCTCAAGCTTGCCTGTGAATGGAGACACCAGCCATTCCCTGGGTCATCTCCTCTCCTACTTCTCTTTAACTTAGAACTGGCCATCTCACACACCAAGCTATTCCCTCCCTCCCTCCCTCTCTCCCTCCCTCCTTCCATAAGGAAGTTGGTCTGTCTTAATTGAGAGGAAGCTAAGTAAGGGCAGATATTCTCACCTAATGACCAATGTCCTACAATTGAAGAACAACTCCAGAAGAGCTGTCTGGAGTACTCACTGGCTATTTATCAAGTGAAGTGGACAGCACCAATGTTCTTTTGTAAACACAGTGTTGCTTCACATATTGGTAAAATATTTCTAATTCAAGCTACTTACTACCTACTATAAGAGAGACCTTTTCTTCAAAATATGGAAACTCTGTAAAGGACATGAAACAATATGAGAAAAAGCACAGGGCCTCAGTGCCCCTTGCCTAGCTGGGTGCATGTGGCCTGTGATCTGCACTTGGCCCAGCAGCGCTAGGACTCAGCAGGGCTCAGGGCTGGGTGAGATTATCACTTGCCATTCACAAAAGGCCTTTGTGAAGAACAAATTATAAGTGGGTAGATTATGATTGACGAAGCCGGCATTAGGGTAATGCTATCAGACTTTCTATGTCTGTCCTTTGTCACGAGGTCAGATGCTAACCACGTTAGAAGCAAACACAAGGCTTCATCAATGCTTCATGGGGGAGGCGGCTGCGATTATCTTATGCTGTGTGTAGGTAAATTAAGCCAGTGCTTGCTTGCTGGACAAAGCATTTAGAATTTTCTGAGATGTCTACAAAAAATGATGACGTTATATTCCAGGTTTTTTTCTAATGAGACAAAATTTCAAATTCTACAACTCATCAGTGACAAAATTCTCTCTGTGTGTTCATAGCTTGATCACCGTGTCACAGTATATAAGCAGCTGTATGTGCCAGTGACCACAACACCAGCGACAGCATCAGGACAGGCCAAAGCAGGGAGACAGGGGTGGCCATGACTGAAGAGCAGAATGACAGGCACAGACTACATGAACTCCTGTAATTGCCACAGACAAATAATAAGACTTCAGCTTTCAAAGTTAGAACACAATCTGTGGACAATCAAAAGCTGCTGCCCTCCAGTCAGACAACTGTTTAGCTCCACATGCTGCGGTGAAGGCCACATTTAAAATCAGTGATGCCTTCTTTCCATGCAATTATCTCTTCATTACCTCGAATTTTGTAATGAGAGCTTGAAGGGAGAAGGAGGAGGAGGAGGGAATGTCCACGGATAGAGAATCCTAATCCACAGAGAGAGGAAGGACTTTTACCTCAGTGAATGCTATTTCTCTGGGATATGTGCCATTCTCATTTTCTCATTTTGTACATGAGGCTTATTAAAAAGAACTTGCATGAATAACTAGAGATAATCCTGATGTGCATTATAAGCAGAGCAGAAAGCTCGTGCATGCATACACACAGATGCACACATAACGATAAACCTATTGCAGAGGAACTGAAGCCTACAGAAACTACCCAATAAGTACACAGAAAATCTAACACAACACTGAATGAATGGTAGTTGCCATCAGAGAATTTAGAGAAGATGTAAATCTTTCCACCTCTCACTGTATAGGCTCTTTATATTATAGAAACATACCAAATAAATGTACCTTTGGCAAAACTTAGAACCTTGCAGCAAGCTGGTGATGTTGAGGGCTAACTCGTTGTTTGCCAGGTTTCTACAGGTCAGCACGGTCACCTTGGGTCAGCAGGAAGGGAACCTGGCCAGGGCAGAGGATCTGTGCTCTAGAGGCAGGCTTCAAGATGGAGAAATGCAGGAGACTGACCCTGAGAGTGGCAGCTGTGCATGTACCCACACTTGGTGACATGTCTCTTTGCATCTTTGTGTCGTAGGAATTCCCAGAGTCAGCACAGAAGCAAAAGTGGCTGCCTCAGACCTATCACCCAGCTGACGCCCAAGAGAGCTCTTTCTTTAAGCCTCCCAAAGTTGCTTCAAGGAAGACCAGAGGGGGAGACTTCTGAAGCTATTTATCCTGTCATGGCTCCTGAGTGGCAGACAGCAGAGACTGGGGCAATAGAAGGTCCCCAAATATCCACCATACAGCAAAAGATTAGTTTACAAGTCTTCCTAGATTAATTAGTAAGATGACAGGAATTTGGCTTAGAATTGACCTAGGCAGGAGCGCCTCAGTCGGTAAGTGTTTGCCTGAGTTAGATCCTTAGGACCCCAAATGAAAATTGCCAGTGCTACAGTCGGATTGGTCAGGGCACCTGTGTCCATAAATAGCTGCAGGTTCAAAGGGCACAAGGCTTATGTCCCTGACCCTGGGTGAGCATGCATCATGGTGGACACATTATTCTAATGTGGGTTGGTTCTTGTCAATCTAGAAAGCGCCCTGACTTCTAGATGTGGGAGAGGTTTTAAAGACTATTCTCAATGGGAGGGAGGGAAGGAATCCAAGTGGCCTTAGAAAAACAACCATAACGCTCTCTCAAGTAATCAGGTTCACAGGACATCTAGAAATGTCCCAGGGCGGCAAATTCACTGGGTTGGATATGTTGCTACCTAACACACTAAATGACTTACTGCATATTTTTTTTACAGATTCAATTAAGAATCTATCATCTTGCTTGATTAGTTTCTACAAATTGTAATTACCTGGTGGTTTCTTGCCCAGATAATTATTAGCTTTTACTAGGCCCCAAATCCTTAGGCAAGATATTGCTTGCTTTGAGAATTTGTCTTCAAAAGCAGGACCCACCTTTCTATTCATTAGGCATATTTGCCAAATAAGATTACTAATTTGGGGAGCAGATAAATTACTCCAACGAAGAACAGCCAAGGTTTTATCTATAATGTCACTACTCATTATCTTTTTAAAATATATAAAAATGTTTTAGTATCTAATAAACATACAAAGAGATATTCAATGCCATTATATTGGAGAACTTAAAATTATAAAAATATTTTATTTCATGTGCAGTAAAATGACTGCAATCAAAAACAACAACAGGAGGTCATGTGTGGGTGAAGGCACAAGACACACGAGCCGAGGCACTCTGAGTGGGGACAGAAGATGACTTCCACAGTCACTATGGAAGACACAGCAGCAGTTTGCTAAAATGTTAAGAAGAATTTACTTTGTGTGCAAGCCCATTCCTAGGTCTCTGCTGTAAAGAAATAAAAGCCTGTCCTCTACTGGAAACTTATATGACAGAAAAATGATATTATGCCAATGTCCATAGCAGCCTTACCAATACAGCCAAGACCTGGAAACAACTCCAGTGTTCACTGACTGCCGCATGCACTAATAACACTGACTGGCATCACTTACGATGTGATCCACTGCACACACAGGGCACAAGCTGTGTGCCCTTGAACACACAGAGAGCTGACCGCCTCTTGCCTCCTGAGTGCTGGGATTAAAGGGGTGGACTGTATCATATGTGGGTACCTTTGCCTAACCTACATCTGCGAGGACTGCTTCTTACATGATTTCTGGACAGTTTACAGTTGTGGGCTTTATGTTCAGGCCGATGCTCCACTTGGGCTAATATTCTGTATTGGATGAGGCTGCTCCTACATACACTGACCTAACATTTCTAGCATCCACTTTTCCAGCACTGTTTTTTTTTTAAAGCAAGTTTTTCCCTACAAGCCCTGTTTCACAGTATCTCAGTAGTCAACTACACCAGTAAACTGACCAGAATGAGCGGTGGGCAGAGAGGACCATGGGAAAAGGCAAGGTGGTGGGGACCAGTTTTTACTGTGGATCAATTGCCCTGGGGCAATCTGACTGGTCAGCCAGTCCACTGCTTTCTGTGTGTGGGTTTGGAAGCTTTGGTGCAGATGCACTCAGGAGCAGCCACCCTTCTGCCTGTTGCTATCATTTTGGGTCTCAAAGTACCAGCAGCAGCTTGCTACAGAGTACGCTGGCTGGCTGTGCACTAGTTTCTGAAGAGCATCATGCACAGGCTTTCTCTATGTTTTGCCATAATAAGTTTACTACACCAGAGTAGTTCATTGCTCTGTTTCTCTCTGGGATCTGTTGATGATGACCCAAGACACAGACTTGTGAAAACTGAAGGAAGCGCCCACACATTGGCTTTCTCTCTACTGACTTCTTTCCTTTTTTATAAAGTTTGAACAAATTATTGCAATGAAAAGGCATTCTTGGATGAATGATTGCTTTTCTGAATGCTAACTGCAGGTGTCTCTATGCTTTTCACAACCTACCGCAGTCAATGAGCCCTCCTAAAGAGCCATCAGGCCAGTAGGGTGTATGATACAACGGAGGAAGGACACTCTGCTGTCTTTAATGTTTATGCCTTTTTCTTCCTGCAGGAGAATGCTCACTTTTACTCACCTGTCTACTCAAAGTTTCACTTTTTAAAAACTGTTTTACATTTTAACTAAGAACACAAACCCCTTTTCTGAAGTACCTTCTCAGCTCATGAAATGTGTGGCACGGAGAAAGACACTTTGCCAGTAGGAAATATGGCTCTGCCTGGATCTTGGAAACAGCAATGGCCTCTGATGAGCTCTGTCTACAATGTCACACGTCAAGAGTACCATATGCATTTCCTAGTACAGAGTCAGTTTGTTTTTGTGTAAACACTGCTGCTTTAGGGAATGTGAAATTCAGAAGAAATACAGGTAATTAATCCCTTTTCCTCAGCCCATGTTAAGTCAGTGTGCTTACCATCCTTATCAGTGAATGACTTGCATCAAAAAAAAAAAAAAATCCTAACAATGAAAAGGGAACTGAGTAATAAAATCACTAACCTAGAAGCAGAGCTGTGGTAATCTCAGCACTTCAGAAGGGGAGGTGACTCAGAGTGGTGGTATTTTGGTTATAGTGAGACCAGTGAGTTACTTTTTTTTTTTTTTTTTCTGTTCTTAAATCTTGGCTCTGCCATTTGCCAGCTCCATTGCCCTAAATAAGTTAGTAAACACTGCTGGCCCCCATGTTTCCTGTCTGCAACGGGGACACTATGAATGTTCAGAAGAAAAATCAAATCAGGTTCACTGCCTGACCCAGCAAGGGCACTTACTGTTCAGGCCACACAAGGACTGCTGTTCTGCAGCAAGTACAGCAAAGACTCTGGCCCAACAACCGCCTTTTCTGTATTCATTGATTTGGGTAATTTAGACTAAACCAGTCTGCACATGCTTAGAGAAATAAAACTACATTCATTCACTCAGTAAGTGTTGACCATCTAACCGTCAGTAGGTATGACCTGCACCGAGTCCTGCAGTGACATCACAGAATGATGTGACACGCACAAGCTGATACGTATACACTGCTTAAGTATAAACTTAAACCCTCATCTACTGTTCAAGAAGTGGGGGAATATGCACAAAACTTACAGAATGCACAACTTCTGTTCAAAAATCAGCTAATGAAATAAACAAAAGCACCACGTCACATAACGGTCTGAAGCAGGGATTCACTGTGCAGCCTTTGCTAGCTTGGAACTCACAGAAATCTGCCTGCCTCTGCCTGCTAGGATTAAAAGGCACGTGTCACCATGCCCAGCCCTAATGTGGTGCTTTTAGGTGTAGGATTACTATAACAGCAATGAGTCTGTCTATTTCTGAAAGACAGAATATACAGCTGTAAGATAAGGCAGCTGTTACTAAGAGTGAGATATAAGGCAGAGTGTGGGAAGGGCACAGTGAGCGGAGCCTTAGGCCTGTGCATGTGAAATGTCTACAGCAGGCAGAGAGGCGGGAGGGCGAAGGCTAGAGACACAGTGGAGGAGGGAGTAGGTCCATTTGCTGGGCTGGCTGGGTGGGGTGCGAAGCTGGGAAAACAGTGAAATACTAACAGTTTGGGGGTTTCTTGATGGAGCGACAGAATGCTACCAAATTGATTGTGGTGCGGGTTGAACAGGTCTGAACAGGTCAAAACCCACTGGTGTCAGACTGCTCAATGTATGAATTATACAATATGCCAATTATGTATCAGAGATACTCTTCCCAAAGGGGACAGCACGATACATGACTCCTATTGTGCTGTGTGGAAATTATGTGGATTCTGACTCAAACTAAACTGCCAGAAAGAGGAAACAGATATAGGAGACAGGTGAAGAGACTAAGGGGTGAGCAGACAGGGCTAAAGATGTGCTTGTTAAGCCTCGGTCGTCACCGTCACGACTCTTACGGTTAGTACACTACAGCATGCCTCTTCTCCCATGATAACCACACCAAGATGAAAATCTCATTAACTGGGGAGAATGTGTGTGTGTGTGTGTGTGTGTGTGTGTGTGTGTGTGTATAAATCCCCACATGCAGACAGTATTTAGATATGCCTGTGAACCTCTGTCATGTGTCTTTTTGAAATGCTGTAAGATGGTGCTTTCTTCCAGGGTAGGTACATTACAACATGAAGTGTGTGTTTCACAGCACAAACTTCCATGTATAAAACACTCCAAGCTTTCTCCTCTCTTGAATATTCCATGAGTGAGAAAAATACGGAGGTGCACTTGTTACAGTAGACAAGAATAAGGAAAGGACACTTCTTCCAAACCGTTCAGAATGTGTGACACTAGCCAGCACCGCTTGTCCGGTTGTCTCCTCCTGTAGGAACACACAGCACTGGAATATCACTCCATCGACCCTCCTCAAAGAAGCCTGCTTTACAACAGAGGACTCAAGCAGAAGAGCACAGCAGAATTCTGTCACCACTTCTTAGCCTTTAACCTTGTATTTTACAGATGTTAAAGACACTTGGCAACAGATAAAACAAACAAACAAACAAACAAACAAACAAGACAACCCTACACACAGAGAGAAAGAGAGAAAAGATGTGAACCTCTTCATTCCTGTTCTAGTAGAAACCGATTTTCTTACCATCCTGTTGATCCGCACAAAGTCCTCTGGCTTCTTGGCCCAGGGGGGCAGGTCCACATCATTAACCACCACGTCGTCCTCCCTCACACCCAGATGGTAGCCATTGCTGTTGACAAACATCTCTGGTAGGTAGTAGAACTCTGGAATTAGTTCCTGCACAGAAAAAAGATGTAGTTCATTAGCTAGTTGGTAAAATCAGTTGAACAAAATGATTAACTTTTTCCAACTATAAAAGGAGACAAATCCATGACCTAATTTTAGACCTTATATTCTCCATTTAAAAACAATTAGGAGTCCAAGAAGATGAAACATTTCTTTTACACATTTCACTTTATTATCTTGTTCTTACTGTGAATTCTAAGAAATAGGAACACAGGGCTGAGGGCCTATGTGGCCCAGAGGTAGAAAAAGCTCTTGATTAGAATGCTGGAGAGGCCCTAGGTTCAATCTTTAGTACAGCAGGCAAGCAAGCAAACAAACCCAGTGAGAGGCAGCACGAGGTAGCAGCCGTTTACGGTGCCAGCAGATGAGTGCATGGAGCTGCAACAAGTCTATGCTGCTTAGGGATCTTTCTGTCTATTAACAAACTACCTCAGCTAAAATGTCCCTGCCAGGCTTCTGTAAAGAAAATCACAATATTCACTACTTTTGATTTTTATTATCGTGTCAA
This sequence comes from Apodemus agrarius, assembly GCA_964023405.1. Classification (NCBI taxonomy): domain Eukaryota; kingdom Metazoa; phylum Chordata; class Mammalia; order Rodentia; family Muridae; genus Apodemus; species Apodemus agrarius. Next base: position 112,491,562 of record OZ030007.1, on the reverse strand, counting down.
CTATAATGCATGATATTTATAGAATTCATCATTTTACTTTTAAATTACAAAATAATTTTTGTATCCAGTGCTGAGGTTAGAACCTTGAGCCTGGCACCTGCCAGGCCAGTACTCAGCTGAGTGACACCCCAACTCCAACCACGTTACTTTATACCCACCACTGAGTACAGCAGGACCCATACTTACATTATAATCAAGTTTCAGTATAACTGTGGATAAGCTGGATAGAAAGATGAGTTATTTTATTATATGTGCATGGCATAAATCCTTGGATTCAAGATGAACCCAAGTATCAGTGTTAGGTTTATGCCTCATTAGAATAGATCTGAATAGAGGAAAAATGTTTTTGAAGATCTTAAAAGTTTTATTTTTTGACTATTTTTAAGGAACCAGAGAAGTCCAAAAAAATAAATAAACTACAATGGTTTTCAGGTGTACTATATACTATATACATCCTTAAATTTCAAGATAAGGGTTAGATTAGCTTTACATTATATTGTAAAAAGCACAACAATAATTCATGTTGTAGGATCCTTGTTTACAGAATACTGCCTGAAATAGGAATCTTAATGTGGTCCCCTCCAGAGATGCACAGGGAAAATGCACAACCACCAGATAAGAAGTCTTCCAATGGATGGGGCCTCAGTTTTCTAAAACAGACACAGGAGCATCTCCCATTAAGGGTGATGAAACTCTTCCATCCAGTGTCTATCTTAGCAAGACTGTCTGGAGCTGACTGAGACTGAGTCTTCTGATTTGTAAATGAAGGGGAGGGAATAACTATATTCATTTTTTCTGGAACTACAGAAACATAAGGTTAACATAAATAAATTTTCTAGATAAATGGAGCTAACTTTATTAAGAATCAGTTTTCTTATATTAAACCACTTAGATAGAACTCTTTCTAAAATCCGGCATACACTTCTCAGACATTTACTTCTTCATAGAGCAAAGGGTTGAGTTCTAGGCAGTGTGATGAGTCCTGTGTAAACAAGTCATGGCCCAAGTATCCAGTAAGTCAGTCAGGTCTAAGGGCTGAGTTATAAACAGTGGCTAGAGCACAAGATCACGCCCTGGACGGAGAGGGCAGAAGAGAGATCCGGGAACTTCACATGGGTCTAGAAACACTTCCTTGGTAATTACAGGGGAAGGGGTAGGAGACCATCAGAAAGTCTTTTAAAGAGGGGTAAGAAACTTGAGTAAGGAGGGCGGGAGAGGATAGTGGAGTGGATGGAGAGGAGAGGTGCCAGGAGGGGCTGTTAGGCGGAAAGTTGGCTTGTTTGTCAACTAATTTTCAAGAACAATGGCCACGACTGAATACAGAAAGGTCTGGGTAACAAGCCAAAGTGGGGCATGGAAGGGAAGGACAGGGGTGCAGCGTGCCTAAGCACCAGCAGGAGGGATAAAGGCAGGGCAAGAGCAAGGCGCAGAGCAGGCACATGCTCACATGCTCACACTCAGATGCTGGGAAGGGGAGAGTGCCACCTAAGTTACATATGTGAAATGAAATCTCAAAGGAAGACCTAAACATAGAAGGAGAAAGAGAGAAGGGGCTGAGTGAAAAGCTGTAAAGCGGGCAAGCATCTCACTGTCAGCCGCAGGAGTACTGTAGTCCAGGCACAGTAGAAAAGGGTGGCGCCCCAGGCTGGCCATTCCCAACAACAGCCAAGGGGCTGCAGCTCAACAGTCCCCAGGACTGGATGGGAGGGAGCCAGCCATCGGAAGCCTGACACCAGGGCCTGGGGGCAACCCTGTGGCCAGGACCATCCCTGCTCTTCCTCATGTGGCCCAGTAGCATGAGCTCGGAATGCAGCCCGCAACCTCCACTGATGAAGGAGCAGTGGGTTTGCCATCTGAAGGAACGGCTCCCATTTCCAACAGTGGCAACAGTCACTAGACAGAGGGGTTTTAAGTAGGTATCAGGAAATGTCTGTCTTTCAACAGCTAATTGGCAAGGCCACAGAGGATTTAAAACACTAGAGTAATTGTAATAGAGTCGTCTGGATAAGAAATTGGGGTCAATTTAGTGGTTCTGATGGAGAAGGAGAGATAAGACCATAGAAGTCTAGGGAGAAGCAGCTAGCTGATGCAGCAGATAAAGTTTGAAGTTTTATGTCTGTTCACTGCTTTAAAGTATCATTTGAATTAGCCAATTTTAGTGAAAGGTAGTATGTATGTGTAGGGTACTGGTATCATCTCCTTATACTTATATCAATATTATTTATGATTTGTTTACTTTAATGATAATATAAAGACAAAGAGAGCATCACCACTGAGATCTAGCTGGGTTTGTGCAATGACATCTTTTTTTTTTTTTTTTTTGGTTGTTCAAGTCAGGGTTTCACTGTATCGTCCTGGCTATCCTGGAACTCACTCTGCAGACCAGGCTGGCCTTGAACTCAGAAATCTGTCTGCCTCTGTACAATGACATTTTTTATCTCTTGTCCCAGACTAGGAATCAAGGGGCCACTCGATCTTAAAGCTGGAGGTCTTACCAGGTCTTACTGTATCCTGTCATGATTCTAAGTTCCCTACATGTGTTTTCTCAGTGTTGACAAACACTTCATGGAGTGAAAGTCTTACAAACCCATTTTATAGATGTGAACATAGATGCAGAGAAGATGAAAATTTGCCCAGCCAAGCTCCCCAGGTGTCCTGTAGTATGGTCCAGCTATCCTGGCTGAGCCTGAATTCTGATTGCATACTGTGAAGGAACTGCTTTAAATCTGTAAACTTGGGGGCAGCCTTTTACACACAAATTACTGAAACAGAAACAGGATTAAAGAAGTACTGTACTAGTAAAGGCTTAGAATGCGAGGTACTGGGTTGGGACGAGGGAGCAGGCTGGGTGGGGAGGGTGGGTGTAGGAAGCATGTCCTCATATTACTGGGAAAGCAGGAGACAAGCTCCCTGTGATGCAAGGGGGGAAAACAAGCTGCAGCCCGAAGTCCCTTCAGATGAACTCCTGTCTGATGAACTTTCTAGGCAGAATGCTTAAAGTGACCAGGGCCGTATGGACAAAGTGCTATGAAGGACAAGGATGAACCTGTTCTGGCTTGAGATAGGGATTTTAGAAACACAAACGTCTACATTAAGATGGAAAAACATTTTCCAAATAAGATGCTAGCTCAAGTGGAGAGTCAGTTCCAGAGTAACCAACAAAATGTAGCTACAGGGTGAAGCTTTTCCAGGGGAGTAGAAGGTTTCTGGGAGCTCTGTGAAGAATACTGACGGTGGTGGCTGTAGACCAGAACAGCTACACAGTAAAGACTATGGGTCTTCTAGGCACTGCCTTTTGTCTCAAAAGATTTGAGTCAGCTTTTTTCCCTAATGCTGAACTACCATTAAACATACAGAGTGACCACATGATTTTACAGCTGCTGGACCAACAGGCAACGGGACCTTGGTCCCAACTTCCTTCAAGCAAGCAGGCAGAAAAGCGTTCACTGCAAGGAGAGGCAATGAAGGAAAAAGACCAACTCACAGGGCAAAGCCAAGGCCCCAGAGGATGGAGAGAGTCATGAGCACAAGGAGCAGTGAGCCACACACAGACAGCAGCCTGGCAGACCCGGCTTTGGTCGCCTTTTCACCTGCCTGTGCGAAGGCTTTTGAAAATCTCCTGGTGTCTGGGAAACTCCTTTCCAAAACAAGTTGCTTTGAGCACTTAAGGAGTCAACCAGAAGCAGGGCACAGCTGCTTGGCTTCCACACAGACCCCCAGACAAAGCTCACCAACAGGGGAGCTGGCCTGCTCACTGCGCACACCCGCACTGCTGTTAAACAGCAGATGTTTAAGGACAAATCTAACGAGTTTAAATTTTGCTAAATGAAAGACAGTACAGAAAGACAAAGAATATTATTAAAGAAATGGCAAAGTGGATATTATAACAGGCATTTTGTGTCTGCAAATATGATTTCTAGTTTATTTTAACAGTTATACTAAACTCCCATGGTACAGTTAATAGTGGTATATGCATTCTGTCAAAAATAGGAAAATATTCTCAAACACAATTTCTAATTTATAAGCTTATGACAAGTTCAAGCTGCTGAGAAATTGAACTGGAAAGTATGTCTTAGGATGATAGAAGAGCACTATTAACACTATCATAATTGTGTACCTATTGCATCAAACCTGACATTTCAGTTTAATATATTTTGCCGAGAGCTGTACCGTTTTATGGCTTCCTGGTGAAATCAAATCTAACCCAGACGTTTTCACTTTCCTAATATAATTCACTGTGAGGTTTTAAAGCTGCCAGAGCTTTTCTATCCTTTTCCCAAAAGATTGATGCCCGGGCATCTGCTAATTCCACAAGAGCTCACAATGGGTCACGGAGGCAGTGTGAGCGCCTCCATTAACTGCATTAATTTACACTATGTCACCTTAATGACACTGTGTCACAGTCACCTCCTCTAACATCTACATGGCCATTCAGAAAGGGACGTAACAACCTCGGAAGGTATTAAGGAAAATTAGTGAAAGAACATCTCTAAGTGGAATATCTCTGCTAGCAGGGCACGGCTGAAGGAAAGAAATTTAAAATCAAAATACAATCTGACTCCACTCCTGGGGCCTCTCCTCAGACATCACTTGGGCAGCTCCCCTTCCTACCCAGCTTGGCTTCATTAGCACAGGAAGACACTGCCATTAATGGAGAGAGACAGAATAAAACCATCTACCACATTCTTTGCAGTCTTTCCTGCAAGATTGTCTAAGTAGATAGTGCAGAGGTAGTTTTCTTCTTTGGAAACAAAACCACATTTCCCTAAAAAAAAGTCAGCCACTATATATATATATAGTAGAGACAAGAAATAAAAACTGATTCTCCAGTAGTTAGTGGGATTGTTATTCTTAGTAACTCACTCTTCCCTGCTAAGTCAGTCATTATTTTAGAGTGAAAAATGCTGTAATCAATGTATGGAATCAACTTTAAAAAGTTTCAACTCACCACTAATTATTTTTAAAGACTCCATATATTCTAACATTTTGTCATAAGACCCACATTCTTGGTGTTGTAACAGAAAACATCAGGATATATGTGCATGTATGATTGGTAACAACACATGCACACAAACACATACAGGACAGGAACTTAATACACTCTTATATGCACATCCACAGGCACGTGCTCACGCACACACACACACACACACACACACATACACACACACACACACATTATTCAAACTCACAGGTGTGCACACACACATGGAATAGAAGCCATATTGTCTGCTATTTCTTTTTCCTTTTGGTTTTTTGAGACAGGGTTTCTATGTGTAGTCATTGCTGTCTTAGAATTTACTCTGTAGATCAGTCTGGCCTCAAACTCATGAGATCTGCCTGCCTGTTTCCTGGGTGCTGGGATTAAAGGCACTGTCCAGTATGCCTGACTTCTGTCTGCAATTTCAAAGATTGTTTTCAACCATTCAGAAGACACAAGACCAAACCTCAAAAGAGGCAAACGTGTCACCTTTTGGTCAATAAGAACAGCAAAGTGCTGTGCAGCTGTGGAGAGGCAGAGGAACTCGGAGGCAGTGCTGCCCACTCCCGGGTGGGGACTAGGAGGCAGTGCTGCCCACTCCGGGATGGGGACTTGGAGGCAGTGCCGCCCACTCAGGGGTGGGAACTCGGAGGCAGTGCCGCCCACTCATGGGTGGGGGACTAGGAGGCAGTGCTGCCCGCTCTGGGGTGGGGACTAGGAAGCAGTGCTGCCCACTCCCGGGTGGGTGGGGACTCGGAGGCAGTGCCGCCCACTCCGGGGTGGGGACTAGGAGGCAGTGCTGTCCACTCCGGGGTGGGGACTAGGAGGCAGTGCTGCCCGCTCTGGGGTGGGGACTAGGAGGCAGTGCCGCCCACTCCCGGGTGTACTGTCTAGAGCAGCAGCAGCAGCCACACTACTTCTTCCGACAGGATGACTTGTGGGTGGGGAAGGAACAGTGTAACATATGGCTTTAGGGAGGGAACTGTCATCACTGGGGATGATGGTTTGATAATATGTTTAAAAATTAAACACACAGATGGCCTTGGGCCACTGGCCCCGTTATTAAGAGCCATCCTTTGCAAATACATACAAGGTACACAGAGCTCCATTCCAGGATGCTCCCTTCAGCTTTGACCTTCACAACTGTAATAGAAGACACCCCAGGACACAGAAGTACATTTCTCTCGGTGTGTGAACATGCAGGCTTCCTGAGGAAAGAGACCCCGCAATATAAACACTGTATGCAAGGGAAAGGGTGCTGGTCAGAACTGACGAAGCAGTCTACATAATGTCAAGGCAGTGAAATGTACTGCTTACAAAACAGTTAAGTGTGATAGAGGGTGGGGGCTGCAGGGGCAGGTGCTGCTTACTGACTGAAATGCAGCTCGCTGAGGTGTCTGGAAGTTAAAGCACTGACCCAGTTCTTAGGATGGAAAGGAAAGTTGAGAAGTGTGTTTACATCAATAAATTACAAATGACTGTCTTCATACATGTGTGGGCATGTGAGGGTGATCCTCTGAGTTAAGTAAAATGCTAATTCTTTGTTATGATGCTAGGAATAGAGAGGATGTATTTTACACTTGAAATCGTTTGATAAAATAAGGATAGAGCTCTGGCTTAAGACGGCTGTCTTCAATTACATAAAAGAATATTGAATTTCCATGCAGATCGCTCATCGGGTGATTCTGTAAACAAGAGGTTGAGACACTGCGCCCGGGAGCGCCCTCCAGCTCCCAGTTTTGTCTTGTTCTCCAGGCGCCATAACCAAGAGTGGGCCTCCCTGATTTCCTCAGCAGTCTGTGAAGGATGGCCCATGGATACTTTAGATTAATATTTTAGAGAAGTTAAGGCTGTTAGACGGGCGTGGCGACCACATATAACTCAGCAGGGCATCAGGTGAGACCTTGCTTCTTCTAACTGTAAATCCTCTGCACACATTGAGACCGGCTCTCATACACTGTAACGGCAACAAATAACATGTGGGTTGCTTCTTATGCTTCCACTGCCTTTGTGATTGGCTGTATCAGAGCATGGAAATGCGCTCATAGATCCTTCTCCGTCGGCCTACTCTGTTTTGCTCTGTATACATGTTTTGGGCAGCCACAGACATGCAAATAAAACAGCTGAGTTTAACTGGCTCCTTTCTGAAGGACTAAGCCCTAAACTCAGTGACACCTGACAGTTTTGCACTGAGTGGCAGTGGAAGGGAAAAGAAAAGAAAAGAAAAGAAAAAGGGCTTAAAATGAGAAACTTTACCTACGCAATAATTGGTCATGGATTTTACTATCAGACAGGGAGAGAAAAGAGAAAGCACATTTTCCTCATGCATCAATCAAGACCATGTAATCCTTTTCATTTTCTTAAAACATGAACACATATAAACAATGAGCAAATGTTTGTATTTAATAATAGTTACAGTGTACCAACTGTAAGACTGCTCCGCTCTCTTTGTGAGCATCGTGCGCTGGTTTAATCTAATATGTATTGTTGCACAGTGTCCCCAGGCAGCCAAGCAAAGGGTAAGGCTGTATGGAAAAGTCTGCATTTTAAATGGGCCTTGTCATTAATGCTTTATTAATTGCCCCAGGCTACACGAACCCAAAGCTGGGCCAGATATAACACTATGACACATTAAGGTCAGATCCAATTCCCACTGTGTTTTATGCAATGGGCCAAATATTGAGTGAACAGCAGGAAAGGTAAGTTATGGGATTCTTATCTCCATCTCCAGCTTACGCCATCTGGAATAGATGGGGATTTTTGAATGAAGACACCTTAATGAACTGACACTAAAAGTCCTGAGTTACTTTTGGAGGGTTATTAATTGAAGTTACTGGTTATTAACAAAAACTCCAGTGCCAGGTGTGGAGTTCCTCCTTACTAGTTATTGGTTAGGGAAAGCCTAGAAGCCCCTACAATAATGCTTTGCCATTCCTCTTAGTTGTACACTAGAACTAGATGACAAGATCCAATTGCTAAAGGCACCACGCCCCCTGATTGTATGCTATAGAGAAATCAAGCTGCAGCTGGGCTGCAAGCCTCCTCCAGCCAGCTTCCAAAGCGCGAGAAGATGTCCTCTGAGCTGCTGGGGAAGAAACCTGGCTGTGAACCCTACAAGTTACAATGCCAACCTCAGCCACTGTAAGGTCTAGCTCATTGGGCAATGGTGATTAGGACACTACTGTGATTGTGTTTAAGGCCTTGCTTACTAGTGTAATTTTATGGGTGGTTTCTGTCCCACTCTAGCCTGAATAGCTCCCCCACCCCAAATCACACATAGAACCCTGGTAATTTTTATTAAGCTGTAGGCACTCTGTTAGGCAGGTTCTGCTGCATGTGTGTTCTCTTGGCCATATATGCTCATGGTCCATCATGCCTCATGGAGACCTCCTTCTTCTACCTCATTCCCTCTCATGGTCCCGGTCTGAGATGCTCTACTTGATCTCAAGTCCCGCCTTCCTCTCTCTCTCCTGCCCAGTTACAGGCTATTTAACTTTTTATTATCCAATCAGGGATTAAAAATGGGGAACATATTTTTACAGCACATTGGTCAATTCAATGCCCATGACCAGACTGCAACCTTATTTTGGGCCACAGAGCTCAGCATCTGAATACACAGCATACAAGACCAACCCCAACACTCATCAAGAAGGAGTCCATACCTGGTACTGTGAACCTTCCCAAAAGCCCACAGTGAGGAGCTTAACTCTGTTGTTTAGCTAGTGTGTGTCAAACCACCTTCCAAATGCATCCAAAGCCCACTCCCAGCCTTAATGAGACAAACTTCTCTTTCCAGTAAGCTTCCAGGAGGCAAAAACTCATGGCTGTTCAAGGTGCTGAGAAGTGAGTTGTGCTCAGCTTTAAATAAGGCATGTCTACCATCCACTAAGGCCCAGGGGACACTGTGGAAGGGGACACAGAAGATAGCAAGAACCAAAAGGAAGGGGGAAAGACTGCAAAACACCTTCTAGTAACTGCAGTCATGCACTTTCAGAGATAACCAATGACTACACCATGTTTGCACATGGTGGGCCCATCAACAGCCAGGGTGGATGGAGGAGGGCCTCAGTGAGCCCTCCCTTCACTGCTGAGTCATTTCCCACGGGTTCAAGGGAAGCGGGAAAATAATATTTTTCCATATGCACCCATTGTTGACCACCCCAACAGGCTCCAATGGATATTCCCAATATATAAGTCACACCGATGGTAAAATAAATGGGTCTCACAACAATAACAAAAACAACACATTTTTCTTAAGATTAAAAGTAGTATACAATTTTAGTATGCTGGAGCAAAGCTGTAATGATGTATGTGTATGTATGTGTATATATATGTATATATATACATATATATATATATCCAATTTTTTCAACAAATTTTAGAGTTCTGTGACTATAAATGATAAACTATATACCTTGACATCGGACGTATCTCTCTGACTGGTTCTCCATGACCTTGCAATGGATGAGAAGGTTCGGTCTGGATGGTCAAATTTCCCATCATTTGCATTGAGGAAGAAGGTTGTGAATGGCTCCTAAATAAAGAAAAGAATCAGTCATTGGATCATTTGAAACACAGCTACAGTCATTTGTTTGTTAAAACAAAACAAAATAAAAACAATGCCCCCAGCATCTCTGAGGCCTCTATAGGAAGAAGAAATACAGAGCCCTGGTAACTGCCTAGACCAAGGTGTCAGATGTAGGTCTGGGCTGACTGTGCCATTGCAGACCATGGTTCCACAGCCCGGAGTGTCCTCTGGCCTCACAGGCATGTTTTGCATCTGCAAAGTGATGAAGTACTTTACTATCTCTCTGTAAATTGTTCTCATAGCATTTGTGAGGGAGATTTTCTTTCTTTCTAGTGGTTCAGCTTGAAGGGCTCTCTAACAGGCCCAAGCATGGCAAACACAGCACTGCACTGCCAGGTCTTGCCCACCCCGTTTCTAAGCCATTAGATCGATTCCTAACATTAGCCACAAGGGCATATTCCCTTATTTGGCTACACTGGCTAACCTCTCCAATCAGGACTTACCAACTCGCCCTAGCACATCTGCGGCTATCTGAACTGCACTTCCCACTAGGAGTCTCTCTGTCTTTCTCATTAACTCATAAAGACTCTTCAAGACTCAATCCATTGATTTAAGAATGGACTAAAGTGAACGTAGTGAAGACCGGACAGTTCTAGTTATCAAATAACCAGCAGCCCTGTGAACCCACGGTGTAGTTACTGGATCCCTCCAAGGACATAGCCGCCTTCCCTGACTTGTAACCACTACAGACCAGTTAGTTCCAACCTAGAAACACAGGATTTCCTTTTCTTTCCCTTTTTCCCTTTTCTTTCCTTTCCCCCTTTTCTTTCGTTTCCTTTTGTTTCGTTTTGTTTCCTTTCCTTTCCATCATTCAATTTAAAAGCCAAAACCAAACCCTGACTGTAATAATCACAACAAAGGGAAGCTGCAGATCTGAGGTGGTGTGGAACCTTGTAGAGAGGGGGGAAGCAGGTCCCGTGTGCTGTCCCCTGCTGTCTGTCTGGGCTGCCCCCTCCACTGTCTCCCTGGCAGGCATGCTCCTCCCCTTCAGCATGTGAGCATGCTCAGTGCCACACTTCCACGAAGTGGAGGCACGAGTATCTGAGGCCTGAGATCTATCTTCCTCCTATTTCTTTGGAAAGAATCCAACTGTACTCTAGAATTAGTCCACGTTTTCTATTAATTACCCTGCATGTCTTCTGTGTGCTGCACTTCTGATTAAACACCATTTGCCCCCCCCCCCAAGTGAACATGCTCTGTCCTTATGTGTCAGTATCCAAAATGAACACACTGAGAAGTTTTATTCAGGTTGGTTTAATGATGATGCTCCTAAAAGTACTACTGGCATTTTTATTAGAAACAGGTATTTTTAATGACAGATTGCAGTTGAGTTTCTAGGTAAAATTTCTAAATAATCTGTAATTATGAAGAAAGTTCTAAATTATAAGTAATGTATGTAGAAATTAAAATTTTGAATGTTATCTATTTAGCTCCCTACGAATCATTGTTACTAAATGTCTAATGAATTGCTTAGCACAAAAGGGCTAAAAATACTGTGTTGACTAGGGAAACTGGTCCCTGAGGGCTGTGCTGGTCAGTGAGTGCCATGTGATTATTCTCGGGTGTTGTCTTCAGTCCAGAAAGGACAAAAGTCCAGGCACACTGAGCCTTATATATAGTTGTCGGCAGCACCCCACCTTGGAATGAGGGCTCCTTCAGCATTTGTCTGGCAGCCATTAGTGAAACAAGTCTTTCTAGAGCCTGGCAAGTCAGACAGGTGACTTCACTGGAGTTTGCATGCAAGGATGTTCTTAATTTAAAGTAATGAGGTACATAGATAATTATAATTTTTATGCAATTAATATCATTGACATACTACATATATTGACTGATAAATTTAATGCCTTTAGGTCTAACAGGTTTAGAAGGTATAGAGCAGATACTTATTTTAATATGTATTATATTTTATGAACACAAATTGTAATGCATGTTCTACTTCATAAAATCCTTACGATAAGAGTGAAGAAAGCAAGTTTCCCTCGGCCACTAGTTGAACACTCCCTAAGCTGTTCAACCACTGAACTTGCCTTTGACGGCTTGCCATGAGGCATTTGAGCTAAATGAGTCTTTATAAGAGCAACTCTACCCATGTTGTCTGATACAGCAGAAATAGCATATTCTTTGGATTCCAAAACAAGCTAAAAAATATTAAACATTGTATAAGTAAGTTTTTATTGGCTGCATGATCAAAAAGGAACATTTGGGGGTACACCAGTTTTAAATTTACAAGACTAACTCCACCTGTTTCTTTTCTTTTTCCGAGGGCACTGGAAGCTGTGAAACAGTCAGTCAAGTGGTTGGCCGTGAGGCTGCACTGCTTTGTGTACAGTGGACAGGGAAGATCACTGTCAGGCCCTTACATGTTCCATCCACTGGAACAGCAAGTCAGCCAGAGGACCACTTGTGCTTTGTGATTAGAGAAAAGATATATATATCTTTATATATATATATATCTTTTTATATATATATATATATATATATATATATATAAATATATCAGAAGGTTGAGAAGTATTTTTCTTTATAAGTTTTGCCAGTCTGTCTCCAGATTTGACTAAATGGCATTTCCAGAAAACACATAACATCATTGTGACTATTTCAAGATGCAATAAAATATTGTTCTTACTTAAATCTCAAGACAACACAATTGATATATTTATTATTGTTGTTTTCACACATAGTTCTGGACTTTTTCCAACTTCAAGAGACCTGAGTGAGCCACACCCCCAACTCCTAAGCAGTGGTTCAACAAGGGGGTGGCATCATGGACTCTGATGAAGTATGAAAGGCCTCTCAAGAGTGAAAACTTTTGGTTTCAATGTTTTTGAAACGTTTATGTTTATGTTTTGGGGGGCTTTTGTGGACTGCAGTGGTCTACAGTGGCTTGTGGAGCGCAGTTCTTGGGCGGTCAGGTACAACCACATTTTACTCTTGGCTCCCACAGCAATCGGCAAGTGGAAATTTACAGACACTCTGTCCCCCTCGATTTTAAGTCTCTCCTTCCTGGACTGATTTCTGTCTGCTTGCAGTTCATTCGTGGCTAGGTCAATCCAAGCAGTGTCAATCATGACTGGAAATGTAGTTTATGGCCTAATCACTGGTGACCTGAGAAATGAATTTTTCAGTCATTTTGTTTTCTTTTGTTTTTCTATTTCTGAATATAAACTAATTAAGACCACCTTTTATGACTGTGTCAATCAGAAATCAGCTAGCCCAAATCTTGACTGCTCAGTTCTGTAGTCTCTTCAGTTCTGTGTCTGGAGTCACAGGATGGATTCCATGGATTTTGTGGGGGAACTCAGAGGGCATCTTCTTTCACCTGCATGTGAAGGGCGCTCGGCCCGAGTGCAGGATCTGGATAGTTAAGCTTAGCCACGAATTATTAGGGTCTAAAATATAGTTAAGATCTTTCTTAACTTCAAACTTCATACACTTAAGCTGAATCTTGGACAGATGATTAACTTAAAAACCTTGGTCTTTACTTCTGCATGGAGTTAGTTCCTCTTAAGTAAGGTTAGGGTTTGTTTCATCAATATATTAGCTGATCTAAAATTAGAGATGTACACCAGAGAGTCCTTTATGACTGACTTGGGAGGCTGGGTGGGACAGATTAGAGTTTGTAACAGAGTATCTGCTCAGTTTGTGCTAATCCCCAGCTCAAAAAATAAGTACATGGATTTAAGTAACCTGCTTCCTAACCCAATTCTACAAAAAAAGATACATTAAAACAACAACAACAACAGCAACAACAACAAAAATAAAACAAACAATAAAGCCAAGTGTGGTTGTGCATATCTGAAATCCCGGCAGTTGGGAGGCTGATCAGGAAGATCACAGGCTTGATGCTTTCTGGGCTACATAGCATTCATTTTCTGCTCACTGGTCTCTCTCGTCATTAAAATGAACAACAAATTTATTTGATTTTCCTTTAATTTACTTGCACTGCAAACCCTGGAGCTAGAGGTAGCTGAGTTAAGATCATACTTACAATTCGAACAAGCCACGACAGGGCGGAAGTTGCAGTTGAGTAATGCGTGTTGTAGTGGTAGGGTGGGCTTTGATCGTCTTCCCATGTCTCATAGCGCTCTGCGTAAAACACTGCTCTTTTTGGGTTCAAAGCACCAATTGGCTGTAAAAAGATAAAAGAAATGTTCTCTTCCATGTAGTTAACAGCAAGCAATCTAGATGTCCAGGCTTCATCCTGAAAGTAATCCGGCACTAATGGATTGCTCTGTACAGCCTTTTCAATGGCTGGATTCATATTAACTACTAACTAGTGGACTTGCCACAGATACACACGAACTATGTACATGTGCAAAGTCCCCAGACTTGGCTTCCATTTTAGAAAATTAGAGTCCCAGGGTGATTAGGGGGGTTTATTTAAATTTTCTTACACTTTTCTCATGTTCTTGTATGTTTCCCAGCCCCTCCCAGAGCCTTCCCTTCTCCCTACGGGCCAATTTTATCTTCCTTCTTGTTCAGTCTCTCAAAATAAACCAAAATCAAACCTAACAAAAGATAAAAGCCAAACAAGCAAGTAAACAAAAACCAATAAGCCAAAAATTACGAAAATAAGATGGAAATGACGCCATGTTAACTGCTCATGTCAAGTCAGTGTTCCCAGGGCTCCTTCCCACTGCCTTGGCTCCTTAGCACCCATGATGGAGACCGAGCTTGGCAGCCATTATTGAGACAGCTTTCTACAGTGTTGTCTCTGCCGAGTTAGGGAAGTCCCGCACCTTTGCATAGGCTTTCCTGCTTGCCAAGCTCTGGCTCTAGTCTGTATGCCTGAGTCAAAGTCCTTCAGAGAAGGCACAGTTGGAACACTGGCCCTGGTCTGCTACTGCCCAACTGGAGCTCCGATCGTTTTTATGAATTTAAACAGCCAGTCAAGTAAGGAGAGGCTGAACCAGAGGAGGTGCCCTGTGCAGCCACTGTGACCTGTGCTAGCTGGACTTTGGAGGACGACATGGAATATTTTCTTCCCTTGAAAAGCACATGTTCACTATTAGACCATGACTCCAAATGTCTTCACGCATCTAAACTTTAATGATTCTTAGAAGATCCTCACTGTATAAGATAAGGATATGACTGCTCCAACGTATGGCTGAGGGGAAGGTTTTTATTGTAGATTTGGGGGAAGAGTATAGCCAAAGGCATCTGGAAGAGACCAGAGCAGGGCATTGAAAGGAGCACACCAAACATGGCAGCAGAGTGAACAGGGCCTTGAGAGGAGAGGGGACAGGGCAGGAGGAGTGGCTGGGGCAGGGGAGGGGTGGAAGAGAAGAGAGGATGGGAGACAGGATGAGAGGGGAAAGGGAGAGGATGGGAGAGGGGAGAAGAAAGAGGGGAGAGGGGAGAGGGGGAGGGAAGAGGGGAGAGGAGGAGGGAGAGGGGAGAAGAGAGAGAGGAGAGGAGAGAACGGGAAGGGGAGAGGAGGAAAGAGTGGAAAGGAGGAGGGAGAGGGGAGAGGATGGGAGAAGGGAGAAGGGAGAGGAGAGAGGGGAGAGGGGGAAGGGGAGAGGAGGGAAAAGGGAAGAAGAGGGAAGGAGGGAGAGGAGGGGAGAAGGGAGAGGAGAGAGATCTGAACTGAAATGGCAGGGTTATATAGGCATAAGAAGCTGTGGTAGAGAGAGCCCTTGAGCTGTGGGAGGTTTGGGTAGGGGCTAGGGCTGGGTGAGAAGAGTCCTGGATACTGAGTGAACCTGCAGGCCAGCCTGTGCTCTGCTGTGCTAGTAAGCACCATAGATAACCCTTTGTCGCCAGTTTCTTTGGGACTTGACACTGGAGTGCAAATAACAATTGGCCCTTAGCTCAATTTTCTGTCTGGTTTTGGTTTCTTCATAAGGAGAGTCCGCACTTACCATTTAGGTACGAGTTATTGTTTTCAGATGCATACTGCACAAATAAGTGTTTACATGGAGAATGAAAATGTTAAGTATATCAGGCTTTACCCCAAAATTTAATACTACTGCTTAAACATGAAGTCCCCCCAAGGCTTAATCCTAACAGAAGTCATAGAAAATTAGTGTTTCAATGGGACATATAATGTTACACAAGAGAGAAAAATTAGTTTGTAACTTGCTGTGAGCCTTTTCTTTTGGTCCCAGAAGACTAATTTAAACCACACAATGATGTCAGCAGTTAGCGCTGCTAGAATTTCCATAATAAGCTCTTATTTGTAAGGATGCTTAGCCTGAATATTAAAATTATTTGTAAAGCAAGTTCCTTTTATGTTAGCCATTATTATATGAAGACCAAGATTAAACCACGTATTAGTTTTTAAAAAGGTGTGTTTCTTGGTTACAAGAGTATTAATATCTTAAGGTTCCAAAACCAATGATCTTCATTTTTATGAATCTTAGAATTAAAGTATAAAATTTCATTATAATTTATAATTTATAAATTACAAAGTATATAATTTTTAAATACTTCAATCCAATTTTGTGCTAAATTTCAACAGTTACCTATAAAATCTCTTTATACAGATTAAAAAGGGCAGATATTTTGTCAAACGTAAAATTCTCAATATTTAAAAGAAATGTAGCTTTTATGTCTGACGAGAGGACAAGTATTATGGAGCGGGCAGACAAAGGTGAAGCAGTGGCCTGGACTATCTCCCCAGATTCGCATGTGCAGACGTCCTAACTCAGTGAGCCGACTGAAAAGAGTGGATTTTTCAGTTGTAGAACATCTGTCCATACAGGAGGACCAACCTTACACTGATACTGTTTGCTCTCTAAGACCCCACAAAACATCATGGAAGAAGGAAATGGCCAGTCCTCTAATCTTTTCTAGCCTTTCCCCTCAACTACCCCCAAAAGATAAAATATTTAAGTTTTCTGTTTTGCTCATGTCACTGAAGTTGAAGTTGGTATGAAATTGCTGCACTGTATTAAAGTCTGAAAACTTCTCCTGTACTATTTAAAGTATATTTCTGATTTGAAATTTTACTTAGTGAAGCTATAAATTTTGCCTATGAAGTTTTCTGAAATAAAAGGTAAACAATTTCATTTATACTTACTACTTTAAAAATTATTTTGTTTCTAGTAGTCAAGAAACAAACTTTTTAAAGAAAAAAAAAAGCTTCCAGTTGTTTTAGGAGATGACCCTCTTTCCTATTCAATCCAGAGAGGCTTCGTATTCTCTCTTAAAACTTGAGTATCACAGTGAATCCTATATGTCTCGGCAGGAGTGCTATAGAAAAGCTTCTTTTCTTTATCAAGTTTGTTGCCTTATTGTATGGGAAAATATCCTAATAGATGTGTGCATTATTTAAGGTATTTATCCATCTTTTATTTATCAACCTATCATCTTTCTATCTTCCTATCTATCTATCTATCTATCTATCTATCTCTTTAAATATATGTAACTACTGCAAACACAACAGAACAGGCTCTACTTAGACTTCATTTTGCTATATTTGTGTGAGCACTTTTTTGATATATTAGTGAGTGTTTTTTCCCATTTCTTTTTCTATTTTCTCTTTATGTTCCTTTAGCCTTGACTTATCAATATTTTCTACTTAAAATCTCTTAAGTTATATCAAGTCATTTTCGGAAAAGCATCTATAAGATAAGTAAAAATGACTAACAAAAATTGTAGTTAGGGAAATATTTTTGATAGACTAGAGCACTGAAAGGAAACCCTGGATAAACACCTGTAATCTTAGCATGTGAGAGGTAGAAGGAGGCCTGTTAAGATCAGGCACAAAGAAGGAAGGATGGACGGAGGAAGAGAGGGAAGGAGGGAGGGAGGCAAAATGGGGGAGAGAGAAAGGAGTGAAGGAAAGAAGGCAGGAAGGGTGGGAGGGGGGAAGGCAGGAGGGAAGGGAGCAGAGGGAGGAAGGAAAGGGAAGTAAGGGTCAGGACCTTGACCCAGTCCTAGGCCCTTGTGTTACAGATCTCAAGCTTAGCCAGCAGCTCTCCAGAGATCCAATTGCTGTGCTGTGCTAGAAACAGCTTGAAGCTGATTCAATGTGTTTGGTTTCTATGGAAAACTTTCTGGGTGTTTCCACATCCTTATCACATCAGAACTTGTGATATATCTAAGTTATCTCCTCTTTCACTGTAATAATAAAGGCTAGAAAATCTATAAAAGAGTCCTCCCAAATTCTTATCTTTTCCATTTTCTGGTCATGAACCATATGACATCATCTTGAAAGCCTTCCCATGACAATGCAGGGCTCACTCCTACAGACCCCTTCGCCCAGCCTTTCTATCTATCTCCCGCATCTGACTCATGCTTTTGGAAGGGGTTCAGACTTCCTTGTGAAGACTTCATAGACAGTGCCTAGTACTATTGAGGAGGGGCTGTAACTCATTTTGCCCAGTAGACTGTGCCTTAAATGAACCGGCTAATCTATTCATGTCTGAATTATCAGCAGTACAAGGCCTGGCTCTGTTGAGCTGAGTGATACACTGACTGGATAAATACCTACTAGAATAGAGTTCCATGTCAAACTTCCACGTGGGCATCTTAGACAAAATGCTTAGTCACAAACCAGGCAGACAATACAGTGGATACATTTGGAGGACATGATCAAGGGACTAAGAGCTCCGAGGAATCAGAGCAAAGGGAGTGCAGTGCAGTGCAGTGCAGTGCAGTGCAGTGCAGGAGCATCCGTAACAAGCACACTCAGCGGGGAAGGGCAGTGATTCCCAGTGTGTGTGGGTATACCTAGGTCCAGCTCTCACAAATGAGCATCCGTTCCTCTGCCCAGTCCTCCTTCCTTTATCAACTGTTGCTTCTTCATTTTTAGAACAGCTGGTGCAGGTGGGCTGACCCCTGAGAACCCCAAACTGCCCATCAGCCCAGCCCATGTGGTCACTGTGATTGCTGCAGAAGTCAGCCCATGATAAGATCTGACCCAAAGAAACTTGGCTGCTAGTGTATGGGAAGAAAGTCCTCTCTGGTGGGGATACAAACGCCTCCTTGCTGTACTACTGAGAGCTGCTCAGGGCCACACCAGAGCAGGTTCTCACAACGCTGGCCCAGTCTGGATTCCTCAGAAACACCAGGTCTGTAAAAATGTGTCTTTTAAATTAAAGCCTGTTTAACTTGACAAACTTGGCCAAATCATTACTATATTAATTACTATATTAATGTCAATACAGCTATTTTTATAATTAATAATTATAATTAGTACAATTAATTACTATAGTAATGTTAATATAATTAAATTACTTTTATTTACTAGACTGTCAAAAATTATCAAGTTCCATGACTCTCATTTAAAAAGATTGATACATTTAATACTTTTCTTTTTATTTAATCTTTTTTCACAATCCAGATTTTATCCCCCTCCCGGTCCACTCTCTGACTGTTCCACATCCCATGCCTCCTAACCTGTCTCTATGACGATTCCCCCATTTAATACTTTACCATTTGAAACTTCATCATCAGGCTGGTTATATACTAGCCTAATAAAACTTTGACTTTAGATATTTTTATTTATGGTGGAAAAGAAAGATCAGAACAAGGAGGAAGTTGCTGTCGGTCTCTGGGCTGCTCGTTCTCTGGCGTACTTACCTGCACTCCATGTGCACAGGCATCCAGCCACACTCACACCTCAGCACAGCATTTGCACTGCCACGTTTCCAAGCCTCGGGCATTATTACTTCCTCATTAAGTGGCATAATAACATGGGAACCAGCTAAGCCCATTCTCATCTGCCAGTCAAATGACTCCCGTGTTAACAATTAGATTTCTTCCACTCCATGATTAAGTGTGTTTGTGCATGTGTATGTGCACATGAATGTGTGTTCGTGTGCATGTGTAATATCTTATGTTAATGACAGTGTTTGGTTTTGTGATAAAATTATTTCATTTATCAGAAGACATGGCTGGAAAATGGAAAATCCCATTTATACTTTAATGAGTAGAGACAGTGATTCATGTCAAAATCCTGTAACCACTAAAACCTGGAAGTCAAATTCGTATGAGTGTGTAGAAATAACTGAGACACTAACAAGTATTCTGGTTTCAAGACAAAATTTACAAAAAGCTCACATTTCCATAAGGAATATTTATATAAATTGAAGGAAAAAGTATCTCCACCTGCTGGTGGCTAGTACTGAAAAGATTGATCAATGACAGACCATTTTACTTGTCAAAAAAGAAATACAATCTATAATAAGTGAGATTTGACCATGTGCACTATAATTAAAAATCGAAATAAAAACCCTTTCCCATGTTCTTCATTGGTTTCCTAAAGATGGCCAGGGAAAAAATAAGATAATAAATGAAAAAGATGCATTTCATTCTGAGTAAATGCACAACTCACGTTTTAATAAACACTCAGGGTTAGTGTTTTGGCATTTAAAAAGATAAATAATTTGTGGCATGAAAATGAATTATTCAATGATTTTTTTACCTTACTTGAATTAAAAATGATTTAGTTGAATCAAGTACTCTTTCACTAAACTTTTTAATCAATCATGCCTCAGATAGAGAAACTCGGGAGTGACTGGAAATCCACTTTGCATGAGGTGTGACAGGAGAGGCTGTCCTCCTTAGTGTTTCTCCTGCTGGGATAGCTTGTATGACAGAAGCCACAGAAAGGAAAGGGTTTATTTCATCTTCTAGCTAGTAGTCCACCACTGAGGGAAGTCAGGGCAAAAGTGTAAGGTAGGAACCAGGAGACAGGAACTGAGGCAGAGGCCACCCAGGAGTGACACTCCCTGCACGGCTCTCCAGGCTCACTGTCAGCTATCTTTCTTTTTCTTTTTTTTCTATTCCTGCTCTTTATTTATTTTTTTATTCGATATATTCTTTATTTACATTTCAAATGACTTCCCCTTTCCTGGCTCCCCATTCCCCACAAGTCCTATAAGCCCTCTTCCCTCCCCCAGTGCCCCCATCCACCCCTTCCCACTCCTCTGTTCTGGTATTCCCCTACACTGCTGCACTGAGCCTTTCCAGAACCAGGGACCACTTCTTCCTTCTTCTTGGACATCATTTGATATGTGAATTGTGTCTTGGGTAAGGAGCTGAAAACATCCTGTGGAAAAAAGATAGCCTTTTCAACAAATGGTGCTGGTTCAATTGGAGGTCAGCATGCAGAAGAATGTGAATCGATCCATTCTTATCTCCTTGTACTAAGCTCAATTCCAAGTGGATTAAGGACCTCCACATAAAGGCAGACACACTGAAACTAATAGAAAAGAAACTGGGGAAGACCCTTGAGGACATTGGCACAGGGGGAAAGTTCCTGAACAGAACACAATAGCTTATGCTCTAAGATCAAGAATTGACAAATGGGACCTCATAAAATTACTAAGTTTCTGTAAGGCAAAGAACAACTTCAAAAGGACAAATCGGCAACCAACAAATTGGGAAAAGATCTTCACCAACCCTACATCCGAAAGAGGGCTAATATCCAATATATACAAAGAACTCAAGAAGTTAGACCCCAGAAAACCAAATAACCCTATTAAAAATGGGGTAATACAGAGCTAAACAAAGAATTTTCACCTGAAGAACTTTGGATGGCTGAGAAGCACCTTAAGAAATGTTCAGCCAGGCAGTGGTGGCACACACCTTTAATCCCAGCACTTGGGAGGCAGAGGCAGGTGGGTCTCTGAGTTCGAGGCCAGCCTGGTCTACAGAGTGAGTTTCAGGACAGCCAGGACTACAGAGAAACCCTGTCTTGAAAAAAAACCAAAAAAAACAAAAAACCAAACCAAAACAAAACAAAAAAAAAAAAAAAAAAAAAAAAAAAAAAGAAAGAAAGAAAGAAAGAAAGAAAGAAAAAAGAAAAAAGAAATGTTCAACATCATTAGTCATTAGGGAAATGCAAATCAAAACAACCCTGAGATTTCACCTCACACCAGTCAGAATGGCTAGATTAAAAACTCAGGAGACAGCAGGTGCTGGCGAGGATGTGGAGAAGGAGGAACACTTCTCCACTGCTGGTGGGATTGCAAGATGGTACAACCACTCTGGAAATCAGTCTGGCGGTTCCTCAGAAAACTGGGCATGACACTTCCGGAGGACCCTGCTATACCACTCCTGGCATATACCCAGAGGACTTCCCAGAATGTAATAAGGATACATGCTCCACTATGTTCATAGTATCCCTTTTTATAATATCCAGAAGTTGGAAAGAAACCAGATGTCCCTCAACGGAGGAACGGATTAAAAAAAAATGTGGTATATATACACAATGGAGTACTATTCTGCCATTAGAAACAATGAATTCATGAAATTCTTAGACAAATGGATGGAGCTGGAGAACATCATCCTAAGTGAGGTGACCCAGTCTCAAAAGAACACCCATGGTATGCACGCACTGTCAGCTATCTTTCTTATACCTTCTCAGACTTACTGAGGGCTGGGTGGGTCCTCCTATATCAGTCATTAATCATGAAGATAATCCACAAACTTTCCTACAGGCCAATCTGATGGAGGTATTTTCTCAATTCAGGTTCCCTCTTGCCAAATGACCCAGTTTGTGTCAAGTTGACAAACAAAACAGCAATAAACTCCAAGCCAGCACAGAGGCCCTTCAACACTACTATCAACTATGCATACTATGGCCATTTTAAAGGGGAAGGAAGCAAGGTGAAGGGGCTTAGACGCAAACCCACTATGTAAGAATTTGGGCAGAGACATTCTGACGCTCAGGTCTGTTATTCTCAGTTTTAAGACTAATAGAAGAAAATAGCTTCATAATTCTCAGGCTACCTTTCTAAGAATGCAGTATAAAGAACACACCTCAAAGATTCAGTTTATTGTGAACTTAGAACCCAGTGCTATGATCCTGACTGAGGCATGGACTTTGTGAGAGTAAGCCAGCCGCCTCCAGCTCAGGCCATGGACCAGTCCAGGCCTTTGTTGGTGCTATCTGCACCATCCTGGAAAAACAGCAAGTTAACTGTTTGTTAAATATTAGATGCTGCTTTACATTATTGTTATGTTGTTGTGAAGACTTCTGGGAGATATGGCAGACTGGAAGTCTCACCATGGAAACCCAGGGAAGGGAGGAAGTGAACGCAGGGCTCACGATGCTTTTAGCACTGGCCAGTGAAACGTCTTTTTGCTTGGTTAATTAGGAGATATTTCACTGGTCAAGGCACTGGGAAAGTGAGTGTTCAGCCCTTTGAGGCACATTTAAGACACCCGCCTCCGATCAAGCGTCAGGAATGTTGCAGGAGAAAGCAGAGGAAGAATGTCAGATCCAGAGAATGAGGATCTTGTGCAAAGCTGTCTTTTGGATGTGGATGTGACACACCTTTGTGCTCATCAGCATCCAGTGGCTGTGTTTGCCTTTACAAGATCAAGTCATGCAACACTGCAGCGTGGGTGGAGGAGGGACGCATGAGATCCCACTCCTAGCTGAGGAGCTGCTAAGGTGATGGCTGTTGTAGACAGCAGCTTCTCTGAGCATGTGACACCAGGTAGGTTGCCCGTGCTCCAGTGGATAGCCTATGCTCGTGTAGCACTAACTGGATTCATGGTAAAGTTTAAAAAAAAGAAGACATTGAGAGATGTGTTCATGGGTTACTGGGGAAGGGAAGAAGGGTGGATAAAAATACACTGAATATATGTATGAAACTCTCAAAAATAAATGGAAAATACTGTAATTAATATACTATAGTAATATAATAATATATTATTACAGAGCTAAATAAAGAATTTTCACCAGAAGAAATTTGGATGGCTGAGAGGCACCTTAAGAGATGGTCAACATCATTAGTCATCAGGGAAATGCAAATCAAAACAACCCTGAGATTCCACCTCACACCAGTCAGAATGGCTAAGATTAAAAACTCAAGAGACAACAAGTGCTGGCGAAGATGTGGAGAAAGAGGAACACTCCTCCACTGTTGGTGGGATTGCAAGATGGTACAACCGCTCTGGAAATCAGTCTGGCGTTTCCTCAGAAAATTGGGCATGACACTTCCAGAGGACCCTGGCATACCACTCCTGGGCATATACCCAGAGGATTCCCCTGCATGCAATAAAGACACATGCTCCACTATGTTCATAGCAGTCCCTCAAAGGAGGAATGGACACAGAAAATGTGGTATATTTATACAATGGAATACTACTCAGCAATTAAAAATAATGAATTCATGCAATTTGTAGGCAAATGGTTAGACCTGGAAAATATCATCCTAAGTGAGTTAACCCAATCACAAAAGAATACACATGAATTGCAATCACTGATAAGTGGATATTAATGAGCCCAGAAGCTCTGAATATTCAAGGCACTACTAGCAAATCAAAAGATTCCCAAGAAAAAGAAAGGAGAGGATCCTGGTCTAGAAAAGATTGGATCCAGTGTTGTAGGAGAGTACCAAAACAGAGAAATGGTGTGTGTGGAGGGGTGATTGGGGAATGGGGGGGGAGGGGGGAAGAGAACTTATGGGACATATGGTGAGGGAGGAACTGGGAAAGGGAAAAGCCTTTGGAATGTAAACAAAGAATATAGAAAAAATATAATAGTAATATAATAATATAATTTACAAATATATAAAGCAAACATTGTATATGATATAAAATATTTATTTGGAAAACAGGGCCAGAGAGATAGTTTAGCTGATTAAGGTGCTGCTAAGCCTTAAGACCTGAGCCCAGACCTGGGGACACACATCATGGAAGGGTAAAACCAACTCTCAAAGATGTCCACACACATGCAGTTACAGTATGTACACAGGCCACATACACGCATACATTCACACATGAATGTGAAGTAAGACTTGGGGAGAGAGGGAGAGTGAGCAAGAGAGAGCAAAAACCTTTATTTCAATAATCCTGTTAGACTGTTTGAAGAAGATGTGGAAAAAGTAGAGAAAGTAGAGGGCTGGGTAAGTGAGATGCCTTGGTGGGTAAACACACCTGCTGCCAAGTCTGACAGCCTAAGCCCCACACGGTGGAACGAGAAAACCAACTTCCCCAGGCTGCCCTCTGACCTCTACATGCACCATGATTTGTGCACATGTGTGCATCCACACAAAATTATAAACCAAATGTCCCCCAAACTACAGTTACTGAACTGCTGTCTGGACGTTGTATGGGAGACTATCCATGATGAGGTGGGTCTCGTGTTCACAAGCCCTGAGATCTGCCCTGACTCCTGTGGGAGGCTCCCATTGCTACTGTGGAGATAACTTTTTCCTTGAACTGTCAGGGGCTCCAGGCTTCACAGGACGTGAGATTTAAACAATTTGTCTGTCAAAGTGCCCCTCCCAGAGGCTCCAGAGGTGCTGCCGGGAGGTGTGGCTCTGGCAGAGCCCAGGGGAAGGGAGGAGGATTACCGGAGCTGGGCCTTTGTAGAACCCTGCTCTATGCTCTCTGGCCTGTCTGTTATATCCTGCTGTACTGCCACAGGGCCCACAAGACCGAATACTGAAGACAAGAACAAAAATAAGCCTTTCCTTCACTAAGTTGATCTTAGTTATTTTATCTCAGTGAAAGAAATGTGACTAACACAAGCTCTTACTGAGACTGAAGTTAACACTCGGTTCCTAAAATTGAGGGAAAAGTATAGGAAGAGAAGCGAGGTGTCTTTAAACTTAAGCTTCCTTTGTTTCCTCGTAGCTATCTGTCTTACACAGATCTGTGTGAAGGGTGTGGCTGCCTAAACAATGGCTAGGTGCCGAGGTCAAGGTTATACCTTAAGGTCTTTCTGACATCAAAAATGCAAAACTTCTCTATGCGACTGCCAGGTATGCACAGTCCAACCTGCCCTTCATGTAACCATAAAGAGCCAAGCCTCAGGCGTATTTCAGTTCACTCTTTGTACTAGAAAGTGACTTTCTTTCCTTCCCCCTTCCCCCAGGGGAGGCAAGGGTCCCTGCTCACCCTGGCCTGACCCTCAGCTCCATCTGCACCCCTCAGCAGCAGCATCAGTCACATCTGCTGAGAAACAAGGTTCCAGTTCTTCCGCTGCAGCTGTGCTGGTGTTCTTTTGAGTGAAAGCCTGAGATAGGAGCAAATGCAGCCACTCTACTACTGGAGAGAGGCAGGAGAATGTCTGAGATACATTCCACTGCACACTGTGGGAGTCTGACGTCCCCAGTGCCAAAGATGCATGGTGGCACTATCTGAGCCACGAGCAAATCTCACTCAGAAGCCAAACCCTTCTCTGAAGCTTTCAGTCACAAGCACCAATGAGGCTGATGTTGCTGGAGCCAATCTGACCGGAGTTCTCCAAACCTTTTATAAAGCAAAAGGTTCCTGGCATAATTAGAAGCCACAGAGACAGTGTTAGCTGGTGGTATAAAGAAAAACAATTTTTTATGTTTGTGTATTTCATAGTTTCTCTAATAGTATAAGCAGTAAGGAATATGAAGCTATTTGGGACTTCAAATGTTAGCATATACAAATTCTAGAACTACTGATTGCTAATTCTAGAATTGTCCATCAGATCAGGACTTCTAATTTTTGTTTTACAAATTACTTTTCTTGTTAAAATATTGCCAGTTATTAACATTTAATAGTCTCAGCTCTTTTGTAAGATTTTGGGAAACAGATTTGCCACAGACGCCTTTTGGTCTCTCCATCCCAGCTCCAAGAATCCACATCTCCCTGGTGGGGCCCCTCATGAAGGACTGCAGTTATCCACCATAGTCTCTCCTCCCAGGTATGTTACACTTCTAAAGTCACTTTCTCATAGTTCCATGCATTAAACTCTTGTGTATTAGTGAGCTTTCTACGGGGCAGTCGTAAGCCATCTGGACAGGAATTCCTATGAAGAACTTCAGTGAAGCAAGGCGACACTGCAAGGGCGATTTATCAACATATCAAGAGGCTTTAATCTGCGAACATTTCCCCATCCGGTCAGTGTGAGGGACGGCTAATGCCGGGCATGGGCAGTGTGAGTTGAAATGGAAAGCTCCCTCTCTCCAGATCATGCAGTCAGCCAGCCCAGCACCAAGCTCCACGGTTCCAAGAGGGCAGCTCCTGGTCCCTGGTCTACTCAGGTTTGCCTCTGCTATTTATTCCACACTTTGTAAAGCTGGGGCAAGCCCTGACAGGGCAGGCACACACCGGAGAGACAGCTTTTCTGGTTACTTCACTGACAGGAACGGGTTGCTGCCCCAGCCAGGTGGGAGGCTGAGGCAGAAGAATCCCAAATTTGAGTTGGGTTGGGCTTCAGAGTGATTGCAAGGTCACATGGGTAACTTACTGTACCTGCTTTAAAATGCAAGAAGAAGGCTTGAGGTGTGTCTAGGTGTAAACACTTGTCTAGCAGGCACAAGGCCTTCAGTTTAACCCTCAGCATCACACACCTCCAGACCAAAGATTTCACTTTGTACAAGGGTTAATTACAATTGTGTTATTACTAGCAAACACTCTAGCAGATATCTCCTGTAATCCACAGAACCAGCACTACTTTCTTTGGACATATTAGTATTGCAAGAGGGTATTTCGCAGGTATGAGCCCAACACCTGGGAGTGTCTGAGCAGGCTCTGTGCTGCGGTAGTTCTTGCTCTCCATCACCCACGCCACTTCCAGTCTCGTCCTCTTATGAACCAGCTGCCATCCATCGGTTAGGACTGATCTCACTGCAAGAGGCTAATCTGACCCATCCCCACTGGACTCACCCGTCCTGTGCAGAGCCCGTTTTCCTGCACACACATGAGCACACAGTACATACTTGCTGACAGAGTGAGTGGAGAAAAGGGAGAAATCGCGGTGTGTAAGTTTCCTTTGACTGTAACTTTAAAGTTGGATTTCAGATCAAAAGGACTTCTGCCTTTAAAAAAAAACTAATCTTAAATAACTATAGTAGTAGTTAGCATATAAAGTGTCCTAATTTGCATTTTGTTGGTGTGATAGAATATTATGATAAACAAAAACAAACAAAAACCAACTTGGAGTTGGAGAGGTTTCATTCCAATTACAGGTTATAGTCCATCATCTTGGGAACTCAAGGCAGGGACGAGGCGCAGGAACTGAAGCAGAGGCCATGGAGGAGTGCTGCTTACTGGCTTGCTCAGCCTGCTTTCTTATGTGGCCCAGGCAGGCTCATTTGCACACAGTGGGCTCAACGTCCTACATCAACCAGCAATTAAGAACTGTACCACGGACAATCTCACAGGCCAATCTCATAGAGGTAATTCCTTAATTGAGGTTCCCTCTTCCTTTGGGGATTAGTTTTTATATTAAGTTGATAAAAACTAATCAGTATATGAAATTTTCAAATGTGCCATGGTCCTTAAAAGCCTACACTATGAATTTTCATTTGCATACACACTCATACATGTAGTATCTAGTAAATATTATCCATTCAATGTTAAAAAGACATGATTTAAATTTGTTTTTTTTAAAAAATCACATTTACTCGTGTATGTGTGTTTGGGAGTGTACATGTATTTGCCTTTATATGTGTATGTGTATGTGTATGCGTAGGTGTAGGTATGGGTGTGGGTGTAGTTGTGGGTGTGGGTGTGGGTGTAGGTGTAGGTGTAGGTGTAGGTGTAGGTGTAGGTGTAGGTGTAGGTGTAGGTGTAGGTGTAAGTGTATAGAGTCAGATTGGTCTCTTTTGAGGAATGAGTGCAGGTCAGCTTGATGGCAAGTACTTTTACCATCAGAGGCTCAGACATGTCACTCTGGCCTGCACAGACAAGACTTTAAAGTTACCTTTGCATCAAGTAGGTTTTGCATTAGTACCCAATGAGTACCGTTCTACACTGGCAATGCTCACTGTGTACCACTCTACACTGGCAAGCATGTAAACTGTCTGTTATACAGTATACCTTTATAGTAGGAGTATACTATTAGCATCACTGCACCTGAGAGGTATTTCACAGACTATGGCTTATGGCAATGACTGAGAATTCTAACCAATATAGATAGCACTAGTTGTGTCAGGCCACACATCCACACCAACTCATGAGAACTCATCACTGTGACCTGCTTGTCAGTGTTTCAGTACTCAGATAAAGAAGGTGAGACAAAGAGAAAGTCAATAGCTTTTCCTACTGCCCTGCACTGTAAGCTGGAACAGGGATTAGAGTGGCAGGCCAGCAGAAGCGAGCATGCCCAGTTTAATGGCAGGGGCATGACTCACAGTACTCAGTGGGAACTCAGGCTGCTGAGCTGCTCTGGGGACACTTCTACATCTTAGCTGCACTTCAGTGTGCCATCCCATTTAACTTTCTCTTGAAAATTAGGTTAACTCACCCCAAATCTTCTCTGCATTCCTTTTCCTCATAAGTCCTTTTTGAGGGATCCTATTGTCTCTGTCTGAACAGATCCCTGCTAATTTCCCTCCCTTCCTGCTTAGTGCTAGAGCCCTTCACACTGGATCCCTATTGCTGTGGTCAGGACAGCGCCCCCTTCTCCTCTCAGGAACACGGCAGGGGAGTGACCTAGAAAGGATACCATGCTTTTGTACCAACTTGGATTTTTTTCCCCATGACTAACCCTAGGCATCTTCCTCCCGAACCTGCTTTCTCAAACACTCCTGTCTTCTCTGATGGTGCTGAGAAGGTCACTGACAGCTGTGCAATTTCTGTGGAGTGGGTTGATAAGACTTGGAGACTGACCCCAAGAAAAGGCTTTCTCACAGACTTCCACTGAGCATGTGCGCTGACAGAACCCCTTTCTGTTGTAGCTCCTGTATAGTAGAGATCTCCGTACTATTAACTGTTACCTTTGACAGATCCCTGAAGTTTCCTGGGAGAGTCAGGTCCAACTCCTCTGATTCGTAGTTTGTTAACACCCATGGAAACACAGGATACTGGTTCAGATCATTATATGTCCGTCCTAGTGAAGAGAAGAGAACTGGTGTAAACGTGTATATCCTCATTGCTCAGAAAGCACTTTCTGGGCTTACTATAGGTAAGGCAGCCATTGTATTTCAGGAGAAAAGTACCTCTCTCATTGGTCTAAGGCTCTGATAAACAAGTGTCCAAAGTATCTTTCCCCCAACAATTTCAGCAAGAGTTCTACACAGGTGACACCGCTGGCTGGTCATCACACATGATCCCTTCCCTTGTGATTATCCTCCTTATAAGTAGTTATGGTCATGGGAACTAGTTCTATTGACAGCATGTGAACAGAGGTGATTTGTGAGACTCCCCATAGGTGCATCTACATTACTTATTTTAATGCTGACACAGATAACATTTGACCTTAGAAACAGAACTCTGTCAGCCAAGGACTTTGAAAGTGTCGTGGAGGGTGCCAGGCTATGGAACTATGTGTTTGAAGCTTATTATCATCAGATGGTATTCTGCTTTAAGGAAGACAGATGTAGAAACTACATCATTAGTAAACAGATGCTATATTAAACATGCATCAAGCTGCAGTGGTGAGGTTGGGAATGAAGTTGCTGCACAGTGCTTGCCTGGAATGAGTTAGGCTCAGGGTTCTGAAAATCCATGGGAAGAACCTGCCAAGGCAGGGGAGCACTGGCGGGTAGGAGGAAGGAGACAGATGTGGAACACACTCCTCGCCCCTTCCAGTCCATGTCTTTCTTTTTGTGCTATCCTGTTGCACTTGGTTGGAGAACTGTGGGCATGCTGGGCTCCTCTGCTTAGTTTGAGATGAACAGTTCAGTATTTCCAGTGAGAATCAGAGCATGGTGGGAATATGGAAACTTCCTGGAAGGCTGCTCCCCTAATTAGCTTTGTGAAAGATGCCACCATATTAAAGTAGCACTGTCCTATCAAATGGAGTGTGGCGACACATGCCTGTAATTCCTGTCATCACAGAGACTGAGGTAGAAGAATATTGATTTTCAGGGGATCCAGAGTTGCATAGTGATATCCTGTCTCAAACAGACCAGGTTGGGAAGGAAGCAGAAATGAAGTAAGGAAGACAGACTACGGCCAGTGGTCTCCAGGCTGAGAAGGAGGAGAGGGGCCCCACCTCGGTTATTTTTCTTTTTTAAAAACCTTTGTGTCTTGGCAGATACTCTCTGGCCAGTAAGTGTTCTTGATGGAAAGAACACATATATGATAGAATAAAGTGAGCTGAAGCCTAAATGATGAATGAACACCAGCCAAGCGAGAGCTGTAGCCAGCTCTTGGCGTAAAGACACTGGAGCAGAGACGGGCCGGGAGAGCAGCACTGTGGAGCATGGAGTCGGGGGACAGTGGTAGGCAGGAGGACCAGCCAGGGAACAGGTACAGATTTTGAGTGGGTTTAAGCCTTTTCCACATGAATGGTCTAGTATAAAAAAGCTGGTTCAGACTGCACCAGTGATCCTGCCTACACGGGTGACGTGGGCGTCTGGCTACTCTCAGCATTCTCTCACAGGCACACAGGCGGGGGGCACTGACTGGCCAGAACAGTTCTGCTTAAACCTCTGTAGAGTTAAGACAAAGCAGGTCTTCCTATGTGTGTCTAGAAGAATATCCCTCTCTCAAACACAGGTTACATATAAAAACAAATTATGAATGGAAATAGATTGTACAATAGATTGTTTTCCTAATTTAAAAATTATTTTATGTGTATTGGTATTTTGGCTGCAAGCGTGTACCATGCGTATGCTTGGTGCCCATAGAGGCCAGAGAGAACATCTATTCCCCCGGAACTGGAATTATACATTATTGTGAGCTGCTATGCAGGTGCTGGGAATCCAACCCAGGTCCTCAGGAAGAGCAGCCAGTGTCCTTAACCACTGAGCTATTTCTTCAGTACCTGACATTATTTTTTTTATGCCATTTATTATTTGTAGCAAAGGAAAGTTTGTCAAAATAAATAAATAGCTAATATATGTTAACTCAGGATTTAAATGTTCCTATAAATGAAGATAGTATAAGAAAGAGGATGCTTATTGAGAAAAGTATTCTTTTAATATACATGCATTTATAATAAAGGAGAAGATATTAAGCTACTTTCATTAACATTCTAAAGCAAAGAAGCATTATGTTAAACACACAGACAAGCACACAGACGGAATGAATGGTGCTCAGGACAATGTCTAGGGCCCTGAATTTTTTGTAAGCCATTTTAAATAATCCCTGAAAGCTTCTATGAAAAGAAATGGTAAGAATTTTTACATAACTATAACTTTACAACTTTTGATTGAAAAAATACAAAACTCTAAAAATATAAAATGGAATGAACCCATTTTTGGTGGATTCCTCTACTTCTGTCTTACATCAGACAATATATTTTTACTTGAACTACAAGTTCACAGTGTACCAAAGGTCACAAAGAATAACAAGAATGATGAAGCAGTACTCTGGGGTCCACACCCCAAAGCTTCACTGAATTACCATTCTTTTATTGAACATCACACAAGGAAAAAAAAGAATTCTAAGTGTCCCAAACGGAGATATTTCAAAAGTGGCATCACCTGGTCACCCGGCGGTTATACGGTGGCTGTTTCTGCTCTTCTCTTGAGCACAGCCCACATGTAACAAATGCACCTGTGCTGCCCTGGCAGGCTCTGGCCTTCTCTGGTGGTGGTGAGAGCCCGCCATGTTACACATTCTGCTAACTGTGCTTCCGAGGATGTATCTATCTCAGAAGATGCATATTAATATTGGAAGCCCATGGCACTAATCTACTCAAACAATAAAAGTGAAGCACAGTAAATGAGATCTCAGAAACCCTGGATATGTTTCTTCATTAAACACACACACACACACACACACACACACACACACACACACAGAACCATTTTAATTAAACCATCCAATTTAATGTTTTTATATGGCACTTTAGTTTTGAAGGTAAAGTGATCTAGAGACAGCTGACAAGGAAATTATAACTGCAATTCCTTGGTGAAAATGTTAATGACAGCAAAATATCGTTTAATGAGATGGCGGCGGCACCTGGATTAGCATGCTGTAAGATTGCTGTTCCTGTGTCGTTGGCGTCTTCACACTTTACAGACATTTTGTCATCTCTAGGTCATTAGGAAAGAATTTTTAATGATTTTTCTAGAAGCAAGCAGTTCAAGTTACATCTAATTAGATGACAATAATAAGCCCAACACATGCAGTAGCTAAATATATACATAATTAACCAGGGAGAGCTTGTTCATCACAAAGTAAGAACCTGGAAAGTGCTAACCAGGAGAACAGGGCTGGGGTTGGGAAAGTTGTGCTGAATTCATTAGCTGATCATATGAAAAACAACTCAAAAGCCTTAAAAAAAAACCACTGTCTGAGTCTAACGGGATCATCTACACAGACCCACGTTAGCAACCACTCACTGGCTTGTTGTTGTTTGTTTGTTTGTTTTAATGAAAGAAAGGCAGTTCTTAACATCTTTTCCCTAGCATTATCTCCAAGGGTATAAAGTGAGGCTTAGGCTCTCTCTCTCAGAATATGATGGGCAGAAATCAGGTCAGCTCTGAGAGCCAGAGGCCAAAACCTAGGTGCACTCCAAGAAGGATTAAGATTCTTCCACATAATCTACTCTAATATTTTTGAAAACTATCTCAAATATTTCAAAAAAAATGAAATATATTATGCCATAATTCCAAGCTGGATTCCCATTAATTTTGAAAGCTAAGTCTTCAAGGAACACTTAATTAAATATAGTTGGGTGTGGGGACATGTGTTTCCAATCCTGGCACTTGAGGACTGTGGTAGCAGAATTAGGGCAGGGCTAGTGTCCCAGGAACACCTAGTGAGGCAGGAAAGGCCCTGAAGAACCTGTGAGTGCTGCGGGCTCCCAGTGACACAGTGCGCGGGATGAGAGGAGACTGAGTTACCAAGACTGCAGCCTCAGCACAGCGAAGCTTAGGCACTCTTTGGTTTTTAATCAACACTTCAACTCTTAGTGAATATTGGTTAAATTTATACATAGGACAAAGACTGAACACATTATTGGGCTGTAGGCAATTTCTTTGAAAACCTTGTTTTCTGAATAGTTGGCAACTTTGGTAAGTATGCACCTGTGTGTATCTGTGTGCATATAGGACATTTATCATTAGGGTGAAAGGTCCACTATGTCCTGATACCATGCACCGCTCTATAAAGCAGCTGTTACATATTTCGAATCTCATTGTTTTCAAGCACCCAGAAATGAGAAAGGAAAACCGATGACATCAAGTAGACACTTGAAAGGGTCATTCCCCATTAGACTCCGATTCTGCCCCTTAGCTTAGTTCTGGTTGCAGAAACCCCATGTCCACAATCCCCGCGAATTCATACAATGGATCATACACACAAAGATACCCAAAGCATAATGACTAAGTCTATTTACTATGACTGCGCAGAGCTCCAGTGCTGGTTCTCAGTACAAACCGGCACTCACTCAGCACTGGAGTGCTGACTGCAAGACAAGAAGGATAAGCGTCGGCCGGGACAGTGCCTGGGGACAGCTACATTCACAGACCTCTCCCACTGTTATTCTACTTGTAAGCATTCACTGTGTTATCTACCAAATCCTTGAAGAGTTCATCTAAACCTTCTTTGAGCAGTCTGCACCTCCCTCTAGTCTTTAAATACACTCACCAGCAGTAAAAGGCTTGCCTTTCCCTGTGAGCTCTATCCTTTTATTTGTTTGTTTGTTTGTTTATTTATTTTAAGAAGGGATTTCTGCTGCAGCCCAGGCTGTCCTAGAACTTTAAATCTTCTTGCCACAGCACCCCAAATGCTTCTGGGGCTGGAAAGATACCTCATTTGGTAAAGCAGTAAATACTTAAGCATGACACCCTCAGTTCCATACCTAGCAAGCATATAAGGGAAAGCTGGGTGTGGGCTGTGCACTTGTAATCACATTGCTAGAGAGATGGCGAAGGCGGATTCATAGAGCTCCCTGGCCAAGAATGACATTCCAAGGTTGACCTCTAGACTCCACATGTGTGTACCCATCACATGAACACATGCACACACCTGCACTTGTATATGTGCACACACACAAAGAGATGTATAGAACCATGCCTGGTATTCTAAATGTCTCACATAGAAAGTTTATTATGGAGACTGGTTTTCATGAGACCCACCTTGAGGCGGCTGTGTCTGGTGCAGTGTCTAACCCTGTTCTTCTGCAGAAGGACAGGAGCATCTGCAGCTCTCTCAGGCCCACAGGCGGTGCAGAGCCTGTTGGCTGGGGCCTCTGAGAGGAGTGGGCACAGGAAGCTAAGATGGCTTTTATTTTTTCACGACACATGCTCAGTCTCTTACTTCCTCTCTACTGGCCACCCACCGCTACTGCTCTCTTCCAAATCCCACCTCATCCTCCCCTTTCTATCTGCAAACTCTGGTCAGGACACAAGGTTTCTAAGACCTGAAACCAACGCCAGCACACTGGTCTCTGTGCTTCACATTCACTCACATTTCCCCTTTGCTCATTTTTCTGAAATAGAATCTCACTGTGTATCTTGCATTACCCTTAAGAATACTACAGTAATATATATGTATATATAAATATATGCATAATATATATGTGATCCAGTCTGCACTCAAACTCACCATTCTCCTGCCACAGCTATCCAATTCTGGGATTACAGGCATGTGCCTCACTTGGCTTTAAGTGTAACTTGTAGAAGGGACTGTAAAGTTATCTCTATCCAGATTTAGATGAAACATCCGGACATAGTCAAACAAAGTGACTCCCAGAAAGCAACAGGCATGGTATGGTTGCAGGTGGCCCTGTGTCACAGCACTGGAATATACTGACACTCATTACCATGGGCATCGGCAAGGACAGAAACTACCTCGGTAAAACCGTAAACCAGAGACTGTCCCATGCCCAGGGTTTAGCCCATTCTAACGTAGAACAGGATAACCACCATGTGAACAGCGCTGGTCTAGAAACTGAACTAGACAGAGGTGAGGCACCTCACCCAGCTCTTTAGCTCCAAACATCTAGCCAAGTCAAGGAAACAATGCAAGTCCATCTAATGGGAGACAATGAATCTGTAGCTTCCCCCACCTTGCTGCAAGGCGAATTGTACTCCAGGCCTTGTATGTTCTGGGCAAGCACTCTCTCATCGGCTATACCCCAGCAGACACTGAGCTTGTGTGTGCTGGACACTAGTTATATCCCTAGCAGATACTGCTCCTGCTTAATACATCCCTCGATAAAGAAGAAATTAACACAGAATATAAAAATATTAGAAATAACATAAAAGCAATATTATCCTTCAAATATCACGAAAATAATTATATATGTGTGTATATATGCTGTGTAAACAAAAATTTTAATAATTTTAAATACTTCTTAATATATATAAAGACATGAATTTCATAAGTAAAGAGCTAATAATCTGGAATATAGATGGTAAATTATACTTACAAAAACAAAAAATGAATGTAAAACTGAGTAAACACTTTAATCTCATCTAAGAGTGATTAAAATCGATTCATTTTTTGAATTTAAAAATGAGTGGGGCAGGGCTGGGGAGATTAGTGGTTAAGAGTGTTTGCTGTTCAAGCACTAGGGTCTTACATCCCTAGACTCCATGTGAAAACTAAGGGGAGCACTCCTGCCTGTCAGGGAGGCTGGGGAAGGAAGGAAGGAAAGAAGGAAGGAAGGAAGGAAGGAAGGAAGGAAGGAAGGAAGGAAGGAAGGAAGAGCTTACTAGCTGCCAGTCTGGTTTCAGTTTGAGCAAGAGACCTGTCTCAAATTAGTAATGTGGAGAGTGATCCAGCTGGACAGCATGTGCACACACCTGCACAGACCTCAGACATACATGCATAACAT
Source organism: Apodemus agrarius (assembly GCA_964023405.1). Lineage (NCBI taxonomy): Eukaryota > Metazoa > Chordata > Mammalia > Rodentia > Muridae > Apodemus > Apodemus agrarius. The sequence goes on along the minus strand of OZ030007.1, from coordinate 112,455,421 downwards.
AAGATAGCATAGAGCTTACATAGAGCTACAGCTTAGGAGGCTGCTGAAAATGTAGCTCCTATCTCTTGGAGAGTGTGAGAGCCTAAACACATGGGAGGCTATCTCTGTGGTCAAAGACATGCAATAGAATATTAAAGGCAACAAACATTAAACGCAGCAGCATAACAGTATGACAGAACCAAACATACCATGTGCCACAAAATGCTACTGTGTTACACATTTCTTCTGAAAGATTAAACCTGTGAAAGCGGGAAGCCTCCAAGCCCAGCTTCTTTTGGGGACACAAAGGAAGCCTGTCTGGGGTTCTGGTCTTCTTTCTGGGACACACAGATGACTGGTGCTGAAGTTCTGGCTCTCTCTCCTTTGCTGCGAGTTTATGCTTTTGCTGGGAAGTCATATATTTATCTAAGAAATTGGCTCTTTGTAACTCTGAGTTGGGTGTCCATAGTTCAAACGGGACCAAAAGTACTTTAATAAACAGGCCTGTCCAGAAGCCGTACCACTGTCTGTCCCAGCCTGAGCCTACACTGCCCTTGGCCTGGCCTTGTATGTTGACAGGGGTGGCATGTGCTCACACCTTGTGAGAGGCTAATGAACATGCCAGGGCTCATGGGACCTGTGCAGCCTCAGGTTTTGCTGTACACAGGGTCTGGGAACTAACTGTCATAGTGCTGACGGATTTCTGCCAAGGAAACTAAGTCATTTCCCTTCCAGTCATTTATGGTCACTTTATCTGTGTGTGCAAATGACACACTAATTTAGTTGTATTATACAGTTCATTTACTTTTTAGGGAGCAAACAGGCTTCTTTAAGATACAAGTTTGCTATATAAGAATATACATATTAACATGCATTTATGAGCAAAATGAAAGATACTTCACATAACTTTATTCCTTTCTGTTGACCAGCCAAAGTCTCTAATGTCTAGACTTAAGAGAATAGTGATGCGGTCACTTCACAAGCAGAGACTCAGGGAGCAGCAGGCCTGCATTCTCTGTGCGCAGTCACAGCCAATAGTAGCCATGGAAAATGAATGGCACAGGCATCTCTGCCACTGCTCAGACTCCTCACCCACCAACACAGCTCCGTATGGCTAGCTCATAAACGCTGCAAACCATGATGACTCTGGGCTCTTGGAGCTTAGCTCATGCAAAGGCAGGAGGGATGCTCTCACGGACATCCACTGACCCACCCCCAACCTGTGATCAGGAAGAAGAAAACAAGCAGCTGTGTGCTCTTCACTGACAAGCATAGTAACTGTGCTCATCAGTTGGGAAATATCGTCTGGATTTTTATTCTTACTTGAGTCTTTTAAGAAAAAAGATGCTGTAAGGCAATCGTGGCCTAACCCAGGTGATATCCACCCTAGGCAGGAGTCCGCTATTCTCTCGTGTGGCTGCTTCTGCTGAGAATGACCAAGTGGTGAAGTATGCTTTCCCATAGTTACTTTTAGACACTCGAGCAATAGTTTGCTGACTGTAATAAACCTCTGGACAAGGGGAAACATCTCAAACCTTGGTACCAGCTGCACAGCCCCTGATACAGTCAATTATAAATGCATGCCTGTTCACCCTACTACTGCATCTGAGCTCCTGGGAAAACAAGACATCCCAGGAGGTTATATCACCTACAACTCAATGGTCTGAAAAACTCGAGACCTTACCTGCTATAGTGTTGAGAAACATCAGATACTCAAAGTTGGAGATTTCCCTTCTTTGCCAGCGCTGAGTCATATTGGAAGACTTATACAGCTGTCGAGGAGTGGCCAGTGATATCCTCCTGGAAGGTAAGCAGGCCAGAAAAGCACTTTGAGTCAGAGCTGTCAAAAGTTCAGTTGCAATTAACATAACTGTTTGACATCAGTCAGTAATTTGTGGCTTGGCTTTCTTGGGCGGATTATAAAATATTTAGTTGTTGAAATCAGCTCGATTTGAGAATTCTATTATAGAGAAAGATAAGTCTGGAAGCAGCTCTATATGTGAAAATAGAGTTACAAATGGGTAACTAGAGTACACAGGAACAAAAATGGCAACGACTGTGCTGAAAATAAATCAACAAAGACTAAAGCACAGGAAATCTACTGTCTAACAACAGACTCATAGTCACACAGGTGCCTGCCTGTCTTACTTCTCAGTGGCAACATGCCTGTCGTTGAACAAAGGAAGCACAAAGTACACAGTCTCTATCTGCATGATAAATGCCCACCTCTAATGTGAACCAAACCAAACCAAAACAATGACAACTTTGAAAAAATGCACAGGCCCGAGAACATAAACATAAGTTTGTGGAATAGGTCGCCATCATTGTGCATGTCCAGGCTGAAAGCATTTATTTGAAAACTAGGGGAAACCTCATATATTTCAAAGAGAATGGTAAAGCCACTTGGGCCCCGAGGCTGTTAGAGTTCATGTTGCAGAGCTTCTTTCCCCTCATGCTCCTTGTTCAGGAGAAACGCGTGCACTGGGAGATGGTGGTGCGGAAGAAGAAGGGCCTTATGAAAGTCCGAGGCCATGGGGCACTGTCCTCAGGAGGAATTGATGCTGGTCTTACTGAGAGAGTAAGTTCTCAAGACAGCAGGCAGCAATAACAAGGCAGCTCTGCGTGTCCGGCCCAGCTTCCAAGGCCATTGTCCTTTCTTGACCCAAGGAACCCTCATCACAGGCTGAGTATATGAGGCCTGATCTCGCATGATCAGCTTCTGAAACTAAGGTAAATAAATCTGCTTTCTCTCTATTACCCAGCATCAGGTACTCTTATAATTGAAGCAAGGTGACTACTAAGGCAACATCTTAAAAGTAGCCATTTGGACTGTAACACTAATGAAGAGAGACAGAGAAGTCCTTTGTGTGGTTCTCTCTAAGCAGCTACAGTTTCTCAAAGGGCATGCACCTCTGGGCATTTCACAGTTTCTCAGGCACAAAGCACCTTCACTTTCCTGGACCCAATCTAACACTTCACAGAGGTTTTTTTTTGAGTCTGGTAAACACCAAAGGCACACCTCAGTCTTCTCAAAGATGTATGGAAAATAAGGGCAACCTAATGTCGAGGCTGAGAAATAAAAAGTGCCAAGTAACATAGCAAAACCATCAACTCTAAGTACAAGCAGTGTTTCCTTTGGATCCTGCTGTCTGAAGAAAACATAAGAGATTAGTTAGTATCACATGTGGGATGTGAGCATTTGCAAGTAATTTTTTGGTCCAGTGTGAAAAGGCTGTTTTTGAGGCCAACAGGAGTCACCTTGACAGAAGACGAAAAATGGGAATTAAGAAAGGGGTGGTGGTGATGACACAGTGCTCTAAAAATTATTTATATAATTTATATATTATTTATATAATTTATATATATATATATATATATATATATATATATATATATATATATTAGAAAACATGAGTCCTTTAAGGTGTAAGAGAAACAGTCATGTCATAATTAAGACACAAATTGTCCCTTACAATGGGAAGTACTCAGTGAACCACACTATGAATATTAATTAATCAGAGAGACATTCATGAGCTATGCTACCTTAATGGAAATCATCTCTTTGTCCTGAACTTGCTTATTAAGCAACAATCTGATTTGCAATGTGACCTCCTTGGTGAGCTTGCCTTGGTCTAGGCTAGGGGATGCTGAAGTCAGTTGTTTGGTGAAGGTAGCAGCCTTTGAATTTAATAATGCTTTGTTGTTTAAAATTAAGTGTCTGAAGGCTTTAGCTGAAAATCCCTGAGAGCTGACTTAATTTTGCATGTTCTGACAGAAGCAGGGGTCAAGAAGGCACAGGCACGGATTCCTGGAGTCTTTGTTATCCTACTGGGACACTCCAAAGAGCTTCTGCTTGGAAGAGCATGGCACCATTTCTACCTTCTGACCTTCCACACCAGGCACATACAACCTATGGGAGTGGGAAGGGGTCTGTGTGCACATCTGTTTTACTCTCCTCTGCACCCTCATCTGTGGGTGTGTGCATGCATGTACACATATATATTCCATGCACACATTTACAGCTTATGAAGTGCCTTTACAATTTTGAGCACCTTCACACAGATAATTTCCTTTTTATCTTGCCTGCTATCCTTCATTCTTTTAACCACTACACACTGAGTTCTTTCTAGATGGTAGACATCCTTATTACTTATGTCCTGCTTGTAGGCATCAGGTCTAGGTCTACTGCTTGGCTTCAGACCTCAGGACAAGGGGTTGATATACAAATTTTATATTCCAAAGTAGACCTGGCTTCCAGGTTCTCCCATTACCCTTCAGTCCCTAGCTGGTGCACCTGTACCCAACCCTGAACTTTTCCAGCCCAGGGACTGGGCTGCCCTTCCCAAGAAGCTCTTTGCTATGTAATCCAGACATTTCGTTTCCTTTTTCCCTCTTCTTCCACCCTTTCCTTCACACTGCCTGTTCCTGCTTTCTCTCTTTCTCATCCCCTCCCCCTCTGCTCCCTATGGCGATATCCCTGGCCTTTCTTGGAGCCAATGAACTCACCTGCCTAGAGCAGATTCCCAACAAACCTACATTGTTATATATTTTAACGTGGCTTGAATTGGCTCATTTCATTAGCAGAGAATATAACTTATCACCTACACATAGTTCTCCTAGCCTCTTTTGTTACTTCTAGGACTACATGTCTCAGAAATATGAAGACTGAGCATGCAAGAGTATTGCTAGGAAAGCAAGAATGAGTTGAAACTTTAAGGAGAAAACAAGCCAAGACACCAACCTGGTGGTGTTTCAAGACTTTGGCTTTAAGAAGTAACAGAAACGGTAAATCCGAGTATTTTTCTACCCAAAAAAGTAATCTTTCAGAAGTAAAAAAGAATTGATATATATATAAGGGGTAAGTAGAAGAGGTGTTGTTTATTTTAAATAAATCATATTCAGGCAGGCTCAAAAGCACTGTAGGAACTCACACATGCCCCATGGAAGCCCTTAGGCGATCTCTCAAGAGTCATAGTCATTGAGTAAAATGCTAGGGGGTGTCGTGGGGGCATGGGGGCTTACTTTTAACCAGGAAGAAATTCTTGATGATTATATGTCTAATCTGTGAGCATTTGGAAAGGAAGTAATATTAACCATGAGTCATCTTAGATTCAATCAATGAGAACAAGTCTTACAAGCCACTCTCATTGTTTCTGATAGATTAAATGCAGTTTTCTTTGACTTGTATTTTTTATGCATGCTTCATTATTCACTAATGTCTTGGCTTAATCTTGTCAATCTCCTCATGAATACCCTGAGCATGTCTACACATGCCCACAAACTGCTCTTGTACTGGAAGCGGACTGAGAACATAACACATGAGAAGTCTTGCTGGAGAGCACTTAGGAAAGCTTTTGGCTATTATGCACTGAGCTCTGAGCTACAAGGTGAAGGATAAAGGAAACACAATCACTATCTTTAGAATGCCCGGTGTCTATTTAGGGAAGATGGAGAAAGACTGGCCTTTCCACACAGGAGTGCTCTGTGCTAATCTTTGAGGATTTAACGGTTTGTAGTGCACAATGCTGGTTGGCTTTCTATGCAGAAACTGTGACTATAATCTTTTTCCTCATGGAGGAGGTGACAAGGAAAGAGAGGTGTGTCTTCCAAAAGCTCTAGAATGCAGGGGATCCCTGAGCAAACACTACCACTGATTTAGAGGTGTAAGGTGACCTCTTCTAGCCAAAGTGACTTGAGATAAAGATTCTCAGAAGCATCTGAGAAATATGTTCCTTCTTAAAATACAAACATTTAAAGAGAAATCAGTTTTGTCTTCTATCTACTGGTCATGTGAAGATGGGTAGTGTCTTAACTCTTTGTTACACACATACATACACACACACACACACACACACAGAGAGAGAGAGAGAGAGAGAGAGAGAGAGAGAGAGAGAGAGAGGCTTCAGACACTCAATTTCATGGAATGAAGCACAAACAATATATATAATTAGTAACTGTATTTTCTGCTTCATTAGTAGCTTTTAATAATATGAGGTTTTCAACAGTTCTTCAAATATTCCAAATGAAAGATTTAAGTAAAAGTATACTATAAGTAATTATTGTTCTCAGTAAATACAAAGATCTTTTATTAACTTAATAAACAGTCATTTATATCTAGCATTTATAAAACCATAATTTATATGCTACTACCTAGTACTTAACACAAATACCACGAGAGGCTTTTGGTATGCTAGTACTATATGGCTTTAACTAGAAAGATGCCGCCTTCACCTCCGCCTCTACCTCCTCCTCCTCCTCCTCCTCCTCCTCCTCCTCCTCCTCCTCCTTCTCCTCTCTCCTCCTCCTGTCTTCTCCTCCTTCCCCCTCCCTTTTCCTCCTCCTTCCTTCTCCTTCTCCTCTCCTTCTTTTTCGTGTTCTGAGACAGTGTTTCTAGGTTTAGCTCTGGTTGTCCTGGAACTCTCGGTATAGACTAGGCTGGCCTGGAAATCACAAAGACCTGCTTGCCTCTCTTTCCAGAGTGATGTGTGCAGCCACCACCTGGCAAAATATGTCTTCTTTCCATGTTAACTTTGACTGTAACCACTGTAGTCATTGGAGTCATGTTTAGTAAGTCTGTCCTGTCCATTCTCTACAGTTCAGTGCAGTAGTATCCACAATGTCCTTCCCCATAAATACCCCACAGAGCAAGGAAAGGCCTTAGTCTTAAAAATTACTATATGTAAACACACCACAGATAATTTGTAAGGTGATATAATTACCTGGCTTGTGGCAAACCATAGCTGGTCCCCACTCCAACCCGAGGCAAGCTGTAGACAACTTTTTTAACTGTTGCTTGGTCAGGAAAATTAAACATTACAGATGCTGCAATAGAAGAAAAGAAAGGGCTTTAGCAAGCTGCAGGAGAAGTGACCACTTAGGCTACAATATTCAAGGGCCTACAGTGGCATGTCTGTAATGGCAATAAGTCTTCATGGAAGATTAGCCTGCTTTGTCCATATGAAACCAAAACCAACATCCTCAAACACACTTGGCTTTGGGGATAGCACACAAACAGAAATACAGACAACAACCAAACAGTATTTGACATGCAAATAAACTGAATCAAAGGTAAGCACATCTTCTTTCAGGCTCCTTTGGTGACTTACTTCTGTTTGCCATGAACACTTCCAGTGCAGTGTTCTGCAGAAGGTAGCGTCTGGAAAACACAGCTCGGATCTCACTGAACATCCATTTCCCATGAAGTCCCTCAGTGTATGCAAGAACCTAAGAGAAAGAGGCAAAAGGGAGAGTAACCAATAAAGCAGGAATTTGAGATCTGGAGAACACTTTATACAGAGTGCTGTATAAATCCTAAAGGAGTTATCTTCTGCTTTTATGATATATCGTGGTGTTGAAATCACCTACTTCTGTATATTTGCATAATTTACAACTTTCTAAACTCTCTTAATATATTCAATATGACCCAGTGACTTAAACAGGAATTATCCTGTTCGTCCTTCTTTCTCCTTCTCCCTTACTTCATGGAAACCAGTTACCACTGTGTTCAGTTTTTCCTGATTGGTCTGAGCAAGTTTGTTCTGGTAGAAGGTGAGATAGCAGATGCTCCTAGGTTTGCAGGTTACACATTACATACTGTTACTGTTCAATTTCTCCCTGATAACCTGTCAGCAGACATAGACAATGCAGAAGTTAAGGGCTGTGTGTTCCAATAAAACTTTATTTACAGTGAAGTGGTTGCATTTGAAATAAGGATGGAATGTGGCTTGACCCATGGTCTAGGCAACCATAACATGATTCCATTTTCCCCTATTGCCTTGTAACTTTGGTAGGGCATTTGATTTAGAACTGTCTAATGAGGATAGACCTAAAGGCAAGTGAGGATGCTTTAAAAATGCTAATAATAAAACATATCACAGGAGGCCGACACTCTCCTGAGCTTCTTTGAATGGAGATGTAACAGCTTTCATCACAGCAGCGCTGGAGAATCATGCAGAAGATTCCACAGAACACCGAGCACCTAGACTGCTGGTTCCTCTGCTCAGACTGGCGCTAAGCTGATGAAGTTACATTTTCAAAGTATATAAAGTGCATTCTGTTTGACACACCAACGCTGCTAACAACACGTGGAAATGTTTGCCTTGGATCTGATCTGAGCTTAAACTTTGGTGAAAACAGAAAGTACTCACACACATTAGGTTTCTGTTGCTTTGAAAATAAGCTATGAAATTCTTTAGTGGTTCCTTTAAGAAAAAAATTTGTTTTTAATTGTGTCTTGGTATATGTGTGTGTGCATATATATTTGGTATACATGGACATATATATTCACATATGTATGTCTTAATATATGGATAGGTATCCACATATATGTACATACATATGCACATATGTTTGAGGTTGATGTTAGGTATCTTCCTTAATCGCTTTCCACCTTTCTTTGGAAGTTTTTGTGTGTATGAATGTTTTGCTTGCATTTATGTCTGTGCACCACCATGAGCATGCCTGGTACGTGTGGAAGTCGGGAAAGGCAGTCAGATTACCTGAAGCTGGAGTTATTTGAACTCTGCAAACCACCATGAGTTGCTGCTTCCTCTGAACAAGTGGCCAATGCTCTTACCTACCGAGCCACCTCTCAACCCCTCCACCTAGCATTTTGAGGTGGGGTTTTTTCACTGAATCTGGAGCTTATCAATTCATCTATTCTGCACGGACAGCAAAGAACCTCCTGTCTCTACTGGCCTAGCACTATGACTGTTTAGATATACCACCATGCACACACACTCCCCCTTATAGTTGCCCCAAGGAGCCTAAGTCATGTCCTTGTGCTCGTGTGGCAAGCACGTTATGATCAAGCAGCCTCCAGGCCTCATTTCCAGTTCTGAACTTGGTGTGAGTCATCCTCAGGCCAGAAGGTCTTCAGAGGTTGTTGCATGTACTTGAGTCCTGAGACATTCTGAATCAACTGAACAACTCCTCTCAGTTTCTAAATGCAAAACTTCTTCCCATGTATTTTACAAAATGCCAACTATGGTGACTCACTGCAATTCATATTTACTCGAGTAATATAACCGGCTGCACTTCTGAATTCAGAATGGTGAAATGGAAGAATACAAGACTGCCAACATCATCTGTATTAAGTAACAAATATCTGAAGACAAATAGTTGAAAACTGCATGTGATTATTTAATATCTGGATACAATTATTCCATTAAGAGTCAAATGAGTAAACCATGGTAATTTCTTGGGGAAGCCTCTGCTTGGCCCCTCATATTAATCCTGGTATATCAAGGAGACCGGTCCATTGTTATTGTGCTTGGGTATACATCTTGTACGCCCAGTCACAGGTATGTTTTCACTCCATCCATAGAAACTGTGTTATAAAGAACATTTGCTCAAATAAATAACTGGGAAAGCAAACTGTGATGAATTCATAGTCTTTTAGGTCCACCTTACTCCTTCACTACTTACTCTGTTAAGATGAATTTATGTCCCGTACATATATTCCCTCTACCAGCTTGCATGATGTAAGGCCAATCAGAGGCCACCAAGGAGCCACATGGAGAAAAGGCTTGCTTCCTGTGTTGCGCTCCTTCAGGACTGCCTGCTCTCTGTGCCAGCTACTGAGGACCCAACGGCCAACTGACCCCACTGGCCAGCAGTTTCCAAGGACTTGCAACCTTAGCAGTTCTGAAGCAGTGTCTCTGGTGAGGACACACCAGGAACAGCTTTACTGAGTTGTTGGAGGGACATTCCTGAAAAGAAGAACCTAGCTAGAGGACTGCTCCAGCAGGGTCCTGTGTCTGTGCACTCGGGAAGCTACCTCATGGCAGGAAGGCCTCATCTTAGACTCCTAAAGCAGCCCAACACACTTTCTCCTTAAATGCAGAACTTCCATAGTTCTTAGAATTTTCTTTATCTTATTAGCCATTCCCCCATGGCTTTACTCTTGCTTTAATTACGATTATTTACACTGTTCTTCAGCCATATACATTGTTAAGTGGTTTCTCTCCACTGCCTGGATTCTGGGTTCCTGAAAGGCAGCAGAAAGATTTTAGCCACCATGGGGGAATCGTGTGATGGGGAATAGAAGGCTCTGCACATGGAGGCAGTGGCCAGAAGGGATACTATAGGCATGTGACAGGGAGTTTTAATCTATTGGTGTGCATTTCAGAAATATAAAGGAACAGCATTTATAGTCAAGTGAATGCAGATTTTATGGTATGTTTCTATAAAAATCTGGGCAGCAAGTCCAGGTCTGAAATATAAACCGATACACTAAAGCTGTCCATGTGCACCTACACCTGTTACAAAGCTATCTCACTGTAGGGCCGTCTGCTGCAGGGCTTCAGCTTGCTCTCCTGCTTGTGAGATATTCTCCTGCATCATTCAAGGACTTTTTATCAGCACTTGAAGTTTCTGGTTTTGTTTCCTTCAAGTTGATCTTCCCATATCCCCTGGCTGTGTCGTCCTGCTTCTGCAAAGTACCTAATATATTACAAAATCTGATTGCTACTAACTACTTCATTTGTTTTCATTTCCTCAAAACGGAATAAATATGAAGTTCTTTACATTCTACAGATCAGAAACACAAGCAGTAAAGTATCTCAATCCCACATCTTATGGAATCTTGTCATTTTTTAAAGTGGCCACTAACTGTTTAATGTGTTTGGTAGACTAAAATGAAGAGAAAACGCCTATGTCCACCTGTGCTCTAAGGTCTTCCACATTCACCTGTGAGCTGAAGCACACAGGAATCAGGATGGAACATGACTTGTAAACCACCTACCCAAATGTAGGCTTAACACACATTATCTGGTGATCATGTTGAAGAAAAATAGGGCTGATGTGCACTCATGTGTATCAGACACGGACAACAGTGTCAGAAGCATGAACAGAGCTGTCAAATCAGTTTTGTCGTTGCTTTTCCTTCAGAGGCGGCTAATTCTGTGCCAACTAAAAGTTCTTGTATAGCGATGGCCTCGCTGACCGTGGGTCACCTAACACACACATTAGGATGAGTAGCACTTGTACGTCCTCTGGAGACAGGGAAAACGCAAGGCACCAGTAGGGGAGTAGCTGCTGTTAAGAACCTCTGTGCTCAGGTTTTATTGACATTTCCAGTTTCAACAGTAATTAAAGGGCTTGTAATTCAACATTAAGTTATAGGTTGCTATTACTTTAATAATTTCATGTAAATTACAAATGACTCAGGATTGTAGCAAATATATTCAAGAAAGAATAGTTCCAAAGAGATCTCAGGTTTTTATTCACACATGAATATATGTGTTCTTCCTACATCTGCCAGCAGAACTGGGACGACGCCCCACGTGGAGGAACAGTGGACGTGGGGGTGGAAGGGCCTGCCCTATGCTGCTGCTCCACATCCCTCCCCAGCCTGTCACACTTGCTCTGGTGACGCTTCTCCCCAGCAGACGCCAGGACACATAAGAGATGAGGGTCCTTTTCTATTTCATTTCCATAGCGCCAGTCTCTTGCTAGAAATACAGAGAGGTATCTGCTCCCCTGGAGAGTGAGATCTGCTGAGGGTGAAGACTCTCAAACACAGGGCCGGCTAGGCAGTGATGGATGGGTGTGTGTGTGTGTGTGTGTGTGTGTGTGTGTGTACACTCTGATGGTGGATTTAAAAAGCCTCTTCCAAGACAAAGGCCTTCTCAATTGTTAATTTTCAAAACAAACTGGATCTATTTAGACTGTCAACTTAAAGATACTTACAGTTAATCTTTGATGGTATATTAGTAGGTGATTTTAGCATATAGCTTGTAAGAACATTGAGTAACATTTAAGAGTGATTCTGACAATTCTTCTAAGCATGTGAACATGATATTTATATCCACATTTTATTCAATGCTATTTCAATGGTTGCCCAAATACTTTATTCAGATATTGTGTTAATTGTACATAATGAAGTTCAACTTGGAATATAAATTATTGAAATATATTTTCTATAAGAACCCAACAAAAATCATGTATATGTCATTATATCTCTTTTTTACAATGAAAATAAATTTTTTCTCTCATACAAATTACCCCAACCACAGTTTCCCCTCCCCCAACTCCTCCCAGCTCTTCCCCAATTCCTCTCTCCCCTTTTAAATTTTTAGCACATTTTTAAGAGAGGAAGTCAATTATACACACACAAATTTCTGGTCGTAGTCACCAGTAATGACATTATCAACAAATGCATAAAGAACCGCACACAATCCCTCACTGAACTAAAAGCCACTGCCTGTTTTTTTGGCTGTGACTAGTATCATAGATATTAGCCGAATTAACACCTCTGACCTCAAGGCCCAGGTCTAGAGCAACAGCCACTGTTGCTCTGCCATCTACAGTGAAGATGATTAGGGCACTTCCTTGTCTTAAAATAGAGTACAGTTAGGCCTCCTTTGTTCTATTCGTCGTCTCTTAGTGCTGTCCCTGTTTTAGTGTCATATGGTTACTTTCACTTAACAGATACTACGAACTGACTTCCGTAAGTGACTGGTGGACAGCAGAGGCTCATGAGAAAGGAAGGACATGGATATTAATAGGCACAGTGGGCTATGGGTCCAGGGTGTCAGCGCATGTGCTGTGAGGAGGGAAGGTGAATGGTGAGAAGAGTAAGGGGGTGGGGAGCCAGATCACAAGGCTAGGCCAGACAAATTATATGGAGCCTGGGCCCTGGTCTGAGAACAGTGGCATGCCATTTCAGGATTTTATACAAAGATGCCAGATCATTAAATTAGCACTTCAGAAATCATTGCTGTGACTACAGTGCAGAAAGGCTCTGAACAAGAAAACAGGGAGTTTGTCCCAATAATATACATAAACAGTATAGTCATTCAAGAGAGTGGCATTCGTGTCCTCTGCATCTTCTTACACTGTGGCCAGGGCTTTCGAGCTGGTCTACTTTATTACCTGCATCCGTCAGAACTGGGAGAGAATGTGAGGGTGGAGACCCAACCTGATTCTATTTATTCTATTTATCCTTTAAAGCCTACACAGAGGCCACCTCAATCACTTTGCGGAATGAAACACTTAGCAGCCTGAATTTACAAAAATGATCAGAGCTGCAGCTAGAGTCCTCTGTAAACCCACTCTCCAAAGTGTGGACTGAGGACGGGAAGCTGGGAAATCTGTTTTGTATCTGACTAAATCATGAATGTCCCCCATGTGTAAACACTGTATCTTTTGGCTGTGTTTACCAGTTTTCTCAAGCTTGGCAAACTCTAATAATCTTACAGTTTTCTCTTTGCTGTTTTTATTTTATTTTATTTTATTTTATTTTATTTTATTTTATTTTTTTATTTTTTTAAATTTTTAAGGGGCCTGGGCAAAAAAGTTGTAAAGACTAGTTTGTAGAATATTAACTTCTTTTGCAACTTTCTGCACTGTGACAATTTTGTAACTGGTCACATTTATAAATTCTTTATCTTTAGACAGTTTTCTTCAGTTTCTGATCTGAGTTAGCATGCTTTCTTTGAACAAATGAGGTCAAAGTGCTATTTAGATATTACAAATTGTCAGAACAATTGTTTGGCCTTTTGAAGATTTATCAGGTGAGATGCTAATATAATTATTGTAACAGCCAAATTGGTCAATGTTTACCAAACAGACAAAAAAGAGAATTGCTTTTTTGCTGGTGATCTAGTTATGCTATGATAGAGCTCTTTCACAATATTACAACTTGTTGCTGTGAAGTATTAAAATATACAAAAGAGAGAGAAAATGTCTAATGTTGTGAGAAGTCTTAATATTTTTAAAATTAGACTCAAGCATCTCCTCCTGGGTTAGCATATGTTCAAGGAAACTTGCAAGAAACTGCACTAAACAGAAGCACCAATGTCTTCACAGCTCTGGCCCACAAAGCTTCGAACATTAAACACCCTGCCACAAACACTTCCTCAACATACAGCAGGCTTCTGTGCTGCACACAGCACACACACGAAGTGGGAGCTCTGGATGCTAACGGTGCTGAGAAATCCCACATTTATCCGCCCTGCGCCTTCTGCCCAGCTCCGAAGCCAACCACTGTGAATACTTTTCAGGTCCCCAATGTGCCATGTTCTGTCACACTTCAGTGCCCCTGCACATAATGTTTCTTCTGCCTGCCAATCCCTCACTGTTGTGTTCTGTTCATCAACTGCCATTAACGATTAAGCTCAAAGAATCTCCTGCCCCTTCTGAGTGCCCTGCACCCACCTCGTCATAACAAAGCAAACCACCCGAACTCTTGGCTTACTTAGTGTGTCTTCAACACCTGTGACGCTACAACTCACTGAGGACAGAAATTCTCAATGTATCTCATTATTTACTAGTATTTGATGGTCATGTTAAAGCAGAAGCTACTCAACACATATGCTATTTAACATCACTAATCATGAATATCTCAGCTTACCTATATTTAATAAAACATATATTCAGAAAAGTAACTTTTAACACATTTAATCACTTCATTTTATGTGTGAGTGTTTTGTCTACATGCATGTTTGTGCACTACAAGTTTTCTGGGTATCAGTGTGAATCAAAAGAGGGCTCTGGACCCCTTAGAACTGGTGTTAGGGATATGTTTGTAAGCTCCTGTGTGGGTGGTGGGAATTAAATCTGCACCAGTTGCAAGAGCAACAAATGTTTTTAATTGCTAAGCATCTCTTTTGTCCCTAAAAAAGTTCTTAATAAATATGGCCTATAACAATTTAAACCACTCACTAGGGGGGTCCCAAGTTGAACTACATATGGTGGCTGTTATTTAAGAGTTTGGAAGACGAGGGTAGCAACTCACAGGATTGTAACTCCTAAGCTAGCCTGAGCTACACAGGAGATTCCTTCATGAACAGACAAAAAACAAACAAACAAAAAAAAAACCAAAAACAAAAACAAAACAAAACACGAATTGGCTTGGAGATTTAGGGCAGTAACAGAGTACTTTACTAACACCCTCAAGGCCCTGAGTATGATCCTTAGCACTGTGAAAAGAAGCAAATACACAAACAAGCATCCAAAGGCCCTAGACTGATTCCAAGTTTATTATGGACTGGACTTAGCAGGACATGAGTGTTTCTCCTTTCTAAGATTGTGGTGGCTTTTCTTGGTTTTCTACTTGACTGTATCTGCAATTAACTAAAACCCAAGTGCCTGGGCACATCTGTGAAGGATTGATTTTCTTAATTAAATCATTTGAAGTGGAAAGACCCCCTTTTAATCTGGATCTTTGAGTTGCAAAGATCACCTTTAAATCTGGACCACACCTTTAATCTGGGCCACATCTTCTAACGTCAGCTTATATATATATAAAGTACATGAAAGAAGAAAGCATTTGATCTGTGCCCAATTGCTCTCTTTGGCAAGCCCATTCCTTCACTGACATTAGTGACTACTTCTTTGAAATTCTAATGTACACTAAAGACCAGTTGAGACATATAGCCTCATAGACTGAACAAATGCTGGGTTCTTTAACCTTCCATTGGTAGACAGTCATTGTTGGATTAGCTAGTCCACAGCCTGAGTCTATATTTTGTTCCTTTAGAGATCCCTGACTAATACAGATGTTCCTTTGTACTGGGTTTACACAGCAGCAAACTCACAATCATGGCTACAGCAGAATGAACTAGGATGGACAATTCATAAAAAGGTCGTTATCTCAACAGGAAACTTAGGATTCATGTCCGAAAACCCTACCTAGAGTCACACTATTATGAATATTAGCTGTCTGGCCCAAACAGATAATCTCTTTTGACAATCTGAATGTGAGGTATTCAAAGACACATACACACACTAAAGAACTGGGAAAGAGGCAAAAGCAGCAAGAAGACAGTCAGCAGGAGCCACAGAGCAGCGGGCACTCAGAGGAGCAGAGGCCAAGACAGATGAGATGGGTCCTGGGGCAAGCATCCTGTTTCCGGCTCAAGGTGCATCTGGTGACACTTAGCCCTCCTTGCTCTAGCCACATGGGCTTGTGTCCAGCCTCTCGGACATGCCAGGCTGCCTCCTATGATAATCAAAAACCATGCATGTCCCTCTCCTCCTGGGAGCATCTTCCCTCCCTTCTTTGCCTGGTTCATTTTTCATTTGCCTGTTGTAGACTTTTTTCAGCAGACTTGTCTGGCTACTTGTAATTTCTCTACTGCAAGATAACAAAGCAGTATGCATGAGTTCTCCCCACAGCATGTACGCAAAGGAAATGCTGTGAACCGATTACATATTGAATCAATGGCATCTCTTCCAAACTTAAGGCCGTGTATTTCTCCTTAGTACTGAATTGCTATCACTTAGCACAATGCCCTACACAGTGCTGAAACTCCGTAAAAATGTTTTTGTTGGATTAAATATCTGTGGAGTATATATGTGACTGGAAAAGAACAGAGTGTACATATCATTTTAATGTCACTTGACATCTATAGTTGTGCAAACAAAATATTCTACAATTTAGTTAATAGCTACTAATTATTTTTATACTACTTTGTAATATTTTTCTGAAAATAAAGTGGTTTGTTGGAGTTTTAGCGACATCCGGTTTTAAGAAGGCCCCATAGGATTTTCCATTTGTAGGCCAGTGAGATGACTCAGTACAGGTGTCTGCAGCCAAGTCCTTTGACTTGAGTTTGATTCCCAGGAGTCACATGGGAGAAATAGAAAACCAACTCCTGCAAGCTCTTCTCAGACTTCAACACACACACACACACACACACACACACACACACACACCAAATAAATATGTGTAATTTACAAAAAGAAATTTCCTGCTTGATTCTTACTGTTTCCTCAGAGGAAACTGATGTAACACCAGAACCCACTTCTTTTTTCCCCTTTTTTTATTAGATACATTCTTTATTTACACTGCAAATGTTGTCCCCTTTCCTGGTTCGCCCCCCCAAAAAATCCTCTAACCCATCCCCATCTCCCCCTGCTCACCAACTCACCCATTCCTGCTTCCCTATCCTGGAATTCCCTATGCTAGGGCATCTAGCCTTCTCAGGACCAAGGGCTTCTCCTCCCTTTGATGTCCAACAAGGCTATTCTCTGCTGCATATGCATCTGGAGCCATGGGTCTCTCCATGTGTACTCTTTGGTTGATGTTTTTGTCCCTGGGATCTTTGGGGTACTGGGTGGTTCATATTGTTGTTCCTCCTATGGTGCTGCAAACTCCTTGGTCTCAGCTCCTGAGTCTTTTCTCTGGCTCCTCCATTGGGGACCCTGTGCTCAGTTCAATGATTGGCTGAGAGTGTCCCCCTCTGTATTTGTCATGTACTGGCACAGCCTCCCAGGTGACAGCTATATCAGGCTCCTGTCAGCAAGCACTTGTGGGCATCCACAATAGTGTCTGGATTTGGTGATGGATCCCCAGGTGGGGCAGTCTCTTGGATGGTCTTTCCCTCAGTCTCTGCTCCACACTTTGTCTCTGTATCTCCTCCCATGGATTATTTTGTTCCCCGTTCTAAGAAGAACCAGAGTATCCATACTTTGCAAAACCCACTTCTGCTCCCTGCTCTGTCACTGCCATTAAACTACTATTGTAACTGATCATGTCAGATGTGTCCTCTCTTCCTCCCACACCTGAGTCAGGGCACTCATCCCAAAGACAGAGGAGACGAGGAAAATGGCATTCTGGAGAAGGAACCAATGCACAGTTCACTCTCTCCTCTGGATATCTCTGCATTGATGCTAAGTTCAGCAGTGCTGATGCCCTCAGCATGAGAAACAGGGAAGCCCAGCGTAGCCCACCAGGGCAGAGTGGAGAAAGTCTGTGAGGCTGGGAAGAGCAGGCAGCTCAGGCAGCCTGGGGACCCCCGAGGTCTCGGAGCTTGCTGTCATCTACGAATGTCACCGCACATGTTTATACGCCCCACATCCAAATAGCTTTCTCTAATAGAGACTTCTGACTTAGAAAATCTGTACAGAGACGACAGAGAGGAAGTCTGTTTCCTGATCTAGGCTTCACACTTTGCTCTTTACAGAAAGAAGAGAGTCTCTGTGTATCTTTAATTCTCCATAAACATAAAGCTGCCCTAGACAATAAAATCCACTCAGACTGTAAAAGAAACAGGCACTAAATGTTTTTATGCATCGTGTTCTGTAATAGTTCACCTTGTTTGCGTGGGAAATTCCTACGAGTAATATCTGCTGCTCAAAACAGCATTTATCCAATCTACCTTCTACAAAGTGCCCACCAAATAGGCACCTGGCTCACCAGGACCCAGGACCACAAGATGAATATTAGTAACTTTCTAGTGAAAAGACTTTTCTTTTGTGTAGAGGTAATTAGCAGATAAAATAAAAACTGAGTTCAGAGTTTGTGAAGTGTATTTGCTCATAAACACCTGACTCTTGGGCCTTGACAGTGCATGCAGGCTCCCAGGTGAACTCTTTCCCCTGCCTCTGGTGGTCTGCTGGCACCACTCAAGGCAAGAGAGGCTCCTGTGAGAGCCAGCCTGAAAGTGATGGAACTCACGTCCCATCCACAGAGTCCCCCTTTCTCATGCTGCTGGGCTAATGTTGTTTATTCCTGAGATGGGCTGTAGGTGAGAACTTGGGCTTTATCAAGTACTTGTAACAATGTTCTACCAACAGTATCTCCTCATCCAGCATGAGAATGCCAAGGGCACTAAACTAGTAACACAGTTGTCGCCAGCCGACAGGGCAGCACAGTGAGGTGCTCCCTGCTGTACTGAGGAAGGAACTCAAAAGTCCTCCCCATCAGAACCTCAAAGACAGTCAACAACCTGGGAGGAGGAAGAGGAGGAGGAGGAGGAGGAGGAGGAGGAGGAGGAGGAGGAGGAGGAGGGAGGAGGAGGAGGAAGAGGAGGGAGGAGGGAGGGGTCTGTTCCCATCCTAGCCCTTTCCCAGGTTGCTGTGCTCCAATCTAAAGTATCTTTTGGACTTCTTATGGGGCAAGCTTTGGTTATCTCTTGGACTGTTTTTCTTTTCTTTTCTTTTCTTTTTTTATTGGATATATTCTATATTTACAATTCATTTCCCCTTTTCTGGTTCCCCATCCCCCAAAGGTCCCACATGCCCTTTTCCCTCCCCCTGCTCCCTCTTCCACCCCTTCCCTCTTCCCTGTTCTTGTATTCCGCTACACTGATGCTTTGATCCTTTCCAGCACAAGTGTTCACTCCTTCCTTCTTCTCAGACATCATTTGGTATGTGGATTGTGTCTTTGGTGTCCCAAGATTCTAGGCTAATATCCACTTATCAGTGAGTGCATACCATGGGTATTCTTTTGAGACTGGGTTACCTCACTTAGTATGATGTTCTAGCTCCATCCATTTGTTGGACTGTTTTTCTTATATATTACTTAATAGATAATATTAAGTAATATCAGTACTATATCTGTCATATGCAACGATTAATCTGTAAAAGCATATTGTGCTTCAACTAGAGACAATTTGGCCCCTGGATTTCCTATGGGTTTTATACTTCAGCTCCCAGTTCTCTAGATGGGAAGGTGACTGGCTGTTTAATAAACACCCTTTGGGGCTGGAGAGACGGCTCACTGGTTAAGAGCACTGACTGTTTTTCCAGAGGTTTTGAACTCCATTCCTAGAAACCACATGGTGACTCACAACTATCTGTAATGGGATCCGATGCTCTCTTCTGGTGTGTCTCAAGACAGTGACAGTGCACTCACATATACAAAATAAATAAATCTTTAAAAAGAATAGAAACACCTGTTGCTCTTTGCTGTGCAGAGTTTCCTCAGTTGAGAATTCTCTGTTTAGCTCTGTTCCCCATTTTTTAATAGGGTTATGTGGTTCTCTGGAGTCTAACTTCTTGATTTCTTTGTATATATTGGATATTAGGCCTCTATCAGATGTAGGATTGGTTAAGATCTTTTCTCAGTCTGTTGGTTGCCATTAATATAGTGACTTCTAATGCACAGAAGTGTATATATGTATGATTATTACATTATTTATAAATTACTTATGGTCACTCAGTCGGTAAAAGGTGGCCTGGAAGGAGAGCCCACAGGAAGGCACTATAGGACAGACCGCTCTGCCCCATCTTCACAGGAAGACCACCATTGATGTACAATCCTTTTCTGGATCACAACATCCCACAGGCTTCCACACACTGAGCTTGCTGTGCAGAAAACTGTCCTGCACCGCTGGGGAGTGTGAATGGTATTACACACAAGAAACACTAGTATAATCTATCCAATCTAGGATACACAGCAAGTGCTGGGGCTCAGTACACACAAGAAACACTAGTATAATCTATCCAATCTAGGATACACAGCAAGTGCTGGGGCTCAGTACACACAAGAAACACTAGTATAATCTATCCAATCTAGGACACACAGCAAGTGCTGGGGCGCAGAGGTTTCCAATCTTGGTGTGTCATATGGGTCTGTGTTTTCCCAACAGGTTAACTAAGTACTACTACTCAGTGTAGTCTTCCCACAGCATCGTGTGGGCTGGCTGTCACCCCTGGGGAGTGAGAGTGCATGTTATTACCTTATGCTGTGAAGTTCAAGACTTTTATTTATTTTTTTAAGAGAAAAGGAATACAAAGTTACAAAAAAACCAAACCGAGTACATCCCTGCTTATTTATAAGAAGGAAAGTCACAGGGGAGGCGGAGCCAGAGCCTCTTCCTCTGGGCCCACTTAGGGTGCTTGCAGCTCACACTGGCCGACAGCTCCTGGCACCCCTCAGTTTGCACCAGGCAGGCCGTCGTGAGTGTGGCCTGAGCTGGGCTGCCCAGCTGAGAGGGACAGCACATTGTCACTTCCCCTCACTTCTCCCTGCTGTACACTGACTCCTCTAACCTGCAAATAAAGGTGACAGGTTGGGGGATGGGGTCATAGGTAACGATTCCTTCAGCTCTTTACACAGCATTCTGCTTCATACTTTTTAAATTTAGTTCATAGTGTGATCTTATGTCATTTTTAGAATTCTGAACAAAATATATTTAAAATATTTTAGAATTCACTGAATATACATGAAATGCACCAATTTTCCTAGTCTCTCTATTAGGGACTGATAGGCCTATGTGAGAATTTATAGCTGGCTCTCTCTGGGAGTCCCTTCACCTGGTAAGAAAAAGATCCTTTGACGCACTGTGAAATAAGAACCTTTGTTTGCCTCTAATGAATGCCCAAGTACCTAGGCACTGAAGGGGACCACAACAGTAAATCGATGGTAAAGAAAAATTATACTTTCTTCAACTTTTCAGCTTCAAGATTGGCTCTCACATAGCAATATTAAAAAGAAAGTTTAATATGTGATAGACGACAATTTCACACTAATCCCTGCTCTGCTCTCCCCCATCCCATCCCCCTCCTTTTCCCCTGAATTGAAGTCCAATAGACAGCGGGAGATGCGTCTCGGGTCTGCCACAAACCATCCAAGCCTAATCGAGAGGGTGTAAAAACATATATAAAAAGATAAAAGCACTCTGCTTTACATATGGCAAAACACATCAGGGAGACTCTGAAAGGAGAAGTGAGCCATTCCATAGGGGCAGGTTAGGGCTGATGCTAATGCCGGCTTAAGATGGTGACAGTCTGGAGCGGGAGCCTGGCCAGGCTGCTTTAATTTCTCCCTGGAATAGCTCTTGCCCAACCTTCTGCAACACATCAAAGTCTCTGGAGCTCAATTAAAATTGGATTATATTGAAATGCTCCATCTATGGGAGCTGTGTGCTCACTAACACTTTTCTCTCAGTAATACTCCAGATGACAGTTGCCCATCCCAATTTACACAGTTGTCATAGAGACGGGACGGGAGCAGTGGAGAAGCAACACAAAGGAAAGGTAAGGGCTGGGGTTTCTGCGAATGAAGGGCTTCCTGTGTTGCCGGAATCCCGTTTATTACACCAGCGACAGCATCCGAGGCACGACATTATTACACTCTGTGTTTGTTCATGACATGAAAACAAAGACAGCTGATGCTGGCACTGGGATGAGGGAGTTGTGGTCAAGTGCTTTCAGCGTACTGAGAATCACCCTCCTTGTCCCTGCTGGCCAGGGGACAGAGTGTGGCTAGCCAGGCTAGAAAGTGCCAATATCCACTTTGTAGTTACAGAGAATACTCTTTAAGGTAAATATCCTTTCCTTTTCCAACTCTGCCATTTTAAAAGGTTAAATGTGTGGTAAAGCTAGTAAGCCACGATTCCTGCATTTTACAATCACACTGGATTTGGTCAAATCTAATGAACAGTAATGGGACCCACCCCTGACACAGAAATAGATTTCCAAATTTGGACTTGGAACTTATTTCTGGTTGTAATGACCAGGTGCTCTATAATCCTTGCTAATTTCTCTTCTGACACAGGAGCCTATCAGCTCAGGAAGAACACCGTCAAGCTTCCTCCTAGCCTAGCGGTGAAGACAGATCAGGTAAAGAATGCTGTGCTCCGCAGTGTGCGTGGCTAGGAACGATGGGGCGCTCTCATGTATGTAGACTGTTTCTGGCTCTGTGGAAACTCTAACCTTTCCTGTAACTGGCTTATTGCACTACTAGGACCGTTCTCTTCCCCCTGTGCAGGTCACCATGGAAATTGACCAGCCACTGCTGTTTTATGGCGTACTACACTGCTTTCCCTGTGCTAGACCCTCCGTAACTGGAGGCCTTTTTCTCCTGGGAAGATGGGTTAGGACTGTGAAGCGTCAACAAGGCAGAGAGCACAAGTGCAGGCCAAGGGGGAAGGGAACAAGGATGTGTCGGGAAATCTAAATTTGTCAAAACAAGCCCTGGCTTACACCAACGAGGAAGGCTCTACAGCTTGGGTCCTGACAAAGCACACGACATTTATTTATTTATTTGTTTGTTTATTTATTTATTTATTTGCCCAGCTGTAGAAAACATCATCTAATGAACCTATCTGGGGCGGCTGTCCCCATCCTGTCAGGCATGTCAGGAAATGACAAGCACTGGGGACAGGCTGCCGCCAGTCAGACAGGCCTGCCAGCTGGAGAGTTCAGCCCCAAACTAATCACATCACCAGAAAATAACTTCCATGCTCTCAGCTTGACAGGACGGACTTGAGGAAAAACCCCTAGGATTGAAAACAATGCTTTTGTTTCCATTACTCTCAGTTTTGCACAGTAATTAAAAGCATTCACTAACTAGATCAATGAATGTTACTTTATAATAATGCAAAAGAAAAGCCATATCACAGAAAAAGGAATAAAACAATCACATGGAGCATGTGGGCACAGAAAAAAGGAAGGTCAAAACATCCTGGTCTCCTTTAATGCACCAGTCACATCGCCTTGGAAATTCAACTGTTTCCAGTTCAGTTTATTGGTACTCAAATTGCTTGTCTTCAAACCAAACCTGCAAGGCTGCTTTCACCCTCACACACGAAGAGAGTAAGGAGATGAAACTAACATTTGCATGTAACTGGTAAACGCCGTGCTTTGGTGCTGTTGGAGAAAGTGTCATTATGAGCAGATGCATCCACGAGGACACAACACGCTGGACCATCTTTACCAGGGATTGGAGAGAAGTGGTGATGAAGACCTCACTTCAACTAGACAACCTGCTATCTCAGTATCCTGTGGATACTGCTCTACTATGGTCACTTGAACTAGCCAAAGCTGTTCAAAACATGTATGTGCAACAAACAAATGGAATGAAGTGTGCCATACACAATTTAGCATTTGTGCTGACAAAACCATTTCCATAGGGTAACTTCCGGTGCTGTCGTCAAATCCCTACGAGTCAAATACAATGCTCCAAGTGTATCTATGCTGTGTTATAAGGTATTATAAAGTCTCATGATTGAAGACCTTTTTATTCTGATTATCAAAAATAGATTCCAATTCACACTTTCACTGCACTTTAGAAGCCCACACTAAATCAAGCATTAGTAATTTGCAGTACACTCTTGAAATGTCACCAGTACAGACATGGAGTTGTCACATCGTGACTGTCACTCACAAGCACTGTCACCTCAGTCATGCGTTTGACTATTTTCTATCTATCAAGTAGTGGTAACCTAGTCAGCCTCAAAGGGCTGCTAAAGTTCGGAGGGTGGATCTAGAGGTGATCCCAACTCAAAATTGGTATTATAGAAGAATATCCACCCCAGACAGTAAGTGGTGTGGAGTATTTTTGAACGAAACAATAATTCTTACTTATCCCATGGAAATCAGTCTGTAGAGAGAAGGAGATAGAGGTGAGCAGCTGCTTCCTGGGCATGAACTACGGTGGGCGTGGCCACGCACACAGGAGGACTCGGACTTGCCTGCTGCACTGAGGTGATGAGGGTGAACATTTCATATTTCCTTAAACCAAGTGTTTCCAATGTATGATGATTCTATTCGAGCATCGATGTATAATTTTGTCATTAGCTTGCTCAGTGTGGCTTTTCTGCAGGATTATTTAATTCATTTCAGTCATGTAGGAGCATGGAGAGCTCTGACCTACTGACCCCAATTTTCACTTAAAGAAACAAATATCCTTTTTGCAAACTAAGACAATTTTTCTCTTGTCAACCTTGTTTTAAAGTATTAACCTTATTTCCGATATGGTAAATATCCATGTTTGTCACTGAGATCTGCTGGGCACAGAAGCTTTAATCAAGTTATGAAATTGCTTCTGGTCTTTATCCATTTTGAGAAATGATTAAAACAAACATGCTGATCGAATGAGCTCACACTGGGGATGCAGGATGTGCTTTGGTTTTACTTGCCAGCAACTGACTCTTAGAAAGAAACCAAAGGGCAAGCAGGCCGGTTGTGCCTTCACCTAGTGACAAGACTTTTTGGGAGACCATGTAAATGACCTGCTCTGCTGCTGGGGGTCTTCACAGGAGCTGGGCAGACAGCTCAGTGGGCACAGTGTGTGCTGTGAAATCATGCAGTCCTTAGCCTGGCGGCCCAGGAACCACATGAGAGCCAAGCACAGCTGTAGCAGCCTGAAGCCCCCACGCTGAGGACCTGCTGATGGTGGATTCTGGAGCCTTGCTGTGTGGCCAGTCTAGCCAACCAAAAAGCCTTGGGTTGTCTTGAAACACATGGAGAGCAAAAAGGAAGGCACCGAAATCGACCCCAGTCTCCACACACGTCCATGTCTGCAGGTCATGAACACATATAACAGATATATGCACACGGGTAAAGTCATCACAACGAATGTGCTTATTCTTGAATTTATGAAAGATGGAAAATTGAATATAAATCCTAAACTGAAGATGGCAAAAGTGTATAATGCACCCCCGAAGGACTTTCTAGAGAAAGAGAGATCAGAGTAGAACCATGGTGAGATACCATTTGTATTCCTAAGAGTTCATTCTTTGAAAATGGTCAAAAGTAAATGTGAAAAAGTTTTGTGCTATGCCCAAACTGATGGTCTGATGTTGGTTACTTTCTCGCCTAGCTTCTCTCTATCCACATACAGTCAGCATCTGACGAATAAGGCAGTTAATTTTTAGCCTATTTTACAGGAAGGAAGGATAGGTAGATCCTCATTTGCCTCATCAAAGTCTCAGAAACTCTGAAGGCTGAGAAAGCTGAGCCCAGAAGAAAGAGGCCCCGTCTAAACGCTCCAGTTCTCCCTAGTACACACACTGAAACCTGCCTCCCATGACGACAGCAGCAGGAGTACCGACTGATCAGCCACAGTCACGGTGGCTGCACATTCAAGAATAGAATTCTATTCCATAAAAAAGAGACTTGAGGACTCCACTTTTCCTCCAAATACGGAGGATGCAGACAGAGATGACATTTAGGGAGGAGAGGAGAGCCTTTATCAGACACCAGTCTGCTGGTACTTTGACTTGGGTGTCTTCCACTGGAAAACTAAGCAGTGAACTCTGTTTAGGAGTTGCTAGAGAAATCCAGATGGATTTGACAATTATCCTATCTTAGACTTCAAACAGAGAACATTTTCCCAGAGATATGGATAAGTTTTCTCAGTTAATTATTTATTCTTCAAAACGTGCATGCAATTTACTAACTTTTCCAATTTTCATTAAGTTCTTAGAAGTAGTTGCAATGAAATTTTCATTAAAGGACTTATTAAAATGTTTCCCAATATCTCAGCCTTTTCCCAGGACCTTAACAAAGTTAGTGGTTCTTAGCATAGCATCACTACTGCCAGCTTTTTCAAAATTGTTACAGGAACATATACAGATAAGCAAATTAACTGCCTGGGTTTCAAATTCATTTCATAATACAGTGTTTGCTCCTGACCTCTGCAGTCATCTAATGCACATCTCGATAAACAGCCAACTTTCTGATTAACAGGGCACTATGTCAAATTTCATGTTTTAAGCAATTGCATTTCATAGGCTTGGGTGCTAGGTAAATGCTGGTACTTATGGGAGCAGACACAAGTGAACAAGAAGGAGGAGTGGGTGCTGAGGAGTCTCTTTAACTCCCTTTCCTCAACCAGACCATGCTGTTCAAAGATGACCACGGAACCCATATAAAAATCTTCCCTCTTTTGAGTCTACAACATAGCTCTTCCTTGTAGGTTCCATGTGGCCCAGGCAGTGAGGTGTAGAATCTGGAAATGAGGAGCAGAGTCAGGCTCCATGTTTTACCCTTTCTAGGGTTCCAAAGAAAGATTTTGGTATCAAACACACTCTAGTCATTGGATTCAACTGGAGCCATGTCACCCTCTGAGGCAAAGCATAACAAGACAGGATACATGACATAGTTGCTTTAAGGATTTAAATGATGGACTGGTAAGATGGCTTGGTGAGTAAGGGTGCTTGTTGCTAAGTGTGACAATCTGAGTTTGATCCTGAGTAGAAGAAGGGAACTTGAGTCCCATAAG
This sequence comes from Apodemus agrarius, assembly GCA_964023405.1. Classification (NCBI taxonomy): domain Eukaryota; kingdom Metazoa; phylum Chordata; class Mammalia; order Rodentia; family Muridae; genus Apodemus; species Apodemus agrarius. The sequence goes on along the minus strand of OZ030007.1, from coordinate 112,428,759 downwards.
TTGTTCTCTGACCTCTATATAAACACGATCAAAAACAATTAAGAACTTTAGGATAATTAATATCTCTAAGTATATAGTAATATATCCTATCTTCTTTTTCATTATCCCTAAATCTAATAAACACGGACTTGTTTAATAAATCTGAGTCAAATGTCATATAAAAAGACTGGTCTTTCCAGTGAAGCAGCAGACTTCCCTGAGCCCTAGGATAGACAGATACAAGACAGATGGAAAACACTGTATAATTTCAACTGCATATGTAAGAGAATATAGACAGAAATGTAGGGCTAGTCAGTGTTAGACATGAGTTGGTTGGGCGGGTACTGTCTATTGCAATCCTAATACTCAGCATGGACAGAAAGAAGGTGAGTTTAGGGCCAATCTGGGGTTTACAGAGGATACTGTATAAGTAACATCTAAATAAAACCAAAATAACAACATTATGAAAAAAAAAAAACAAAAAATTCAAATACCCCCCCCACACACACACAAAACCAGAATCAATAAAATTTTATGAGCTTTGGAGCCAAGGAAATTTAAGTTTAAATTTTCTCCACTCCTAGCTGTGAGCTCAGATAATGACACCTGGCTCTGAATTTTAGACCCCTCCTTTATGATGTCATAATCCTAATATTCCAAGTGCAGACATGGAGTCTTCACCACCTACAAATGCTAGTTCCTTTCCCTCACACCATACTAAACCCAAGGATGCTTCTTTAGTGAAGAGTTTCAAGATAATTAAAAACACATCTGCAAACAATCATAACATATCTTTACAAAAGATCATGGCATAAATGTAAATTGAATGTATGTTGGATGAGGTGTCTGGAGATGGATTTATTCTTAGAAGCACCACTCACTGTGAAATTTCTTGGAAAACCCATTTCATCTTCTGTTCTATATTGTACTATTTCTACAACTGAAATAGGAATCCTTTCTGCTCACTGCTAAGGATTAAATGTGGTGAGTTATATAGGGAGCTAATGTGCTCATTAGGACATAATAAGAGTCTAGAAGCTGGGGTGGTTGGCGCTCAGTGGTAGACAGAGTGCTTGGCATGCATGAGAGGCCCTAGGTTCAATCTACAGCAATGAAACCAAAACACAACCACAAGAAAAACCCAAAACCAGAGTATTCCTAGAGGGTTTACTTGTTGTTATTTACAATGCCACATAAATGTGATACAAACTTAGAATATAGTCAAAAATGATGACAAATTTTGCTTTTTCTTTTAAGGCCTCAAGATAGTTAAATATAGTTGCAGTTTTTCAAATACTTTATAAACAAATTTGAATTTCAAAATTTAAAAGCATGCTTGAGGAAGCATGGAAATTGTATACTTTCTGAGTTTAGAAGCATGACTAACAGGGAAAGGTGGCACACACAGACACACTGCTCTGCAGACTGCTGTGGGGCCTCAGAACATCTAAACGTGCTTCTTTAGACAGACAGACAGGGAGGTGGCTAAAAAGCCCCTCGTCGGCCTGCACCCCTTGCCAGCCACATGCAGTGCCGCTCGGGCACCTTGGCTCTGGTCTGGAATTTCAGAAGCAGGAGCACAAAGGAGCTGTGAGCAATGGGCGCTGAGGCCGTCCCCAATTAATCTTGTCTCTCTACCTTTGCTTTTGCTTCCCCACTACATGAAGGTAATAATGACACCCTCATCCATTATCCTTTTATCCCTGTTATTCTCATGAAATTGCTTAATAATATGTTACAGATTCGTCTCCACTCACATAATTCTTCCTGTCATTTGCAGTATATCATCCTACAAACACACAGCCCACTCTCACTGGCCGCCCTTTGAAGATTATTGTCAGTGACATCTTCAGGATGCGTTTGGAATCTAGAGCATCATTTGTGTTGCGATGGGGAATTACGCTGACTTATCTGTCATTGCCAAAAGCACAACAAGCGAGTCAATGTTAATGCAAAGGTAACACTGGTTTTTATCATGCCTCCAGAACAAGAGCTCTTGTAAATTTATGCTAATGTGGCTCTTTTAGAGTTTAATAACCTCTCACCCTACTGGAAAATAACCCACATACACAAACACACACAAACACACTCCTGCAACACTGGAACGGAACTGGTCCACTGGCAATAATTTATTTAAGTTCTCATTGGACACTAATGTGAATTACTGTTAACTTACATAGATGTGCTTGAGAAACACCCCTGTAGATTTAACAGGCTTCTATTTCAAACACCAAAGCATAAATTATTTTGCTGAAAAAGTAATTGAACTTTAAGTATTAGCTAAGTTTCCCTCTGACCACTGCATCGGGGCTTTTCTCTCCAGAGTTCAAGACCACTACAAATGAGCAGTTTCCCTTGATTGAGGGTGGCATTCCAGAGGGACCCAGGCAATCTAGTGTGTATGCCAAGTCTGACAACACATGACAAGCTGGTCGGCGTGCAGTAATTTGACTAATTATACCGGATTAGAGCATATTAATGCAAGCTGTTTTCTCCAGAGCTAATGACCTGCTGACTAGGTTCTGTTAGGCCCCAGTAGGTCCACAGGCAGCTAAAAAACAAAACCTTGTTTTGTAAGCCCTCGTCATTTCACATCAGCAAACAAGCATATCAAACTACTGACCAGCAAAATGCAAGCGACATTTTGTCTGCTATAAAATCCTGCAGCCTTCTCTCACTGTCTAACCCTAAGGGTGCTTTTATATAAAGCTCATGTCAGTTTCTTTCTCTTTTAAAGGAGAGGTAATAAGCCAAGCCTCAGGAAAGAGAAATACTTCCTGAGCAGTTAGGGGTGCAGACTGCTGTTTCGGGAAGAGGGTAAGGCCAAAAGGTTTAAAACAAGTATTAACTTCATTATGCAAACCTTTCTCAGAACAAGAATCTGTTACAAAGTTATGTCAAAATGATTTTTGTATAATGAAATTTGTCCAAATGTCAAAACTTACTTGAAAGGTATTTCTAAGCCCTGTAGAAATTTTATATATTTTTAAAAAATAGCTGGATGACTTATATTACATAAACACAGAACAATGTAAGGGGTTGACACTTTAAAATTACTGTTCAGTGTTTTGAAAAGGCTCCTATTTAACTAAAAATAAGCTGAAAACTTTAATGTGTCCCCGAATGTTAGAATTTTTATATTATTTATATTTACTTTTTGATTATATAGAAATACATAAAATACTAACATCTCAAAATGACTTGAGGCATGAGGCCGATAATAAACAAAGAACACAACACAGCACCGCAGTTACTGAAAGTCCCTATGTGTGTGGCACAGATGTGTAAACCCTCATTTGTCAGGTAGGAAAAGAACTAATAACTTCAGCACAAAGTCAAAAAGATTAAAAACAAGACAGATCAGGATAATTATTCCCAAGACTAAAGTTAGAAATAAATGTAGGCTGGGGATTTTCCAGAGAGCGAGCATTGTTCTAGGATAGGGACTGGTATCTTGCCTGGCATCCTGGCACTGAGTTTCAAGGCTTAGTTACTGAAACACAACCTACAAAACTCAGTCCTACAGGGAGAGAGCAGGGGGAAGCTCACAGCTGCCTTCCCATAGACCCTGGTCTTCAGAGCATCTGAAGGAGAGGCTTGTCTAAGCCAAGACAATGGCTGTCATCAAAAGCTCTGCTCCAGCTAGACCATGAGCTCTGTGAGGAACTGGAAGTAGTAAATGCCAAGGGGTGGTGTGTGACTGGGAGCAGAGGTAAAGGTGAGATGTCAGTAGATAAGCGAGACCACAGGTGAGCCGAGACAGGGGCCAGCCAGCCAAACATTCTGAAGACCATGGCTACGAATAAACAAGACAATCGCTTATTGGGAGAGATGAAAAAGCAACCCCAAAATGAGAGATTTTGGCTTATGAACCAACTGTGGAGAGCAGGTGGCCTCTTTCTTCCCCTGCCCTCTCACTTCCTTCAGAAGTGCAGGTACGGGGTCATGGGGCTGTGCTTCGTGTCTGGCCTACTCCACCTAACCTAAAAGATAGAACCATCTCAGAGGCCACAGTGCCTGCCGTCAAGGATCCAGAGTATTTAGCAATGAATGTCCTCCTTAACCTTTAGGCAGTCCTCTGTAAATAACATTCAACCCAGCCAAGACTTTCATGGCTACCGGGAAACTGTGTGCTCAATTTTTCACTTGTTGTAGGGTACTTGGCATGAAACTAGTGCACTGGAAAATAAAGCCAAATCCTATGTTTTCACTGGAAATTCAAAACTATAGAGAGGCTGACAGCATTGTGTGGGAAACTGAGGCTTGTTTTGAATGTCTGCCTACATCTAGGACCATTTCATTTCTATTATGGATAGACACGGGCTAAGATCTTCCTGGAGAGTAAGTCGGAGTGAGTCCTCTCCAATGACCTACAGAAAAATCTAACTTGGTATTTTTATTTCACTAATTACAGTTACAAAGATTTTATATAAAGACACAAAGGCCATATAAATATCAGGTGTCTGCATGGGTAGGAAAAAAAAAAAAGAAAAAACTGATTAGGGTTGGGGCTGCAACTTCCTGGTAGACTGGGTTCTTAGATGGACGAGATCCCAAATTTAATCTCTATCATTAATCCCAGTCACAACAAGAACTTTAGTAAGGGTATCCATGATGGAGACAATCCAAATTGGACACTTGTAGTTGCTTGCACCACATTTTAATACCACATATGTGTATGTTTGTGTGTGATGAATATGCACATGGCATTTGGTGTATTCCAGTATAGACACATGCTTATACATGCCAGGGCCAGTGCTCCTGCCTTTCCCTTGTGTTTTTCACCTTATTTTACCAGATCCTCCAGATCATGGAGCTCACTGCCTTAACTAGACTGGCTGGCTACTGAGCCCCTGAGATCCACTTGTTCCAACCCCAAGAGCTAGGGTTACAGATGCATGTTTGTCTTTTTATGTGGGTGGGTGCTGGTGTTCTGAACTTAGGTTTTCACACTTTTGGAGTAAACATCTCACCGACTGAACCATATCTCCAGCCCAAGAGTAAATATCAGCTTCCCTGTCTGATAGCGAAATGTCAACTCCTACATACAGACTATAATCTCCTTCAAAATTGAGTTATTGCCTTCTCCATTTTGGTTCCTGTCAGTATCCTGACCCACATACAATCTTAAGACACTAAAAATCCTTTAAAAATTCTTGACTGTATCACATCTCTGGTCTCCAGACCATCTTATGCAGTGGTCATAGAAGAGAGAGACAGGCACAGCTGACCCCTGCAGCCAGTCCTCATCTACAGTGCTGTGACCTCAGCCACATGCCGTCATGTGCCACTTCACAGGGTGAAAACGCTGAGAAATACATGTAGGTGATTTCATTGTTGTGTGACTATTATGTAGTGTATGTACACAAACTAAGAAGGCTGTGACAGACCATTTTATGTGAGGCATGTCCAAATGTCATTATTTAATATATATGACTGAACTTTACTCTTGAACCTCTATTTCTTCATCTCTCAAGCAGGAGGACCAGTCTTTAAGGGTTGTGTTGCTGGTAAGCCAAAACGGTGTATGTAGGTGCTTGGCAAGAGACAGTCACTGAGTTAGTTCAGATGAGAACACCCATGTACAACAACAACAAAAATAATGAAGGTTTTGAAGACTCTTGTCACCCCTGCAAGATAAATTCTAAAATGATCCTTATACAACATATCAAGAGGAAAGGCGATGATGGAACAAGAACACAGCAATGCCATGGCAGGTTTAATAAAGTCATTCCTGACTGTCATCACATTATTGGGCAACTATCTGCAAGTAAGCAATGTCCAGGAGACACCAGCCCATGTGGTATCTGTGCAGGTGGAGAGAGATGGTAAAACCCTGATACCTTTAGGGTCAAGGCAATATGATTTAATAAAGACTACATGTGGTAGAAAGGACTAACAAATTACTAAGTTCTATTCAAAAATTGGATTCATGGAATTGCAGAGAATGTTTTTTAAAAAAGACTTTGATGGAGGGGGAAAACGGGTGAGCAACAAGAGAAAGGGAACTAGGAGCCTAGAGCTGGATAAGTTTGATTTGTCCATTAGATGCATAAGGAGAAATGCCAGAGATTAAAAGGGACAACATTTTATCCCTTGACCTCCAGAGTCAACCAGGTCCCAGGAACTGTGGGGAAGCTCTCAAAATGTCCTGCTGCTCTTGCCTGTCTCATGTCCTCCAGAAGGAGGGTCCATTCACAGAGGGGAGTCAACACACAAAATCAATGTCTTCAATGCTTCCAAGTAAAGCCATGATCAAGCAAGGTCTTTGACTCATCCTCCACAGATAAACACACACACACTCTCTCTCTCTCTCTCTCTCTCTCTCTCTCTCTCTCTCTCTCTCACACACACACACACACACACACACACACACACATGTCTAAGTGACCTCTGAGAACCTTACTTTCAACTGATAAAAAGAAAAGGTAAATTTTGGCCACCTGCATGGTTTTAAACACCTAGCAGAAAAGTCTAATCAAAGATTTAACTGACTGGTATAATATAGCCACAACATCAAAATATGGTTTTCTCCTCTCCTGTGGCCCTATATGTATTCCTGATAACACTACAGCTAATAAGCTAATGTCTTAGCACACTTAGTGGATGGGTTATAAAATAATCACTGTCACCTATATAAACATATTTACCTTCCTATGGATACATACTCCAAAAGAATATGCTAGTAATTTTTATTAAGTCTAATTGATTGATTTTCATTTTATACTATTGTGGATTAGCTACATTTAATTTTTGTTGTTTTGTTTTTGTTTTGAGAAGAGTCTCATTATGCAGCCCTGTCTGACCTAGAACTCAGTATGTAGATCAGACTGGCCCAAACTCACCAAAATTAGTCTGGAGCTGATTCCGGAGTGTTACAGATTAAAGGTGTGTACCACCATACTATACCTGGCCCTATTGGCTACATTTTCACAGTTAAAAATATACAATATTGCCACAAGTGCTGGCAGATGCCTTTAATCCCATCCCTCAGAAGGCAGAGGCAGAAGGATCTCTGTGAGTTCTAGGCCAGCCTGGTCTACATAGCAAGCTCTGGGACAGTCAGAACTACACAGATATATAGCCAGGAAGAGTAATAAATGTATTGGGTTTTTAAAAGAATACAAAATTCTATGCATTATGAAGTGAAAAAAGACATAGAGATTTTCAATGTGTAGTCAAAATTATATCTTCAATGTATACTGTCTAAAATAGCAATGGATCATCTACCAGGTAGCCCAAGATTCTATGCAGAAAACAATCATTTACAAAAGGGGAACAACAGGCCAGGTGGTGGCTGCACTGGAGAGACAGAGGCAGGTGGATCTCTGAAATCAAGGCTAACCTGTTTTACAGAGTGAGGTACACTGAGAAATGATACGTTCCCCACTGCCCTGCCACCCCACCCCCAGCCACTACTGACTCATCTTAAAAAAAAAAAAAAAAAAAAGGAGGAAGAGTCGTTATTGCTATCTCAAAGGTAACTGATATAATTAGCTTAGGCTTATACACTCAGAAACCAAATTTTAATGATATTAGATGCCCATAACACTTAATTACAAAAGTTTGATTTCATGTTTCCCAGTCTTCATTCTTAGATCCCTCAGAGGAATGAAGAGAACCTATGAGAATTCATAAATGTCCTCCAACTCTATTTTTAAGCACAAGCCTGCATAGTCTCTGGGTATAGCAAGGTGTGAAATGCCCTTGGGTGGGGCAGATGGCACTTCTATGGAGCATTAATAGGTTTCTGATCCTAAGTTTCCCTCCGCAGTAGAGAGCAGTGAATGTGTGACTCACCAGTCTAGTGGAACTGATTCGAGCACTCCATTAATTCAAGATTAAAGATTCCTATCTACTTCTAACATGGTACACAGATCAATTATGGAACAAAACCCAGAGAAATTGTAAGGAATGGGGGAAAAGTTTTGGAATTCATGATTCTTTTGGCTTGTCTGTGAAGAGCACTTGCAGCTCCCATGAATTTCCCACTGGAACTCTGTAACAGTCACCGGTGACTCTGCAGATTCCTTCTGCCACCCTCCTCTTTTAATATACTATCAGGGCTGTCTTCCTGCCGTAAGTGCCAAAAACCTATGCAGTTTTAGGGAGAAATCAGACTTTTTACTACTGAGGTGCCATTAGCAGGTGAGCTCAAAGCAGGTTCTTCAGGGAAGGCATCCCTGGGCTAGATGTTCTGGGCAACTGTGTTCTCCCTCAAAGTTGCACATGAACACCAAGCTGTGTGCTTGCTTGATTCTGGTCTGACTCTGAGCTCCACTGTTCCAGAGGTCAGGATACAAGTTCTCCTCCTTGGTCCCTAGCTTTATAACCAAAATGTTCAAGGCATTTGTTAAAAACAGACTACCTTTTCTGCCCATAGAAAGATGTTTACATGCATGTACACACATGCACACTCACTCACAGAGCTATCCATTCTTATGGTGAACACAAATACAATTAGTGATGGAGTGTAGAATCCAAAGAACTAATAGGGTTTTAGTCCCATTCTGGAAGCAAGGTTGTAGAATACAGCAAAGAAGTAGAATTTGGCACGGAATGCACAGAGCAATAATGTAATTATTGTGGACAGTAAGATTTATGTTTGCCAGATATTAGTGCATCAGAAGGCAGATGTGTTTGCAGAGCCACAAAACCCAGAGCCAAGGCTGTAGGAAGCACAGCTTTGAGTAAGCACCGGAGAGACCAGGACTGCAAGTCTTGGGACCGACTTTTGTCAACAGAAAATGAATGACGCTGGTCACCCGGAATGCCACAGTGAAAGTGGTCAAACAACATGGTGACACTTTGCTATTCTGTTAGAAGCCAGCCTCCACCTGCCCCTGCCTCCCCATACCCCAATATCCTAAACATTGTGTAGACCTTAATACTGAGTTTCGTCTCTCAGCAAACAGACCCCACCCTTAGGAAAGAGGTACTGTGTACTTTGCACCCTCCACAGATAGATTCTATCCAGATGCTTATTACAAGTCCTTCTGCTCTAGGCCCTAGCCCTGAGCTCTGCTTATCAGCCAATGGAACTCACTCTTTGTAGAGGTGACAGGTGCTTTGCTATTTTGCTAGGAAGTTTCTATGTAGCTAAGCCTAAAGCTTTTTTGTAATAATTGTCACATGGAAACTTTTCCCCAGTCTTTTACTATGTTTAATATGTAAGAGGAATAAATCATGAGGTCAGACTCTGGAAGTTTTGACCCAGTGCCTGCAAAGACAGTAGTGACTCAAGTTTCATTCTTTCCCTCACTCAGATCATCTTACTGCCGGCCATGAAGCCCGTGGGGTCCCCGACACAGGTGAGATGCCAGCACTGGAAGCTCTTGGGCGTGAACCCACTGGGTACAGATGTAAAGGCAGCACATCCCAACACCTGATTGCTTTGCCACACAGACTTCATCAAGCATCTCAATTCTTGGCAAATACAAGACTTGCATGATAGCTTTGAAAAATGTCAACATTAAGAATACATTTTAAAATGTACTATGAAGATAGCACTTTTGAGGAGTAACACACATCACAGAGACAATCCTTCTTTTTAAGCCGGGAAACAATGTAAGGAAGCAACAGAATGATTCACATTCAAGACTCCATTACGCGGTAGCTTGCATTTTCCACACTCCGCTACACTGAAAAAGGGTAAGCAGTGAAAATGTGCTTCTGAGGGCTTGAAATCACATTGTACAGAAGTCACATCAAATTAATACTGAGGACCATTTAGGGCTTTTATTCTGAAAAGCTTCTGAAAGGGGATTAGACTATGAAAACTCTCATGATACTAAAGCACCTGTTAATGGGCTGAGGAGGTAAGAAAGGAACAATGGAAGTGTTATTTTTAGATAAGTCTTTACTTTGTATTCTGGTACAAAGCATTGCTCATGGGCATGCCACAGTCCCCAGCGCTATCCCACGCATGCAGGCACTGGTGAGCAGAATCCCGCTGTCTTTTCCTTTTTGGAAACAGGTCATTTTCTCTGCATAGTGACATAATGTGGCTGATGCACATTAACAACTACAAACATAATTTGATGAAATAGTCAGAAAAGTGGGGGCAGGAAATGTTATCCTCAGTAATGCAAAGTTTGAAAATACCCTTATGAACTCTGCTTTCAAATGGCAAAGAAATGATTTTCACAAGACCGCTACAACACTAACTCCAAAATCTTGCATTTTCATGTCCTATGATAATGTTTTACAGAACCAAAAATTATGTTTCAAAAAAAAAAAAAAAAAGCAGGAAGGAGCAGGTAGACAGAGAAAGGAGCCCAGACAGTTGTCAGCTCATCAAAAATAATGAGTGCTCAAGAGGTTTCACCGTCCTGCCTTCCCAGCAGCCTGCCCAATCACAACAGGCTGCCAGGGGGAAGAGAGCCAGCGGAACACAGTCTTCATCAGCCCAGCTAGGCCTGTTCTCCCCACAACTGCACACCAGCCCCTGACAAGGAGCACTGCTGCTGGCCTGCTGAGCTCCGTCAGCCCGGGAGCAGAGCACACACTGTATGACAGCCTTGGTCTGTCCAGCACTGCAGCCTTCCCCGTCCCCGACACAGTCACATGCTCACCTACCAGTCTTATGACTAATGATGCAAACATGGAGTGTAAAGTCTCCTTAATTTGACCCTTGTTAAACTCCTAATTGGATTGGAGCAGGCTCAAGTGGGAAGCAAGCCTTGGTTATTCAAGGGTTCTTAAGAATGAAGCCCAAATGATAAAAGGCGGCTGGGCTGCAGGACAGCACCAAGAACGGGAAATGAATTGCAGCTGTCACTTAAGTTAAACATCTAATCAATTGCCTTTTTTAAACAGGTAACTTTTACAACAGTTTCTTCATTGTAATGCTCTTCAGAGTGCGCTTGACCCAAATTTAATCAGCAGTTATTCAAGCAGAGGGTGGCCACAGAGCACACACTGCAGGGCGAGACGCTGCATTCAGAACCTTAATGATTCTGAAATGACTACAACCAGCGCTTCATTCACGAGGACAAAGCTCAGCCTCTCTGCTCCACAACATCTTAACACAAGCTGTCTGAACAGACAGCGTCCATTTGTCCTTCATGAACTGTGGAGGTCAGCCACGCTGCAGATGACGGCACCGCAACAGTTTCATTGTGTTTCTTCCCTACACTGTCTGAGGGGAGAAACCGACGCGTTCCTGTACATAAAATCAAGCTTTTCTGCAAAGCAATATATAGCTTAAGAGCAGAGGAAGGGGGTGCATGATATGCAGACAGGTGTAAAACATGAAGTAATTATAGAAGCTCAAATGAGTTCGTAGGCCCGAGGCAAGAAAGGAGCAGTGCCTTGACAAAAGGGAATAGCAAATCAGGGCCGCAAACAAAAAATGGCTTGAATGTGTAAATTAGCAAGAAAAATGAGACAGAAAAGCAGCTTTATTCTACTATTATTCCCCACATGAGAACAGAGCAGCTGAACATGATCAAGAGAGCTTTGGAGAAGAGAGGCAGGTGTCAACAAGGCCCTCCAGAGTGTCAGCTCTGCCCTCCCTACCAGCCACTCATTATGCGCAAGCTCTTGAGAAGTGCCTCCTAGACCTGACCTCTCAGATTACTTCTTCTGTAAACACATAATCCCCGCTTGTTAGGTGGTGTCAACACCAGCACTCATCCACTCAGGGAGTGAACAGACACTTCAGAAGTGCTGCCAAAACCAAAGAACCGACACCGAAATACGGCAACCTGAATTTCAACAAGGTAAACAGATCTGGTGCTTTTCTGTAAATGCAATGTCAAGAGCCTCTTCTCTCATTAGCAAAGAAAAAAAAAAAAGCCCAAACTGCTTGCTATGGCAGGACTTCTTTCTTGTACAAGTAATTATTGGGTTACATACTCAAGGCTTGGAATAACACCTATTTATCAATTGCCTGCTGTGGTTATACACATTCACTAAATAATTCTTTCTTTAAATCACACAAACATATAAATCCCAACCAACAGGTCATGAGCAATCCATTAATAATATAAAACTCAGCTGAGTACAGTGGCGCATGCATTCAGTCCCGGCATTCAGAAGAGAGAGGTAGGTAGATCTCTGAGTTCAAGGCCAGCCTGGTCTACAGAGTGAGTTCCAGGACAGCCAGGGCTACACAGAGAAACCCTGTCTCGAAAAACAGCAAAAGAAAACAAAATAAGGCAAAAAGAAATCATAAAAGCTGATGTACGTTACTTGGACCAGGCACGGCCAACTGTAATGCTCTAGGTTAAAACTTAATGGCGAATTTAATATCCTACATCTGTATTGGCAAGGATAGTTACCATTTCCTTAAAATAGAATGAGGACTGAGCATTTAATATATAGGATTGAAAAATATTTCATATTTTAATATCAATTTTATTGATATTAAAATTTATGCAAAAAAATTAGTTCTGGGTGCACTGAAGAAGTCAAACAGGCCAGGGGCAAGAACCCTGAGAGGGAGCTTGGCCCCGATCAGCATCATTCTTCAGTATGCCCTGGAGAGGATTTTATCAAATGTCAAGTGTCATCTGTGCTTCCTGATCTTTAGGACACTGTCTTACCTGACTTTGAATTGATGCTGACAACATTTTGGAAGTGATGCATCATCTTGGCCTCACAACTAGGCATCAGTAATCCCGGACTGCTGTCTCTGGCTCCCCTGCCCTGGGTGCCAGGACTCAGCATGCTTGTGGAGGAAGAAGCTGACTATAATGATTTGTACGTAACTCTGACAGCAATAGGAGTTTCCACATGGAGAAAGGCTTCTTCAAGAGGCAGAGGCGTAAAGGCCACATTCTAGACTTGGGGCATGGCGCTGGGCGGCTACTTCCACTGTATGCAAGCAGAAACTGCACTGAAAGACATGAGCCTATGCCAGATATGCTGGGCTGGCTCCTTTTCTTGTCTGCTTGACACAAGCTAGGGTCCTGTGGGAAGAAGGAGTCTGAATGCAGAAGATGATTCCATAGAGAATGATTCCATCAGCCTTTATGAAAGTCTCCAAGTCTGTGAGAGGTTCCAGCTCTCTGTGGGTAGTGCCACCTACAGGATGGCATTCTTGGATGTTGTTAAGAAAGAAGACCGAGCCAACCCCGAGCTAGCAAGCCAGGAAGCAGCACTCCTCCATGGCCTGCCTTCATCAGTTTCTGCGTCCAGGTTTCGGCTTCACTTCCTGCTTTGACTTTTTTCAGGGATGGATTGTGATGTGGGAATGCTGAGCTGACATAATCCCTCTCCTGCCACAGGTTGGTTTTGATCATTTTTTTTAATCACAACAACAGAAACTGTAAATAACACACGTTCTGAACTTTTTCTTAGCATTAAGACACCAATTTATTATAAAAAATGAATTTTCTAAAATCTTATTTTAGAATGTAAAACTAGTTTGTTTGCATATTTCTCCAGACGTACTGCTCATTTGATTTCAACTCTGTATCCTGGAAATTCACTTCTAATATTGTTCTTCCAACAAACTAACTGTGGTGTCTTCACGCACTAAGGAAGATAACATTAAGAGTCTTTGAGCTGGCTCAGCAGTTAGGAGCACCGGATGTTCCTTCAAGGGACCTGGTTCAATTCCTAGCACCCACATGGTAGCTCAGAACTGTCTGTAACTCCAGTTCCAGGGTACCTCCAGTGACCTTTCCTGGCACAAGGCATGTAGGTGATTGATACATATGTGTATGCACACAGGCAAAATACACATACAAGTAAAATAAACAAATCTTTAAAGAGAAGATTCTTTCATTTATCTATGAGATTAATTTGCATGTCAGAAAGATCTATATAATCCTAGGCACAGCATCTTTAACTCATTTTTCTGTTTCTGTGACTATTCACCCATCTCATTTCAAACACCATTCTGAGCTACAAAAATGAGGAAGATTGGGGGAAAAAAGCCCAGTGCGTAAAATACTTGCCACATAAACTTGAACACTTCACTTTGAATCTCCAGGACCCATATAAAGCCGGAGAGCTTGGGTCTATAATCTCAGAGAGCTTCTACTGCAAGAAGGGAGGTGGAACCTGGAAGGTTGCAAGTCAGCTGGCAGTGAACCATGTCTCAAATGAGGTAGCAAGTGAGAGCAGACAACACGCGCACACACACACACACACACACACACACACACACACACACAGAGAGAGAGAGAGAGAGAGAGAGAGAGAGAGAGAGAGAGAGAGAGAGAGAGAATGAAGCAGGGATATGTCATCTCTTTATTGTTTTAATGAATAGATTATTTTACTTTATATGAATGTTTTATCTTCATGTGTACACATGCACCACAAATATGTCTGGTGATTTCAAAGAGCAGAAAAAGGTATCCAGTTCTCTAGAACTGGAGTTATAGAAGGTTTGAACTACTATGTGGGTACTGGGAACTGAATATAGGTTCTCTGCAAGAGTAGCCAGTGTTCTTAACTACAGAGCTTCTCTATAGCCCACATCATTTCTTTTAATAATGGGCAAAAAATGAGAACTCTAAGATCTTAGTGGTACCAAAAGAGACTTCAAATTATTTAAAGTCTTACCTAATAAAACATATCTGAGTATTTCCATTGATTTTCTATCAAATATGTGAAGAAGGCCCTATTTATAATTATCTCTTGATTTAGAAGTTTGTTCAGTTTGGGATGGTCTGACATAAAAACCTAAGTCCTGCTGTAAAAACCTAGGTCATACTGGTTTCCAAGGCTTCTCCATTTTGGGGGAAGAAGGTATTTTGCAGGAATTACATATTTCACATATTTGTAGTTTCCAATAATGAAACCCATCTTTAAAACAAGTCTTGTACATTGCTATTAACCATTCCTTCACAGACCTGTAATTACAAATTTTAAGGGACATACTACATGAATGAACAATGTTGACTCTCTCACAGAAGATAACTCTTGGGTTACTCTGTTCACACTAACTTCTACCTGCTGGTCAGATGAGTATGCTGTGGGAAACTTAATATATACACCTAATCTATTCCCACCACACCCACCCATAAGAGCCTCAGTTGGACAAACTAACCTCAGCCTTTTCAGGACCACTGAAGGGACTCCTATAATGTTTAGAAATTATACTTGTTTTCCAAACGTTACTAACTCACTATTTTGCTTTGTGTAATCTGTAGATTTTTAAAAACCTAATTCTATTGTACCAGAGAAAATTCTTTATACATTTTATTCCTCCTTAAATTTACTAAAAGTTGTTTATGGCCTGCTGGATTGTCATTCTAGAGAATGTTCCAGATACTACAGAAGAACTCTCTTATTTGTTCAGTGTTCTCTAGATGTGTATTAGGTCTGTTTAGTTTCAGGTGTATACGACCTTTCTGCATTGTTAAGAGTTTGTGATCTACACTTAGAAGTTCGTGCTCCAAAACAAGTCTCTCTCTCTCTCTCTCTCTCTCTCTCTCTCTCTCTCTCTCTCTCTCTCTCTCTCTCTCTCTCTACACACACACACACACACACACACACACCATCTTACAGTACAATCAAGTCATAGGCACATTATTTCACAGTGTTACAAGTGTATGATTCTGTACTGTGCTACATCCAAAGCTCTTCTTGGCTGCAACATGATCATACCTGACTGAGTTGTCTATCTTTATCTAGGTATTTTATACACTATTAAAGTGGGACACTCTTGGTGTTTCCAATGGCTATTGAAGAACTGTGTATTTCATTTTTCAATTCTGCGTCTTTGCCTTATATTTACTGGAATTTATTGTCAGTAATAGATACTAGATAGAATTATCATTTGAAAAAACCAAAAAAAAATCTTTATAATTAAAAAATGCCCAGTTTAGCTACTCTTTTTTTTTTTTTGAGATGGGGTTTTAATGTGTAGCCCTGGCTGTCCTAGAACTTACTTTACAGACAGGCTAGCCTCTAACTCTTTGCCTGCCTCTGTTTCCCAAGTGCTGGGACTAACTACTCTTTGGAAGTTTGCCAATCTAACACTTTGTGATTGTTATTTCTATGGCATATCTCTTTGTATCATTTAATTTCTAACTCACCTGTATCTTTTTGAATTTTGTGTTTTGGTTACTTTTGTCTGAGATAGTGAGGGTTGGTCTCAAGACACTGCAATCTAGGAAAGTGCTATATACTACCAATACACACCCCTGGAATTCACTGAGATCCTCCTGTCTCAGTCTCTCGAGTGCTAGGACTAAAGACTTGTCACACCATGCCTAGCCCCTTCATTATCTCTTTTTTTGAGACAGAGTTGCTCTGTGTAGCCTTGGCTGTCTTGGACTCACTCTTAGACAAGGCTGGCCCTGAACTAATAGAGATCCACCACCCTCTGCCTTCCAAGTGCTAGAATTAAAGGCCACTACTACCACCCAAACTTTTTTTTTTAATTTTTATTTTCTATATTCTATGTTTACATTCCAAAGGCTTTCCCCTTTCCCAGTTCCCACCCACCATAGTTCCCACAGTTCCTCTCCCCCCCCCAACTATTCCCCAATCATTCCCCCTCCCCCCTCGGTTTCTTTACTAAACTGGATGCAATCTTTACAGGCCCAGGGTCCTCTCCTTTCTTCTTCTTGGGAATCATTTGACTTGCTATTTGTGTCTTGAGTATTTAGGGCTTCTGGGCTCATTAATATCCACTTATCAGTGATTGCATTTCATGTGCATTCTTTTGTGATTGGGTTAATTCACTCAGGATGATATTTTCCAGGTCTAACCATTTACCTACAAATTGCATGAATTCATTATTTTTAATTGCTGAGTAGTATTCCATTGTATAAATATACCACATTTTCTGTATCCATTCCTCCTTTGAGGGATATTTGGGCTCCTTCCAATTTCTGGCTATTATAAACAAGGCTGCTATAAACATAGTGGAGCATGTGTCCTTATTGCATGCAGGGGAATCCTCTGGGTATATGCCCAGGAGTGGTATGCCAGGGTCCTCTGGAAGTGACATGCCCAATTTTCTGAGGAAGCGCCAAACTGATTTCCAGAGCGGTTTTACCATTTTGCAATCCCACCAACAGTGGAGGAGTGTTCCTCTTTCTCCACATCCTCGCCAGCACTTGTTGTCTATTGAGTTTTTAATCTTAGCCAATCTGACTGGTGTGAGGTGGAATCTCAGGGTTGTTTTGATTTGCATTTCCCTGATGACTAATGATGTTGGACATCTTTTAAGGTGTTTCTCGGCCATCCGAATTTCTTCTGGTGAAAATTCTTTGTTTAGCTCTGTGCCCCATTTTTTGATAGGGTTATTTGGTTCTTTGCGATCTAACTTCATGAGTTCTTTGTATATATTGGATATTAGCCCTCTGTTGGATGTGGGGTTGGTGAAGATCTTTCCCCACTTTGTTAGTTGCCGTTTTGTCCTTCTGACAGTGTCCTTTGCTTTGCAGAAACTTTGTAATTTTATGAGGTCCCATTTCTCGATTCTTGATCTTAGAGCATAAGCTATTGGTGTTCTGTTCAGGAACTTTTCCCCTGTGCCCAAGTCCTCCAGGGTCTTCCCAAGTTTCTTTTCTAATAGTTTCAGTGTGTCTGGTTTTATGTGAAGGTCCTTGATCCACTTGGAGTTGATCTTAGTGCAAAGAGATAAGAGTGGGTCAATTCGCATTCTTCTGCATGTTGACCTCCAGTTGAACCAGCACCATTTGTTGAAAAGGCTATCTTTATTCCACCGGATGGTTGTGGCTCCTTTATCAAAGATCAAGTGACCATAAGTCTGTGGGTTAATTTCTGGGTCTTCAATCCTGTTCCATTGATCTGCTTACCTGTTGCTATACCAATACCATGCAGTTTTTAACACAATTGCTCTGTAGTACTGCTTGAGGTCAGGGATATTGATTCCCCCAGAAGTCCTTTTATTGTTGAGAGTAGTTTTAGCTATCCTGGGTTTTTTGTTGCTCCAGATGAATTTGAGAATTGCTCTTTCTAGATCTATGAAGAATTGAGTTGGGATTTTGATGGGGATCGCATTGAATCTGTATATTGCTTTTGGCAAGATGGCCATTTTTACTATATTGATCCTGCCAATCCAGGAGCAAGAAATATTTTTCCATCTTCTGAGGTCTTCTTCGATTTCTTTCTTCAAGGACTTGAAGTTCCTGTTGTACAGATCTTTCGCTTGTTTGGTTAGAGTTACGCCAAGATACTTTATGTTGTTTGTGGCTATTGTGAAGGGTGTTATTTCCCTAATTTCTTTCTCAGCCTGCTTGTCCTTTGAGTACAAGAAGGCCACTGACTTGCTTGAGTTAATTTTATAACCTGCCACTTTGCTGAAGTTGTTTATCAGCTGTAGAAGTTCTCTGGTGGAGTTTTTTGGGTCGCTTAGGTAAACTATCATATCGTCTGCAAATAATGATAGTTTCACTTCTTCCTTTCCAATTTGTATCCCTTTGACTTCCTTATGTTGTCTAATTGCTCTTGCTAGAACTTCAAGTACTATATTGAAAAGATATGGAGAGAGAGGGCAGCCTTGTCTAGTCCCTGACTTTAGTGGGAATGCTTCAAGTTCCTCTCCATTTATTTTGATGTTGGCTACTGGTTTGCTGTAGATTGCTTTTACTATGTTTAGGTATGGGCCTTGAATTCCTGCTCTTTCCAAGACTTTTAGCATGAAAGGATGCTGAATTTTGTCGAATGCTTTTTCAGCATCTAATGAGATGACCATGTGGTTTTTTTCTTTCAGTTTGTTTATGTAGTGGATTACATTGATGGATTTCCATATATTGAACCATCCCTGCATCCCTGGGATGAAGCCTACTTGATCATGGTGGATGATCGTTTTGATGTGCTCTTGGATTCGGTTAGCAAGAATTTTATTTAGTATTTTTGCATCTATATTCATAAGAGAAATTCCACCCAAACTTTTTATACTAGTCTGTTGGTATTCTGTATCTGCACCTACAGGATTCACATTCATTAATTAAACCAATCACCAATCAAAAAATTTCAGCAAAAAAAAAATCATCTGTACTAAACATGTGCATATCCTTTCTTGGCATTGTACCTTAAGTACTGTAGAACCACAATGCATATGATGCTCACATCCTATTGGAGATCGTGAGTACTTTAGAGATGACTGATAGGAGTACAGATATAGTTTTATGCAAATCCAGTGCTTTTCTGTATATGGGCCTTCAACATCTATCTGTGTGCTGGCAGCTATAGGGAATCATGGAGCCCTTTCCCAATGGGAACAGGAATGCCCATGTGTGTTTTATTTTCTGAGAGATTTAGCCAGCCCTTATTGGATGCTTAGTTTATCAGAATGTGGGTTTTTGCTTTGAAAGCTTCTATTTTCTTCTCTAAGGAAACGGGACTGCACTGTGCCTCTTCCCTCATGTTCTTTCCACACCTTGCTGAGCAATGCTGGAAAGAGGGGAAGAGAATGTCAACCACAGTGTTCTAATACGTGCCTCGATCATGTCTTCAAACATATTTTATGTTCTCCATTATTCCTCAATGATTGGTTCTTTGATTAAACTTATAAGTTCTTTTCGTACCCTGAAGCCAGGCATTCATTTTGCATGATTAATTACATTTTTCTATTTTCTTGTCACTGCAACTCTGTTTTGCAGTTTATAATATTCGCTATGTATAAACCTGTGTTTTTAGACATTTTAAACATGTTTTAAAACTATGTGTATAGGTGTGTGTGTGTGTGTGTGTGTGTGTGTGTGTGTCTGTGTGTGTTTCAAGTACTTGTGCATGCCAGAAGAGGTCATCAGACCTCCCAGAGGAGGACTGGCAGGTGGTTGTAAGCTGCCCAGCTTAGGTGCTGAGTTCACAGTTTTGAAGACTGGAAGCTCAGGATGAGGCAGGCTACTGCCTCTCAGCTTCCTGTGAGGGCTCGGTTGTTTAGGTTCAAGAGGAAGTGACAACAACTGAAGACAGAAAAGGTGAACTAGACCCTACCCAACACCAGCATCCTGTGAAACAGAGACTTCTTAATGTGAGTTTTGATCATGGCAAATGACATGCAACTTAATTTGTCTTACAAATACTAAAGTCCTAAAGATTTCCATAACAAATGATATGTTATAAAGAAAACATAAATATTATAAAATTCAAATAGATATTTAATGTATTTTAAATTGTAGTGTGGTTTACTTTGTACAGGAGGAAGATAAAAACTCATCTATATAAAAGTCAAAGGGCTGTTGTACACAGACCTCAAAGTTAAACAAAAAATTAACAATGAAAGGAAAGAACCTTAGCAATCACCTCCCTCAAAGCTCAGATGGGTTAAGAAACAGCCTGTTAAAAAGACCATATAGTTCACTCAGAAGCTCAAGTCCCAGGCCCAAGCTTCCTGAACACAAGCCAAGAGCATTTTCTCTGAAAGGAGTTACCTGAGAAGCGGAGACAAAGGGAAGCATTTGTCAGTTCTGCATATCTCAGAGGTAGAGGCCAGCACATTGGGCTCCTTCCTCCTTCAGAAAGGATGGATTCAACCAGACTGACCCCCTTCCTTCCCCCAAGGTGCTTTCACATGCAATGTCACCTTCCACAGAAAGTGGGGCAGGGTGTACAGCAGGAGGGGAGCAGGGCCCTGACTGCCTTATGGGACAGTTTGAGGGTCGTCCAGGCTGCAGGGGAATCTGTACCAATTCTACCATTCGGAGATATCAGGACAGAACTACTTAATTAAGTATCTTAAAGGTGTTCAGAGTGCGACATTATGAGGGGTCTGTGATGCTTCTTTGGCTCCCACTACCCCAGACAGCCACTGTGCTGTGCGTCCTTTCCTGCAGACTCTGCTGACTCAGCCTGAGACTTCTGCAGTCACAAAGCATAACTCGCTCTAATCTTTCTGGCTTCCTTTCTTTTTTCATTCCAATTGTTATTATCGTTCTTATAGAGTTCATTTTCCAAATAGATAATCTATTACTTTAACATCGAAGCCAAGGACTTTGGATTCTAGCTGACTGTTCACATACAGCCATGTTCTACCTCATTTTGCATCC
Source organism: Apodemus agrarius (assembly GCA_964023405.1). Lineage (NCBI taxonomy): Eukaryota > Metazoa > Chordata > Mammalia > Rodentia > Muridae > Apodemus > Apodemus agrarius. The sequence goes on along the minus strand of OZ030007.1, from coordinate 112,407,853 downwards.
TGCCTCCCAGACATCTTACACGCCCACCTGCTCAAGAACTCAACATATCGATATCTTACCCCCATCCATGATTGCCAGGTAAGCTGCCCAACTGGATTCCTACTTAAATTTGGGTTTACCAATGAAATGACTGAAATGCAAGTTAAACTAGACAGTCTAAGGGTTTATACATCTGATAGATAACCTGCTCTTAACAAGACCTGCAGTGTTTGTCACCGTTCCATTTTCCTCCAGTTTATTACTGTGACTACCGCGGATTGCCATCAGTTTGGAGCCAGAAGCCTAGCAGTTCTGACTCACAGAGGTACAGCCCCCATGTCCTTCTGCCCAGGTATCAGTCATTTTGTTTTTCCCTTCTTACACATGTTGCAGCTGTGTGACAGGAGTGATTCTGACTACGTGAACTGAAGGAGTTACAAATTCACAGTTTGCATATGGTAATCTCTACTCCTCAATCGATCACTTTTTTTTAAAAAAAAATCAGCCTTCTGATACTATTGGTGTTGGTTGGAAACAGCCCAGTTCTTCCACAGCCCTCCCCTGAGTTCCAAGGCTTGTATAAACAGGCAAAAGGGAACTCTTCAAGGACCATCTATAGTATCTCTTCTCTAACCTTAATTACTTCCCACAATGCAACATCCTTTCTTGCTACCCTTTGAAGCCTCTGGCTGAGTTTCCAAAACCAGTATCTCATTCTTCACTTATTAATACACATGACAAGGATAAATGCTATGGTAATAATAATATAGTTTACCTCACAGAAAATATCCCATGTGTTAATTGTTTGTGGATGTAAGAAAATTGTGACATTTCCTTCTGTTAGTGTGAAAACAACCAGCTCCTTCCTGTCAGTTTTCACACACATAGCTCGTTTTCTGTGACACAGGCATGTTCAATCAGCTCTTAAAATCTGTCCTGCATCCACATATGACAAAATCTCATTTCTATTATATGCAGTTTTATTGAAAGATTATCCCATAATTCACTTTGTATCTCCTATTTCAACTTCAGTCTGGCTGTCTCTAGTTCTGTCTTTACAATCTAACACAGATGTAGAGAGGCAAGGGACTCCTCACGTCCTCTGAACTCCATGTGATGGCTAAAATTGATCTGAGGTCTTCACTCCATCTGGTGTCTGGCTTTACAACAATCCTGTTAGTTTTTCCCTCTGTGAACATTGCTTCCCATTCACTCCTCCTGGCCCGTCTTCCTCTGCTGGAGCTCCTCAGTCATGTCCTCTCATTGTACTGGTCTTACCATGTACTGTCTCCTGCAGACTTGCAAATCTTCTCATTCTAGGACATATATCTATGGGTCACTTCCCCCGGTTTCTTCTAAGCCTTACAGTCAGCTGCCTGTTCCACCTTTTCATCTGGATAATCCCTTGATCAGTGCTTAAAACTTACCTTTATGTAGTAAAAAAAAAATGTGGATATATTTGTATATTAACTGGTAGAGTTTCTTTCCCCAAGTATGAAAATCAATTCAGGCACAGCCAAATATTCCTGCATGTGTGAATTGTCTCATAGAGTTGTCCTTAGCATAGCTATGAGATATGTTTTCTACAGCTGAATTAGTTGTCCTGAGTCTTGAGAACAGGAGGATGGAAAAAAAATTATATTCTAAAATGCTTGCTGTTAAGGACTGGCACACCCATTCTTCAGGCTTCTGCTCAGAAGACGCTCATCCTGGGCTGGGTTTGGATGTCCCTCCTTCACAGCTCTGCAGTATCTCCTGCACTCACTGGGTTCTTGGCTTGCAACCGTATAGTCTGCGGTTTGCAGCTCTACTGACCTGTGAATTGTGTGAGGCAGGGATGGTCTCACAGGGAATTGTGGGTAACTTTAAGAGAACCTCAATACATGTCTGATCACTGAATGGCTTATGCTCCCTTCCTAGGTCCACACAAGGAATTTCAGTGCTGCTTTTCCATGTTCTCAAGCTTGTGTTAACAAAGCACTACAAATAATATAAGCTTGCATGGCTGTAGCTCTAGTAATTTAACATATCTACTTCCCATGAGCAGCCTAAAGACTACATTTTAAACCATGCTTACATACAAAAGTGATGCCAGAAAGTTCATAATTCGTGAATGATAAAAAATGAAAATATGTATTTTCAAGTCAAAGACAAAGGACTTTCTCAAAAGGATCATTTGTCAGGAAATAAATTCTGTTATGGATTTTAAACACCATGAAAAAAACCAAAAACAGCATGAGCAAAAAGCAAGTTGAGGAGGAAAGGGTTTATTCAGCTTACACTTCCACATCACTGATCATCGCCAGAGGAAGTCAGGACAGGAACTTAAACAGGGCAGAAGCCTGGAGGCAGGAGCTGATGCAGAACCATGGGGGAGTGCTGCTTACCGGTTTGCTTCACAGGGCTTCCTCAGCCTGCTTTCTTAGCACCCAGGACCACCAGCCCAGGGATGGCCCCACCCACAATGGGCTGGGCCTCCTTCACTGGCCATTCATTGAGAAAATGCCTTACAGCTGGATCTAATGCAGGCCCTTCCTCAACTGTGGTTCCTTGCTCTTTGATGACTCTAGCTCTTATCAGGCTGACACAAAAAATAGCCAGTACAAACTCCAAACTTGCTTTATGATCTAGTGTAGCATCAGTAAGTTCACAGTGACAGCTCAGAATGCCTGAGGAGATTCTCGAATCTCCTTATCAATTTTTCATTTTTAATATGTATGAGAAAAGAAAATGGATACCCATTGTGTAGAATGAGTTACAGCATGTAATTACTATTTCACTTAAGTAATTGAAAGTTAAATTTGAAAAATAAATGGCTACTAATCCTCACTTAGCGGCCATTCTTTTAACTACTTCCATGCCCTAATCTGTCCCCTCAATTGCTCACCTGAGGTCTGCACCTAGACCCACTTATGTGTACAGTCCTGTGCCAGAGTTTGGGGAGAAAGGGACAAATAAAAGGGAAAGGAAGTCCTCTGCCGTTTAGTAACTGTTTTCAACAGTGCTCAACTCCACCAAACTAACCCCCGGGAGTCAAGAGAGCCCTAAAAAGCATTCCTGTGAGGAAGAAATGCATCTTCTCAGTGAAGAGCAGAGGGTGATACGGCAGGGAGGGTGCGGGGCCTGACTGAGGCTGCTCCCCACAGGCTCAGGCATTTGAATACTTGGTCCCCAGTCCATGGAACTGCTGGGGAAGCATTAGGGGGTGTGGCTGGTTGGAGCAGGTATGTCACTGCGACTGATCTTTGAGGTTTCAAGACTCTCAGCCTGGCCAGTTAGCTCTCACAGCTGTTCTGCTGCCATGACGGCATGCCTCCATCCTAGTTATGCTGAGACAGCAGAGAAGGGTACTGCAGGCAGGGGAAGGATGGCAGACGAAGGCATGGCACCTGGCACCGAGGGGTGAGGGATGCCGACAGACAATGCTGAGCACTTGCAGACTTGCAGGCCATCCAACATAGCTGAAAAGACCCACTCTGGTTCAGTGGGAGACCCTGTCTCTAGGAAATGAGTCAGTGAGCAAAAGGAAGACACCAACACCATGCTCTAGTGTTTGCATGTGTGTAAGAGTGTGAGTGCCTATACACTCATGTTCATGGAACACACACACACAACAGAGAGAGAGAGAGAGAGAGAGAGAGAGAGAGAGAGAGAGAGAGAGAGAGAGAGAGGAGGGAGAGGGAGAGGGAGAGAGAGGGAGAGAGAGAGAATGAATAGTGGCTATAATGATGGTCTGAGTAGTTTTATTGGTATTGTGTATATGTGGTATGAAAGCAAGAGCAAAGTCAGCTGCTAGTGGGAACAAAAGAGTAATTTGCAGTGCATTTGGATGTTAGTCTGAAATGTATCTTAAACATGGGTGAGGATACAAAAACAACAGGGCAAATGAGCCTGAAGTGTGGAGAAAGGTTTTGAGCTGAACGTGCAGTACACTGAACAGTAAGTAGCCATTTAGCAACGATTCATCCAATAGCCATTTTAGATAAGCCCAGGGATCTAGAGGCAGAAATGCTAAGATCTAGCTGTCAGGTACTGTGTAGATTTGGGAAAAACAAGTTTTAAAATGGTTTATTTGTATAATAGGTATTAATTTAATCTGTGCAACAATCCCACAATGTAAAATATTCTTACCTTTATTTTGCATATGAGAAGACAAACTCGGAGAACAAAGTGGGGCCTGGGCTGTGGAACCAGTAGACACGGACAAAAATCACAGTTTCCCAGATACCTAGCTTTGATGGTGGACGGGTGTTAGTGGATTGCCCTGTGTCTCAGGGTCTTACCAAGAAGATGCAGGCAACAGTGTATACTCTACATTGCTTTTGAGAGGACAAACGTACAAGGAACTTGTAGGACACAAGTCATTAATGGTAACTCTTCCTTAACTAGCCTGCAGGTATTTTGGAGCATGCGATAAACTGGTCTTTGCCCTTAAGCTGTTTATTATATCAAGTTCAGAGTATGGAGAATATCAAGTACTGGGATCAATACATAAAAGTGCTAACTCTTAGTAAATTCTGTTCTGGTCCTTTGTCAAGAGAAGTGTCTAAGCAGGACAGAGCTTACAGAAGCTACCTGCAGAGATCTGGGCATCTTACTACTATAGCACAGCCTTAATACAGTTACAGCCTTCTTCTCTTGGTAACAGTGTCTGTCCTCATTCTCGTATGCCCTCAGTAAGCCACCAAGATCTTAACCTTCATAGCACAAGTGCCACTCACTGATGCAGTTATTACAAGAAAGGAAAGCTAGCTGATGGGATTTAAAGTGTTCCAGGCCACTGAATCCCTGGCTATGTGGTAAGGGCATGTGGAGAAATGTCACTCAAGTCTTCCCAGCACAAGGAAGTCCTGCTAATGAAACAGACCTCTGGGACCTGAAGGCCGTACCAACAGTTTCTAAACCTTACAGACTTCCTCAGGAAACCCGTATCAGAAATAGAAATGCTCTATTAACAATTCCCACTTATTTCCCTTGCAGGCTGCACGTCACAGCAGCTGTCCTGAAGCACACTCACCACTCCAGGCTTCCTACCTTGTTAATCTACGCAAAGGTGCTAGGAACATCTTGAAGTTTAAACAAACAAAAGGCAGCAAAGGTCTGGCAGTCCGCCAACACTGAAGATGAAGAAGTGATATCAAATTAACTTAGAAATATTCTCTCTCTCTCTCTCTCTCTCTCTCTCTCTCTCTCAGGGATATGATGTATTTTTAATATCTGTTAAAATAAACAAACACATACACACAAACTTAACTATGCCAACACAAAGCTGGGGAAAACAGTAAGTGGCTAGATAGACCATGATCTGGAGAATTCTTGGGCATCAGACAAGAGCATGGGAATAAATCACTTAGAGAATTAGCTCTGTTCCAGGCTTCATTAGTTCTAATTATCCCCCAAATATGCTCAGCTGAATGTGCGTGGGTCTGCTGGGACTGACGCACAATAGAGCAGGCACCATATAAACTCCTCCGAGCACAGAGAGAGTTCATAAAACTGAGATGCCCCTTCCTGCAGAAGCCACCAGACGAGACAGACGGAGCAGCTCCAGGACACACAGCAACAAGACTGAAGCTCGAGCACACTGTCTTCATGTTCGTTACCTGAACATCACAGCAGTGATGAGGGGCAGCCCCCCTACCTCCCAAAGACACTGATTTCACTTGACTCAGGTCTGGTGGCACACACAGCCATCCCAGCACTAGTGAGGCAGAGGCAGGCAGATCTCTTGTGAGTCCAAGGCAAACCTAGTCACATAATGAGTTTCAGGACAGCCAGGGCTACACAGAGAGAATGTTTCACAAATAAATAAAAAGAAATAATAGTAATTTCATTTTATTTGGGGGGGGTGTTAGCAAATAAAAACATGAACTTACTCTTAACAGAAAATTAGGATTTAAAAGTAAGTAATAATCATAGAGAATGAATAGAAGTGGGATTTCTGCCTTTAAAAAACACACACACAGAAATCGAGACATGGCTTATATTTTGCACTTTATTAAAATGCTTACTTAATTGTTTCATACTATTTAATCATCCAATGTATTTTTCAAACACCTCAGCCCACTGGAGGCCCTCTGGCTCTCTTTCTACTTATCATCTGACTCTGGCATGGGGGGCAGTCAGCTCAAGCACTGTACATCCAAGACAAAAATTCAGTGCCAGGGTCCTGGCTGGTAAGAGTAAATTGGCAGTCTTGCTCACCCCAAACCTGATGACTGACACAGATCCCAGGGTAGACAATTTACACAGTAGACGGTGAACCCACTGTGACTCTCTTACTTTGTCATCTGACCTACACATGTGTGACATGGTGTACATGTAAGCCCATCCCAACAGATAAATAAACAATAAATAAAAGTTACTAAAACTAAACTTTCCCGGGTTCACTTTGACAGTAGAAACACAGAGAAGATTAAAGGGCTACCAGACAAGGATGACAGTGAAGTGTCCCATAGTTTAGAAGGCTTCATGTTGTCCTTAATTCATTATATATATCACTTTTTACAAGAATTTACTCCACTTATGTTAAATGTTTTCAAAGCTGTTGTGACTGTTTCAAAATGAAACCAGGAGCCAGCCAACACATGCAGGGTTTTTATCACAGTTTGTGTGCCTTGGATGCTCCTTATCTGCATTTAAAGCTGATTTGCTTCTCTGTGCATTAGTGTAAATGCTGGGGATTCTGTTTACAGACACAGAAGCTATTGGCAGAAAAGGTGATTCCTGTGGAAACGTATGATTCACTCCAAATGGGGCATGAATTGAATGAAGTCATGGGAAACACTTTTAAGCGCGCGCGCGCGCGCGCTTGTGTGTGTGTGTGTGTGTGTGTGTGTTCATATGTGTGGTGCACATGCATGTATGAGGAGAGCAGAGAGGTCACTCTCAGACACCATTCCTCATGATGTGCCCACTGTTTTCTGAGACGAGCCTGACTCTTCTGGCAGTCCACCCATGAAGCCCAGGGGTCTGCAGTCTCAGCAGCCCAGAGCCAGCGCTGAGGCTCACTCCAATTGCCTGGCTTTATTATGTGTGTTCTTAAGCTCGACCTTAGGTCTTCATGCTTACCTAGAAGGTCCTCTATGGAAGGGGTTATTTCCACAGGCCAGAATGTAAAAAATTTGACATAAAATATTTAGTGACTTTAACTTGTCCATAGAGAGTTCTTTCTATACATAGGAGATGTTAATACATTCAATTTATTTCAGCTAAATCCTTTTTTCTATGGATACTATACTTGTACACTTTTTTAAAAAGAAATAATGGTTATGCTATTTCTTATTCAAAATAATAATATAAAATTTATTTTAAGTCAAACTTTGAAAAATACCTAAAAGTAGTTAAGATAGACTAAGTTGGAAAACCACAACAGTTATATATTAGAATTCTAGTTACAGACTGTGGGAGGGTGCATGCCTTTAATCCCAGCACTCATGAGGCAAGGACAAGCAGATCTTTGGGGGTTTGAGGCCAGCCTGGTATACATAGCAAGTTCTAAGACAGTCAGGATTATGTAACAGAGAGATCCTGTGTCAAAAAATATTCCAGTTACATATGTTTAAACCAGTAAGATATTAATACTTTGCAGTAGGGAACAAGAAAAAGCTCCTGTCCCTAACATGGTAAGAGTTTGAGGACTGACACCTGGGGCTGTCCTCTGACTTTGACATGAGTGCCATGGAACATGTGTCCCTGTATTTGCGTGTTCAGCTGATCACGCAAATGCGCGCACACGTCAAGAGCAGCTCCTACCACAGACTACTATAGAGTAAAAACATTGTAATGTGACTGACCATGTCCACTTTAAAGGCTCTTTTTCTGTTAAAAGAATAAAACTGTAGGGGGGGGAAATCACATCTAAAAGGTAAGAGTTTCAAGGAGGGACTTGGGTCCGGTATCAGGAAGAGCTTTTAACGATTCCCTTTCGCTGTGGACTCCCTTTTGTTGTGGGCTCCTCCTCAGTAGAGGGGCTGGAGAGCCATACTGGATATCAGAGGAGACACACAGCCCAGGGAGGGGCCATAAAGAGCCCCAGATTTCTCTTCTGCCCTTATGTAAATTGTGAATTCCTCCTCATACTAATTGCATGGCCTGGTATAACAAGATGGTCACTTGAAGCTTTACAGGCAGTTACATATGCTAAGCATTAGTATTACTGAAAATTATGTAATAATGCATATGGAAAATTTATAACATAGTAGACAGACATTTATCATTGAAAAAACTCATTTTTGATAGGGAAAAAAGCACCCAGGGCAAAGCTTTCTTTGTTTTGATTTGACGATGGTTTTGAGACAGGGGCTGATGTAGCCCAGGCTGGCCTGGTTTTTGCTCTGTATTCCAGGCTGAACTCAAACTTAATTCTTCCTGCTTCAGTCTCCTACGCGGTAGGGTGATAGGCAGCCCTGTGTCAGTATACCTGGCCATACAGTGTTCTGGGAGAGGCTTCCACTTTAAGTAATGATGAAAGGGAGTTTCAGCAAGGCTTGAAAAAAACAATATATTATCTTGGCTTTCATACTCATATCACAGAGTGACACAATATGGGAAAATAACCTCATATAAGCACATTGATACTTATCCAAATAATTGTTGAAATAGTTATGTCTAAACTTTTCATTTCAAAATGCTATAGCCCACTAACAGTTTTTTACTTCTGTTTATTTTTATTTATTTATTTTGTGCATATGGGCCAGGATATGTGCTTTACAGCGCACCTGTGGAGTGCACACTACAATTACAGCAGTTAGCTTGCTTCCATTGTTTGGTCTTGGGAACCACAAGCTTGTCATCAAGTCTGGGACCCAGTGCCTTCAGCTGCTGAGCCACCACACTAGCCCACTGTGAAAACCCACTGGCTTTAGACAGAAATCGCACAAGTTTATATTCATCGGATAGTATATATCCTTCTTCAATATTTTCCCTGTGTGACAGTTCAACAAGTTATAAAATTGAAATTGGTAACATAACATGAAGATCTCTATAATAAGAAGTTTCAATGCCATTGATCATATCCTTAATGTAACATATCCTTAAAGCAGCCTCAGAATACTTACCCACAGCAGCTGCTGCGACAGAGAATACCAGGAAGCCCAAGAACCCACATAGATCTCCTTTGTAATGTATTCCACAAACTGTGCACTGACACCAGCCACTGTCAGTCCAACCTGGCTCTGAAATTATTTGTGTGACCTTGAGTAAGAGACTTAGCCTTCCTAATCCATACTGGTCTCTCCATCTTTGAGGCCCACCATTTCTTCTGCAGACTACATGAAATCATATACTGGTTAAGTACCGATCTCTACTCTATTGCAGCTCCCCTCTTGAGCCATCTATGCCATGTAGGCCTCATTAAGAGCATCACAGCATCCAAGGCGTACAGTAAGACAAATTTCATGGCATCAGGTGATGTTATTTTGCTTTTGATTTTTTAAAGACACAGATATTGAAACCATCCCAGCCAACCCTATGGTTTTGACATGAGCTTCAGAGGTTAAGTTACTATCTCAGAAAGGTAATCTGGTTGCCTTTCACAGCAGCCTGCAAGCTCGGCAATCTGCATAGAGAGGGGCATTTGTCATCATTAGCTGAGCTGTGACAGCTGGCACCCAGGGTGGCCTGGAATCAAGAAGTGGCAGAGATACTGTGGGCCTTGGTTGCCACTCGGTAGTCAAGTGTCCTGTATGAAAAGCTTTGTGATGTAAGAACAGCACTGAACATGCTTGAATCTTCCACAACACGGATATACAGCGGTGGCATGTAATTAGCAGGCTGCCTCCAGACAGCAAGATGCCGTTTCACCGCTTCCTGCCTGCTTCTACAGGGCTTCTCTTTACAGAACCCCGACAGCTCCAGAACAGTGCTTTTTGTTTTATTTATATTTTATTGCAATTGTTGTTTTTAATTCTATGTTAAGACTGGGTTAGGGTGATCAATTAAATATATTTGAGGAATCAGAACACAGGTGGAGAGGATGGTTCGTTCTCAAGAGACATTAAAAATAACTTCCCAGGAAAGAGTTCAAATACATAAATATAATATTGCACTTTCTTGAGATAACATTAATATCAAAATTAGACCATTTCCACAACACGTCCTCCAATTGTCTGAAGTGTATGTAGTTCATAATGAATATGAGGATTTTTAAAAAAAATCCTTGGCAAAGTTTAAAGTAGGGATCTTTACTAAATGACTGCTACTATGTGTCTGAAATAGCTGTGGTTAATGTGTTTTAAAGATAGGTGTTAAATCTGAAAATGTTTATATTTAGTTAACACAAAGCAATATAAATAATTAAAAAGGAAGTTTAAATTAAGGAACAGGTTGACCAACCTTTGAAAAGTTAGAATATTACAGTCTCTCTATAGTCACCAGTGCTTAAAAATGTAATCAATAACACTGGCTTTATATTATTATGTAAACTAGTTTTTCACAAATAAAACTAATTTTTGTGTTAATGTAAAATCTATGCAAATACATGCAGTCATTTATCAGGAGAGCTGACAAGCATTCCATATTGGAGAGGGAATGAAACTGCCTCTAGAATAGAGGCAATTAATTATTTCTGTATTTTTTCTTCTTCTGTCTTGAGGCACAAAAGTTATCCATCCAGTTAAAACGGCAAATGAAATAAAGAGATTATTTTTTTATTTAAACACATATGGCTTTTGCCTGCAATGCTGATCACCACAAGGTCTACAGATGCCCGTGGCTAAATTGTGTGCCGGCAGATGCACACAAGGGAAAACTCGCTAATGCAGCGTGGAGAGAAAAACAAATGAAGAACTGCGCTGCCTACTCGGAAAGCCAACCCAGAAACCAACCCACACCCACCCTCCCCCCATGAATTATGCATTCTGCTTATCAACTACAGGTGAAGGTTACAAAACATTAACCTTGGTCTGTGGCAAAAAGTAGAAAATGCTTTTAAATTAGTAAAGACATTTTTGTGTGCATGGGTAGTTATCAATGTAGGTGGATGTCTGAGAAATACATGGCTATTTCTATGGATACAATGGCCAGTGAGATTTAAACTTCTGGATCTTAAAACAGAAAGTGTATAACACTAAAATGGGTGTGACGAGTAGAAATTGCTCAATTTCTAGTCAGCAGCTTTTAAATCCATTTGCCGGCAATCTCAGAAAGTCTTACTGAAAACTGCTGAGAGCTGGGCTGGAGAGGCTGGGGAGAGGCTCCCTGCATGAGCGCTTGCTGTTCCTGTCCAAACCCGAGTCCTGTTCCCAGCACCCACAGCAGGCATCTCACAATCGGCTGTAATCCAGTCCGAGGCATCCACTAGCCTCTTCGGACTCCACAGGCACTGGCACACATGTGGAGTACATTCACATTCACACCCCATCACCAAACACACACAGTCACATAAATAAAAATAATTCTTAAAAAACCAAAACAAAATAATGAACAACTGGATCATTATAGAATGTTTCCTTTTGACAGGTTAATGTAAAAACATGAAAAGCAAATTCAGCTTTTACTACTGAAATACTATGGATGCACACATGCATGTACAGGCTATTTTATCAACATTAAAAAAGAATGTTTCCTAAAAATGGTTTAAAATTATTAAGAAAGCAATAATTTCTTTCTTAATAGGACTATAAGTTTGCATAACATTAAACTTTCTATTTTAATTGCAAATAAAGATATACATCAGAAAGCATTTAAATAATTTGCATATATGCAGGGATTAAAGACCAGCTTGCTCCTCCCAGGGCCCCAGAGCTACCTGGGAGAGCAGCAGCACCTACTTGGACACTTACTAATGCTTTGCTTTGTATTCTTGACCATCTAAATTTAAATGGCAATGTGTATTTATATGAAACTTGTATTAGAACAATATGTTCCAAGAATGTGAACGCATTAGTATTAGCTATAATTACTCCACAGGCTCATCTTATATCATGTAAAAGAAGGATTAGAGCAACTTCAAAGGAAAACACAAAGACGGACATTTGTGAGATTCCTTTTTTTATTGTCATAAAGATACTAAATAACAAATATGCTTCAAATATTGCTAACTCATTTGAGAATTTGCAGAATAGTACATTCCTATGGAAATCTCACAGACTGGAATAGTACTGCTTACACATTATAGATCAATATACTCACTCAACTATATTTTTTAAATTGTTTTTATTTTATTTTTATGTGTATGGGTAGGTGGGCTGCCTTCATGTTTTTACATGCATCAAGTGCATGTAAAGGCCTTAGTAGGCCAGTAAAGGCCAATCCTCTGGAACTGGAGTTATGAAAGGTTTCAAGTCATCATGTGGGTGCTAGGAATTGAACCCAGGTCCTGAAAAAAAGAGCAGAGTCATCTCTCCAGCCCTACACTCATCTTTGTAAAAGCAGATTTCACATAAAAGTAAATCTAGTGTTTTTATCTAACAGGAGTCTCAATTTTTATTTTAAAAACACTACATTTGTTATGCTCTTAATTTTAATTTTTTATTCACATAAAAAGGTTATGTAGATTTAAAAGTACTATTTATCAATTCTACTTTCCACTCGATATTTTTAGCATGCCATTATATGAAAAAATGTGCTTTTAAGAAATAGTACACACTGATAAACTAAAATTTACATACTTAGTGTATTGAGTATAACTGGAAGGGAAAACAAAACATTATACAGGAGGTCTGTTAGCAAACATTTACAATCCACACCTACAAATAAAAGACAATTCCTATTTGTATACTAACTTCTTTTTCTATAAAATATTTGTCACTGCATAAATGTGGTAAGAGGTGATCATTTTATGTAATTATATTCAACTAGCACTTTAGTTAATAATTCTTGAAATTTACAATAAAGCCCAGTTTATAGGACTACCCCTTTTTCCATTAAAAAATAAACTCCGAATACTAATAGAAAAAGAGGAGATTACTTTAGATAAGCACTCACTGGAAGTTGATTAGTTAGAACCAGTATTCTAGTCTCAAGGTCATGCTGAATGTTCTCGGTGGCTTAATCATGCACAGTATGGAGTGGTGATAACAGCGGTGCAGTCCTAGATTAACAAGCTGATCACACCTGCTTCCACTGCTTCCTCTACGTACAATACAATGCAGCCTACTCAGGGCACTGGGACTGCAGGCACACACACAAAAGCCTGGAAACTCATGTTTATTAGTTGGGGGGGGGTGTCCTTGTTTTCATATAGAAAACAACAAAAACAAAAAAGAAAGTGAAGAACCCATTTATCCTGTTTGCTTATTTCTGTAAGATCTGAATGAAGAATCGGGCTGAGATCTAACAAAAACAATTTTAGTTTGTCAGAAAGATACCTAGGATGAGAAGGATATTACCAATTCTTTTCATTAATGGCTTTCCCCTCAACCTTTCCTCTTCTTCCTCCTCTTCTTCCTCCTCCTCCTCATGGACTGCCTCCCTCTTCCTTCTTCAATTTACAGAAGCAATGTGAAATACCCTTCACCTATATGCACATATTCAAATGAAGGAGCTAATAATGACACATTATCAGCTGGGGTTTTAACTCCCCTATCTATAAAAAGACACTTTTGGCTACCATCAAGGAGGGGAGGCGATACTTCCAACTGGCACCTTTAATCTCTACATTACTTTTCTTTTCAATACTTATTAATGGCAATGCTAAGCAATAGCATTGCTTAATAAGTAGAAAAAATACTTGACACTACAAAATGTGAGCACGTGACTGTCCACTAGGGTGACAAAGAACACTGAGGCAGTGGACTCTATCATTTCAGTGAAGAAGAAGCAATTTTTAGAAAGTAACCTCCATTTTTAGAGTTCTCAGGGAGAAGGACAAGACCTGGACGGCGTCATAAACACTGATCTTAATCCCCTGCCTGACTTTATGATGAACCTGGCATTCAAACACAGAATGATGACTTTAAGAAATCCCTGAAACTTTCAAGCTAATTTTAAGTGTTTTTAAACCATAAGTCACAACAGAAAGGTATAAATAGATGCCATCGAATTGCCAGAAAAAAACTCCCTCTATTTTACTTCATTTAATAAGAGAGAAAAAGAAAACCCTGCATAAATATCTGTCTTTAATTTCTCTAGTGTAAAAAAGGGGGATATATTACTGTGGCAGAAAGAAACAGTTGACAGTTAAAGTAACATGGGTACATTTTTAGAAAAGAGGGAAGGGGAAAGGATCAGAGGCACACAATGAGCCTTCAAAGCCACTCCAGCAGTGGAGATAAATAATTTAATAACATCAACTTCATATTCTTTAGTCCCCAGTGTAATAAGCTCATATTAAAAAATAAAACTTTAAATTCATGAACAGTTGTGAATAAACTAGCTACTGGCAGATAATGAGAGCTCAGGGAAGTGTGTGTGTGTGTGTGTGTGTGTGTGTACTATAAGAGTTCAGATCCCTGATGATCTTTCAGAAGGCTGCCACTGGTGAAGTCAGTGAACTTGCAATTCAAGTTTAAATAGAAACTGAAAAAGGAACAACAATACATACACCTTAGGCCCTACACTTCTGAGCACATGAAGTTTTTCTTTATCTGCTTGTAGATGGTATGGGCATGGCTTTGCACAGCTAAGAAAGTGACTGGGACAGTCACTCAGGAAGCTGCACTTCAGAAAGGTTTGTCTTGTCCTTGTTATCTGGGATGTTTCAAGTGATAAAGTTCACATTTGTTTTATGTTCAGAAATATAGCTAGATGTTATGATAACAGGCTTGTGTCGTAGCTGGATTTGTTTTCCCTAACTGGAACATCTTAAAATCTGAGCTGCTTTAGTTAAACCCTAAACACCATTCCAATGCAAGCATCTCAGTGGTTACATCATGAGATTCTTGGGTATTTCTTTTCCCTCCAATTAGGTCACTTTTCCTCAATTATCGGTCTATTATTAGCTTGTGTCAAGAATGTCTACATGCATACCACTGAAAACAATTAACCATTTATGTCTTAAAATACGAGGCACACACAGGCTTTTCTTCTGGTACTCGGTAAGACTGTATTTTAAAAATTGTCTAGCATCAATTCAGTTCTTACACAGAAGACTTTTCATATAATAAAACAAACTTATATTACTTGTGTATCACATCAGCAGTTCAAACAATCCAATGGGTCAAATGGTTTTTCAAATTAAAATTACTATCAAGTAGCTAAATAATTTGCCGGTATAAAAGATATCTAACGCCAAAACTTCGATTAAAATCAGGTGAATTACACAAAAATACATCATTAATTTTAATTCCTCTTTATAGGCAATTCAATTAAAGCAACTACGGAAGGAGGGAAGCAGTCATCAGCGTGGTGTAGTTTTTCTTCAACAAGGAGAGGTGTTGAGATTACAGAAAGGATTCAGCTACAGGCACAGATCATTTCCCTGACTAAGGGTAGCGGACAATATGGGAGCAGCAGCTAGAGAGACAATCTAGCGTTATTCTAAGCTGCCCGGTCAACCCACAGTGACAGCAGCCGCCCGGTGTCCGGTTTTATGTAAATCACTGTCGGCTCCGGGCAAGCCGGGTGCTTCGGGACGCCGGCCCGCCTGGCCTTCCAGAACCTGCAGCCTCACTAGCCCGCAACACTCTAGTTTCCCAGTCCTCTTGCTCCAAGCAAAAATCGTTCGGGAAAGGCCTCAGTTGCATCAATTAGTTTGCACAGAATGCTTCGGTGTTTAGCTTCGCCTTAAACCCAATTAAGCCGCACAGCGAGCCCAGAAAGATGCGCCACCTGCGCCTGGCTGCAGTCGGCGGCCGCGGGCTCCCGAGTCCTGTTGGACGCAGGGAACCAAGGCCTCCGCCTCGAAGCTACTGCGAGTACCACAGTCCGGCTGAGGCACCGGGCGCGCACTCACCCGGGAGGGTGAGGGCCAAGTACTCCTGGGTGCTCTGAATACAGCGCTCGCTTGGCTGGGGCCATTTGAGGGCGGGGAGGCGACTAGAGCGGAGGGCACCGAGAGTATTTTGCAGCAGTGGATGTGAGTGGGGACATCCAGACACCTAGAAAGCTTTACAATTAGCCTGGGAGCAGATGAGCCAAGGAAGAGAGCTGGGTGGGGTGGGGTAGGGTAGGGTATGCACAAGGGTCGAGGGGAGAGAGCTTGCCTGCTGCACCCCATCCTGGAGAACTATGCGTCCCCAGCGACTGCTCCCTGCCGCACAGCTCTTTCTTGTCGGTCTGGCGCTCTGGATTGCCTCTTCCAGCCCCTCTTCTGCTGCCAAAAGGTAGCAGTGTATTCACCCGCGACGCCTGCAAACTGGGGAGAGGCTTTGCGGGTCCCCAGTCCCCTCTCCCAGGGGAACAGGTCTTGGGAAATGGAGTAGAAGGCCATCGTAAGCCCCAAATGTGATGTACTATTTTAATCTAATTCGGAATCTATCACTCCTGGGTAACAAGAAACGAAATTAGAGGTAGCCCTGTGATGCTTAGGAGGTGGGAGTCTTCAGCAGGAGCCCATTAAAAGTGCATACAAAGTGCTACCACACTCTGGCACTGGAAATGAACAGACCTTTGTACTAAAGGCAGACAACTGAGAACTACGACATAAGCCCTAACTACCCTCAGTTCATGTGCACTGAGGACTCAACTGGTCATGGTACTGGAAGGAAGGGCTACCTATAAAACTTCCTTAGGGTTCCAAAATTCAAAAGCTCCTTAGATTCCAAAAAAAGGGCTCATTTCTTTGACATTTCCAAGATGAAACTTAAATAAATATTAAAAAACCAGAACCTGAGGGTTACAAATTATTTTTTTTTGAAGCTGTTAGCCATCTTCTCATAGTCAAATTATTAAATCCTGTAAGATTAGGAACCTAAGGTTGGTCACCACTGAGGGTATCTGAGTCGGAAGAACCCTGCAGGGCAAACAAGCTGGGCTGGCCACACCTTCCAGTATTAAGCCCATCTCTGTGAATCCTCTAGATCCGTCTGTACCAGACAGCTCAGCACTCAGGTTTTCTCTAAATCTCAGAGAACAGCTTTGGGAAATATTCCCACCACAGCATATTTTAGGTATTTTAGCACTGGCCAATCTAGCTACAGACAAGGGAAACTGCAAACAGGTGAACTTGTTTTAAACACTCCATTTTTAATTGGGTAGATATCATCTACTCCATTGAGCAATACTTCTTAAATTCCTCTCAGCAAATGCAAATAGGGAAAACCTGGGTGAAAAGAGAACAGATTCTGCCTAAGGTTTGGACAAGTATTCTGACTGGGAACACCCAAGCGAAGATGGGGGAACTTTTCCATCTGAAGCCAGCAGTCAGTTAAGAAGCAGCTTCTAACTTACAATAAAAAGACCCCAGGGATTAACAGGCATTAGTTACCTTACTCTAAATGCAAGTTAGCGACTCTGTTCTAGAAAGGCCCTTTGACTTCACTAATTGGTGGATGACCATTAGTACAACTGGATAGCTCACCAGAGGTGAACAGACAAGCAGGCTTTTCAGCAAAGAGAGCCACTTGTCTTCACCAAGTCTTTTCCAAATGTCAATATGCTTCAAGTTATACCGAAGCTGGGAGATTTCCTCTTGCTTTCCAACCTGCCTAGGTGGCCTGGGTGGTTTTCTGCCGGCAGCAGCTCCCTACCTTTGGTTTCTGTGCCTCTATCCACGAGGGGGGATTAATTAGCCAGGCTGAAGCTGGAGGAGGCTGTCGTGACGAGCCCAGTGGCGATTGGCCGCCCGCCTGCCTGGCCCTGCCTTTATAATTTCCACACGAGTGCATCTGGGCTCTTACACAAACCAAGAGCAGCTTCTTCTGACAGACACACACTCACTCCGACGCACACTCAGCACACTTTTCCTCTACCTGATTAACAGTCCTGCACACACCATGATTACGGGAAAACGTAAATAAATACGGAAAGGGGTGATTATTTTGACTACTGGAAGAGCTTTGCTGGGTCTCAGCACAACTTTTGTTTTTATTACCGAGAAGGTGCTCTCTCCACGCCTCTCTCTCTCAGACGCGGATTATTTAGCGGAGGGGAGAGAAGGGGAGAGCACAGCCTTTCACTTTAAGACCCGCTAGGCTCGAGCGGAAAAAAAAGGCCAGCAGGGCAGGGCGGCCCCCTGCTGCAGCTAGTCCGAGAGAGGCTCGGTGCCTTTCGAGCGTGGCCCCCTTTCTCCACCGAAGTTGGCTCCAGCACTAGCAGCCGCATTGGATCCCACAGCCTACTGCGAGACTCCGGTGTACAATCCGGATCTCTGCCCCAACATGATCGCGGCCCAGGCCAAGCTGGTTTACCACCTGAATAAGTACTACAACGAGAAATGCCAGGCCAGGAAAGCTGCCATCGCCAAAACCATCCGGGAAGTCTGCAAAGTGGTCTCCGACGTCCTGAAGGAGGTTGAAGTGCAAGAGCCGCGCTTCATCAGCTCCCTCAACGAGATGGACAACCGCTACGAGGGCCTGGAGGTTATCTCTCCCACCGAGTTCGAGGTGGTACTCTATCTGAACCAGATGGGGGTGTTTAACTTCGTGGATGACGGCTCCCTGCCTGGCTGTGCGGTGCTGAAACTGAGCGACGGGCGCAAGAGGAGCATGTCCCTCTGGGTGGAATTCATCACCGCCTCTGGCTACCTCTCGGCACGCAAAATCCGTTCCAGGTTTCAGACGCTGGTGGCTCAGGCGGTGGACAAGTGTAGCTACAGAGATGTAGTAAAGATGGTGGCTGACACGAGCGAAGTGAAACTGCGAATCCGAGATAGGTATGTGGTGCAGATCACCCCGGCCTTTAAATGCACCGGGATTTGGCCGCGGAGTGCTGCCCACTGGCCGCTTCCCCACATCCCCTGGCCAGGACCCAACCGGGTGGCAGAGGTCAAGGCCGAAGGGTTCAATTTGTTGTCCAAGGAGTGCCACTCCCTGGCCGGTAAGCAGAGCTCGGCAGAGAGCGACGCTTGGGTGCTGCAGTTTGCAGAGGCTGAGAACAGACTGCAGATGGGGGGCTGCAGGAAGAAATGCCTCTCTATCCTGAAAACCCTGCGCGACCGCCACCTGGAGTTGCCAGGCCAGCCCCTCAACAACTATCACATGAAGACTCTGGTGTCCTACGAGTGCGAGAAGCATCCCCGGGAGTCGGACTGGGACGAATCTTGCCTGGGCGATCGGCTGAACGGAATTCTGCTGCAGCTCATCTCGTGCCTGCAGTGCCGGCGGTGTCCCCATTACTTCTTACCGAATTTAGATCTGTTTCAAGGCAAACCCCACTCGGCCTTGGAAAACGCTGCTAAACAAACTTGGCGACTGGCAAGAGAGATCCTGACCAACCCAAAAAGTTTGGAAAAACTTTAGAGGATGATCTAATCCAGGGACAACAAGAAAGAACATTCTTCTCAAAGTCCCGACGAAATGAAAACTTCCTGGTTGATTCCTATGTACTATTATTTCTCGAGACAGTGCAAACAATCTCTTCCTTTAAAAGGAGTAACAACACAGCATTTAGCTATCATCTCACACACCCCTACAAAAGGAAGACCGAGGTAGAGAAACACAGGGGAAACCCCACACCTCAAGCATCTTTAAGGAGGCATCCCCCAGCTCCCCGGAAAAGTACACAACACCCGAAAACAGCAGGCTGCAACGCAAGACCATGGCCAACTCCAGCAAAGGATTATAGTAATCTTGAGACTCAGGTGCATCTGCTTTCCAGTAAACAGGACCCGGATGTACCAACGGAAGGAAAGTGTAATGTATATTTTGATCTGTAACAAAAGTTGTGATCTCATGTTGTCTTTGAAAGTGTGGATATTGGTGTTTTGTGATTTGGTGAACAGAACTGAAATTGCCATTTTGGAAACTTCCAGACATTTCCCACAGAACAGAGATGCATTTAAAGGTAGATTTCCTCCTGGTACTTTACCTGTCTGTTAAGTGTCTAAACTTAAGAAAAAAAAGTTTACATTTTTGTTTCAAATATATTGCTTGTTCTAACATTCCTTAAGTATACTTGAAATGTTATTTAAATATATTCAAAATTTTGAGTTCAGCTTATATAATAACGCTTGAATATCTGAATTATATATATATTTGAAAATGCACTTGAAAATACACTGGATAATTACTTTTGTGATTTAGAATTTAATTTCTGTTGCTGATTTTTATTTAATTAGAAGATAATAAATGAAGTAAAATACCAAATTGTTGTGTTTCACTTTAAATAGTTTTTTTGTTGTTGTTAAATGAGGTAATGATTCCTTTTAAAAATCAACTTGAGAATTTTAAACATTTTGTCAAAAAGGTTAATAAAATCACTAAAAACCAATATTAAATGGGCTCTTTAAAAAAAAGCTATAGAAAATATCTACTTCTTCAGTTTCTAATTTACTCAATGGTTCTTTTCTACAACGAATATATTTATAGCCTATTTCTGAGACCTTGATTCTGGTTAGTATTTCTGTAACCTTTTGACAATATAAGGGTAAAAGTTACCACAGAAATAGAGATGACTGAGTTTAAAAGCAGCAAAATCTGAGAAAATTAAATCATAATACAAAACTTTGAAGTTTGTGTATGAAATATAAGCAATAAAATAGAAATTATTTTAACACAATAAGTGTTATTAGAATAAATTAACCAGAAACGCGCAATTCATCCTCACAGCACAGGGAAAGCTAATGGTAAAACCTAAAGACAAGCTCTTACTTATTTACACACAGCACATTCCTTCTCTCATTACAGAGGCTTTGGTAGGATCTCACTGATCAACAAGTGCTGAGAGGACCTAGACTAGGACTTTACATCAGTCAATTCAGGTAGAATTACCTTTGCCCATTTACAAATAATGTTCTATATGATGTGTCATTTCTGCATATAGCTCAAACTTAAATAATAAAGTTCAAGTCTGACTATTTTAGAACTGCTTTTGACATGATTTAAATGAAGATCTTTGAAAATGATTGTAAAATATCCAGTATTATATCCCATTCTGTCAACCAAGATCTCAGAAGAAATTTACAGATACTACAGTTACATAAAACGGATGCTGGGCTGTGGGGCTTCTCTGACGGTCAAGGTTAAAATCCACAAGATAAGATTTAGTCAACATGTATGCATTCCAGTGCTCCTAATGTGCACCTTTTAGAATGGCACACGGCACACGTGTGCTAGTGTGTGCATACATGTAAATCAAAGCTTATAAAGAACCTGCTTCTCTTCCTTTTAAATCCATATGTAAAGTCAATTTAATTCAGGAGATGAAAAATGGATGTAATAATGGAAATGAAATTATAAGTAAATGGCTCCTGCCCCAGTTTCCTTATGACCTTTCAGTAAATAATAATTCATATTACAGTATATACTTTTGGAAATTAAAAGTGATGTGAACACAACATTTCACAAGGGTACTGAGGCACTGAGCCCCAGGGATCTGGAAACAGCTGGCCTAACCACCAAATCTGCCCAAGCGGGCACACAAAGGCACATAAGAAGACTACTCAGTTGCACATGCTTTCTTAATACAGGATTTAAGCTCATTAATATAGTCTTCAATTCTGAAAGAAATCATGTGTTATTTCATTCATCTTACTTTCTGTAAGATGAGAACGTGTGCACCTCTCCAGTCATTGAAAACCAAGCAAAACGGCAAACCCCACCCTGCCACCACAGCTGCCAGTGCTGCGCAGCGCTCTCCAACTCACTTTTGTGTCGATCTTCTTGAAGGCAGCATCATCCTCATCTACCTCGAAGTAGATTTCTGTTGTAGTGATGGAGAGAGTTCCCTTGGCCACCACCACAGGAGCAATGAGCTGGGCAGGGGTGCTGAGAACCACGGGGCCTGCAAGACAGGGGCAGTGGGTCAGGCTGGCCTTTTCTGACACTCCCAAGCTCCCTCCTCAAGAGTATGGCCTGATTTTATTTTGAAAAATTCACGAGGAAAAATGGTGTCTACGTTATGCCAAGCCTTTTCGTGTTAGGTACAGTCTGTTTAGCATTTTTATGGTATCTTACAACGAGAACAGATCAATTCTATAAAAACTCAAGGGGTCAGAGTTTTGAATAAAAGGCCCGGAACATGCAAGTTTGCTATCTCTGTCTAGAAATCTACAGGGGTGGTGAGGCGCTGCCATTACCGACTTACAAATGCAGAGCAGAATGGCTGCTTAGGCGCCCCGCTGTTTCACAGAACTTCATCCACTCTCCAAGAGACCCTAGGCAGTGCATCCCAAAGAGCAACCACCCCCTAAGTCATTCCTTTTGGCAGCTGCTCTACCCTAAATAAAGGTGCTGGAGGCAAAAGGGGAAAGCGGCTAACATACAATCCCACGTTATGTAAGGGCTGTTTCAATTTCTGCGTTCTCAGGTGGGATACATCCACTGGCCGCAGTACACTGTCACTGTGGTTCTTGTGAAGAAAATAACGAAAATTCTGTGCGTCATTTTCTCACTACAGCACACTAAAGATGAAACTGTAAGAAAAACATTGAAACAAAACTATTCTTGGAAATGGGGGCGGAAAGTGCAATTTCACATTTTTTTTTTGACCCAGATAAATTAGGACTCAATAGGTTTTTAGAAAGTGTTCTTCGTACTTCGAATTTCCTCAATTACAATACTGAATCGAGGGGCCATTATTTGAAAGCCCTCTTCCCGTTATTTGTTCAAACAAACAACAGGACATTCAGAAATAACGCCGGCTTTGTTGATGTTTTTTAGGTTCTAGTGAGCAAAACAACCCCAGCCATTAAAACCATCCTCCGCTGCACACAGCAGGAGGCAGGCGACTGGGGAGTCTTGCCTGCCCGCGCAGGCCCGACCGGCGGAGAGCCCGACGAGCCGGCGGTCCAGCCCGCAGTTTCTAAGGGGAGACCGGCAAGGCCAGGCCGGCTTCGGCTGGGCTAAGGGGGTCTGGCCCTCAGCAGACTACGAGGGTCGCCCCCAGGGCTCCGACCGCCCTTCGGAGCAGCGTCGCGGCCGGGCGGCTGCGGACAGCGGAGTTGGCTTCGGCGGGGCTTTCCGGAGGGTTTTTTTTTTTTTCTCTTCCCCTTCCTTCCAAGGGGCGAAGACGGTCGGTCTGGAGCGCCACTTTAAAGGCTCATCAATCTTAATCTAGGTTGCTCAAGTAATTATGCCCGAATCTCTTGTACGATTACAAGTGGATTTGGGTTTCTATTCCCCAGGCCCTCCTTTGTGTTTATTGGAGGGTCCGCACTAGCCGGCGCCTCCAGCCTCTCCGGCCCTCCTTGGATCTCCCGCGCCCGCCCGCCCGCGGGTTCGAACCGCTCCCTTAACCCTTGCGCCACCGCGACGCTCTTTGAGGCTATGGTTTCCTGGTTCCCCTGCCTAAAAGGTATTCACATCTGAAAAAAGGTGTATTAAACAATCTGGGCTTGGGAAAAATCTCTAGGAAAGTTCATTCTAAACACCGACGACCACGCTTTAGGTTTTTAGATTCTGACATTTGGAGAACAACAATGGTAAAAAAAAATTAAAAAATGGCGAGCGGTATTCTTCTCTTAAAAAGTAATTTAATAATTCAAACAATAAATTGGGAAGTTGGAAAAAAAAAGAGATCACGAGTCTAGTTATCCAAACTATACTCTCTGATTTACTCAAATACAGCACGAATTATATATACACACAGCCCAGGAGCTTTTAGCTAGGAACACATTTCTCAAAGAAGACAGCACTTCCTTTTGATTCTACTCTTTTTTTTTTTTTTTTTTTTGCTATTGAGTTGAGATTTTCTGGGAGTTTATAAAAGAATTACTTTAAAAAAGACACATCATGAAACATTCAACTTAGAAGTACGCCCCCCCCTACACCCTCCCCCCAATCTCCAATTACAACTCCCAATTCTGTAGATAGTTGGAGGAGCTCAGAGTTGTTTTTTTGTTGTTGTTGTAGCCTCCGGGGAGCAGAGCAGCCACTGAGGGCTCAGAGTTAATCCACTGCAGCAATAGAGAAAGGGGATTAGCTTTAATCCCCTTAGGGGACCCACTGGATTTTAGGGATCCTATATTAAAATGTTTACATAAAGCACAAGCACAAGCCAGCATGTTTTCCATATGGCACGGAGTGATTTAGAAACCTGGGATCTTCCCCAAGCAGGCGAGCAGGCATTGTGTTTTGAAGGGCGGCATCCCTGGAGTCAGGGGGTGCTCATCCAGGGGGTTCATTTCTGGTTGCCCCCTCCTCATCCAGCCCCTCATCCCAGCACGAGGAGTTTAACCTCCTGAACTTTGCTCGGTACAGTGAACTGGGAATGGGTTGTAAATGTTTTCGTCCCAACAGCTACCCTAATAATGAAAGAATAAATTACAATAATGTCCTCAGCACACATGGAGCAGTATCGATGGTAAAGACCTATTCCTGTAGTATTGGCACATATAATCATTTAAAATTCTACCATAAACAATGACAGTTAAAGGGAAAAAGAACAAATGTTCTTTACTTCTCACACTGGCCATGGAAGCACGGGCATAAAGAAAGGCTAGGTGTGCTACTTGCCATTATTTTAGAACTGATGACAGCAGACATCAGGAGGGGGCCAAGAAGGGCTTCTCTTTGGAGCCATGGTCTTCTCAGGAGATGGCAGACCTCACCGTGCTCTGTGTGGTTCCCACTCACCGTGTGGGAAGTACATATATGCCCATGGGATGTAGTTTATTTCATTCTGAGACAGGGTTTCTCTGCATACCAGCGCTGGCTGTCCTGGCTCCCTGCTTCTGCTTCCCCTGTGCTGGAACTAAAGGTGAGCTACATCATGCCCAGCCCTGGAACATATTCTAAAAGAATGCTAAATACCCATGGGTTTGGATTGTGCTGCTGAAAAATCAAAACTCCAAGCCTACATATCTTAATAAAACCATATTAGCATCTTAATCCAACCTTACACTTTACAAAAATCTGTTCTACCTCCATCTAGGTATAGCTCACTATTAGAAGAAACTGGGTTTTGGATGTCATAACTGTGTGCACCTGCAACAGAACCGCTGGCTGACTGCTCACTCTAAGGGGGCAGAGTGGGAACTCTGGGGGCCTGGGTGGCAAAGAACAAACTGTAGGATAGGGGCCTTGATGATTCAAGAAGGCAGATGGCCATGCAGCGGAATCTGCTGGAAACAGGGACTATCTGGAGATTGGGTACTTTAATAACTGTTTTAGAAGCATGCCAAGGCTGGAAAGCAGCATTTACCCACTTCAGCCAGGAGAGGGTGTGTTTAGTGTTTCATGACCTTGCTTTTGTCTGAGCTGAGATTGAATTATTAAGTTGTCTATGTGACATCATGGATGATGGTGCTCTGTGATGTTTATGTGCAGCGCAGGAGCACTCTGGCTTAGCTTCGACCTCCAGACCAGCTCTCAGAAACACCAAGGCCAGCTCCCACAAGTCAAAACTGTTTCTTCTCTGCTCTGATGCAGAATTTCATCATGTTTTGCCAGGGCCTACAGAGTCCGAGCTATCAAAAGGCAATTGTGACAAACTACATTTGCAGACAGTACTAAACTTCATTTACCAGTTCTAACAGCACAAAGAATATGGAGTCAATTAAAATTGCTGAGGTCCAATTAAAATTGGCATTGTTAGAATTATTTGATAAGATATATGGCTATCGAACCTTATTTAGGGTATGTGCAGTTGCAATGTATGTTGGAATCAGTTGATATTTCTCCTCTTCCTTTTTTGAGACAGGGCTTCTGCTCTGTGTATCCCTGGCTGTCCTGGAACTTGTGTAGACCAGGCTGGCGTCGCGTCCCCAGTGCTGAGATTAAAGGCATGTACCACCACTGCCGGGCTGGTACTTCTTATATTTAGCTAATCCAAAAGTCTTGTATTTAGGGTGATTAGACAAAATTAAGACTAAAATATGAACACAGAATAAATCTTCACAGGTAGTTCTGTAATGCGACAAAATTTCTGAGGAAATGAAAGTGTGGGTAACAGAATGTGGCCAATCCACTGACCACAGTGACTATGAAATTTTTATTTTTTATAAGTACGTTGCTAGGAAAACCAGGGGGAAATCTAAGAAAAAAGATTGAAAGGCTTTAATTTCAAAATAAATTAAATTTCAGAGGCAGGTGGGGAGGTTGGAACTTCGTTTTGAAATCCTAGGAAAGTTTTAAGCATTAAGAAGCAGAGGTAAGTCCAGAATTTCAGGAAGAGGCACTCACATGTCTGAGTTTGAGGCCAGCCTGAGTTCCAGGACAACCATGACTACACAGAGAAACCCTGTCTCATACCCCCCCCCACTACCACCATCACTACCACCACTATCACCACCACCATCACCACCCACCATCATCAAGACCACCCAGAAGTAGGTGTGGGCTGGAGAGATGGTGCACCCTGGGTTTGGTTTCCAGTATTCCCATCAGGTGATCCACAACCACCTGTGACCCCAGGATCAGGAGATCCAACACTGTCTTCTGGCCTCCAAGTACACTTGAACTCAGGTACACATACCAATCACAGACATGGAACTTAGAACGTTAAAAAACATAAAATAGAGGGGAAAGTAGAAATGTTTGTTATGTGACTAGGAGAGGGAAGAGGGCCCAGAGCAATGCTGAGAGGATCTTAGAGTTCTATCATCTAAGACAGTTCATTGTGCTTCAGGTATTTTCAGTGTCTCAAGTGGAGATGCTGAAGGTTTTATAGTGAGCACTGATACCTGTCCAAAATAAGTGGATTATTTTGAACATTTTTATAGGGTATTTCTGCTTAAACTAGAAAATGATGACTTCAACAACCCACAGAATATTTTTTAAGGGTTGTGCATTTCAAACTTGGAATATTATACATTGTCTTGTCCAGAACACACACTTTACTGAAAAGCAGTGGTTGTTTTGGAGCTTGTGTAGTAATTTTCTCTCCCAGGTGATATGGATGAGATTTGTGTTTCTAGTTATGTTACATTAGTTCGACATATGGGAGACATCTTTCATCTTCTAAAATTAGGACTCGTTTATGGCACCAGAATGTCATGTTGTATCCGGGAAGAGTAAATTCCCTAGACTAGATCTGTGAATAAGCCTGAGGATGTGACTGAGATCTGTGGGAGCTGGAGGCTCCGAGGGTCTTTGGACTCTAGCTTGGGCTCATGCAAGCCTCCTTGTTCCCAGCTTCTGGCACATTTCCACTGCAGCTCGTGTAAGTCACTGAACATATTACCGATCTGTTCTGCCGGTTCACATAAGCAACGCGAAGGTGGGCATATCCTCTTCACTGAACCCAGAACTCTCTTGTGGAATGCACTGTGCATTTACACAGAAAATGGTACATACCAGCGTTTCAGCTGTATGCCACAGTAAAAGTCACTGAAAATATCAAATACTATTTTCTATGTTTTATTTCAAATTGGCCTTTAAAAGCATGAGAGGCTGAATCCAGGAGAAAATAAAAATTTAAAACTACATAAAATCCAATTAGAAATTATACTTGATTATTCTATTACTCCAAATATATATTAGTCACCAAAATGGCATAATTTTATAACCACCAGTTTTCTCAGAATGCAATTTGTTTTTTCTTTAGAAATTAGGTATAGAGGCATTTAACCAGCATCCCTTCATTGGTGCAACTAACAAGAAGTAATGGCTGTATGTTGTATTCTTTTGGGAACTACAGGGAATACAGTAATGTTGAAGGCATGAATTTCATAAGACAGGATCTTACAGTATGGGGTTAAAAATCGGATTGGCTATGAGTAATTATGTCATAGAGAGAAGAGCTCATCTGAACACAACACATGAATTAATCTTGCTTATTCCTTTAAACAATGCTGTCTGTTAGCTACTGCTATTGTCTCCATTTTACAGATGAGAAAATAAAAAGAAGGTAGTTTAGAAAAGTCCTTCAATTAGTACACAGCAGTCCAGAGTTAAATTATAAACCCGTATGTGTACTACCGTCTATCAGAGAAGAGGTGGAGAAGGACCCCACAGACACTCTCACTCAGCGTGGAGGTAGCTGTAGTGGAACTGCAGAGCAACTCCAGGAACTGTGATGAGTGGGCATGACAGGCAGGCAATGTGGGGCGAATGGGAGGCTTGAACGCACAGATGCAAACGGCACGAGCCTGAAACATGTCTGGCTGGAGAGCCGGCCGGGCCAGGAGAGGAGAGCAGGGGGAGAGGGCACTGAGGACGCATGCTTGGCTTCAGATATCAGATCTGTTTAGAGCATGGCAGCCGAGCTCAGATGATGTCGTGTACAACACTGGTGTGGATGCTTTTCTGTGGCGAGGGTGCACACACCCTGTTGAGGCCTCTTCTGAAAGGTCATTCTCTACACCAGTGGTTCTCGGCCTTCCTAATGCTTCAGCCCTGTAATACAGTTCCTCATGTGGTGGTGATCCCAACCAAAACATTATTTCATTGCTACTTTATAACTGTAATTTCGTTACTGTTATGAATAATAATGTGAATGTCTGATATGTGATTCCCCCCCCCCCCCAAAGGGGCTGCGATCCACTGGTTGAGAAACACTGCTCTACAAGCATCTATCATGGCTTATAATATTCAAATTTTGAAAAAATATGAAATGATGCACTTGTCATGCTGCCGTCCCCTCTGGGGCTTTCTGCACCTGACTTGTCCCATCTCCGTTGTCCACTTTCTGGACCTGGCTTCTTCCTTCCTGTGCGAGCCAGCTGCTCTCGGCCTGTGTCCTTAGTGCCACTTGCCCCTGCCACCTCAGCTTCTGTCTCATCTGTGCCCTCGCCAGGCCTGCCAAGGTTAAACATCAGTTCTTTCTCTCCTGTTCAGTTCTTTGGCTACACTCCCACTTGGCCTGTTGCCAGGGTGTTTGGGAAATGTACTATGATTAATAAGAGCAAGTTACGAAACAAAAACGTGTTACCTTTTGATTTTACCAGAGTCTTTCAGACACATTTTCCTAGAGGATTGTCTGTGTGGTGGCTGTAAGATGCCTGTGCTCCACGGAACACCAGGCTGAAGTTGCTGCCCCAGTGCTCTGATGCCCGTGACAGGACTGTCCTGCTGCCCTGTGCCCTGGCCTCTGCAGCGCGGCTGACAGCTCCCTTCGCTAGCGGAAGCCTGCTGTTTCCTGGAGTTCTGCAGCTGCTCTGGGGCTCTCTGCTCTCTACATTATCCACTTCCTTGGTGACCTCAGAGGTTTAAACTTCAAACCTAACTGCTCTCTAACTTTAGATAGGTCATATATCCCTTTGAAAATGCTGTGAATCCAACAAACCTGGCCTTCAGACCTGGCCCGACTGACAGAGAGAAAAGGGATGCTATTGTGCATCTTTTTATTCCATGTCTTGTCATGGCTTACATGTAAGAAATGATGAGTATTTAGTATATTTGATTCGGTTGGATAGCCACATCCACCTGGAATGGGGTATGAACCAGGACTTGGAAAATGGTGGTTAACGGTCTGCACATCCTTCCAGCTCTTGCCTTTTCTAGGTTTTTCCTGGCATCTCCAATTGTAAACTAATTATTTTTAAGTAATTACATATTCATGTGTGTGAGGGTGTATGTTCTCTCTCTCTCTCTCTCTCTCTCTCTCTCTCTCTCTCTCTCACACACACACACACACACACACACACACACACACACACACACACTTGCATCCCATGGTACATTTGTGGAGATCAGAGGACAGCCTGACAGAATTGGTTCTCCATCTTTCTTGATGCCATGTTTAGAGACTGAACTTAGGCTGTCAGGATTGGTGGCAAGAGTCTTAATTCACTGAGTCATCTTGCTGGCCCCTTATTTCTTTGCTTTGTTTTTGTTTTTTAAATCTACTTAACAATATAGATAGCAATAATCCACTTAACTGATTTTTTAAACCAATTCAAAGTTTTAAAACCCCCCACCAGCACCACCCCCACCAGTGATGTGAGGAAATGGATAACGGTGCCTGAAAAGAAAGAAAAGTAGATTTAAGTTTTGGCTCCAAGTATCTAGACTGAGCTGGTGGGTCAGCATTTCTATTGCTGCAACATAACTTCTAAAGTTCAGTTTCCATTCTACACCACAGACTGTGCCTTCTGAGCCTCCGCTGCAGTCTCCTCTCGGTCACTGTTAGGTCACTGTCAATCCTGTCTCCCACCTGCACTTCCCACCTGTCTACACCACTCTTGTTCCTCAGAAAATAGTTTGGTAAGTGGAGTCCTTCCCAAATCCAAAATTTAGGTATAGAATTTATGTTTGCTTTGTAGTTTCTCTTTGAATTCCTGACTCACAGACAAGCTGAACGAGAGTGGCACCTTGGCTGTTCCTAGCTGGTAGGTGAGCTAGTAGTCTAAAATGAGAGAAAAACTTAACTTCTGAATGAAAGAGAAAAGACGAATACTGCAATCACTATAAAACATCCTGGATATTTTGTCTGACAAAAAATTAGCAATATTTAGACAGTAAATTCACTCAAGCTCTCCTCTTTCTTAAAGATTAAAAGGTCTAGATTTGTTTTATCTTTATTTATAAATCAATCAAATCCTTATTTAGTTAAGAATTGTGCATACAAGGCTAGTGAGATGGTGCAGCGGTTAAGAGTACTGGCTGTTTTTCCAAAGTTCTGAGTTCATTTCCCAGAACCACATGGTGGCTCATAACCATCTATAACAAGATCTGATGCCCTCTTCTGGTGGGCAGGTGCGCATACAGATAGAGCACACATATACATAAAACATAAATAAATCTTTTAAAAAATGCATACATGTGTGTCTCTGTGAGTATAAGCAATAGTCTTGTGGGTGCCCAGGAAAACCAGGGGAAAGCATTGGGTCCCTTGGGCTGACATTAATAGGCCACGGGGAGCCAGCTAATATGGCTGGCTGGGAACCAAACAGGTTCTCTGGAGGAACAGAAGACTCTTAACCTTTGAGCACGTTCCTAATCTCCGTATTCCCTGTCTCGTTGTCTATTTGACCAACAGAGGACATTCTGCTGCAGGAAGTATTTGTAATCTCCTTACCATAGAGATTCTTGTACTCAAGGCTAAGTCATTATGGTTACCGACTTTCTACAGTTTCTGGCTTCTGTATGCAGCATTAAGTTACAGGAATAAAATGGTTCAAAGCACCATTCAAAGACCTTTCTCATCCAAAGGTTCAAAGACCTGCTCATCCTTTGTACAGTGCAGGGGAAAGTGGTCTTTTACCCAAGCTTTACAACATTGCTAATGCTTTTCAAAGAAAGGATCAGGGCACCTGTGGTGGCAATGCCGACCAATCCTCCTCCTCTGCTCCAAGATGCTAGTGTGAGGTTGTGTTCGCTGCACAGCGAACCTCACATTTTCCTCCAAGTGTATCAAGCAACACAATTCATGGACCTCTATTGGGCAATGAACACCTCCACTCACGTTGTCTAAGAGCAGTAACATGTGAAAGCTTGTTGCCCCATGTACAGAGAGCCACATGAGTTAGGTGATTACTATCCTATTTTTCAGATTAGTGGTATGACAATAAATTACTAAAAATTTTGTATTCAGAGAAAGATGTGAAGACAAAATTATGTTTCAATGAAACAATTTATTAGAAAAGATCTTAATATTGGGGTTTATAAAACACTTGACCCAACAACGGATGGCTTATTCTTAAAATAAAAAACAAGATGTGGAAATGTATATGATTTGAGGCATGGCTAATGTCTAATGGACACAGTTGAATTGTGTTGTTATTATAGTTTAAAATTTACAGTTGGGTGAGCAGGACTGTTATTGCTATAAAGAGTACTTTAATATATTTTATAGACTAGAGAACTCATGGTTGAAGAGGACATATATTTTTGGAAACATAGGACTATAGCACAATAAAACGCCCACAGGTCTGCCCTGGCTTGGTGGCTTTCTGAAAACAATGATGAGAATCAAAGAACACTGGGGATTAATGATGGGGCTTTTATTTTATAGCTCTGTGACGGATATTAAAAACTGTTATAAAGTTAAATATTTTAGCTTTTATAAGAAATGGGCATGTGAATGTCATCTCAAAGTGACTAGTGAATTCTGTTTAATGCTAAATGTGAATCCTGTCTTTGGGTATACCATTTATGGCTGGCAAAGCAACTTCTAAATTCAAAGAGAAAGAAGAAAAGACTTTCGGAGTCTCTTAAGGCTTTCCCAACATCAAATAGCTTTTACTAAACAACGTTTTGATGAGTTAAGTGTGAGTGAGTCAGGAACATATGGATTAAATTTCCCTTGAAATACACATGCGTTTCAAAATGGGGTCAAGGGGGGAGGGGATCCTGAGTCAAATACATTTTAGAGAATCCAGAATGTTTAAGAGACATCTTTCTCTGAATACAAATATCTGTAAATTAATTCTAGTTAAAATCTGTAACTAAGATTACATAAAGATAAGTGGAAGAATCTTAACTAAATACCGTAGTGCTGGAAGACAGGTAAGTGCCTTCTGTTGTTTACACTAGAACTGCATAGCATGGGAGGGGTGGACCTGGGCAGGGGCACCTGCACTCAAGTGTGGAACAAGAGTGTCTTCTTTTCCCTATTTCATGCAACAGTTACATAAATCTGTGCTTCTGATACTCCAACTTGTTTGATATGACCAAATTGTATTAACTCTTGCTTGTAGCAGTATGCTGTCTTTTATTTTTCTAGAGTTTAGTTTCCACTTTTTCCATGTGTTGCATATCCACCCTCCAATCCATCTCTCTAGTTCAGTGGGACACTGAGTAAGTCCCAACGCGCTTGTTTCTAGGGAGCAGGAGAAGGGTCCTGGGATCCAGCTTGTATCTAGGTGCATTCTTAGTCTTGTACTTCCCTCTGAATTTGAGTTATCCTAAAAGAGTGTGTGGAAAAGTACTTGTTAAGGATTATAAGCTCTTATTTGAAAAACAAAATCTGTGTAAAAAGCCTGGCTTACATTGTAACGTCCTTTTCCCAGAACTGCTATTTAAAAATCTTTACTACTCTTTTAAAAATGTATTCAAGGTAACTCTCTGGTCTGTTGGTCATAGAACACACTTTCTAGGTGATAAAGAGACCTTTCTTAATTGAGAGCAGCACTGCTATCTTGGTCTTATAATTATGAGAACCTTCAGAGACATTCAGTTAATAAGGACATAATTAGCAGAAGTCAGAAAGGAGAAAGGAGAAAGGAGATCAGCTTTAAGTTTTGCTATCACAGGTTCCTGGCAGGGAAGCAGGCATGCTGACTGAAGATCTTCCTCTCCTCCTCCCCCTCCAGACGCAGTTCCTCAGTCTCACCTGCAGCTGTGGCAGCAGCTCTGTGGCAGCATACCCTTTGTGGACTGCCTTTCTCCCTGACCCACGCCCAGCTGATCACAAAGCTTCCTTACTCCAACTTGACTCCAATCCCTGCCTCCAACACCAGCAGGCATTTCCCGTGAACACACTAGCCGAGCAGGCCAGGGAAACAGGTAAGTTAACTAAGCCCTTTCCCACTCCCTCCTCTCCAAATCCAATTGATTTGTGAAAAAGTCTTAGCTCTCCTATTTACTAAACTTTATCAAAAGCTCAGTAAGGGCCTTGTAAGTCAGAGTTAGAAATTTTTCTCATGGTTCACGGGAAGATATTGCACAGTCTTTAAGGACTGTGGTGTGAGAGGAAAGAGAACAAGCTCATTTTGGAGTCTTCCGCAGCCTCCAGATAACAAATTGTTCAAAGGCCAAACTGGTACCTGCAAAGGCAGTCAACGCAGAGCCTCTTTGAGCATTTGGAAGGCTGAACATTAAGTTACTGTCTTAGGCAGCAATCCCCAGAAATAAGACATCCTGTACACGACACCTTATGCACAACTCTTTAGAGCATTATTATTATAAACAGCCCAAATGTGAAAGACCATAAATGTCTACTAACCATTGAATAGACAAAATAATGCAGTCTATGTACAGGAGAACAGTCCTTACAGAAAGGACAGATACACTCCACCATGGGCAATCCCCAACAGCCCTGAACTGAGTGAAAGAAATCAGACACAAAAAGTCCCCAGACAGAATGCACAGACACATAAAACATGGAGGCAGGAAAGAGAGAGGGGTTTGACTATAAAGGCAAGGAGAACAGACAAACGGAGGATGGCCAAGGGACTCAAACTTCATTTAGTGGCCATGGAATATTCTACTTGTGGGTCTGGATGTGTAATTGTGAATATACTAAAAATCGTGGTTTTTATATTTCATCTGTATCAATTTCTTACTGGCATGTGATGTATCTAAATAACATTTCCCAAGAACTGTCAAAAAATTTCCTAGAACTTATAAGCTTAGCCAGTGAATAGTACTTTAAACAGACCTAAAATTGAGATGGGTTTTACCTAAGAGGAAATAGAAGTGCATGAAATAGACTTTGATGGTTCGTTTTCAAAGGTGGATCAAGCCGGCCAGCTTATACAAGCCCAGCTGCAAACGAGAAGGAAACGCTCCTGAGTGTGTGCTAGTCTAGCTATCTGCTGCCTCCCAACGCTCCCAAGGCCTCATCCCAAACCCAAACCCAAAGTTTAAAGTGGGAAACTCTAACAGCCTAGCTTGCTTGCAAGGTCGTATATCTGATAAGCTTCGAAATAAACAGAATGTAAAATGTAGAGAAGAACCCACATGTGACTTTTCTTGAATAAAAGAAAGAGTTTAAGTGATGAAGTGAGGGATAAGACCCAGATGTCAAGACTGTTCTTTCTGGTACTCAAATGAGGGAGGGAGGGCCGTGTGCTAGGCTTGGTGTGTCAACTGTTCCCTGAATTTAGTCACTATGCCTGCCATGGTAGACTGAGCCTAATTTTGCAAGTTCAGAAAATAAACTGCCTCACTTTTGTTACTATGAATTTTTATTTCTCTTACTGTGAAGTGAGAACCTTGGTTTCTCACAGAGAGGTTATAGAATGGAGAGAAGAAAAAGAATATTTCTGGTGAAAGATGTTTGAACATTAGGTTTATGGAAAAAATCTTTTTAGATAGTGGATATTACATGAATGGTAATAAAAGTTTACTATGCAAAAAGCAATAAGTAAAATTATTGCAACTTATAGAACTGATAATAAAATGTCGTTACTGTCATTAACTCAGTAGAATTCCCTAAATTTGTAATACTAAATTCTGAAAACAACAATAAAGTAATTTGGCTATGTAAAATATTTCTACTGTCAAATATTTGAGTATCTTTTTAAAGTTTCATTTTGATTTTATGTGTATATATGTAAGTGCCTGCACACAGTATGTGCATCATGCACATGGTGCCTTTGGGTGCCATAAGAGGGCGCCAGATCCATTGGAACTGGAGTTACAGATGTTTGTGAGCTGCTATGTGGGTGCCAGGAACTGAACTCAGTCCCTGTGCAAAAACAGGCGGTGCTCTTACCTGCTGAGCGTATCTCCAGCTGCCTTCCTGGCTCCCTCTCTTTTAAAAGGCTTATTATTTTATTTTATGCTTATATGTATGTGATGCTTTGAATGGAAACGGGGCCCACAGACTCAGGGACTGGTGCTATTAGGACATGTGTTGGAGGAGCTGTGCTGCTGGGGGTGGGCTGTGAGGTCTCAGAGGCCCCAGTCAGGCCCAGGGCTCTCTCTTCCTGCTGCCTGCTGATCTGGATGTAGAGCTCTCAGCTTCTTTTCCAGCACCAAGTCTGCATTCTGCCTCTGTGTTTCCTGTCACAATGGTAATGGACGTGTACATCTCTGAACCATAAGCCAGTCCCAATTAAAAGTTCATCTTTTTAAAAGTTGTTGTGGTCATGGTATATCTCACAACAACAGGACGTTAACTAAGACAACGTGTGTGCCTACACATAAGTTTATGTACCTCATGTTATGCAGGTACCTGAGCCAGAAGACAGTTTTAGATTTCATGAAACTGGAGTTAGAGATGGGTGTGAGCCACCTAATGTGGGGACTGAAAATCAAACTTAGGTCCTTTCTAAAAGCAGAAAGTGCTTTTAAACACCTCTCCAGTCCCACACAACAATTTCAAACGACGACAACGAACTACCTTGTACCAGTGAGTTGGCATTTTATCAATCAAGTGCATCATCCCCCTGTCTACGCACATAAATTTGAGTTATTCTTCAGTTTCATTAGTTGAAACATTTGAAGAAACACCTTGCTAAGTCTAAAATAACTTTCATTTTAGATTAAATTTAGTTAGCTTATACTAATTTATTTCAGTATTTCAAGAACAAATATAATTAGTAAGATTAAGTATTTAGGCATATATGGAATCTTAGGGCTAATTCACATTGGTGGATCACTACAAACTAAAACAGCAATTAAAGTAAATTAGGTAAGATGTTAATAATATAATAATTAGTTGACTGGCATACTTGTATATTAAAATCCTATTAGCTGCTTGCTAGAAACACAGTAAGCTGCGTGATTAGTACCCACACACATTTCACTTGCCTCTGGAGATGAACAGCTTAGGATAAAAGGAAACTAAAAATGAAAAAGAAAATCATGTGACATTGAAACTACAGAACTTTATGAACATTTTATTTCTATTAAAAGCCGAAAGCACCAAACAATAAAGAAAATATGACAAACATCCAACATCCAAGTAAAGTTTTGCTGTTTAAAAGCATTCTTGAAAAAAAGATTAAGAACCTTTGACGGAATGGAGCTAGGCACCATGTATTAAAGCTAGCATCACTGTTCTCGGTTGTTGTGCATTGTCCCAGACCTCTACGTGTTATGTGCAGGAGTATGGTGAGGTGGGGTGACCGGAGAGAAGGCTGAGCTTGTAGTTCCAGGAGAAGACTGTGACACTGTCACCTCAGTGGTTGTCACCTCAGTGGTGTCTCCATCAACAAGGCAGGGTTTGTGAGGAGAGGACAATGGACTGTGTCCAGAAGCAGGCTAAGGTTCACTAGTTACTTGCATATTTATTTATTTTTGATGATATACTCTTTTACTTTTTTTAAACATTTATTGATTTTAACTTCATGTGCATTGGCATTTTGCCTGCATATATGTCTGTGTGAGGTGTTAGATTTTCCCAGGAAATAAAAAGTTAGAGACATTTGTGAGCCGTTATGAGAGTGCTGGGAATTGAATCTGGGCCCTCTGGCTAACTGCCGAGTTATCTCTCCAACCCCAGTGCTACACTTCTTATATAAATAATCTGTGGACATATTTCTTAGATTAAGAAATAAAACACTGTAATTTTGATTTCTGAGCTGTTAGTAGATGATGGTGACTTCACAGAATGCTTTCTGAGACACCACATGAGCATGAGATTATATCAATACTATACACAGATGAGCTATGTCCTATAATGGGGACGTTCTTTTTAGGCAGTATACTGCACTATCAGGAAATTTAGGGTAAATTTTGAATAAGAAATACATTATTATTATTATTTTGAAATTTTACTGTTTGAGACAGCAATAACTATGATAATGATATTTATTTCTTAGAAAAAAGTTACTCATTTATATCATTATAAATAGCCGATTTCATTAAACTTGAGAATCTGGGTCTGCAGCTATCTTTTGGAAGTGAATTTTGAGTGGCAATATCAGTCATGACAGCAGGATCAATAATGGACTTAGCATTTACAAAATTCACTCACTCCTTCTCGCTCTGTCTCTCTCCGTCTCTCTCTCTCTCCGTCTCTATCTCTCTCCCTCCCTCTCCCTCTTTCTCTCACTCCGGTGAATTCTGTATACTGTTTCTTTGTTTCCTTCTTTGCCTTTTCTGGCACACTCATCTCTCTCTCCTTTACTCGAGGCTCCAAGTGACACCCTGCACTACTGTTTTAAAGATGAGCACTGTGGACTATGCAAGGGATCATGAGTATTTTTTTTGTTGTTGTTGTTTTTGTTTTTTTTTTTGTTTTTTGTTTTTTGTTTTTTCGAGACAGGGTTTCTCTGTGTAGTCCGCGCTGTCCTGGAACTCACTCTGTAGACCAGGCTGGCCTCGAACTCAGAAATCCTCCTGCCTCTGCCTCCCAGAGTGCTGGGATTACAGGTGTGCGCCACCACCGCCCGGCGGATCATGAGTATTTTAGGAAAACAATCTAAGCTTTGCAGATAGACATCAGGATCCTGCAGGAAGAAGCTGAGTGGGACCCAGAGGGTATGGACAAGTGCAGACACATTCACAGGAAATCTGCTGAAGGGATGGAGCCAAAGGATTGAGTGGCCAATGGCCTGAAATTATTGATCTGATTTTAAGTGACTTATGAAATGCCACCATTATTTATAATATACAACAATAATTTATTTCAAGGGTATTTTTATTTCTCTAAGGCGTCTGATCTTAATGTTTTTGCTGTTTTTCTTATGAACAGAAATTAAAAATTTCAGGGCAGAAAGACAGAAGAGTTGCTATTATTTAGTAGGTTGTGACACTGATAAATTAATATTAGTACTGAGCAGATTTACTATAATCTTCAAGAGACCAAGGAAACTTGAATTAGCTATCTTGAGGGAATCAAAGCACCAGGTAAAGTAAAGCACACAGTGGTGAAGCATGCGTGTGAGTCCAGGGGAAGGGGGAAGGCGAGGTCGGGCATCACAACGCTGTTTCCTACCATCTCAAAAATAGGAACGAGCCCAGGAAGAGTCACATGTGCTGTCAAATGAAGCAACAGCCTTGGTCTGCCTTCATTTCCAAAAGTAAGAGCTGAGTGTTTACTTTAGAATTTAGACAAACATTTGGTATTAGATTCAGGAAACAGGAAATTTTATAAATAGGAAACAGTTTTCATGCTATAGAGATGTAGTAACAGGCATTTCCAGGACGTGGCACTAGGATAGTCTTCTTGCTTAGTATATTCTCCATTCAGAAGTGGGAGAATGAGACTCCATCTCCTCTGTGCTATGAATAATAATATTTCACTGTAGGGATGAATCACTGCAGGCTTTTATATAGCTACAACAGATTATTTTCAGTAAGCAAGCTCCTGGAAACAGTAATATTGTAGATGAAAAGATACACAGAAGCACACACTGCACTGCCACCTTCTACTCCAATGCTATAAGGGCTGAAAAGGAACTGAGGTTACAGCTCAGCTGGAGTCTGAGACTAAGAGGGAGGCAGGGTGGTTCTGTGGTCCTTTGTTTGAAATTCAATTTCAGTGCATAGGTCAAGCCGCTCTTTTACTCGAGGTCCTCTTGGCAAATGCTGAGATGGCAGTATATCACTGTATCCAGTAAACACAGAGTTTTAACCTGGCTCTAGGTAGGATATAACCTCTCAATCTGGTTACTGGGCTCAGGGTATTCTCCCAGCCTGTACCCATTTCTATTGTTTGCTTTCTGACCTGCTTTTATCAGACCCCCCAAGTTTATTGGCTGATCCTCTAAGATGTCCACACACAAACAGGCCATGGCACATCCTTTTCTCAATGACCTCAGACCAGCACCGGGACAAAGAGAAGTTGAAGGTAAAATAGGGGAGGTTAGCTGTCTGTAACTGTGGTTTAGAACTATAAAGGCAGGGCAAAACAAGAGTGAGACATTTCAAATAATTCAGCCTGGAGGGGCTGGCAAATCCCATGCTCACCTTGCTGAAGTGCCCATTTTCCAAGGCTGTGGGCATGTTAGAGAGACTGAAGTCAAGGGATTCATCATCCTACCCCACCTCCCAATGGCAGTAGCAGCTGTATTTGAGGATGTGCATTCAGAATTATTTTCCTGTCTAAGCACCACTCCTCATTACATAGGTGGGCTGCTGCTGGTTGTCAGTGGAGCACATCTGCTTGAAGTCCCAGCTTCAATGCTGGAGACTGAGGCCCACTAAATTATCAGCACTCATATGACTGAGCATGATGGTAAACACTGACATATGTTCCTTCACCAGGTGACACAATTTGAGTTCTGTGGCTTTATGTATTCCTCACAACAAGCAGAAACATATAACCAAGTACCTGCAAGGTTGTCAATTTCCTTCTCCTGGAGCAGGCTGACCGCATCATCATCTCCTTCCAACATAAGCTCAGCCTCTGAGTTCTGGTTCACGATTGCTTGGCTTCTGAACGCTTTCTTGGACTTCACCACATCTTCTTCAGTGCCTATGTTCAAGCAAAAGAGCAGTTTAGGTTACTGTAGACGCACCTGCCTTAGTGGGTGTTACTGACAACATGTTCTTTATTATATGCTGTGTTTGCTATTTCTTTACAATGGCAGAGCACTTTAAAATACTTTATTTTTCTTGCTTAGATATCTGTGAGAAAAGTTAGAGCTGTATCCCTTACTTTACAGATGAGAGTGTAGACACAGTAAGCTACTGGCCCACCGTGGCCGTATAGCCCATCCTTCTATTTTCTTTACGGTGCTCTGTGTCACTATGGCTTTATCCACAGCCTTTTGGTTTTTTTTTTTTTTTTTTTTTTTTTGAGACCAGTTCTCTCTGACTTGCCAAGGCTGGCCTTGAACTTGTAATTCTCCCAAGGATCTCTGAGTGGCAGGGATTACAGGCTTACTCTATCAGTCCCAGCCTATAACCCATTCCTTGTGACTCTAGAATCATGTAAAGTCTACAAAATATCTGTACCCCCTCCTTCTAATTCAGCTTTCTGACACATACTATTTGATTTATATAATTATAATGTAATATAAATGAACTAATAAATAGTTTTTGAAGGTAGGTAAGATAGATACAAAGAAAACAGGAAAGTATTCCCTTCTGAGTGAAGAAATTGGTCAATTGGGGAGCTACAAGGAGGTGATCATAGACTGGTGCTCAGTAAGTCTACTGCACAAGTGGCTTCTTTACCAATTAATAAAATAAACTTCTAAAGTTATAATCTTCTTTGGTCTACAAAATAACATAAAACCATAGCAAAATACATAAAATGAGAAGAAAGATGGAAATTTAGAAAATTACATGTCAACAGATGAATGCTTAGAAACTAGTACACTCAAGCTCCTCTTGGATCTGACTGCTTGACAAACATTTCCACATTTACTCTCAAACACCTGCTGTGGGTGCTGGCCATATAAAATTACCAAAACTGAGAACAAATGAGGCACAGGCACTAACTAGTAAAATGCAGCATGCTGGTATCGCTGTGCTTAGTGCCCAATTCTGTGACAATGTTGCTCCCAGGATGTGCCACAACTCTGGCTGAATACTTCTAGGCTCAAATGACCAGTACCCCTAGACTCACTCCACAGGCCTTCCAACAGTGCACCACTGTGGGTGTTAGCCACCCGCTTTCTGGGAGGCACATGTAGGCACTACAAAATGTGGTCTGGGGCCAGCATGTGAGCCTACTCTCAACCTTCTCTTAACATATGTAACTTAACTTTTTCCTTTCCTTTCCTTTCCTTTCCTTTCCTTTCCTTTCCTTTCCTTTCCTTTCCTTTCCTTTCCTTTCCTTTCCTTTCCCCTTTCCCCTTTCCCCTTTCCCCTTTCCCCTTTCCCCTTTCCCCTTTCCCCTTTCCCCTTTCCCCTTTCCCCTCCTCTCCTCCCCTCCCCTCCCCTTCCCCTCCCCTCTCCTCTCCTTTCCTTTCCTTTCCATAGAGACAGCGAGCCAGTTTTACTTGTTAAATACAAACTGACTCAAAGACCACAAAAATATAAAAACGCACGCTGAAGAGGCCACTACCCCAGAGCCACTGCAGGCAGAGTACCACAGCCAGAGTGTCGTGCCCGCTCAGCCCCTCAGGGGCAGCAGCCCCTGGGAAGCATGGCGCACACAGTGCAGTCAGCTGAACAGTGGCTGTGTGTGCTTGAAAACACTGGGGACAAATACTGCTATCGCAAAGCAGTGCCTCGGTGGAGACTTCACATGGGCTCCATGAGGTACTTCTTTCACTGGCTCATGGGTGATTGTTATTTCTGCAATACCAGATGAAGGATAGAGCCTGGAATGTTTCGGACTCATCCCAATTACAGACCCCTCCACGTCTGGGGAGGGGCTGTTACAGTTCCAAGCCCTTTGCTTGTTGGGAGGTAACCTAATCAGGGGAACTTTGAGCTTGCTTACTTTAACAAAGGATGTGAATGCAATGATAAATACTGCAGGCATATCTTTTCACCAGCCTAACAGTATCCATGCATGCATTCCCCAGCTGAGCAAAGTCGCTTGTTCCTCCTCCACGGGAGTTTAGGTCAGAAGCTGAAGTTTCATCTCGAGTGGTGCTGACCACTGCACTACTTTCAGCCATTACCTGGTCATGGCTCACACGACCCTAACACTTTTTCAGAATGGTGATCATACAAGCATGGTGAGTGTTCCTGTTTCGTTTTATTTGTTAATCCCCTGTAATGAACACTCACAGCAAGACTTACACTGTAGGGTAAAACCCAGACTCCTTGGCACAGCTGAGCAAGTTCTCTGTGCCTCTCACTGGCAGCCTTAACGGCGTCTGCCCACTGGCCCACAGCAGCTTCTGGGGCTACGTCCTCCTACCCCTCTTGATATGTGCTGATGCTGGGCTCAGTGTAAGGGCATTCCTTTGCTTTTTTCTAATGGCCCTTCACAATCCTCTTCGTCCAGACATCTGTCCTAAGTGACTCCTGTGTGATGTCACAGCCGCTATCTTTGGCTACATATTGGAGGTGGGATCTCTTGTGTGTCTGCCCTCTACACTGTAACTATTACATCTTTGTAGCATTAGGGTCTGGCACTTGGTAGGTGCACATGATCTGCTGAAGTTTAGGTGTCAACCAAGTCCCTTCTCATGATTCTCTGACTTGTCAACTCTTTCCCGATGGTCTCCCCATTCCTCAGGAATCTTCCAGGTCAGCTCCCCGGCACCATGTACTGCAGCTGCCTGCATGTTTATCTCCACGGATGCCTGGAGGCACTTTGATGACTGGAATCCCATATCTGTCTCTGTATTTCTAGCATTTGGCACACTGCCTGGTAAGGAGCAAACACTGAATCTCACTCACTTGTGTTAATTCGTGTGAAATGGAGCCCAGTTCTTTGCATTAAAGTAACAAAGTTATTTAAGTTTCAGTCGGCCAAATAAGCAAATTTTTCCTTTTATCACTACCATGTTTAAAAAAATTGGATTTATGTGATTCTATGTTATCACAATAAAAATCTAC
The DNA here is from genome assembly GCA_964023405.1 of Apodemus agrarius. Classification (NCBI taxonomy): domain Eukaryota; kingdom Metazoa; phylum Chordata; class Mammalia; order Rodentia; family Muridae; genus Apodemus; species Apodemus agrarius. Next base: position 112,364,990 of record OZ030007.1, on the reverse strand, counting down.
CCATAAAGAACGTGCGATAGAAGGTGAGCTTGGAAATGTATCAAGCTTAGCATCTGTTTTCTTCTAGCTTCAAAGCAGCAAACATTTGAGTATTTTTGATATTTAATCCAGGAATTGGTATCTACACACAGAGCTGATCATCCCTGCTGAAGTGTTACCAGCTTGCAACCCAGTGAACTTACCAGTTTTGTGGAACTGAAACAAACATTTGTCTAGATTAGAGTATATGAGATTTAAAGGTGCTTTTCAATCACAATATCCTTTATGAATTAGAGTTTCATCCATCAACATTACAGCAAAGGAGGTAAGGTCTCAGAGGGCTAACTCATTACAAGGCTTGTAAACACTGTCCTTAGAAAGAATTGGTTTATCACCTAACAAATCAAAATCTGATTGAGAGGAGAATTTATTGGAGATCATCTGTCTTAGAAGACATGTTGAACCAAATGTACTTCTTGGCCTCTTTAGCCATTCATCAAGAAATTAACGAGCGAACGCCACAAGCCACCAGAGCGCCTTAGACTTGAAATGGGAGTCATGAAAAACAAGTAAAACTAGACAAAGGAGACAGAGATGCTTATTATTATTATTATTATTATTATTATTATTATTATTATCATTATTTTTAAGACATTAGGAAAATGGCATGGAAATGTAAAGGTTTAGAAGAAAAAGTCTCATGGACCCGTGGATGAACAAAGTACAATGTAAAATTATGGTTTCATTTCCTATCATGTTTTAAATACAGGAAAGCATTTTCTGTAGACTTATTCATAGAGTTACAGAGATACAGTGCAGCCCTGAAGCCATTTTTCCTTCGTAAGTTTCTTTAAATAACCAGGAAACTAGTGAGTCCAAGTATATTCTAATTAAGGTCCATCATTGTTGCCAGGCTAGGGATGGAACTTGGGGCCATGCATGCTAGCAAGGCCGCCATGACTCGAGCTGACACCTCTGCTCTGACAAAGTGTAATTTAGAAGAGACAGGAGCACTAGAATGTCTTCCACACTGTTATTGTAAGCCAGAACCTCAGTGCTTGGTTACTACTGCTTTAGTTTTCATTGTCTTAAGTAACCAAAGTTAAAATACACACCTGCTTCTGCTGAGACTACAAATTTCTTTAGAAAATTATCAGGATCTAGCAATTAGTTTGACATTATATTATTTTGTATCAATAAGCAAATACCATAGGGAAAATATGGTTAATTTTGATTTTAGGGATTATTCTACAGTTAACTGTGGATACTAAAAGAGAGCAGCAGTCACTCAGCTGAAGACATAATTTATTTTATCTTATTTTATTTTTTTCTATTTCAAACTATTTAATAGGATACTTGACACTATGATTTTCTACAGCCTCTATATGGTACTACTTTTTAATTAATTAATTAACTAATTAATTAGTTTTTTTTACATTTCATATTTTATTCCCTCCCACCCCCGTCCACTCTCTGTTCCACTTCCCATACCCCACTTGACCTCTAACTCCCTGGGGCCTCCAGTCTCTTGAGGGTTAGGTGCATTTTTTCTGACTGAGTCCAGACCTGGCAGTCCTCTGCTGTCTGTGTGCTGGGGCCTCACATCAGCTGGTGTGTGTGCCTGGTTAGTTGTCCAACATTTACTCTGAGATGCTTCACTTGGAGTTTTTCTTGGCGGCATTTGTCTCCCTTTTGCTTAGTTCTGGTGCAGTCCTTGGATGGAGCCCAGCTCCGCGGATGCTCAAGGTCAGTCAGTGCTCTATAACTGACCTGCATGCTCATTGGCTTAGAGCAGTTTAATTTCTATCTCAGGCACTGAGTAAGGTGGGAACACACATTTGTTGAGACAGCACATAGAAGTACTACTGTTATATCTCACCAACTAATTATGTATACACCATTGATTAAGTTACTTTTCATACACACACACACACACACACACACACACACATATATACTTTCATTTATACCCATTATAAACATTAAAACAAATCCCCACCAATTTCTTAACTTTAGTTTCCAAACGGTGAAAGAGGAATAATTAGCATTTTCTCAACCCAAGTCTCAAGGAATTACTGCAAAATTGAAATGAGATAGCGAATACTTATACATTTCGAACTTTATTAAACTTACACTAAAGCTTATCGCTCACGATACTGCTGGACAAGATTTATACAAAGCAAGAAAAAAGTGGGGTTCATAAACCTAAAATGAGAGCAGCCTGATCCTGAGGTCCCAGGTGTGCAGCTCGGTCACAGCTGCTGACAGCGCTCTGTGCTCTGTGGAGACTTCCGTCCTCCGTGCTATGAAGCAGTCTGCTCAAAATCCTTACAAAGCCCAATGCACCCCCAGCTGGACTAGAACAGATGCTTCCTAAACAAAGAAGAATAGGCAGCTCATGTATTGTTAAGTTCTGGTGAAACACAACTGTTTTATTCACTGCATTCACTGAGCTATTATTAAACAAGTTACATGAGAATCTACTTTATTTTTAAATCTATGTTGTTGTCATCACCATCACCGTCTCTGAGGTCTATGGCACTAACCCAGGCCCTCAGATATGCTTGGGAAGCACTCTAAAGCTGAACTATGTCCCTAATTCCTTTTCTTGCTTTTTGAAAAATTCGGATACAGGATCTTGCAAAGTTGCCCAAGCTAACCCTGAGGTCCCAGGGAAGGCCCGGGAAGCTTTGAAATAGTGATCCTCCAAGTACTGCCTCTGGCCTTCTGGACTCAGTCAGAAAGGGTCACCGGCTCGTACTACCAGGCTAGTTAGTCCAGCACCAACATTTCTGATGCTTTTGAAATTTTTTACTCAGCTATGTTAACAATATGAATGTTTAAAATCTTGGTTATCTGAAGGAGAATATCTTATGATTTCTCAGTACAAACAAGTTTAACAGAACATTTTCCCATCTTTGGAAGAAGGTCTTTGTAGGGAGGGTGGCAGAGTAAGAATTTTACCTAATTCTAATTTGGCCTAAATGTATGCTTGCAAAATTTGAATGTTTGTAGATATCTGAAAATTAGCTAGCTTCACAAGACAGACATTCTTTTCAAAAGAGAAATCTTTGAAATACCCATCATTTCACAATATATTTTTCTTGTTCAGTGTGTCAACATATATAAAATTCTGCAATTAATCTTCAATCTTAAACATTTTTTAAAGCACCAACGATATGGATACTTTGGGGAATGTTAAGAGGAAGATTTTTTTCTTTAAAAATTTTCTTTAAAATTCAAAATACCTTTAAAGAATGGTGCTAATGGTGCTTTTATTGTTTCTTTGTTTTTGTTTTGCTTTAATTCTACACAATATTACTTAACTGCCACCAAAAGAAAAAGAATTTAAGATAAATGTCTCTCATATATCTGTCACCCAATCACAGTAGCTGCAGTTGCATGACTTCATGTGGTGATATGCACGTATCAGCCTGTTACAGAGCACCACACAGTTCTGACCACTGGGCAGTGAAGAATGAAGGACTGTTTCTATAACAGAGAAATTTACTGCTCCCAACTTCAGGGTGGTGGGCTTAGTGACCATGTGAGACGAAAGCTCACGTGTATGTGGAAATCTGCCTTACCAGTTACTTACTAGCAAATATTTTCCTTCTAAGTAATTTTAATTTTAGAACTAATCTTATAGATTAGTTTAACACAGAACATTTAAACACAGAACAAATATTTTCTCTATATTATGGAGATATAAAAGGAAAGAATCTTTTTTAACTGAACCATTGTCTGAAAAAAAATACAGAGATGGGGAGAGAGAGAGAAAGAGAGAGAGAGAGAGAGAGAGAGAGAGAGAGAGAGAGAGAGAGAGAGAGGGAGGGGAGGGAGGGAGGGAGGGAGGAGGGAGGGAGGAAAGAAGAAAGGAAACAAAGAAGAAAGAACAGAACAAAAACACCCCACAGAAATCCCAATGGTGAAAACTTATAACACCACATTAAAGAGACTGGAACCCTGAAACATATTATCTCCTTTTATATGTGATAAATCTACCCAGAAGCTTCAAACCATCTGCATAAACTTCACTGAAAAAACATCCCTACACGAGAAACAAACTGCTCACAACTAAACAGTTTCTGTGTGTTAAGGACGGGCCATCATGTAAACACAGAGTGGTCAGATGTAAAAGCCACCAGCCTTTTAGCCGAGGCATTTCCATCCAGGTGAAGAGTATGTAAACACTCCCACTACAATTCGTTACTGCCGACATGGAGCTTAGTGAGTGATCACCGGTAGATATTATGAGATCTAAATGGCACTGGGACTTGAAGGCACATCTTTCCCTCACATACGATGGGAGCAGAGCACCCTTTGTGTTTCTGCCAAGCAGGAATGTGCAGACATCCCTCATGCCCGCAGGAAGGCTGCCCTCTGGATGGTCGCAGGAAAATGTTGCTGATGTGTAGCACACACTCAGTATTAGCAATCTGCGTATTAATTAAGATTCAGTGTTCACAGATTATTCTGAGTGTTAAATCCTTATTCAGATTAGTTGTGTTTGTAATGACCGACTGGAGTTCCAGAGAGAGAAGAAAATGGCCTAACGCCCACAGTTATTGCTCAGTGGAAAAGGACACCAAGGACACTTGCAAGTAAAAGAATTGGATCAATATTAACGCGATTTTCATTTCATGCTTCCCCAACTCCAGTAAGCTGACAATATACTCTGATTATGTGAACTGCCTGAGAGTAGCACAGGTTATTAGAGCAGGAGGTGGAAATGGGAGGCACTTTTTATATTGACAGGCCTGCTAATAGAGTATACTGATTTTCCAAGACATGTAATACATTTTCACAATTTGGTTCTGACAGCAAAAACAGAATTTCATTTATTCCTAATTCAAAATATTCATATGTAAGCAATATTTCTTAGAGCAGACCAACAAAGGGGATACTCATAAACAGAATTTTAAGCACAAAAGTACAATTAAAAAGGTGCAAGAAAATGTTACGCATTAAGTGAATGTAAGCACTGTTTTCCTCTAGAGGAAAGGAGAGGGACGAGGTGGGGATGGACCTGGGAGGAAAGAAACCTAATTCCTGTGCCCAGAGGGGTAGTCAGGAGCAGAATGCAAGCCCGGAATCCTAGCGGATCCTGTAAAGGAAAAACCATGAAGTAGATACAGGAAAGCACACTGAAAGGGTGGAGCAATTCGCTCTAAGTATCTCAGACTAAAGGAAAGAGGTAGAGACGTGGGTAAAAGGGTAGAAGATGCCTTGGGGAGGCAAGCAACCTGTTCAGAAGGCGGGAGAAATGCTAACTAGCTTCCTCTTCCTCTTTCTTAGGAACAAAGCCTGGCCAGGGTGCTGATGAATGCAGGCTAGCTGAACAGTACTTTATAAAATGCAAGAAGTGCTGGAGATGTAGCTTAGTGGCAGAATGCTCTCTAACATACATGGGCTTGGGACCAACCCAAGGACCTCAAAAACATAACTAAAAAATAAATTAATGAATACAAAAATAAATAGAATCAAAGCCAGACTAACAAGTAAAATAAATTGAAAAAACTCTCACAAAACATTATGTTTTCACAAATGACACAATATACAGAGCCCACCAATGACACTAAGGTACTCTGTACTGGAGCATCTTTGGGAACATGCAATGAGAGTTACCAGACATATCAGGTAAACTCTATGTAAGGAAACATTCCACAGTGCCCAAGTGCGCAGAGAACATGGTATGGTGGTGCCGGGCTGAGCTTTGGCTTTGCCACCATATCCAGGTCACCTTATTTCCTTGGTTTGATTTTCCCAAACATAAAACTTTCAATTCACTTTCAAGGCATCTCCCAATCGTATGAGTCTCTGTCCCCCTGCAGTACTCGTCTCCACTTGGGTTCATTGCCGTGTGCTTCTGCACATGGCCTCTCTGCCTACTCGCCAATGTAGAGGAATTCAGTTCATACTTTCAATGGTCACCCTGACACTGACCTTCATGAGCTCACAGCACCATGACTGCACTGCAAGGCAAATATCTATTTTACTATGCATAGGATTTACACATGAACACATAACTAGAAACTGGGATAAAATAAGCAAACTTAGGAAGAAACGTGTTTTGCCTTGTCACTTGGCAGCAAGTCCATTAGCTAAATTTACCCTTGCTTTCTCTCTCACATCTCAAGATGCTCTGAGTAGAACAAAGCATAAACACAAACAACTCATTTCAGATCTTTAAAATGACACATTTGTATATCTGTCTTTAGAAAACTCATCCATCAACTGGGTTTCTAAAACTGATCAAAGATGTGGTTAAACATCATGCAAAGACCTCATCAAATATGAATATATATATATTCAGTGACTAGATTGTATTGAGCACCTCGCTCTACAAAGTCTGGGTGCTCCAATGGAATGGATATATAGAAAAATCTGAGTTTGGTTTGTAAGTGGCTTTTATTTTATCCGAGAACATTAAATATCTAAAGTAAAAATAATTTCATATCCAGAGCTAGAGACTGACTCCAAAGACTTGTTCAGGGCCGTCTGTTCCTTTCCTACTGAGTCAGATCTCATCTTACATCCAAATACTTTCTGAATTCTGTCATCAACACAATTGCTGACTCCATCAGTTATGTCCTTAAGCCTTCCCATCTCGGTGAATTCCCTTCCCCTCCCTTCCCCTCCCTTCCCCTCCCTTGCCTTCCCTTCCCTCCTCTTCTCTTCCCTTCCCTTCCCCTCCCCTCCCTTCCCCCTTTCCCTTTCTCTTCTCTTTTTTCTCTTTCTCTTTCTCCTCTCCCTCCTCTCTCCCCTCCCCCCTCCTCTCCTCTCTCCCCTCCCCTCTCCTCTTCTCTCTCCTCTCCTCTCCTCCCCTCTCCTCTCTCTCCTCTCTCTTCCCCTCCCCTCCTCTTTCCTCTCCTCTCCTCCCCTCCTCTCTCCTCTCCTCTCTTTCCTCTCCCTCTTCTCTCTTCTCTCTCCCCTCCTCTCTCTCCCCTCCTCTCCTCCCCTCCTCTCTCTCCTCTCCTCTCCTCTCCTCTCCTCTCCTCTCCTCTCCTCTCCTCTCCTCTCCTCTCCTCTCCTCTCCTCTCCTCTCCTCTCCTCTCCTCCCCTCCCCTCTCCTCTCCTCTCTCTCCTCTCCCCTCCCCTCCCCTCTCCTCTCTCTCTTCTCTCCCCTCCCCTCCCCTGTCCTCTCCTCTCCTCTCCTCTCCTCTTCCCTTCTCTGTTCTCTTCCCTCTCAGTCTTGGTGGTTTCTGATCTTTCCACTCTCACTTCCCTGGCCAGCTGGTAAGTGCAGAATCTTCTCTGGAGGCAGTTTCATGGCTACTATACAGTCTGTGCCTCTGGACATTCAGTCTCCTGTGCTCCTGCAGTGTAGAAATGCTCAGTGGCGAGACCCAGTACCTAGACCATATGTGGCACACAAACTCCTCAGCAGTGCCTTTCAATTAGCACAAAGTTAAACTTCTGAATCTACTCACAGCGTAAGTGTCTGAATCCTCAACATAAGAACAGGTAGCTTGTTGGAACAGTTTTTGATGTGAGAAAAAACATTTATGTCTGAATGGGTACTATAAGCTTTTCGGAACCCATTTTAGGAAATCTCATAAGTCATTTTACTAGCTCACAAGACCGTCCGGTGAAGACAAGGGTAGGAGACTAAGCTTATGAGTCGCTATCAAGAGGCAACTGCCTCCAGGTCTTTCCTTCTCCGAAATCAACTGCATCATTAATTTTTCAGGAAGTTACTGGAACCTAATTCAAATCACTGAGTTTTATTTTAAACACAGAGATACAATTAATAATGTACCAATTAGAGCAGGAGGTCGCTCATGTTTCTACATGGTACAGAAGTGGGATCTAAAATGCTGTAAGGACTGAAAACTCTTGGGAGAGTGAAGACAGGTAATGTCATAGTTTTTCCCAATTGCTGCATTGCTGCACAACGTGGTTTCTACTCTCAGTGCCGTCATATTTATGATGACTGCGTGTAACACATTACAGTAGCCATGCATGCAGCAGCAGGCTAATTTAATTCCAGCTCATTACAGAGCTGCTTTTTGTGTATCAAGGTCATAACTTGATGGCTTCACAAGCTTAGATAAATCAGGTGTTAAGCAGATACATCTCTGAGGAACCTAAGAATGCTCTCATTTGCAATTCTCAGCATATCTTATTATTTATTGCCAAAGAAATGACTGATTAACTTTGTCATCTTGGCTCTGTGTTTTTTTCTCCCTCCCTCGGGCTGCCCTCTTCTGCAGTGCCAGATCAGACCTATTTAAGATGATGTCTTTGATCACAAGACAGGAAGCACTTGCGATTTTAGGCTTTGATGAAATGTAGCTCCACTGTAATTTTATGGAAGGAAAACAGAAGCCCAAATGATGACTGACAGTCAACAAAGAGGGCCGAGCTTACTCAGAGTTTCCCTCTTTGTCAGACAGCATCTTCACACACTAGACTATGCCAGGATTTGAGGCATCTAGGTTTTATTTTGATATGTGACACTTAAAACCTACTATTTCAATTGCTTACCTATTAACTAATTTTGCCCAAAGAATAAACCATGCAGATGTGAAGATGAGTTTTAAAAGACTTTTCTTATGTCTTTCTACTCCTATAGTTTGTAAAAGTTCTGATAATCAAATTTTCACTTGGAAGAGGTTTTACTATTAAAAACCACCTAAATCACACATTCAGTTCATGCAAAATTAGTACATTAAACACCAAGAAAAAGAAAAAGGAATGCCTCTGGGTTTTTATTAATCACACTCCAACACCAGAGACTGTGACTGTGTCAAATCATACTGAATCTTTTGCATGCGGCAACCTCATAAATTATTCAACTCATTAGTGTTACTAAAAAGCAGGAAAAACTCTATCACTGCAAAGTCTATTTTCCAACTGAAAAGGTCAACTAGAAGTTTTAATAATAAAATCTGAGAGCAAACTTTCAAAATCATTATGAAATATCATTATTGTCTTTTGTTTCCTTAAAATTATATCCAGCTGATTGTTTACTTAATGTAAGAATTCATTTTTTTTTTGCTTGAGACTCCAAATAAACTGAAAATAATACCAAGAAATCTGAATTACAGCCAAATGTCCCTTCCCATCATGGAAGTACAGCTCTATTATAATCGAAACCGTGTGTCTGGATTTAGGATATAAGGAATGATCAAGCGACACAAGACATTTCCACTGGACATGAAGTGCACTGCCTGGCCTTCACTTTTCTTCTCCCCAGGAGGCTCCCAGTCTCCAAAGCCACAGCCCACACTAACACATGACTGGAGCTGGGCTTCAGAGTCCAGGCGCGCTTTGCCACTAAGAGAACACAGCCTACTTCAGAACCTGAAAGAGGATTTCTCAGTTTACAAGTCCTCAACAATTACGACTAAAGCATTACTTGGTTCCTGAAACACTTGTTTCTATCTCATAGATGAATGAAAAATAGTTTTCACCAAAATACATGGTAGAGATTGTTCATATTCAAACCAGGATTTAAAGCAAGACAGGATTTAAAACAGGATTTAATCATAGGGAGGTAGAAATGTTGCAATTATTTGACAAAGGAAGAAGGAATGCATTTATTTCGATTTGTCCTAGGTAGTGTTCAGGAATTTGCAGCTTTGTCCTAAGAGGGCACGCTAGCCTGATGACCCGACATCACAGGTCGACAAGGTGGCTGTTGGACTGCACCCTGCTAGACTTCAGCATACAGAAACAGATTCCAGTGTTTAATGAAGGGTATTCAGACAATAGGTCGAGTTTTATGTATTTTTTGGTTTTCGTTTTGGTTTTATATTGATGTTCTGAATATAAAACTTTAAAAACAGACTCTGCTTTCAGTTAGGTTTCCAGAGTCTATTTTTACTGAGGGAAGTGCTCTGTAATCACTACTGGCAGGTACTCCCTCTCCAGAGCAGTTAGAGGGCCAGCAGGGCTGGGGCAGTGGGGATCCTGGTTGCTTGCAGCCTGCCTTTTACTTGTTTGTAGACATCCCTCCCTGGAGTATTTCTGACTCTCCTGTCCTGGGCTCCTTTCCTGACTGCCAACCCTTTCCTCAGCTCCTGAGGTGCACAGATAACAAGGCCTGGTGAAAGCTAGACAAGGCTGCCCTGGGAGTGCTCAGGGAGGGAGAGCTGCATGCCCTTTTCCCTCCCCCTGCTCCCTCCTCCACCCCTTACCACTTCCCTGTTCTGGTATTCCCCTACACTGATGCTTTGATCCTTTCCAGCACTAGTGTCCATTCCTTTCTTCTTGTCGGACATCATTTGGTATGTGAATTGTGTCTTTGGTGTCCCAAGATTCTAGGCTAATATCCACTTATCAGTGACTGCATACCATGGGTATTCTTTTGAGACTGGGTTACCTCACATAGTATGATGTTCTCCAGCTCCATCCATTTCTCTAAGAATTTCATGAATTCATTGTTTCTAATGGCTGTATAGTATTCCATTGTGTATAGGGATTTTTAAGGCAAAAGATACAAAGAAAACACAAAGAGAACTATTTTTTTTAAAAGCAGGGACAAAATGGCTATACTCACTGCCTTAACAAGAATAGCTTGACAAGATATGAACTATACAATACTGCAAAACTATTTACCAAATGTGGTAAACTTTAAAATAGACAGCTCATTGAAGTGCTGTCAGATTAGTGGAAACGAACATAGCAATAACTCTAGGACTAAAAGTGGGCAACACCCACTACAAGGATAGTGCTCATTATCACTACCTTGGAATATACGACACAAGAAACTCTGATGTAAGCAATCAGATTTAAATGCCCTATCAGGGCATTTAAAAATCGGCAAATTGGGCTGTTGAGATGGCACAGTGGGTAAAGGTGCTAGCTATTAAACCTGATGAACCTGAAATTAATCACAGGACTAACATAGCGAAAGGAGAGACCTGACTCTTTGACTTCCACCCAAGCTATAGCATGTAACTGTGCTTGTACTTATGCATACACGAGCACATGCGCGCGCACACACACACACACACACACACACACACTAAATATAATAAAAACTAAAATGTATAAGTGGAAATATAATTAAGGAAATTTATTAGACAATAAGAACTTTTTATTAAACTATGATAATATTTTTATTAAACATTTTTAAAGGGAAAATTTGGGGTATAGCTCTTGCTGTGTGGTGGTTAATGACACTGTGAATATATGACTGTCATGCCCAAACTTCACAGGAATCCATTAACTGAACAAAATAAGATTGTCTGTCTGTCTGTCTGTCTGTCTATGTTTCACCTGTGGGGCTTAGATACGCATTTGTTTGCAAATATGCATGTGGGTTTATGGTCATGTGTGTACACACATGTGGATGACAGGGAAGTCTCTGTTGATCACTTGATTGTGTGTGCATGTGTGCATGTTCTTGGGGATACCATGGATGTTGTCCTTGAGTATTTTCCGCCTTATTTTGTAAAATAGGGTTTTTCTTCGAGTCCGCCTGTCTCTGTATCTGCAATGCTAGAATTATAGGTGTAATGTTTAAATGGGTGCTGGAGATCTGAACTCAGAGATTCTTACTGACTGAGCTATCTCCACAGCCTGATGATTTTGGGAGCTTATAAGAATAGGGTAGGAATATTGTGAGTAGGTTACTTATAGATAATTTAAGTTATATATTCATTATTCATATATATATATATACATAATTTATGTCTCTGTATGTATATACAGGCACACACAGACACACACAGACACACACAGACACACACACACACACACACACACACACACACATCTTGCAGTAGGGCCTGTGCAGTGCTTCCAGTAGAAAAATACATACAATAAACAAAATGTACACACATACACCCCCCATACACCCCCTGCCCCGGCACAGGACTGCAATGTGTGTTTACATGGCTTGTGGTCATTAAAATTTGAAAGACACTAAAAAGAAATTTCATTTTAATACAGTTTTAGGTTATTCAAAGAGAGTTAAGCTTCTACAAGATGTGGGGATTTAAATCTCTTACAGTAAGCCGAAATCTTTTAAATAAATCTAGTTTAAGAAATACAGAGATCAATTTGACCCAGACAGTGCTGAAGGGTGGGGTAAGGTGGAATACAGTATTTCTGATCTTAACAGAGTGACCCTTCCAGAGCGCACGGGACCCTCACCGACGACTCTGCTCCGAGGGCAGAGGTGCACTCACCATACTCTACTGCAGACTTGAGCAGTGCTTCAGCATGTGTAGAGCCAAAGGCATTTCGAACAAATCTTCTCCTTCGACGAAGATCATCCTCCCAGTAATCCAGGCGCCAGAAATCATGCAATTGACTAGATGTGGAAAATAAATGATATTAACGTTAGTAACAAAAAGTCAAAACCAGAAATTTACTTGTTCCCAAAATGTATCTGAAAAATTAGGAGCACTGTGTTTGTATGAGTATTTCTATTAAAATAGCTGCATTATTCTCTAATATTGTAAAGGCTTGGCTCTTTTCTTTTAAAAAGGAAACACTGTAAACAGTGTTCTTTTTCTCTAATAAAAGATTGATCATGGGGAGCTTAGTAACAAACAAAATATCAAATTGCAAGCATTAACGGCAGTTTTCTTTCTTATCCAGTTTATTACAAGGTTGTAAATCACAGAGTAGACCTTACTACAAATAGTCTGCAATTTAATGACTGTGGCTTAGTGGACTGAATTAAGAAGAATAAAATATTGCCCATGTGGATTTGGTAGAGAAATGATTAAAATAATGTGCTGAAATATTCATTGAAGTAACTCCCTGCTGCCCACAGCAACCTGAGAAAAGTGCAATTTTATCCATTATTAATAATACCAAATTAGTTGCAAAATTTTCCAGTATGTGGTAATTGTCTTTGTAAATTATTATTCTAATGTTAACAGTTCTCAAATGATTTTACAGCTTTCATCTAATATAAACCATTAACAACTATGGTTATCACTGGATAACACTGTCTTCTACATGCTGAACCATTATTAAAACCCACAGTGCATTTCAGAAACTACTGAAACATGCTTGCTACATGTCCAATGCAGCGCTTTTTTGATGGAACTTGGCTTTCAATTTAACCCAATAAACACTGGTGACAATACCTTGGCTTAAAAAGTTAGGTTTTCTGTTACTACAATGTAGCTTGATATAGTAAAAAAAAATGATACTTTAACTTTTGTTATCAGCCTTATTCATAAAAATATGCAGAACGCTTCCATAACAGATGTTATACACATCTGATGTCTCACTGCAGGAGAACACAGTAGGGGCTGCTTCTGTTTTGCTTGTTACTTGAATCTCTAATAACCATGTCTGGGATAACCATATTTTCAACAAGGTGTCAATGGATTAATTTTAACTTCTGAACATCTATATCTTGGGGCTAGAGAGATGGCTTAGGGGTTTAGAGCACTTGATGTCTAGAATTCTAGTTTCAGAGTAGTCACTGGTCTATGGACATAACAAGACACCATGATTAACACAACTCATATAAAAGAAAGCATTTAATTGGGAGCTTGCACCCAGTTTCAGAGGCACAGTGCATTATCATCCTGGTGCAGTGCATGGCAGCTTGTGAGTAGGTGCTGGAGTAGCCAGGCCACATCACAGGCAGAAAGGAAGATCTCAGCACAGTGCCTGACATGGGCTTTTGAACCTCAAATCCCACCCCTGGTGACACACTTCCAACTTCAAAAGTGCCCATTGTCTTTCATGGTCTCAATAATGTTTAGAAATCCAAAGCTTCTTCTGAGACTCATGCCATTTCCTAATAACTGTAAGCTGCTGTAAAACCAAAATAAAAAGGAAGATCACATGCTCCAACATACAATGGCACAGAATATACATTACCATTCCAAAAGGGAGGAAAGGAAACAGTAAGGCAATGCTGGACCAAAGCAAGGACCAAACAACAGCTGGTCAAGTCCAAACACTGCGTTTCCACGTCTGATGTCAAACACCAAGTCTTTAGATCTCAAACTCCTTCCAGGTTTGCTGACTGAAATACACTTCTTTCTTTTGGGCTGGTTCCATTCACTGTTAGGAAACTTCCCTCAACAGCTATTCTGTGACATGGATATTTCCAACATCTTGGGGTCTCTAAGGCAACCCAGGCTTCACTTTCACAGTGTCACACAATGGTCTCACAGAGCCTCCATGCGAGGGTACCTCTACCACACGCCTAGCCTCAGCAGCTTTCCCTACTCACAGAGGGAGAGGCCATAACTGCTTGTTTTTTTTTGTATCCTTGACCCTAAAGTTGAAACCACAGGGTAGAAGCCCCCAAGTTCTAATGTTTGATAAGGCTAGAACTTGGCCTCTTATTCAAATACATCTGCATCAGCTTTCATGGTGGTGGTTTCCTTCACAGCTTAAACTTTTTCTTTTTTTTTTAAAATGCCCACTTTCTTGTTCTTTCTAAAAATTTTCTATATTCTTTGTTTACATTCCATATGATTTTTCCCTTTCCTAGTTCCCCCTTCCCCATAAGTCCCATAAGCCCTCTTCCCTCTCCTCTTCCTCCCACTTCTCTGTCCTGGTAACCCTCTACAATGCTGCATCAAGCCTTTCCAGGACCAGCGAGGGCCCTCTCCTTCCTTCTTCTTGGGAATGATTTGATATGTGAGCTGTGTCTTGGGTATTCGGGAATCAAGGGAATGAAAATCAAAGCTTTTCTTTTAACTCCTTCCCACAAGTTGGAAACTTAGCTGGGCGGGGTCTTGCCCCGAGGTCACCACTCCCTCTATTCCATCCCAACAGACATTTTGTTAAACTTTTTTATCTCCTTGAGCATTGGACTCAGCTCCATTATATTTCTTGATGTTCCTCCTCCCCTACTCAAACTCCACTTTGTATTTTTCCTTGCTCAGCTTGCTCCTTATAATGATGCCACACAGACAATATTAGCCTGTCTTGAAACCTCCTCTGCCAATACCATTAATCCAAAATTCTTCAATTTAGCCACAGGGACATTTTTTAGGACCAGGACAAAACGCAGCCACAGACTTTGTCAATATCACAAGGATGGGCTCTCAATCCTTTACTGATACTATTCCTCTCTGAAATTCCCTGAGCATCCCTTTAGCACCATTTTCCATGTCCTACTAGCATGGCTAATTAAGCTCTACCTAATGTATAGTATTGCTTTTCTAGTTCAAAGTCCCAAGGTCTTCCATATCCCTCCATATAACAGCCTCGTCAGGCCTGCCGCAAAAATAACCCCCTCTTGGTACCAACTTCTGTCTTAGTCACTCATCTACTGCTGTGAAGAGACACTATGACCAAGGTAACTGTATGTTTCTTATAAAAGAAAACATTTAATTGGAAGCTTGCTCAAAGTTTCAATTTTGCTTAGTTTTTGGTTTTCTTGTTACTTGAGTTTCTTTAAAGGGGTGGGTTACTCTCATAAACTGGACTGAAGACTGAGTTTACATGATGAAGCAAAACTGTTGGATATTTAGCAATGACAATTATTCAAGAAATCAGATAAAATATTAGAGTCAGAACAAAGAGATACTTTATTAAATATACACATGATCACCTGGCCTTCTACTTGTGTGAAAAACATGGTAATTAAGATTATCAAGTATAATGGTAATGATAATTATCAAGAATTCTGTGTAAGCCATCTAATGCTGCCAAGATCAAACAAAAACATTTATCTGACAGATCGGTAATTAAAAATTGTCTTCATTTGGAAGGGACACAAATTATGTATTTTTATGAAATCAATGACTTCATATGGTGAATATATGCCAATAAAAGATTGCATGTTACAAATGGAATGTGCATGGCAAATGGATGGAACCTGAGAATATCCTCCTGAGTGAGGTAACCCAGTCCCCAAAAGGCATGCACGATATGTACTCACTTAAAAGTGAATATTAGTCATAAAGCACAGGACACCTATGCTGCACTTCACAGACACAAAGAAGGCAAACAAGAATGACAGCACAAGCAAGGATGCTCTCACTTAGAAGGGGGAATAAAATGGTCACAAGAGGCAGTTGGAGGAAGGGAACTGGGTGGGAGGGGTGATGGTGAGGGAACTGGGTGTGGGGATGTTCAGGATTAGGTATGGGGAGGAACAGGAAAGACTGCTGGAGGGCCATGATAATGAATGGGAAATCTGCAAGTGATTTGGGAGTGGGGAGGTGGGGTGCATCTCCAGGACATGAGAGAAATGGGATAAGGGGGGGCACTGAAGAATATGGTGTAACCTTAGTTGCAATTCACAGTACTGGGGGTACAGAACCTTAAGAGGCCACCGCCTATAGCCAGACAGGAACCCAGTGAAGCGATAGGGACACCAACCCATCCACAAAACTTTCAACCCAAAACTTACCCTATCTCTAAGGAATACAGGAATGGGAGTTGGAACAGAGACTGAAGGAATGATCAACTAAAAACTGTCCCAACTTGAGATGCATCCCATGGGCAAGCACCAATCGCTGACACTGTTAATGATACTCTGTTACGCTTGCAGACAGGAATCTAGCATGGCTGTCCTCTGAAAGGCTCCATCCAGCTGCCTACTCAGACAGATGCAGACAGTGTGATGGAGCTTGAGGACTCCTATAGGAAAATAGGGTGGATAATTGAGGGTGCTGAAGTGGATAGGAACACCACAGGAAGACCAACAGAGTCAACTAACCTGGACCCGTGGGGGCTCTTAGAGACTGAACCACTAACCACAGAGCAATCACGGGCTGGACCTAAGCCCCCTGTACATATGTAGCAGATGTGCAGCTTGGTCTTCATGTGGGTCCCAAATACCTGGAGCAGGGACTGTCCTGAAAGCTGTCGCCTGTATGTGGAATATGTTCTTTTAGCTGGGCTGCCTTGTCTGGCCTCAGTTGGAGAGGAAGTACAAAACCCCACAGAGAACTGATGTGCCAGGGTTGGGGGCCACCCACATCTCAGAGGGGAAGGGGAGGGGACTGACTGGGAAGGGTCAGTAAGTGGAATGTTAAGTGAATAAATTTAAAAAAACCCAAACCAAACAACAAGAAAATCAAAAAACTGTATCATTTGTCAGTTGGTCTATCTGTTGGTCTGTCTCTCTTTTCTCCCTCTCTCCCTCCTCGCTTCCTATTTTTTTGTAGTACCTAAGGATTAAAGCCAGGGCTTTGCATATGCCAGGCAAGTGTTTTATTTCTGAGCTATATCCCAAGCCCTAAACTATACACTTCAGTATTGTATGGTGATAACTTGAGTACCTAAACTATGTAAGTTAAATGGGTAGCTTGTGTTGGTATATAAGCTATAGTCTAATAAACTTATTAATTTCCTCCTCTTGGGTACGCTACAGATTGTACTTCTCCCATCCACTTTTATTCTTTCATTTTCTTTTTTTAAAGGAGACATGATCTTGTTATGTAGCTCAGGTTTGCTTAACCGTGTAGCAATCCCCCACTCAGTGTGTCCAGTGCTGGAGAGACTCGGCTAACATGCCTAAACTCTATATGCACATAGAAAAACATGCTGATTTGACTTCTTGGCCAGCTACTTGTCAGCACAGCAAGTCCCTTCCAGACAAGAGTCTCAGAAACCATGGATGGAGTACCAACACCTTCCCGTCCACATGCCTTTGTGTATTTAAGTTGTTAGAGTGACTTCTGTGAGCAGAGCCTTCCTGAGGGCCTGCTGGACACGGTGCGAATCTCTGAGATGCTCAGGTTGTTATTCAGCTCAGGATAATCCAATAGTTGTTAGAACAGTACTTGCACCAGGCCAAGGAGCAGGCCAATTCCAAATGAGAGCAGCGCCACTATTAGAAAGCAACCCTATAAGAAAGGGACTAGAGGCCCGGAGGGGTGGATGCTCCAGATGGAGCGCCCACTTAGTGGCAGAGCAGGGTGTGTGCTGTGGCAGTCTGACTTCCTAGCTACTCTCACTGCAAAGGCAACTGAGAAAATGAACTCTCCTGAGGCTGTGCCAGCAGGCAGCTCTTTCCTGCCTTCTTCCTAGCACAGTCACCCTGGATGAACACTGGTAGTTATGGGAGAGACACAGCGAACTTTGAAAACTCATGTTAATGTCATCTAGTAATTTTTAGGAGAGATATATTTATTTTGTTTTAGAAACTCTTTATTAGCATGGTATTCATACTCACCCCATAAGATAGATCTTATTTCTACTATCGATGTGAAGGGGAGGCATGTCTATTTGATAAGAGGAGGGAAAACCACTTACGAGAAAAATCTGTATACTTTCCTTAAAAGAATTAGGTCAAAGGCCTCAAGGACTTATGTTTGGATCTGTGTCAAAAGAAAGGCCTTTGTAAAGTCTGGGTGTTGATGAGTTTGATTTTTTAAATTGCTTTTAATTTTCCTTTTGTTTTCCTCAGAGAAGTCAGGTGCTTTTATTTATTTGTTTGTGTTTTTTGTTTTTGTTTTTTGTGCTGTTTTGAGATAGTGTTTTTCCACGTATCCCTAGATGTCCTGGAACTCAACTTGTAGACCAGGCTGGCCTATCATAGAGTAGTTAAAGGAAGGAGTCCCTCAGGATGCCAGCCACGCAACAGGGGGCTGAGAGCTCTGTTCATCCACATGACACCCTTTCATAACTCCTTTCTGACCTCTCCATATTTCCCAACAGCTCCGGGTTGCTATCCGCACAGTTGAGTTTGTTTTTGAAATCCTCCAGACTAATGTTTATATCAGGAACACTTTGGTTAGTGTTCAGTAATAACACAAACTAGTGTTTTCACAAAGCAATCTGCAAATAAAGATGCCATGCATCACACAGATAACAAAGAAGCAAAGACACTAGCTAGTGTACATCTAATTTTGTCCATAAGACATATACATACATCCCCTATAAGTAAATGAAAGAATATTGTTTTTAGAACTTAGAATAGGACTGGGCCTCTAATATAGTTCCTAGAGATGAAACTCTTCTTCTCCTCTTCCTCCTCCTTCTATTTTGCTTGAGTTGGTTCTTTTCCAATTCAGATTTCAGTGCATTGGTGTATGTCTACCAAGTAACCATAAGCCTTGTTGGTGCCTTCAGATCCCTATGTAAAATCTCAATGTATTAGTCTCCTTATATTACTACAGAAACTTGGTGATATCATACAGAATACAAGTACTAGCAAGCTTGTAACTGTTGACTTGCAAAAAGAAACCAGAAGCAGAAGGTTGCTTGTGATTGTTCCTACTGAACCACTGCTACTGTCCCCCTGTCCTCGCACACAGGCACCCGTCCACTCTCACCCGATCACCACTAATAAAAGCACCACTACATAGAATTATATGCAAAAATGTAATTAAGTCATATGGATAAGCACTTTGATAAATTCATATACATAAATATATCTAAGGGGTGTGTAGTGAAAAAATACATTCTTAATGACCTAGTTTGGTATTCAGTGACACAGATGAAATCTTCACCTATTATAAACAGAATAATTTTACATTTCTATGGCTTAAAATGGGGAGGCCAGAAGTTACCTTTTCTTAGAATATTTCAGTATTTCCTGACCCAACCTCATCTGAGGTTACTTAATTTGTAGTCCAGGATAGCCTATGAATCACTTTGTGTCTGAGGCTAGTCCTGATATCCTGACAATATTTCTACCTTAGCTTCCTAAGTGGGATTACAGCTTTGAACCACCCTGCTGGGAATGAGATGTTTTGTATATTATTTGTTTGTTAGAGACAGAGTTTCTGTGTCCTAGAACTCATTCTGTAGACCAGGCTGGCCTTGAACTCAAAAATCGGTCTGCCTCTGCCTCGCAACTGCTGGGATTAAAGGTGTGCACCACCACAGCCTGGAGTTTTGTCATTTTTTTTATTTACATACACTTTATAAAGTGTCTATATTAAACATACTCTGTATGATGTATTACAACTGTGTATTAATTCACATTACATAGTATATACACATTACGTATGCAGTACAGCATACAAACCTCACATGCTATTTTAAAGCCAAGGCTCATCACTGTGTCAGAAGGCAGGCGACTAACACATTTGGAGGGGCTTGCGGTATTCTCTCTGCCTTTGGGTCATCATCTGAATCGCTCCTTCCATGCTGTGTGTGTCAGTGAAGCTGGGCCTGTAACTCCATCTCCAGTCTTTTTCAGTGTACAAGAAGGAAGTGAGCAACAGAGACAAGAAGGCTCAGCAGAGCCTCTCGAAAGCTGCAGCGACAGCTCAAGCCTCTGGACCACGCTTAGTGGTTTAAGAACTTTCAGCAAAGATTAAGGAACCACTACTTCTGCTAACTTTACACACTCGTTTAGCATAACAGCAACCAAATAACACCATGTATGCTGATAGCATAATTCAGAAAGGTAGAGATAATGCAGATTTGAAATGCTTCAAAGAAATACTATTTAGGCTAGGCCTCGTGGGGCAGGCCTGTTGAGTCCAGCTCTTCAGGATGCTCAGGCAGGGGGATTTAACGTTCAAAGCCCGTCCTACAGAGTGTAACACTGTTGAGGGGGGACAAGGGAGGGAGAGAAGAAGGAAGACAGAGAGGGAGGAGGGAGGAAGAGAGAGAGAGAGAGAGAGAGAGAGAGAGAGAGAGAGAGGGGGAAGCTACCCCCACAAAAACAGCAAAAATATAAACATTTAAATAAAAGTAATATTTTCTTTATCACTTTGATTAAAAACAAAGTAATTTTCAAACAAACAAACAAACCAAAACAACAAAACAAAATAAAATCAACTAAGCAACCACACCCTTCTGAAGGCTTATTATTCGCAGGATGTTACAGGCAAGGAAGATGGCCAGTCAGGACATCTAGAGTCACTAGCAAAGCCTCCTAGTATCTCACAGTCTGAGAAAGGGGCTGTGTGAACGCGAGCCTCTTCCTAGCACAGGCATTTAGGACAGACAGCATGGCCCCTTCTTTGTACAGACATCAATTCTCTAATTGCTCTCTTGTAACGCTGTACATACTGAATGCTCCTAGTTTCAAACTCAGGGAACTCTAATCCACTGAATTCAGCCCCCCCATCTTATATCTTCTATGTGGGTGTCTCTAAATGAATCAAAATATAAAAAAAAAACCCGCTGCTAGCTAGGTCCTTACTTTTCATGTATGCAGAACTAACTGGGCATCAACTGTACTGATTTTTATAGCAAAGATATTAACAGTGAAAACTCAACACACACACACACACACACACACACACACACACACACACACTTATGTGTCACTTATAAAAGATAAAAAGCATAAGAAGCCAAAGGTCAGATAATATATTAGAGAACATGACACCCCTAAGCCACCAAAACCTACCACAGAGAAAGAACAGAGATGGAATAATAAAATGAGTATCCTCAGCCAGAACTGGAGCCACTCACCAAACAGACCACTCTATCTGTGTGCTCTTTTCCTTGCAGAATCCAATAAACTGCCATTATATTCCTTCTAAATGGTTCCATTACTAGGATTCTATAACAACAGCGTAATCTCTTGATAATTATAATAAATGCTTGTAATCAAAGTAGGGACCATTTAGAAATGGAAGGAGAAAGCTGTTTTCTATCAACCTCACTATAGCTCTATGACCTTTGAGGCATTCAGCTACAGCACGGCTTCCCATCTAATTTTGCTCAAATAAATATTTAAGAAAACCCCAGCTCAATGAGACTTTGACCTGAGGCATTTTAGCATAACTTTTTGTTTCATTTAAAAATATGTTAACAATTAAAATAAAGAGACATGTTTACTTTAGCGCACATATTTCTAGAATTTAAGTGATAAATGACTTGATCAGAGACGGTATTTCCTCAGGGAGCAAACTTAATAGTTACTTTAGAAAATGACAGTGTGGTGATGAGCTACCCTCTCGAGGCGGCTTTAAGGAAGTATCATTTTCCTGAAGCACAGCACAGCTCAATGCAGAAGTGGAGCTGGGCTTTCTTGATAAGCAGTGCTAGGTCATGGAAGTAATCTAAGGCTGGTAGCGTGACAGGAAATGGCTACATAGGATCAGCGTGGCTTTCATCTGCATGGATCTCACTTGGTAGCCGTGAACAGCAAGAAGCCAGCTGTGATGATGGGAGGAAGAAACTATCAACCTGGGCTACATCCAAGGGAGAAATTTTCAGTCTTTTTTGTTTTGTTTTGTTTCTTTATTTGTTTACACTCCATATTTTATTCCCCTCCTGGTCCTCCTCTGACTGTTCAGTCTTAGATTTTAAAGTAGTGATTTTTAATAAGACAGCAAAAAAAAAAAAAAGATCCTAAATGATTCTAAATGTTCATATCTCTATATAGGGTTTCCACCAACTGTCAAAAGCAATGGATCCGATTTGCAATCAAAACTTTTGTGCTCAGTTGTGGGAATAAGCAGAATTTTGAGGAGAAAATTAACAAAGAGAAGGAAAATATAAACTACAGTGCCTTCAAGGCAGCAACAGCTATACTCTACATGGTACTCCCAGAGGCTGAGGGAGCTTGGAACAGCACGCTGAAAAGCAGGGTCCTTTGTGAAAAGTGAACATTTATTTAACTAAGTACAATCTCTGAAAATGACCTTTATCGAACCCTTCACCAGGGTCTTGCAATGATCTAAATGACTGCCAGACACCCTTTAAACAGCATTTCTTAAATAAAAGTCATTCCCCGAGGGTGGTACTAAAGCAGGGGGGCGAAGGACAGATCCGTGCTTATCAAATCGCAGCACAGACTTAAGGAGAGTGGGTACCACGCTCAGCATCTTTGTCCTGAGAGTGACACGTGATACAAACCATCTCAGTCTTTCGGAATGGCTAGGGACAGCCATTTTTACATCCACAGGGACTTAGTTGCTGCTTGATGGAAGTAACTGCCAAAGAATTTACAAAATGGAAATGCTGCTTAAGACTTAAAATTCTATACAGAAGAGTTGTAAGCAGCGGTTTCCTCAAAACAAGTGTCATCAAAATAAAATATTTTGTATTTATAAAATGTAGTCATTTTGTAAACTTAATAGGTTAATTTTCATAAATCACTGACCCACTACAAACCAAGCATTTGGCCATTTCTGCGTCTCCTCTTTTAATTATATCCTGTATAAAATCTCTGAGTGAACAGGAGTGAACAGGCAGGAGAAGCATGCTAAGAACAACCGAGAAGTGGTGAAATGCAGTGTACTCTGCAGTCTCGTAATTCATTCATTATTTTAAAACATGTTTCTGTTTCAGTTAGCCAACACAGGTCGCACTCTAGGAGAGATGGATTTTCCCCTATTAAGAGGATGATTAGTTCAGTAAATTACAGCTTTCAGATGAAGGCAACTGTTCTATCTCTGTGCTGGGAAGGGGAAGGATAGGAGGTTCATTTCAGCACAAGGTAATTATGTGGGGCCAGTGTGTTACCATTTATCACGGCGGAAAGATGACACTCACTGTTAGCCAAGGGAAGCGGCTGCTCGGGGCTCCTGTCTAGATCAATACACCATGAATTTTTTTCCTGGCAAAAAAGTAATTATACAACAGAACTTTCCAGTCAATACCTTCCCGGGCTAACACAGATTCTATGATAGAGACATGAGGGTATGTGAGCCATCACCTAAATCCACCCAGTAAATACAAATTAAGCTTGTTTTTCTGTGATGTTAGTCATATTTCTCAGTGTTATTTTAAATCCTCACTACTGGTTCCTGATAAGCAAGAGAGTAGCATTGGCTTATGTTTATTGTTCTTATGGTAAGAAAGCATGCCTGGTTTCTCCTGACTATTCAGTAAAGCATGAAAATGGCCACTGATCAACTAAGGACTATTGGTTTTGTTTTGTTTTGTTTTGTTTTGTTTTAAGAAATGACGATCAGTTCATGTGAAAACCTGTCCACACAGAACACAAGGAAGAGGACTGCAGGAGCAGGGAGCAGCTGCCCAGCCAGGACTCTCACCTTCTCTAGTGTCTGTGATCTACGAATAGCAGGCTGAACGTTTTGAAATACACATTTTAATTTTCCGATATAAAATCCTACCTTTAGACAGGGCATTAGAAAATGTATAGTTAAACATAAGCATTACACACACACACACACACACACACACACACACACACACACATACGCACGGATGAAAAACAGATGTTAAAATCATCTAAAAATCCATCAAATTGTCAATTTGACAACTGCTTTCTCTGAGATAGAGTTTAGTCTTATAAACTAATCTAATATATCAGAAAAGGTTAAAGGGCAAGAAAAAAAATCACTACTTCAGTGAAAAAAATTTTGACATCCAATTTTCAAGCTGATTTATCAGTGGAAAGCTAAAATGGATAGGCTGCCGTTACTGGGGAGCAGCCTGTCTAAGGAAGCCGTTACAAAGCCTCCCATTTTGATTTAGCCACATTAATCAATACAAACCTATACTGTTTCAATTTTTAAAACATTGATCTGCTGTAAGCTTAGTTCAGCCACATCTACCAACTATCATAAAATACTCAATATATTTTTAAATACTGGCACAGAAATAAAATGATAAAATGAAATTCAGGTTTATTTGTCATGGTGGTTCATAACTGATACAAAATAACAGTTTAATCTAGTTAACTAAGAAACTGAGTTACTATTTTCATATGTTAGCAAATTAATGCCTATTTTCACTCTGTAATTCTTTTAATACTGAAAACCCCCCAGTTGTTAAAAAAAAAAAAAGCAGAGCATGAAAGAATCTCAGACTTTGTAGTGAAGATATCTGAGTATCAAGGAAGTCTTTTTTGGGGGCCTGGGGGGAGGGGTTCCAGACAGGGTTTCTCTGTGTAGTTCTGGCTTTTCTGGAACCCTCTTTGTAGACCAGGCTGGCTTTGAACTCACAGAGATCAGCCTGCCACTGTCTCCTGAGTGCTGGAATTGAAAGACTGTACCACTGACAGCTTTTTTTGGTTTTGTTTTTTTTCCCAAGGATTTCTTAAAATGTACATATTAAATTCACAATATATGGATTAAATGGTTAATATAGTAAGTGTTTTGCTCAAGTCATTTGCATTGTTATTGAAGATAAAAGTAGAAAAAAATCAGAATGCTTTATCCCTAAAGTATATCAGTACATTACAAATGTTGTATTTGAAATAGTATTAAGGATCCAAAAGACATTCCTAATATGGAATTATTTTGCCTTGAAAACAGTCCCAACTTATAGCATTCAGCTACATAATCTGCAGTGTCAATAAGTGTATTTTATACCTATTCCTAAAGCATTCTCATTAAAATCTAGCATGTCAATATTATACGATGCTATTATATTTACTGGGAATTTGTACAAAAGTCAGATTAAACATTAGGAAATGACACTGGGAAGTTGGGGAATGTGTGTGACGAAGAATGATGCTGTTAATGAAGTCTCCCCTGCCATATGTACACGGCACTAATGAGCCTTGTGTGAAGCCAGCTCAGTGGACACAATCAACATTCAGTTAAGTTTTTGGTGTACCAGGCACACATCGAAGAATGAAACATTTCCTCCATATGTGTTAGAGAAAATATAACTTTCTTTAGAACCTTTTAATGGATAGGTGGTACCTGTTAGGGCTCACCTTGATAATGTGATGCATGCAGATACTGTCCAGTGATCAATCAGAATGAGCACTGCCCTCTCCTAAAACACTTTCATTTCCTTATGTGGACAAGCTCCTGGAACTTTAAGATGCATATGATAAATTCTAAACTATGCCGTCCATCCATTCTGTGTAACAGTGAAATTTATTCCTTGTGCCTCAACTTATTTTTTTTAAAACACTAATTTTTAATGTTTAGCCAAGAAATTTATCATTTATAATTTTTGTCCAGGTGGAAGTTAAATGATTACACAAAAGAAATACAATGCTAAAAACTAATTATTTTAAATTTACAACAAACATTTTAGTGTTTATCTTTCAGAATAATGAAAAGAAATCCTTAAGATAGGAGATATGTGAACTCAAAGTGACTCTAATTTCCAAAGTCTAAATTTATAACCCTGACTTACCATAAAACTTACTGAAGGTCTTACTATATATAGTAAAGACTCAGAACAAAGGAATATCACTAGGAGGAGAAAGTGACACAGTTTAGGGTTTCAGACAGGGACTGGTGTCAACAGTGTCATGGGACACTTCTGAGAAACAATGGTGTTGATGAGGGCAGTGGGTAGGACCCTGTTAATGGACCCCTGTTAGAGATGCTGAGATGGGAACTAGCCCAGCCCATGTCGTCTCAAGTGCCTCTGAACCGTGTTTTCCTACATACCGCCTTGGGAGTACCATGCTGTTTACTGCAAGTGTGCAACATCACCGAGAGTTCATTAGCATGGTACTAATTACCATCAGTATATTACAATACTGTTTACTTTTCTTTCTAAATTCTGGCCTTTTCTTTGATTTCTTAGCCAGCAGATTCTTTAAGAGTGTGAGGTGGACCTACTAGGTCATATTAACTAATTAACTAACTGATTCAGAAGTCTTCCTAATTGGGCAATTTCATTGTTTTTTTTTTTTCTTAAACAAATCTCAATTCTGGATTCCTCTAATATATATAGTCTTTTAGTTCTAATTTCTCTAAATGCTTAACTCACCAGTACCCACATTAGTATAGACTAAGGCATGTGTCCTATAAATATTAATCAATCTAACGGGTAGGCAGAAAACATTGAGGTATGGATCCAAACCCACTGGCCTGAAAGGAAATGAAAAGCTAATGGCATAAGAAAGTTCTGTGCTCTGAGTATTGCTCACAGCAGCTTAATGTGCATTTTTGCTGGTAAAACTTAAAATTTGAAGTATTATTTACAAAGGGAACTAAACTTCCTAAATTAACCATTTTCATTTTTAGTGTAATTTAGAACTTCATACATTTTTAGTGTTATGAACATAGACATTATTATTAAGCAGACAACAAATAATTACAATGCTAAAATTAATTTGTTATAACCTATCTCTTACAAGCAGTAAATTAGAACAAATTCTGATTCTCATGATCTACTCCTAGGATTTTTTAGCAATGACAAGAAAAATTAATTCCAAGAATTCATTCATTGTACAATCATTTATTCACAATTTTATGTGTAATCAATGCTATCTGAAACATTATTTCCTACCTCTGAGGTATTATGTTACACAAAACAGTAAGAGAACTATTTATCAGTCTTTTATTCATTCTTTTAGCTTCCTTACACATAAATATAAAAGATTACCCATGGTGCTTTGATACATGATGGAGGGCTGGGCATGGTGGCAGGCACCTGGAATCCAGCACTTGTGAGCCTGAGCCAGGAGGGAGGTGAGTTTAAAGGTTGCTGGAGTTATGTACTGGATCTTGCCTGTCTCATGTCTCATACACACACACACACACACACACACACACACACACACACACGGCATATAAACATGTGTTCTGACTATTACAGTCATGAGTACAGCACAGAGATAAGGGAAAGGCAGATATTTCCTCATTTCCAATGAAGCATACTGCTATTAGCCTCTAGCTTAAGGAAGCCCAAAGCAAATAAAATCATGAGGAAAAGAATCCACTGGATACAGGCAATGTGCCATCAGGATTTCAAAACTAATATGAATATTAGCTAACCCAGAACAGCCCCTCACATTAATCACACATAGGTGCTATGTGGCATGTTCTGCTTTCTCTAGCACCCCATGACCTTGCTTGAACATCCAGTATCACAGGAGAAGAATGCCTATTACCTCTGTCCTGGCTATGGAAATATTTGTTCTGCTTGAGTCCACATCATTTAATTTTACAATTGAAGAACAGTAAGACAAAGATGAACAAAAATCCCCCAATTTTATAAATGTAAGAAAACACAAGTAAAGTAATTAGCATACAAAATAGTTCAGGGCTGACTATTTTATGAAGGACTAGTATGCTTAAATTCTTTTTTATTATGAACTTGCGATTCTGGTTTAGAAGTACTGGAGGCAGGTCATGACCTCTCAAGATGCATTTCCTTATCTGTAAAATTGAGTTGCGACAGTACAGAGCCAGGCCTAATCGTTGGCTGGGCAATCAAGAGCCTCTCTGATTGAATTTGAACTCTGCTTTCAGTCTTATCTTTTGTTACAACCATTCTCATACTCTACCCCAGCTAATTTAACATATCTCAGACATCCTGATGTTTTAATCCTAGGTCATTCCTTGGAACTAGAATCTGAACCAACACTGCAGGCTAGTTAACAGCTCATCCCAGTAATAAGCACTGCTTTATAGTAATGCTACCATAGTGAAGGGCTGGCACACTCTCATGGGTTAGAGGACAGAACGCTCCGCTGAGTTAGGAGTTACCTTCCACAGAGCAGTGGCCTGCAGCATCCTGCTGGGGACAGGGACTGTAACTAAACTGCAGTTAGCTAACAGGACTCTGATAGAGGGTCAGCAAAGTGTACAGTCTAAAAACCCCATGCACCTCAATCATCAGTCTTTGGGAATTAAGGTTATAACTCCTCTGCATTCAATTACTTCTCCACCACCAGAGAAAAGGGTAAAGAAAAACCATGTGTTGCTTTTTGATAAGACATGGCATAATTCTACACATACTCAGTATAAAAACTTTTTAAAAACTACATAAAAGAAGGCAGGACTCATCCTTAGTCTGATAAAGAAAATATATTAAAAACCTCATAAAAATAGCTAAATTATGGTAAAATATTGAAACTTTCCTTGCTATCAGGACACAGAGAGAACCTCACTGTCACATTCCAGGAAGCCACACACTGAGATCCTAGCACAGCAGAATACAGCGTGCCAGCACTCTGGAGAAGGAGCAATGCTGTCACTGTCTCAGGTGACACTGTGCTCACCTGAGCAGCCAAGAAAATGTCCAAGTGTTATGACCAATGCGTGTTTGGCAGGATCAGTGAATAAAGATCCTCATATGACAACGACTACACTCATCAGTCTCAAACTCACTCTTAAATTAAAAATACACACATAATTACTACACGTTCAAAAATAACATCAAATCCTTAAAAGTAAATCTTATGAAAAGATGTACAGTATCTTCATGCTGAAATCTTATGTCCCATCCCCAAGATAACGGAGAGACAACTTACATAAGCACAGGCATTTCACACACATACACTGGCATACAATTTTTATGAAGCTGCCAATGTTCTTCAACATATTCCATAGAGGTCAATGAAATTTCAACACTTTTCCCCAGAAGTGCAAAGGTCAGGTAAGCAAATGAGAACCACATCCCTGAAAATAAGCCAGTTGCCAGGTTTATTTAAAAAATTTCAGCAGGGGCTGAAGAGATGGCTCAGTAGCTAAGAGCACTGACTGCTCCTCCAGAGGTCCTGAGTTCAATTCCCAGCAAGCACATGGTGGCTCACAACCATCTATAATGGGATCTAATGCCCTCTTCTGGTGTTTCTGAAGAGAATGAAAGTGTAGTCATATACATAAAATAAGTAAATAAAATCTTTAAAAAAAAAAAAAGAAAAAAAGGAGAGAAACCCTTTTCCCTTCACTTAAAAAAATTACAGCAATCAAGAGAGCTGGGTTCAAAAACAGACAAACGGGGTCTGGAAAGATGACTCAGCAGTTGGGAACACTGAATGGAGTAGGGTTCCCTCTACCCTCATATGGTGGCTCCTAACAACCCTTAACTTCAGCAACAGGGCATCTGATGCCCTCTTCTGGGCTCTGAACACCCACACTTATTAGCACATGTTCCCACAAAGACATGACTAAAAATAAAATAGACAACTGGCTCAGGGTCCTGAAAAGTAGCTCCAGGAAGTAAGATTGATCTTCTTTACACAGGATATTATACGGTATAACAAGGGTGGCCTTTTTAATATATAAGGGTCTTAATAGCTGGCAGAAATATCAATGCTGACTTTGCCTCCTGTGCACAGTTCCATATAGGTCTCAAGTGCAAAGTCAAAGTCAAAGTTCTTTGAGAAGAACACTTTGAACATTTTCACAGTTTACAAGAAGACATTTTCAGAAGCAAAATCACTACAATCAAAGAAAAGGTGATATGGACTGGAAAACCGCTCAAAACAAAAGTGAAGGTGAGTGGTGGGGAGAACTAGGAATTCACACGTCCACAGAGAGCTCAGATTCAGAACAATTGTGAATTGCTACCAATGTATCAGAATAACAACAGCTCATCAAGAGATTCAGTAAGGGGCTGGAGAAGACAGCTTAGTGGTCAGGTTTGCATATTGTCTGCAGAGGACCCAAGCTCCCCAAACCCACATCAGATGACTCCCGATCATCTTTAACTTCTGCTCCTGGGGGCATCCAATTCTTCTAGTGTCCACATGGGTACTTACACTCACACACACATACAGGAACATAGTCATATACAGCAAAATAATCTTTTTACAAAGGTAGAGCAAAAGGCATAAACAAACCCCAGACAAATGACACCACTGGTCATTATAAGCAGTACTTGAGGTGTTTAAGTTATAAGAAAATTGCAATTGATAGTATAATGCAATGTATTATACTTACTGCCAAATGGTTATGTGGAAAAAGACAGAAGTGTTGGGATGTAGAGAAAGTTTGGAAACTTAAGTAGAAAAGCTACACATGCCTATACTATGGCACAGTGATTGTGATCCTAGATGTTCTTAATATATATGTGTGTGTGGGAAACATGTACAGGTATCATCAGAGCAACCTTATTCATAATATTAAAAATCTGGGTAATAGATATACAGTCATGCAATGGATTTCGAAATATCAATTAATATTAATTGTTTTAAAAACTTATGCTATGTGGGCTAATGTCTCAAATATTGGATAAAGAAAGCTGGAGAAACAAGTTCATGTTAAGAGATTTATACCTGAATGCAAAGGAGGTGATATGTGTGTACTCTTTAAATTTAGAGAATTGGTTCCAATGCTTAGGCTCCCTCAAGTACAAACAGCTGCTTGTGTTTGGCTACTTTTGATGGGACAAAAGAATGATGGGGTGTGGTCCCAGAGTTTTAGTAGCAGCGGGTCTTCTCCTAGAATGTCACACAGGGAGTGATATCTTTTCAATCTCACGATTTATAATGTGTTTTCCTTCAGCTCTAGACCACACTTCCACATAAAGAGAAGTCCATGTGAAGCCTTCGTCCACTCTGATAATCTGTAGTTCATTTCACTGCATATTCTAAATTTAAAGCTACCCATCTTATGTGAGTTAAAATTTACTGTAAGCCACCAGAACTCTTAAGTTCACTCCATTCTGTGTGTGCATATGTCTAAGAGTATGTGCTTGTTGTACATATGTGCATGCCTGTGTGGACAGTTGCATTCCTTTGTGCTAGGAGTATGTAGGCCAGATGTCAGGATATCTTCCTCAATTGCTGCTCCACTTTAGAAAGAGTTTCTCACTGAATCTGGCATTCCCGATGGCTAGACTGCCTGGACAGCAGGACCCCAGGGTTACTTGACACCATGCCTGACATTGGACATTGGTACTGGGGATCCAGATGCAGACCCTGCTGTTTGTGCAGAAGGCACTTTACTCATGGAGCCATGTCAACAGCCCTGTGGATCCTATTCTTTATCAGTACAAGAACTTTTATGAAGTTTAAAGCTGAGGCCAAAACCCCCAAGACTTATGCAATGAAATCTGTAAACTACATTTCAATAAAAAAATTGACTACATTGTGAGCTTAGCCTTTAACCATGAACGA
This sequence comes from Apodemus agrarius, assembly GCA_964023405.1. Classification (NCBI taxonomy): domain Eukaryota; kingdom Metazoa; phylum Chordata; class Mammalia; order Rodentia; family Muridae; genus Apodemus; species Apodemus agrarius. The sequence continues at coordinate 112,333,474 of OZ030007.1, read as the reverse complement.
TCTCTCCAGCCCAGACCACATCTTATACATCAAGAATTTTTATCTTCAGATTTCCCTAGCAAGTCTTATGTCTCTGAACATGTCAGGGAACCCCTGAGCTGTAAGGTCAGCCGTGAGATGAAGGAATAGTATACTGACTTCACACAGGCCTTTCCCCAGATACAGGACACATATATCTGCATGCTCATCCCAATGATGTGTATATAAATTCCCTTGTCTCCCCAAAGAAAAACATCTGATCGCCATGTTTTCCCCCATCTTAAAGCTGTCCTGTAATGGAAATGACTTTAGTTTCTTTGAAAGATGCTGTGACAGGACTGTCTTTTGGGTCTGCTTCTCTCCACATGGTTAGTGATTTATAAAGTGGTTTAGGACAGCAAATAGGACACAAGAGCTGATGGAGTTCCAAACTTTAAAAGATGGTGAGTCTTCGTGCCCTAGAGTGCCCCTCCCCACGCCCTGTTGTGAATGGGGAGGTGGAAGATGGGCGTCAGAGAGGTCCTGGAGAGAACCGGACTGAAAGCATCAGCTGTACGGAGGAGGTTCTGTGAAGGCAGGAATAAACATTTATTCCAACGTAGCAGGGTACAGAAAATTACTGTGTCAAAAGAGAAATGTAAAATTACCCTGACAGAACTGGAGGGCTGGATAGCTAGAATGAACAGGTGTGGGCCACTGGGACAGGAGCTACAGCAGTCTGAGGACTAAGACAGCGTGCTTTACTGCTTTCTGGTAATTCAGGTCTAAAGGACTGAAAGAGTTTGACATGTTTCAGATGTAACAGTTGTAAGCTGTAATATATACAAGGTAATACAAAAAGTTTAGAGATTACTATCATATTTCCAAAGGCTAGGCTCTTCCATCTCCAGCCTTAGCAGCTTATGTGGACCCTGTCACCCCCTCCCCCCCCCACCCGGCTGCTTTATTTGCTAGACTTCATTGCCCATGGCTGCTGCTGGCCCTTGCTGCTCACTAGAGTCACGCTGTGCATGCTCAGTAAGCTGCCTCAGCTGCAGCTCATTTCAAGACTTTCTTCAATTGTCAATCAGGATGCAAAAAAGGTCACTCGGATTTGTTATCGAGTAGAGGCTTGACAATTTTTTTTTCTCTTTGAGGAAGCATGAAAACAAAGGTCATCTCTTTGTCACCACCCAACCAATATTTTCTTTTCTTTTTATTAATTGGTTATTTTATTTATTTTCATTTTAAATGTTATTTCACCTTCCTGGTTTGTCCTCCACACACCCTATATCCCATCTCCCCTCCCTCCTGCTTCTCAGAGGGTGCTCCCACACCTACCCACCCACTCCTGCCTCAGCATCCTAGCACTCCCCTACACTGGAGCCTCCACAGGGCCAAAGGCCTCCCCTCCCACTGATGCCATAAAGACCATCCTCTGCTACACATTCAGCCGGAGCCACAGGCCCCTCAGTGTGTGCTCTTTGGCTGGTGGTTTAGTCCCTGGGAGTTCTAGGTCAGAAGGAGACCTGCAAATATGCTGGGAATCCTGGGCTGAGAGGGCAGCGCACAGATGACCTTGCTGCCTGGGGACAGTTTTCTGCAGCAGCTTCCTTCTTCTGGGGTATCCTCTCACAACCCCACAGTCCTTTCCTACTACCCTACAGAATTCAGGTGTCCCTCCCAATACACTACCAATCCAGAAGACAGAAACCTTCGCTCTGTTCAAAAGGAGCCTAAGGGTAAGATAGCAGTCTCCTGGACACCATTCCTCAGTTGGTAAGCAATTTCAAGCTAGAGTAATTTATGAAAGGATTAAAAGAAGAAAAACTAATTAAAACATACTCACAGCACCAAAGAACTGCCTCCACCCCACCCCGACCAAATCATGTTATTTGGGTCTTGTGCAAATAGTTGCACCATAATTACCTGAAGTGTCAAAAGCTCTAAATAAGCAAGAATTATGCTCACAAAAATGTTTACAGATCATATATATCCTGACTGGGCAGTTAAATTCCAAAAAGGTTACATTGAAAAAAAGCAACTTTTCCCAAAATGCTTTCATTCCAGAAAGACTGAGATATTCAAGGGCGGTCACACCAATAGGCAATCATCAGACAGTAACTTGATAATGCTTAAGGACTCTGCACTTTACAGCAGCCTACAATGGAAAGATAATGTAGTGTTAAGTGAAAGTGATCTGCTCAGCTGCTGCTACAGAACCATTAGATAATGGAAATATTGGAGAATTCTTCTTTCCCTGCAGCATAGTTAACCAAAGGCGAATGTAAAAATGAAAGATATAAAAATAAAAATTTGTGATTTATAATGTCCAATAAATCCCAGACAAACCAAATCCTGTTTCTTCTAAATACACCCAAGGAGAAAAAGAAATCTAACATTTCATCTTCCCAAAGAACAATTTCCATTGAACAACTGTAACTAACTGACAGAGAATCAGACTTATTTTGGCAAGTCTAAACCAAGGAAGGTAAGTGAGGAAGTGAAAGGATGTGAGATTTGCTAAGTTTTCTAACATCACATTCACGGCAACTTATTTGTAAAGATCTCAACTTCTGTCCCTTCTTACCAGTTCTAAGCTTACAAGTACGGATTTCATGGACATAGCACCTGAACACAGACATTTATCTGCCACTTTGGTCATGCCTGCAGACGGCAAAACACTCATGCATAGACCTTATTGCTACACATGTATTTGGGGGAAAGTAAGGAGTAAAACATGTAAATGTATGTTTAAACATGATCTGTTCAAGTCCAGGGGAAAAATAGAGTCAAAGTCAAGAGAATGAAGCATGGCAGCTGATTTTTACAGATTTCTAAGACCGGCTTTTGTAAAACAACTGCACAGAAATAAAAGCCTCCAAAACTTTGACAAATTTCTCAGAAACTAGTTGAGCCAGTTAACGAGATCTGAATGTTGTACCTGCGATGCCTGCAGTTGAGACACCTCAGGCAGAGAAACCAGACTGAGGGGCTTGGAGTTGAGAAAACCTAGAGCTGAGCTGAGATGTGAAATGGAATCCCGAAGATTCTCGAATCTAAGATGCTGATGTAGGTGCTAACTCAGAACTTGGAAGAACTGAACACACACTGATTGTTAAAGAAGATGTGAATTAGGCCAATAGGCACACTATTCAATGGAGAAATTTAAAAAAAATGTACCATTTTCTTTAAAAAAACAAACAAACAGGAATATGCTCCTACAATGATTAATACTGGCAAATGAACACCTAAATACTGAAAAGAAAACCGAGGTTGTTTTTTTTTTTTTTTTTTACTTTTAACAATAGTAATAGTAATGATATCAAAAGAGTGGTCAGAGAGGTCAAGCTGAGGCTGAATTTATTCTTTTCTGGCCCCAAGGCTGATACTGTTTTTCTTGGAAAGCTTTTTGTAAAAGGATTTATTTATTTATTTCTATTTTATATGCATGGATACTTTGCCTGCATGAACGTATGTGTGAAGATGTCCGATATTCTAGAACTGGACTTACAGACAGCTGGGAGCTGCCGTGTATGTGCTGGGAGCACCACTGGTGGAGCAGCCAGGTCTCTTAACCTCTGAGCCACCTCTTCAGTCCCCAGGAAATTGCTACAAATGGAAAGGACCCAGGAAAGTTATTGCTACTAGATACTCTAACCATAAATACTGACAAAAGATCCAAATTAATACATGTAATTACTTTGATGGCAGTAATAAGTATGTAAACCATAAAGCAAATAACTAGAATTCAGAACAGTACATATATCATTACAGCTTGTGTAAAATTTTGGGGCTAAATACATGGTGAGGAATTTTGGGATGAGTGTGTGTGTGTGTGTGTGTGTGTGTGTGTGTATGAGTAGTATGAGTAGTAGTAGTAGTAGTAGTAGTAGTAGTAGTAGTAGCAGCAGCAGTAGTAGTTTTGTTTTAGTGACAGGGTCTTATTTATAGTAGCCCTGGTTGGCTTAGAACTTGTTTTATAGAGTAGTGTAGCCTTCTGTCTACCTCTGCATCCAGTGTGCTAGACTTAAAGGTGCGTGTTGCCATTCCTGTTGGTGGAGAATATTTTTTGATGATCAAAAAAAATAAATAAATAAAAACAAACCACATTTACACTGAAAAATAAAATACTGAAAATGCTGACATGTAAAGTTCCTTTAAATTTATTATCATTTTATAAAGGCCATTTATTTTGTGAAGAACTGAAAAATTTTAAGTTCATGGTGAACACTTATTTTTTATGTAGATTAAAAGGATCTATATAGGATACAGAATAATGTTATGAGTGTTTTTGAATATAACTATGAAGAGACGTTATGCCTCTCATGGAAGCATTGGTGAGGCCCTATCACTTACTGCCCTTTGATCTGGGCACAGGAACAAGCATTCACTTAGCTTTGACACAGCACCACCATAGTATTTATTTACTAAAAGACAAAAATGTAAAAAAAATATTTATTTATTTTATTTATGAGTATGAGTGTCTTGCTTGTGAGTATGTATTTGCCCCATATGTGTTCCTGGTAAGGTCAGAAAATGGTGTCATATGCCCTGGACTTTGAGTTATAGACAGCTGTGAATGGAACCCAGGTCCTCTGCAAGAGCATCGAGGATTGAGCTAACATTCTTACCCTAACTGGGAAAGTGTTCCATCACTTACATATCTAATGACCGTTGCTAGAGACGTTAAGACTATTTTATTAATTGCCTACTTCCTATCTGTATTTACTGCTTAAGTCCTGTTTACACCCCTGAAAGGGCCCTATGAGGTAGTTTATATTTGACATATTTTATTGCCTATCTCTGGGAAGCATAATGAGTTTCAGTCTCAAAATTTATGCGAAGAGACAAAAGACATAGATTGCTTTTTCTGTAAAACATCACTCTAATTCTGAACAGTGGCTCTGTCCATAGTATTTGACTACAGATTGTTAATTATTCACTTAATGATGGTATCATGAGATATCACTAGCCAGAGAACCAGTTCCTCACATTTCTCACACTGCCCTCAAGTAGATACAAGTTAGAGTTCCCAGATACATCGTGTAAATTAGATTTTTGGGGCTTATATCATCACCTTTAAAGGTGTTAAAAATGAGATGATGTTCATGGGGCACTACTGTCTAAGCCTAAAGTTTAAGGGCTACTATTTACTTAGTGACACACTGCTAGTTCTTTCTTTATAGATAATTTGTGAGAGCCATGATATCAATGGTCTACAATAAAACGAGAAGAGAACTTCTACTTTGTTTTTTTGAAGGCTTACATACTGACAGCTTTCATTTCCCTTTGATTTTCATTCCAAATGGGCAGTTACAAACAATGATCACAGTGGTCTTTGTAGCTATATCATGTATATTCCATGATGATCTTTCTATAAGACATTCTGTAGTTTTAACAAATGTCACCTTTCAGAGAACACTCAGAATTATAATTATAATGTCAAATATAAAATTCCACTGACAGAAGAGAGATTTGTCACATTAAATTAAACGGCCCAAACAACACATTATTTTTAACTTAGGAGAATTGGTGGAAGGCAAACATTCTGTGCTATGATCAATAATCTTGAAGATTTATCAAAGCAAAGAGCATCCTCATAGCTTTTGCTTACCAGATGGTATTGTGGCAAATCCATACTTTAGTGGTTTGCAAGCATGGCTTGGCAAATCCATACTTTAGTGGTTTGTAAGCATGGCTCTGGAGTACAAGACATTGGAGATTAAATGTAAAGCTCTTCTGGTCTTTCATTACTTTCACCAATCATTCTGTCTCTCCAATCATTTTCTTAACAAAGGAATAAGGGACTTACTGATTTAAAACATTAACATCTAAGAAATTACATAATCACAAATATTAAAGAGTGATTACAAATTCATTAACAGAGGTAATGCAATAGGACATAATATAAACAATAAACTTTTACTAATATATCATGGTTAAAAACTTTACTTCAGGAACACAACCTGCAGAAATGAATTTTGTGCTGTCCCCTGAAATCCACTGTCTAGCTCTGGGTTTGCTCTTTGGTCCAGAGGAGTATTATAGAACTCCAATAACATCCTACTTCCCCATGGAAGAAATTGATACATCAATCAAAGAAAATGCAAAATCATGGCACAAAACATCCACAAATTTTGGAACACCATAAAAAGACCAAACCTAAGAAAATAGGAAGACAAGGAGAAGTTTCCTAGCTCAAAGGCCCAGAAAACATCTTCAACAAAGTCACAGAAGAAAAATTTCCAAACCTAAAGGAAGATATAACTATAAATGTACAAGAAACTTACAGAACACCAAACAGATTGGACCAGAAAAGAAAATCCTGCCACCACATAATAATCAAAATACTAAAAATACAGCAAAGATCGAATTTTAAAGCTGCAAGGAAAAAAGGCCAGGTAACTCATAAAGGTAGATCTATCAGAATTACACCCAATTACTCATCTGAGACTCTAAAAGCTAGAAGGGCCTGGGAAGATGTGTAACAGATCCTGATGTCAGCCTGAGTACTATACCCAGCAAAACATTCAAACACAATAGATAGAGAAATCAAGATATTCCACGACAAAACCAAATTTAAATATCATCATTCCACTAACCCAGCCCTACAGAGGATACTAGAAGGAAAACTCCAATCCAATGAGGCTAACTACATTAAAAAGAAAAAAAAAACACAAGAAATAAACAACTTCATACACATAAAACCAATAGAAGGACACACATACACTACAACAACAACAAGAACTACTACTACTACTACTATTACTACTACTACCACCACCACCACCACCACCACCACCACCACCACCGCCAACATAAAAATAACAGGAAGTAACAATCATTGGCCCTTAATATCTCAACATCAGTGGACACAATTCCCCAATAAAAAGACACAGGCTAATGGAAAGGATACATAAACAGAATTCATCATTCTGCTGTATACTAAAAACACATCTCAGTAACAAAGATAGATTTTACATCAGAGAAAAGGTCTCAAACAAGGTTTTACCAAGCAAATGGATCCACGAAGAAAGCTGCATCTAATAAAATAGACTTTCAACTGAAAGGAAACAAAAAGACAAGGAAGGACACTTCATATTCATCAAAGGAAAAAAATCCACCATGATGACATTTCTTTTTATTTTAATTATTTTAAATATTTGCTTTATTTACATTTCAAATGGTATCCCCTTTCCTAGTTAGCCCTCAGAAATCGAAAACCCCCTTTCTCATACCCTCTCCACCACTTTTCTGACTGGCATTCCCCTACTCTGGGGCATTGGGCCTTCACAGGGCCAATGGCCTCCCCTCTCATTGATGTCTGAAATGGTCATCTTCTGCTACATATGTAGCTGGAGCCATGGGTCCCTCCATGTGTACTCTTAGTGGTTTAGTCCCTGGGAACTCTGGGGGTACTGGTTGGTTCATATTATTGTTCCGACTGTGGGGCTGCAAACCTCTTCAGCTCCTTGGGTCCTTTCTCTAGCTGCTCCATTGCGGACCCTATGCTCAGTCTATTGGTTGGCTATGAGTCATGGGTATTTTGACCCACCTTCCAATAAAGATCAAAGCATACACACTTTGGTCCTCCTTCTTCTTGAGCTTCATGTGATCTGTGAATTGTACCTTGGGTATTCTGAGCTTTTGGACTAATATCCACTTATCAGTGAGTGCATTCCATGTGTGTTCTTTTGGGATTGGGTTACCTCACTCAGGATGATATTTTCTAGCTCTATCCATTTGCCTAAGAATTCATGAATTCATTGTTTTTAATAGCTGAGTAGTACTCCATTGTGTAAATGTACCACATTTTCTGTATCCATTCCTCTGTTGAGGGATATCTGGGTTCTTTCTAGCTTCTGGCTATTATAAATAAGGCTGCCATGAACATAGTGGAGCATGTATCCTTATTATATGTTGGAGCATCTTCTGGGTATAGGCCAAGGAGTGGTACAGCTGGGTCCTCAGGTATTACTATGGCCAATTTTCTGAGGAACTACCAAACTAATTTCCGGAGTGGCTTTACCAGCTTGAAATCCCACCAGCAATGGAGCAGTGTTCCTCTTTCTCCACATTGTTTCCGGCATCTGCTGTCCCCTGAGTTTTTGAGCTTGCACATTCTGATTGGTGTGAGGTGGAATTTCAGGGTTGTTTTGATTTGCATTTCCCTTATGGTTAAGGATGTTGAACATTTCTTTAGGTGCTTCTCAGCCATGTGGTATTCCTCAGTTGAGAATTCTTTGTACCCCATTTTTTAATAGGGTTATTTGGTTCTCTGGAGTCTAACTTCTTTGTTCTTTGCATATATTGGATATTAGTCCACTATCAGTTGTAGGATTGATAAAGATCCTTTCCTAATCTGTTGGTTTCTGTATTGTCCTATTGACAATGTCCTTTTTCTTACAGAAGCTTTGCAATTTTATGAGGTCCCATTTGTCAATTCTTGATCTTAGAGCATAAGCTATTAGTGTTCTATTCAGGAAAATTTCCCCTGTGCCCATGTACTCCAGGTTCTTCCCCACTTTCTCCTCTATTAGATTCAGTGTATCTGGTTTTATGTGGAGGTCCTTGATCTACTTGGACTTGAGCTTTGTACAGGGAGATAAGAATGGATCAGTTTGCATCCTTCTACATGTTGACTGCCAGTTGATCCAGCACTATTTGTTGAAAATGCGGTCTTTTTTCCACTGGATGGTTTTAGCTCATTTGTCAAAGATCATCTCACCATAGGTGTGTGGGGGTTCATTTCTGGATCTTCAATTGTATTCCATTGATCTAGTGCCTGTCATTGTACCAATTCCAGGCAGTTTTTTTTTTTATCACTATTGCTCTCTAGTATAGCTTAAGGTCAGGGATGTTGATTCTCCCAGAAGTTCTTTTATTGCTGAGAATAGTTTTCACAATCCTGAGTTTTTTTGTTATTCCAGATAAATTTGGAAATTGCTTTTCCTAGGTCTATGACGACTTGAGTTAGAATTTTGATGGGAATTGCATTGAATCTGTAGATTGCTTTAGGCAAGATAGCCATTTTTACTATATTAACCCTGCCAATACATGAGCATGGGAGATCTTTCCATCTTCTGAGAACTTCAAATTTTTCTTCAGAGACTTGAAGTTCTTGTTATACAGATCTTTCCCTTGCTTGGTTAGAGTAACAGCAAGGTATTTTATATTATTTGTGACCATTGTGAAGGGTGTCATTTCCTTAATTTCTTTCTCAGCCTCTTTATCATTTGAGAATAGGAAGGCTATTGATTTGTTTGAGTGAATTTTATATTCAGCCACTTTGCTGAAGTTGTTGATCATGTTTAGGAGTTCTCTGGTGGAATTTTTAGGGACACTTAAATATATTATCATATCATTTGCAAATAGTGATACTTTGATTTCTTCCTTTCCTATTTCTATCCCTTTGATCTCCATTTGTTGTCTAATTGCTCTGGCCAGGACTTTGAGTACTATATTGAACAGGTAGGGAGAGAGTGGACAGTCTTGTCTAGTCCCTGATTTCAATGGGATTGCTTCAAGTTTCTCTTCGTTTAGTGTGATGTTTGCTACTGGTTGCTGTATATTGCATTTACTATGTTTAGGGTCCATTTACTATGGGCCTTGAATTCCTGATCTTTCCAAGACTTTTATTATGAAGAGGTGTTGGATTTTTGTCAGATGCTTTCTCTGCATCTAATGAAATGATCATGTGGTTTGAGTTTGTTTATATAGTGGAATGCGTTAATGGATTTCTGTATATTGAATCATCCCTGCATTACTGGGATGAAGCCTACTTGATCACGGTGGATGATAGTTTTGATGTGTTCTTGGATTCAGTTGGCAAGAATTTTGAGTATTTTTGTATTGATATTCATAAGGGAAATTGGTCTAACGTTCTCTTTCTGTGTTTGGTCTTTGTGTGGTTCAGGTATCAGAGTAGTTGTAGTTTCATAAAATGAATTGGGTAGTGTTCCTTCTGTTTTCTTTTCTTTTTTTTTGTGGAGTAGTTTGAAGAGTATTAGTATTAGGTCTTCTTTGAAGGTCTGATTGAAATCTGCATTAAACGCATGTGTTCCTGGGCATTTTTTTGTAGGGAGACTATTAAGGATTGCTTCTGTTTCTTTAGGGGTAATGGGATTGTTTCATTTATCTGATCCTGATTTAACTTTGGTACCTGGTATCTGTCTAGAAAATTGTCCATTTAATCCAGATATTCCAGTTTTGTTGAATGTAGGCTTTTGTAGTAGGATCTGATGATTTTTTTTATTTCCTCAGTATCTTTTGATTATTTCCTGCTGTTTACTCCTCTTGGGTGTATTTGTTTCTTTTTGTTCTAGAACCTTCAGCTGTGCTGTTACGCTGTTAGTGTATGCTCTTTCCAGTTTCTTTTTGGAGGCACTCAGAGTTATATGAGTTGTCCTCTTAGCACTGCTTTCATTGTGTCCCATAAGTTTGGGTATGTTGTGCCTTCATTTTCATTAAATTCTAAAACGTCTTTAATTTTTTTCTTTATTTCTTCCTTGACGCAGTTATCCTTGAGTAGAATATTGTTCACTTTCCATGTGTATGTGGGCTTTCTGTTGTTTTTGTTGTTTTTGAAGACCAGCTTTAGTCTGTGGTGATCTGATAGGGTGCATGGAATTATTTCAATCTTCTGTTCTGTTCTATAATTGAGTAAGTGGTCAATTTTGGAGAAGGGACTGTGAGGTGCTGAGAAGGTATATTCTTTTGTTTTAGGATAAAATGTTATATAAATATCTGCTAAATTCATTTTGTTCATAACTTCTGTTAGTTTCACTGTTTCTCTGTTTAGTTTGTGTTTCCCTGATCTGTCCATTGAGGAGAGTGGGGTGTTGAAGTCTCTCACTATTATTGTGTGAGGTGCAATGTGTGCTTTGAGCTTTAGTAAAGTTTCTTTTATGAATGTGGGTGCCCTTGTATTTGGACATATTTACGTTCAGAATTGAGAGATAATCATGGTAGATTTTTTTTCCTCTGATGAGTATGAAGCATCCTTCCTTATCTTTTTGGTTTACTTTAGGTTTAAAGTTGATTTTATTCAATATTAGAATGGCTGCACCAGGTTGTTTCTTGGGACCATTTGCTTGGAAAATTGTTTTCCAGCCTTTTACTCTGAGGTAGTCTGTCTTTATGCCTGAGGTGAGCTTCCTGTATGCAGCAAAATGTTCTGCTTATGTATCCAGTCTGTTAGTCTATGTCTTTTTATTGGAGAATTGAGTCCATTGATATTAAAAGATAATGAGAAGTGATTGCTGCTTCTTGTTATTTTGTTATTGGGGTGGCGCTATATTTGCATGGCTCTTTTTGATTTATTAAAAGAAGATTAATTTCTTGCTTTTTCTAGTGTGTAGTTTCCCTCCTTTTGTTGGTGTTTTCCATTCATCATCCTTTGAAGGGCTGGATTTGTGGAAAGATATTGTGTAAATTTGTTTTTGTCATGGAATGCCTTGGTTTCTCCATCTACTGTAATTGAGACTTTTCCTGGGTTGGAAAAGTCTGTGTTCCCTTAGGGTCTATATGACATCTTCCCAGGATCTTCTGTCTTTCATAGTCTCTGGCGATAAGACTGGTGTAATTATGATAGGTCTGTCTTTATATGTTATTTGACATTTTCCCTTACTGCTTTTTTTTTGTTTTGTTTGTTTTTTTTTCTGGTATTTTCTTTTTTTAAATTTATTTATTATTGGATATATTATATATTTACAATTCATTTCCCTTTTTCTAGTTCCCCACCTCCCAAAGGTCCCAACATGGCCTTTCCCCTCCCCCTGCTCCCTCATCTACCCCTTCCCACTTCCCAGTGTATTCCCCTACACTGATGCTTTGATCCTTTCCAGCACCAGTGTCCACTCCTTTCTTCTTGTCAGACATCATTTGGTATGTGAATTGTGTCTTTGGTGTTCCAAGATTCTAGGCTAATATCCAGTTATCAGTGAGTGCATACCATGGGTATTCTTTTGAGACTGGGTTACCTCACTTAGTATGATGTTCTCCAGCTCCATCCATTTCTCTAAGAATTTCATGAATTCATTGTTTCTAATGGCTGAATAGTATTCCATTGTGTATATATACCACATTTTTTGTATTCATTGCTCTGTTGAGTGACATCTGGGTTCTTTCCAGCTTCTGGCTATTATATATAAGGCTGCCATGAACATAGTGGAGCATGTATACTTATTGCATGCTGGGGAATCTTCTGGGTATATTCCCAGGAGTGGTATGGCTGGGTCCTCCGGAAGTTCGAAATCTTCACTCTCTTCTATACCTATAATCCTTGGGTTTGGTCTTCTCATTGTGTCCTGGGTTTTCTGGATGCTTTGGGTTATGAGATTTTTGCATTTTGCATTTTCTGTGACTGTTGTGTCAATGCATTCTATGGTGTCTTCTGCATCTGAGATTCTCTCTTCTATCTCTTGTATTCTGTTGTTGATGCTTGCATCTATGACTCCTGACTTCTTTCCTATGTTTTCTATGTCCATAGTTGTTTCCTTTTGTGATTTCTTTATTGTTTCTACTTCCATTAATAGATCCTGGATGGTTTTGTTCAATTCCTTCACCTGTTTGGTTGTGCTTTCCTGTCATTCTTTAAGGTCTTCTACCCGTTTACCTGTGTTCTCATGTATTTTTTTTTTTTTTAGGGAGTTATTTATGTCCTTCTTGAAGTCCTCTATCAGAATCATGAGCTGTGACTTTAAATCCAAATCTTGCTTTTCCTGTGTGTTGGGGTATCCAGGACTTCTGTTGTGGGAGAATTGGGTTTGGACGATGCTGTATTGCCTTAATTTCTTTTGGTAACATTCCTGCATTTGCCTTTCACCATCTGGTTATCTCTGGTGTTAGTTGGTCCTACTGTCTCTGGTTGGTGCTTGTCCCTCCTGTGGGCCTGCAAGCCTGTCTTAGTACCCCTGGGTGACCAGCTTCCCCTTGGCACAGAGTGTTGTAGCTCAGCCCAGATCTTGGGTGCAGATGGAGCCTGGAAGGACCCTGTCCCAGCTGCTCTACCACTCCTGTGTTCCCTGCCCTTCCTGACTGCACAGTCACACGAGAGAAAAATGGCAGTCTCACCTTCAAACCCGGGAGTCAAAGCCCTCCCTGCAATCCAGTTCTCCCCTGGCAGGACTGGTGCACAGAGGGCTGTGTCATGCCCAGTTTCTGGTGGAACCCAGACGTACCCTGTCCCAGCTGCTCTACCACTCCTGTGTTCCCTGTGGTCCTGGCCTTATCTGCCTGCTCAGTTGCCAGAGAGAAAAATCTATATTTCAATTCTGAACCTCTATGCCCCCAAAGCAAGGGCACCCACATTTTTAAAAGAAACATTACTAAAGCTTAAAATACACATCAAACTCCACAGATTGAATAGTGGGAGACTTTAACATTCCACTAACTAATGGACAGATTATTGAGAAGAAACTAAACAGAGAAATAACAAAACAAACAGAGGTTATGAATCAAATGGACTTAACAGATACCTACAAATCATTTCACCCAAACATAAAAGAATATACCTTCTTCTATACACTTCATGGAACTTTTCCCAAAACTGACCATATAATCACGAAGCAAGTGTCTACAGATACAATAAAATTGAAATAACCCCAAGCATCTTATCAGACCACTGTGGATTAAAAGTGCACTTCAACAACAAAAGAAGCCTACATACTCATGGAAATTTAACAACTCTCTACTCAGTGATCACTGGGTTAGGGAATAAAGAAATTGAAGACTTCCTAGAACTCAATGAAAATGAGGACACAACATACCCAAACTTATGGGATACTCTGAAAGCATCATTAAAAGGAACGTTCATAGCACTAAATGCCCGCATATAGAAATTGGAGAGTTCTCACACTAATGAATTAGAAGTACACTTAAAGGCCCTAGGGGAAAAATATGTATGTATATAGTCCCAGGCCAGATTAATTTTGAGCAGAATTCTACCAGACTTTCAAAGAAGAGCTAATGCCAATACTTCTCAAACTATTCCACAAAATAGGAACAGAAGGAACATTGTTAAACTATTTCTATGAGACCATAGTCACCCTGATAACTAAACCACACAAAGAATCAATGAAGAAAGAGAATTTCACACCAATTTCCCTTATGAATGTCGATGCAAAAATACTCAATAAAATACTAGTAAATCAGGTCCAAGAATACATCAAAGACATCATCTATCATGATCAAGTAGGCTTTATCCCAGCGAAGCAGGGACGGTTTAATATACAAAATCTATCAACATAATCCACCATATAAATAAACGAAAGAAAATTGAAAGAAAAGGAATGAAAGAAAAAAACACATGATCATCTGATTAGATGTTGAAAATGCCTTTGACAAAATCTAATACCCATTCATGTTAAACGTCTTAGAGAGGTCAGGACCCAAGGTGCATATCTAAATACAATAAAGACAATATACAGCAAGCCAATAGCTAAGATCAGATTAAATGGAGAGACCTTAAAGCAATTCCACTATAATTGGGACAAGACAAGGCTGCCAACTCTCTCCATCTCTTCAGTATAGTACTTGAAGTTCCAGCCAGATTAATAAAACAGCTAAAGGAGGTTAAGGGGATACAAATTGGAAAGGAAGAAGACAAAGTATGCTTATTCACAGATGATATGATAGTATAATAAGTGAGTGAAAAATTCTAACAGAGAACTCCTACATCTGATAAACAATTTCAGCATATTAGCTGGATACAAAATTAAGTCAAAGAAATGAGAAATGCTCCTGTATACAAGTAATAAATTGGATGATAATGAAGACAGGGAGACAGTACACTTCACAATAGCCACAATAACATAAAATATCTTGGTTAACTCTAGCCAAGCAAGTGAAAGAACTGAATGACAAGAACTTCAAGTCTTTGAAGAAAGAAACTGAGGAAGCTATCAGAGGATGGAAAGAAACCCCATGCTCATGCATCGGTGGGAATAACACACTGAAAATGGCCGTCTTACCAAAAGCAATCTACAGATTCAATGCAATCCCATCAACATTCCAGGACAAGTCTTTAAAGGCCTTGAAGAGGGAAGGGGTGGAAGAGGGAGAAGGGGGAGGGAAAAGGGCATGAGGGACCTTTGGGGGGTGGGGAATCAGAAAAAGGGAAATGAATTGTAAATATAGAATATATCCAATAAAAAAAGAATAATTCTCAACTTTATATGGAAAAACAAAAACAAAGAAACAAGCAAAATACTGGGTAACTACAACAATCCTGAACAATAAAGAACTTCTGGAGGTCTTACTATCCTTGACTTCAATATGTATTACAGAGCAATAGTAATAAAAACTTCATGTTATTGGTATAGAAACAGCCAATGGAATGGAATAAAAGTCCCAGAAATAAATCCACATGCCATTTAATTTTTGATGAAGAAATCAAAATGTTCCTTTTCAATGGAAAAGGGACATCTTCAACAAATGGTGCTAGTCTAGCTCTATGTTTTCATGTAGAAGGATGCAAATAGATCCATATATACATATCAACTGCACAAAACTGAGGTCCAAGTGGATCAGAGACGTCAACATAAAACCAGATCACTGAATCTAATGGAGCAGAAAGTGGGGGAATAACTTTGAACTCACTGCTGCATGAGAGAATTTCCAGAACAGAACACTACTGGCTCAGGCAATATTAATTAATAAATGGGACCTCATGAAACTAAAAACCTTCTGTAAGAAAAATGACACAATTAATAGGACAAAATGACAGCCTACAGATTGGGAAAAAAGCTCTTTACCAATCCTACATCTCACAGAGGGATAATATCCAAAATATATAAAGAAATCAAGAAGCTAGACACCAACAATCCAAATAACCAAATTGGCCTACAAAGAGCAAAATAGAAAATTCTCAACAGGAGAATCTCGAATGGCCAAGAAGCACTTAAAAGAAATGTTCAATATCCTTAGTAATCAGCAAAATGAAAATGACTCTGAGATTTTACTTTACACTCATCAGAATGGCTAATATAAAATACTCAAGGGTATGTACATGCTGGTAAGGTTGTAGAGCAAGGGGATAACTCTTCAATTATTGGTGTGAGTGAAAACTTGTAAGGCACTCTGGAAATCCTCTAGCCAGGCAGGACTCACAGTAGAGGGATCAGGACAGTATCCCACTCACAAAACCTTTAACTCAAAATGTGTCTTGCCTACAAGAAGTACATGGACAAAGAGAGGGCAGAAATCGCGGTATATACCAACCAATGACTGTCCAAAATTGAGATCCAACCCATGGGCAAGAACCAATTCCTTTTTTCCACTGGATGTTTTCAGCTCCTTTGTCGAAGATCAAGTGGTCATAGATGTGTGGGTTCATTTCTGGGTCTTCAATGGAATCCTATTCCATTGATCTACCTGCCTGTCACTGTACCAATACCATGCAGTTTTTAACACTATTTGCTCTGTAGTATTGCTTGAGGTCCAGGATACTGATTTCCCCCAAAGTTCTTTTACTATTGAAAATAGTTTTAGCTATCCTGGGTTTTTGTTATTCCAGATGAATTTGAGAAAGGCTCTTTCTAACTCTATGAAGAACTGAGTTGAGATTTTGATGGGGATTCCACTGAATCTATATATTGCTTTTGGCAAGATAGCCATTTTAACTATATCAATCCTGCCAATCCATGAGCATGGAAGATTTTTCCATTTTCTAAAGTCTTCTTCCATTTCCTTCTTCAGAGACCTGAAGTTCTTGTCACACAAATCTTTCACTTCTTTGCTTAGAGTCACACCAAGATACTTTATATTGTTTGTGGCTATTGTGAAGGGTGTCATTTCCCTAAATTCTTTCTCAGCCTGCTTATCTTTTGAGTATAGGAAGGCTACTGATTTGCTTGAGTTGATTTTATAACGAGCCACTTTGCTGGAGTTGTGTATCACCTGTAGGAGTTCTCTGGTGGAGTTTTTTGGGTCACTTAAGTATACTATCATATCATCTGCAAATAGTGATAGTCTGAATTCTTCCTTTCCAATTGGTATCCCTTTGACCTCCTTATGTTGTCCAATTGCTCTAGCTAGTACCTTAAGTACTACATTGAAAAGATATGGTGAGAGGGGGCAGCCTTGTCTAGTCCCTGATTTTAGTGGGCTTGCTTCAATTTTCTCTCCATTTACTTTGATATTGCCTACCGGTTTGCTGTATATTGCTCTTACTATGTTTAGGTATGGGCCTTGAATTCCTGTTCTTTCCAGGACTTTTGGCATGAAAGAATGCTGAATTTTGTCAAATGCTTTTTCAGCATCTAATGAAATTACCATGTGTTTTTTTCTTTGAGTTTGTTTATGTAGTGGATTACATTGATGGATTTCTGTATACTGAACCATCCCTGCATCCCTGGGATGAAGCCAAGTTGATCATGGTGAATGATCGTTTTGATGTGTTCTTGGATTCGGTTGGCAAGAATTTTATTGAATATTTTGCATTGATGTTCATAAGGGAAATTGGTCTGAAGATCTCTTTCTTAGTTGGGTCTTTGTGTGGTTTTGGTATCAGTGTAATTGTGGCTTCATAGAATGAGTTGGGTAGTGTTCCTTCTGTTTCTATTTTGAAGAGTTTTGGTGTTAGGTCTTCTTTGAAGGTCTGATAAAATTCTGCACTAAAAACATCTGGTCCTGTGCTTTTTTTGGTTGGAAGACTTTCTGTGACCCCCTTCTATTTCTTTGGGGGTTATGGGAGTGTTTAGATGATCTATTTTATCCTGATTTAATTTTGGTGTTTGGTATCTGTCTAGGAAATTGTGCATTTCCTCCAGATTCTCCAGTTGTGTTGAAAATAGGCTTTTGTAGTAGGATCTGATGACTTTTTGAATTTCCTAAGTTACTGTTGTTATATCTTCCTTTTCATTTTTAATTTTGTTAATTTGGATACTGTCTCTGTGCCCTTTGGTTAGTCTGGCTAAGGGTTTATCTATCTTGTTGATTTTCTCAAAGAACCAGCTCCTGGTTTTGTTGATTCTTTGTATGGTTCTCTTTTTTTCCACTTGATTGATTTCAGTCCTGAGTTTGATGATTCTCTGTCTTCTACTCCTCCTGGGTGAATTAGCTTCTTTTTCTTCCAGAGCTTTCAGGTGTGCCGTTAAGCTGCTAGTGTATGCTCTCTCCTGTTTCTTTTTGGAGGCACTCAGGGCTATGAGGTTTCCTCTTAGCACTGCTTCCATTGTGTCCCATAGATTTAGGTATGTTGTGCCTTCATTTTCATTAAATTCTAAAAAGTCTTTGATTTCTTTCTTGATTTCTTCTTTGGCTAAGGTATCATTGAGTAGAATATTGTTCAGCCTCTATGTGTATGTGGACTTTGTGTTGTTTTTGTTGCTACTCTTACTCCATGGTGATCCGATAAGAGGCATAGGATTAGTTCAATCTTCTTATATTTGTTGAGGTCTGTCTTGTGACCAATTATATGGTCGATTTTGGAGAAGGTACCATGAGGTACTGAGAAAAAAGGTATATTCTTTTGCTTTATGATGAAATGTTTTATATATATCTGCTAAATCCAATTGGTCCAAAGTTTCAATTAGTTTCCCTGTGTCCCTGTTTAGTTTCTGTTTTCCTGATTAGTCCATTGAGGATATTGGAGTGTTGAAGATAGCCTTTTCAACAAATGGTGCTGGCTCAACTGGAAGTCAGCGTGCAGAAGAATGCGAATTGATTCACTCCTATCTCCTTGTACTAAGCTCAACTCCAAGTGGATCAAGGACCTCCACATAAAACCAGACACACTGAAACTAATAGAAAAGAAACTGGGGAAGACCCTTGAGGACATGGGCACAGGGGAAAAGTTCCTGAACAGAACACCAATCGCTTATGTTTTTTCTTTTCTTTTCTTTTTTTTTTTTTTTTTTTTGGTTTTTCGAGACAGGGTTTCTCTGTGTAGTCCTGGCTGTCCTGGAACCCATTCTGTAGTCCAGGTTGGCCTCGAACTCAGAAATCCACCTGCCTCTGCCTCCCAAGTGCTGGGATTAAAGGCGTGCGCCACCATCGCCCGGCTCCAATTGCTTATGTTTTAAGATCAAGAATTGACAAATGGGACCTCATAAAATTACAAAGTCTCTGTAAGGCAAAAGACATGGTCAAATGGATAAATCGGCAATGAACAAATTGGGAAAAGGTCTTCACCAACCCTACATTTGACAGAGGGCTAATATCCAACATATACAAAGAACTCAAGAAATTAAACCCCATAAAACCAAATAACCCTCTCAAAAATGGGGTACAGAGCTAAACAAAGACATTTCACCTGAAGAACTTCGGATGGCTGAGAAGCACCTTAAGAAATGTTCAACATCATTAGTCATAGGGGAAATGCAAATCAAAACAACCCTGAGATTTCACCTCATACCAGTCAGAATGGCTAAGATTAAAAACTCAGGAGACAGCAGGTGTTGGCAAGGATGTGGAGAAAGAGGAACACTCCTTCACTGCTGATAGGTTTGCAAGCTGGTACAACCACTCTGGAAATAAGTCTGGTGGTTCCTCAGAAAACTAGGCATGACACTTCCCTGCCATACCACTCGTTGGCATATACCCAAAGGATTCCCCAGCATGTAATAAGGATACATGCTCCACTATGTTCATAGTAGCCCTACTTATAATAGCCAGAAGCTGGAAAAAAACCAGATGTCCCTCAACAGAGGAATGGATACAAAAAATGTGGTATATATATATATATATATATATATATATATATATATATATATAATGGAGTACTATTCAGCCATTAGAAACAATGAATTCATGAAATTCTTAGAGAAATGGATGGAGCTGGAGAACATCATACTAAGTGAGGTAACCTAGTCTCAAAAGAACACTCATGGTATGCACTCACTGATAAGTGGATATTACCCTGAATCTTGGAATATCCAAGACACAATCCACATACCAAATGATGTCCAAGAAGAAGGAAGGAGTGGACCCTGGTTCTGGAAAGGCTCAATGCATCAGTGTAGGGGAATACCAGAACAGGGAAGTGGGAAGGGGTAGATGGGGGAACAGGGGGAGGGAAAAGGGCATATGGCACTTTTGGGGGATGGGGAGGCAGGAAAGGGAAAATCATCTGAAATGTAAATAAAGAATATATGGAGTAAAAAAATAAACTAAGGCCTCAGAAGGGAAAAAAAAGAACTAATCCCTGACAATATTTATGATACTCTATTATGCTTGTAGACAGGACCCTACTATAACTGTCCTCTGGCAGGCTCTACCCAGCACCCAATGAAATGAGATGCAGAAACCCACAGCCAAAGAATAGATGGAACTTGGGGAGTCTTATGGAATAGTTGGGAGAAGGGGTGAGGGACCCAAATAGGAGCAATCCTTGGAGGTTCCCAGAGAAACCAACCAAAGAGCAAGTATGGGGCTGGACCTAAGCCTCTTGTATACACATGGCATATGAGCTGATTGGTCTTCATGCTATTGTCCCAACAACTAGAGGAAGGGCTGTCCCTGAGTCTGTTGTCTGACTGCCTGTGGACCCCATTTCCCTAAACGACCTGCCTTTTCTGTTCTCAGTGGAAGACTCTGAGCCTAGTCCTTCAGTGGCATGATGTGTCACAAGGATGGAATTGGGGGATTTGCATGAAGGGGGCCTGAGAGGTGAGCGGGAACTAATACTGAGATGCAACGTGAACAAATAAATTTAATATCAAAATCCAATTTGTTGGTTGCCGATTTGCCCTTTTGAGAGTGTCTTTTGCCTTACAGAAATTTTGTAATTTTATGAGGTCCCATTTGTCAATTCTTGATCTTAGAGCATAAGCTATTGGTGTTCTGTTCAGGAACTTTCCCCCTGAGCCAATGTCCTCAACGGTCTTCCCTAGTTTCTTTTCTATTAGTTAGTGTGTCTAGTTTTATGTGGAGGTCCTTGGTCCACTTGGAGTTGAGTTTAGTACAAGGAGATAAGAGTGGATCAATTCTCATTCTTCTGCATGTTGACCTCCAGTTGAGCTAGTACCATTTGTTGTAAAGGCTATCTTTTTTCCACTGGATGTTTTCAGCTCGTTTGTCGAAGATCAATTGGCCATAGAAGTGTGGGTTCAATTCTGGGTCTTCAATCCTATTCCATTGATCCACCTCCCTGTCACTGTACCAATACCATGCAGTTTATAACACTACTGCTCTGTAGTATTGCTTGAGGTCTGGGATACTGATTCCCCCAGAAGTTCTTTTACTGTTGATGATAGTTTTTAGCTATCCTGAATTTTTTGTTATTCCAGATGAATTTGAGAATTGCTCTTTCTAACTCTATGAAGAACTGAGTTGGGATTTTGATGGGGGATTGCATTGAATCTGTATATTGCTTTTGGCAAGATTGCCATTTTAACTATATTAATCCTGCCAACCCATGAGCATGGAAGATTTTTTCATTTTCTGAGGTCTTCTTCCATTTCCTTCTTCAGAGACCTGAAGTTTTTGTCATACAAATCCTTCACTTGTTTGGTTAGAGTCACACCAAGATACTTTATACTGTTTGAGGCTATTGTAAAGGGTGTCATTTCCCTAATTTCTTTCTCAGCCTGCTTATCATTTAATTGGGAAAAGATCTTCCCCAACCCTACATCTGACAGAGGGCTAATATCCAATGTATACAAAGAACTCAAGAAGTTAGACCCCAGAAAACCAAATAACCCTATCAAAAATGGGGTACAGAGCTAAACAAAGAATTTTCACCTGAAGAAATTCAGATGGCTGAGAAACACCTTAAAAAATGTTCAACATTAGTCATTAGAGAAATGCAAATCAAAACAACCCTGAGATTTCACCTCACACCAGTCAGAATGGCTAAGGTTAAAAACTCAGGAAACAACAGGTGTTGGCGAGGATGTGGAGAATGAGGAACACTTCTCTGCTGGTGGGACTGCAATCTGGTACAACCACTCTCGAAATCAGTCTGGTGGTTCCTCAGAAAACTGGACATGATACTACTGGAGGACCCAGCCATACCACTCCTGGGCATATACCCAGAAGATTCCGCAGCACGCAGTAAGGATACATGCTCCACTATGTTCATAGCAGCCTTATTTATAACAGCCAGAAGCTGTAAAGAACCCAGATGTCTCTCAATGGAGGAATGGATACAAAAAATTGGTATATATACACAATGGAGTACTATTCAGCCATTAGAAACAATGAATTCATGAAATTCTTAGACAAATGGATGGAGCTGGAGAACATCATACTAAGTGAGTTAACCCAGTCTCAAAAGAATACCCATGGTATGTACTCACTGACAAGTGGATATTATTAGCCTAGAATCTTGGGACACCAAATACACAATCCACATACCAAATGATGTCTGACAAGAAAAAAGGAGTGGACCCTGGTTCTGGAAAGGCTCAAAGCATCAGTGTAGGGGAATACCAGAACAGGGAAGTGGGAAGGGGTGGATGGGGGAACAGAGGGAGGGAAAAGGGCATGTGTGACCTTTGGGGGACAGGGAACCAGAAAAAGGGAAATGAAATATAAATATAGAATATGTCCAATAAAACGTAAACTTCAAAGCAAAAAACAAAAAACAAGAAAAACAGAAACAAAAAATAATCCAATATGAGAACAAAAACATTTACTTCATTACTTTAAGAAGACCAAAATTGGAAGCATTCTGAGCTGCCACGACTGAGGCCACGAGTCACTGCTGCGGCAGCTGTGGTGTCAGTAACTGACACTGTGGACATCTCTCACGAGGGCATGATTCATGATGTACAGGTGGACTATTATGGCACCTGCCTAGCAACTTGCTCCTTTGATGGGTCTGTTGAAATTTTTGATGTGCAAAATGGAGGGCAAATAGATCCTCATCACAGACCTCAGAGGACATGAGGGCCAGTGTGGCAAGTGGCCTGGGCCCACCACATGTATGGCAATCCTGGCTTCCTGCTTCTCTGACCAGAAAGTCATTATCTGGAAGAGGAGAGCAGTATTTGGGAGAAGACCCATGAGTACTCAGGAAATGACTCCTCAGTGAACTGTTTGCTGCGCTCCTCATGACTATGGCCTGATCCTGGTCTGTGGAGTTCAGATGGGGCCACCTCACTGCTGACCTATACAGGGGAAGGCCAGTGAGAAGTGAAGAAC
Source organism: Apodemus agrarius (assembly GCA_964023405.1). Taxonomy (NCBI): domain Eukaryota; kingdom Metazoa; phylum Chordata; class Mammalia; order Rodentia; family Muridae; genus Apodemus; species Apodemus agrarius. Next base: position 112,310,425 of record OZ030007.1, on the reverse strand, counting down.
ATTAACGATGCTCACGACTGGCTGTAATGCTGTCAGTTCGGCCCCAGCTGTGGTGCCTGAAAGCCTTATAGAACAACCATCAGAACAGAAACCCAATTACATCAAGAAGTTTGCATCAGGTGGCTGTGACAACCTCAACAAGCTGAGGAGGGAAGAGAAGGCTGGCCAGTGGAAGGAGGAGCAAAAGCTAGAGTCACACAGTGACTGGGTTTGAGACATTGCCTGGGCTCCCTCCTTTGGCTTGCCCACCAGCACCATTGCCAGCTGCTCTCAGGAAGTTTGAGTGTTTATTTGGACCTGCGATGATGCCTCAGGCAATATGTGGACACCTAAACTCCTATAACAAATTCAATGATGTTGTGTGGCACATGAGCTGGACCATCACAGCAAGCATCTTGTTTGTGTCAGGTGGAGACAAGAAGACCCTGTGCAGAGTTGGTGGACAGACAGTGGGTGTGCATCAGTGATGTCAACAGGTGTCAGGGTTCTGTGTCAGCCTCTATCACAGAGGGCCAACGGTATGAGCAGTGACAACACAGGCAGCCTGGTCTTCCTGTTACATATTCTGGAACAACCTCCAAACAACTGGGAAGAAGAGTCCCAGTGCTACTAAGATTCCACACCCAGGAGTGCTTACATACGTAACACTAGGTGTTCATCTGCCTTACTGGGATTCCATGTGTTTAGTAATTTAATGTCCAGCTCAAATTATTCATGTAAGGAACAAATGACTGTTTTAAAATATTTTTGGCCATTTTTAACTACCTTTTGGTTCAGGCTATTTCCAAGCTAATAAAATTATATTGCATAGAAAAAAGAAAAGGAAGACCAAAATTTAAATTTATCTTAAAACAGTCATATACATTATTTACTTAAAATTTGTCTCTCAATGACAGACTGTTAAATGCAGCAAATGCTTCAGAAAGTAGGTTACACATCAAAACAATAGTCTTGTAGTGAGTAGCATGCATTAGCAAGGGGTGCGGGTAAGTGCTTGGGAATACCTCCAGTCCAGCCAATGTACTTACCACACTGCCAATTGCTAAGGCTGAAACAATCACTACTGAACTCCCCCAACAGAGACGCCTATGGAAATGCTATCCTGTCAAGGTTGCAGAATTAAGTGGATGGAGATAACAGTAAATAAGACTTTTCCCCTATATTCCAAAGGGTTCTTCTGCCCAGTTACTTAACGTGCCATAAGCATAAATAGTCTTCTCTCTGCAATGTCCTCATGACAAATTACTTCAAATACAGCACTTTAATCCAAAGACACTGTTCAAGTAGGCAGGCAAACTGGATTACTGACAAATAACAACTGCTCACAAGCAGAATATTAACACACATGTCACAATCTAACACATGGCTCTAGTGGACCTACAACACAGCACTGCTGCAAACTATCTTATTCCAGTTATTTGTTTGCTTATTTTTCCTTTCATTCATAAATAAAAATATGTATAGTCACAAAATATTAGAATATTTATACTGAAAAAAGCTACTGGGATTCAGATTCTTAAATCTTTAATATAGATTTCATATTAGACTGTAAGGAGTTGAACACACTTCACAATTTCAAGGAATTTAGGTTATGTACTTGAAACTATCCATATCCAAAAGCAAGAGCATGAAAGTCCACAGACTTATCTCATCATCCAAATCTTCAATGACTCCAAACCCACTGGACCCCAGGGTCGGGCCAGCTATACGCCTTGACAGCACTGCTTCAGAGCTCTGTGAATGCTTACTTTTTAACAAATGGATTAAGGGCTAGAGACTGTAATAGACTCATTTTAAGGAGAGGAAGAAGATGACAAGGTTTCTATTTTATGCCCTTTGTAAGTTAAGGAGAAATTCCAATCCAGAAACACACAAAAAACAACAACAACAACAACAAAAAAAAAAAACCAAAAAAAAAAAAAAAAAAACACGGAAGGCTTTTGTTTCTATCTTCATAATGCTTTCCTCTGTTACCTGTACCTATGTGTTTTTTTGGTCATTTCTAACTGCATATACTATATATTTTAAAATAATCATCTCAAAGACAGATCAAAATAATTATTCTAATTTTAAAACCGTTTTATATATTTTAGGTCACTCAATTGGCTCAGGAACGCTCCAGCCCCATCCCTCACACTCAAGCAGTCCCTTGCATTACATCTCCTTTTTTTGCTTTTTGTTTTAATTTTATTGGGTAATTTATTGATTTACATTTCAAATGTTATTCACCTTTCTCGATTTCCCCCCAGAAACCTCCTATGCCATCCCCCTTCCTCCTGCTTCTATGTGGGTGTGCACCCACCCCCTCCGACCTCCCACCCTCGCACTTCCCTACACTGGGGCATTGAGCCTTCAAGGGACCAAGGGCCTCTTCTCTCATTGATGTCCAACAAGGCCATCCTCTGCTACACATACTGCTGGAGCCATGGGTCCTCTATGTGTACTTCTTGGTTGTTGGTTTAGTCCCTACGAGCTCTGGCGGTAGTGGTTGGTTCATATTTTTGTTACTCCTATGGCATTCAAACCCCTTCAGCTCCTTCAGTCCTTTCTCTAGCTCCTCCACTGGTACTCAGTCTATTGGTTGGCTGTGAGCATCCACTTCTGTATTTGTCAGGCTCTGTCAGAGCCTCTCTGAAGACAGCTATATCAGGCTCCTGTCAGCATATACTTCTTGGCTTCCACAATACTATCTGGGTTTGGTAACTTTATGTGGGATGGATCCCCAGGTAGGGCCGTCTCTGGATGGTCTTTCCTTCAGTCTCTGCTCCACATTTTGTCTCTGTTTTTGCTCTTGTGAGTATTTTGTTACCCCTTCTAAGAAGGACCAAAGCACCCACACTTTGGTCTTCCTTCTTCTTGAACTTTATGTAGTCTGTGAATTGTACCTTGGGTATTCAGAGATTTTGGGCTAATATCCACTTATCAGTGAGTGCATACCATGTGTGTTCTTTTGCAGTTGTGTTACCTCACTCAGGATGATATTTTCTAGTTCCATGCATTTGCAGGAAGATCAATGGAATAGAATTGAAGACCCAGAAATGAACCCTCAGGCATATGGTCACTTGATCTTTTACAAAGGAACTAAAACCAATCAGTGGGAAAAAGAGCATTTTCAACAAATGATGCTGGTTCAACTGGCAGTCAGTATGTAGAAGAATGCAAACCAATTCATTCTTATCTCCTTGTTCAAAGCTGAAGTCCAAGTGGATCAAGGACCTCCACATAAAACCAGATACACTGAAACTAATAGAAAAGGAAGCAGGGAAGAGCCTTGAATACATGGGCTTAGGGGAAAAGCACAGAACACCAGTGGTGAATGCTCTAATATCAAAAACTGACAAATGGGACCTCATAAAACTGCAAAGCTTCTGTAAGGAAAAGGACACTGCCAATAGGACAATATGTTTAAACATAGCTTTCAATACATATTTTTCCTTATCTGGAGCCTCTATAGTTAACTCTTTAGCTTGATATATTCTATGAAATTTTGTTTCAACCATTCCTTCAACCATTCCTTAATATAACTTTTCTGTATAAATCACTCCTTCCTCTTGTTTAGTAATTTGGTGACTAGAATGACCAGACTTTCTGACACTGTGTCATATGTATATGGAGTCTGTTAATCCCTGTTCTTTCCTTTTTTATCCACTTTACATCTCTTTCACTGCTCCCACTCCCCATCACCCTCTCCCACAATGCTTCCCCCCTTCTCCTCTGAGAGGGTTGGGGTCCCCTGTATATTCCTCCCATACCACCCCCCTGCACATCAAGACTGTGGGGCTAGGTGTATCCTCTTCCATTGAAGCCAGACAAGGCAGCCCAGCTAGAAGAACATATCTCACAGGTAGGCCACAGCTTTTGGCACAGACCTCTCTCTAGTTGTCTGGGACCCAGTTAAGACCAAGCTGCACATCTACTACATCTGCAGGCAGGTGTAGGTCCAACACATGCATGCTCTTTGGTTGGTGGTTCAGTCCCTGACGACCTGTGATATCAGCTGTGACTCACATCATTCGGGACATGGAACTTAAAGAGGCCACCTCCAGTGGCCAGGCAGAAACCCCAGTGGAGCTAAAGGGGCACCAACCTACCCACAAAGCTTCTGATCCGAAATTTATTCTGTCTACAAGAAATGTAGGAATAGGGAATGGAACAGAGACTGAGGGAATGGCCAAGCAGTAACAGTCTAAACCTGAGACCCATCCTATGAGCACATACAAATCCCTGACATTATTAATGATAGTCTGTATGCTTGCAGACTGGAGTCTAGCATGGCTGTCCTATGAGTGGCTCCATCCAGCAGCTGAGTCAGACAGATGCATACACCCAGAGTCAAACAGTAGATGGAGCTTGGGGACTCTTAAGGAAGAAGGGAGGAATGACTCAGGGCTATAAAGAAGATAGGAACCCCACAGGAAGACCAATGGAGTTATTACCTCTGTTATTAACAGTAAAAGCCCATTTTCTAACTGTATATTTTCTTGCTCGTCCCACCAACTTCATTCTGCTATTGAGGGCACCCAGCTAAAGTTTCATGTGAGTAACTTCATTTCCCCTTTGAGTTTTTTGTGTACTCAACCTCTCTGTTGAGATCTTACATTCAGCCATTCTTTTTATTTATTTTGTTTTTGTTTTTGTTTTTGTTTTTCGAGACAGGGTTTCTCTGTGTAGTCCTGGCTGTCCTGGAACTCACTCTGAAGACCAGGCTGGCCTCGAACTCAGAAATCTGCCTGCCTCTGCCTCCCAAGTGCAGGGATTAAAGGCGTGTGCCACCACCGCCTGGCTCAGCCATTCTTTATCGGACAATTACCTTTTATTTCTTATGTCTCAGTTGCAATGATTGCATTGAAATCATTGATAGTTTCACATCTTCAGCACTTGGGTTCAGCATCTATTAGTTACATCTGCTTGAGAAATGGTGCGAGTTTCCTGGCTCTGTTCACTGAACAGGTTTTGAAGGCACTGGAGGATGCTACTGGACACTGGGTACCATTAACTTCTTTAGGAGAATTTCTCTTCACTTTAGCCTTTCCAGTTATACCTGTTTACCTTGCCTTGATTAATTAGGTAGTGTCCTTGCTATCAGTGGAGCTCAGGCTTTGAACACACAGGATGGTAAAAATAACTTCTAGAGCCCAATATTTCCAAGCCCCCTTTCATTCAGTTAGGGCTATTTCATATTTCGATCAATAATTTAAATAGTAAACATGAATAATTAGTAATTAATTTCAACACTGGAATGCCTTTAGACTCCAGGGTAAGACAGATCTAGATCACAATTTGTCTCTAGTACTATTTAATTATGTGACAGAGGACAGGATATTAGCCTTCTATCAGCATCTTACTTCTTATGCGTAAAATGGAGAAGTATTATCTACCTTAGGATAAAAATAAGGTACAAATCTGATGTGCAGTATACTTGTTGCTCATAAACAGCTGCACACAGTAAGTGGTCCATCAACATCTTATCAGAAAAAGTGACTCTCAATATTAGTACTTTGAAGAAAGAGCCACCACCCCATTAAGAAAGACACAGGCCTAGGAAACTATAGTCTACTAGAATCTTTGAATTGTTATAGGCAGTATGGCATGTAAGAATAGGAAATATAATCCTCAAAGTTAACATAGATTTAAAAAATACATGCTTATATTAATAAAGTACTGATTCTTGAGATGGACATTTTAAAAGGACTTTTTAAATTTTAGACTTTAGTTAAGGCTGAAAGAGCAATACAATTAGTTGAAATGGTAAAGTATGTTAGGTTCAGCAGCACGGCTGTGACAAAAACCACAATTGGCACATATGTGTTAAAGTAAACATTTTTATATGAAAGTAGATTAGTATGGGAAGATAGTCCTTCATGTTCAGTGCTTGGTTGATAAGCAAATTTTAGTCATGATTAGCATTCAGTTCTCACACCAGGGGAGGAAGCTTCAAGGTACTGGGAAGGAGAGGCACAGTGCAAGCCTTTCAAACAGAGCCAGAGCCAGAAGTACTACAGAGTGGAGAGTTAGCTGCAGAAGCAGGGCCAGAGGAGTCAGACAGCCAGGGAGTGCTCTGTGCAGCGGCGGCAGTGGTCTGGCAGAGTGCAGGTCTGAACAGGGCGAGCACGCTTTCCCATCTGTTCTGTACATAGGCTTTATCAACACAAGTCAGGTCCTGTGCCCTGCAGCTCAAAGGCCTTCCTGTGTTCATGCCTCTCAGGGCAAACTCACACATTTCCCACCTGACTTCCTCTTCTCCCTACCATTGCCACTGGGCATTCAGCACGTGCTCTTTTGCCTGCTCAGTTTGTTAATTTCCAGGCCGGAGTTTGGTGATGTTCCTGGAATGACCGAAACCCACTATTTGTGGACACTCATCCCGTTGTCCCTTGAGACCTTGGCTTGAAGAAAGCTTCTTCAAAGAACTCCTCCCGAAAAGAGAGTTAGTCCTGCAGGGCTGTGTACTTTTCTCTCCTGGCACTTCCCACACTCATGTATCTGCCACAATTTATTTACTGTCTTTCTTCTAGTAGCCAATACCCCCCCCCCAGATGACAAGTCTGCTTACAAACTATGGAGCAGACAGGACACTGCCTAGTCTCCGTTCCAGTAGCTTTAGCATTTCAGATTCCAAACTGATATCTTTGATTCACTCACTGGAGATAATTTCTGTGCAGGGTGATATAGGTATAATTTCACTCTTCTGTATGTGGACATCCAGTTTCTTCAGGACCTTTGTTGAAAATGCTTTATTTTCTCCTTTTTTTTTTTTTTTTGCCTCTTTGTCAAATTTCAGATGGCTGTAGTTACAAGTACAGATGTTTAACTCTTTTATTTCATTGGTATACATCTGTATTTTTGTGCCAATATCATATTCATTTTGTTACTATGGCTCTAGAATATGTCTTGATGTTTAGAATGTAAACACACACACACACATACATACACGCACGCACACACGCACATGCACGCACACGCACACACACTCTCACGCGTGCGCGTGTTATGGTACTTGGGCTGATAAGACTCCTGATAAGAACCACATACTAACCAAAATGCCAGTATCAGTCACTAAAGATTTCCTGTTTGAATGGCAGGTCAGGGTAGTCCATGTGATTTCCTAAACCAGTAGTTCTCAACCTTCTCATTCTTTAATAGTTCCTTATGCTATAGGTGACCCCCCCAAAGACCATAAAATTATTTCATTACTACTTCGTAACTGTAATTTTGCTACTGTTATGGATAGTAATGTAAATAACTGGCATGCAGGATATCTGATGTGTGACGTCCTGGGGGATCATGATCCACAGGTTGAGAACCATTGACCACAGGTTGTCCTAAACCCTATACACGATGGCTGTTACTCTCGGTTGCTTCTCAGAGGTTGACGGTAAGTCCCTACACATAGTGCACAGAAGTCTATTTATTGAAGCTAGATTTCATGTCTGTGGCCTAGCTTCCACGGTACCAGGAAATACTATGCAAGCTGCTAAGAGATGTAAGCAATTAATGGCCCTAACCACAATAACCATGGCAAGATATCTGAAAAGGTGCAGAGTGCCACTCATATGTCTGTGGTAACAAACTGCTGGCTAATAGACTTAATGCCCAATCGGCAGGGGAGAAATCATGCCTTGTATTAGAAACCTGGTCAGCTTCCTGGGACTAATGAGGTCAAGGATCTTAGAAAAGAATCTACTACTGCCACTTTGCTAGACCAACATAATCCCTCACTATAGTCTAAAAGTTATCTTTATTCCCACAGATAAGTGTGTAGCTACCACTCCTATTTAAAGAAGCTTCTCTTACATAAAAAGGAGACCTACCACAGAAAACCACATTTGGAAACAATGCAGAGATCAGTGGACTGTGGGGATTCCAGATGAAATGAATGTACCACAACTCCTGCGTCTATGGCTAGAAATAGCTATATAAACAAGACAGGAAAGATGGCAGTATCAGTGTATGCTAACTGGAAGGGGAAATCTCACTGAGTCCCTGCAGAAAGAATTACAGGCAAATAATCACTAGAGAGAGAGAGAGAGAGAGAGAGAGAGAGACAGAGACAGAGACAGAGACAGAGACAGAGACAGAGACAGAGACAGAGACAGAGACAGAGACAGAGACAGAGACAGAGAAAGACAGACAGATGTCTCTCGTAGGCTTCAGCTGTTATCCAATACAATGTGGTCATTCCTAAAGCCATATACATACTAACAACAAAAATGGACTCAGTAGGTTGCATTTTTATATTCATGCATATTTGTTTAATCAAAGAATAAGAGGTTATCAATTTGAAGGGGACATGAGGGAGTTGGAGGGAGGAGACTAGGGGAGGGACTGGGAGGAAAGGAAGAAGTGCTATAATTCTATTTTGATTAAAATATGTAAATGAATAAATGTAAAGAACATATATCAATCATCTATTCTATGCAGAGTATTATGCCCTGGGTACATAGTTGAAAGTAAAATCCAGAATACAGGTAAAAGAAATTATATGATGTAAGAGTCACAAATATTAAGGGTGATAAAATCAGATACCGATAAAAGGACAAAGAGTGTGCTAGCTTGATAAAAATGACCAGAGACTGGTGGCCTAGGGAGACTGGAACAGGAGACACCATGCAGAGCAAGGTTAGCCTGCTCACGGCGCAGGCAGCGGGGCTGCTAGGCTGTGAACTAAGAAGTTACACACTGTGACAGGAGGCAGGCAGACAGCGGGGAACCGAAGCAATGAAGGAAGCACAAAGTTTTGATAAGCAGTCAAGAAACATGAACTTTAATAAAATATAGTCACTCCACTGGGAAACGTGCTTTTCAATGTCTCCAGTGATGATACAAACCTTCCAATGTGCAATTACTCTACTTCTTGATGAATTAAAATGGAAAATGTGAGAACCAATTTTCATGTATTTATACAGTATCTCTAATTTAAAAATGTACAATATTTATAGCCAATGTACAAAATATTAAAGCTGACATTTATATGAAAAGTCAAATCTTTGTAAAGCATTCATTCATTTGTTTATGTATCTGTGTGTGAGTGCATGTGAGTATGTGTGCACGAGCACTCTGACAGAAGCATGTGGAGGTCAGAGGACAAGTAAGCTGTGTTTCAGTTGTTTCTTTGCACCACATGGGCCCAAGGGGTCAAACCCAAGTGGGAGCTCGTCCCACTGAGCCATCTCATTGACCCCAAAAGCTACATCTCTAACAACACAGGGTGGCATTCAAAAGCAAGTTTTACTTTACAGTACTCTCCTGACATTATCCTGAACTCACGATTCCCACTGGCATACAGGTTAAGAGCCACTGGTCTCACACACAACTGCTTAAAGAAAACATTGATGACTGTAGTTTCGTGCGAGCACAAGGAGTTTTGGTGTTTGTTGGATGGAGTTCCCTTCTGGAGGGAGGCCCTTGGAACTCACGAAGCAGACAAAACAAACCATGGTCAAGAACCCCCTGAAATGTACAGGACTCACAAGCTCCTCTCAACAGCTGTATGTACAGTGACAGTCACTGGGAAGAGAAAGCCTCAGATCTGCACTGCTTCAAATTGTATAGGGAGCCGCAAGAACACAGCCTGCACGAGTCATTGCCTCGGCATGGACCTCACCTATGCTCCTGTTAACACCCCAATTCACTCACAGTCAGGAAGCTAGATTTGGGTACAACTGTTTCTGCAGTCTGCTGTGGGTGCCCTATCTGGGTGAATAGGCATGAGTTCATGGCATTCCAGAAGGCACAGAAATGGCACCTGCATAGGGACAGACAGAACCGAAGATGAATTCTAGGGAGAAGTGATTGCTTGGCTTGTGGAATAGATGATATATAGATGTGGAATAGATATATAACTAAGACTGAACTGTCTGAGGGTTGAACACTGGGCAATTCTAATGTGGCATCATGTCCTGTGTAGCATGATGTTGTGCAGCTCGACAACACAGTAGCAGCTGCATGTTCTCTTGAAAAGTGATAAGACATGCAGCCAAGTATGAGCTGCCTGAGAGTGGAGCATCCTCAGGGGTAACTCCAGTGTGGTAGGTAGCACTGACAAATGGAGACTGCCTGCAGAGGCAGAGCTTTTAGCGAGGCAGAGCCTTTAGTACAGCAGAGCCACAGCATGGCTGCTATGTGGTTACCATGAACATTAAGTACATGGTGTTCATTTTTAAATACGTTACGCTACAGCATTACCTTAAATACAAAACCACTATTGTTTTCTCATCTCTTTCTTATAACTGTAAGCCCAGGGCTGACTGCCAAGCTTCCTCCACCAGAATCACTTCTCCCAGAATGTTTCACAGCAGCATCCTATCTACAGTCCACAAAGTGCCGTACTGTGGGAGTTAGTAAAAACATGGGATAGGCTCAAGGAGAGATGAAAAATGACTCCATCAATCTAAACACAGAAACCTTTTCATTAGTTTTTTGAGATCATTGTGTACAGAGAAAACCAAACTAAACCAAAACACCTTATATGTCCATACACTTCAGAAAACAGAGAATTTATATGTCATAAAAGACTAATTTTGGTTAGGTTGTGCTAAGGCAACATATAATTTGAGATGAAAAATGCCTAAATTTGAATGGAGAGTGAAAGAAACAATTCTAAAGTAGCAAATCACCTCTTACTTAACTCTAAAGTAGCAGCATATTACTCTCTCTGTTAAGTGATTATATTTATTACCTTATAACATAAAAATACAAAGAGAGGCACATCTTACACCTAACTCTCCTACATAAGTAAATGTTATATCATCACATATTAGTGTAAAGTAGAAAGTGGCAGCATTAGAAAAAGGTTTAAAACAGTTAAGTTTTCATCAAAATTAAGAAAATGAATAAAGCTAATTAGCTAAGCACATTTTAATATTTTGAGTGGTGCTCATGTGGCCACTGTGAGAAGGGCTGTCTTCACTTGGGTCCACATGCTACCCTCCCTCCACAGCTGTGCCCGCTCACCTGTGGGCCACGGCCCCCCAGGCCCCGTGCTTGTTGGTGAGGATGTTGAGGATCTTCTGCTTCAGCTGGTTGGCTGTGACGTGGTCCCGGTGCTTGGCGGCACTGATGAGGTGGTCGCACATCTTCTCCTCCTCCCTCCTGTCCGCAGCGTACTGGGCGCACTGCGACTGTGAAGGAGGCGGCCAGTAAGAACACACTTACCACGCAGAAAGAGAAATGATTCCCACCCTTAAGATAAAGGGTAAGAGCAATTAAATTAAAAGTCCTCATTTGACAAACCTAGAACTTAGTTCTAAGGAAGGCAGAATCACCTTTCAAATTGGAAAAAAAAGTGCCCTTTTGAAAAGTGCATATAAAAATTTTGAAAAGTATTAACATAATTAATGACTTTTATACTTTGGTTATCTTCTCCAAATCAGATTTCAGTGTCAAAATTAATCATTAAGCAGAAACAGTTCAATAAAAATGTAAGTCTACTTTTAAAAAACAATTTAGCATGCCTAGCTTGAAATAAAGATATGTAATTTCAATTACTTTGAAAACAAAAATTTTGTCACTGTCATATAATTTTTTGCTTCCTGAAAGACAATGTAGGATAAAAAAATTACTTAGAAATTTAGCACACTGGAATTTTATTTAACATTTTAAGTGGACTCTTTTTTTTTTCACTCACCTTCCTATCTGTACAATGAGAAGCCAAGAAAAGGATTTCCCAGTGTCCCCTCTAACATTAATATTTACTGCTGTGAAAGGTCTCACAAGAATCACTGCCTTACTCTCATCCTCCCGACCCACCGCCATCAGCTGTCATATCTTAGCCCTGTTTTCCGACATTAGCATTACAAATGATCAACAGACCCCATGATCAACATCTCTGGTGCAGAGGTGAAAGGAGACAGGAGGTTTAGGAACTGTGTGGACTGGCTCTGTCTGTGATTCTCCCGTTGCACCTCTCACATCTAAGACAATACTTTTAACCAGCTCCATTGTCATCACAGCGCAAAGCCATGCTGCACACGAGAAATCAGGACATAGCCCTGTCTGCTGACATTCTATGCGAGCCTTCCCTTCTGGAGAAAGAACCCATAATAATCTAAAAAGGATTAATTCATTTTCCAACTTAATCTTTTTTGAACAGGGAATTACCAATTAGTACTAAGATCTGCTGTAATAATGAGGTTAATATTTCATTAGCTTATTGGAGGGTAAAATTAAATTTTCATTTTTCTTCCTTAGCAACTACATTATTAACTAAGAGAGGAAAAGTCTTTACTGCAGAAGTACCCACTCAAATTAATTATGTTTTCCTCTTAATTGCAAGCTTCTATGAGGGTTACAGAGAATTGTCCAGTCTAGTCAAATGTCATTCCGTCTGAATTTTTTTAAGTTTAAAACTGATGTGTATAGTACACACACACACACACACACACACACACACACACACTCATAGACACATAGACACAGACACATGCAAACAAATGGATACACACTCATATGTGTGTGTGTGTATACACACATACACATAGACATATACATTCCAATGAGTTTACTAACATTCTAGTGTAAAATATCAGCATTTCAGTTTAAAAACCAGCAGGTATCAAGTAAAAGTGGTTATTATCTCAAAATTACTTCTCCGGGCAGTATGCACAGTGGATACTGAGTCCTAAGACCATCCATGCTTCATGGTCCCCACCTTCAGAAGCTGTCAGTGCCCTTGCTGCGCACCCACAGGGGTCTAAACTCACTGCTACCTCAGCAAAAAGCAAGACTTGAGGTGGCTTCTCTCCTTGGGAAGCCAGAACTGGACACAGAATACACAGACAGAATGTTGGGAGTATTCAACATTCATTACAGTCAGGAGAGCAATTATAAAAAATACCTAACTATTCCCTATATAGACAGTAATGAATATGTGAGAAAGAAACACTGCACTTATCATAATGTCCCTTTATTTAAATATGTACTAAAGGTTATAGCTAATTTCTGCATGCCTGAAAATATATTTGAAATGTTTCATAAGACAAATACTGGTCTGCTATATCCTCACAAAACAACCTTATTTTTTTTTAGTAGAAATGATTTCCTCAAAATTGATTCTGCAGAGAATTCAGTTAAAATTCTAAAATCTTATTTACTTCCATAGTTGATATGTGATTAAATTTTTTTGGAGTTCTGATATCTTATGTACAAAGATATTGTTCAAAAAAGAGATAATTCAATTTTTCTAGCCATCAAAAGTACTGCACAATAACCTGATAAATAGCCAATATTATTATTGCTGATGTGATATGAAACTTAACTTGGTAAACTACTTGTCTATCTATCTATCTATCTATCTATCTATCTATCTATCTATCTATCTATCTATCTATCCATCCATCCATCCATGCACCCAGCCACCCAAAAGTTATATTACCATCTTTTATTGACATTTTAAGCAGTGTTTAAAAATAGAGTATCTACAATGCCTTACATCAAGTACCTGCTTTCTACTTGACCAATCAAGTGGTGGCTGTTTGTATGAAAGTGACAATCACTATTTTCCTCTGCTATGTTGCTCAGCTGTTGAGCTCAGAGATCACCACACTTAGTCCATCAATGTGCATTCAGAGAGCTACGCGGCTGAGATTAAATACCCACTGAAGCGCCAACGGCAGACTCTCTTCTCTAGCTGAACTTACTGGCATGATGCACCAGGACCACGAAATGTGGTTATTACCTCTCAGTCCACTAGGAGCTTGTGCAAGTGAAATGTCACAGTATCAATGTATTTCTGAAATACTGAACAACTGCTGTACTTACATAGTGAAATTAGGAAATCCACTGACTACTTTATGAGCCCATAAAACCACACAAAGCACCCACATTCACCTAGTATGTAAAACACCAACAGCTTAAAAACAGTAGCATCCCTGGTTCTAACCGTCTTTACAGTAACTGAAGATAATATCAGCCCACCCTCCCCCCATGACGAAGAGCACGGCAGAGTGACACGCACAGATGAATCAGTCTGATACGGAAAATCCTTTAAGGCAGGGCCTGCAATGCCTTCAGTGGTATTTTCTCCTCAAGTGTTTTTTTACGTCAGGCAATGGAAGAGTGATGCTTGATGGCACACACTTACCTCAAACTCTGCATGCTTGTGCACATCCTCCGCTCTCTGTCTGTTCAAAATGAACTCCGCTTCATTTGCCACGCGGACTATGTGGTCCTTCATAGCGTGGCACAGCAACCTGAGAGGATAAGAAGCGCCGTGGGATTACAGCTTCCGATAGGGTTTTTCTTGGTTACAATATAATTTTACTATTTCAAAATTTTTACATAACTTATCCAATGCTAGATTATAAGGTGGAGGATATATCTTAATTATAACTGTAGCACATTTAGCAAGGCAGATGATAGGCCTGAGGTACTTCTAAAGCTCCCAAGTGATGAGATTCTAAATTCTTGTAACAAAAATGAAACAAAGTTTTAAACAAATGAAACAATAGGGCACATTACTAAGCAATGTATTAAAAACTCAAACCTTTCGATTATAATGGACAGTCGAATGCTACCTCCTGCACTCCCGCTTCCCAGCTTCTGAGCTTAACACACCACTACTCCTATTTTTTTGCAGTGTGTGCCCAAGGCATTATCTGCCTCCAGAGAGTGCTTGCGGGTGGAGCTAGGGTGCTCAGCAGTGAGCTTTCTAGCTTCTTTCCTCATAGTGACCTGTTTCAGAGATCTGATGGGTGGGGTGGCCCTCTGGGCCCTCCCTCCTTCTTTGGCTACCTGTTCTTTCTCTGAGGCGTTCTTCCCGCACTCCTTTGCAGCACTGCTTTGACATTCGCACTTCCCCTACTTTTTTATTGGCCTGTGGCTTCCTGTGCTCAGCAGAATAAAGAAGTGATGCACATGATTCTTGTGTTAATGGTGTAGGATGGCTGGCAGCACTGGACATCCTTGGGACTCTCTCTGAAGTCAGCAGTCATGAAAAGCCCTGATGACCAGGACTGCCTGTGTGCGCCTGTGAACCAGCACTGAGAGTTGGGACAGTTGGCTCTCATGTGCCCACTGGCAGGCCAGCCTAGCTGAGAGTGTGACCTGAGGTTCAATGAAAGGCCATCAGATAGAGAACAGTAGAGAAAACACGGCACTTATCCTTCCTCTACAAGCATGTATCATGCCTACACACAGGTGTACACCACGCAATTCACCACAAACACCCTAACACACAAGGCAAGAGAAAAACTAGAATGTGGTTATGAAATTCATAGGATCCTCTGATATTCACCACTACATTTGATGTACTTATGACAGTAATGTCTGCTTCATTGACAACCACAGAAAAGCCAAAGAAGCTATTATATATTCTGACATTTGCAAAATGTTGATGAAGTTCAATTTTTTTTCTTTTTTTTTATTGTATATATTCTATATTTACAATTCATTTCCCTTTTTCTGGTTCCCCACCCCCAAAGGTCCCACATGTCCTTTTCCCTCCCCCTGCTCCCGCATCCACCCCCTCCCACTTTACTGTTCTTGTACTCTCCCACAATTATGTTTTGGTCCATTCTAGCACCAGTGTCCACTCCTTTCTTCTTGTGAGACATCACTTGATATGTGATTTGTGTCTTTGGTGTTCCAAGATTCTAGGTTAATATCTACTTATCAGTGACTGTATACCATGGGTATTCTTTTGAGACTGGGTCACCTCGCTTAGTATGACATTCTCCAGCTCCATCCATTTCTCTAAGAATTTCATGAATTCATTGTTTCTAATGGATGAATAGTACTCCATTGTGTATATATACCACATTTTTTGTATCCATTCCTCTGTTGAGGGACATCTGGGTTCTTTCCAACTTCTGGCTATTATATATAAGGCTGCTATGAACATAGTGGAGCATGTATCCTTATTGCATGCTGGTGAATCTTCTGGGTATATTCCCAGGAGTGGTATGGCTGGGTCCTTTGGAAGTATCACGCCCAGTTTTCTGAGGAACCGCCATACTGATTTCCAGAGTGGTTGTACCAGCTTGCATTCCCACCAGCAGTGGAGGAGTGTTCCTCTTTCTCCACATCCTCGCCAACACCTGATGTCTTGATGAAGTTCAATTTTTAAAGCGATACATATTAGGAAGCCTAAATAGTCAATATTTTTCTATTCTGTCAAAGCTGACCTGCATTGGCATATGTCAATATTTTCCCAAAGAATGCTAGCTGAATGGATCCTTTATTTCTGAGTTGTGACAGAAATTCTCAGTTGCTCTGAATTCAAGTTCAACCATGTTAGAAAAATTTTGCTACAACTGTGGTTGTCTGTTTTGAAACAACCAAAATTTCTCATCTAGCCTGGATAGTCAGGCAGTAATCACACAGGACTTGTGGGAATGTGGTAAGAACTCACAGGAAGATCCTGTAACATGGAGCAGTAACCTTCCTTCTCATCACTGCACCAGGACAGATTGTGATGCTGTCCTCGCACAGCACAAACCATCAGAAGACCCGAGGAGAGGGCTCTGGGGAAAGTGTGATCAGGAGGACCTGGGCTTGGCTCTACATGACTCACATAAAACCTGAGTGAGGTGGCGGAGTACTTAAAATCTCAGCATGGGGGAGGTGGAAAAAGAAACCCCCTAGGTTGACTGACAAGACAGTCTAGCAAATGCATGAGCTCCAGGATCAGTGATGGACTCTATCTCAAAGAATAAGATAGTCTAGACAACATCTGAAATGTAAATAAAGAATATATCAAAAAAAGAATAAGATGGTCATGATCAAAGATGACCTCCATCCTCTGAGCACATACATGCTCTCTCTACATGTGTACATATAGACACAAAAACACACACACAGGGGAATGGGGAGAACTATAAACTTCAAACACTAGCTTGATGAACCGTGGTTCACAGTCTGTAGATAGACAGGGACGGAGAAAGAGAGGGAGAGGGAGGAGGGAGAGGTGTTTTGGGAGCATTTGACTCAGCATCTTTGCTGAGCACAAGTCGAAGGTGGAAACATGGTGAAAGAAAGCTATTATGTGCATATTACTGTAGGTTACACTGAAATATGTAAAGAGGAGACAGCAAAAGGAAGGGATCCTGGTCTAGCTGCCTAATAGGTCTCATTCCCAGGAGCAGAGCAGAGGATTGGCAAAGTCCAGAGATGGGGTAGGCGCTGCACTTTAAAGACTGACCTCAGACACAACAGAGAAAAAGGCCAGTTATCTAGCAGTCTATCCAATGTCCCCAACCTGCTTCTTACTCATGCTGAAAGGATGAAAAACCACTCACCACAATAGTTCACAATTTTATATCCCACTTCATATTGGAAGATCTAAGAGGCTTCACTACATAAAGAAATGGATACCTGATCTCTCTAATACTTTTAACATAGTGTTGTATTTTGACAAATGTTTTTTCAGCATCTAATGAGATGATCGTGTGGCTTTTTTCTTTGACTTTGTTTATATAGTGGATTACATTAGTGGATTTTCATATATTGAACCAACCTAGTGCCCCTGAAATGAAGCCTACTTGATCATAGTTGAATGATAGTTTTGATATATTCTTGGATTCAGTCTGCAAGAATTTTATTGAGTATTTTTGTTTTGATATTCATAAGTGAAGTTGGTCTGAACTTCTCTTTTTCTGTTGGGTCCTAGTGTGGTTTAGGTATCAGAGTAATTGTGGCTTCACAGAATAAATTAGGTAGTGTTCCTTCTGTTTCTATTTTTTGGAATAGTTTAAGGAATATTGCTATTAGTTCTTCTTTGAAGGCCAGGTAGAATTCTGCACTAAAGCCATCTGGCCCTGGGTTTTTTTGGATGGAAATTTTTAATGACTTCTTCTATTTCCATAAGGGATATGGGCCTGTTTAGATGGTTTACCCGCTCTTGATTTAACTTTGGTATGTGGCATCTGTCTAGAAAATCATCATTTTCATTCAATTCCATGAACCTGTTCCACTATGTTCATAACAGCCTTATTTGTGATATCAAGAAGCTAGAAAGAACTCAGATGTCTCATCTATATTTTCCAGTTTTGTTGAGTATAGGTTTTTATAGTAGGATATGATGATTTTTTAAATTTTCTCAGTTTCTGTTGCTATGTCTCCCTTTTCATTTCTGATTTTGTTGATTTGGACACTGTCTTTGGGTCCGTTAGATGGTTTGGCTAGGCCTTTATCCATCTTGTTAATTTTCTCAAAACAAAACCGAACAAAACAAAACCAGCTTTTGGATTTGTTGATTCTTTGTGCTTTTCTTTGTTTTTACTTGGCTGATTTCAGCCCTGAGTTTGATTAATTCTTGCTGCCTACTCCTCTTGGGTGTGTTTGCTTATCTTTGTTCTAGGGCTCTCAGGTGTGCTGTTAAGTTGCAAGTGTAGGATCTTTTCTTTTCTTTTTTTTTTTTAGTTATTTTTATTTTCTATATTCTATGTTTACATTTCAAAGGCTTTCCCCTTTCCCAGTTCCCACCCACCATAGTTCCCATAGTTCTTCTCCCCCCCAACTATTCCCCAATCATTCCCCCTCCCCCCTCGGTTTCTTTACTAAACTGGATGCAATCTTTACATGCCCAGGGTCCTCTCCTTTCTTCTTCTTGGGAATCATTTGACTTGCTATTTGTGTCTTGAGTATTTAGTGCTTCTGGGCTCATTAATATCCACTTATCAGTGATTGCATTTCATGTGCATTCTTTTGTGATTGGGTTAGCTCACTCAGGATGATATTTTCCAGGTCTAACAATTTACCTACAAATTGCATGAATTCATTATTTTTAATTGCTGAGTAGTATTCCATTGTATAAATATACCACATTTTCTGTATCCATTCCTCCTTTGAGGGATATTTGGGCTCCTTCCAATTTCTGGCTATTATAAACAAGGCTGCTATAAACATAGTGGAGCATGTGTCTTTATTGCATGTAGGGGAATCCTCTGGGTATATGCCCAGGAGTGGTATGGCAGGGTCCTCTGGAAGTGACATGCCCAATTTTCTGAGGAACCGCCAAACTGATTTCCAGTGTGGTTTTACCATTTTGCAATCCCACCAACAGTGGAGGAGTGTTCCTCTTTCTCCACATCCTCGCCAGCACTTGTTGTCTCTTGAGTTTTTAATCTTAGCCATTCTGACTGGTGTGAGGTGGAATCTCAGGGTTGTTTTGATTTGCATTTCCCTGATGACTAATGATGTTGAACATCTCTTAAGGTGTTTCTCGGCCATCTGAATTTCTTCTGGTGAAAATTCTTTGTTTAGCTCTGTGCCCCATTTTTTGATAGGGTTATTTGTTTCTTTGCGGTCTAACTTCTTGAGTTCTTTGTATATATTGGATATTAGCCCTCTGTCGGATGTGGGGTTGGTAAAGATCTTTTCCCACTTTGTTGGTTGCCGTTTTGTCCTTCGGACAGTGTCCTTTGCTTTGCAGAAACTTTGTAATTTTATGAGGTCCCATTTGTCGATTCTTGATCTTAGTGCATACGCTATTGGTGTTCTGTTCAGGAACTTTTCCCCTGTGCCCAAGTCCTCCAGGGTCTTCCCAAGTTTCTTTTCTAATAGTTTCAGTGTGTCTGGTTTTATGTGGAGGTCCTTGATCCCCTTGGAGTTGATCTTAGAGCAAAGAGATAAGAGTGGGTCAATTCGCATTCTTCTGCATGTTGACCTCCAGTTGAACCAGCACTATTTGTTGAAAAGGCTATCTTTATTCCATCGGATGGTTGTGGCTCCTTTATCAAAGATCAAGTGACCATAAGTCTGTGGGTTAATTTCAGGGTCTTCAATCCTGTTCCATTGATCTGTTTGCCTGTTGCTATACCAATACCATGCAGTTTTTAACACAATTGCTCTGTAGTACTGCTTGAAGTCAGGGATATTGATTCCCCCAGAAGTCCTTTTATTGTTGAGAATAGTTTTAGCTATCCTGGGTTTTTTGTTGCTCCAGATGAATTTGAGAATTGCTCTTTCTAGATCTATGAAGAATTGAGTTGGGATTTTGATGGGGATTGCATTGAATCTGTATATTGCTTTTGGCAAGATGGCCATTTTTACTATATTGATCCTGCCAATCCAGGAGCAAGAAATATTTTTCCATCTTCTGAGGTCTTCTTCGATTTCTTTCTTCAGGGACTTGAAGTTCCTGTTGTACAGATCTTTCGCTTGTTTGGTTAGAGTTACGCCAAGATACTTTATGTTGTTTGTGGCTATTGTGAAGGGTGTTATTTCCCTAATTTCTTTCTCTGCTTGCTTGTCCTTTGAGTACAAGAAGGCCACTGACTTGCTTGAGTTAATTTTATAACCTGCCACTTTGCTGAAGTTGTTTATCAGCTGTAGAAGTTCTCTGGTGGAGTTTTTTGGGTCGCTTAGGTAAACTATCATATCGTCTGCAAATAATGATAGTTTCACTTCTTCCTTTCCAATTTGTATCCCTTTGACTTCCTTATGTTGTCTAATTGCTCTTGCTAGAACTTCAAGTACTATATTGAAAAGATATGGAGAGAGAGGGCAGCCTTGTCTAGTCCCTGATTTTAGTGGGAATGCTTCAAGTTTCTCTCCATTTATTTTGATGTTGGCTACTGGTTTGCTGTAGATTGCTTTTACTATGTTTAGGTATGGGCCTTGAATTCCTGCTCTTTCCAAGACTTTTAGCATGAAAGGACGCTGAATCTTGTCGAATGCTTTTTCAGCATCTAATGAGATGACCATGTGGTTTTTTTCTTTCAGTTTGTTTATGTAGTGGATTACATTGATGGATTTCCGTATATTGAACCATCCCTGCATCCCTGGGATGAAGCCTACTTGATCATGGTGGATGATCGTTTTGATGTGCTCTTGGATTCGGTTAGCAAGAATTTTATTTAGTATTTTTGCATCTATATTCATCAGAGAAATTGGCCTGAAGTTCTCTTTCTTTGTTGGATCTTTTTGTGGTTTAGGTATTAGCGTAATTGTGGCTTCGAAGAATGAGTTGGGCAGTGTCCCTTCTGTCTCTATTTTGTGGAATAGTTTGGAGAGTATTGGTGTTAAGTCTTCTTTGAAGGTCTGGTAG
Source organism: Apodemus agrarius (assembly GCA_964023405.1). Lineage (NCBI taxonomy): Eukaryota > Metazoa > Chordata > Mammalia > Rodentia > Muridae > Apodemus > Apodemus agrarius. The sequence continues at coordinate 112,289,439 of OZ030007.1, read as the reverse complement.
AATTCTGCACTAAAACCATCTGGTCCCGTACTTTTTTTGGTTGGGAGGCTTTCTATAACCCCTTCTATTTCTTTAGGGGTTATGGGACTATTTAGCTGGTCTACTTGATGCTGATTTAATTTTGGTATTTGATATCTGTCTAGGAAATCGTCCATTTCCTCCAGATTCTCCAGTTGTTTTGAGTATAGACCTTTGTAGTAGGATCTGATGATCTTTTGAATTTCCTCAGTTTCTGTTGTTATGTCTCCCTTTTCATTTCTAATTTTGTTAATTTGTATACTGTCTCTGTGTCCTTTGGTTAGTCTGGCTAAGGGTTTATCTATCTTGTTGATTTTCTCAAAGAACCAGCTCCTGGTCTTGTTGATTCTTTGTATGGTTCTCTTTGTTTCTATTTGATTGATTTCAGCCCTGAGTTTGATGATTTCTTGTCTTCTACTCCTCCTGGGTGAATTAACTTGTTTTTCTTCCAGGGCTTTAAGGTGTGCCATTAAGCTGCTAGTGTATGCTCTCTCCAGTTTCTTTTTGGATGCACTTAGAGCTATGAGTTTTCCTCTTAGCACTGCTTTCATTGTGTCCCATAGATTTGGGTAGGTTGTACCTTCATTTTCATTGAATTCTAAAAAGTCTTTGATTTCTTTTTTTATTTCTTCCTTGACCAAGGTGTCATTGAGTAGAGTATTGTTCAGTTTCCATGTGTATGTGGGCTTTCTGTTGTTTTTGTTGCTATTGAAGACCACTCTTACTCCATGGTGATCTGATAAGAGGCATGGGATTAGCTCGATCTTCTTGTATTTGTTGACATCTGTCTTGTGACCAATTATATGGTCTATTTTGGAGAAGGTACCATGCGGTGCTGAGAAAAAGGTATATTCTTTAGCTTTAGGATGAAATGTTCTATATATATCTGTTAAATCCAATTGGTCCAGAGTTTCAATTAGTTTCACTGTGTCCCTGTTTAGTTTCTGCTTTCCTGATCGGTCCATTGAGGAGAGTGGGGTGTTGAAGTCACCCACAATTATTGTGTTAGGTGTAATGTGTGCTTTAAGCTTTAGTAAGGTTTCTTTTACGAAGGAGGGTGCCCTTGCATTTGGAGCATAGATGTTCAGTATTGAGAGCTCTTCCTGGTGGATTTTCCCTTTGGCCAGCAAGAAGTGACCTTCTGAGTCTCTTTGGATGATTTTAGGTTGAAAGTCAATTTTATCTGATATTAGAATGGCTACTCCAGCTTGTTTCCTGAGACCATTTGCTTGTAAAATTGTCCTCCAGCCTTTTACTCTAAGGTAGTGTTTGTCTTTAACACTGAGATGTGTTTCCTGTATGCAGCAAAATGTAGGGTCCTGTTTCCGTATCCAGTCTGTTAATCTATGTCTTTTTATTGGGGAATTGAGTCCATTGACGTTAAGAGATATTAAGGAATAGTAATTATTACCTCCAGACATTTTTGAAATTATATTTATTTATCTTATTTATTTTTTATATTTGAGAGGTTATCTTCTTTTGGGTTTGATGAGAGGAGGTTTCTATCTTGCTTCTTCCCGGGTGTAGTTTCCGTCCTTGTCTTGGTGTTTTCCCCCTATTATCCTTTGTAGGGCTGGATTTGTGGAGAGATATCTTGCAAATTTGGTTTTGTCATGGAATACCTTGATGTCTCCATCAATGGCAATTGAGAGTTTTGCTGGGTAAAGTAGTTTTGGCTGAAGTTTGTGTTCTCTTAGAGTTTGCATGATATCTGCCCAGGATCTTCTAGCTTTCATGGTCTCAGGTGAGAAGTCTGGTGTTATTCTGATAGGTTTTCCTTTATATGTTACTTGGCCTTTTTCTCTTGCTGCCTTTAGTATTCTTTCTTTGTTTATTACATTTGGAGTTTTGATTATTATGTGACGGGATGTATTTCTGTTCTGGTCCAGTCTGTTTGGGGTTCTATAGGCTTCTTGTATATTCATGGGCATCTCTCTCCTTAGGTTGGGGAAGTTTTCTTCCATAATTTTATAGAAGATATTAGCTGGCCCTTTAACTTGTAAATCTTCACTCTCGTCTATACCTATAATCCTTAGGTTTGGTCTTCTCATAGTGTCTTGGATTTCCTGGATGTTTTGGGTTACCACCTTTTTGCATTTAGTATTTTCTTTGACTGTTGAATCAATGGTTCCTATGTTATCTTCAGCTTCTGAGATTCTGTCTTCTATCTCTTGTATTCTATTGTTGATACTTGCGTCTATGGCCCCTGATTTCTTCCCCAGGTTTTCTATCTCCAATGTTGTCTCCCTCTGTGATTTCTTAGTTGTTTCTACTTCTGTTTTTAGTATCTGGATGGATGTGCTCAGATCTTTCGCTTGCTTGATTGTGTTTTCATGTATTTCTTTAATAGATTTTTGTGCTTCCTCTTTCATAGCTTCTACTTGTTGGCCCACGTTCTTCTGTAGTTCTTTAAGTGACTTTTGTCTTTCTTCCTTATTGTCTTCTTCTCTTTGATCCATCTTCTCCTGCATTTCTTGAAGTGATTTTTGTATTTGCCTCGTAAAGGCTTCTAACTTTTGATCCATTTTCTCCTCTATTTCTTTACGAGATTTTTCTATGTGTTCAGCTACCAGCATCCTGACCAGTGATTTTATATCCAAGTCTTGTTTTTCTGGTGTTTTAGGGTATCCAGGGATTCCTGTTGTTGGAGAACTGGGTTTAGATGCTGTCATGTTGCCTTGATTTTTGTTAGTAACGTTCCTTCGTTTTCCTTTTGCCATCTGGTTATTTCTGGTTTTAGTTGGCCTTGTTGTCAGTGGCTGGTGTTTGAATCTCCTGTGAGGCTGGGCTCACCTGTTGTTTCTCTATTGGTGAATATGTGTGACTGCTGCTTTAAGGGATCATAAGCTGGCTGCCACCCATGCGATTGTAGCCCCTGTTGGAGTCTGTCTACCTGGGCTTCTCCAGCTGTGTCCTGGTTGCAAGGAACTCCGAGAGCCTAGCAGATCCCCCGTGAGGGTAGCCCTGGAAGGGGTGTTTACCTGGGCCTTTCCAGCTGTGTCCTGGTTGCAATATGGAGGCCCGCTGCTACACCGCTGGTCTAGGGGCCGGCGAGCTGGTTGCAGAACGCAGCTTAGGTGCTCACCCGAGGGCGGGGATGTCCCACAGAGCCTGGGCCTTTCCAGCTGTGTCCTGGTTGTGATATGGAGGCCCGCCGCTACACCGCTGGTCTAGGGGCCGGCGAGCTGGTTGCAGAACGCAGCCTATGTGCTCACCAGAGGGCGGGGATGTCCCACAGAGCCTGGGCCTTTCCAGCTGTGTCCTGGTTGCAATATGGAGGCCCGCCGCTACACTGCTGGTCCAGGGGCCGGCGAGCTGGTTGCAGAAGCAGCCTTGGTGCTCACCAGAGGGCTCGGGGATGTCCCACAGAGCCTAGGCGGGACTCCGCCTGCTTGGCTCGGAGACCCTAGCAGATACCCCCGTGAGTGTAGCCCTGGAAGGGGTGTTTACCTGGGCCTTTCCAGCTGTGTCCTGGTTGCAATATGGAGGCCCGCCGCTACACCGCTGGTCTAGGGGCCGGTGAGCTGGTTGCAGAACGCAGCTTAGGTGCTCACCCGAGGGCGGGGATGTCCCACAGATCCTGGGCCTTTCCAGCTGTGTCCTGGTTGCGATATGGAGGCCCGCCGCTACACTGCTGGTCTAGGGGCCGGCTACACCGCTGGTCTAGGGGCCGGCGAGCTGGTTGCAGAACGCAGCTTAGGTGCTCACCCGAGGGCAGGGATGTCCCACAGATCCTGGGCCTTTTCAGCTGTGTCCTGGTTGCAATATGGAGGCCCGCCGCTACACCGCTGGTCCAGGGGCCGGCGAGCTGGTTGCAGAAGCAGCCTTGGTGCTCACCAGAGGGCTCGGGGATGTCCCACAGAGCCTAGGCGGGACTCCGCCTGCTTGGCTCGGAGACCCTAGAAGATACCCCCGTGAGTGTAGCCCTGGAAGGGGTGTTTACCTGGGCCTTTCCAGCTGTGTCCTGGTTGCAATATGGAGGCCCGCCGCCGCTACACCGCTGGTCCAGGGGCCGGCGAGCTCGTAGGATCTTTTCAATTTCTTTTTTTTTATTTTATTATTATTAGATATTTTCTTCATTTACATTTCAAATGTTATCTCCTTTCCTGGTTCCCCCCCTCCTGAAAACCATCTATTCCATGCCCCCTCCCCCTGCTCGCCAACCCACCCACTCCCGCTTCCCTGTCCTGGCATTCCCCTATACTGGGGCATCAAGCCTTCTCAGGACCAAAGGCCTCTTCTCCCTTTGATGTACAAGGCCATCCCTGGTACATATGCAGCTGGAGTTATGAGTCCCTCCATGTGTACTCTGGTTGGTGGTTTAGTCCCTGGGAGCTCTGGGGGTACTCTTTGGTTCATATTGTTGTTCCTCCTACGGGGCTGCAAGCTCCTAGGGCACTTAGTGCTGTGAATTTTCCTCTTTGCACTGCTTTCATTGTGTACCATAAGTTTAAGTATGCTGTGTCATCATTTTCGTTGAATTCCAGGAATGTGTTCCACTATGTTCATAGTGGCCTTGTGATAACCAGAATCTGGAAACAACCCAGATGACCCACAAGGGAAGAATGGATACAGAAAATGTGGTTAATTTACACAATGAAATACTACTCAGCTATTAAGAATGAGGACATCATGAGTTTTTCAGGCAAATAGATGGAATTAGAAAATATCATCCAGAGTGAGGCAACTCATACCTAAAAGGACATGCATGATATGTACTCATTAATATTTATTAGCCAAAATAGCACAGAATACCCAGGACACAATCCACAGAATTAAGAAGGTTAACAAGCCAAAGGCCCAAGTGAGGATACCATAATGGGGAGAGAGGGAGGGCTGAGAAGAAGGGCCTGACCTAGGTGGGGGAGGGGAAGGGGAGAGAAGGTGATCAGGTAGTGAGCGGGGCAGACAGGAATGAGGGCTGGTAAAAGAATGGAAACAGGCAACCTCAGAAGGTAGGAGATAGGGGACCCTCTAGAGACCTGGGAGGTGAGAGACTCTCAGGACTCAAAGGGAGGAACCTTGGATGAAGTGCTCTACAGTGGGGAAGGGGAACTTGTAGAATCCACTTCCAGTGGAGGAACAGGACATCAAGTGGAGGGATGGGGTTGTCATCCCACAGTCAAAAGCTCTGCCCCAGAATTGTTCCTGTCTGATAGAACTGCAGGGACAAAAATGGTGAAGAGCCTGAGAGAAAGGAGGTCCAGTGACAGGCCCAAACTAGGATCTAGCTCAAGAGGAAGCCTCAAGGCCTGATACTGTTACTGATGCCATGGTATGCTTGCAGTCAGGAGCCTAGCATGGCTGCCCTCCGAGAGACCCAACAAGCAGCTGAAAAAGTCAGATGTAGATACTAGCAGCCAACCAATGGAGAGAAGTTGGGGACCCCTGTGGTTAAATTGGGGAAAAGCTGGAAGAAGCTGAGGAGGAGGGTGGCCCCATGAGAAGACTCAACTAAGCTGGACTCTTGAGATCTCTTAGATACTGAGCCACCAACCAGGCAGCACACAGCAGCTGATATGAGGCCCCCAACATATACAGCAGAGGACTGCCTGGTCTGGCCTCAGTGAGAGACCATGTACCTAACCCTGGAGAGACTTGAGGCCATAGGGAGTGAGGAGGTCTGGTGATGTGGGGGTGGACACATCCTCTTGGGGGGGGAGGGGAGGGGTTGGGAGAGGAGGTATGAGATGGGGAGTGGTTGAGAGGGGGATGAAGACTGGACTGTAAAAAAGCATTAAAGAATAATAAACAAACAAACAAATTCGATAGAATCAAGTTTCCTTGATGATAAAATAATCTGTTTTATTTAACAGTCAATTTGTTTTGACCAAAGATTTGATAGAGTTGATTACCATTAACCTTGAATACCATCTAACATACTGAGTGCAAACATACACCCATTAGCAGCTACTGCTGGTTCTGTTTCTCTATAAGTACTAACATACTTTTCTCGTTGAAGTTTCCTATTCAACACTGTATTTAAATGAACCACATAACTGTAACCCTTACTTCCTGTCTCCTTTCAGACTGTATTTCGCGGTCCATCTGCATACAGTGGATGTCAGCGCCTCACACAGGGCACACTCTCCTTATACACCCGACAGGCAGACATTTGGCTTGCTCCCACTTCCATCCACTGTGAAGATTTATTTGCCTTCTATTCTCTTAAGGATATACTTAAAGGTGGAAATTCTGGTTTACAACAAGTCTGTGTTTAACTTCTGAGGAGTTGGTCCATTTCCTGCACAGTGAGCAATACTTTTGGCTTTCTGAGCCCTTACTGGTATTTGTGTGATCACTCACACTCTTGCAGTGGCTGTGTAATGGAACCTAAGCTCATTCCTACAATGGTTTGTGATGCTGACCATCTTTTGATTTTCTCATCAATCATTTTGATTATCTTCTTTGGGGAGAAAAAACCCTGTATTAAATCCTTTACCCATCGTTAAGTTGAAACCATTTGACATTTTACCCTTGAGTTACAGATTCTTCGCATCTACGGTTATAAGCCACCATCGCACAGCACTACCTATTAGTTAAAAGTGTTGGCTCTAACCTCATTATCCTCTCACTTCCCTAGTAATGGATGACCTTCAGCAAACGCAAAGTCAAATTTCTGGTGACTATTGCTCAATGTGTCTTTTCTTGTGTTTTCAGAGTTAAATCTAAGCAAGCTATTGCTGAGTTTAAACTCATACAGATTGCTGCAAGTTTCCTTTTTTTATTACACTTATTTTCAGGATTTTTATTTTCTATGTATGTGTCTGAATGGTCTGTCTGAATATGTTATGTGTCCTTTGAGGCCAAAAAAGACAGATTTCCTGGAACTGGAGTTACATATGGTTGTGAGCTACTATATGGGTGCTGGGAATCAAACCTGTGTCTTCTGCAAGAGTTGCCAATACTTTTAATCACTGAGCCATTTCTTTAATATTTTATATGTGTGTGTTAGTGTGTTTTGAAGGACTTAATATAACTAAGTCATGACTTAGAAAACTCTTCTGAGAACAGCAGAATAACTCAGTGCTCTTTTAGGACAAGTTAGCCATCACCTTAGGATATTGGTTTAGAACAGCTGTTTTCAAAGCACATCCTACCAAATGTACTTTAGGTACGTTAAAATCATACTATCTACCAAAATCCTATTTATACAACAAATGCTTTAGCAAACAAAACTGCTAAAAGCAGGGCATGTAAACTTTAGCATTCTGTAATCCTTAGGTTTTTTGTTTTTTGTTTTTAACGTTGGAATCTATTCAAGTTTCTATGTCCTGTCTAGACAATAGTTTAAAAAATATTCATTATAATGACCCTGATTCTGCTTTAATTCTTAGCCAAATAAAAAGATATTGGGTTAACTTCTATGATTCTGGTTCAGAAGGCTACTATCTAGAAGAAGAAGCCAATGTTAGGTACAAGGTGAAATGTTACAGTGGCTGTGGATTGGAACAGTAAGCTCAAGATGGGAGACAGGGCAGGGCTAAGGAAGAAGCGTGGTTACCATTCTATCCACATGACTTTTAATATCAATAAGGATGGAGTAACATGAATCAATGTCATAAAAAGCAAAGTTGAAGAAAATACAAAAGCCAATAGTTGTAGTAGTACAAGTGGCCACAACATAATACAAGAAAAATACCAGAAAAACGTGCCTGTGATCACATGACTTCTTCCAGAAGGAAGATGGTTGCCACTGTTGTTGTAAACAGCTTGAATGAATCTCAGTGAATCTAATTTCTTATTGATCAACCTACCATTACAAGTTCTAAGAACTAGGAAAATCCTCTTCATGTGATGATTTAATTCTACCTAAAATATTTTTTTTGCTAAGATGAGAGGCAGTACCATTGCTTTGCCTCTTGATTGATGACTAAGTAGCTTAACAGTCTACAGAGCACATGTGTAGGAGTGTGGCATAAAACACGCCACACATATTGATAACACAGAAGATATGTACTCTTAGCTGAGCCGTGTGTGGAACTCATTTTTCTCCAGGTCCTCCAGTCTTTCAAATTTCATTGAATATCACATATATAAATACTAATGATAAAGCCAAGTGAAATTTCCTGAATTCTTACTACTTGTCAGAACATGGAGAACTGACTACATGTCAGACTACCTTCCATAAATTCTTATTTGATCCCTGCCTCATTTGTTATCTTAACAGAGGAGCACAATAGCTCCATTTACTTAAGAAACAAGTGTTGTGTTTGACTTTTTAAGAGATCATCACACTAGGTTAGCTTTTAACACCTTCCGGAGTGCAGAAAGGTTAAAGATGCAGAGACAGGCCTTCCCTTCTTCATGCTAAGTGAGTATGAGTATGCTCTATAGTGGAAAATAGAATATAAGCAGGACACTGGGGAATGATGTGTGCCTGGTTCAGTGTCAAGAAGGAAGACTAATCAGGACAGCTTTCATTACATAGTTTGCACATTGCATTATAAGAAATAAAGTGTAGGCAAAATTGGTCTACTGTTTTGTGTGTGTGTGTGTGTGTGTGTGCACATGCATACATGCTGGAGCTGTAGGTACAGGGATCTGGATGTGAGAGGATAACCGGGGAGCTGCTTGTCTCCTTCTACAGTGTCTCCTGGGCACAAAGCTCAAGCTGATAGGCTCGCAGAGCCAGCACGTTGCCTGCTAAGCCGCCTTCCACTAACCCTCATTGAGATACAGCATGTATATACGGAAAATAACTTACTTTAAACAGTTTGCTAATAAACTTTTTCATGCATGCCACATGTGACACATTTTCTATTTCTGTAATTTTGTCTTTTTGTTGATGGCTGCATAATTGGGAAATATTTTCACTTGCTAATGGTGTACTGCATTATGATGTTACACTATTATTTGGTTATCTACTCACCTTTTCATTAATATCTGATTATCTGCAATACTAGCTACAATGAGTAAGCTGGCTGTGAACATTCACCTACACATTTTAACATGAATTTTTTTTTTTATTTTTTGGACCTATATCCAGTCTTAGAATAACTGGGTCACAAAGTAAGTATATATTTGCTCTGCTAAGATGCTGCACAAGCAGTTTTCCGGGACGATGGGCATTCTGCGTGCATGACATCTGGAGTGTTAACTCTATCACACTGGCAGGTACACAGCACTGCACTGTTTCATTATTTTTCAAAACTAAATTTCTCAAATAAAAAACATTTTGTACATCGTGTCACATGGCAGTTGACCTTTATACAATGATTTCAGTGATGCCTAACTTTTTGTCCATCCAAATGACATTTTATTACCTTTTAATAGTCGATCTAGTTTCAACTCAAGAGTTTGGCTGCATATATATAATACACAAAGTCCAACATCCTGCAGCTAAGGGAGTTCTATTTTCACCCCTAAGGCTGAAATTATTGTTCTTTCCTTCTTTTGATATTACTATGATGGTAACATGAACAAGAGACTCAACTAAAAGATGTGTAGATAGTATTGTTTTTCTAGATAACTTAAAATCATCTGTAATGAACTATCTAATGTTCATTAATTTGTATACATCCAAATTTTATAAAATATGTGATACTTTACAGCCATTTTCTTTTTGTTCAGTCACTACCTGTATACACACATATGTATATATACATATATATGTACTTATTTATACACATATATACATAGTATATACATGCACAAATACCATCACCTTATCTTCCCTTTTTATGGTGCATCCTGTCCTTTTTTAATTAAAGGTGTTCTTCATCAAATTAGCTGCCCTTTTAGTTTATGTAGTCATCTGTAGAATTTGTAAAATTCCTTGTGTGAGAAGTAAATGAATGTGAGCAGCTCAGCACAGGTCGAGGCAGAATGGAGTGCTGGTATACTAATGCTACCTCTACACTGTCCCTACAAGCCGTATTTCTACCTGCCACTTCTGCTGATAAGATGCTGTAACCCACATCAAACAAATGACTCAGCAGACTGAATGTTCACATACTGCAAAATGTCAGAGAAGCACACACCAAGCAGGTTAGATGTTGGGATCTTTCTGACTTGGCCAGTCTGACATTGGCCAACTGAGGGAACACTGCAGTCTTTATAGGTTGTATTTGTGTGACTAGTACAGAGTCCAAGTTGTGAGCCTTGGACTTGCAAAGGTACTGAGGAAAATTGTACAAGCCCAAGGAATTCTCAGGTTGGGCTCTTTATGCTTCAAGCATGAGGAACTAAAAAATCTCCCACCAGCTTGCCAAATCCAAGGAACGGAGTGGCAAGGGGCCTGCACAGGAAGGTGCTGGTGTACCCTGAAGACCCCGGGCCTGGCTTCCCTACTGAGTTGTGAGATACAAATTCTCCCCTTTCTCTTACCAATCTTTCTATCTTTATGTTAATACTGCACCAACTTGGCATTTAGCCTTTACGTTGCAATACAACACTGCCATCTACAAACTTCCCATTGAGAACTCCTCAACTCAGTCAGGGAAAAACAACTATAGGGAAAATAACTTAGAATATTTAAAATACATTTATGGTTATGGCTCGGGCTGCAAAAAGTCTTAAAATCAAGTAGGGTAAATAAGTCATCCAACCTAGTTAAATTCTCATAGTCCCTTATAATTTCATAGCATTTTAAATGTTTGTTAACCTCTACAAAATCAAATATAAAGCAACATCATCATCACCAACTGAAAAATCCTCCAAGGACTTTAGGTGTGAGCAATCAGTCTAGAAAGGTCCATGGGCAGAGCAGTTGTGTGTTTATTGATTTTTGTGTTTTTATTTTAAAGATTTTATTTACTTATTTTATGTATGTGAATATACTGTCACTCAGTCATGCCAGAAAATGACACTGGATCCCATTAAAAATGATTGTGAGCCATCATGTAGTTGCTGGGAATTGAACTCAGGACCTCTGGAAGAGAAGTCGGTGCTCTTAACCACTGAGCCATATCTCCAGTCCCCTATTTTTATGTTTTTATAAAATGCCTTGTAGTTTTTATTGTACAACTCTTCTGCATATATTCAGAGAATATTCTTAAGTATTTTGGCTTTGATTTGACTCTGGTAAATATGTTATCATAACCTTCCTATTGTATTTGAATACTGAACTTGTATCCCATCTTTTTCTTGATTCATTTAGTTGTTCTGGTACCTTGTTTTGCTTCCTTGAGATTGCCTGATTTTACGTGACATATGCATCAAGTGATATAAACACCCTTGTCAACCTTGTGGATCCCAGGAGGAGTATTCAGTCTGTCCCATCTAAGCAGAGTGCTGATGGTGCTTCTGCAGCCCTCGGTACATCCAGGTCGTCAGGAGGTGAGCATCATGGCTGCACACCTTGCTGCATCTGGAACATGCTCACACACAGGTGTGGCCTTTCAGTCTATGCATGTGGAGCAGCAGCACAGAAGTAACAGGTTTGAATGTCACACCAGCTTTATATTTTTGACTATAGGTTTTCTTGTAAAATTGCTTTCATAGGTTGTTGCATATGTATAGATATATGTATAGATCATGCACAGGTTTATAATGGCTACTAATAGTAAGCTTCCTTTCTTGAAATGCCTTTGGTGCTATTGTAAAGGGTAGGAATGTCATAAAATGAACTGAAAAGCATATATTTCTGGAAGGTCTGGAATATAAAATTAGTATTTTTATTCCTTAATTACTTAAGACCTTTGTTAACATCCACTTTTTTCTCTTTAAGTGAATTTCATTGCTTTTCTTCCATTATGCTACAAATACAGAAGTCTAGATAGTGGCATAATTTATTGTTTTGCTGTCTTTTTGTTTTTATAAATAATGCTCTTAGGGAAGGAAAAATTGTAAAAGTTTCACATGCTTACAGATATACACATAAATATTATAAACTCCTATTGGCACTGGCACCAAGCAGTAAATAATTTAATGGTCAGCACTCAAGTCATGAAAACATTCATGGTTAACTAATATAAATTACACAGAGATCAACTACAATCTTGATCTTGTGTCAGTCTGCTGGGTATAGAGAGGAAGGTGGAGTACTGGCTGTCCTCACAGTAAGCACCACTGCCACTTGTCTTACCACAATCTTAACTTGTGCCTATATGGGTCCGAGTCCCTCTTGTGAAAGAAGTGCTCCGTAGTCACAACTCTGAACACTAGTGCAGCCTTAACGTGATTATCTTGCACTTAGCAATATCCTGCCTAAGCTATCTTTGAGTGGGTTAAATATTCTTCAGGTTAAATCTAAGTTTCTCAATTATTAAACAGAAAGAAAACTATGTGCAAAAGCAGGTCTCTCCATGCTGTAACTAAATAAGTAAGCTGTGCTTTGTAAGTCTGTTGAGAGTGTGTTTTTCATTGTTGTGTAGATGCCTTTGAGACCTTCAGGGTTAGCTGTATGTGTATTATGTTGTATTAATGGTTAAAAAACAGTAAAACTCTTTTCTTAGTCTTTTCCCAGATGGGTTTGGAGACTATTACAAAGTAGTAGTATTGGCTTTTAAAATAGTATATACAACTGAGGACATCATCTTTGTGCTCTCTACATACCAACATATGAACTTCTCCACCTAGAACTGGTTTATTCTATTTCCTTGGTTTCTAGAGGAAGGCTCAGAATGTAGGCCTAGACTAAGGCTAGTTAAGACTTACACTTTAAACATTTCTCTCAAAAGTTAAGAGTATCTGGAGAAATTTTTAAAATATGGTTAAAATGCAATTCAAACAACATTGAAGATTAGTATGGTATGCATATGTAAATTTATGCAATTGAATCTTAACCCCAATCAACCTTGTTAAAAGTAGGACCTTTAGGAGGTACACAGGCCATCAGGGCTGTGGCCGCCTGAATGGACGGATGTTACCTCAACAGGAAGTTTGTTACAGAAACAAGCCCACATACATCTTGCTCTCTCTCATCCTGTCATTACGATTACCCTTGGAAGCATGTGGTAAAAAGACCCTTGCCAGCTGCTAGAACCTGGATCTTGGACTTCCCAGCTGAGAACCATGGAACAAAAAGGTTTTGTGTATAAACTAGTAGCTCCCAGTGTTCTGTTATAACAACTTAATGCTGATTAAAACAAGTAAATGTGAAATGTTATTTCCCTAGTATGTGTTACTTAACCTTTACTAAATGGGACTTAATTCAGCTTTGAATAAACATAGTTTGTCATCAGTGTCTAATATGTACAATTAAAAATACTGTTATAATACACAGTAATTTTAGAAAGCACAAGACAGTTTTTACTCATTTATTTACAAAAATCATCACTTAACAATTTATTGCACAAAATAAGCAAAAGAATTGTAAGAAAACGGTCTTATTGGGGCTACAGATGAAACAATGCAGAGAAACAACTTCTGTTTTCAAGTTTTCAAAGATTTATGGTTCAAACTAAACTAAAACATCTGCTACAGGGACATGGTTTCAGAGCTCAGCTTTGGAAACTGTGTGTGTGTGTGTGTGTGTGTGTGTGTGCGTGTGCGTGTGCGTGTGTGTGTGTGTGTGTGTGTCTGTGTGTGTGTGTCTCTGTGTGTGTGCATGTGTGTGCGCACGCACGCCTGTGTCTGCCTGCCTGCATGCCTGTTGGAGAAACAAACTCAAACAAACCCTTAACAGTTTAAATGTTAACTGATATTCAAACAATGGCCACATAATTATTAATGAATTTCACTTGGATCAAGTTCCTCCTCTTAAAAATCCTAAAGAATTAAAAGTTTATCTTTTATCCTTTATAATGAAATGAAATAAAAACTAGATCCGTGTGAGCTTAGGTCATATTATCACTAACCATAAACATCTTGCATTTTCATAGTGAATTCATTAATTATATTTGACATTTCTTTCAAAAGGGTGAGTTTATTTAGAAAAAAGATTAATTCATTTAAAAGGATTATACACATCCCATATTTTAAAAAAGTCTCTCTATTTGCCTCCTCTTCAATTCATATTTTACTAATTTAAGTTCCAATTATTATTGGCAAGATATTATAGGCCATTTTATACCCCACTAACCTTGCTCTGCTATAGTAATAACGATTCTTTGATAGATTCCTTCAAACGATCTAGTGTATAGTTCCAGGCTGTTCTGGGTGTGCTTTAGTTCATTACACATTCATTAGTGCATTTTTTACTGTTAATTGTAGAAGACTCACACATATTTTCTCTGGCTCTGACTGGTGGACTGTGATCATGGGTGTAGCTGTTAAGGAGCATGAACATTTATAACAATTTTCACTGGGAGGTTTTAATTTCCATTCCTATGAGGAAAAAAAATAAACGAACAGACTAACAGTCAAGCTAAGTGAGATCTAGAAACAATGTTCTACTTGTGGATACAGACATAAAGTCCTGAGTTTGTATGTAACACACAGTATGTGGTCACAGTAGAAGACAAACAGGTAGAGATTTTACTCTAAGAAATGAATGGTGATCTACATACTGGCCTCTGGAAACCAATATTAACATTTTGAATTTGCAAAAAAAATTCTAATTTGAAGAATGACTCAAACTACAGATAGGAACCAGAGAATTCTGAGTATGTGTAATACATAGCAACACAAATGGAGCCTCTCACCCTGAGTGTCTGTATATCAGCAGCTCTTAGAAGTGTCACACACATCATTCTCAATCTTCAGAGAAATAGATGCTACCACATTTTGGATCATTCTCTAAAATAATGTCTGGGTATGTATGGTCATGTTAAACACTTAAAGTAAAAGCATTTTCCAGTGGAAGATCTGATATTCGAATTGGCATAAATAGCACGTGTGCACCACACCTGACTAGGCACTGGGAAAACACTCATAAATAAACAAAACAAACAAGAACCCACATTGCCAGTGAGCAAGTCCTAGCACTGAGGCATGGTGAGTATGGCCCAAGGGGAAGGGGGCAGGGCTGGGTAGCCGAGAAGTGTCCACTTTCCAGGCTCGGTGAAGAGACAAGCAGTGCATTCCAGCCTTCTTCCCACCTACCTTGGACTGTAGGGGACAACACTAAGCGTATAAAACAGCCCCTACTACAGGCGCGCCCAGACCATCCCACCAGCTCTGTGCTTTCCTTAGTCATTTCTCTGTCTTTTCAACACTGGCCATTTTAATAATCTACTCACTCCTCTTCTTAAACACTTGTAATTTCTAATACACACCAGGGCATTATTCCAGGTTCCAGAGATGTGGTGGTCTATAAGACAGCAAATAAAACCTAGGATAGAAAGCTGTAACCTGGTAATAAAGATGACCTGAGACTATGCCATGCAGTGGGGTTGTTCACAGGAATGTCATGCAGATGTGTGTTGGTGAAGAGAGGGCCTCGCGCACTGTGAGCTTGCCTTTGAGTTTCCACTCATCTAAAATCCTTTCAGCTTGCTTTCCAAAGGTGCCAAGATCCAGGTATTTTGATACCTACTGAATTTGTAACTGGGAATCACACAGCTCTATTGTAACCCAAAGCAAAAACCACCTCTCATCAAACCCGTGCTGCTCCTGCACTGCCGACCTGGGTGAGCTGCACTGCTCTTACACGGCACCCGCTGATCACAGCCAGAAGACTGGCTGTACTTGTTGTTGTTGTTGTTGTTGTTTGTTCCTTTTCCCTCTTTCATCACAGTCTTGTTGCTCTGATTTCCAAATGATACAGTGACATCAGCCTCAAAAACATGACTGCAGCCTCACAGGCAGTCTGGTTCCTTGATGAGCCCTTGAATCTCACACTGCATGCTACCCTAAGCCTCAGCGATGACGTCCCAGCACCCGGAGTACCATAAGTTCTCTCATGACAGGGCCCTGGGCTGCTGGAGTCTGCTGCACTAGATCCAAAGCTGTGGGATGACTGGAAAGACCTGAGCAGCATACTTTGCTTGGGTTTTTGTTCTATATCATAACAATTGTCTACAAGTTCTTGTTTTTTTTTAAAGATCTTGTTTGCTTTTTTTGATATTAGCAAATTTTTCTAGCATCAGTATTTTTCTGCCAATAAATATATATTTTATATTTATATATAACATAAATAAATAATAAAAATAATCTAATTAAAAGCATAAGAATTTCAGCTCTCTTATCTCTTACTTTCTCTAATCTTTCTGCTATTGACAGAAAATCATCTTTTCATTTCTGATGCTGGGCAGAGCCCAGACGAAGGCACGATCACAGTACCTGGAGCTACTGAGGCTTGTGGGCCACCAGGAGGGCGAAGGGGAGTATAACCTGGGCTCTCTGGATGATGAGCCAGTGCTCTCAACCCCTGGGCCAACTCTCTTTCTGTTTAACCAGTTCTTATAATTTCCTTCACTCTTTACCCTTTGGTAAGCAAATAACTTATTTTAAGTCTTGGAACTGTATTGTGATGAAAACATTGTTCACTGACATCAAAGGAAGGAATGTACAATGAGCTAGTGTATAAACAAAGGTAGTTTCTCAGGACACGGAGCAATGATGGAAAAAAGCACAGCAATGCCAAAAACTGAATTTTGTTGCTACATATAAACTATTTTTGAAAGATCATTATTTCTTTAAATACTGTAGCCATTACTGCTGTATTATGTAAAGCTTATTCCATAAAATCAAGCATCAAACCAAATATGTAATAATCATTTTCCATAGAACGCACAACATAATTTATAAAATTCAACTTATAGTGGTTACCTGTCTCAGGTTGATAGAAACAACACATATCTAGCAACCTTAATGTGCATACCACCCACAGAGCACTGCAAAATCATAGTAAACACCACTCACCAGAGTGATAAATACAATAATGGTTTCAAATAAAAATTCTCTCATAGCATCATTAACAATGGTAACAGCCACTCCTAGCTAAGGCTGTTACACCTTCTGTATTGAACATCCCTTGTACTTCCAGTCAGGTACTAATTACACAATAGGATCAGATGAAGTCACTTCATGTGAACTGATGAGGGATCAAGTGTAAACACCGAGCTTAGCCTCAAAACAGATGGGGTGGCAGATGGGACTGCAGACTGGGTTCACTTGATCTGCTAACACAACCTCACTACTCAGTAAGATGTGGCTCAAATCTCACAAAACTATATCTAGTATCATTATTTCATATATGCTTTGTCTTCAAAACTAAATACTTAATATCTAACATTTGTTAATTTAAAATTCAAGCCTACATGTTAAATTATTGAATCCAAAGCTTTTTTCTAAAAAATTTTAGAACAGATGGTATGAGAGTACAATTGCCTGGTGGAATTAAATGCTGACTGTCTAGCTGCCCAGAAAGTGTAAAATTAATTACCTTCCTTCATTGATGAGTTCAATAAATGCAAGGCCTGCATTCTTCTGGATAGAGTTCTGCCATTCCTAAAGGAATAAACCAAAGCAAGTGTAAGAAAAATGAACATGCAAACAAAATAGCAACTAGTTAAGGACCATGATGACACTGTTACTAATGTCCACAACACTTTGTTTTCAATAAGGTTTTACAAGTGTCATTTCAGAAGGAAAAAAATTAAATGATCCTGATTCACAGTTTAGAAGGTGGTTTTTGGTTGCTAGAAAGCTGAAATTTGCCGGAAAGTAAAACAGTAAGTAAGGTGTCTGCTCAGCCCCAAGCTTCCTTCCTGGAAAGAACAAATGGCCAAAAGAAGCCTGAAGCTATGCACAAGGAAAAGGTATTTTAGACTACTGAAGTCTTTAATCTATGGTACAGAGTTTTCATTAGAACTGGTAGCAAAATTAGAAATGCCTTTATACATTTGTGCTTTATGCATATGTTTTCATATCTATACCTTTATGCACATATCTAGACACTTATGCACATGTATAGATACAAATGTGCCTTTATGCATTGTTACATTTATGTTACTAAACAGTTAGGCATTCTATACATTCTCACGTCTATGCCTCTACACAATCCATTTCTTTACACTGCCTTGGGAATGCATTGTTCTAGTCAGGCTCACATTCTAAAAGACTGAAACAGAACAAAGCTACACATACATCTGTTTCAAATGTGTATCACAAAACTCAATAGTAAAAATATTACTCTAACATATTCTCTCTGCTAATTGGAGCTTCTTCGCTAAATTTGCTAAATGTCTGAATCTGGCAGCTCCACAGAGAAAGCCACAACTATGAACACCAACAATTCTCATACAGTGTTTTGGATTAGAAAAGAATGCTGCTTATTTTGTATTCTTCCCATGAAAAATTTGGAATATAATTTAAAAAACTAGTTTTGGCTTTGGGTTTATTCAAGTTATTTTCTTATTTGGCCAGTAAGTTTTTTTTTAATTGAAAATTCTATTCCTTTCAGTAGTTCTACAAATATTCTCACTTGTACCACCAATATATGCATATATATAATCTCTATTAATTACTCAATTCACTTGTTTAAAAATCCTATCACATGACTTGTATTTCTTTTTTTGCACATGGATAATTATTTATTTTATATAATATTTTTGACACCATAAATGGTATGGTGGTATAAAGGTGTACACTTTATTTTAATAAAATGCCATTTAAGTTTTGAATCAAGTTGATCTCACCTTATAAGTAAATTCAATGCATGTCTTTTCTGAATGATTATGATATAGTTATTATTAATAATGTTATTAATTAACTGCAGCATAGAAAAAAACTTTATTTAGCTCATCATATAGAAATCTATGCTTTTCTTTATATATGAAATAATGGCTACCCAGAGGTATTCAATTTCCCTGACCATGAATTCAGGTTCACATAAAATAAAACAAAATAAAAAACAACAAAAAACGAAACAAAAAATGTTGCTTTCTGTCCACAAGATGAGCACAGTAAATCTTTTGAAAACTATATAAAAAGTCAGAGCTAAGATAAGGATGCTGATATTTAAATATAAGCAAGCCAGTGGAATAATAGAAGCATAAGACTTTAAGAAATATGCATCTTATACAAATACAAATGCGCGTGTGCACACACACACACACAGACACACACACACACACACATTTTAAACAGAATGTTAAGGTCAGGATGTGGCCTGCTCCACACTACTCTACAGTGTGTAAAATGGATGTTTTCTCAGGCTATATTTTGCCTCAAGGGACTCCTGCACAACAACTCTGTATGAGTAGAGGAGTGGCACCAATGCCTTCTGTGGGGTGCATGAACACCCCACATCACATCTTTGTCTTTGTGAGAAACATTTAATTTCAAGTTGAGATGCTTGCAGAGGACCACCAAGTCTTTAGAATAGCTTCATAAGCCTTTTTAACTCTTCTTTGTGAAAGCATGAAATTTCCTTAAGATGAGGGACTTCCTTGGGAACTGGATCTCGTGTGCAGACCATTTGAAGTGGAACACTTTGAAGACAATACATTCCAGACGGATGGTGACGAGATCCCTATGTTCTCCCATGGCCATGAGATGACTGCTGGGCAGCTCAGGCGAGAACAGCATTATTTCCATCAGTTTCTCCTCACCTATGTCAGCTCTACGCACGTACTCACTCCTTCTTTGTATAAAATTAAGCATGCCAGCTTAATCCTTAGATATTTAATCCAATTTAAACTTTAAAAACATCATAAATAGTAGAAGGAAAACTAGAAGGGCAAGAGTAGATTTAAAGTATTCTGAAAATTGATTTTACCTTTTTTGTATCTGCATCCTTAAGATCTACTTAACATTAACTCTCACCGTAAGTGGTGGTAGTCCTTAAAATCTTCAAAGTAAATGCTCATTGTAACTGATATGATGACACTGAAAAATCTGAGCAATAACTTACTGAAGCTAATAACAAGAAGTGAAGCAAAGAATAATGTGTAAAATAAAAATAAGAGAGCCACACTTGTTTTCTATTAATGTGGAAGTATGCTTTTACTGCCCACTTGACACTAGTGAAAGTGACCCTGGAAGAGCCTCAACTGCTACGTTCACTCATTCAGACGAGGCTATGGGCATGTCTGTGTGCACTGCCCTGAATGCTGGGAGACAGAGGAGAGCCCAGCCTGATGCTGGCAATTCTCCCTACCACTAGGCAGTGACCTCTCCTTAAAGAAAGGCTAATCACAAGTTAGAGAGAGCAAGCCAATAAACAGTTTTCTCCCATGGGTCTTGCATCCACCTTCCTGCTTTGAGTTCGGTTCTGGCTTCCCTAATAATGAACTGTGACTTAGTACTGTGAGAGGAAATTACTCCTTTTCATCTCAAGATGCTTTTGGTCATGATAAACTAATGACTATCTGAATATATGTACAAAGTATCTTAAGCATTTTTTTCTTTTTTGCCTTTTCACAGCTTACTTTAAACATTGTACCAAAATCTTTTAGGAAAAGATAAAGTAAAAATCCCCCTCCTCCCAAATAACTTAGAAAGATTACTAATATAAACTATAATCATGGGAAAACAAATAGACAACAAAAATATACCATATACTAATCATTTGAAAATAAAAATGAGCTCTCCTACAGCTTTAGATGATCACCGTTAAAATAAAGCATATAATTATAAAAATTTCACCAATATATGATGTTATTTCATTTATACTTACAATAAAAAGTCTAGATTTTTAAATAATGTTTTAAAACAATGACATTCCCACCTATTAATATGTATAGCATACATGCTGCCATCACTTGGCACCTATGGCAGATTGTCCTAGAATCCCCCACAGGAATACCAATATTCAGGGACACTCAAGTCCCTCATGTAAAATGTTGTATTATCTGAATATAACATGCACACATCCCTGGGTGCATTGTAAATACCAGTAGATTTATAGTATTTTGTATGCAGTGATATAAATGCTATATAGATATTGTCATACTCTATTTCTTACAGAATAACGACACAAAATTTGGACATGTTCAGCATAAGGGGACATGTGTATTATAGGAAAAAGGTCTATCAAGAGGATATTTCATTTCCAGACATTTACTCACAAGCCAAAAGGACATCTGATATCACTGACCCTAACAGAGTGATAATGGGGAACTTCAATACCCAACTCTTACTAGTTGACAGGGCATCCAGACAAAAATTAAATAAACCCTGAAGTTAAATAATATAATTTAAATGGAGCTAACATTTATAACATTATAACAAACTCTGAAGAATGTTTTTGTTGTTATTGTTTTAGTTTGTGTCTTTTCCTCAGGAGACTATGGAACTTTCTACAAAATTGATTCTATAGTAGGACACAAGCAAGTTTCAACAAAACCAAGAAAACTGAACTAACATCCTCTCTCCTACTTGACTTCCACGGATAAGAGCGTGATACCCACTACAGCAGAAACAGTACCAACAGCAGAAAGCACACAACGATGACCCTGAACCATGCACCGCTGCATGAAAATCGGGTTAAGGCAGAAATAAAAAGGAACTTAAAGCCTTTTAAAAGAGGAACGAAAATGAAAACATAACACATTAAAACACATGGGATACAATTAAACCAATTCTAAGACAAAATATACAATATTTAAAAAAATATTTGTCACATTCAAATATACAACTTAAGATTTATTTACAGATGCAGTTTTTAATTCCTTCAAGTCTTGAAGTTAAAGTTTGATATAACAAGAACTTGTAAAATTCAAAAGCTGAACTTGTAACGTCTAACTCTTCCAAGTTTATCATGAGACTATGAAGACATTTTTCATAGCACAAGAAGTGACATAAGTTAAGGGACAGAACTTCCTGCTGATTCATCTTTCTCTGTGGAGAATGGCCATTTTCCTTTCCTTTATTGTCTCACTGAGGTGTCCTTTTTTTAGGGTGAGCATCCACATACTTTTAGATAAACCAAATAATCTGAACATGAAGAGAGGGAGCTCCAGAAAGTACCAAGCAAAGGATGTATTGTATTTTTTATTAGATATATTCTTTATTTACATTTCAAATGATTTTCCTTTCCTGGTTCTCCCTTTCCCGAAAGTCCCATAAGCCATCTCCCTTCCCCTTGTTCCCCAATCAACACCCTCCTGCTTCCTTGCCCTGGTATTCCCCTACACGGCTGCATCAAGCCTTTCCAGGACCAGGGGCCTCTCCTCTCTTTGATGTCCAACAAGGCCATCCTCTGCTACATATGCGTCTGGAGCCATGGGTAACACCATGTGAACTATCTGGTTGATGTTTTTGTCCCTGGGAGCTCTGGGAGTACTGAGTGACTCATATAACTGTTCCTCCTATGGCACTGCAAACCCCTTCAGCTCCTTGGGTCCTTTCTCCAGCTCCCCCATTGGGGACTCTGTGCTCAGTTTAATGTCTGGCTGAGAGTACCCACCTCTGTATTTCTCATGCACTGGCAGAGCCTCCCAGGTGACAGCTATACCCAGCTCCAGTCAGCAAGCACTTGTGGGCATTGCTAATAGTGTCTGGGTTTTGCAACTGTATATGGGATGGATCACTAGGTGGGGCAGTCTCTGGATGGTCCTTCCCTCAGACACTGCTCCACACTTTGTCTCTGTATCTCCTGTGGGTATTTTGTTCCCCCTTCTAAGAAGGACCAGAGTATCCATACTTTGTTCTTCCTTCTTCTTGGGCATCATTTGGTATGCAAATTATGTCTTGGGTATTTCAAACATCTGGGCTAATATCCATTTATCAGTGAGTGCATACCATGTGTGTTCTTTTGTGATTGGATTACCTCACTTAGGATGATATTTTTCACTCAGCTATTAAAAATAATGAATTTAAGATGTATTGTTAAAAATTAATTAAAAAGATTGTGCAAACTTCACTAGGAAGATGTGAATTACTCTACACAACCCAAAAATATACTTTCATTTTAGTAATGGTAATAATAAATAACATATAATTATTAATATATAAATCATAAAATGATAAAATAATAATAATTAGCATCATCATCATCATTAGTATGTGTGATACTGGCGGTGTTCATCGGTAGGCTTGTGCCATGGAGTACTTGGGGAAGTTGTTAGGTGTCTGTCACAGGACTAACTGAGGTGCTTATTGAGATATCGAAGCAGATTCTGGTCACCAGGTTCTCCCAGTGTCCCTCAGTCTCTACCAGTTACAGGGGCCTCCTCGCTGCTAAACCCTGCGCTCTTACCTGAACTCTCCAGCCTCATGGCTGGATGCCATTCCCCAGTATGTTCTTCCCTTTATAATCCAGCCATTTCAGTTACACCTCTTTTTTTTTGGCCTTGTGGGCCTCTTGTCCTCTTGCCCTCTTGGCTGATGCTCCTGGAGACCCCTCCCCCATGCCCACTCAGGTGGCCCAGCTCGGATCCTTCAGTCTGGATCCTTCCAAATGTCTCGGGCTGTGCTCACCCTCATACCTATGGTGCTTTCCCTTTTACCTACAATAAACCTTCTCCTCCACCATACTTAGCCACATTCATAATCATAGTCCCCCTTTTGCTCTCCTCTCCTCTCCTCTCCTCTCCTCTCCTCTCCTCTCCTCTCCTCTCCTCTCCTCTTCTCTTCTCTTCTCTTCTTCTCTTTCTCCTCTCCTCTCCTCTCCTCTCCTCTCCTCTCCTCTCCTCTCCTCTCCTCTCCTCTCCTCTCCTCTCCTCTCCTCTCCTCTCCTCTCCTCTCCTCTCCTCTCCTCTCCTCTCCTCTCCTCTCCTCTCTTTCATTCAGAAGTGAGATAGCAGTTTTAGGGCCTTGGTCCTCCCATTTCACCACGGGTTATGGGAATAGGAACTGTCTATCAGGCTTGTTGTCAAGCGCTGTTACCCACGGTTCCACCTAGCTAACCCTAGATATTTATCTTTTGATGTACTATAAAAAAGCTGTCCCCCAGCCTGAGAACAGACATAAGAGAGGATAGACAAATAGACCCGCAGACTTGTTTGAACTGCCTCTGAGGACTGCGTCTCCTTCCTGGCTAATTCTGCAGCGGAAGCTTACCAGCTTCAGGGTCCATTTCCAAAGAGCATTCCACAACCATTCAGTCTTCAGAGCCACACATACATGTGCTTGAGTTTATTAATTAAACATCTCAGATCATTTGTCTTTTCATTCCACCTCAGTGCCTTCAAATTTAGATGTGATGTCTGCAATGCTGCAGATAACCCTAACCCCCTGGGGACTAGAAGCACACCTCTAAGGCCTCAGTAACCACCGTTATACTAAAAGACGGTTGCAGGATGCCTACACACTGAATCACACATGACAGAACTGTATAACGGTTGGGATTTAATGACTAAAGGCCCAGAGAAAAACACACGATCCATCACTGGTTTTCTCATATTTAACATCTTATTACATAGTCTAATGTCCATACAATACTGAGGATATATGAATGAAGACATTTTTAGGGCTCTGCATGTTAGCCTCGGCATGGCCTCAGAACGTCATCTTGGCTTTATTACATCTAGAAAAAAATCATTTTCTTTTGTACCATCTAACTAAACTAGCAAATTGGAGGAAAAGTTTTTTAAAAATTAAATGTTCAAAGGCCAAATCACTTGAAAGGAAAAGGATTTTCCTCAGTTGTGGCTCCTTTGTGAGTGCTGCTTTTTAAAGCACGGAGTCACACCCTGACCACACCAGTCACCAAATCCTTTTAGTTAAATATATGAAGTATTTAGAAAAGAACAAAGTCACATAAACCACAAAATAATTCATGCTGAGCACGTCATACATAGATCCAAGGAGTCATTATTTTAACTTATGTATTTTCAACTTTTAATGAGAACAGGAATGATTTATTAAGCAGGCATTTGCTTAATCAGTGCTTTAAGTTAGAAAGCACTTAAATACTGATAATATAATTTTTTTCATGCGGTCCCTCAATTTATCTCTTGACACACAAAGCCAAGAGAAGTGCACATGTATCTGCTAAGCTTTACTGATAGGAACTTAAAGAAATCCTGCGGGTAACACCACTCACTTTTTCTTAGAGTTCTTCTCATGGAGACTTTCTAAAGAGAAATCTGGAAATAATTAGAAACTATTAAAGTACCTAAAAAACGTTTGCTTGAAAAAGTCATGGAAGAATGTAGTACATGGAGGATAACTTAGGAGGATGTAAGTGTGGTAAGAGGGGCCGGGAGCGCAGCAGCCGCAGCACGGCAGCTGAGTGCTCTGACCCCAGGCTTCCTAACGGAGGGGCCTGGGCAGGACACTGGCCACGCGCTCCTTCGCCAAACAGAGCCAAGGGTCACCACCTTATACAACTCTTACACTTCAAAATGATAGAATACATTTGTTAAAAAGATGCTAGTAACTAAATCAATATAAACCATGAGTGAAGAGAGATTCTTAACAGTTTGAGATGTACATGGAAAAAGTATCAAAATATAATAAGAATTGTTCTATGTTTTTAGAACAACAAAAAAATTACAACAGGAAATGGCAATATCTTCTTGTAACTAAAAATATGTTTTTGAGGAAATGCAAAATTCCACTGGGGGTAGACTGGACGCTGTGCCCCTTAGAGTTTAGAGGGCGCCATATGAACAGAATTATCCTTGACAAGTACCTTCAGACATTTGTAATGTGATCTCATGTGAATTTAGAACACATTTTGAACACATACTATTGGCAAGAGTTATTTTTTTCAGGAGCTCAGATAAGGAGGGAAGAAAATCAAATATTCCTATTAATATGTTAAGATGGAACGTCCACCAAGAAACGAAAAGTGTAAAATTAAAAGCATTTAATGAGCAGCAGCAAAGAGAAATATAAGGCACCCTAAATAAAGGTCACTTCCTTTTACTTTCAATCCCTGTTGCTTATTCTAATCTCAGTTTTCAATGTCGTGTCTAAGTTTGGAAATAAATTTTATGCAAACAAACTACAAAATGATATTTGCATTGAAAACTTATTTTGGCAGCCATTAAGCCAGAGCATGGATACTATTTTACAGCTCTATCTCACTATGAGGTAAAGTGCACATAATACATACAGACAGTAAGAATGCAAACTCTGATCTACTTCCGGGGTAGTCTCTCGCTGATGTTTATCATCTGTGGTGGCTGACAGTAAAATAGAAAACGAGCTCTGTGGGTTTTAAAGATGCATCGTGATTGCCTGCCTTGGCAGGAATACAGCCCGCAGACTTGTGCTAATTCTATGGGGATCAGCTCCAATGGAGGAAATGCATTAAGGCCTGCAGAAAAGAACGTGCTTTGTAGAGAGCGAGGCCCAGCTCCTCTTCAGCACTGTTAACTTTTCTCATCAGAGGTCTGACACGTCTATGGTCATCCTACTAAGAGATGAAAATTATGAATTTCAAAAGTAGTGAAAAAATGTCATTTTATTTTAAGAACTGTTTGAAATGTGTCCATCTTTCTTAGTGCCCTCAAAACCAACATCTGATAATATCTGTGGATAAACAATGATCTGCAATCATGGACTGATAAGCTTAGCTTCACACTGAAATAGTTAACTTACCCAACTGCATTTGACAGAATGAAAAGCACTCATTGGGTTTCTTAAAAGTGCTTTGTAGAAAGTAACCTTACAGCTTAACAGAAAATAGTAAGACAGTTATTTTTAATGTGTAGGCCTTTCAAGTTACTTATATGAGGTTATTTAACCAATAAACCACTTGAAACATTTAAAAATTTCAGGGTTCAAACACTGAATTATTTTTAAAATTCGATTTGAAAATCAATCTAAGAGGCCTGTTTACCCGGCTGTCCTGCTGACACACAGGAAAATGTACTACAGAGACAGCTTACATTTCCCACTCTTCCTTCCAATCAATATCTGAGGCAAAGTTTCATCTCTAGGGCCCCTAATGGCAGGAATTTCTGGAGCCAGCAAATGGGTAATGTTAAACCTACAATTAGAAAAAGAGGCCATCAAAGACACCAGATCCTAATGCAACAGTGCTCTTTCTTCTCTTACGGCAGCGATAGCCAGGGCTAAGGAAAAGGGCATTCGAAACTATGCCTGGCCACAAAAGCTGCTAAATGTCTGGATTCTTCTCCACCTATA
The DNA here is from genome assembly GCA_964023405.1 of Apodemus agrarius. Lineage (NCBI taxonomy): Eukaryota > Metazoa > Chordata > Mammalia > Rodentia > Muridae > Apodemus > Apodemus agrarius. The sequence continues at coordinate 112,262,607 of OZ030007.1, read as the reverse complement.
ATGTCCGCAGAGCTCCCATCGCTGCTCTTGAACTCAGGCCCTCTTTCACAAGCCCTGAGGACGAGCTCCTCCCAGGGCGGGAGCTCTATGTGTTTTCCTCTCAACTGCATTCCTGGCTTCCCACGAACATACTCAAGGAGAATGTGAACTGGAAATCTGAAGGTAAGCTTTTGCTGTTTGCTCTAGACTATTTAAGACCACTGAAGTCACGCTCCGCTTATCCGGGTTGGCTGGGGCGTTTTAGGTGGACCTCAGGCCGGTTAGGACTTAGTTGTGATCACCCTTTTCTGAGGAGACAGGGTAAGTCAGTAAGGAAGCGTTTGCTGTGTGCTCTCGGATGGTTGAAGACCATTGCCTTATGTGGGCTGGCTGAGGCATTAGGTGCACCTCAGGACAGTTACGGACATCAGGCGTGTTCACCCTTCTACTGAGGAGACCAAGGATGAATACAACGGCTACTGGTTACAAATATGTATCTACTCCCATTTTCAATCTAATATTATGGAATATTTCACATCATATAATAACAGGAGAGACATGAATTCATGGTGAAGGGAAAGAACATTAAATTTCTATTTTAGTTATTTAAAAGACTTATACAAGATTTTCCTTTAAGCTTTGGATAGATCAATTTTTTTCGTTTAATTTAAGAAAAAGAAAGAATATCCAACAATTTGTCTTTAATTCTTGTTTTAGATTATAAATATATACCAATTTTACCTAAAAATGGGAAAGCAGCCCATCAAAGACGACTCGCCAATGGCTGCAATGCGTGTGCTTAGTGCTGACAGAAAGGGCTCGACTCTACCACTTCTAATCTGACAGACGAGAAAACAACAGTAATTGCTAGTTATGTTCTAAAATTGTAATGTGGTCTGCAGAATTTTAAAAGGTGATGTGAACACTATCAAAAGGCCTTGAGAACACAGAACAAAGGCAGGCACCAACCGAAGAGCAATGGGAGGTCATGGAGGACAGGGACAGAACGCAGATGGAGAGAAGGACAATAAGGCAGAGCTTCCGCGGAGGCGAGTGCACCGCAATGCAGCAAAGCATCTCCTGCATCCCACAGCAAGAGGTAACACTTACTTACAATTACTATTATGCGCATGTAGGAATCTCACGGAGTGTAATCTGGCCAAGGGAAGGAAGGCTTACCTGAGAGCAGAGCAGCATGACAAGCTCCACCACAGACGTGCTGGACTTCATGCAGACGAGGCCTGTGTAGGGAAAGGGCAGAGCAAAGCGTTACCACAGGCCAGGCGCAGAATTACCTGACTTTAAAGAATCAAAGATTTTTATGAGATGAGAGTTCAGAAATTAAATTCATCCATATTCTCTTCTACGTTATTTAAAATATTCAGATGTTTCAAAAGATATGACAATTTCTAAAATAAATATTTTATATTCCAGTTATTAGGTCGAGGCATTTTAAAATTTTTATGTAATGGAAGGGATGACTACTGAAGTCGGGCTAGTCAGAGCTGCATTAGTCCAAAGGCATTGGTGTATGACTGTTTCCTGTACTAGAACACAAGGAGGATAGACCTGCTGGCATTTTCCACTTTGGAGGATCAAAATTAAACAATGTACACATAGCTCATTTATTACAGCTTATTAAATGGTCCAAACTCTCAGACCAGGTACAACAATAGCATTGCAGTCACATGGGTCCCTGACTCTACACCTGCAGGGGACTGTGTTAAATTCCCTACATTATCACCTCAGGCAAGTCTCATCAGTGCTAATGCAATGCCTACTCTACATGAAAAACAGCCTGGAAGCGTGCAGTGCTAGTGCATGCCTTCAGTCCCAGTACTTGGGAGGTAGAGGCATGCGAACTTCTGAGTTTGAGGCCAGATATGTCTACAATGCTAGTACCAGGCTGGCCAGGGCTGCATAGAGAAGAACCCTGTTTTGAAAAATAAAAAAAAAGAAAAAGAAAAAAAGAAAAAGAAAAGAAAAATCTAAAAACACTTGGACATTAATTATTCAATTCTTCTAAATAAAGGATAATTTGCAAAGTATTATATATAAGAAAACAGATCATAATAGTTCTAAGAGTACCAAAATGAGATTGTAAATTAGACTTAATAATAATAATCTCTGCATGAGAATATTAATTATAGTGGTCACTATCTTAAAATACCAATCTCTGATGAGCACATGTTATAATGGCTGTTACTTCAAAATAAATGTCCAAGTCATAGTGCTCTTTTCCAAACAAAAGATAGCTTAAGAATAGACTTAGTTGTTTTTACTGCTAAGTACAAATGCAATCAAAAAGTATCTTTTAAATAGATTTTCTTTTGAGTACGTATATGATGCATGCTGGGGTGTGTGTGCAATGACTATGGGAGGCATAAGGACAGCTGTGTGAGTTCTGTGCTGAAACTCAGGTCTCAGCCTGTGAGGCAAAGTACTCACTGCTGTGTCCACCCACTGGCCCAGTAAAATATCTTATAGAAAGAGATGCTTTGCTCTTTCATTAAAATGCCAGCAAATGCAACAGTTTTATTTTCTTGTTTTCTTAAGTTGATTTCAACTAGCAGTCTCAGGTGCCTTGTAGACAAGAGCATGTGCAATTATTACAGGGGTGATAAATACCCTTTTGTGCCCATTTTGCTAAAGGATTTATCCATGTCATACATGCAGACAGAATAAGCTTTAAAAAGTCACTGGTATTCCATCTTATCAGATCCTAGGCAGACAGCTAATGAAATACGAGACTGATGTGAAAAGCTTGTTTAAAAGATGTGTGGTGTAACTGGTCAGAAATCCTCGCACTCAAGAGCTACAGAGTCAGAAAGATTGATGGACCATGTATTGCTTGTTGGCTGATCAAGAATTTGGATTCTGACAAAGAAAACCTTAAGGAAAAGTCCACAGGATCATAATTAAGATATAGGTATATTAACACAGACAATGCAGTAAAAATTACCTGTGTTTATTCCTTATTGATTTTGAACACATAATACTTTAAAGTAAAATCTTAGAAAAATGGAATTATTATTGCCTATTTTAAACAAACTATGTAATAGTTTATAGTTGCTAGTAATATTATGACTGCATCATAAGAAAAATATACAAGATTACAACAGCAATGTATTTTTCCAAAGGATTGTGCACAAGCCGACAGGATAGCACAATAGTGTTTGTAAACACATCCCTTCTCATGTGTGTATGAGAAGATGAACTCAGGTCTGGAGAGCCTCACTCTTTACCAGTGAGTTTTCTCTAATCAGTTTTGGTCAGAGCCACCTGTTCTCCAAGGACAAGCTAGGAAGTAAAAATAGACCAATATTGATGAGGAGAACATAAGCTTTGGAAATTCTGAAAACTTACCAGAATTATGATTTCTAGTAAACTACCCTAAGAGCTAGAAAGAGTACAAACAAGACAAACAGGTACTCTGCAGTGGTGCATGTAATGATGAAATGCACACACGGGTAATATTTTATCCTAATAAAGTCACCATATTTGCAAATTTAAGAAGCATTATACTTTACACTGTGGACTTTAATCAGAAGCTGGAGAAAGTACAATTCATCTGGCGATGCTATGAGCTACTCTAAATTGTCCAGACAATGGCAAGTCACGTGCTCACACAGGCCTTAGTGCACTGAATTCATCTGTACCTGAATCACTGCCATCTGACAGCAACTCTGCAGAAGGTTGTGATGGCTGAGTGTGACTGAGGTGACTTGGTCTGCATGCTTCGGTCAGGTAGGGATCAGATGTGGGATGGGGAAGGAATATATTATGCAAAAGGCTAACATAATCAAGGAACAAATAGAAATGTCTCAATAGACCTTTGTAACTTGGTGGATTATTGGAGTATGGGGCGGGGTGCTGGAAAGCAGAACTGGAAATCTTAGCTGGAAAAAGAAAATTATAAATGGTTTGGAAAGTTAAGATGAAGAGTTATGAGCAGGTTATGAAGTACGGGTAATGGCTCTAAGGACTGATAATGGCATTGCGACTGTACGATGACAAACTTCACTTTATCAGCTAAAAAGTAGCCTTCACCGGAGGTGAACATATAATGCAGAGGCAGGTGGTCCTCTGTGAATTTAAGCAAGTGCCTGGCCAGCCAGTGCCACATGGCGAGTCCCTTTTGGAGGGCAGGTACAGGCAACTCAACAGAATGCTCTTTCCAGATGGTATTTATTCACCAGAATAAATATCCTGCACATAAATACTAACCCAACACTGCAAGGTACTGGTTTTGCAGCATAAAGCAAAGAGCTAGATGGAGATAGTGGTATTCGGTGGCATGAGAGGAAGCAGGTTGGCAAATAAAAGATGCTCTACCAGAAGAAGACTGCTGAGTCTCTGAGTATATTGTGAACTATTGTTTAAGGATGACAGCACTAATATGCAGCCTAGACAGACATGTGTGCATATTAATTCCAGACAGCTAGCAAAACAGATATAGGAAGAAAACACCCCAATTTGGCTGATATTTGAGTACACATTTACTAAGAACTTTGAGAATTCTACTTTGAGAATACATTTCCTCTTGCTAAAACAAAACCAACTAAAACAAAATGAAAACACTATGCCAATGGATAGACAAGATTATAACCTGCCCAAATGAATATGAAGTTAGAAAATTGGTCTTTGTAAACAAAGCTACCTTTGCGTAATACAAGCACTATCCAATGCTACAGATAAATTTCTTTTAAAAACCAATTAGTCTCCAGAGTGAAATCTGGAGTCTGACTAATTTATTGAACTTGAAGATAAAGTTGAAATAACCCTTTAGCTTTCAAATACTGCAAAACTTCCCAGCCTCTAAGGCTGTTTCTGTTGGTAGGAAGTGATGGTAATAGTCAGTATACAAGCAAAGGGATTCATCTTGGAAGCCACATTCCATTCTCTTTCATGAAGGGCTTATTCTGAAACAGGAGTCTCTGACAGACAGAATCTCAACAAGTATTGAGAAGCTATCATTAGTTGACAGGAAACAAACAAACAAAACACAACTTAGTAAGATGGGGAGGGGTAAAAAATGAAGGAACAGGAGGCCAATTCATGTAGAAAACACATACTTAACCTCGTGTGCCATGTCCTGGAGGGTTTAATAAGAGTGAGGGGTGCAGTGGAGGTGCTGTTAACTGGTAACTGAAATGTGACCCAGAGGATGGTGGAGGGTGTAGAGGACAGCACGGTTAGCAGCCTTGTGTGGGAATGTCCGCGGGGGTGGCAGTGGTCTGGCTGGTGCTGACCATATGTTGGCCAAAGAGGGGAACAACAAATGTCTGAGATATGAAAAAACGGACAGACAGACAGACAGACAGACAGACAGACACACAAACCACCACCACCACCACCAAACCAGAACAATGGTATTGGAATGTAACACTGTAAGCAGTGGTTCTTAACCTTCCAATGCTGTGACCCTTTAATATAGTTCCTCATTTTGTGGTGACCTCAAACCATAAAATTAATTCATTGTTATTTCATAGCTGTAACTTTGTTATTATGAATAGTGATGGAGACATTTGCTATGCAGAATATCTGGTCTGTCACCCCCACAGGGGTTGCGACCCATAGATTGAGAACTGCTGACGTAGACCATGAAGGATAGAAATAAGTGCCTATGCTGCTTCTTGTGCCTTAGGTTCTCACCTGGAAGACAAAAACACCACCAAAGATTGGCTTTAGGATGCCACCAAGTCTCTACATCTCTCTGGCACAATAACCACTTCTTGCATATTTCTATATGTTTTTATTTTTGTATTTGAAAGATGTCATTTACATCTTCTTCTAACACTGGTAGGGTCCTCTTCATAAAAGTTACTTTCAAAAACTACCAAATAGTTTCAAAAATCACCAGAGTAAGTAATTGATGTGTATTCCCAAATTTAAAATCATGAAAACAAGACTCCAAGAACAGTATTACAGAACTCCTGGCAATACCAATGATGAGTTAGAGTTCCATCATAACTATGACTAAAGCTACAATAATGAACATGTGTACAAGAGTATGAGCCAAATTACTTCCCCTGAAGCTCAAAAAGAATATAGATAAATTTAAGGTCTTTATATTTGTATTACAAATGCAGGTTCTTTTTCTTTCAAGTACTTAGCATTAATAAGCCATGATAAATGTAAATGCCAGGTATCTCTTTCTTTTCATCAGAAAGCTTTCATAAACTCACAGATAAAAGGCTAAGACAATTACTAAAAGGCAACTACTTGATAATTACTGTGATGAAAGCACAAAGGGAAATGCTTTCACTTGGAGGCAGCGCAAGTGGAGGCTGGTCAGGGCTATTCTCTAGAGTCTCTGCCTTACCCAACAATGACAGGCTTGAACCGTGGAAGCAATCAGAAAATAAGACCCTCACCAGCTGTGTGCTCAAGAATTCTAAGTTCTCAGACTCGACCCAGACTGAGCTCGTCATAAATGTAGCATCTAAAGCAAACACTAAAGGTGAGCAATGAGTCGCCCGTTTTTATTTAATATTAGCAATGAAATGTGGCTTTGCAGATTAAGTAATATAACATAATAAATATTCTTAAGGTTGCAGAAATTGTAAGCTCATACTTTACTTAAAGGAATAATTAATTGGTATGATATTCCTCAAACTGTGCAAACAAAATAAATATCATGCTGTTATTAATTGAATAATGAGCAAAAATTATTTTGGTTAATTGTGGGGCTGTGAAACAGATCATCAGGAAAAAGCAAAAACCTGATGACCAGAGCTCCATCCTTGGAACCCAAATAAAGGTCTGAATCAGCACCATAGAGGTGCTGTCCTGCCTTGGGCGTGTGCCCAGTGACATGCACATGCCCACACATTATCACACACAATAATAATTAAAAATGTAAACATTGTCTTGTCTAACCAAATATCCCAAATCTAATTCAAGTCTAGTTATAATTCAGAGTAAGATTTTAGAGACAAATTATATACCAGTGGTCCAATGATGCATAGAAGTTTGTATGCAAGTGTCTATGTAGACAAAAAAAATAGCATAAAATATCAGAACTTATCAACTAAAAGTAAATAGTACTTTCTAATTAATCTTAGAGCAAGAGATATTTCTCCTTTGAAACTGAATTTAGATGAAGCACATTGTTCAGAAAGGCAGAAACAGTGGTTCCCAAGAATTAAATTGAATTCTAATACAATATAGTAAATAGTTACCGTGTGCCAGGGCACAAATGAGTCAGGTCAGTTCTACTTTCTAGTGCAGCCTTGATTCTAGTGGGAACCCAGGCAACCACAGGTTCCTGTGAGGGCAGCAAGGCCTCTCTCAGCAGTCTTTGAAGACAGTGGTTTGGTGATCTAGACAATGTTTTAATAAATTTTTAAAACAGAAAAAGGAAACAGTGGCACTAACAGGAATCAACAGAAAATATCAAACTTGTATAACATGGGTGATCGTATTTGTAGGGAGAGTGACATGTTGATTATTCTAAGGCCAGTAATAAAAAATGTTGAATTTGCTAAATAGGGTGTTAGAATGATAAATGTATCTTCTTTTGAGAGTGCACCTAGCCTTAATCATTCTTTCCATTACAAAACAAGTATGTAAACAGACAGAACATCACTGTTAGCAATAACTTTCCAATTAGACACTTTGCTGTTACACTATCTAAATACCTCTGTAAGTTCTTTAAGTAAATAGTTTTAAAGTTAAAATAATCACATGCTTAATGAGAAAAATATCTTGAGTCGTACGTAATAGGACTAGAACAACCACATGAAGTAGAGAAGAGAATCTGTTAGGGTTGAAGATGATGCCATGCCCATGCACCACCAAGCACAAATCCTATTTCCACATGGAGAAGGGCAAACATAACCTAAATGCTAAAGCCCACAGCAAATATAAACTGCAGCTTTTATGAACTGTTCTCTAAATCTCCTGAGTGATTGACTCATTTTATATATTAGCTGTATTAGAAAGCAAAACTAGATTAAGAACCAACTCTACAGGAAGAGATGATGTGCACACAGCAAACACAGGAGGAGAACCTAGAGCAGTATCGGGGAGCACCCACAGTGGTCTCCGCTTCTTCCACACAGCATCCAACCCGAACTATCAGTGGAATACAACAGAAAGATGCTTGCCAATCTACTTTTTATTGTGCATGGAAAACAAAACAACACAAACCCCAGTAAATCATGGTTTACATTATCTTGTTAGTAAACAACCAGAATAACAAAGATGTAATCATGACCTTATCCTTGTCAGGACAAATAGGAAGCTTATGAAGAACAAGTATCTGAGACACAAGTGAAATAGTCCATCTATGGAAAGAATCAGAAAAGCATCTGGTCTAGCAAGTGGATACAGGTACAAAAGACTCTGCAAACGTGAACATGGATTTCTGCAGAGGAGGAAGCACAAAGCTAGAGAGCAGAGGGAGGAAATAATGGGGGATTCTTCTTTCCAATCTAGAAGGGTTAGTTTACTAAGTAAAGCTTCCAATTCCTAAAACTCTACAATTAGGAATTTGGAGACAGAAATGAAACAAGGGCATTCAGACAGAGGATGATATGTAAAAAAGAACTCAATGCAGTTCTGAACACCAGATATGTCTATTGAAAAGCAAAATATTTGAAGAATTCTGGGAAAATTTCAAATAAAATTGAATAAAACTATATTTGTATGTATTTTATTTACATCTAGAGTTCTCAACTTAGTTCATAATTTAGAAAATTTGAAAGCTATTTCAAAAACTACTGAAACATAAGAACCTATGATTGATGGTCATTTGAGTTTAATTGCAACTGATCCCACCAAGGTCAACTAGTCGATCTTTTTTGATAAACAGAAACATATATATATATATATATATATATATATACACACATATATATAATGTGTGTGTATATATATATATGTGTGTATATATACATATATATATACTTATATGCTTATAAAAGCATATAAGTATGTAAATACTTATATTTACATACTGGTTATATAATTTATTATACAAAATATAATAAATGAAAATATATAATTATATATAGGACTTAAATATATATATAAATATATATACAATATATACCATCAAAGATGTGTTGTAAGTAGAACATTTGAAAAATGCTTTTATATATTAAGACTGTCAACTGTCCATGCACAATATAAACACAATGTTATGAACAATATAAGTTTGAAGTTATGAACAATATAAATATAAATATAATGGGGAGAGAGGCAGAAGTTCTAGCCAATGTTTATTTCTTGTCTATTTTTCCCCCAGGCTTATTTAGTGAGAATTAGTTCTTAATGACTTGTTTTTCTTGTTATCCAGAGTTTCCATCAGCTGTGGCAACCCACCTAATTAAGAAGTATCTCTATGTGGAGAATTGTATTTTGACACCCAAGTAGGACTGATGGGAGACTAATGGTCAGATCTGGCTTGCCCTGGGCCTGACCTCAAAGCCTGAAACTAGAGAAAAAAGGGAGATATGTCTGACAGCCCAGGAAAAGGGTCTACATATGGATGCCCGTAAAAAGTTGCACTGGTATTTAAAATTCAATTTGTGTAGACGTCACTGACATTCAGAATGTTACTGGTGGACAGTAGACAGTTCTTACATTTTCCTTGCGATCATTTACAAGCAGAGCTTCCTCTGAGGTCTCAGAACTGGGCAATTTCACTGACATTATCAAAACTTTATATTTGTATCTATTTTTTAAACTAATTCCAAAAAGTTCGTGTTTATTGGCATATCTCTTAAGAACTGGCTGGTCATTTTATTATGCTGTTTACTGGTTGGGTTCTTTGCTTTCTTGCTGTTTAGTTTCTTGACTTTTTGGATTATTCTATAGATTAATCCTGTTAAGTATCCAGCGAGGTTTTCCCTGCATTCCATATGATGCCCCTTCATTTGATTAACTGTTTGATGAGATCACATCCATTCACTGTTGGTCGAAACAGGGATAGCATTGACAAAATCCTTTCCTATGCTTACTTCTAAAGTAGTTTCCACATTTTCCTTTAAGTTTCAGGTCCTGCATTAAGGTATCAATTGATTTTGATTTTTTTTTTTGGCATGGAAAAGAAATCTAGTTTCAACTGTCAAACAGATTTCAAGTTCTCTTAGCATTATTTGTTAAAGAGGCTGTTCTTCTATGGTGAGTTTGGTGTGTTTCTCAAAAGTTGTGTAGCTGGAACCATAGATTTCTTTTTGGGTCTTCTATTCCATTCTACTGATTTACATGTAAGTTTGTGTCACTGCCATGCTGTTTTGGTTAATAAAAATTTGTGTTACTTCTGCTTTAAAGGGGTGCTAGATCTGAAGAAACTCCCTTCCTTTCCTGTATTCCAGAGTCTTAGAGTAGAAATGGAAATGAGCTTGTTCCTTGGGAGGTTTCTCACTTGCCTCCAGGAAGACCCCCATGTCTTTTGAAGGTGGCAGGGTCCCCTCCTTCCCTCTGTCTTCTCCTAAAGTAAACTGACCCCACCACTGCTTGCCTTCTCCCTGGAGCCCTAGAAGAATAGGACCCAGGTTCACATTGTGGTCGTCTGTGCCCTAAAGTCTGCAATGCGATCAATTTCCAGTTTGAGAGATGCAAGTGGAGAAAACTTTACATTGTTGATAATCTACAGAACCTGAGTTTAACACAGCTCTTTCTATGACTTTCAGTCAAGTATCACTCCTGCAATAACTCCCATCCAGTTTTGTGAGGGGTGGGCTTGGATACTGTGTGGTTTTTGTACAAATGTGTTTCTTAGTGTGAGTTTTTGATTTTTGTTGTTTTTTCCTTTATGTTTTGTTTAATGAGGGAAGGGAGTTTTGCGAGTTTGGGAGAAAATGAATGGAAGTGGCTTAATGTCCCTCTTTTTCATTGAATAAATGAAATACCATTTATGAATTAAAAAAAACAAACAAACGTGAAAGGATTCCAGAATGAATCCCTCTGGACCTGTGGCAATTATTTCCACTGGGGAGGTGTTTCCTACTACCGCATCAGTCTCCTTGCTTGTTATGTATAGATCTGTTTTAATGATCTTATTAATTTAATTTTATTAAGTTGATAGGCATCTACAAATTCATTTACTTGAAACTCTGCAATTTATAAAGTTTTCAAGGGAGTTCCTATTAATAATTGTCTGAATTCATTATTTTCCATCATAATGGCTCCCTTTACATCTCTGATTTAATTAGTTTGCAATTGTTCTCTGTTTATTTTGGTTATTTTACATAAAGATTTGCTGATATTGTGTTTTTCCCCTTCAAAGAACTCTATTTTGAGGAAAGGCTTGGAGTCTTATGCTTTTTATTAATTCCTTATACTATTTCCTCTATGCCCTCTCCTACTTCCAAATCTCCATGTCACCTGCAATTTCTTTCAAATTACTGGCCTATCCTTAAATTATTATTGTTTTACACACACACACACACACACACACACACACACACACTCCAATACCACCTGTGGAGCCAGTCCCTTTAGTGTAGCTCATACCTATATGTATTTAGAGTTGATCACTTGAGACCAGATAGCCTATCAGGATGCTAATTCCTGGAGAAGACTGATGCTCCATTTTTTTTAGAGGTGATTAGTTATCTTCATTAGGAGCAAAATTCTGTGAGATTTACCACATCCACACTGGCATGTCAACAGACTGATATTTCTTATTATGCAGGTCCTGTTTAGGTGATGGAATTTCCATGGGTTCAGCTGCCCTGATATATATATATATATATATATATATATATATATATATATATATATATGTGTGTGTGTGTGTGTGTGTGTGTGTGTGTGTGTGTATGTATACGTATACGTATACATATATATATATCACTTCTACCAGATGTCCTGATCCTCTGACTCTTATAACTTTCCATGCTCTCCTTCATGATATTTACAATTGTATGTATAGAGGGTGAATTATAAAGGTATCTACTGGGGTTAAGTATTTAGTCTGCAGTCCTCTAGTTCTCTGGTTTGTTGTTGTTGTTGTGTGCAGAATTCTTCTTTCTTGTTTTTATTGGATATTTTATTTATTTACATTTCAAATGTTATCCCCTTTCCGATTTCCCACCCAGAAACCTCCTATGCCATCTCCCTTCCTTCTGCTTCTATGAGGATATGCCTCCACCCACCCTCCCACTCCCACCTCCCTGCCCTCTCACTCCCCTACACTGGGGCATCAAGTCTTAACAGGACCAAGGGCCTCTTCTCCCACTGATGCCCAACAAGATCATCCTCTGCTGCATATATGGCTGGAGCCATGAGTCCCTACATGTGTACTCCTTGGTTGGTAGTTTAGACCTTGGGAGCTCTGGTTGGTTGATATTGTTCTTCCCATGGGGTTGCAAAACCCTCCAGCTCCTTCAGTCCTTTCTCAAACTCCTCTATTGGGGACCCCATGATCAGTTCAATGGTTGGCTGCAAGCATCCACCTCTGTATATGTCAGTCTCTAGCAGAGCCTCTCAGGAGACAGTCATATCAGGCTCCTATGAGCATGCACTTCTTGATATCCACAATAGTGTCTGTGTTTGGTGACTGTATATGGGATGGTTCTCCAGGTGGGGCAGTCTCTGAATGGCCTTTCCTTCAATCTCTGCTCCATACTTTGTCTCCATATTTCTTCACATGGGTATTTTGTTACCCCTTCTAAGAAGTACCAAAGCACCCACACTTCCTTCTTCTTGAGCTTCATGTGGTCTGTGAGTTTTATCTTGGGTATTCTGAGCTTTGGGGCTAATATCCACTTATCAGTGAGTACCATGTGTGTTCTTTTGTAATTGGGTTATCTCACTCAGGATGATATTTTCTAGTTCTATCCATTTACTTAAAAATTTCATAAATTCACTGTTTTTTAATAGCAGAGTAGTACTCCACTGTGTAAATGTACCACATTTTCTGTATTCACTCCTCTGTTGAGAAACATCTGGGTTCTTTCCAGTTTCTGGCTATGAATAAGGCTGCTATGAACATAGTGGAGCATATGTCCTTGTTATATGTTGGAGCATGTTTTGGGTATATGTCCAGGATTGGCATAGTTGGGTTCTCAGGTAGTACTATGTCCAGTTTTCTGAGGAACCTCCAGACTGATTTCAAGAGTGGTTAAATGACATCTTTCACAACAGTCACAAATAATATAAAATCCTTGGTGTGATCCTAAATGAGCAAGTGAAAGATCTGTATGACAAGAGCTTCAAGTCTCTGAAGAAAGAAATCAAAGAAGATCTCAGATAATGGAATGATCTCTCCATGCTCATGCATTGGTAGGATTAATATAGTAAAAATAGCCATCTTGCCAATAGCAATGTATAAATTCAATGCAATCCCTATCAAAATTTCAAATCAATTCTTCATAGAGTTAGAAAGAGCAATTCTCAAATTCATTTGGAATAAAAAGAAAAAACAGGATAGCGAGAACTATTCTCAACAATAAAAGAACTTCTGTGGGAATCGCCATCCCTGATCTCAAGCTGTACTACAGATCAATTGTGTTAAAAACAGCTTGGTATTGGTACAATGACAAGCAGGAAGATCAGTGGAATAGAATTGAAGACCCAGAAATGAACCCACACACCTATGGTCACTTGATCTTTGACAAAGGAGCTAAAACCATCTAGTGGAAAAAGATATCATTTCAACAAATGGTGCTGGTTCAATTGGAGGTCAGCATGCAGAAGAATGTGAATTGATCCATTCTTATCTCCTTGTACTAAGCTCAACTCCAAGTGGATCAAGGACATCTGCATAAAACCAGAAACTTATAGAAGAGAAATTGGGGAAGAGCCTTGAATATGTGGGCATAGGGGAAAAGTTCCTGAACAGAGCATCAATGGCTTATGCTCTAAGATCAAGAATTGACAAATGGGACCTCATAAAATTGCAAAGCTTCTGTAAGGCAAAGGACACTGTCAATAGGACAAAATGGGAGCCAACAGATTTGGAAAAGATCTTTACCAATCCTACATCTGATAGAGAGTTAATATCCAATATATACAAAGAAATCAAGAAATTAGACTCCAGATGATCAAACAACCCTATTAAAAATGGGGTACAGAGCTAAACAAAGAATTCTCAACTGAGGAAACTCGAGTGGCCGAGAAGCACCTAAAGAAATGTTCAACATCCTTAGTCATCAGGGAAATGCAAATCAAAACAACCCTGATGTTCCGCTTCACAACAGTCAGAATGGCTATGATCTAACACTCAGGCGACAGCAGGTGCTGACAAGGATGTGGAGTAAAAGTTCATTTTTATTGCTCTCGGATTTATGTAATAAACCCCATCTGCTGCACAAAGCTTTTTTGATGAGGGGTGAGAGTTACACTACTTATCTGTCGATGTAACAATAAGTATTTATGATAAAGTTGGAGATTAAACTGGTTTAGAAAAGTTGCAGTAGCAGTTTTTCCTCTAGCATTCATGACCTCATCAGTTATAGGTAGTTAGCTAGGATTACAGTTCCAAGTAAGCATTCTTTCTGATTGGTCAGTGTCTTAAGTCCAATTAGACAGCTGTTGATAGTCTCCACGAAATGGTACTAGTACAAAAATAGACATTTAGATCAATGGACGAAAGTTAAAAACCCCCACAAAAATTCATATAGATACAGCCATCTGACTTTGATAGAGATACTAAAATTACACCCTGGAGGAAAGACAGCATTATCAACAAATACTTCATGGAAAACTAAATGTTCAAATGCAGAAAAAATAATCTACCATGCTGTACAAAATCTCCAAAAAAGGCTTCACTATACAATTTGAAATGCTAAAGTGCTAAGAGAAATACACTGACAATCCTAAGAAATAAAGACTAAATAAGATTTTAGTTTCTCAGGAATTAATATAAAAAATTAACAAGTAAGGAAACAATAAACTGAATAAAGAGGAAGCTCACAAAGTGAGAGATTATCTATGCAAATAGATAGCTGATGAAGGATTAATGTTCAATTATACAAACAACTAAGAAATTAAAAATAAAAACCAAAGAATAAAAATAACAAGCTGGGCGGTGGTGGTGCATGCCTGTAATCCCAGCACTTGGGAGGCAGAGGCAGGCAGATTTCTGAGTTCAAGGCCAGCCTGGTCTACAGAGTGAGTTCCAGGTCAGTCAGGGCTATACAGAGAAACCGTGTCTCGAAAAAACCAAATCCAACCCCCCCAAAAAAAAACCCACCACCACCACCACCACCACCACCACCACCACCACCACCACCACCAACAACAACAACAACAACAAAAACAAAAAAGCAAATGACTCAAATTTAAAAATGGGATATAGATCTGAAGAAAATATCTTTGAAAGAAGAATTACATATCTTTAAAAGTATTCGGCATACTTAGTAACTAAAGAAATACGACTAACTTAAAAGTAGTCTGAGATTTCATACCCAGGTTAGAACGGCTAACAACAAGAAAGAAATTACAATATTGGGTGGGATTGTTAATTGGTGAAGCCATTATGAAAATCTGTGAGGAATATTCTTATAAAACACTAAAAGTGGATCTCCCACACGGTAGGCTCTCTTCCTTGGATTATTCCCAAGGAACCCGACACTGCTCCAGCCATGCTTGCTCAGACTTGCTCATTGCCACTCCATTCACAAGAGCTATGAAATGCAAACAACTTAATGTCTGTCTTAGTTAGGGTTTCACTGCTGTGAACAGACAACATGACCAATGCACAACATTTAATTGGCGCTGGCTTACAGGCTCAGACGTTCAGTCCATTGTCATCAAGGCAGAAACATGGCAGCATCCAGGCAGATATGGTGCAGGAGGAGCTGAGAGTTCTATCTCTTCATCTGAAGGTGGCTAGTGGAAGACTGACTTCCAGGCAACTAGGGTGAGGGTTTTAAGCCCACACCCACAATGACACACCTACTCCAACAAGGCCACACCTCCTAATAGGTTCACTTCCTGGGCCAATCATATACAAACCATCACAATGTCCTTCAACTGAAGAATGGATAATGAAAATGTAGTTCATACAGACAATGAAAGTCTATTCAAATGTAAACAACAATGAGATCAGAAAATTTGTACATAAATGGAAAACCTAGAAAATATTACATTGAGATAGCCTTGGCCCTGGACTTTGTATCCTTGATTCTTTTTACGCTGACTTAGGCTCAACTTTACCAATCCTGCCCTGATCGTATTGTTTTCTGACTCATTTGGGGCTTTCTTGGTCTTGCTTTAGCAAAACATTAAAGTGTATTGTCACTTTGTATACTTAAGATCTCAAAGCAGACACTTAATGCAATATGCTTCTATCTTATAACCATTTATTCCGTTGGTACACTTATTCCATAGGTATATTTTATTTGATACCTTTTCCATTCTTTCACCTCTGAGGAATTCTTTTTTATGGCAAGAAGCATTTCTTGAAAGCAACTAAAAGATGTGCCCTAATTTTCAATAATAGCTATAATTTTCAATTATAGTTTGTATCTTTTGATTTGGGGAATTGAGACAATTAACACTCACAGTTATCATTGATGAGTATTAATTCCAGCCATTTTCTTGATTTTATACTTTCGACTCATCCTACTTCTCACTTAGCTATTATTATAGCAGTTCATTCTCCCTATAACCTCATGGATATGTCTTTCTCATCAGTATGAGGCTTTCTACCAGTATATTGTATGGAGATGACTTAGTAACAATGACTTTCTTTAGCTTGTTTTTAAGGTTCAGAGTTTTTTCTTTTTCTTTCAGTTGTGATGGGTAGCTTTGCCAGATCTTGTCTTTCAGAACTGGAAATGCATTATCCCAAACTTTGATGGTTTTCAAATTTCTTGAGAAAGCTGCTCTTATATGACTTGGTGTTCCTTCTTTGCTGTTTTCAATATACTTCCTTTGCTCTGCGTATTCAGCATTTTTATTATGATATGATGGGATGCTCCTATTTGTTGTTCTCTAAGGTCCTAAATACGTTTTACATCTGGAATTGCATTTCTTTATCTAATTGTGGGAATTTTTCTACTATACTTTTAGAGAAAATATATTCTGTGCCTTCAGAAATTCTCTCATGATTCTTAAAGTTAGTCTTCCTTTACATTGTGTCTTGTAGATCTTGAGAGTATTGTTAAAATTGCTCTATTAATTAATCATTGTCTTGGTTTAAATGTTCCAACTCCGCCACTTTGTCTTCAAAGCCAGATAATGTATCCTTTCCTTGATCCAGTTTATTGGTATAGCTTTCACAGAACTGTCTTTACTGAAGAATTCACTAAAGAGTTACTTCATATACTGGACTAGCTTTCTTATTTTTTTCATCATCTCGTGTGTTTTTAGATGACTTCAAAAATTGTCTTTTGAGTCATTTGAGTACAGTTTCAATTATTTTTTTTTGAATTCATTTTCTGGGATGTCATGCAATTCAATCTCACTGGGGCTTTGTACTATGGAATCAACATTGTTTTTAAGGACTTGTTCGCCTTCATTGTTCTATTTGTGTTTTGTGCTATGGCTTGTTTTTCTGGAGTAAGGAACCTGATTGCACTTATACTTGTTTTCCCTCTTCAAGAGGGTTTGTTCTTATAATGTTCTGGTGTATTTTTCTCTGATACACTCACTGATGGTTATGTGATGAGGCTTGATTACCAGCACTCCCAGGTGATTATGATATTATTTACAAAAGCAATCACTATCAAAGGTTAGTGGCCCAATAGAAGAACAGTCAATCAATTACAATTTAATCATATTATACATGCCAACAATTTTCTCAAGGGAAGGCTAAATGACAGTAATATATCTACTAATATATTATTTGAGTATGAATGGAGAGGAAAAGAACACATGGTAAGACTAGTGGTTAGTACTGGGTTGATAACATGGAAAATTGGGGAGATGGAAACAGAAGTGGGAGTGGTAGGGACAACGAACATTAGGGTGATGCAGTCTTCAGAGAAGATTGACTGGAAAGGGAGAAAGACATAAACCACATACATACATGACTCACATGGATGTGCCACTCCCAGCTATGAGACACTGGAGGCACAGCCATCATGTATTCATAAATCTGAGCAGCCCACTATGTCCTTTGGGAGAGGAAAATGGAGAAATAAAGAATGGGAAAAGGAGACACAGAAAAGAGCCAGAGAGGAAGTATAGGGTACAAAAAAATTATAATCTGCTTGTCAAATGGTTTTCAGACATATGTCCCGACTCTGGACCTTCCTTTTGGAAATCTGGTTACAGATGTGGTCTGGTCAGGAGGCTTGCCTCACAGGTGGAGTGCCAGATGCTAGCCATACCTCTAGAAAGTCCTTAAGGCTTGTGGCTGCTAGTGTTGGCCTCACTACTGTGCATGTTTCTCTCGTTGATTAGCTGCTTGCAATCAGAGTTCAAGTTCCCATGCAGATTCTCAGCTGGATCCATGTCTCCCTCCATGGACACAGAATCTAATCAGAAGACCTTTCCTTGAGTCTGGCAGAAGTTTCCTGACGCTGAGTCAGCATGCAGTCTCCATGTTTCTGGTGAGTTGGCGATATGAGCAAGTGAAGGCTTTCTGAGATAGAGTCTCAGAGCTGTTCCAGGCTGAGTCTGCTCCTTTTCTGACTATGCCTGCTATGCACAGTGAAGTCCTAATTATAGGTAACTACAAGCTGGCTAGCCTCAGTCTCGGTTCTATATCCATGTATGTGCTCCTGGTCTCTGGGCCATCAAGTCTCCATGCCTCTGGGTCGTAAGTCAAGCATCTCATTTTAGTAAGACATTTTAAAATAGCTATATAAAATAAAATGCCCCATTACTTCACAAAGGGATTTTAAATGATTACATTTTTCATTCTTGTGAATGTTCTGTCCCTTAATTAATACTGTCCATATTTTCTACTGTTTTTAAAATCTGTATTTCATTTATTTTTAATAATATTGCTGTTTTTATTTTATGAGAATTGAGCTTTTTAAAATGTTGTTTCATCATGGTTTAGCTTGTTGCCTAAGCCCACTCACCTTTTGAATGTCGTTACTTAGTTCTATAAATGCCTTTTAAACCTGCTCTTTGAAGTGCCCAGTAAGTTATCATACATTGCAATCTGTATTTTCTGTCCTCGCAAGCAAATTTAAAATATCCTCTGTAATGTCTTTAATTGATGCCCTGGTTGTCCAGGGCATGTTGATGAGTGAAGTGGCAACTTAAGGGTTCTTTGAAGAGTCAGTTGTATTGGATGTTGTTTTGCTGGGCCAAACACGTGAAGGAGTGTTTTCCTTAAGTGGACACAAGTGAAAGGCTAAGACGTGATAAATGTGAAAGGACGTCTCATTAAAGCAGATACAGGAGAAAGGATGCTCTGCTAAAGTGAAAGATTCTTCACTAATGACACACATGTACTGGTCCACCTTACATTGTGTAGTTGAGCTGCATTTGTAGGGACTCCATAGAAAGAAATGCACCAAAAATCTTCTGGTGGTGTGCTGCAATTCCTTGCTGTTTCCATGGACTTGGGCTGATTGTCAGAGACATCACTCACATGAGTGAGACAGACAGAGCCGAGGCAAACCCCATGGAAAACACATGATATTTGGAGGGAGTATAAAAAGGACTCAAAGGGCAGTGACAGAGGCTGAGTGTGACTCCCTTATAGAGCTAGCTGTGCAATGCTTTTGTTGGTCTCATGTCTTCACTGATCTTCATTTCACTGAGAGGCATAGCCAAGAGTTTTTCCTGGCATTCCTGTTGGCCCTGATCCCTCTTGCTAACTTGTGCCGAGGCTGAGGCCTGGTTATTTCTGCTAGATCATGTCACCACTGTTGCTGCTAACCGACCTTCACTGAACTGGACTATTGGTGTAGCTATAAAATGTTTGAGAATGGATCAAGCTGCTGCTGCTGACTCCTGTGAACTAAATTCTGATTTTCTGACAATGCAGATAGGATTTACCCCAAAGAACCCTTTCTAAATAGGTCTATTTCCCCATATACTTTCTTTTCCACTAATTCTGGTGGGTGGTGGGTTAAAAGAAAGGTTAAGGAATTAAAGAACAATCATTAAAAATAAGGTTTCAAAAAGTTATAGATGAGTTTCAATGTTTGTACAATTCCTTTTGGTTTGTTTTTATACATTGCAGGCCTAAGTGATCATCTTATGAGGCTTTTCATATTCGTTAAGACTTGTTTTCTAGCTTACTGTGATCTAGTTTGGACTATTTTCCCAAGTCTGTGGAGACCTATGTATATTCTGCACCCACTACATGAATATCTTTTTGCTTTCCACTCTGCCTCCCATATATGTGCATGCATGTATGTGTGCGTGTGCGTGTGCGAGAGAGAGAGAGAGAGAGAGAGAGAGAGAGAGAGAGAGAGAGAGAGAGGGAGGGAGGGAGGGAGGGAGGGAGGGATCCATTTGGTGCAGTGAGGAGCATATATGCAAATGTCTTTCTATCTGAAACTGCATTTTCTATCTCAATATACAATGTGTGGGTTAAAGTGGTGTGTCACAGCTCTCTGTTATTATTACCTTCCTATAACATACATTTTTGGCATATGGAATTACGTAGGGATCCTATTTTGCCTATTCTTGAGAAATCAATCAATGTTTTTGAGACAGGGTTTTTCTGTATAGCCAGAGCTGTCCAGGAACTTACTCTGTAGACCTGGCTGGCCTCCAACTCAGATTGCCCTCCCTCTGCCTCCACCTGAGTGCTGGGGTCAAGGCATGGGCCACCACTACTCAATACTAATTCATTAGAATTTCACAACTGTTTTTTTCTATTTTTACATAAAACACTAAGATTTTCATGAGGATAGCAATGAATCGTGGGTTACTTTGGGTAGTACTGATGCCATAACAGCAGCAAACTTTTCAGTCATTTTAAGTTTAGTTAGACTTTAATTTCTTCCAAGAATGACTCTCGGTTTTCATTATACATGTCTCATATTTCTATACAGTGAAACCTAACATGTATACTAACTTACGTTAAAGATATTGTCATCATTATCAGGGGACAGAATAATTTTTTCCTACCTAAGAAATTTCACACAGTGAGGGCTTTTTCTCATTGATAGCCCCTAGAAACCACTCATCTGTTTTCTATTACTGAGATTTTTTTTTGTTATTGCTTTCTTGGTTTTTGTTTTGTGAGAATATAAAATATGTAAATAAATACAATTCTTTTTGTGATTAGGTTTCTTCAAATAGGGTGAAAGGACATTCTGATTTAGCTATCATCACAATCACAATTGCTATGAACATGTACTTGCATGACTGTAAAATACCTAAAAAGGAGATTACTGGATTATACAGCAAGTGTTTAACTCAGAAAACCACCTTAATTGTTTTCCTCTGGGATTATTTTGCATCCTCAGAACCAATGTGAGAGGCTGTTGGTGGCATCTTACTTTTTCTTGCTATGGTCCATGTCTTAACAACTTCCATGTGTTTGTAGTGGTGGCTGACTGTTAGATGCACCTACAGGCTAATGTTGCTGACCTATTCATGTGCCTTTGGATCTTGCATATCATCAGCTAAGCACTGTATCCAAGTCAGTTTTAAATGGATTGGTGCCTGCCTTTCATCAGCCAGTTATTTTGAAATTTCCTCTTTAACATGTTCTGTGGTGTGTTACTTAGTCTTGATTCAGCTGGTGGTTGGTTGTTCTTACTTTTTCTTGCTATCTATCCTAGAATTTATAGCTTTAATGACATCGGACCATTATTCTATCTCCCCCTTTCCATCCCATCCCTGGGCCAGACAAACATAGCATAAAATAGAGGATACTCTTTCTCTTTTGGGACATGCAGTCAGGCAAGCTTGGAACTTACTGTGTAGCTGAGGATGATACTCATTTCCTAATTTCTGTTCTTCTACCACCCCATGCCTGGTGTTCTTTCTCATGCAATGCAGGCTCATGCGCACTAGACAGGTTCAGCTCACCCATTTCTATGTACTGCTTTCTTAACTTTGTTTTCTTCTGTTTCAGCTGGGAAAATCTATTTATTATCTTTAAGAGCACTCATATGTTCTTACTTAGAGAACAAAGGCTGCCACAGATCATTTTAACTGACAATTCAGATTTTCTTTTCAAATTCTCAGATTTTTATCTCTCCCTTTAGTGTGTAGTCTCTCTTTTTTTCTACTGTTTCAAGATTTCTCTACAGTTTCTATTAAAGAGCCCTTTCTGTTTTTTTTCTAACAAAACACTGAATAAAAAGCTACTTCATCTCATCTAACAATTTCATCTAGATAAAGGCATTGTGGATACCACACTGGTGAATGTTTGCATTTTGCTATATTCTTAACATGTCTTGGTCTATAGTGTTTTAATAATTAAATTGTACAGATACAATTTAATCCTGTGGAGTCCATTAATGAAAGTTGGTTTTGTTTGCTTTGGAGTGAATATAGATTAGAATGGATATAGAGTAAGCTTTTCTATAGAAGGCATTAAGCTGAATTTTACCCCACTTTGTGGATATTGTATTAATTGCTTCGACAATTCAAGGTGCCATACATAACTTCAAGAGTTAGTTGAAAGGGTAGCTCCCTTGTCTCCAAAACATGCTACAGCTTCCTTAATTCTAATAACTCTCTCAACTCAGCAAGGTTACTATGAATCACTTGAGAACATCTTTTCTGTACCCCAATTCAGAATATGCCTCCATAAAAGGCATGACAAAAGCCAGAGTACACTCAATTATTGCTATGTGCCCCCAGGCTTACAGGGATCTAAGGCCTGCTGTTTAATGCAATAAACATTCAATAAACATTGCAATAAAATAGTCAGAGATTGTGTCAAGGATTCTAGAGGTACTAAGAGGAAAGCAAGTTCACACCCTGTTATTCTGCCGGGAGAAAAAGGAAACCCAATGCAGGTCACTTAGTATTTTTCTTAAAAGCAACCATGTAGAAAGGTTCACTTTTGCTATCCCAGCAGTCAAGAGTCTGAGACTGAAAGATGGCCAAGTTCTTCAAAATCTAAAATACCAAAGCTAAACAGAAAAGCTCATGATGATACTGTCTCTGATTACCTATCCCAGTCAACACTGATTTAGATGATTACAACACTGTAGTTTTTAAATAAGTACATTACTTCACTTATCAGTTTTCCCACTTTTATTTTTACTAGTCTCAGGCCCTTGAGAGTGCATATAAAATAGACTATGTTTCCATTTTTACAAAAGCTGTCATTGTAAACTTTTTTTTTTACAAGAATTGTAGTAGTGACATCCTAATTTTAACTCTACAAATCCATGAGCATATAGAACGTTTTTAATTTCAGCAATGTTCAGCAATCTGCATAATACAAAACTTACCACATTAATTACATTTTGGCCTGATCAATCAATCCACTTTTCTAAATGCTATTATAGCTGCAACGGCTTTTAGTTCCTTTGGCGGACTACTCAGGGTCAATGTATGAAAAGACTGATGATAATGTGGAGGGTGTTAGTTTTGTGTCCTGCAAGTTGATTAAATCCATTCATTACAGCTAAGTGGTATTCTACTCAGGGATTCTATGAGAACACTGATAAGTTTTCCTTTTTTCTGTCCAATGTATGTGTAAATCTTTATCTTGCACAGACACCTAGATGAACTCTTTGTACTATTCCAAATGCAAGTTAGATCTTTGTAATGCACTAGAATGTACAGAGAAAGCATTTACCACTGTACCATTGATTAGGAATTTCTCAGGGCATTTTGTGAGAGTTAATTATGTTGACATAGCTTGTTATCCCTTGTTGTCTTTCTTCTGAGTATTTCTTATAATGAGAGTATCAAAAATGATCAAAGACTTTTCTGTATCCATTGAGAAAGGTATACAGGATTGAAGTGATCAATTTTTGCATGTAGAATATAACCCTCCCTCTTGATCTTTCATGTCTAATTTAGGAACTATTTCTCGTAGTTGAAGGGCAAACATTTCCATCATCTGAGCATCTCAGATTTCCTGCTTGTGTCTTCATGGACTTAATGAGGAAAGGATCTAGTTACCCTTCTGCTTCCCTAGAGGCTTCTACTGCATTATCTGTCACTGTCACATACTGTGATCACATGCTGGTGGGCTGCTACAATAATATTGACTGTCAGGCAGAAATCTGTGTTTTAATTCCAACATGAGTTTCAGTTTTATAATTATCTTGGTTAATTTTAATTCCTTGTTCTGTAGCAAAATTTAAAATATGGATTGTTAAATTCTATGACAATAATTTTAGATGTTTTAATGAAAACCCCTAAAGTGAGTAGTTTAACACTTAATGAAATAATAACTTCATGGTAAGTTTCCCTTCCAGAAAGATTATCTAGTTCATCTTTAACTAGGTTCTAAATGTTACTGCAAGCTTACATTATACCTTACACAACAGAGAACATTAAAAATACTTCTCTGTGATATGAAGGCAGAGTTCAACAATAGAGTGGGTGTTGGGCATATTCCAGGGCTCAAACAATTCATAGCATCAGAAAGATATTTTCTAATTGTAAAATTTAACACAACTTCATCAAAAATATTTTAAATTGCACATATGACATAAATGATTTCATAATCACTACATAGCCAAAGAATCTGACTTTTACCAAATGGCCTAAATACCACCATGTGTGTTGTCTTAAATAAAACCCTTTCTATTTTTATAATAACTATTATCTTATTATGATAATCTTTCTTCTTTTTATAGCTCTACAACCCAAATTATACAGTTACCTGTATGATTGGCTTAGTTTTACTAATTATTTTTGACGTCTTTTAAATCTCAAAGTAAAACTCCATTCCCCCGCCCCAATATCATTTTTGAGTAAACTTAGGCATCTGAACTACAGAAATTCTGATGACTGAATTCCCGTGGTATAATCCAACATTTTGTTTATGTAGGCATTCATAATATTTATTCACTCAGTGTTGGTTTGAGAGAGTTTTTGCCCATCTGCCAACTTGTTTCTGCTTTTTCATGAAGTTGAAAACCTTGTTTACATCTATTAATTCTTTTGAGAATATCAAATACTATCCCAATATCCTATCACTGCATCATTTACAAGATGATATATTATAAAGAAAAAGATAATCCCACCTGATGCAATCTCTTGTTACAAAGGATAGAAACAGTATAAATAGGTACCTGATGTTTTCTTTGCCAGTTTTCTTTTTTTCATTTTTTATTCTATATTCTTTGTTTACATTCCAAAGGCTTTCCCCTTTCCCAATTCCCCCCCACCATACATCCCATAAGTCCTCTCCCCTCCAACTATTTCCCAATCACCCTACCACTACCACCATTCCTCTGTTCTGGTACTCTCCTACAAAACTGGATCCAATCTTTTCAGGCCCAGGGTCCTCTCCTTTCTTCTTCTTGGGAATCATTTGACTTGCTAATTGTGCCTTGAGTATTTAGGGCTTCTGGCTCATTAATATCCACTTATCAGAGATTGAATTTCATGTGTATTCTTTTGTGATTGGGTTAACTCGCTTAGGATGATATTTTCCAGATCTAACCATTTGCCTACAAATTGCATGAATTCATTATTTTTAATTGCTGAGTAGTATTCTATTGTGTATGTGTGTATACACACACACACACACACACACACACACATATACACACACACACACACACACACACACACACACACACCACATTTTCTGTATCCATTCCTGTTTGAGGGATATCTGGGCTCCTTCCAACTTCTGGCTATTATAAACAAGGCTGCTATGAACATAGTGGAGCATGTGTCTTTACTGTATGCAGGGGAATCCTCTGGGTATATGCCCAGGAGTGGTATGCCAGGGTCCTCTGGAAGTGTCATGCCCGATTTTCTGAGGAACCACCAGACTGATTTCCAGAACGGTTGTACCATCTTGCAATCCCACCAACAGTGGAGGAGTGGTCCTCATTCTCCACATCCTCACCAGCACCTGTTGTCTCTTGAGTTTTTAATCTTAGCCATTCTGACTGGTGTGAGGTGGAATCTCAGGGTTGTTTTGATTTGCATTTCCCTGATGACTAATGATGTTGAACATCTTTTAAGGTGTTTCTCGGCCATCCAAATTTCTTCTGGTGAAAATTCTTTGTTTAGCTCTGTACCCCATTTTTGATAGGGTTATTTGGTTCTTTGGGGTCTAACTTCTTGAGTTCTTTGTATATATTGGATATTAGCCCTCTGTCGGATGTGGGGTTGGTGAAGATCTTTTCCCAATTTGTTGGTTGCCGTTTTGTCCTTCTGACAATGTCCTTTGCCTTACAGAAACTTTCTAATTTTATGAGGTCCCATTTGAGACTTTGGGTTAAGATTTCTCAAATCAGTGTTTTTTGAACACTATTATAAGTGTTAAGATTTCTCAAATCGGTGTTTTTTGAACACTATTATAAATTTTTCATGGAAAGAGATGGTAAGACCATTTCCTCATTTCTTGCATGTTAACTATTTGTAGTTGTTTCAGACAAAGCCAGTTTATCTTTTATTCTTTTCCTGTAGGAAAAAAATGATGGTTCCTTACCAGAAAGTATATATTTTTAGTAAGTTAGATATTCTAAATGTGTTCTGTTCACTGTCATCTAATCTTGTCTTTTTTACGCTCTGGTTTTTTTTATTATTCCTTCCTTTATTTGTATTTAAGGCCTTATTTATTGATTTTATTGTTTATTTCTTGCGAGTCCATGTTGAAAATTATTTTTCCTTTTATTTATAATTACTTTCTAACTTCTTCATCTCCTTCAAGCTTATAATTCTTTTAGCTAATTTATTCACGATTCTGATATGGTAATTTTTCTTCACAGTCTCACCACTATTATTATAATGCATGAAATTAATATCCTTTATCTTTATGTAATATGTGCTTTCTTAAATTTCAGGTCATTTTTTACATAATGTTTGAACTCTATCATCAGCTTCCCCCCCCTTTTTAAAATTGAATATATTCCTTATTTACATTTCAAATGTTATTCCCTTTCCCAGTTTGCCTCCTCCCAGAAAACCCCTAACCCATTCTCTCGCCCCCCCTGCTTCTATGAGGATGTTCCTCCACCCAACCGACTCCCACCTACACTCCTTCAATTTCCCTACACTGGTGCATCTATAGAGCCTTCATACGACCAAGGACGTCTCCTCCCATTGAAGCCTGACAAGGCAATCCTCTTCTACAAATGCAGTTTGAGCCATGTGTACCCCTTGGTTGATGGCTTAGTCCCTGGGAACTTTAGGGGATTTGGTTGGTTAATATTGTTGTTGTTCTTATGAGGTTGCAAACCCCTTCAACTCCTTTAGTCCTTTCTCCAATTCCTGCATTAGGGACCCTGTGCTTAGTCCAATGTTTGGCTGCTAGCATCTGCATCTGTATTTGTTAGGCTCTGGCAGGTCCTCTCAGGAGACAGCCATGTCAAGCTCCTATTGGCAAGCATTTCTTGGCATCCACACTAGTATCGGTGTTTGGTGACTGGTCATAGGATGAATCCTCAGGGAGGATAGTCTCAGGATGGCGTTTCCATCAGCCTCTGCTCTACACTTTATCTCCATAATTGCTCCTGTATTTTGTTCCCTTTCTCAGAAAAACCAAAGCACCCACACTTTGGTCTTCCTTCTTCTTGAGCTTCATGTGATCTGTGAATTGTACCTTGTTTATTCTGAGCTTTTGGGCTGATATCCAGGTAACAGAGGAAGGTCACTGATTTATTTGAGTTAATTTTATATCCAGACACTTTGCTGAAGTTATTAGCTTTAGGAGTTCTCTGATAGAACTGTTGGGGTCTCTTAAGTATCTGCAAATAGTGATATTTTGACTTCTTCCTTTCAATTTGTATACTTTTGACCTTTTCTTGTCTAATTGCTCTAGCTGGAACTTCAGGTACTATTTTGAATATCTAGGGAGAGAGTGGGAAGCCTTGTCTGGTCCCCTATTTTAGTGGGAATGCTCCTACTAAGTTTCTCTCAATTTAGTTTGATGTTAGCTACTGGTTTGCTGTATATTGTTTTTACTATGTTTAGGCATGGGCCTTAAATTCCTGATCTTTCCAAGACTTAACATGAAGGAATGCTGAATATTGTCAAATGCTTTTTCAGCATCTACTGAAATGATTATGTGGTTTTTTTCTTTGAACTTGTTTATGTAGTGGATTGTAATGATGGATTTCTGTATATTGAACCTTCCCTGCATCACTGGGATGAAGCCTACTTGATCTTGACGAATCAATGTTTTGATCTATTCTTGGATTCAGTTGGCAAGAATATCATTGGGTATTTTGCATTGCATGTTCATAAGGGAAATTGGTCTAAAGTTCTCTTTCCTTGTTTTGTCTTTGTTTGGTTTAGGTATTAAGCATAATTGTGGCTTCATAGAATGAAGTGGGTAGTGTTACTTGTGTTTCTATTTTGTGGAATAGTTTGAAGAGTATTGGTATTAAGTCTTCTTTGAAATCTGATAGAATTCTCCACTAAACCCATCTGGTCCTGGGCCTTTCTTGGTTGGGAGACTGTTAATGACTGCTTCTATTTCCTCAGGGGTTATAGGACTATTTTGATGGCTTATCTGATCTGTTTTAACTTTGGCACCTGGAATGTGCACAGAAAATTGTCCCTTTAGTCCAGATTTTCCAATTTTGTTGAGTAGAAGCTTTTGTAGTGGGATCTGATGAATTTTTGAATTTCCACAGTTTTTGTTGTTATGTCTCCCTTATCATTTCTGATTTTATTAACTTGGGTATTGTCTCTGTGCCCTCTGGTTAGTCTGGCTAAGGGTTTATCTATCTTGTTGATTTTCTCAAAGAAGCAGGTCCTGGTTATGTTGATTCTTTGTTTAGTTCTTTTTGTTTCTATTTGGTCGATTTCAGTCCTGGGTTTGATTATTTCCTGCCATCCACTCCTCTTGGGTGTATTTGCTTCTTTTTGTTCTAGAGCTTTCAGGTGTGCTGTCAAGCTGCTAGTGTAAGATCTCTCCAGTTTTTTGTTTTTTTTTTGAGGCACTTAGAAATACAGGTTTTCCTTTTACCACTGCTTTGTGTCCCATAAAGTTTGGTATGATATGTCTTCATTTTCATTAAATTTAAAAAGTCTTTAATTTCATTCTTTATTTCTTCTTTGACAAAGTTATCTTTGAGTAGAGGGTTGTTCAGCTTCCATGTGTATGAAGACTTTGTATTGTTTTTGTTGCTATTGAAGACCAGCCTTAAACCAAAGTGATCTGATAGGATGCATGGGATTATTTCAATCTTATATCTCTTGAGGGCTGTTTTGTGACTGATTATATGGCCAATTTTGGAGACGGTACCATGGGGTTCTGAGAAGAAGGTATATTCTTTTGCTTTAGGGTAAAATGTTCTATAAATATCTGTTAGATCCATTTGGTTCATAACTTGTTAGTTTCATTGTGTCTCTGTTTTGTTTCTTGTCCATTGCTGGGAGTGGGGTGTTGAAATCTCCCACTATTTTTGTGTGCGGTGTGATGTGTGCTTTGAGCTTTAGTAGTTTCTTTTATGAATGTGGGTGCCCTTCCATTTGGCATATAGATATTCAGAATTGAGAGTTCATCTTGGTAGATTTTTCCTTTGACCATTATGAAGTATCCTTCCTTATCTTTTTTGACAACTTTTGGTTGAAAGTCTATTTTATTCAATATTAGATTGACTACCCCAGCTTGTTTCTTGGGACCATTTGCTTGGAAAAATGTTTTCCAACCTTTGACTCTGAGGTAGTGACTGTTTTTGTCACTGAGGTGGTGTCTTGTGTTGTATGCAGCAAAATGTTGGGTTAAGATGATGCCTTGATATTTTATTCTTACTACAATATGGTTCTTCTATGTCTTCTAAATGGTATCACTATCCTTTGGCACTATAGGACGTGATGCAATCTATAGTATTTGGTATCTAGTGAAAGGATCTTAGCATACTGGGGTACAGCCATTAGTAGTCTCTATAGTACCACTGACTACAGAGCTTAGTAGTTTCCTCTTCTTCCCAGGAGGTATGAATCTTCTCTGTATGTAATTCCCAAATGGAATGGGGCCAAATGACTGTAGAATAAAATACTTAAAACCATGATCAATGAAACAAAACAGTATCAATTAAAACAAAACAAAACAAAAATAAATAAAAAACAAAACCTGTTCTTTGTTTTTACAGATTTGGTAATTTCCTAACTGGCTGTTTGTCTTTTAGAGTTTTATTTGGATTTTTCTCTTCATTACTTTTGCCCTTCTACTGCTCAGTGTGGATTCTACCCACAGTTATTCCTCATTGTGGACTCCTATTGTGCCAGAGGACTGTAGTTAATTTCTCACGGGGTCTGGATACCTCTAGCCATTTTGACATGACTATAGCAGCCTTGAAGTCAGCTCTTGCAATGCAGTGATCTCTTCTTTTAATTCAAATTTTCAGTTCACCCTTAGGGTTTCCCACTGAGGATCTGCAGACTCAATTTCTTAAAGGCTCATTTGCTTCCTATGGTCTGCTCCAGACATGGATGCACCTCATGTTCTGCAGCTGACAGGATCACTTTCAGAACCGGATATTGGCCCATTGGGAACATTGTCAGCAAGTCCATCTGTTACTTTATAGCTATTACTTATCTTCTACAGGTCTTTTTTATTAAAGCTAAATACGCATACACATGCATATCATACTCAAGGGGAAAGAGAAAGAAATCACATTTAAGCACATAGTTTTTCTATAATATAAAAATACAAATAGATTCCATGTTTTCATACTATGGCCATAGTGCTGTGGAGCCCACATACCTTTGAAACAAGGATCATTCCTCTAACAGTCCAGTGACACCCTCCTTTGGAGGAGGTGGTAACTTCATAGCTTTTAAGAATGGTACTCCTGGGAACACTAAAACACTTAAGCACTGAGTATTAATAAACAATTATTGATGTTACTCAAATTAGACTTTCTACGTTATTGTATTTCTTTCCAAATGTTTCCACTTATGAGAACTCTTTAAAAATATCAGCTTTGTATATCCTACAACCATAGTTATCCTACCCTTGTCCAGTATTAAGTTTCTTTTTGTGGAAGCAAAAAACTAAGCCAAAAAGAACAAAAGCATCTGAGCCATTCAGATTCTCTGATATTCCTCCAGTTAAATGATAAAAGACATTTACATTAAAAGAAAACAGAGTTGGGATGTGGTGGGCTCCATTTTGATGACTATGCCACAGATGCTAGTTTGGTGAGAAGACAGTTGTTTTGAGTCAAAAGGAGTGGTGGTCTTCATTACTGAGCTTCATGTCTTATTTCTAGGCTACCTACAGTCAGACTACATTCCCTCCTGTCCTAGGAAAGCAAAGAGAGTTTCATCAAATTCCTCATAGCAATGATGTTACCCTAAATACTTCTTTTAAGTTCTCAAGTGAATATAAATAATACTAAAAATTATGAACAGTGGTTTCTTGGAGTTATTTTCCACCACAGTACACACACACACACACACACACACACACACACACACTTTAAACATTCCTCCTCTCCTCTCCTCTCCTCTCCTCTCCTCTCCTCTCCTCTCCTCTCCTCTCCTCTCCTCTCCTCTCCTCTCCTCTCCTCTCCTCTCCTCTCCTCTCCTCTCCTCTCCTCTCCTCTCTTCTTCTCTATCTCTCCATGCTCTGTTTCTCTCGCTTCCCAACCTCTGGGTGATAACCTGGTTCTGTATTCTTAATAAATGCCCAAAATAAAAATGTGTTCATGGTGTGGGTGCATGTATGCCCGTTAGCTAGCATCTGTAAAAAGCACATATGTTCGCACATGTGTGTGTGTGTGTGTGTGTGTGTGTGTGCATGTCTAAGTCCGAGAATAGTTTTCCTGTGTTATTCTCCATTTTATTCATTGGAAACATTTAATTTTTTTAATAACAGCCACTGATAAGCTAGCAATTAACAATGATGTTGATATTACTACAATTAAAACCATATGGTAACTTAAGTTTCATGTTAAAACTAGATCCTCCAAGGTCATTGACCTGTACATGTTCAGGTATGTTTAATAAGGATTATATTTTCTAAGTGGCCCTCAGTATAGCATAGGATATGGGAAGAGACAAGGTTGAGAGTGTTTTCAAAGTGAAGCGACATAAAGGATTAAAAGTGTCCCCAAGGAGTAGACCACAAGCTGTCACTGGAGCTGTGACACCTCTATAGACTTGTGGGAGCTAAGGACAGGTAAGAGAGGATGAACAGCCTCTCAGCTGAGCCCAGAGCTCACCCACATAGCTACTTTGCTCCTGGAGTTCCCTGCCTCTACTCCCTAGCACTATATTCACAAGCAGGATGCCACATTCACCGGGCATTTAGACAGGGCCTGGGGATGCACATTCTATTCCTCATGCTTGTGTGGACACAATGAGCCATCTCCCTAGCTCCGTGGATATTTGAGAAAAGCTTTCTGATTTCATTGGCATGTAGTTTCCATTGCTACGTAGGTAAAGAACAAATAAGCTGAAAGTATCCATGATCGGCTGTTGTGGAGAAAAACTGTTACATTTGTAGGAAGAAAACTAAACACAAAATATCCAACAGAATACAATTAAAATGTATTTTATTATATGGACAATTTTTTTGCCTTAAAACATAAAATTGGCTTCAGTTACAAACATCCAGGTTTGCTTCTATAAGACATACATGAATGAAGAAGTCAAGTCACAGGATTTATTCATGGTAAGCAATGTTTCAAACAGAAATAATGAATGGCTAAGCAGATGAAGAGTTGACTATGTAATTTCCCTGGCTTCTTCACCGTCTGACAGTTCTCTTTCTAAGATGGAGGGCAGTGAAGGGAGGAGGGTGTGAGTGAGAGTGGGGCAGCTGGACAAGAGCTCAGTGCTACAGCACTCACACGGCACACCTCGGATCCCGGGATTGACCCTCCAAATGAAACACAAGCAAGAACAGGAGCCAACATGCACCTCTTTCTGGTAGAGGAGTGAGCAGTCAAAGAGGAAGTAGAAAACTCACGGGTATGGAAGCAGCAGACCAACAGCAGGAATTCTTACAAAGAATACAAAATTTTACCTAGCTCCTCTTATTTTCCAATTTTACCTCTAACAAAACCATCAATTGAACAGCGTTCTTTCTAGTAGAAGGGGAAAATATTCAATATTAATTATGTAATAAAATTTGTGTGAGACAACAGCAACACAAGTTTTAAGATACATTTCATTCTTGAATGAAAATGTTTCTATTCATAGAAATATAAAGTCCCACATAGAACTGAAGAGAGTACCTTAACATTACTTATAGACGAGATACAGATGTGAGGAGATGCAAGGAAAGGAAGAGGACTCTATGTGAAAGGAAGAGAATGTTATCTCAAAGGAAGAGAGGTCTATTTATATAAAAGGAAGAGAACCCTATACAAAAGGAAAACAATTCTCCATACAGCAAAGGAAATAGAAACAAAGATGAATGATCCCTGACTTGCTTACATGCTTACCAGCTGCTCACATCAAAAGATGGAAGACTAGATAAATCTGGAAATTAACAACCAAATTCTGGCAGATATAAACTTCATTCTGTGACGGGAGAGTAATTCCTAGATACATGGATTGGATATGTCATTTGCAGGATTGTGGATTAAGGTTATCAACATTTCTTTTTCCTAATTAATGATGTTTAAAAAAACAAAATCTACAACTTAAAGATCTAGATTAGCAAGGAAGGACCTGATATTATATAAAATTTTAAGAACTGTACATTTGTAATTTTTGACAACAGAAAAACTATAGGATAAAATTACATTTAGCCTGAAGAACAAAATGAATGTCTGATTTCTAACTCATGGCCGTATTTCAGCTCTAGAATACTCACTTGTACATCCACAGTACATCACTGACACCAACAGAGGCCACAGAGACTCACAGTCTTCCAATCTAATTAAGAATAGTTGAGGGGTACTTAGCAGTGCACCAAGCCATTTCTCTTGCCTTTCATCTACTGATAAATGGTGTTAAAAAAAAAGCCCAGGCATCTGGAAGTGAAAATTCTTGTGAAGGCTGAACAAGAGAGTAATTTTATACAAATTGCAGTAGTTAAAATATTAATTGGGAATACTTTTTTAGATTGCCTTTATAGATTCAGCAATGTGAGCTTTAATAAAAAACAGATTCATTTAAATTATGATCATAGGAGGGAAAAGATCCCAGAAACCATACCAGGGGTCAGAGCTTAAGTTCTGAGAAGATAAACTGGATAAAATGTTAGGCAACTAGGGACTTGAACGAATATGTCTATGTTTAGGAAGAAGTTTAAGTCCTCACATATGTGCTTACTGTGTAATTTTCAGTCTGATGCTCTTCTTTGAGTCGATCAAACATCCCTATTTTGATAATTGACAACAGTCCTTTACAGACCTCCTATACAACAGTTATTCCTAAAGATACACTTCCTGGCATGCTCAGTACCTGTCTTTAGGAAGTTCAGTGTATCACTGCACCCATACACCTTCGGATCTACAATGTGGGCAAAGGCGGACTGACCCCCGTGGGAGTAGCCAGCCAATATCGTATTTGAACTAAGGCCCACTCTTCGAGATGGAACCCCATACATGAGCCTTACAATTTTTAATATTCTAGTTTCACTGATACTCTGGCTCCTTGATACCTCACATACAACTTGTGGTTAGATTTAAACAACATATTCCCCATTACATAGCATTATTATATTATTAACTTTACTCCCTTTACTATATCTTCAACCCACATTTCTAATTTCTATAAACTTTAGAAAAAGGTACATATAAACAGAGAAAAGTACTCTCAATGTTTTACAGGATGTAAGAAAAGATTTACATTCATATTCAACTAATATTTGTTGAAATTTTAAAGTAAAATTATCATGTTGCAAAATATATGAAAGTATAAATTACCAGCTTTCTTGCTCTTCAGGGGAATATACTCCAATGAAATCAAAAGAATTAAGGAAGTGAAAAGAATCCACCATCAAGCAGCAGCCCCCTTAAAAAATCTATATTTTAGCTAACATAACATTCACAGCACATCTTAGTAGGTTTATACAGCTTGATACACTATTTGCAGTATTGTTTGAAGAACTAGGTTTCAAATTAGTATTTTGAGAAATTATTACCTCTTACCCAATTTCTGTAAATATCATGTAGAAGAGAAACAACTTAAAGAACAATTAGGTATTTTTTCAAATGTTTACACATTAATAGTGAATTGAGTAATTTTATAAGAAAATCTAAGGAAAAAGGTTACTAAAGTTTTGACTGTGAGTTTGGAGTATCTGTGGTATCCAGTTAGCAGTATCTAATATCTAACGGGTTATCAGGCTCAAACTGGAAGTCACAGAGAGTATTGGGCTGTCATGGAATTAAACAGAAGCAAGGAACACTTGAAAATTCTGTGAAGACGAAAAAAGTCTCCCAGAGCAGACAGGACTTAGCCTAATAACGCACCTGCTTCTGATTCCGGCAGAAAGGTGAGTGGCCATCCAGCCACCCGGCCTCACTCTACTGCACTGTGTATATGCCCTAATGGTAGGTTTTGTCCACTAGACTGTTAGCTCCTTGAGGGATGCATCTGGTCCTTCCATTACAGTACTCAGGACTGGTGCATCAGTGCATCCATGAGACACATTGTTCGATGGATCACACACATACCAAACAGTGCATTCAGAGCAAGCATAATGTGTGGGCAAGGTGAGGTGTTTTCAAGTCTGTTAAGGGCATGGATTTCATTAAGGCGCAGCTTTAGTCAGATGCATACTTGTGATCCCAGTGACATTTCCAGCTTCACTTTGTCAGTGGAAGTAACGACAGCAAGTGTGACCTTTCTACTTTTCCCACGACTGTGACAGCTTGCTGATCAATCACTCAAGGTAATGCAATGATTTTTCACCTCTCTCTGTATATTTTCTAATCAATGCTGCTCCAGTCAAGAGACATGGATTTTTTTCCTGTTCTCCTAAGCTATCACCCTGTTTGGAAATTTTATATGCATTATGCAGTTTCATTCTCATCCAAATAA
This sequence comes from Apodemus agrarius, assembly GCA_964023405.1. NCBI lineage: Eukaryota > Metazoa > Chordata > Mammalia > Rodentia > Muridae > Apodemus > Apodemus agrarius. The sequence continues at coordinate 112,226,751 of OZ030007.1, read as the reverse complement.
TCCATCTTATAGTAACTCAAAAATTCCCAAAGGCCATAGAGTAAACAATACAAATAAATAGGGCATTGGTTATTTTTGCCTCAGAAACACTGCAGAACCAGAGGATAATGCCAGAACAAACAGGAACAAGCCCTTGTTTCTGGAAGTGGAAGCCACAAGTACTAAGTCCAAGGGCCACTTGAAGGGCATGACAGAACCTCTTTTACTTGCAGGGCTACCTTGATGCTGATCTCTGAAACTCAGAAACAGTCACAAACTGAACTATAAAATAAAATAAAGCTTCATTTAGCTATAGCTTAAAAAGCTCCTCTCCTACTGCAGGGTACAAATTAAATCTCCACCGTTCATTATTTAAACTGCTGTTGAGGAGGATATGACAGTTTCATCAAGTGCCCATTCAGTATTCTCAACATTTTTACTGACTTACTGATTACAGCTTCTTATAGTAAAAGTATCATATGGATAAGAAAAGTCATTTGAAAACTCTTGGCTCTCTGAACAGCAGGGAGTGTTATACTACCTATGCTTAATAAGTGCTGTCCCAGTGAAAGGATGCACACAGTGCTTGTAATAAGACTGAGATTGAAGAGCCACTGCTGCCCATTCTAAGGCCTAATTTGGATCTTTGTCATTGATATCGACTTTGCAAAATGGTATTTTAAAATGAGTGAAGAGAAGAAAACACACACAAAGTCTCATGAGAATCTGTAGAATCTGCAGCTATTGTATCTTTTACTTCTTTTGGCAATATATATCTTTTAAAATGCACAGGATATGCCATGATTAATAGGTACATTGCATGAAAGTAAAATATGTAGAATATAGAGAGATCATACCTTCTATCAATAGCTCTTGTCCATGACTGCCCAGAAGTGTACGAGATAGGAATGGGGCAAAGTCTACAAAAATCTCACGAAGAAGAGGAGCAACTTTTTCTAAAGCTCTTTCAAGTTTTGCAGTGATGCTGTTGAAATTAAGACATAAAGACTAGTAAATATAATTCAATATAAATGCCAAATAAACTTTAGTTCTAAATTAAAATTGTTTTAAGTCACAATCACATTCCAGTCCTCGCCCACGGAAAACAGGAAGTTTCATATGGATGGGACACAGTTTTGCACAGAGAAGTGTCAACTCTGCAGACTGAAGCTGAATGAGAGCAACTATAACAGGGGGCTGAAGATACTGCCACAGAGCTAAGAATGTCAGGGGAAAGGAATTCTTCTATCTCTGTGCATCATCAATAAAAATAGCTTTGAGACATACTATGTGATCACTAGACCACTTATAAAGAATTTAAACACCTGTTCTCAAGAAACATTTTCTGTAAAGTTGGACAACAAAGGAAGTTACTGGAAGTCAGGTGATTTGCATTAGAGTAACATTTTTCATTTCCTAAGCCCATTTCCTTTCTCAGTCCCTGAAATAGTATTTATGTTGCTCTGTATTGTAGCTTAAGTAGTTGCTGTGTAGGTACATGTTATAAGTAAAAGAAAAAAATGGAAGAGGAAAGTATTTTGACATCAGGCAGGTTAATATTTTGCCTATAAATCTATTTCTCATAGAGGTGAGTGGTGAGAAAGACTGTTCAAGCGGGAGCTCTGGCTGGGCCACAGACTACGCCACATGATGTTATGCACATCAGCTCTGCTTTCCTGAAGAATGATGATCCTAATACCTGCCCACTGAAAATTAATCAGCTAAGCCACAAAATCTGAGCAGAAAAGCACCCACCCCACAGTGAGAGGTACATAATGTTAATTTCGTAAGTGATATTTTGCATAAAATCCGCTCATGTGTATTCTTTTGAAATCCGGCTCTGATACATTAAACAAGAAAACGTTCAGTATAACACTAAATGCATACACTGCCACAGATCTAGAGTGAGGAGCTAACAGTGATCTGTCTATTTCAGACAAGCCCTCCAGCTACCCGGTGAGGCAGAGTCACTGCAGAGCCTGTTGACACAGACTGCTTAGTCACTGTTTCTGAATGAGCATACACAGTTATGAGAGTGCCCATGTGACTCTCAGGAGACGGTGAGGCTGAGCAGGCACCCCTCTCGACACGTCTAAAGTGATGTGATGCTAAGGAAGGATCAACCCCAAAGCTAAGAGTTCAGAGTACCCCAAGCCTCTGAATTCTCACCATCACTGTAAATTTTCTTTGACATTTTATAACTGGTAATACAGCCATTTTTGTGCATCTCCTATTTCACCAAATCCTTTTCTTCTGAAGAGTCATTTCCTATAGCTTCCCACTAAGGTAATTCCATCTACTATGGAAGCATAAGTAGGAATTACAATTGTAGAAATGAGATCTATATAATTAACATTTTCTGAAGCCAATATTACAAAGACACACTAATGTTGAGTTGTATTTAGATTAATAGGAATGAGGACACAGAAATGGGAAAATTCAAGATTTTGGAGGTTCTATCTATCATCAAACCACATTACTAGACTTTATTATCACACATCACAAAACATTCTTAGTGAAAAACTTTTAGTATCCCTTTCTATGCTGAAGAACTCATAGTTTACAATTGATATTGGTATTTACAGATTATCCCAAGTTTATCTTCAAAGAAGGGTAAAATATGTGTTTATCCATGCATAATTGTTAAAATAAGTAGCACAGGCATAGAGTTCATCTTTAGAGCCCCCTCATTGATCCTCAAAGATGAAATCCCTCCACATAAAAAGGCAGGTGCTGGGCCTGCACTGCTCTTCTAATGTTTCTTTTTCTTCTTAGACAAAAGCACAGTATGACCTGTTCAGATTTCATGGTATGCATAAGGAAACAATCTATTAACATGTAACAAAGAAATGGTAACTTAGGGGAATTCTATGGCTTCCAATTCTATAAATAGTTCCTCTCAAAGACAAAATAAATGGAATTGCTGGGCATGGAGCAGAAGATGGCAATTTCTAAATCAGACTGAGCTATAGCATAAGAACACAACCAACCAACCAACCAACCAACCAACCAACATTTTGGTACTCTTAACTCTTAGCTTTGGGTTAATCCTTCCTTAGCATCATATCATTTTAGCCGTGTCAAAAGCTAAACACCATCTACCAAACAGAAAAACAAAACAAAACAAAACAAAGAATACCTTAGAGTACAATACAGCATATTTTATTTACTTTAGGGGGAATCATAGTAATTTTTCAGTTTTCTGAAGAGGTTATTTCATTTACAAAAAAGATTTACTCGGTGCACAGAATACAAATGGGTAGTGACTAGACAACTGGCCCCAGTCTTTCACTGACACTTTAGTAAAGTTTTGGCCTGAATACAGAAGTTACCTGTGGACTAGAGCCAGAACTGTTTGAGCCTTTGACTTCCCTCTCCTTACTTTACTCTTTACTTGACCTACACTAATGATACACAAATCATAATGTATGGGTTACATAATGACACACCAGGCTACAACAGTGCCTCCTTTAACTTGGCTATCTCAATGAATAATAAGCACAAACCCTTAAAGTACATCACTGATTTCCATATAGAAAATAACACTCAGAACTGAGGTGATTTATCAACTATTTTAACAAAATTACTAAAGAGAGGAAAATAAAACCCTAAAATGAGGTATGAGGTAAGGATGCTTCAGACTGAGAGTTTATAGATGTAATCTAATAACAAAATATCGTGGTCTGAATTACAAGTACCTAATATTGGTTTTTTAATTCCAAATTAGATTCTTGCTTACTTACTTTTCTGTTTGTTTGTTTGTTTTGTTTGGGAAACAGTCCTGCACTGTACCTCTAGCTGTCCAGGAACTCACTCTGTAGACCAGGCTGGCTTTGAACAAAGAGAGATCTGCCTGCCTCTATCTCCCAAGCGCTGAGATCAAGGGTGTGTGCAGTACACCTAGTTCGTATTTTATTTTATATCTATTTAAAATGACTCAGTAAATTCTAAGAATTTTATATAAATAAAACATAATTAGGCCATTAGGCCACAGGAGAAAACAATATCTAAAAACCGTGACTGCAATACTTCTTAACTGTTCCCAAACAAGATTTGACCTCAAGCTACATCCGAGGTCTCGATGACTGTAAGAGGAATGACACCGAGGAGGAAGATTGTAAACAGATAAGAAGAACACTTCCTCCACGCGTTTTCCTAGAAAACTTGTGATTACAACTCATGTTAGATATTATAGATATTATTAGTTTTCTTTTAATAAACTCCATTATTATAATTGTGCCACTTAAAAAAATTACAATGATTTACGCCCAATGTCAAATTCTTTTGTAATATCTTAGTTTCTTAGCATAATTACATATAGAAAAGTTATCATCTTGTTTTATCAAGTTATTAAATGTATTCATTCATTATATCAAAAAGGAATGGGTAGTTATAACAACAGAAAGTAAAGCTAAAGTAAGCAAATCTACTATGTAAAGCAATGTACTCAAGAGATACAGCAGATAGGAAATAATTCAATTAGGGAATTCTGTGGTACAAACACTTTACCAATTAATGTTCCTATATGAATTAGGAAATGTAGGCATAAGTAAATGAAATGGTTTGTTTTAAGAAATGCATAGAAAGGGGGTATTATAGTAGAAAAGCCATATAAGGTTGTTTAATCAACTACATGTTATGACTAGGAACTGACAAGCCCTGGCTTTAAACATTTTATCGGGCTTTCACTCAATTACTAATGCGAAACATGAGTAAGCATAATGGAGTTGATGGATAAACAGAGCAGAAATTTCAGAGTCAGTAACATACAGCTAAACAGTTTTTAAGCTGTAAGTTTCTAGGGTTGCCACCACTAAGCAAAACATCATGCTGGGGGAAAAGTATGCTTATTTTATTTTGCCACAATCTTATAAAATAAAAATCTAACATTTCTCCCAATTTCCTCTAATTAAAATAATATATACTTTAAGAGCACAATGTACACATTAAGAAAATAGCATTACGCAAGATTATAAAACTGAGTCTGAACAGATTTTTTCTATATAGGGTTTATTACTTTACTATGTAAACTACATTTCAACTAAACATTTTTTCATGTGTTAAGAAACTTGATGCTTTCAGGATGTCCTTAAGCAGTTATGCAAGCTTTGGGCATGCACTTTTGGAAATTGTTATTTGGATGTTTCATAGATGGAAAGGAAAGAAATGAACATGCAAACACAACCATTCTCCTTTTCAGGTCAACTAGCTGACAAAGTGTTGCCAAACTTCCCTATAGAGAGACAAAAATATAAAAGACAAGAAAATAAGCCATTAGTGAGACTCAAGCCCAGTGATATAAAGGGCCAGGAGAATTGTGTTTTAGATCTTGGATATAGAAACAACATCCTAAACACCTAGTTAGTCCAGGAGAATACAGCCACGGCAGCTGTTTCAGTGGCTCCCTGCCTGCCTGCAGAGCTGACCGGGGCTGTGAGGTGCCCCAGGAGGGAGGCTGCTCCACTCAATGTCACAGTCCAACCTGTCAGTGAAAAGGGGAAGGGAGCAAGCGGCCATTTGACCGTGCATGTAACTGCCTCACGGTCACGGTCACTGCAATCCTGGCTCTCCCCCATGCAATGTCCTGGTTCCTCTCTGGAAATCGGGCCATCTTTCTTCCAGACCAGTTCTTAGTGCTCAAGCCTTTATATGTAGTCTTACCTAGTGGCTTGCCCAGCAAGCCAGACACCCACCCTGCTTTACTCACAAAGGTGCTTCCCGAGGCAGTAATTTAGTAAGATTTTAGACTGCCATTCAGTTCACATGGTATTTTTGGAAAATATAAGTTGAAAAGTCAGCAAGTAAGAATCTGAATACTTAAGGAGAAATAAAAGAGATCTACTTGTGAGGAAGAAATCCCAAGTCACACACAAGATAACCACATGCGAAGCCACATAATGGACAGAATCCTACTCTGACAGTAGAGCATATAAACTGCCAAGTAGCTACTAATCTTGAATCTGAAATCAACAACAAAACTTCTCATTAGGGAGAGGACACAGGAAGCTGTTTCTCTGGTGAAAGCAGATGAAGAACTCCAATGACCATGTGAGCTAGACATAAAATTTCAGCTAACGTTTGCAATTTCTGAAGTTGAAGTGAGAGCATTATAATATGGGAGACTAAAATTCTCAGAGTGGTAAACACAGGGGATAGTGAAATTACTTTCAAACTACTTTCTGTAAGCTTCACCAATGGGTGAAGAGAGAATGGGCAGAATATATGAGATGAGAAAACCTTCCTTGGCTTCTTGTGCAAGCTGAGGTGTTACAATAACTACAGCAAAAAAGCATAAGGCATATGCTTTTTCCACCTCTTCCAGAGAGCAGGGTTAACAGCTCCACGAAGGCCGCGGCAACGTCAGAAATCCTGCCAATTCAGGTCACAAAAGAAAACCTATACATCGCTAGGGCAGGAACAGAAAACTCTATGTAAACACCCCGAGACCTAGTATTTCAAGATTTCATCTCTTACAAGTATGAGAAGCACCTGACACACTACTGGTTCAGAATATAGCAAGTTAATACAGGGAAATAGGAAAGAATGCTGAGTGCCAAGGTTGCCCCTGATGGACAACAAGGAAAGCAACAGGTCTGGGAAGTCCTATATGATGAGATGTTGAATATGTTCACAGCCTTAAATAGTCTGAAAGTAGATTCCAGTCTCCATAAGAAAGTGATCCAGCTATGAGGCCAGTCTGAATGTGTTAGACTTGCAGCCTGCAGAACTGAGGGAATTAATAAAAAGATGTTGTTATACAATACTTGATTTCTGTGAAATTGATGTGGTTACAACACAAAACTAAGAAAATAAAAAATATAACAAAAGAAATAAATGGTTATCAGTTAAGAACTTTCCACAAAGACTAAAAGTAACCAAAAGCACATACCCAAGAGACATAAAACACCAAGAGGAATTTTAATAGTAAATAACCCAAATTTGCCATAATAAACTTTTACAATAGTTTATGTTTTTTGGATATATTATTTATTTACATTTCAAGTGTTATCTCCCATCCTGATTTCCCCTCCACAAACCCCCTATCCCATCCCCTCCCTCCTGCTTCTATGAAGGTGCTCCACCTCCCACCCACCCACTCCCACCTCCCCACCCTGGCATTCCCCTATACTGGGGAATTGAGCCTCCACAGGACCTAGGGCTTCTCCTCCTACTGATGCCAGACCATGCCGTCTTCTGCTTACATATGTGGCTCCCTCCATGTGTACTCTTTGTTTGGTGGTTTAGTCCCTGGGAGCTTTTGGGGGCCAGGGGGTTTGGTTGGTTGACAGTGTTGTTCTTCCTATGGGGTTATAAACCCCTTCAGTTCCTTCAGTCCTTTATCTAACTCCTCCATTGGGGACCCTTTGCTCAGTACAATGGTTGGATGCAAGCATCTTCCTCTGTATTTGTAAGGCTCTGGCAGAGCCTCTCAGGAGAAAGCCATAACAGGCTCCTGTCAGCAAGAACTTCTTGGCATCAGCAATTGTGTCTGGGTTTGGTGACTGTATATGGGTTGAATCCCCAGGTGGGGCAGTCTCTGGATGACCTTTCCTTCAGTATCTGCTCCACACTTTGGCCCTGTATTTCTTTTAGACAGGAGCCCTTCTCGGTTAATAATTTGGAGATGAATGGGTGGGCCCATACCCCAACAGAGGGCCTGCCTAACCTCTGGATATGGTCTCTTCAGGTGCTCCTTTCCCTTTTTTGGACATTTCAGCTAATCTCATCCTTGTTGGGTCCTGGGAGCCTCTTGCTTTCTGGCATCTGGGACTTGCTGGTGGCTACTCTCAGTTCCCCATCCCCCATCGCTACATACATCTGTTGAAATTCCTGACCATATGAATATCATCCCTGTCTCCTCTCATACCCTGATCCTGCCCCCCTTTTCCCCCTCCCCCTCCTTGCTTCCTCCCAAGTTCCTCCCACCCTCCACCTCCCATGAGTATTTCGTTCTTCCTTCTAAGAAGGACCAAAGAACCCACATTTTGGCCTTCTTCTTGAGCTTCATATGGTCTGGAAATTGTATTTTGGGTATTCTGAACTTTTGGGCTAATATCCACTTATCAGTGACTGCATACCAGGTGTGTTCTTTTGTGACTGGGTTACCTTACTCAGGATATTTTCTAGATCCATCCATTTGCCTAAGAATTTCATGAATTCATTGTTTTAATATCTGAGTAGCACTCCACTGTGTAAATGTACCACATTTTCTGTATCCATTCCTTTGCTAGAGGACATCTGGGTTCTTTACATTTTCTGACTATCATAAATAAGGCTGCTATGAACACAGTGGAGCATGCATCCTTGTTATATGTTGGAGCATCTTTTGGTTATATGCCCAGGAGTGGTATAGCTGGGTCAAGGATCTTAGAAGTTGGAAAATTCTTCCATGCTCATGGATTGGCAGCATTAATATAATAAAAATGGTTATCTAGCCGAAAGAAATCTACAGATTCAATGCAATCCTCATAAAAATTCCAAATCAATTCTTTATTGAGTTAGAAAGAGTAATTTTCAAATTCATTTGGAATAATCAAAAACCCAGGATAGCCAAAACCATTTTCAACAATAAAAGAACTTCTGGGGGAATCACCACCCCTGACCTCAGCTGTATTAGAGAGCAATTGTGATAAAAACTGCATGGTGTTGATATAGTGACATGCAGGTAGATCAATGGAATAGAATTGAAGACCCAGAAGTGAACCCACACACCTATGGCTTATGATCCAAGATCAACAATAGACAAATGGGATCTGATAAAATTGCAAAGTTTTTATAAGGCAAAGGACACTATCAATACGACAAAATGGCAACCAACAGATTGGGAAAAGATCATTACCAATCCTACATCCAATAGAGGGCTAATATCCAATATATAAAAAGAACTCAAGAAATTAGAATACAGAGAAACAAATAACCCTATTAAAAATGGGGTACATAGCTAAATAAAGAATATGGAATGTCCGAGTAGCACCTAAAGAAATGTTCAACATCCTTAGTCATCAGGGAAATTCAAATCAAAACAACCCTAAGATTCCACCTCACACCAGTCCAAATGGCTAAGATAAAAAACTCAGGTGACAGCAGATGCTGGCGATCATGTGGAGAAAGAGGAACACTCCTTCATTGTTGGTGGGATTGCAAGCTGATACAAACACTCTGGAAATAAGTCTGGTTGTTCCTCAGAAAATTGAACATAGTACTACCAATGGTATAATCTTATCCCATGAAAAACAAGAAGGAATCTATAGAAAGTATAGATCAACTAGGTAAAATTTTTAAATTCTAAATAATTTATTATAATTAATAAAAATTAAATTATTATAAGTGACCAAAGAAAGGTATCATAATTAAGGGGAATATAAAAACTCATAAAACATACAGTCAATAGACAAAACCCAATTGCTTATCTCTATGTGAGAAATGCACAAGCAAATGTCCTTCCTGTTTTAGTGGCATCTACCATGACTGGCAAAGGAGTCGCTAATTTGCCCTCTACCTGCATAATTTACTTTCATTTGCTGTAATTCTATATAATGGAACTTCCTTGAACAGTTCAATCTACCTGTGCACTGTCTACTTGCCTTATAATTTACAAATTTTGAAAGAAATATCAAAGAAAAATTCTAATTCAGTATACCATCAATGTCATGAAAGGTATTTTAATGGCACATCAAACGTACAAGATTGTTACAATAAAATCCATAAGATCTGAGTGTCTAACAGCACTGATGATGAATAGAAATAGTCAGTAGTAAATACTAATGCTCCAAAAACCTAAAATATCAATATAGCCATAATGAAATATCACTGATTTTGTTTGTTTACAGAAACAAATAAAACAAATTTTGAACTCATGTGCTTAAGAACAAACTCCAATATATATCCAGCTGTTAGCCTAAAACTGTGTCAAACAGACAAGGACCTAGACACCAATGGGGAAACTACAGGAAAAAAGAACACAAGATTTTAGATTTTGATAAAGATAAATAGGTAATTATAGATACCATAAATGACAAAAGAAATGCTTATTTGAGAGCACAAACTTCTGGAAATTAGGAAGTTCTTGCTCTAGACAATGAGTCAACGGCAAGCACACAGCTACCAGAGGACATCTATACAGAGTGCACTGACAACCCCTACAGACTACATGGAAAACTCCGTTCCACCACAGAGGAGTTCAACGACACGTGAACACAGGGCAAACCTCTAAGAAACAATAAAAAAAATGAGATACAATTATCCCACCAACATACATGTCCACTGTGACAACAGCAAGTACTGACAAATGTGAAGTATGGGGCGCTTCATGTACTGCCCCAGAGAATGCAATGACAGCAACTTTGCAAAATGGCTTAGCACTTTCTCATGATTTTAAACATTTACTTACTATCCACCCAGCAATTTTATTCTTAGTTTACTGAACAGAGAGAAATGAAACCTGTTGGGAAGCCTAATACTTAATCATCCTAAATCTTTATTTGTAATTTAGGAATTGCAGTAACTCCAATGTCTCCAAATGAGTAAATAGATGCACTCATTATGAGTCACAAAATGGAATACTTGAAGCTAAGTAAGAATAGAACAGTCATAAAGAAAGAGATAAGTGAATCAGCAAATCAATAAGCCAGACAAAAAGGCTTGTCAAGTCAAGAAGGCAGACAAAAATCAGTACCCATTGTACAATTCCCACCCTTTTAAAAACACTTACATGTAAAATCTCAAAGAAAAAAGCTGAAGAGCACATACTGCTGGCAGAAAAGGGGTAAATTATGTATAAGAACTAGAAAATTTCTGGGGCAACAAATAAATTCTCTTTTAACTTGAAATATGGTTTTGCCAGAATATATACTAGAAAAATTCATTAAAATGTGCATTCTAGTCATTTTTATTGAGTTTCAGCATTATAAACAAATAATCTCAATAAAGTTGAAACAAAAACTACCTCGAGAAAGAACTGCAGGGACAAAAATAGAGAAGAGACTGAAGAAAATGTGGGCCAGTGATTGACTCAACTTGAGATCCATCTCAAGGGGAGGCTCCAAGGTCTGACACTGTTACAGATGCTATGGTGTACTTACAGACAGGAGCCTAGCATGGCTGTCCCCTGAGAGGCCCAACAAGCAGCTAAGACTAAAGCAGATACTTACACCCAAACAATGAATTGAAGTTAGGGACTCCTGTGGTTTTATTAGGGAAAGGCTGGAAGAAGCTGAGGAGGAGGGCAACCCCATAGGAATACCAGCAGTCTCAACTAACCTGGACCACTGAGCTCTCTCAGACACTGAGACACCAACCAGGTAGCATACACTAGCTGGTACAAGGTCCCCTACACATATAAAGCAGAGGACTGCCTGGTCTGGCACCAGTGGGAAAAGTGGCCTAACCCTGGAGAGTCTTGAGGCCCAGGGAGTGTGGGAAGCCTGGCAGGAGTGGGGGTGGGCATCCTCTCGGAGCCAGGGAGGAGGAATGGGATGAGGAACTGTGGAAGGGTGGACTGGAAGGTGGGCAAAGACTGGACTGTAAAAAAAATAAAAGTAACAAAAATGAATAAAATAAGAAACATTAATAATTATATAAAGCAAAATAAATATCACTGCTAAGAACAATTAGTTTAAGGAAAACTAAATTCTGGAAGGATTGTATGATGTTCACAGTTTGGAAATAAAAACACTGAAAGAGAAGTAAAGGTCCAGTCCATCGCAGAAACAGTCTCTGAAGACCCCTTTCCGTGGTAAAACAGCACTTGTTTTTAACAGGAATTTCTGAATCCTGATTTGAAATTCCTAAGAGAATATGAAGCATTGAGAACAACTGCAAATCTCTCATGAGAAAGGGGCAAAGACCTTCCTTAAGGCCCTTGCTGTCATTATTATACGTGAAGCTAATTTTGTCGGCTTAGTAGGTGTACAGACAGATTGACCTCAAGTCAAGAATATAGAGATGATTTATGACAGACATGGGAGATCGTGGTCTAAAGAGGCCTTCAAATGAGGGCTGGCAGTCTTCCTGCCCCTGTTCTTACACACTGTCACAAGAGCCATGCCAGCTGATTATGCACCTCAATAGAAAGATCTGGAGAAAGAGTCTTTGCAACACAAACGGCAAACACAAGCCATAAAACAAGAAAAAAAAAAACTCATAAAGTGAGAATTTCCAAATATATATTTTCTATTGTCAAGACAGGCTATATTGATAATAATGATGACATGAAAAATTGAAAAAACGGCCCAAGATGAGAGTGAAACGGCTTTCTATTCTTAGCTGCCAAGACGGTAAACTCATAAACTCACAGAAAAAAAAAACAAAAACTTGCTATAGTGTATTCAAAGTAGATGTAAAAGCTGGGCAGCAGTAACACTCTATCTATTTGCTTAACAGATATACATAGTAGCACAAAGTACACCTAGACAATAATAGGTGCTCATAATATCAATTACATAATAGCACTATTTGCAATAGATAAAACTTGAAAATTCTAAATGTCTGTAAACTTTATAATGAGGGGCAGTCCATTCTGCAAGGCAACACTTAAACAACAATAAACAAAAGTCTTCAGTATTCACGCTCTAATAGTACAGATTACATAAAATTATACAAATTTATTTTCAAGGCTTATGGTTTAAACTGTTACTAATCAGAGATGATTGATTCCTAACATGCTGCCTTTGCACATTTGAAAAATAGTTGGAATGACAGTATATACTCTACAACAAAGAATAAAAGCTTTGTAAGCAGTCTTAATCAAGATCCCCCAGTTTATATATATATATATATATATATATATATATATATATGTATATATATATATATATATATATATATACATACACACACACATATATATATACACACACACCATTGGCTTTTAGTAATTTCCCCAAGTTCCATGGTTAGGCAGAGTTATGAATATATTAAGAGTATGTAGCTGATATTCCCAAGAATGTTTATCTCATGTGAACCTACCACTGGATATTTCCTTGTGTCTTAAAGAGGGACAATGAAACTGGTAAGAGAAACAAATCCCTGTGCATACCTCATGTTCTCAGCTGAATCTTCTGGCATTGGGGCTACGGTTTGTACAGCTGGAAGATTTTTGCTGGTAGCACCATTAACAAAACTAGAAGAGGAGGAAGAGGAGGAGGACCCTGAATCCACAGCACCTGTACCCAAAATAATAATTTTAGTTTTAAATATACATTTATTTAACAAAATAATTTTATTTCATTTATATTTAATTTTCAAAAAACAACAAATTTCTAGCAAGAATTTGATAATTAAAATTATTTGATCATTAGTATACTAAAAAATTCCATGGATATTACATTAAAATTCAGTTGGTTTACTTATATTAATTTAACAAAATTACATGTTACAAATGGATATAAATAAAAGACATCAACACATGAAAAAATTCTACATTAAGTGAGGCTGATAAAACAATGCAAATTTAAATGTGAAAATCCCCCCCCTGCACCTTTACTGCTTTGTTTTAATGTTCTTAGACCTCATGCTCTAAGGCATAATTTATAGAGCACTGGGAACATAATCTTATCATTTTGCAGCATTAAATTCTGATTTTGATGACATGTTGCTTCAGAAGGCCTATCTTGAGTTCACCTGTACCTGATTTTAGAATAATGAGTTCCCCTGAATGACATGAAAATGCCATTTTAGAGAAGATTTTTCTAAACTATGCCATGTGCGTACATCAAAGCTGTGGAGTTGAGGGACATCTAGTGTTCCTCAATATTATAAGCTATGCTATTCCCAACAAAGGGAGCTGTTCATTGGATTTCTATTGTAACAGCTATACCATGCCATGTGCCAATATTTAAACTGTACACCAAAGCTCACACTTCTATCTGTGTATATATGATCAAGTACTGAGGAGGAAGGTTATTAAAGAGAAAGTTTTAATTTTTACCTAGTATATATTTTGTTCTCTCAAAAAACTTATACTGTTATACATCAAATGCTAATTTTTAAAATAGAAATGTTAAGTATAATGTCTTATAAAAAGACAAAAAGTAATTTAATCTTTTCATTTTACTGCAGTCATAAAAAATGAGGACTTTATACTAAGTATAGATTCTACTATATTGTAATATTTTTAAAACTGAAATAATTTTAAAATTTTACAATGCCATAGTGCTGCTCACTGATTAAGTACACATGCTTAAGAGAGTGTTCTACTTACTACACCCCATAAATGTGTGGCTCATGATATGTCAGACTCAGGTGGCATGATAAACAAGATAGATACAGAAAGCACAAAGAAGAGCTACAAAATCAACAGAAATGGGAAGAATCTAAGCAACGATAATAAATGGAAAAGTTCAAGGCTATACAGTTTGGAGAACAGAAGACTACTATAGTCAGGGAAGAAAAGTCAGGGTCATCTTGCGTTGTCTAAATACCTAAAATGGAATCACAAAGATTTGGGTGAGGATTTATTTAGCTAATAATAAACATTTCTGTAAATGAGAGAGCCAGAGCCAGAGCCAGAGACAGGGAGAGGAGACAGAGAGACAGAGACAGTGAAAGACACACAGAGAGAGATATAGAGGGAGACACAGAGACAGAGAGAGACACAGAGATAGAGAGACAGAGACAGAGAGAGGAGACAGAGACAGTGAGAGCAAGAGAGAAACAGAGAGACAGAGACAGAGAAAAGACAGAGAGACAGAGACAGACAGATTTTAGTCAGGCTTTAAATTTTTATAGTGATTTGGAATTTGTGGTTTCTAGAACCACAGAAAATAGCTGGACATTGAATTAATTTATATTCTTAGGTTATAACTGCATCAAATTAATTCAGTGTAATAGTCCTTATTCATATACTCTTTTAATAAAGTTGAGGGTCTTGCATTCATCAAGGTTCTTAGGGAATTTTGCCTTTCCTTGAAGGACTTAGCAAAGGATACATCTTAGGGACCAGTCTGAAAAGTCTATGCCCCTTGACATGCTTTAGATTTGCTTTTTTGAACCTGTCACTCTCCAGTGTCTAAATCACCTTTTGCTCCCCAAATGTATTCCAATAATTTGATTTACCCTGAAAGTTAAGTATGATGTTCTGAGATATCCCAAAACAAAAACCAGTACTGTCTCCTGAAATGACCACTGTGTCTGTGTCCTAGAGCCAGCAACAGACTCTAAGAATTTGTCATACAGGGTACAGTATACTGAAGACTAAACTAACCATAAATGTTCTGGGCTTTTCGGTTGTAAAATCAAATGGGAAAATGAAGATACAGCAAACGGAGAAAAAAGGATGAAGCATCACAAAAGTCTATAAGGACGATACCTGTCGTGTTAATCATACTTTTTGGTGTAGCTCCAGGGGCAGCAAATATACTTGAGGTGCTGCCTGTTGGCAGCCCACTTCCTGCAGCCGTGGCTCCCACAGTGGTGACAGCTAGACTACCTGGAGGCGGCTTCTTTACAGGCACCACCACGCTCCTACAGAGAAAGACAGGAAACAATACCAAAACTTGAGATAAAGCCTGTCCCATGATGGAGCACCAGAACCAAAAAGCCAGCGTGGAGCTCAGCTCAGCCCCTCTCACCAGGCTTTGCTTCCCTTCTCTGACCCTCCACATTGTTAACTTGCAAACCCAACTTCACTTGTGAAAGAAAGGCAGAATTTAAACAAAGCCTGGAAAGTTCCTATTGTGAAAATGAATTTGGTAAACACTAGTGTAGAATCTGGAGTTTGTAAATCTCTTAAAATGGCAAATGAAAAATAACCACGTATCAGAGAAACAAATGCTGTCATACAAGTCAAAATGCCATAACACTGAACTATCAATGGTTTGCTGGGCTAAAGCGCTTGGCTCACGTGCTGGAGAACCTGAGCCCTGGAACCCGAGTAACGAAGTCGGATGGTGCTGGCAAGCATCTGTAACTCTAGCACTTGTGAGACAAGATGGGAGCTGGAGACAGAAAAAATCACCCAGAAACTCATATGCTATGCAGCACAGCATAAAGAAGACCCTCTCTTTCCAGCAAGGTGAAAGGAGAGACATGACTCCCCAAAGTCCTTAGAACTAAGTGTGTTTATGCTAAAACTCGTCATAAAATTACACACACACACACACACACACACACACACACACACACACACACATATATATATATATATATATATATATATATATATATATAAAACAAAGAAATGTTCACAGCCAAAGTGGCAAATATGATGCTGAAAAATAAGTGTGATAGTAAAACACACCTAGGGAATCAAGAGCTTGTAATTTTAGTTCTCATCAAAACAGTTCACTATAACACAAGAAAATTCAGAGGATAACACACATATATACCTAAAGTGCGACTTACCTTTTGTGCCTTTAGAGACATAGAAATTCTTTTTTCTCATATTTATTCAACAATTTCAAATGAATTTAACTTAAGAATTTTTCTGGAGACTTTACTGTCTTAAACTCCAATGATGAACATATGTGGATATTGCACAATTTTAAAATCTGGATTTCTAAAATATAATTAGCATCTGTATCTCTGTGCTATAAAGGCTTATTTCCCAAAATTTATATCACTACAACTCTCAAACCATAAATATCTCTGAAGCACTACTCAACTATGATTGATTTTACAGAAAGATTCACAAGATGATTTAAGTTCTAATGTAAAGCATGAAAAATAATCACCAACAATGTAAACATCTTCATTTAATGCCCAAATATCCACTTTTATTATGCTTGTATTTATTTTTCTGGACTGCATTTGTCAAGCTTATAAGGTAAAACCAGAGGCCACTGACATGGTTGCTCTTTAGCAGGGTAGTAGCAATAATTCCACAAAATGAAGAACTATACTTGTAACCTGCTTTGTAATTTTGATGAAAATTAAGTCTACTAGTGAAACTATATGAACACAATATTCTAAAGTCCAAACTTCCTATCTTTCATTAATACAAATACTTATTTTTCAAAGAGGCAATTCTGTTAATTTCTTCAGTAACTATCTCAATGTTGAAAATTTAAATTTTTGATGATTATTGTTCATAATGGGCTCATATAACATTTTGAAACTAAAGGTATTATAATATTAAATGATATTGTGCCATAAAATCTCTCTCCCCCCTCTCTCTCCCCTGATACTGTTTTCCTCATTTTTGTTAGTGTTTACAAAATTAAATGAGCATTTAAACTCATACTGACTTTTAATCCAGCCCTGGTGTGCTCTCATCTAGTGTCTCCATTTACTTTTCCAAGATGAAGTATGACACTGTAGATCAAATACACAAGACACCATAGAATTGAGAGACGAATTCAATCATATTCAAGGTGTGCGATTCTAATTCCAGTTTCTCACTATCGAAGATAGTACTCACATCTAACTTGGGTAGTTAAAGAAGAAAGAATGTATTGAGAATGGCTTGACTATGAGGTACCTTAAAACTATTAAAAAGTATTATCACTCTCTAAACTCAAGGAACTTTCTACCTAGAAGATCTAAGGTATATAGTTCCCAAAATATAAAGGTAAGAGCAAGAGAAAATACTGATACATTGGTTTATCATCAAAACTTCTCTCTAGGATTAAGAATATGAAGCCTGCTATTTTATTGGAACTCTATTAAGAAAACGTAAACACCAATTCTTAAATTAAAGTAATTTATTAGTAAAATTATTTCATGTTTTTCTGCTTCTCTAAAAATTTTTTTTGGTTATAAAAAAACATGGGCTCAGTTGATAAAGCATTTGCCGTGCTGGCAGGAAAACTTCGGCTGGGATTCCCTGCGGCTGTGTACAACACCTGGCTCAGCGAGGCTCCAATAAGCCCAGCACTGGGCACTGGGACGGAGGGAGAAATAGGGTTCCTGGGGTTTGCTTGACAGCCAGTTCAAGCAAATTGGTGAGCTCAAGACCAGTGAGAAATCTCATCTCAAAAACTCCAGTCTAGGGCTGGAGAGATGGCTCAGTGGTTAAGAGTGCTGTTCTTCAGAAGGTCCTGAGTTCAAATCCCAGCAACCACATGGTGGCTCACAACCATCTGTAATGAGATCTGATGCCCTCTTCTCGGGTGTCTGACCACAGCTACAGTACCTACATATAATAAATAAATAAATCTTTAAAAAAATAAACAAAAACTCCAGACTAGGACTGAGGAAGATAACTGACATCAACCTCTAACACACACACACACACACACACACACACACACACACACACGGTGGCAGTACTGTAAGGTGAATCTATAAATGGCAGGAGAAATAGAATCACAGATTTGTGGCCAACACATCATTGTAATCATTATCAATTAAGGGTGAACTTTCATGTAATAAACTCTATTGCATCTAGAAGCATTAATCCATAATATCTTACCCTATGCAGAAACTATAAGAAATTCCATGAAAACTAAGTATGAAAACACTGTAATGAAAGTTTATGAACAGCATAAATCTCAAGCATCTGCAGCATTTTGAAGCCAGCCAGTGATCCTATTGGGATAGGTAAAGCACAGAGCTGAGAGCACATCCTCTAGTGTCCCCAACTGGGCTAGAGGTATAGATCTAACAACTGCTGGCTGTGTGGGGTGGAGCATCTGAGTCTCTGTCAACTCACTTCTCTTCACCGCTACATTGAAATTTCCAATCATTTGTATTGCATAAAACTGCTGTCAAAGTGTTTGGCATAGCACCTGCATATTACAGATCACCACTGCACTTTAGGCTACTGATATTGCTGAGGAACCTTCGAAAGTGCTGATGCAGTCCGGGCCTGATGCAGCCTGAAAGAAGCTATAATCCTGTGACATTCTGCCCTTGTTGTCCACACAAGTGAAAAAACCTACTAGGAGTCTGAGGCTTTGTATTTCAGCAGTAACAAGACGGATATTTTATTGGATATTTTCTTTATTTACATTTCAAATGTTATCCCCTTTCCCTGTCCCCCCCCACCCTCTGTTCCCCTGCATCTATGAGGGTGTTTCCCCCCACTCCTGCCTCCCCACTTTCGCAGAGCCTTCACAGGACCAAGAGCCTCTTCTCCCATTGATGCCCAACAAGGCCATCTTCTGCTACATATGTAGCTGGAGCCATAGGTCCCTCCATGTGTACTCTTTGGTTGGTGGTTTAGTTGCTGGGAGCTTTGGGGGGTCTTGATGGTTGATATTGATGTTCTTCCTATGGGGTTGCAAACCCCTTCAGCTCCTTCAGTCCTTTCTCTAACTCCTCCACTGGGGACCCCACACTCAGTCCAATGGTTGGCTGAGAGAACTGCCTTTGTATTTATCAGGTTCTGGCAGAGCCTCGCAGGAGGCAGCTATATCAGGGTCCTGTCAGCAAGCACTTCTTGGCATCCACAATAGTGTCTGTGTTTGGTAACTGCATATGGGATGGATCCCTAGGTGGGGTAGTTTCTGGATGGCCTTTCCTTCAGTCTCTACACTTTGTTTTCATATTTGCTCCTGTGTTTTGTTCCCACTTCTAAGAAGGACCAAAGCACCCACACTTTTGTCTTCCTTCTTCTTGAGCTTCATGTAGACTGTGAATCATATCTTCGGTATTCTGAGTGTTGGGGCTAATATTCACATATCAGTGAGTGCATACCATATGTATTCTTTTGTGACTGGGATACCTCACTCAGGATGATATTTTCTAGTTCCATCCATTTGCCTAAGAATTTTATAAAGTCATTGTTTTTAATAGCTGAGTTACTCCATTGTGTAAATATACCAAATTTTCTGTATCCATTACTTTGTCGAAGGACATCTGGGTTCTTTCCAGCTTCTGGCTATTATAAATAAGGCTGCTATGAACGTAGTGGAGTCTGTGTTCTTGTTATATGTTGGAGCGTGTTTTGGGTATATGCTCAGGAGTGGTATAGCTGGGTCCTCAGGTAATACTATGTCCAATTTTTTGAGGAACTGGTACAACCACGCTGGAAAGAATATATCTTAATGGAACACTTACAATGGAATATAAAGAAAACAGTCTTATTAAGAATGAAAAGACGACCAGCGATAGCGGCAGGCCTCCATATTGCAACCAGGACACAGCTGGGAAAGTGCAGGTAGAGACTCCGTCTGGGGCTAGAGCAGGGAGAGCCGCTAAGCTCTCGCCCACAGGAGGGCCCAGGCACCTAGGCTCTGCAGCACGTCACTGCGAGCTTAGGCCCTGCACCGAGGCAGCCGGAACCACCCAGCTCCCCAGGACCCCGGACCAGCAATAGCAGCAGGCCTCCATATTGCAACCAGGACACAGCTGGAAAGGCACAGGTAGACAGATTCCATAAGGGGCTACCACGTGGGGGGATCTGCTAGGCTTTTGCTACTAGGCAGGCCCAGCAGCGCCTGCCGAGGCTCTGCTGCACTCCCCCACACTTCCCGGAGACCTCAGGCCATGCACAAAGTCAGCAGGTGGCAGCCAGCTTGTGATCCCGTCGAGCAGCAATCACGCATAACCACCAGTAGAGAAACAACAGGTAAGCCCAGCCTCACAGGAGATTCAAACACCAGCCAATGACAACAAGGTCAACTAACACCAGAAATAGCCACATGGCAAAAGGAAAACGAAGGAATGTCACTAACAGAAATCAAGGCAACATGACAGCATCTGAACCCAGTTCGCCAACAACAGGAAGCCCTGGATACCTCAAAACACCAGAAAAACAAGACTTGGATAATCACTGGTCAAGATGCTGGTAGCTGAACACATAGAAAAATCTCGTAAAGAAATAGAGGAGAAAATGGATCAAAAGTTAGAAGCCTTTACAAGGCAAATACAAAAATCACTTCAAGAAATGCAGGAGAAGATGGATCAAAAAGAAGAAGACAATAAGGAAGAAAGACAAAAATCACTTAAAGAAATACAGAAGAACGTGGGCCAACAAGTAGAAGCTATGAAAGAGGAAACACAAAAATCTATTAAAGAAATACATGAAAACACAATCAAGCAAGCGAAAGATCTGAGCATATCCATCCAGGTACTAAAAAGAGAAGTAGAAACAACTAAGGAATCGCAGAGGGAGACAACATTGGAGATAGAAAACCTTGGGAAGAAATCAGGGGCCATAGATGCAAATATCAACAATAGAATACAAGAGATAGAAGACAGAATATCAGAAGCCGAAGATACCATAGGAACCATTGATTCAACAGTCAAAGAAAATACTAAATGCAAAAAGGCTGTAACCCAAAACATCCAGGAAATCCAGGACACAATGAGAAGACCAAACCTAAGGATTATAGGTATAGACGAGAATGAAGATGTACAAGTTAAAGGGCCAGCAAATATCTTCTACAAAATTATGGAAGAAAACTTCCCCAACCTAAAGAGAGAGATGCCCATGAATATACAAGAAGCATACAGAATCCCAAACAGACTGGATCAGAACAGAAATACATCCCGTCACATAATAATCAAAACTCCAAATGTACTAAACAAAGAAAGAATATTAAAGGCAGCAAGAGAAAAAGGCCAAGTAACTTATAAAGGAAGACCTATCAGAATAACACCAGACTTCTCACCTGAGACCATGAAAGCTAGAAGATCCTGGGCAGATATAATGCAAACTCTAAGAGAACACAAACTTCAGCCAAAACTACTTTACCCAGCAAAGCTCTCAATCGCCATAGATGGAGACATCAAGGTATTCCATGACAAAACCAAATTTGCACGATATCTTTCCACAAATCCAGCCCTACAAAGGATAATAGGGGGAAAACACCAAGACAAGGACGGAAACTACACCCGGGAAGAAGCAAGATAGAAACCTCCTCTCATCAAACCCAAAAGAAGGTAACCTCTCGAATATAAAAAATAAATAAAATAAATAAATATAATTTCAAAAATGTCTGGAGGAAATAATTACTATTCCTTAATATCTCTTAACATCAATGGACTCAATTCCCCAATAAAAAGACATAGATTAACAGACTGGATACGGAAACAGGATCCTACATTTTGCTGCATACAGGAAACACATCTCAGTGTTAAAGACAAACACTGCCTTAGAGTAAAAGGCTGGAAGACAATTTTACAAGCAAATGGTCTCAGGAAACAAGCTGGAGTAGCCATTCTAATATCAGATAAAATTGACTTCCAACCTAAAATCATCAAAAGAGACTCAGAAGGTCACTTCTTGCTGGCCAAAGGGAAAATCCACCAAGAAGAGCTCTCAATACTGAACATCTACGCTCCAAATGCAAGGGCACTCTCATTCGTAAAAGAAACCTTACTAAAGCTTAAAGCACACATTACACCTAACACAATAATTGTGGGTGACTTCAACACTCCACTCTCCTCAATGGACCGATCAGGAAAGCAGAAACTAAACAGGGACACAGTGAAACTAATTGAAACTCTGGACCAATTAGATTTAACAGATATATATAGAACATTTCATCCTAAAGCTAAAGAATATACCTTTTTCTCAGCTCCACATGGTACCTTCTCCAAAATAGGCCATATCATTGGTCACAAGACAGATGTCAACAAATACAAGAAGTTCGAGCTAATCCCATGCCTCCTATCAGATCACCATGGAGTAAGAGTGGTCTTCAATAACAACAAAAACAACAGAAAGCCCACATACACATGGAAACTGAACAATACTCTACTCAATGACACCTTGGTCAAGGAAGAAATAAAAAAAGAAATCAAACACTTTTTAGAATTCAATGAAAATGAAGGTACAACCTACCCAAATCTATGGGACACAATGAAAGCAGTGCTAAGAGGAAAACTCATAGCTCTAAGTGCATCCAAAAAGAAACTGGAGAGAGCATACACTAGCAGCTTAATGGCACACCTTAAAGCCCTGGAAGAAAAACAAGTTAATTCACCCAGGAGGAGTAGAAGACAAGAAATCATCAAACTCAGGGCTGAAATCAATCAAATAGAAACAAAGAGAACCATACAAAGAATCAACAAGACCAGGAGCTGGTTCTTTCAGAAAATCAACAAGATAGATAAACCCTTAACCAGACTAACCAAAGGACACAGAGACAGCATACAAATTAACAAAATTAGAAATGAAAAGGGAGACATAACAACAGAAACTGAGGAAATTCAAAAGATCATCAGATCCTACTACAAAGGTCTATACTCAAAACAACTGGAGAATCTAGAGGAAATGGACAATATCCTAAACAGATATCAAATACCAAAATTAAATCAGCATCAAGTAGATCAGCTAAATAGTCCCATAACCCCTAAAGAAATAGAAGGGGTTATACAAAGCCTCCCAACCAAAAAAAGTACGGGACCAGATGGTTTTAGTGCAGAATTCTACCAGACCTTCAAAGAAGACTTAACACCAATACTTTTCAAACTATTCCACAAAATAGAGACAGAAGGGACACTGCCCAACTCATTCTTCGAAGCCACAATTACGCTAATACCTAAACCACAAAAAGATCCAACAAAGAAAGAGAACTACAGGCCAATTTCTCTTATGAATATAGATGCAAAAATACTAAATAAAATTCTTGCTAACCGAATCCAAGAGCACATCAAAACGATCATCCACCATGATCAAGTAGGCTTCATCCCAGGGATGCAGGGATGGTTCAATATACGGAAATCCATCAATGTAATCCACTACATAAACAAACTGAAAGAAAAAAACCACATGGTCATCTCATTAGATGCTGAAAAAGCATTCGACAAAATTCAGCATCCTTTCATGCTAAAAGTCTTGGAAAGAGCAGGAATTCAAGGCCCATACCTAAACATAGTAAAAGCAATCTACAGCAAACCAGTAGCCAACATCAAAATAAATGGAGAGAAACTTGAAGCATTCCCACTAAAATCAGGGACTAGACAAGGCTGCCCTCTCTCTCCATATCTTTTCAATATAGTACTTGAAGTTCTAGCAAGAGCAATTAGACAACATAAGGAAGTCAAAGGGATACAAATTGGAAAGGAAGAAGTGAAACTATCATTATCTGCAGACGATATGATAGTTTACCTAAGTGACCCCAAAAACTCCACCAGAGAACTTCTACAGCTGATAAACAACTTCAGCAAAGTGGCAGGGTATAAAATTAATTCAAGCAAGTCAGTGGCCTTCTTGTACTCAAAGGACAAGCAGGCAGAGAAAGAAATAAGGGAAATAACACCCTTCACAATAGCCACAAACAACATAAAGTATCTTGGCGTAACTCTAACCAAACAAGCGAAAGATCTGTACAACAGGAACTTCAAGTCCTTGAAGAAAGAAATCGAAGAAGACCTCAGAAGATGGAAAAATATTTCTTGCTCCTGGATTGGCAAGATCAATATAGTAAAAATGGCCATCTTGCCAAAAGCAATCTACAGATTCAATGCAATCCCCATCAAAATCCCAACTCAATTCTTCATAGATCTAGAAAGAGCAATTCTTAAATTCATCTGGAGCAACAAAAAACCCAGGATAGCTAAAACTATTCTCAACAATAAAAGGACTTCTGGGGGAATCAATATCCCTGACCTCAAGCAGTACTACAGAGCAATTGTGTTAAAAACTGCATGGTATTGGTATAGCAACAGGCAAGCAGATCAATGGAACAGGATTGAAGACCCAGAAATTAACCCACAGACTTATGGTCACTTGATCTTTGATAAAGGAGCCACAACCATCCGGTGGAATAAAGATAGCCTTTTCAACAAATGGTGCTGGTTCAACTGGAGGTTAACATGCAGAAGAATGCGAATTGACCCACTCTTATCTCTTTGCACTAAGATCAACTCCAAGTGGATCAAGGACCTCCACATAAAACCAGACACACTGAAACTATTAGAAAAGAAACTTGGGAAGACCCTGGAGGACTTGGGCACAGGGGAAAAGTTCCTGAACAGAACACCAATAGCTTATGCTCTAAGATCAAGAATCGACAAATGGGACCTCATAAAATTACAAAGTTTCTGCAAAGCAAAGGACACTGTCAGAAGGACAAAATGGCAACCAACAAAGTGGGAAAAGATCTTCACCAACCCCACATCCGACAGAGGGCTAATATCCAATATATACAAAGAACTCAAGAAGTTAGACCGCAATGAAACAAATAACCCTATCAAAAAATGGGGCACAGAGCTAAACAAAGAATTTTCACCAGAAGAAATTCGGATGGCCGAGAAACACCTTAAAAGATGTTCAACATCATTAGTCATCAGGGAAATGCAAATCAAAACAACCCTGAGATTCCACCTCACACCAGTCAGAATGGCTAAGATTAAAAACTCAAGAGACAACAAGTGCTGGCGAGGATGTGGAGAAAGAGGAACACTCCTCCACTGTTGGTGGGGTTGCAAAATGGTAAAACCGCTCTGGAAATCAGTTTGGCGGTTCCTCAGAAAATTGGGCATGTCACTTCCAGAGGACCCTGGCATACCACTCCTGGGCATATACCCAGAGGATTCCCCTGCATGCAATAAGGACACATGCTCCACTATGTTTATAGCAGCCTTGTTTATAATAGCCAGAAATTGGAAGGAGCCCAGATATCCCTCAAAGGAGGAATGGATACAGAAAATGTGGTATATTTATACAATGGAATACTACTCAGCAATTAAAAATAATGAATTCATGCAATTTGTAGGTAAATGGTTAGACCTGGAAAATATCATCCTGAGTGAATTAACCCAATCACAAAAGAATGCACATGAAATGCAATCACTGATAAGTGGATATTAATGAGCCCAGAAGCCCTAAATACTCAAGACACAAATAGCAAGTCAAATGATCCCCAAGAAGAAGAAAGGAGAGGACCCTGGGCCTGTAAAGATTGCATCCAGTTTAGTAAAGAAACCGAGGGGGGAGGGGGAATGATTGGGGAACAGTTGGGGGGGAGAGGAACGATGGGAACTATGGTGGGTGGGAACTGGGAAAGGGGAAAGCCTTTGGAATGTAAACATAGAATATAGAAAATAAAAAAAAAGAGAAAAAAAAGAATGAAAAGACTAAAAAATATAGAAAATATAGTAGCTTTTAAAACACTTGAAGACATAAAATAAGATAAAACTTCCGTGTATGTGAAAATACCAAGTCAGGACTAGCAGCCTCAAGAAAGCTCGTTAATACATACCAACTAATCTGCAATGGAAGGTTTGCTCAAATGGCTAGTGACAATGTGACAATGGCTCAATTTACTTTAGCAAAAAGCTGAGTTTGAATGATTTTACAGATATTTGTCTTCACCCATAACTTTATGAAGTTTTGAAAACAAATTGTTTTAGTTAATATGGTCAAATTGTTTGCCTGGGAACAGGAAACCAAATATTCTTGGGCCTGATACCTGTACAGTCCTGTTCCACCCCAAAGCTGCACAGGGAGCTTTCCTAATACCCTCCCACCTTTCCTAGGATGCTATGCCAATCTTGCCCCCAGCAATGCTTTTCGCACGTCCTCAGAGACTCCCTAAGCCCACCTGCTTTCTTTTCCCAGGAGCATGTATCATTTCTCCTCTCTAGGCTACTTAGGTCCTGGGATGCTTTGTCTTATATTGGACTCCACGATAAACTTACTTTTGGTTAGGGCAGTCTCCTTTTTTTTTCTCCCATAGGAAACCCAAGACCCACCCCCTGCTTTCACCAGGACACCTTATCAACCTCAGTTTAATGGCTGGCTCTGCAGAAAGTGACAAGCCTATGCAAAGACCTGACTCAGCTTTAATATAGTAATCAAAGCCTTGGTTAGAGAAGTAAAACAGGAGAAAACAACGGAAGAGACACAAATAGGAAAAGAATTAAGAGATTTCTTTTTTTGCTATTGATACAATTCTATATACGATACCATATAGATTTACCCTTATCACTCTTAGAACTAAATTAACATTTTTAACAAGTGTGGGAACAAGCAAAACTAACACAGAGAAATCAATGTTCATTTTATATACCAATAACAAAAATGCTGAGAAAGAAATTAGGGTAAACAATTCCATTTCACAATAGCCAACAACAACAACAATGACTTCGATGCCTCGGAGTAAGACTAAAGCAAGTACATGAACGTTTTCTATAATAACTTTTAATCTCTGAAAAAAGAAATTGAAGACGACACTAGAAGACAGAAAGATCTCTTTTGGTTTTGTATTGGTAGAACTATTAGTGTAAAAAAACCCAATAAATGAGACCTAATGAAACTAAAAACCTACACAGCGCTGAAGCAGTCAACCAAATCAAAAAGCAGCTGACTGAATGGGAGTGTCTGGGCTAGTTTCCTGTCAACTTGATACAAGCAGAAATCATCAGAGTCGGAGTCTCAATTGAGAGGATGCCTCCATCCCTAAGATCCATATCCAATATCTATAGGCAAGCCTGGATAATTTTATTAATTAGTGATTAATGTGGGTGGGGTCCTCTATATGAGGGGCAATCCTTGGGCAGGTGATACTGGGTTCTATAAGAAAGGAGGTCGAGTCAGCCATGAGCAGTAAGCAGCACCCCTCCATGGCCTCCTACCCTGTTTGATTTCCTGTCCTGACTTTCCTCAGCGATGGACTATGATATGGAAGTCTAAGCCCATTAAACACTTTCCTCTCTAACATGCTGTTTGGTCATGGTAGCAATACCAGGATTGTGGGGTATTACTGTCACAGGTCTGACAATGTTTTGGGAAAGACTGTGGTACATATTGGAACTTTAAATAGACAAGCCAGTGAGTGCTGAGAGCTGAGTGGGATGCTGTGTAGGAGCTTGGAAGATAAGAGTATGAGGGCAATGCAGATGATGGCCTGACTCGTAACATTTCAGAGGGAGGTTTAAAGATTCTACTGGGACCAACTGCTATCTTGAGTGAACAGGAAAAAATTCTTTGCCAGTTATAGAGCAATCAGAAGACTAATAATAGAATACACAATTAAAAAATATTAAGAAAACTGACCAAAAAGAAAACTGTCCTCGTAAAAGGTCTACAGATAAAAACAAGGAATTCTAAACGAATTACAAATGATGAAAAAAGTTTTCAAAAGTGTTTAACATATGGGAATGCAGAATAAAACTACCTTGAGATTCCATTTCAAGGTAATCAGAATGACAATTATCAAGAAATTCAATGACAATAAATGCTGGTGATGTGAGGGTAAAGAAATCCTTACTAACTGTCAGTAGAAGTACAGACTGGTACATCGACTAAGAAAAATCAGTGTGATGATTCCTCAAAAAACAAATAGAAGTGCACTTCTTAACTATTTGATTCCTGAGCATAGATGGCAAAAACTCAATGTTCTCCTACAAAAATATTTACTTATCGGTATTCACTGCCACTCTATTCACAGTGGCTAGGAAATGGAATCAGGTTATATGTTCATCAACTGGT
The DNA here is from genome assembly GCA_964023405.1 of Apodemus agrarius. Classification (NCBI taxonomy): domain Eukaryota; kingdom Metazoa; phylum Chordata; class Mammalia; order Rodentia; family Muridae; genus Apodemus; species Apodemus agrarius. Next base: position 112,198,508 of record OZ030007.1, on the reverse strand, counting down.
GGATAATGAAAATATGGTTAGAATCACAACAAGATACTTTATATTGTTTGTGGCTATTGTGAAGGGTGTCATTTCCCTAATTTCTTTCTCAGCCTGCTTATCCTTTGAGTATAGGAAGGCTACTGATTTGCTTGAGTTGATTTTATATCCAGCTGAAGTTGTGTATCAGCTGTAGGAGTTCTCTGGTGGAGCTTTTTGGGTCACTTAAGTATACTATCATATCATCTGAAAATAGTGATAATTTGACTTCCTCGTTTCCAAATAGTGTCCCTTTGACCTCCTTTTGTTGTCTAATGCTTTAGCTAAAGCTTCAAGTACTATATTGAAAAGATATGGAGAGAGGGGGCAGCCTTGTCTAGTCCCTGATTTTAGTGGGAATGTTTCAAGGTTCTCTTCATTTAGTTTTATGTTGGCTACCGGTTTGCTGTATATTGCTTTTACTATGTTTATGTATGGGCCTTGAATTCCTCTTCTTTCCAAGACTTTTAGCATGAAAGGATGCTGAATTTTGTTAAATGCTTTTTCAGCATCTAATGAAATGACCATGTCTTTCTTTCTTCTTTCTTTCTTTCTTTCTTTCTTTCTTTCTTTCTTTCTTTCTTTCTCTCTCTCTCTCTCTCTCTCTCTCTCTCTCTCTCTCTCTCTCTCTTTCTTTCTTTCTTTCTTTCTTTCTTTTTGGTTTTTTGAGACAGGGTTTCTCTGTGTAGCTCTGACTGTCCTGGAACTCACTCTGTAGACCAGGCTGACCTCGAACTCAGAAATGCGCCTGCCTCTGCCTCCCAAGTGCTGGGATTACAGGCGTGCACCATCACTGCCCGGCCATGTTGTTTTTATTTTTTTGAGTTTGTGAAATTCTTAGACAAATGGATGGAACTAGAAAATATCATCCTGAGTGAGGTAACCCAATCACAAAAAACACTCCTGGTATGCACTCATTGATAAGTGGATATTAGTCCAGAAGCTTGGAATACCCAAGATACAATTCACATATCAAATGATGCCCAAAAAGGAGGAAGAACAAAGTATGGATCCTTGGGTCCTTTGTAGAAAGGGGAAAAATACCCACAGAAGGAGATTCAGAGATAAAAGGTGGAACAGAGTCTGAGGGAAAGACCATTCAGAGACTACCCCACTTAGGGATGCATCCTATATACAGTTACAAAGCCCAGACACTATTGTGGATGCCCACAAGTGCTGGCTGACTGAAGCCAGATATAGCTGTCACCTGGGAGGCTTTGCTAGTATATGACAAATACAGAGGGGGACACTCTCAGCAAGCCACTGAATTGAGCACAGGGTCCCCAATGGGGGAGCTAGAGAAAGGACCCAAAGAGCTGAAGGGGATTGCAGTGCCACAGGAGGAACAATATGAACCAACCAGTACCCCCAGAGCTCCCAGGGACAAAACCATCAACCAAAGAGTACACATGGAGGGACCCATGGCTCCAGACACAGACACAAAGCAGCCTTGTTAAGACACTAAAGGGAGGAGAGGTCCTCGGCCCTGGAAAGACTTGATGCCATAGTGTAGAGGAATACCAGGACGGGGAAATAGGAGAGGCTTTATTGAGGAAGGGGAGATGGCTTATGGAATTTTCAGGGGAGGGGAAATCAGGAAAGGGGACATTTGAAATGTAAATAAAGAATACATCTACTGAAAAAAAAACTCGATGTTAATAAAAACTCCTTTTTGACCTGTTTTTATGTGACATTAGCTCATGTTTGTAGAAAGCACTTAGAATAGGACCGGAAAAAAAGAAAAGAAAAGAAAAGAAAAGAAAATATGGTTCATATACATACTGGAATTTTGTTTAGCTGTAAAGAAATGAAATTCACAGGTGAAATGGATGAGGCTGGAAAGTAATGAATAAATAACTGATTCTCAGAAAAGTATGAGCCATAATCTCCCTCAATGGTTTATCCAAGCTTCAAGGGATTTAGAAACTAATACAGGCTCTTGCCATTCCTTCTGATTTCTTATAGGAACTAGATGCTAAGAGGCCATCACGTGGTGTATCACCTACACTGGCTGCATGGTAGAGAAACATCAAGCTGAGCTAGAAACTTCGTCTTTGCTGGCTATCTTTCACAGCATTGGTAAGTGCTATCCAAACTGCTGATGAGAAAATGTATTGACGGTCTTACCTGCTTTTGAACTCTACAAACCACAAGATGAACTAGCCAAGCAAGATGTGCTCACTAGTGAAATAACAACATTGCTGTTATAAGGATAAATAATTTCTGTCTAATTAAAATTGATGTCTTCTCCACACAAGGGGATCTCTGCCTGGTACTGTAAACCTACTAAAGACTCATAGGAAGTAACAGGCCCTGGAGGAGAAAGGAACACAGTAGGCTAGCTCAGTTGGAACAATGTCAAAGTGCCACTTAAATATTTAGGTTTGTATGCAAACAAGCACTCCTTTCAGCTTTAATGAAAGAAGATTTTCCAGTGACTGAGAATAAGTACTGAGATTCATGGATGCACAGGGTGCTAAGAATAAATGACAGATGAGTACTGAGCTCTAAATAAGACATGTACACCACACCCCCTCTACGGCTCAGGGGAAATGAAGACGATGGGCTGAAAACAAACGTAGAAGCAGGAGACAGGCGGAAAGGCTGCGGCAATGCCATTGCAATCACAAATTTTCAGCAAGTGTGATGAGTGCATGGAATGGGATCATGAATAGTGGCACCGGAGCAGGCCGGGCCAGGGGCCCTCTCGTCATTGCTGCATTATCTGCCACTGTCAGACTCAAGGAGCAGGGCGTCACAGCCTTCCGTCGGTCGTATCCACATGGGGGGCCCCACCAGGCTCCAGTGGATAGTTCCAGTACCCTCACAGACGGTCTATTTCAACTAAATAGGCACAAACAAACTCAAAAGTCATGTATCCAGGAAAGGGACTGGTAAGGAAACAGTGGTTGTCAGGTTGATGGGAGGGAGGTAGGGGAGGGCAGGCTGTGAGAGTAGTCAGAACGCATTCCACAAATATATGAAATTGTCAAAGAAAAAAATTAATAAAATGGAAAAAATATCTCCTGAATGAATATGCAGAGATTGAACTGCAGTGGGGGACACCCAAGGCATGGAAAGTATAGTGGGAAGAACAGCTAGAGCGAGGATACAGAGGCCGTGTAACAGCGAGGACACAGAGGCCGTATAACAGCAGGTCTATTCATACCCCAATAACCACATTTTGTCCAAAAAGGCTTGTGTGAAAAACAGAAATTATGTGGAAAAAAATAATGTGCTAAATAGTTTAGGAATTGTAGCTGTTTACTGAATTTCATAAGATTGCACTGGGTTATTGATGGAATATTTCATTTAGTATGCTTATATACTTGATAAAGTACTGGAGAACACCAGTAAAATGTGAAAATAGTACTTCCTCAATGCATCACTGGAAAGAGATTATTTAATTCACTTGCACTCTCTGTAGAAGCCAGGAGAGACAAAGGGAACAGGGAGTACAACCACACAGTCAGATCCATCACACCCAGTCCACCCCACGCACAAGGAAATGAGACATTACAATGGAATATTTGACTAGTAAAACCTGGCAGGTTTATAAATAATTTTCAATAAATTTATTTTTGACTTTCAAATGATATAATCAAAATAGATCCTGCAACAAACAGGAAGAAGCAGGAACACAACACCAGCATAATAGTTATACTTTTTAAAAACAACCTTAGTTCTGTGGTTAAAAGATCTACTTGTGAACATTTATTACATACATGGCTTATATGCTTATTTTGAGCACTAAAGCTAATATTAAAAATCTAATGAAGTGAGAATACACATACATTCAGCTTATATTTTGTTCAAATTAGAAAATTTTAAGTAAACAGTGTATTTGATCTTATTTATTTTAGCCCCAGATTTTATTTCAGAGATGTTCATTTTTTAGAAAAGAAAACAAATTGGAGGCAAATATTAATAAGCAAGGAAAAAATACATTATTAGTTTGCTTGGCTCCATTGATTTGAAGCCCAAACAAGTTTGTAAAACACGAAAAGACCACATATATTATATAACATTGGCCATAATGACTTTTGTAGTCAAAGAAGTCATACAGTTGCAAGCTTTCTAAAATAGCCTAAATTTACAACAATTTTTAAAAGAAGAATAACAATAAAAATGTATCAGAAAAGACATTTTTTTTCATTTACTATCTTCCCAAGATAAATGTGTGTAAAGCAGAGTTTAATTTTAGCTAATAAAGGGCGTAGGTGGAAGCAACACTTTCCTGGCAGAATTGGAGAAAAGCTAATAGTGGGGCAGTTGACTAGAACTATTAACACACCATAGTCTACTAGTGAATATACCAAAAGGTAGTGTTGCTGGAGAATTTTGTAACCTGCTGTATCGATTTCCAGATGGCTGTTAGAAACAAAACCATCAGAAATGCTTTCATTCAATAATAAAAATCTTGTGCAATCTCTACACACACTGTACTTTGTGAAGGGTGGTTTGGGAGATAAACCTTTTGTTAATTCAGTGCAGTCAAAGAAATGTTTTTAAATCTTTACTGATAGCATGAGAAAATAAAAGGAACCAGCACTTACTGTACATGTAGATAAAAACATCTATATAAAGAATACTATAAACAATTTAAGGAAATATCAAATTCTAAAAATAAGTTTGTTTTATTAGACCTAAGTATTTTTAAAATTTGATGCTGCTATTTACATATTAAAAATGATAAACTTTAAAACATCAAAATTCTCCACAGCTCTATCCTATGTGGGAAGGGACAACTAGTATGGATGAGTGAAGAGAACTCGTCTCTATGGTTGTTTATGCAGGTCATTTCCAAACTTACAGTCTAAAGTAAGCCCAAGAAACACACTGCTGAAATGACTGCAACAGACCAATTAGCAGTTGGTTAACAAAAGGAATATCACAAGTGATTTCCAGTACAATTACACAGTGCCAGCTAAAGAACTGAGCAACTGAGCTTACAGTTATTTCAACTAAAAGTAAAACCAAATACTTAATGTATAGAAGAATCCTTGTATAATTCTGCTTGTCACTGAGAGCTTTCTGGACTTTCATTCTAAAGGCTGATGATCATCTTGGATCTCATTTTTCAAAGAATGTAATCTATTGTTAAAAGTATGTCATAACTTGGATTTCAGACTTTAGTGTTTCAGAAATATGTTTATATACCTCATAATGCAATCACACCCAGCTGCCTGGAACAGCTAAGGTAAATGTCAACATATCCTGGAAACAGAATGGAAACTGCAGCAGTCCAGGAGTTCTTGTGGGGATGATGTCTCTGCAAAGCTGCTCAAGGCTTCAGAGTTTGAAGTTACATTTTTGATGTTGTCACTCTCAATCTATTGAATGGCTGACAGACAATCAAACCCGTCTGGCTGGCTGGCAGCTCATTTTGCTGGCAGGTGGCAAACAATTAGACACACCAATTTGTGCCTCCTGATGACATTAAAGCATGAAACTAAGTTGTATGCAGGGCCTAGTGATTTGTGTGAAAGCATTTCAAAAATAATACTCCTCGCCGTGGCAACTCATTTCAGACTGCCACCTCCCATTATAGCTTTGAGTAGTGAAGACGACAGACTTGAGTTACGTGCAGCGCAAGGCCGCTTCTGTTCAATCCGTCATCAGTGCCCCTGAGACCTCAATCCCCTCCTTTCATCAATATCACCTCATCATTTACATTTTCTAGGACTTGAGCTACTGCATATATTAACTACACCGAGACTCTTCCTCAAAAGAATAAAATCATGAAAAACATGCTTTGTGCTCTTCCATTTAATTCTAGCTTGTTAGCAATTTAGAATAATGATTGCACTCCTATTGCACTTTGCACAAATGCTATGGGGAAAGTCCCTGTTTCCAATAACATTTTGAGAGTATAAATACTGTGTAACCAAGAGCAGTGGTCAGTAAGGTGGCAGCATAAGTTTTAATAAAATATCTGAATAAATTCAAATCAACACAAAATATTTGGCTTAATTTTCCTGAATCCTCTTCTGTAAATCTCAATAATTACCTGGATTTATTCATTTGCATTTTGACAAAAATGTGAAAATATAATTTAAAATCAAATTAGACAACTTCAATTAGCTTATTAATTTGTGTGATTTAATAATAGGCACTGATGGTCTTACGTGCACATGGAAAAAAGCATAGATTGGACAAAGTCATAGGCATAATCACGCTCATACCCTGTAAACATTAGCTGGACATGTGAAATAGAGATGCAATGCAAAAGCCAGAAGGAACAATTATCATTTGAACAAACATGAGAAACAGAGTTAACAACTATGTAATCAAGACTTTTCAGAACACAGAAGCATTTTCTATACTTCATAGTCTTAACTTTTAATACTCATTTTATATGATTATTTGTGAAAGTGACATTACTTAAGTATTCAGTAATACCTTAATAATGCTTATTCTTCTTTGCCTATGTATCAATCTTGATATTTTAGCTTAAGAAACATACATTAAATCTTTATCACTAAAGCTGACAGTACTTGTTTATCAATAATCTCTTGAACACACAAATTTCTGGTATAAAGATATGTTTTAAAAATCAATAACAAATACTCCATATAGTAAACCTATACCTTCTTTGGTTTACAATCAACATACAAACATAAACTATATAGCAAAACCAATAAGCAAGCAGTCTTGTTGGTAGTTATTGAATACCTGCAGTATTGTTCTGAGGCTGCACTTGATTTAAATTGTAAAATATATTTAATGCAATGATTCTTTATATCTATATCATTTTATTTTAATTCTCTGAGCTACTTCAATTGCATATAAAATAGGTTAAGAAAAGGAATCAGTTGCTTCCAAATTTTTTGACTGATTTTATGGGACAAGTTCTAAGTTATGACAGAAATGCCTTTTAAGAATATTCATATTCAAAGATCTAAATCTTTTATACTGATGAAAGAATTCTAATCATGTTTTAACAACCAAAACTACAAACCTTTTTTTAATATATATTTTTCAATAAAGATCAATTTAGAGTTAAAATTAATTGTGGCTACTTAAAGGAAGATACTTAATCTATAATGATAATTATAACATTTTATAATAGTATAATAGAATTTGAGAATCAGAATTGATTTTGGAGAGAGTTATCCTATCCATTTCATATGGAGAAAAGTAAAACAAAAGAGAAAAATAGATTCCCCAATGTGTGGTCATTCTTCAGTAGTAGATTCTAACCCAACAAAATTTACATTTGAAATTGATGAATTTGGAAATTCACCATTTCCAGTGTGATATGCCACTTACCACACCATGCCTCATGCCAAACTTAATCCTGCAGACTAGAACTTTGACAGTCTTTGTAGTAAGAATCAACATTCATAAATGAGATGTTCTTGAGACCCTCTACTGTTTGTCAATTCACAGAGCTTTCTATGCATAGGACCCTGAGGATTAGAAGGTACATACCTGTCAAAGGAATGGAACTGCATAGGAAGGATAGCATGTGCTTCTCTCTTCAGTGCTGGATCTGGGTATGGGATAGGCTCAGGGCCACACTCAGCAATCTCAACGGGGGCAGCCACAAGACTTTTTAGTATCTCCTTGACATTAATACCTTTGGTTTGACTAATGCTGGATATGGAGGGTGCAGGTTTCAGCATTTCACTGGGATGTTCAGTTAAGCTCTCCTGTGATTTCTTTACTTCAGATGACAAAGTGGATAGAAGTTCACTCATTGCATCAGGACCTGCAGCAGTCTCTAGCTCTGTCCCATCCAGGATGCTAGCCACTTGCTCCTCTCCCATTCCAGACTCTGTGTGAGGGACTGAACTTTCCAGCTGGATATCTTCACCAGGGGTTGGTGTTTCCTTCTCCTTTACAGTGTCTGGAAATGCAGCAGGTGTTTCTGTAATGAAAAATATTGGTCTAATTAAAACATTTCATGTACACATGAGAAGCAAATGAAACGTTCGTGGTTATTGCTAAACATGCACAGCACAGCTTGGCTCAAATACAACATCAGTCTGCACCCGCCGTTTTGTTCAGGACACGTCAAAACAATCCAGTTTCTTTAAAAAACTGTCTAAAAAACTGATGTTATCTTCATGTTACATCTTTAAGAGCATAATTCAACCCATTTCTAAAGCACTCCAAAATATCTCATCACCTCCCCCCACTATACATTCATTGCTAGCTCTCAAGCAACATACAAGAAAAACAATCCTGTTATTTCCTTAAAAATTATTACTGTCCTTAAAGTCATTTTAAATAGTTTTAGTGTTTTAATAACGAAATGTCCAAATTATTTAAATTACCACAAAACATATTTCTCAAATCACACATGAAATTGTGAAATTTCAAATGTAAATTTTGTCAAGTGATTACTTCAAAAAGATATATTTATTAATTATACCATAGTGTGCCATAAGAAATTAGCAATTTTTTACCTTTATGTTTAATTATTTTAGAAATTCTTGCTAAATTCTTTATGGACAAATATTAATCTCCACTTTTAAGAACTAAATAACAAGCATGTATTTATTTTTATATAGGAATTGTGCATATGCTACTAATCAAAATGGATGAAAAGAAAAAGATCTCTAAATTGTTACATCTGGGCCCATATGATGATTCAATACATAAAAGTGCTCGACAACAAGTCTGATAACTTGAATTTGACTCTGGAACTTGTAAAACAGAAGGAGATAGTCAACTGTCCTCTTACCTCTACACCTGCAATGTGTCAGGCATGAGAGTGTGCATACAGGTGCATGGACACATGCACACTCGCGTACGTGCATGGGAACACACACACACACAGGAGGGGTGGGACATGAATATTTTTTTAAAGGTTCAATTCCAATTACACAAGTTATAGTCTTCCTTAGAATAAAATGTTTATCAAATTCTAGATAGCATTGGAAAAGGTACTTGACCTTACTAACACACACACACACACACAGACACACACACACACACACACACACACACACACACACATGCAACAGTCTTTAACTTAAATATTTTTTTTCTTTTGGTAGTCCTGGATGTCCAGGAACTCACTCTGTACATCAGGCTTGCCTTGAACTCAGAGATCCACCTGCCTCTGCCTACTGAATGCTGGGATTAAATGTGTGTGCAGCCATATCCTGGCATAACTTAAAATCATTTTGAAAATGAAAAATAAGGTGTTAAAAGGATATACATGGATTATTTACAGTATAGGTATTTATTGAAATTGTTGATATTTGTTTCTGTACTTTAAAAGGTTATGTTGGTAAGAAATTGAACAGAGAACAGCACCCAGCTCAGGAAACCTCCCTGAAGACCAGCTATTGAAAATCACGGAGGAATGCTTCTTCACGGATCCTGTCATGCACACAGATCAAGTCTCCTGCAAGTGTGTCCACACATGAGGGAGAAAAATCATGTGAGGTTCCAGGGATAGGCTTGGCTCTCGGGTTTGTGGTTAAACAGCTGCCAATCTCCTGAATGTGACGGAGTACCATGGCATGAACGTTATTTTATTAGTTTTTCCAGATTAATTTCAGAACCATTTTGCCATACTACAAGAGACTAAAAAACAATTATCCCCTTTTATTTTGATTAGACTTATACTGAAGGATACATTTCAAATCAGAAAACTTAATATTTTTTATTCAAACTTTGAACGGTACAATATTCATTTATAACAATGTAATATTACAGTATAATCATTACTATATTTATTAAGTAGGTTTAGTTTTGGTTGCTTATTTGCCAAGTGTTCTGAAGAATCAAAAAATTTAATCTGAAAACTAGGGAAAGAATAGTCATTCAAACACAGAATAATCAAAATAAAAAAAAATACTCTTGGACAGTCCAAAGATTAAAATTTAAAGAATTGAATGCAATCTCAATAGTACTGGGAGAATCACCATGGAAAATGAGTTTAAATCATAGCTAAAGCTTTAACAAAAATAAAACCCTATAATAAAAAGGTAAGACTAAAACAAAAAAATTATAGCATTAGAAATAAGGAAGATATAAATCAAGATATTGAAATATATATCCAATATAGATGAAATATATTTGGAATATAAAAAAAGGAAGAATAAAACATGATAATAAACCTCTGATAAAACAATGTGAAATGGAGAGTGGTTCAGAAGATACTAATTCATTTATGATCATTTGAGTCTACAAAACTTCTGAATACTTATGTCTAGAAACCACAAAAATAGACATAAATTTTGGTGACATTCACACCAACTTGATAGTAGATTTTGGGAGGTGATGTGTAACTTCGCGATACAGAGTTAGCCGAGAAGGGGGCCCAGGCCATTCAACTGCATCAAAAGACCAAGAGAGCACTGAAAAGCAGTTGTGACATTTTCATACAAAGAGCAGGCAATATAAGTGAACTTCCAAAACCAACCACAGCAACATGACAGTGACAGTTACGAATATGCTCAATTTTTACCTCACAGTTTAACCATCAAAAAGTATGTGGAGTATATACTCCAGTTACTTGGCCTGAATTTACAGACGTATTGATGTGGTTCAGAATTTTGACCCTACACTAACATGATATTCAACCATTTTATGGCAAGCTTTGCATTAAAAGCTACACATAAATTTCAAACTTATAATCTATATTAGACCAACAGATAAGTACTTCTCCACTAAAAATACCGGCAAATCAACATCTTCAATTTGTGGTTCCTAAATTACCATCCCCAAAGAGTTTTCAAGACTTATTCATTTACTAATTAATTTACTCATGTTTGTGTGAGTCTGAAATTTTTATTTGGACCTAGTAGAAAAGGGATATATTTTAGTTAAGTTTAATACTAGTGTGGTGAAACAATATGTCCAAAAGCAACTCAAAGGGAAAGGGTTTATTTGACGTGTGCCTGCATATGCTAAGGTGGCCAGAGAAGTAAGATCACTCACAACTGGGCTTACAGACCTTTCTGGAAGGACCTGCTTGTGGGAGCTGGAGTTTGAAATCTGTTCCTCACAAACTGCAGAAAGTACACTTCTAATTGCTGAGCTGTCCATTGCTCTGGTTCCATAGCCACATGATGTTTACACCAACTATTTCTATCTCAGCTGGTCTGCTAACTGACATTCAATAAGCATTAAAAATCTATTTACTTATGTACTGGCTGGTTTTGTGTGTCAACTTGACATAGGCTGGAGTTATCACAGAGAAAGGAGCTTCAGTTGGGGAAGTGCCTCCATGAGATCCAGCTGTGGGGTATTTTCTCAATTAGTGATCAAGGGGGGAGGGCCCCTTGTGTGTGGTACCATCTCTGGTCTGGTAGTCTTGGGTTCCATAAGAGAGCAGGCTGAGCAAGCCAGGGGAAGCAAGCCAGTAAGGAACATCCCTCCATGGCCTCTGCATCAGCTCCTGCTTCTGACCTGCTTGAGTTCCTGTCCTGACCTCCTTTGGTGATGAACAGCAATGTGGATGTGTAAGCTGAATAAGGCCTTTCCTCCCCAACTTGCTTCTTGGTCATGGTATTTGTGCAGGAACAGAAACTCTGACTAAGATAACTTGTAAGATATTCAGAACTCAATATAAGTGCTGACTTCCAAGTTAAGTTGAAATTTATGACTTTTCAATCAAAACCCCATCAACCTTCAATACTAAAATATTTTAAAAAGCTCATAAAATATTCATATATCTATAAAGAGTTCTAACTTTATTTATTGAATCTGAATAATTTTTAAAAAAATGGAGTAGTGACTTTGAACTTTTAATAAAAATTCTACACAAGTATTCTAAAGCACACCTGATTGTGTTACATAGAAGGGAAAAATGTTCTATGGAAACACTATAAGAGAAATGATTAATTGAATCAAAGAAGACAAAAAAAATACTAAGGTTACTACCCCAAATCTCCACCTTAATTTTTCATTTTACCTTAACTCCCCTTATAGAACATGTTTTGAATTCACCTAAAGTACTGAATACACACACACACACACACACACACACACACACACACTTATATGTATATATATTCAAAAAATGACATGAGATTTACAAGCTTACCACATTCATCATAGCCTTCCCTCAAAATTACCATTTCAAAATGATCACAATATCTGTGACATATTAAAGTACTGAACTTGCTATTTTCCAAACTCCCTACATGAGGAGAATTTCCAAACTCTCTACTTGCAATCCCAATAAAGTAAAACTGCAATGTAATTACCCAGAATCGCTTCCAATAGTGGAGACATCAAAAGAATAAAGCCTTGGGAATCCAATTTATTAATGACACATAAGAGACAAAATTACATACAATCACAAATCAAGAAAACCTCTCAGTGCTGTGACCACACTACCTAGGTATGGGTCACACTGATTTTATTCTACTTATAGTGCACTGAAGATTTTGTACAGTTCACTTCATGATATCTGAAGTCATTAGACTTCACAAGTGACCTAACATCTAATATGCTGATTCTTCCTGCTCTCAGCTCAAACCTTCGGAATTCCTCTTTGTGAGCTTCTTATTCCAGTTGCTATAATTTCCACTCCAGAATTTCTATATGTTCTTTAATAAATACAGTTTTATCTCTGATTATCTCAACTGTCTAACACACTGTTGAGGCATTATTCTCATACTTCAATTTTTTAGAAGATATTCCTATTAATTATTTGCACAAATACATAATTGCCTATTTAAACATATGTGTCATATCTGGGCTTGATTAGTAGAATTTTCTGTCAACTACTTTCTGCACTGTCTATACTGACAATATGTTTCTGTTATTTGTATGTCTCAGAGTTTTTAATTTAAAAATAGACATTTTAAATAGCATGGAGATCTGGAAAACCAAACCCCTCCCACATAGTCTGTTGTTACTCTGTTTATTGGGTTTGGGGAATTAATTTTATAAAATGTATTTATCATCTACAGTCAAAAAAGATTCTGTTCAACCATGTTAGTAGTAATCTGTTGGCAGTAGTAATCTTTTAAGGCAGACACTGCCTTAAAAGTCTTGAAACCCTCTATCACCTACCCGTCTCTGTAGGCTCTGGTCGTGTGCTTGGACAGCTACCTGCACTCCTAAGTGTGCAATGCAATTGTGGCCAGCAGAGAAGAGACTGGCACTTCCTAGGTCCTGCCTCACCAGGTATGTAGGCCTCCTTCCTAGATATGCTTTTTAAGATGTTAGCCACATAATTTTCTTGTTGTTGGTGATGATAATGTTGCTGCTGCTGCTGCTGTTACAAACTGTAGCTTTCAGTATTAACAATGCAATGAATCACTAATGATGTTGCCAACAAATGTAGTAACACAGAGCTTTTCCTCCACCCAGACTATGAAGCAGGTCCTTCTGCAGTGGATACTCACAGCTGCTTTCTCCCAACCTCCACCAATCCCAATGGCTGCCTGACCCCTACTTTCCAAGGCTACTACACAACTGGGGAAAGCAGACAGCAAAATTGTAAGGTAGATCATTATTCAGTCTGCTCTCTTGTAAGAACTCCCCAAATTTTCTCTTTGGGTTGTTTTCTGTCTATTATTAGTTTTTAGGACACTTCAGGAGTTGATTTTAGCCATTCCTGCCAGTGCTCAAACAGTCTCTTCTGAAAAAGTAGTGTTTTGCAGAGTCACGGTACACCTCAAAGTTCTGTTTAAAGATTAACTTTTAATGTAGTTTCAATTTCTACATCTGGACTCAATTATCAAAAAGTACTTATTACAAATTTACTTTTCCCTCTTTCTTTTGTTTTGCCTTATATCTTGTTCTTTAAACATTTTTTAATGTTTAGGGAGCAACCATTAAAATTAATAATAAAGTGTTATACAAACTGGTAAAGAAAAAAGCACATTTTAATGCATATGATATCAATTACATGAAGAGTGCAGCCTTGGAAATTAGGACTGTTTTCTACTTTCATTCAAGACGTATTTAGCACTTACTACCACTGTGAATAAGGATGAGTCCATTTCTTTAGCCTTGTTCCTTTATCTGCAACACAGACGCAGAATCATACATATGATACAGTGGCTTTTGAACTAAGAGTATACAGCAAAGCACAGGAGCACTACAGCATGTTTTGCCTGCTGCTGCCATTGGCACTGTCAGACACTGTGTGTGTGTGTGTGTGTGTGTGTGTGTGTGTGTGTATCCTGTCTTTCCTTCCCTTCTCCTTCCTACCCAATCTGTGTACATTTCTTATAGCCCTTTTGGTTAGAAGTATAACATACGTCTTATATGAGTAATTGAGCTAGCATCAGCACATCAGCAATAGTGCGTTTTTGTTTTTGTTTTCGTTTTTGTTTTTGTTTTTTTGAGTTTCCATTTTCCTTCACGTTCCATTTTTTTAGAGGCATTTGTACTCCTTGACTCAAAGCCTCTCCGTCTATTGACCAGTAACTGGTGTATTGTCAAAGCATTTTTTCATTGATGTACCTGCCTGTCACTGTACCAATACCATGCAGTTTTTAACACAATTGCTCTGTAGTACTGCTTGAGGTCAGGGATATTGATTCCCCCAGAAGTTCTTTTATTTTTGAGAATAGTTTTAGCTATCCTGGGTTTCACCTGAAGAAATTTGGATGGCTGAGAAGCACCTTAAGAGATGTTCAACAACATTAGTCATCAGGGAAATGCAAATCAAAACAATCCTGAGATTCCACCTCACACCAGTCAGGATGGCTAAGATTAAAAACTCAAGAGACAGCAGGTGTTGGCGAGGATGTTAAGAAAGAAGAACACTCCTCCACTGTTGGTGGGGTTGCAAGATGGTTCAACCACTCTGGAAATCAGTCTGGCGGATCCTCAGAAAATTGGGCATGACACTTCCAGAGGACCCTGTCATACCACTCCTGGGCATATACCCAGAGGATTCCCCTGAATGCAACATAGACACATGCTCCACTATGTTCAGAGCAGCCTTATTTATAATAGCCAGAAGCTGGAAAGAACCCAGATGCCCCTCAGTGGAGGAATAGATACAGAAAATGTGGTATATTTATACAATGGAATACTACTCAGCAATTAAAAACAATGAATTCATGAAATTTGTAGGCAAATGGTTGGAACTGGAAAATATCATCCTAAGTGAGCTAACCCAATCACAAAAAAATACACATGAAATGTAATCACCGATAAGTGGATATTAATTAGCCCAGAAGCTCTGAATACTCAAGGCACAATTAGCAAATCAAAAGATTTCCAAGAAGGAAGGAGAGGACCCTAGTCCTGAAAAAATTTGATCCAGTATTGTAGGAGAATACCAGAACAGAGAAATGGGGGAGGGGAGGAGATTGGGGAATAGGCAGAGGGAATAGGACTTATTGAACATGGGGGGATCTGGGAAAGGGGAAAGCATTTGGAATATAAACGAAAAATATAGAAAATAAAAAAAGAAGGCTTATTAGTTATATTTCCAGGTTAACCCCTGAACAGGGCGGTTCTGATGCTAAGGTCCTGTTCCTCAGCTGGTACTTGATTTGTCAGTAAAGCCAGGGTACAGACAGGATTTCTAGCTCCCAGGAGGAGAAGGACACAAGGAAGAGGAGTTTCTTCCATGTTTTAGGGAGAGAAGAACACAGCAACCATGTGAATCTGGGTCTGGGTCTGGTGGGCGGGGCTCAAGCTGGGACCTGTTGCCTTTAATACAGGTGTGAGGCAGGGATGTGTGACAGGGGCTAGGTGGGACTGAAGTTCAGGGCAGGGGAAGAGACAGGTAATAAACTGGTAAGGGCATGCTTTTCCAGGCAGGAAATATCAGTGACCAGCAATTGTTCCAAGAAGGCAAGTTGTAAAGGAACAAACTGGTGTGTGTGTGTGTGTGTGTGTGTGTGTGTGTGTGTATGTGTGTGTGTGTACTGTCTGAGCATTCAAGGGAAGCCAGATGGTGGCTGGTATCATAGCTGGTCCCGGAGCAAAAGGTGGGGGCTTAAAGCTACAACCAACCAACACCAATATTCACCTTCACAAAATACCACTTAATTTTTCAGTAGCTTACTAATTTATTGAAGAACTATTTCCTGTATATGGTAACTACAGTTAATTGTGAGATGCTACTATCATGAAAATTATGAAAAATTTAAAATATCCATC
Source organism: Apodemus agrarius (assembly GCA_964023405.1). Taxonomy (NCBI): domain Eukaryota; kingdom Metazoa; phylum Chordata; class Mammalia; order Rodentia; family Muridae; genus Apodemus; species Apodemus agrarius. The sequence continues at coordinate 112,182,446 of OZ030007.1, read as the reverse complement.
CAGTTGTAATGTATATCATGAAAATATGACCCACATATCAAGTGAATGGCATGTTAATAAGCTTGAGGCTATCATTCTGCATCACATATAAATCGTATAACATCACACTTTATATCATCTAGTAAAAAATCAAATAAACTAGACATTTATTATTACCCTCTGGAAGTACATATTCTAATAAATCATAAGACAAAAGGAAGTCAACAGATACTATGCTCAAGAAGAAGATGGCAGTGGGCATGGATTTCTGAATTTATATTTGTAACTTCCCTTTATTACATCAAAGTCAAAGAAAATGGTTGAAACAAAGAACAATTCAGTAAAAGATGCAAATATGGTTGTTTAAAAAAATCTATATATTCATTGTTTTATTGGTGTGTGTTACTGAGCAAAATGTATGGTGCACCACATGCCATGTACGTACTCGCAGAGCAGAAAAAAATTACCAGACTCCCTAAAACTGAAGTTACAGGCAGCTGTGAGCTGCCTCATGTGGGTGCTAGAGACCAAACATGGTCCAGAGAACACAACTCAGGCCAGTTGACAGAACAGGAAGTGCTCTCTCAATTGCTGACCTCCCTCCCCAGCTCCACTAACCAAAATATTTTATGCAAATACTAGGAATATCAGTATTTAAAGCTTATACTATGACTTTTTTACCTTTTAATAAGCTAATCCGCTGGGTGGTGGTGGCACACGCCTTTAATCCCAGCACTGCGAGGCAGAGGCAGGCAGATTTCTGAGTTCGAGGCTAGCCTGGTCTACAGGGTGAGTTCCAGGACAGCCAGGAATATACAGAGAAATCCTGTCTCGAAAAAACAAACAAAAAAAGCTATTCCAAGTGACACTAACAATGATGGCACTCCTTAGAATATAATGTATTGCTATGTTTTGTTTATATAGAAGTGTCATATTGCTGGAATGACAACTCAGAGTTGGTGATGCCTATACCAAGCTTATATTCAAACTACAAATATATTCTCAGGGCAAGAAACATAGTCTTAAAATAGACATTTAATTTCTTTGATACACAATCTAAAAATAATTACAAATGATGTATATTGATGGTTGATAATAAATGAATGACACTCATCTTCTAGAAGTTAAATGTCTATTTTATGGCTTTAATAGAATGTTTTATTTTGTATCACAAAATGAACCCCATACAATGTTTATGTTACTAGTTTACACAAAGAAAATTAATAAGTCTTTTACTTCCCCCTCAAACCCCAAAGTGTGAAAGCTCATCAGGTGTAATAAAAAATACTTTGCTAGCATTAGTTGCTCTAAGGTTGTCCTTGGACATCATTAGTTATGGAATATATCAAACTACCGTTTTATCTGGGGCACAGTGTCTTCCTCAAAACTCATTCCAACCAGCAGCAGACATCACTTCCTTCTCAGCTGAAGCCTCAATTTGCCGCTGTCCTGCTGGTGTTTGGCTGGGCAATGCTCTCAGCTCATATACGGTGCTGTCAGGTGCTGGCTCACCATTCACAGTGTGTCTCTGAATCCCTCTTCTCAACCCGGATATCCACTCTTCTATCTGAATGTAACTAATGGTGTAACTAATCACAGGAGGTAAACCACAGTTCATGTTCCACATCCCATGAGTTGTGCACACGAGAAAGTCTGAGACCAGAGGGAGAGCTCTCTGCTGGGCAAAACGTTTGCTCGGCACCACCAACCTTTGAACAGGAAGCAGAGCTACCTCATTTTGGCTGTTCTGTTTTTCGTCTCAGACAGTGCAGTGATTTTTCTTTATGTCAGATCATGCTCTCCTCACTGTGTTCTCAATTTTCCATCACTTAGAATCTTTTACCATTATATGTTAAACAGTGGTTGTTGCAATGTCTTTATTTGTACCATTTGTTGTTGCTTACAAATCTATTTCTACTCAAAGATTTTTTTCTTCTTATGCTCATGCATATTTCCAAGCATATTTAGAAAAGTATTACTGGATGCTTAAAATTTAATTTGGAATCTTTTTTTTTCATGAACGACTTATTTTGCAATCGTTTTAATAGTATTATGACTATGCTCTGACTAGATGTCAAATAACCAATAGTTCTGTTTGTCCAAAATTACGCTCAATCTTTTTTGTCCTAGTTAATCAATAGTATGCTGCATTTTAGACTAATTTTTATTGCACTACTGTAGGATGACTCTGTTAAGAGCTCGTGTAGACCAGCATAATAAATAGTACTATAGTACCTTAGGTCCCTATAATTTGAAGATGTTAAACCAAGTAATGGAATGGAATGCAAGAACAAAAGCTATACCTGGTTCTCAGAAGCCAAGTTGTTGAAACAGAACACATCCTCTTTATTAGTGATTATTTATGTTACAATGATTATTGAAACATGAGTCATTTTGACAATGTCAATATTACCTTTGTAAAATGAGTGGGCAAAACTCTGCTCTGGCATCAGCTTGGCGAGGAGGCCATGGTTCAGACCTGGATGAGGGATGGATGGTATGACCACAACTGTGGAGAGAGCCATGGGGCCAAATGTGAGAAGGGAATATACAGTCTGAATATAGTCCACATGAAAGTCTCATGACATTTCTGCACCAGTGCATTAGCAAACAATACTGAAGAGCACATACCTAGGGAGGGAGAGAGTTTTAAGGGCAGTTGGCAGTATATCCACCAAGTAGAGTACTTGTAGTAACATACTTGAAAACACACAAGCAAACTAGAAAACTAGATCTAAAAGGTTCACTATTATAGTGCTCTTCTCATACATATATGGCACACATGCTTTAAAAGAACATCAACACGGATGTCAAGCTGATACTTAAATGTCAAGATAAAATAAAAATAATAGTGTTATAATGAAGCAGTAAGTCCTGCCACGAGAAACTCCTAGGGCTAAAACGTGATCTTTTGTTTCACAATAGCAGTAAAAAGAAAAGGAGGTGTGTTACATGTAACAAGATGCAGTGGCCAGCGCACAAATATCTATTGACTTTTAAAACATCCATTTATAAAGCATATGTGTTTACTTAGTAAAGAACTTCACCTACAAATTAATCTAACAGTACAAGAATTAGTCATTGAGTTATCAAAGTTACAGTGCAAACAACGGGAAAATCATCTTGATAAAAACACCTGGTAGGAAATGCAAACGATTAGTTGCCCCAAAACATTTTCAAGCACAGTAGGAAATACCAATTGTCAGACCATAGTCTGAAAATGGATTTGTGTGAGGAGAATTCTGAATGCCTATAAGAATACTCCAAGAAAACAAGAGTCTTGTGATGTCATTTTCTTCAAAACACAAAATTGTTCTTGGAATGTGTTTTTGTGCTACTCCCAGTTATAGTGGATAGGAGAACGTCTACTTCTGCTCACGCATTATTGCTTGCTGCTGTTATTCAATTAGATGTTTAAACTATTCTTTAAATGCCTCTATGAAAAAGCATGTTTTTGATATATGTGGGTTGTCCTTGTGATTGTATACAGCTTGAGCTCATGAGAACTTTACTCATGTGACCTTTCCTTAACCCTCAGAAGATAAATAAGTTGTCTGAAGCTATGGATTAAGTAGAGTATTGCATGAGACTTCAGTCCATCTCATTATCTGGCTCCATTCTCCCAGGCCTCACTGCCTTGCATCGGTGATAGCCAAACATGCGAAGGTTCCTGCAGCATGAGTGTGTTGCAAATGAGGCCAATGGCCCCCAATGTGGGGCACGACTGCCTATTAGCTTACTTCTGCATAACTATTTCATTGAAAACTACTTTGTATAAACCTTTTACAACTTGTACAAAATTTAAAATGTCTATTTCCATATTATATAATTTATATAATATTTAATGTTAAACACTTAAAAGCAAGACGGCAAGGTGGGGAGAAAGGAGAGAAGGGAAGAAGGTAATGCTTAAGTTAGGCAGTAAAGATTCGTAATTTTACCTCTTTTTTTTTTTTTTTTTTTTTTTTTTTGGTTTTTCGAGACAGGGTTTCTCTGTGTAGTCCTGGCTGTCCTGGACTCTGTAGACCAGGCTGGCCTCGAACTGAGAAATCCACCTGTCTCTGCCTCCCAAGTGCTGGAATTAAAGGCGTGTGCCACCACTGCGCGGCCCTCATTTTTATTTTGAACAACTAACTATATGAGGACATCCTATTTTTTATGCTCACAAAGTTTCATGAGAAACTGGTTAAAGTCATAAGCTCCTTGCATATTAAATAACAACATAGCCAAATGATTTGCATTCATAAATGGGAAACAGTACCCTCAAAACTTCACTGACACGTGAGAGTAATAACAAGTACCTACAGGCTTACCCCGCACATTTGTGTGGGACTACAGTGCACTGAGTCAGTATCTCTACCAATTCTGTAAATGTCTGAAGTGTATGTAAGTAAGTACAGTTCAAACATATCTGCACAAATGTTAGCAGGAAAAAAAAAAGATAGATACTGGCAAAATGCCAAATAATGAAAAGAAAATATTAAATACCTGTACTTGTTGGTGAATTTATTTCTTGTCTGATATTTCTACCTGGTTGGCTTCCAGTTCTTGCAGTCTCTCTCTGGGGTTCTAATATGTCCCGATACTTAGATACCATCAAAACAGAAATAAAGTAAACGACAGCCAGAGCTAAGAATTGTGCCTGCTTGCTATCGTCCTGTGGGGAATGAAAAGGCAGTTTGAGACTCAGAATGTTTATGATATAAATTCACAATGTTTAAGTAACTATTCTTGTTTTATTAGACATTAGACTTTGATTTAAAAGTTACTGGAAGGAAGGATAGGGAGATAGACCAGTACTTAAAAATACCTGCTGCTCTTACAGAGCCAGAGCTCAGGTCCTAACACCTACTTTAGGTGGTTCACAATAAGCTAAAATCCCACACACCCATCCCATATGACATCCTCTTCTAACCTCTCTGGGCACCAAAACATACACATTTACACCATAAATCAAAATGAAATAAACCTTCGGATCCGGCCCAGTTGGTTTGGGGAGTAAAGCCTCCTGCATTTGATGCTAGGCACCAAAACACATCATAGAAGAAGGCTCTGTAACATGTTATCCGACCTTTACCCATGCACTGGCAAGGGAGCATGTGACCAGGCATTCTACAAACTCTTTCTCTCTCTTTCTCTCTTTCTCTCTCTCTCTCTCTCTCTCTCTCTCTCTCTCTCTCTCTCTCTCCTCTCTCTGTCTCTCTCCCTCTCCCTCTCTCCCTCCCTCTGTCTCTCTCCTCTCTCTGTCTCTCTCCCTCTCCCTCTCTCCCTCCCTTTGTCTCTCTCTTTCTCTCTCTCTCTCTCTCTCTCTCTCTCTCTCTCTCTCTCTCTCTCTCCCTCCCTCCCTACCCCCTCTCTTTCATGCATGCTTGTGTGCACCCACAAACACACAAAGGTAATATGCACATATATATATTTCCTAAAACCTAATCTGAAGTCTGGTATATTTCAGAAATTAAATAAAGTAAATGTGACTGTTGTATTATAAAAATTCTGGAAATAATGTACAGTTCTTACCATTAATAAATTCAACTAATGTATTAAAACTTATGAATCTAAGGCCCCAGATGACCCAGTGTGAGCTATGCACGTGGAGTCTACGAGCACATGACAGGAAGGTACAGCTCTGGCTCCACACATCTGCTGGGGCTCATCCTCAAGCATACTGTTACAATACTTCACGGACTTTTGTTGGGACTTCAGACATTGGTATTATAAAGAGTTTTTTTTTCTAAAATATTAGTGAATAACTATAGAAAAGCTTGTCTAATTTATCCTTATGTAACAAAGATTACATGAAAGAGCCCAAATCCTCCACTTCTGCAATGCTAAGCATTATCATTTAAGTTTAGTTCATTTAATACTGCATCTTCTTTTAATTATCATTGTTACTTACTGCACCTTTAATCATATTGTTGATTTATATAACATATTTTATATTTATTGCTTAAGTCTGTTATGTTTTCCTATTTTACTTTTTGGATGTTAATTTTCCAAGTGATTTTTATAATATTTAGTAATTTTTTAATCATATATTCACAGCATGAATCATCACACTACATCTTACTCTTATTGCAACCACACTATAAACAACAAAGCACTCCATCTAACTGATGGTGATGTAAACTTTTCCAGCATACACTTCTTTAAATTTTCCTAGAATCAGCTATAATTAAAAGAACAGGATATAATCTGTATAGGTTATAATGCCAATATTAACAACTGCAATTATCACTTAATCTGATATAAAACACTACTCCTACACAATTCATAAAAAGGTCAATCTTAATTAAGGTTTTAATTGCCTTAATGAGCATAGATTGAAGCGTTCCATTAAACCCTCCTTAAGTGACCCTTTTCTTTGAATGTTATTAAGACACCTTTTAATTCAGATTCCTGCAGATACCATAATTTGTGAAAAGTAGGGGCCAGCAGGATGGTTCAATGGGTACTGCTCAAGCTGGATATCGGAGTCCAATTCCTGGAGCCCTTATAAAGGTGGAAAGGGAGAACAGGCTACAAAAGTTGTTCTCTGTCCTCTCCATATATTCTGTGGTATGAACTACTCCCCATACGTGCATTACGAGTACACATATACACAATAATAATAAGCATTTCTTAAATGGAAGAAATGTTTTCCCACACCCAAAGGTAACTTCCATTAATACCTGACCAGGTAACTTTTTATGCCCAATAAGAAACATTGAGAATAAAAAAAGTATTCATTATGTGGAAATGTAGTAAAGAATGTAAAAGGCAGGACCAGTTAAGATAAAGTCAACTTAGTGTTCCAAGGCTATCTCTAATCTTGGAACACAAACTAAGTTTCAAAACATTTTATCATTGCCTGAGCAACAGTGTATGCACACAGGCATGCATGCTTATTTGACTGTGTGCATGTGGAGGACAGAGGTTGACTGAGTGTCTTCTGTCACTCTGTGTTGTCTGCACAGAGTTCTCCCTGAGACTGAGAAACTTCCTCTGCACCACTAGCTTTGGGATCACAGATGTGCAGCCGCGTGCCTGGTTTCTCTGGAGGTGTTGGGGGCCTGAAGTCAGGTCTTTATGCTTATACATCATTCACTTAACCCACTGAGCCTTTCCCCAGCCCTGAAAACATACATTATCATTTTTCAAAAGCAAACTATCAATAAGCCTTTGGAAAAAACTAAGGCTCAACCATTTTACCATCAATTATATCCTGGTATGCAATATATTCAGGTGATAATAGGACATTTGTTAATGATAGCAATTCTTTACAAACTTTACAGTTTAACACAAACGCCAGTGACAGTTTTGTTTGTTGCTGCTGCTGCTGTTTGACTTTTGTTTGATTTTTCAAGGAAGTCAAGCAGATACGTAACTTACCACATCTCGAAAAACAACAGCACGAAGGCGATTGATATCAACATCCTGAAGAAGTCTATCGGGATCCTTGATAGGAGAAAGGTTACCTGGAACATTTTCTAAAGGAGTCTTGAAAACAAAAGGGAATTACTGAGTAATAGTATATCCTAGAAAATTATCTAGGAGCAGCACTTATAGTCTTTCTACCTTAGCATGAGCTCCCCAAACCATTTCCTGCCACCTCACTGAACTAGAAATTGCTGACATCAAAACTAGCACGGGGTGGGGGGTATTTTCTGTTCTCCTTTGCTTGTGATGCTTCCTCTTCACTATGTTGATTTGCCATCAACATAGATGCCCCTGTGGCCTCATAAAGGCAGGTAAGGCTGTATAAGAAAAAAAAGATCACGCCTTTCAGAAAAACTGAGTGCAAATCTCTCATATCTGGATAGCTTGTTTCTAACATATCCAGTTAATAAATGTATTTAATTCTCTTAGCTTATCCATCATATATATTTATGAGATTGAAATATTACTAGTTAACATTATTCAAATTACATATGTAGTCACTTCATGATCCATTTTTAAAAGGTAAGCTCTAAAACTGCCTTAGAGCTCACTAGAGTTGGCAGACATTAGAGAATATACCATTGAAATGATTTTCTATAATTTGAACAACAAAAATCTAAGGATTTTAGATAATATATTCAAAACATATATTATCAAGTGCACCGAGTTGCTCTGGCTCACTCTAGCACTTTTCCAGCTACTCAATATGGTAGCAGTGCTTTGGAGTAATTCTGACAATGTACAATGCACATGAAAGGTAAGTGTGAGTTTTGTACATAACAGGTGTGTGCTTGTCTGGCCCTGCTTCCCTGCAGATAGCGCTGTGGTGTCTCACTCCTAACGGAAGTTGTGAGGCTCCGTGGAACACGGTGGAGGAAAGCGATCGGCACTTGAAGGCTGGCAGTTACGTGTCCACCTCACCCCAGGTTCCACTACGACTTTAATACATTATTTTTGCAAATGGTTTCCATTAAAATCATCAAGTTTATCCAGTCAATGGGAAACTGCAACTGCTCCAAAGTTCAACTAGATGATTTAAATAATAGCATAATACTTTTATCATAGGATAACTATGCAAAGTTGCATATAATTTATAGAATAGATAAATCTACAGTGCATATGGAAAACTTGAAAAAATTTAATATAAGTACCAGTTTATATTTTACAAAGATTCTCCTAATTCCATTTGACCTTGAAAAGATTATGGGAAGACATGTGTAAATTACTGCTCCAGTATGAAAACAAGGCTCCCTGAAGATGCAGCACTCCTGGATGTGTCCAGATTCATACCAGAAAGCTCTTCTGCTGGACTAAATATCAACTATGGCATCCTGCCTAGGTGCCACTGTAGAAATGCATGAACAAAATATCCACTACTCACTTTTATTCTCTGTACTGAATGTGCTTTGCTAACAAGTGAAATCTTTTCCAAATATCTGAGTGTCACCACTTACCCGTTTCTCACTGCCAAACCTCTTACTAGAGACACATTAACTAACTCAGCAATACAAATCTCTGTCTCAGTGGGTATGCCATCTGTATCCTACAAGAAACACCACACTTAGTTTAGGGATTCTGAAGGCTTTCTGTCACCCACTGATGTTTCTATGGTTAAAAAAAATAAAAAGTATGGGCATAGTGAAGACGTGAGCCGCGCCCAAGCAGTGCCTCATTAGACATCTAAGTAATAAAGAGAAGCGAGAGGCACATCACTCTAGGAGCCACTATGCTTTAATACATTATTTTTGGATTTTAATTAAACAACCCCATTTAAGAGTCTGATTCACTTTTAAATACTGAATATCTAAGGTGTGGGAGAGAGAGAAAAATCCTGTTTTAGGATCCTCTATGGTAACTGGCAGAGAGGATATAACTCAGAAACATTTCTTTACGACTGAAGTGCTCCAAGTGCTCTGGAGGCCCGAGGTGTCCTGTTTGTTGTGAACACCCTGAGTGACTGGCCCTTCAGTGTGTCTGCAGAGTGAGTGTGAGCATGGCTGCCGGCACACCCGCACTTAACTTGCTGAGCAATGCACAGTTCTCTGCAGTTTGGTCAGCAGTAAATGAATATGTGGGTCATATTATCTCAGGAATGTCTCCATGACAGCAGTGAACAAGCCAAGAGGCTGCAGCACTAAATCATCCACAGACTTGGTGCACACACAGTTCGCTTACCACAGACTACAGCAATGCAGGGCGAGGGAGCTTAGGAAACTGAGAAAGCGTCTCTGTTACGTCCTCAGTCGTTGAGTAAAAATTGCTATGTCAATGCTAAACATTTAATTACCAGTGCAGTGAGGGATAAAGAGGCATGTCAGCTTTACTGAAACAGTCACAAGAACTGTCCATAGACTCGGGCATGGGAATGGTGTTAAAAAACCTTCATCTTGGGGAAGCAGCATCTAAGATGACCTACATGAATGTAGTAAGATAAAGAAAATATAACAGAAAGTACTTCAACATAGGAAAATTATATATAAGTTTAAGAAGTTAAAATCTTTTTTTGAGGTGAATGAGGTCTATTGCATGTGTGAAAGGTCACAATCAAGAAAACGTCAACATACAACGTACCGCTGCCGAAGCTAAGTGTAGAGCAGTACTGCAAATCCTCAGTCATGAAGCTGACTTAATAGCGCGTCAGTTCAGCCCAAGAAGACAACTCATTTGTAATGAAAATTGCCAGCATATTCCAAACTATTACATAAAATTCATTCATCTGATGGGCAGTCAATAACTAGTCTTTAACCCAAAGTTCATCCATTTACGTAGAAACACCAGCAATGTCTAGTCCTATGTGCCAACATAATTTTTAAAAACCTTATCAGAAGAAGTAACTAGTACCTTCTTCATTAATACACAAGTGAACTCTTAAGAGGGGAGCTAACCTTTCAGACACAACCAAGAAGCAGAGAAGCCAGCACTGGAGCCTTAAGCCTCTGCCATTTACAGACCACACGGCACGGTTGTCACTATAAAAAGGACTGCATACTGCAGAGATGGGTGATTACCTTGGACGCTGCTGAGGCAGTCACACTTTGGGGAGCTTCCTGAGGTTTACTGCTTCCATGGGAAGATTTGGTCCCCCTGTCTCTCTGTCTCTGCCGGCATTCTAAACAGTTTCTCACAGCTACACAACAAACTAAGAAATCAGAAAGATATTAACATAAATTGTTGACATGGCTCTACAGGAATATGTTTTAAAGTTATTTTTCTACGTTTTCTTTTCTGTCATAGATTATTATTTTTACAATTTATTAGATAATTTTATGTTATGAAATTCAACAATGAAGGTACAACATATATAGAATAAATATTAAATAAAATTTTCATGTACTCTGAGTCAGAAGAAACAGATTATCAGGGACTTTCAAAATAAGTCTTCCTAATTCTATAATCCTCCAATAGTCACTATTGCACAAATGTCCTGTACCAATAAAAAATTTAGCAGAGCATAAAATGTCTATGGAGAGGGAGATGGTTCCGTAGGTAAAAGGATCTGCTGTACAGGCACGGGGATCTAAGTCGAATCCTCTGCACCTACATTCATATCTGTAATAAGAAAGGACAGCCGAGCTCCAGGTTCAGTGACTCTTTCTCAAATGAATAAAGTCCAGAGTGATGGAAAGGACACTAGATATCCTCTTCTGCCTTTCACAGGTGCCTGCACTGGCAGGCATGCCCACACATATGTACAAGCATACATATATGCACATAAGCTATACCCTTAAAGGCTAATAACAAGGCTGTGTGTGCCCTTGCTGCCCCTAACTGGGTGAGCCTCCGGAGCACACCTGCCCCTTCCCGGCACCTTCATTCCAAGGGTTATAACTGCTATCTTCACAGCAGAGCAGTTCACATTCCTTGCCACTAGCATTTAGTCATTATTTTAGAAACAAATGTACAGATTTGGGGCCAGTGTTTCTCTCACTTCCTCAGTAATACTGACCATTAGACTCGGGCCTCTTCTATTCTAGGTAAGGGCTCTGCTGTGTGCTATATCGTTAGGTGTTTGCCTGCCAAGGATACAGACAAGGTTCACCAAGGGATCTGCATTAAAATCATTTCAATGATATGCATCAGCCTTACTGATTTTTAAATGAGTCTTAAGTATGTTTGACTATATTTGAAGCAATAAATGATGAGTCCATACAATCTTCAATGTGAAGATACGAGAGTTTTCAAAACTGAGTAATCCTAAGGATTATAAGACAGTAAGGAAGCTTCAGTCTCCCATCTGAATCATGCCCGAGTCGTCGGAATCACAGTGAGCACGCTGCCTTAGTGTACTCACCGAGCCGCAGGCACTGCCTCATTAGCCCTCCAGAAGACATGTTTTTTTCAGCTTCAATCTCACTAAAATTTAGAGAGCTGGCAAACACAAGGACATCAACCATTGCCATGAGTCGGCTGAGAAACGTCACTGCTGTCTCTGCTGACATGCCTTGTGTCACTTCAATGTTTTCCAATTCAGTCTTTAAAAAAAGGAGAATTAATCTTGTTTAAAATTGGGAAATATGGTGCATAACATATACTACAGGAGAACAGTCATTTAAAAAGCTTAGGTAAGAATATAAAGAATAAATTATTCCTACCTATCACAAGAAAGACCTTGCAAAATTTTGTTTCCCTATGAACTATTCTTAAATAAAATGCCTATTAGTATTACTTTAAAATACTGAATTTGTTGAATTAAAGATTTCATATAATTTCACAAAAATACTTAGTGACAACCATATATAACTTCTTCTAGTTTCAACAACAACAACAACAACAACAACAACAAAAAAGAACAAAAGGGGGGGTGTAAAGTTGACCTACCTATCCTAAACTTTTCATTTCTATTTACAAATAATGTTTTTCTTTCTTACAAAAATAATAATGGGAATAATACAGAACAATTTTTCGCTACCAAATGAGATCACTGTCAAACTAGGATATATAGTTATCTATTTTAGAATAATAAACTGAAATACTAAGGGTTTCATAATGTCAAAATAATCAGAAGGACCACTCCTTTAGATACTTAACCAATAACTTATGAATCCCCAGCTATAGGAGAGGAAGTAGCATTGTTAAGCTCAAAGTCAAATTTCCACTAAAATGTTCTCTGTGATAAAATGTTACTTCCTACTTTTAGCAGGGATATTAAAATTTATTGTTTCTCAGAATGTTTATGTCCATAAGATACGGGCAATGGCAACATCTCATTTTTGATCCAGTTTATAACAGTACAATGATTTTGATAATTTTCTAACTAGAATTAACTTTCTTAGTTCCTGAAAGAACAAAGAAAAGAGTTGCTGTATAAATAAAAATGCTGCTCAAAGTTTCTGAAAATGGGCACACTATCCAAACTTTCTGATGTTACCTTTAACCAAATGGTAAAGTCAAGTACATGTGGGTGCAGGAAATCGATTGCTGTTCCTACTGACTTTCACACTGTCCCTGGGAATGCAGGCTGCTTAAATATTTGGGTTTTGTTCCCGACACAGCATCAAATTTAGACAGCTGTGATAATAGCTTAACAGTCATGAGAAAAGACCTCAGTATAATTCTATTTTCAATTGTTTTAAGATGAAATGCTGGCCATTGCATAAATCAGTCAAACATTCTTAATAACGTCTTAATAAATTACAATTTAGTATATCTGCACACATGGTCTCAAATTCTTCATCATTCCAAATTGTTGAAATTATGAGAGCACTACTTTATTATATTAGTTATTGCTTTATTTTGTAGTTAGAATCTACAAATCCAACCAGTAAATCATGCTGTAATTTTAGAATAGTGAATTAGAAACAGATACTAAATACAGAATTATTAAATTGTCCACATAATTTGACAAAGTTGCTCTACTAAATATCAAAACTGAAAGAAAAATGTATTCTTAACAAGAACAATAACCTATAGAAAAATTCTTATTTCATTCTATCAATATATTTTACAAATATGTTATATAAGCATCCTATGATAGATTACTTAATACAATTCTCACTAAATCTTAATATATATCTCATCCAATTCCTGTAATTGGAAGTCAAATCTGACTGCACATAGGCAATGATGGTTTTCATTGCCTTATGATATTTATTGCTATGATTAATAAAACTAATTTATCAAAATACTGGGTAACTACTACTCTGAATGAATTTTTTAAATACTCAAAAATATACCAGATTGAAAGATGATATGAAAACTCAAAATATAACCAAGTGAAAATTTTTCTAAGTAAAAATAAAATTTAAAAATAAAAGCCTAAAAATTACTGCAAAAGTAATACTAACCTTAGAACCCTGGACATGCATTAGACAAAACAGACAACAGACCAAAAAAGTACAAGAAAAAGGAAATTATTAAAATTAAATAAAAATGCATGTAAAATTGAAACACAAAATAATATTTTAAATTATATTTAATTTATTAAAAACAAAATTCTCAGAATAGTCATTTTATAAAGTACCTGATTATGACTAAGATTAAATATGAAACATTTAAATTTATTTTTTTTAGTAACTGCCCCAAAATATACACATATAAGTACAGCAAATATAGAAGAGAGAATGCAAAGTCTACTTTGTAAAGCAAGTATCTTTCCCTAGTGGGTGATTAACAAGACATTTTAAAGGTTGAATATAGAGTGACCCTGTTCAAACCCTAACTCAGTACTGACTTGAGCAGAAACAACTGAGGCAAGTTAATTATTTACAGATTATTTAGACCTTTTCTATGAAGAAATAATATTATAATTTGTTTCCTCAAATATTCAGAACCCTGGTTATACAAATGTAAAACATTTGTCATCACAATGTAAAATTCACTTTCTGTGTCAGAAAATAACTCACTGACATGACCTCTCATATAAGGACAAGTAAACTGCATACTACCAAAAAGTCTGGAGCTTTAAGAATCATGTACATAATAAAATATTATAGATATTTTTCACAATAACTAAAATTATTTGAGTTTTTACAACAAATAAATGTGAATATAAATTTTAAAGTATGCTATTTTTATGGATCTTCACTGGGATGATATATAAAAAAGTCCTGAAACTACCATTAAGATCACTGTTATGAAAACATAACACAAAAGCCAAAGGTCTCCTATTTTTCCAATTCTGCATCCTATTAATAAACAGTTAACACCATCCTCGTGCTTGGCACAAAACAAAACGTTGCTTTCCTTCCTTATGATGATGCAATTATTTGAAGAATCAGAAATGTCCAGTCTCTGTTTTTCTCCTGGGACAGAAAAAATTAAACCACATCTGACACAGTGTTCTGGATGGTTGACCAAAATGGACAACTTAAAATCTTAAGAGAGTTCAACAAATCCTGAAGGAATGAATGATTCAGTGTTCTCTGTTCCTTCTCAGTGTTTCCTTCCACTTCTCTGCCTTCAATCATAAGAAAAAAAGTGTCGTAGAAAATAAATGAAATTATTCAACTGACTAGTTCTGGAAAACTTAAAAACTCAAGAAAATAACAGCCCTTTCACAAAGCAAACACTGATCAAACTACATAGTAAGTGAACCAAAGTCATTCACTCACTCATTCATTCATTCATTCATATATATTCCTTGAGTATCTCTGTGTAGCTATTCATTCATAGATTGATAGAGCATCACTGTGTAGCCCGGGTGGTCTGGAACTCACTCTGTAGATCAGGGTTGCCTCAAACTCAGACAGAATTCTAAAGACATCTGCTTTTACCTCCTCAGTGCTAGGACTAAGGCAGGTATCACCATGGCAGGCCTAGTGTTTTAATTTTATCCTGAGTATTAAAGTTAAAACTATTAATTTACTTTTGTTTAAAACAATTTTGTGATTCATTTACCATAACATATAGTTTTAAATAAATAATGCAGGTATTCAAAAATCACAAGTCAATCATTTAGATTGCTCACTATAATACATGCAAGGTACATCTCCAGTCTTCTTAAAGTCTATCTTATGCCATTCCCTTACAGATAAGATTAATCTAAAGAAGTCAAAGCTTTCTTCCATAACGGTGACACTATAAGAGCAAATTCAAAAATGTTATTCCTATAACACATGAACTTCTGTGTTCATTTGTGGTTTCAGGGAGGAAACAGGCCACTTCAAAAGGCCAGTTCCCTAGAAATAGCAAACAAATATCTTGCTATTGAAATTGATTATCTATAATAACTAAATTATCTAGAACAGTGTATACTTTAGCGTGTTATAAACAAACTGCTCTTAAGGAGCGAGTTCCGGAAGGCACTGGAGAATGAGAGGCTTCCCCGTCCTGACACATGACATCTATTACTGTACTTTTCTCACGCTACTGCGGAGACAAGGATCATTAATGGACAAGTATTACTATTCTCCTTTAGCCAATGGAACGAACGCAGAGCCCATGCCCAGCAAATGCTCAAGCCCAGACTAAAACACTGATCGCTCGCTCGTTGAGGTCCCCACCATTCCCACTGACTCCAAACCTCACAGTTTGTTGCATGAGTCTCACTGAGACATCAGTCTGAGCAGCACTTGCCGTGAGAAATGACAAAACTTACTTCTGGTTTAAGCTTTAGGTTGTTATTTTTAAACAAAAACAAACAAATGAAAAAACAAACATCACATTCTACTTTGTAAAGTTTAATATAGTTGTACATTAAAATGTCTAATGACAAAAAATAGTAAAAAGACGTCTCTTTTAAGAAATAAGTATATTTGCTAAAAATTGTTACATTTATTAGTCAATGAGTCAATTTCAAGTTATATCATAAAAAAAGAGTGAATTTACCTAAAGACTGTTCTATAGTAATAAGACTTCTTGGAGTCAGGCTTATTTCATACACAACAAACAACGTCAGCGTATCATACCACAGCGCTCGCTCTCAGGGTAAGCCTTCTCCATGCTCACAGCAGTGCAGGGAAGCAGCAGGCACAACAGCAGGCAGCTGCCAGGCCCAGCACATTCGCTCTGGCTCCACACAAAGAAGGCTGCTAACTACTCCTGTCTACTAATTAATCCCGGATATGTATGTAAGGCAGGCTTCAACGACATGAAAATCTGAGAAGAATACCTGAGAAGAAAACCTGAGAAGCGTTCAAATCCCTAGAACCCTCAAATCAATTGTCCTGAGCAGTGTCATGCACTTCTGCTTCCTGAGTCTGGAGTTGATGCTCTGACATTCTTATAAAGTAACACAGCGTGCTGGCGGGCCTGAGCAGCCCTGTGTCCCCCCTCTCTCACCTGGCAGACCTGAGCACCCGTGTCCGTGTCCCCTCTCTCTCACCCAGCGGGACCTGAGCACCCCTGTGTCCCCTCTCTCTCACCCAGCGGACCTGAGCACCCCTGTGTCCCCTCTCTCTCACCCAGCGGACCCGAGCACCCCTGTGTCCCCCCTCTCTCACCCAGCGGACCTGAGCACCCCTGTGTGCCCTCTCTCTTACCCAGCGGACCTGAGCACCCCTGTGTCCCCTCTCTCTTACCGGGGTGGACCTGAGCACCCCTGTGTCCCCTCTCTCTCACCCAGCGGACCTGAGCACCCCTGTGTCCCCCCTCTCTCACCCAGCGGACCTGAGCACCCCTGTGTCCCCCCTCTCTCACCCAGCGGACCTGAGCACCCCTGTGTGCCCTCTCTCTTACCGGGGTGGACCTGAGCACCCCTGTGTCCCCCCTCTCTCACCAGGAGGACCTGAACACCCCTGTGTGCCCTCTCTCTCACCCAGCGGACCTGAGCACCCCTGTGTGCCCTCTCTCTTACCGGGGTGGACCTGAGCACCCCTGTGTGCCCTCTCTCTTACCGGGGTGGACCTGAGCACCCCTGTGTCCCCTCTCTCTCACCCAGCGGACCTGAGCACCCCTGTGTCCCCCCTCTCTCACCCAGCGGACCTGAGCACCTCTGTGTGCCCTCTCTCTTACCGGGGTGGACCTGAGCACCCCTGTGTCCCCCCTCTCTCACCCAGCGGACCCGAGCACCCGTGTTCCCTCTCTCTCACCCAGCGGACCTGAGCACCCCTGTGTCCCCCCTCTCTCACCCAGCGGACCCGAGCACCCGTGTTCCCTCTCTCTCACCCAGCGGACCTGAGCACCCCTGTGTCCCCCCTCTCTCACCCAGCGGACCTGAGCACCCCTGTGTCCCCCCTCTCTCACCCAGCGGACCTGAGCACCCCTGTATCCCCCCTCTCTCACCCAGCGGACCTGAGCACCCCTGTGTCCCCTCTCTCTCACCCGGCGGACCCGAGCACCCGTGTTCCCTCTCTCTCACCCAGCGGACCTGAGCACCCCTGTGTCCCCTCTCTCTCACCCAGCGGACCTGAGCACCCCTGTGTCCCCTCTCTTTCACCCAGCGGACCCGAGCACCCGTGTTCCCTCTCTCTCACCCAGCGGACCTGAGCACCCCTGTATCCCCCCTCTCTCACCCAGCGGACCTGAGCACCCCTGTGTCCCCTCTCTCTCACCCGGCGGACCCGAGCACCCATGTCCCCTCTCTCTCACCCGGCGGACCTGAGCACCCCTGTGTCCCCTTTCTCTCACCCGGGGGACCTGAGCACCCCTGTGTCTCCTCTCTCTCACCCAGCGGACCCGAGCACCCCTGTGTTCCTTCTCTCTCACCCAGCGGACCTGAGCACCCCTGTATCCCCCCCCTCTCTCACCCAGCGGACCTGAGCACCCCTGTATCCCCTCTCTCTCTCTCACCCAGCGGACCTGAGCACCCCTGTGTCCCCTCTCTCTCACCTGGCGGACCTGAGCACCCCTGTGTCCCCTCTCTCTCACCTGGCGGACCTGAGCACCCCCGTGTCCCCTCTCTCTCACCAGGCGGACCTGAGCACCCCTGTGTCCTCTCTCTCTCACCTGGCGTACCTGAGCACCCTTGTGTCCCCTCTCTCTCACCCAGCGGACCTGAGCACCCCTGTGTCCTCTCTCTCTCACCCGGGGGACCTGAGCACCCCTGTGTGCCCTCTCTCTCACCTGGTCCACGATTCTTGAAGTTTTAGACTTGTAAGTTTTCAGCTGAAAAGCTCATATTTTCAGCTTTTGAGTTTTGTTTTTTATCCAGGCTCCCCACTCCTTTTTCCCACTAAGCCTGGAACAATCGAGCAACACTAAAAAGTACTCAATAACCTTCACACTTCCCTGTTACATAGAAATTGTGAGAACAAACCTTTTGAAAGAAACAGTGTAGCATACATAAATAGATAAATAAAATCAAGCATGCTGCAAAACTAAGTATATGTACAATCATTTAATAGGCCAATTAAGAGAAATATAGACACAAAACCAACAAAAATTTCTGAAACAAAATGAAGTCCCAACTCTGCCAAGAGCACTAATGGGCAATTTACAAATCCCAACGCAGTGTTCAGAACAACGTTTGCGAATATTCTTTGGAGTTAACCTTTAAAACACCAGTATTTTCATGGTATATTCATTAATTTAGAAATAATTTAAATTGAGAGTTAAAATAGTGTATATATAACACATTTATGGATTATTGAATTCACTTAACACTTTATTAATAGAAATATTTGACACTAAAATTTGGAAAATATTTTGTAATGTGGATATTTCAAACTTCTGCAAATTTTAATAACTTATTACTATGCTACTTTACAGAATGGTCATTTTTGTTCCGTACAAAGTGTAAAAACATTCAATATTTATATTAAACAGTCTCTTAAAATTTCCTGACAACAAATGACAATCTATATTCTGCTACACAGAAAGCACTGTATTTAGTCTTTGATGTACAGAAAAAGAAGCACCCTCCCTGTCTTAAATGAAGACTGCAGTAAGTATGCATTGCTAGAGGAATGTTGAGACAGAGAGAAGGGGTGACAGAGCAGTGCTAGCACAGTCTTCTCCACAGGTCATGGACTGTGTTGTGACGCCCAGGTTCTGCCCTTGGTTTGCTGACTAAGTAGTGCCACAAGACCCCAACGCTGAGCTGTCCTGCACTGCACCCACAGGAGCCTGCTTCCTGTGACCTGCTGATGAGTGCATCAAGAGCACAGGAAGGTGTGCCTGGAGGAGCTGTAATTGTGACAGTCTGTTGTAGCTGATATTTTAAACTTCAGTGCTGTTCCAATGGACGGAGTGAGAAGAGGAGGCACATAGGAAACTCATGGAAATGGTGAAATAAACTCTGGAACCAATTTAGAAGCATTCCCTCACTAATAGAAATGTTAACAAAACACACACACGAAAAAGGTGTGCTCTGAGTCTTACAAACGAGTTTCTTATGAGAAGGAGCAAGATAAACTCTACGGCGCAGAGTCCTACAGTCCTCCCCTCTGCTCACAGAGCCCTACAGTCCTCCCCTCGGCCTACAGAGCCCTACAGTCCTCCCCTCGGCTCACAGAGCCCTACAGTCCTCCCCTCGGCTCACAGAGTCCTACAGTCCTCCCCTCTGCTCACAGAGTCCTACAGTCCTCCCCTCGGCTCACAGAGCCCTGCAGTCCTCCCCTAGGCTCACAGAGCCCTACAGTCCTCCCCTCGGCTCACAGAGCCCTACAGTCCTCCCCTCGGCTCACAGAGTCCTACAGTCCTCCCCTATGCTCAAGTTACACCTAACAAGACTCATTTTTACAGTCGGGCATTTTTCTGCGACTCTGTGGATCAAAGATCCACAAATGCCAGACAGGAGCACTGCTCCGCAACTGCAGACACCCACCCCTCAGCTAAAGAGTCTACATATGACTTAACACTGGGGCATTACATTTTTAAAGGGCATTCAAGTTCAATATTAAATGCTTTTCAAATTGACAATATTAGTAGTTTTCAATATTTTATAGAGAAAGAGAAAGATATTTTAATGGCAAATTTGTAAATAAGGTCACACTGTGTTACAAATGGATTTTAATAGCTTACTACGATATGAAATTTAAAGATACATACAACATATAAAAAGTAAAAAACATAGTTGTAGATCTTAAAAGAACCTGAGAAATGCTCTAATAAAAATACATAGGAAGATCCTAATACTGGTAAATAAAAGAGAGTGGAATATAAATAAAAGGCTTTAAAGTACCTGTAGGAGAAACTGTTGAAAATCTGTCTGTTCCCTGTACAGGAAAGGACTGGAATGCTCAATTCATGTCATTACAAAATATAGCCACTAGGTGGAGGTAAAGAACTTACAGTTGGCGATGTAGCTGCTGAAAGCAAAGGTAAAATTCCTCCACAGGCAATGATGATGTTGTCTACCATTTGGGAAATGAGGTGAATTGTGTTATGTACAAAAATAATGTTTTCATTGCTGTTGACAAAATCCATTACAGACTTTGTAGAATGGCTGTAACAGAAAAACACAATTATTTACTTTGTGTAACTATAAGAGGCTTAGATACCTTATTCAAAATAAAAATTTTAAAGTGAAAACAACTACAAAATATAGATGTGCTAGATAAATTTAAAAAGCAATAATCAGAAAAACCAACTCAAAATTCCTATTTTTTTACCGAAAAATTATGTCTGCAAGGTTTGTTTGTGCATGCGTATGTGTGTGTGTCCATGTATATTAAACAAACAACAATGTTCTTGTTCTTTCTTAGTTTTTAAAAGAATAATCATCATTACTCCAAGGTTGACCTAGAACTCACTCTCATGTAGCCTAGGCTAGTAATCCTTCCCTTCACATCTCTGATTATTAATAGCAGCTCTATGGATTTGAGTCGCCACCTTCAATCCTCAAGAAAAACAAGGAGAAGTAGGGGCGGGCGACGGCTCCAGTCTGAGGGTCTGAAGTAATCAACACCCAGGACTTATTCACACACACAGGTCCTAATGACACGCGTGTTAGAGGCTACTGCAGCATTTTATTTTGGTACTGTTATACTGTTACCAAGCAATAACTAGTTCATAGTACTGACTTTAACAAAAGAAGATGCAATTATAGAAGTATAAACCAAAACTGATCTTTCTTTTTTGTGTAGTATAAGCAATGCCAGATTTTAAAATTCTGCTTTTACTCTCTTAAGTGGAACTGTTATATAGCTAGAGATTTGTGCTCTAGATGCATAAAAGTATACTTTATATAAATATTTACCTATTAAAACTTTAATATTTAATTACTTAAAATTAATTTGCAAATTTTATTTGATGACATAATTCATTTAGTTAGTTGATACATCAAACATAAAAATAATCATTTTCTTAGGTTTGAGAATTGGTTCAGTGGTAAAGAGTACTTTTTGTCCTTTCAAAGGATCTGGGTTCAATTTCAATTCCCAACAACCACATGGTGGCTCAAACTAACTGTAACTCCCAGTTCCAAGCAGCAGGTCCCAGGCCATGCACATGGTATAGACGTACATACAAAGCAAAACACGCATACAGGTAAAATATTTTTTTAAATAAGTTATATTCATTTTCTCAACTGAAGGTCATCAAAATTTAGAAAAACAAACAAAAAGCCCGAAAAGCCCGTTGTACCTTCTCCACACGTGCACATCAGTCTCTAATGCAAACAACAGGTCCGTGAGAAGCCGCTGGTGCATTGGCGACCACTTAAACTCAGGAATCCGAAACATGGTGGTGCGGGGGCCAGGGCTGAACTGGCGTCGCTGTTCCTCAGTCATTGGCATTCCTCGAAATCCTAAATCAACTCTGAGGTCTCGGTCTTGCTGTGTGGAAGACCGGCCCTGAACAGCCTAAACACAGGGAAGGCGGAGCACAGGAGAGCCGTCAGACAGAGCAAGAAGGAGCTTACGCGTGAGGGCCTTCCAAACCGCTCCACAGAAGCCCTGTTCGTGCGAAGGCTGCTAGTTGGACTTCTGGTTTGATACTGCAGGATGTAGGCAAGGGCATCATAGGACAGCACTAAAGTTCGTACTAAAGCACAGATCTTTTCTTAGTTACAGGATCTTCATGCTAGTAAAAGATGCCCTTTGTGCAAGAAAGTATGTATGCAATACTTCAATAGATACGTGTCATCAGTGAAAGGCAACTGAAAACACACAGTGTATAGAAATATTGCTGAAGGGGATTCAAATTAACTTCAAAGTGCATTTCATTCCCAATACTCCAATAAAAAATAAGCACACTGTATGATGCAAGAAAAGCTAGAAAAATCCCTGCACATTCTCAATGAGAAGCAGGCAAGTCCAGTGATTATTATGCCCAGTAAGTGATGGTGCTTTTCTTTATTTGAAATCTGTGCCTCATTCAATACTTCCTCATTGTAGTATAACACAGTGTAGTATAGCACACTGTAAAATAACACACTGTATTATAACACACTGCAGTATACCACACTGCAGTATAACACAGTGTAGTATAACACACTGTAGTATAACACACTGTAGTATAACACACTGTAGTATAACACACTGTAGTATAACACAGTGTAGTATAACACACTGTAGTATAACACACTGTAGTATAACACAGTGTAGTATAACACACTGTAGTATAACACAGTGTAGTATAACATACTGTAGTATAACACTCTAGTATAACACAGTGTAGTATAACACACTGTAGTATAATACACTGTAGTATAACACAGTGCAGTATAACACAGTGTAGTATAACACAGTATAGTATAACACACTGTAGTATAACACACTGTAGTATAACACAGTATAGTATAACACACTGCAGTATAACAACCACCAAAGCGGAAACTGACCATTAACAAACATTAAACACACATGGACCATCTCACCCAGGATTCTTACTGGAGCACAAAGACAATAGTAAGTCATGGCTTAGTCTTTCCAATATAGGAGGAATGAATACATAAACCTACCTTCAATGGGCTTAAAAAGGCAGGGAGAAAGTTCATAGGGCTAACAAAACTCAAATCCTCAGGTGTTAAAATTGCATTAATATGTAATTGCAAAGTATTGCCTTAGTCTAAAAGTTAAGTAGTCATCACTCAAATTTGTCTTAGAAGATAGTATTTAAGGCTTTACTACAGTGCCCAAAACTGCAGCAATAACATTTGTCTAAGCAGCTTCCTTTTTTAAAATTAACAAATTCTATCCCAGTATTTGTTTTAGAAAAAGCTCATCGGTAGTAATTCCAAACTTTCTCAGCTACATTACCTGACTCAAAGGGAACTGTGAGGGGTGAATGTGAGACCCTACTCCAATGCCAAGAGCACAGGAGGCGTTTGATAGATTCCCAATCCCCTTCCCTCTCGGCCACGCATCTGTTTGAGCTGCATCTCTTCTATAATCCCCGGAACAAGACTGGCCTGGAGCACAAGGTTAGAATGAGTACCTCAAGACAGAGGTGTAAATGTAGTCAGTCATAAACTGTAAGCATGGGCAAGACTGTAACCATCTTACTTTAATTTACTATAGTGTCTAATATGACAGAAGGATCTGAGGCCAGAGGTGGAGTAAAATTAGAAAAATGTGGCAGAATTGGGAGTATAATTCAGATCACTTGAATTTCATGTGTGTGTGTGTGTGTGTGTGTGTGTGTGTGTACATACATACACACACATGCCATATCACTCAGTTCTGTACATTCTATACTACAGGGATTTAAGTGTAGTGTCATTCTAAGGACCACTTTGCAGCTACCAGTTCAATGCCTATCTAATGCTTCTCTTTGATTACTTCTAGAACTCCTGGAGAGGGGCTTACTTGTGTGGTAGCAGTGGTCTGGATTTTCCGGATTTCCTTTCCTGATTCCTTGCCATCATCAGATCGCTCAGTGTCTGAAATTATACTTCCTGCATCAATATTTGGTACAGTTTTGCTATTGGAAGACTCTGTTTCCAAAGTTGTGGCAGTCATTTCAGCATAGTCTAGCCCCTTAGCTGATGGTGCTAACTCTCGATCAGGGACACTGCCCACGCCCTCTGACGTCGTATGAATTCTGAAGTCTTTCTCTTCCATTATGCTTGATGTGCAAGTTAACTCCACACTCGCAGTCATGTGAGCAAGCAATCCCAGGTCATCACTGACACCAAGATGTACTTGGGTATCTTGAATATTTGGGATGATGTGATTGCTAGAAAGTTCTGGAAGCAATTTCTCTTCCTGTTTGGGAATTTTATCAAACAGGAAGGGCGTGCTGTTTGGAAGCTCCTCCTTCTCATCTGCTAGTGTGATCAAGGGACCGTTGTCTTTTTCTTCATTTTTTTTAATGATACCCACACTTCCATGCACATTGTTCTGGAGTTTCTCTACAGCAGCACTATACACGTTATCCAACAAGGACTCCACTTCCACGAGGGCGCCATTCTCTCCACCCACCAGAGTCTCTGGGGACAGATCCATGTCGTCAAGCTTGACCTCTGTGGCTTCCACTTTCTCTGCTTTTATGTCCACTAGAAGATCGTGCACTTCCACGTGCACCCCGCTGCCAGGCCGATCTGAGCTCCCCAGAATAGCATCTGACACTTTGGTGGACATGAGCAAGTCTCGCGTGTCCGTGCTGACTGGGTAGTCCGTCTCACTCTCAGGGCTCTGGCTTTGGGACAGGTCTTCTATCTCCCGGATTTCCATTCCTCCTTTTGCTCCTGCTGTCTGTGATGAAAGACCAGAGATGGTGCTCACGTTTCCTTTCTTCCCTTTCTTAATGTTCTCCTCCTCTTGTCGTTGATACTCCTCATACATTTTGGCCAGGTATTCTTTGTGTGCTTCATAAGTAACCTAGGAAACACATGATGAGCACACTAAGGAATTAGGTATATGCCAAGAGAAAGGCAGAAATAAGAGCAATAACATTACCACAGTATAAGCTAACGATATAAGGAATGTTAAGATTTAATTTTATTATGTAATTGGAAGCAATGATGAAATATAGTAATGCACTGTTTCTTGCCTTGTCTCTAATCACACGTGTAACTGCAATGCCAAGGCTCCTCTGCATAGGTTAGGTATTCCAACGTTAACCAACATCATATAACATCTAATCTGTGAACACTGTTTAGTCTTAAGGACCAGTCAGATGATAATGATCAACATTAAAACTACTATGACTATGACAGCTTTCACACAGCTACTGCACACAGGGTTAGGGTTTTTGCCGATCCCACCCACTCCCGAAGGCACTCAGATGGACTAAACATAAGACATTTATAAGGCACTGCATCGGTTTTAAACGTAGACAGGCGACTGAATTAGAAACAGCAGAATGTGTTCTGTGCAAGATCTTGCAATGTCTTTTTCTTTGTTATATTAAAACTTATTAAAGCAATGGCAAACACAAAGCATGTATGCTGCAAAATGTAGGACTTTAACAGGCATAAATTCTTCTAAACTTTTCTAGTATTATAAACACTTTCTTTATAGGCACACAAAATTAATTTGTTTACAAGGTGTTTTGGTTTACCTTTATTTAAAGAGTACCAATATATGAAATCTGTTTTAAACAGAAAAAATCTCCCAATCATGGTGGCTGGCAGCCTGTTACCCTTGGCCGTAACCTGCTTGTCATCTCTTTTGATAAGTAAAAATGTTTGTGATACTGAGTTAACTGATGTACTTTTCCTCTCTGTCTGCTTTCACAGCACACAAATGAGCTGAGCAACTTCATCAGAGGCAGACCAGAAAGCCTAAAACATATATTATTTGGTCTCTAAAATCATTTTTCTAAACCACAAAACTTAACTGCAACATAACTGACCAACCTAATTTTGTATATTCATGTTTTTTCTGTGATGCTACAGATAGAAAAATCACAGCTTTGAATTACTAGAGCATAACATGTGCATGCATCAACTACTCTCCTTGCCAAAGACAAATGCTATTTAAAATGTAATATGGAGCAATAGAAC
The DNA here is from genome assembly GCA_964023405.1 of Apodemus agrarius. Lineage (NCBI taxonomy): Eukaryota > Metazoa > Chordata > Mammalia > Rodentia > Muridae > Apodemus > Apodemus agrarius. The sequence continues at coordinate 112,156,342 of OZ030007.1, read as the reverse complement.
TTAGAGCTAAATGCTACAGCATACTCTACATGTAGTGATCTGCATAGGAATGGTCCCCATGGGCACACATATTCACATGCTTAGTCACCAAGGAGTATTTGAAACAGATTAGAAGGGTCAGGGGTGTGGCCATGTTGATGGGAGTGTGGCACTGGGGCGGGCACTGAGGTTTAGCATGCCCACAGCAGGCCGGGGCTCCTGCCTATGGATCAGGACACAGCTCCCTGCTCCTTCGCCAACACCGTGCCTGCCTGCGGCCACCGTGCTCCCCTCCATGACAGTGCACTCACCTCTGAAACTGTAAGCAAGCCTCAGGCTAAATGCTTTCTTTTCTAAGTGTTGCCCTGATCATGGTGTGTCTTCATAGCAATAGAACACTAACTACAACAACACAATTTAAAGTTTACTAAAGGTGCATGCCTTTAATCCCAACACTAGGAAGACAGAAGCAGAGAGACCTCTGTGAATTTGAGACCAGTCTTAAATGTTAGTATACATAGCAAGTTCCAGGCCAGCCAGAACCAAATAGACGCTGACTGAATCAAAGAAAACTATGCATCTAACATTGTCACTGACAGGGAGACACCTTCCTCAATTTCCTTTGGCACCTCGCCTTTTGAGACAGCACTTCTTTCTGACCTGGGCTATATGGTTTTGGCTAGAGTGACTGGCTGGCCTAAGAGTCCTTGGGATCTACCCCTCCTGCTCTCCAGCACTTGGTGTGATTGACATTTGTGCAGCCATGAGGGAGATCCACATTCAAGTCCTTATGCTTGTAAGAAAAGCACTTTATCCACTCAACCAAGTCTCTTTTGAATGTATTTATTTCTTATTTTAGAATGAAAAGAAATCTGATTACTTCAAAAAAATCTTTAAAGTGCAATTCAGCTACTATTTCATGACATACACTTGTAACAATTGAGTATGTTTTAGTTAAAAAAAAAAAACAATTTGCTCTCATGCAAGCTACAAACATATATAGTAAAATTCCAAATTGAGAGGACATTAAATGGCTCTCAGTGAAGGGAAAGGTGTTTGCTCCAAGCCTAAAAACCTGAGTGCAATCCCTGGAACCTGTAAGTGTAAGGAGAGAACCAACTTCTGAAAACCATCTTCTGGCTTCCACAGAGTCAGCAAGTGCATTTATGCACTCACACACCTACAGACGAGTCTCTCTCTCTCTCTCTCTCTCTCTCTCTCTCTCTCTCTCACACACACACACACACACACACACACACACACTTAATTTAAAGTGTTATTAAAACAAAATTCTTAATTTACAAACTTTATAAGTTAAATGATCTTAAACGACCTTCAGGCTCTATAGTCTCACCAAAGAGCAGAAAAATACAAAGCCTAAATTAGGACAGAGGACTGTGCCATAACTGAGATGTCCACCAGGTGGCACCAGATGAGCGTGTATAGCCATTTACTGTGTTGCTGAACTTTCAGTGTCAGAATATGCCAGGTCCCTGTTACCTTGGAATGGGCTATTGAGAGTGTGTCCACCCAGACTCTCCAGCCTCCCCATTCATATTTTATCGCATGATACAAAAGAATCCGGAAAATGTTGTAGACCATCTCAGTAATCTTCTGTTCCTCGGAACTTTTTGGATTGATATAGCCAAGAGAAAACATCCAATCCTGCCACACTGAACATTGCAGTAAGCATCTAAAAAGAAACAAGAGATCATTAAAAATATCAAAATTATAATTTACTACTTTGAAACTTAAAACAATGAAAATATAACCTGAGTACACAATTATTCTCTGCATTCTGTGTTCTACAACCTCTATCAATTTCTTTCTTAGAAAATTTGAATCACACATCAAAATCCTTTCCTATCTCTCCTGGCCAGAGACAGTTTTTGTTTCTGAATCTTCTCTGCACTAATGTACTCACTACTAACACTCACAGTGCTCTCAACTGGCTCTAGTGTGGGCACCCCCAAACCAACTGTACTAGTGTGGGCACCAAAATGCTTCATACACAATACAAAAAATGTGTTAGAAACTTAGGAAATGGCCACAGACATGAATCCATGGACTCGAGCTATACATCATGTCTGAGCTAGGGTATCTTAAAAGCACGGCTAGAGAACACCAGTGAATATGGGCACACCAACACAACGCGAACTAAAGGACTGCTGCTGACTACATCCTAAGTACAGAAGTGTTTATCTGTGTGTGTGTGTGTGTGTGCGCGTGTGTGCGTGCGTGCGTGCGTGTGCGTGCATGCGTGAGTGTGTGTGTGTGTGTGTGTGTGTGTGTGTGAGTGTGTGTGTATGGACAACTAAAAGCATATACAACTATTAAAGTATGATGAAATAAATTACATCTAAATTTAAAATGATTTAAGAGAATTTAACAAAACATTTGAATTTTTCATTTGAAAGTGACTGAAAATCAAGAACACAAAAAATATTGGGCTAGAATAAAAATCAGACTGTTTACCTTCTATTTTCACGGCTGTTACTGAAAAGCTTAATCATGTCAGACAAAAACAACCGACGGACTTCCATCAATTCTGCACTTGGTGTTGAGTTTTTCAACAAAGTTGCCACCACCTTAAGAATCACTATATACAAACAAAATCTGAATTAAAATTTATAAAAGTAACTTAGACATATCACATTCACTAATTTTCAACTCAATGCTTAGTTCTGACAATGGAGCTCTGACAGTCATAAAATGTGGACACCAGACGGAATACAGTTAAGAAACGCTCTGATTTCGCCCCACATGTCACCGTATGACTACCACGTAACAGTGAAGAGTGGCGTCTTCTTACTTGGGTTCTGAATTTTCACTGTGGAGTCTGGCTCTGGATGCGGTTTATGCACAACTTGCGTACAGACTTGCTCTGTCAAGATCTGAAAGATGAAGAATTTGAACTTCATTTAGAGACAAAAAATGAAAAACAACCACTCAATATAGCTTTAGTAAAGAATCTGTCAAAGATTGTGAATAATTTAAAATCAAAAGGATTATCTCTCACCAAAGAACTTTATAAAATTACATATGTTCTTAAACTCTAAAGTCTATATACCCCAAATTTTACTTACTTAGGATAAAGACAAAAGCCAGAGACCTTATCAATAGAAGGAAAGAATAATTAGCTCATATAAAATTTGCTCTCTTTGAAATATGCTTTTGGTATGCAATTTTGAGACAGCCCTGTTTTGAGTTATAAATATTTGATGTTTTGTGTCATGGTAATTTAAAAAGTCAGTAACTATTAACAAACTTATGCCTCATACAGAAAAGAAATCTAAAATTTCTATTTCTAATTTTGACTAGAATGTAGGCTTAAAACCCTCAAGAAAACCCTGACGATTTGGCTATTGTCCACACTCCGCACCAAGAGCTGCTGCTATGAGGAGTCACTGTGTGACAGACGGAGTGGGAAACTGAGTCCCAGACGGAGCATGGATGTGTGCGGCTGCTCTTGCGGCCTAGGCGCCACACCTGTCTCATGATTACACCCAGCCACCTGTCTGCACCCACCTATATGCACAAACTGCAGCAGAGATGAACTCCACGTAGAGCTAATGTTAAACTCTAAGACGCTTTTACAAACACAGTTCAACACAAAATCAGCACAAAAAGGGAAGCCAAACAGGAGAGAGAGAGAGAGAGAGAGAGAGAGAGAGAGAGAGAGAGAGAGAGAGGAGGGAGGGAGGGAGGGAGGGAGGGAGGGAGGGAGGGAGGGAGGGAGGGAGGGAGGGAGGGAAAGAGAGAGAGAAAGAGAAAGAAAGAAAGAAAGGAAGGAAGGAAGGAAGGAAGGAAGGAAGGAAGGAAGGAAGGAAGAAAGAAAGAAAGAAAGAAAGAAAGAAAAAGAAAGAACGATCAGTGCTAATTTTGGGTCTGGCTATGCAGAGCACTAAGGTACAAAGCACCCTGGAAAGAGTGAGTTTTGATACAGGGATGATGGCTTCTGAGAAGAAGAGAACCATGACGTCCAGAAAGCAGAAAAGAACTTTCTTTCCTTTTTATACTCAGACTAAACAAAGCACAGGAAATTTACATAAATAAATGAGGTACATACACCAAAAATATACTGACTTGAAATGAGACACTGGCCTATTAGTACTTAAGTGATAAACACTGGATAGAATCACCTATACTCATTCTTTAAAAATGAACTATGTTAAACTAAACAGTGTCAGAATGCTTTCAAACAGTGTACTCTAAACATGAATGACTACATAGAGGTGCCATGTGAGATAAAAATCTTTTGGGATAATATATTAAAAAGCAGGGGCTGATATATACCTAAAAAGGGTATATTATATTATATATAAATAACATTATATTGTTATAAATATGATGATACTCATAATAATTGCATCCTTGCAGGGAAAACACCAGACTATGTTCCCCTCTGATAGAGATTTCAAACCTTTCTCAAGCACAAGAGAACAGTTCACATTTTACAGTAAACAGAATTTGCTTCAAAGCACCACTGAGTTTCCTGTTGTCTATTTAAAGCTTTGCTCTATCGTGTGACACTGAGGACAGTCATGGAGGTGCATGTCCACGGACCTGCTATAAGGTTACATGGCTGCTGTGTGAAAGCACTCTCATGACTGAAATGTTCTCAGATATGAAATGTTTACACGCGTTATACAAATGCATTAGGAGCTGACTCCAGCATGTGTTTGTTAAAAGGCAGTAATGTGCCCACACACTGCCTGGTGTTTGGAGATGGAAAACAGTTGTTAAGTGGAGCCGCATTTCTAGCATCAATTTACTTAATTAATGTTCTAGAGATAGGCATAAATGCATGCCTCTATTAAGCAATAAAACATAGTAAACTGTCATTAAGAACCTACGTGTGATTTTAAAAGAGGAAGGAAATAATGTGTATAAATAAAGATGAATATAGGTATAAACCTTTAAATGCAGTTTAAGATCCAAAGTGGTCCCTGAAGGTTCTCATGACTTTATATGAGGCATATACAGGAGTAGATGGAGGAGCCTCCATGAATTCTATATGCATTCAACAGTTCAGGGAAGCCACGTGTGTCAGCAGAAGCTGTGTTGGACAGCGTAGGGAAAGACTAAACTCTAAGCACAGAGGTAACTTTATAAACCTGGTGTTTAATAGGCATACATGAATTCAGCATTCAACATTAAATTTTATTTTATTTCATAATTATTTGTATTCCTTGTTTTATTAGAAGATGTTAGTCTAACGTGCTAGCTATGACAGCTTCATTTGCGGCTTACTGACTCCCAGTGTTCACTGGAGACACAGTGTCTTTGTCATTTTATTGTTTGCTTTTAGACGAAGTAAGATATTTCGCTGCCTCATAACTTATATGAGACTGACTGGAACACTTGTACAATAGTATCAGGATGCTCTGAGGACAATTAACCACTGACCATAGGTGGTTCTTTGAACTTGCTAAAAATCCCATGGAAAGGGAGTTTTTCATGGGCTTGGGGAGTCATTTAATTCTGCGGATTAACTAAACTGACATAGTATCCAACTGCCCATTAAATTATGTTTGTATCTACAGGCAATTAACTCTCAGTTTTAATCAGAGAAGCTCTTTCCAAAGAATGATGGTAAATACAGAGACTTGCTGATATTCAAGGTGCTGAGAATAAGAGTCAGACAAGTAATCAAACCTAAACAAGACATCCACAGCCTCTTCTCCAAGGCCCATGTAACACTGTGGTAGAGGAAGCGGAAAGAATTTAAGAGTCAGAAGATAGGGGAAAGGGTTGAACAATTCTACCTTTCAGGCAATGTACAGTCACTGCAACCAAGAGCTTCCAACAACTAAGGGTGACTGAACTTGGGTTGCAGACGGAAGCATCAACAGCTAGGCAAGGAGAGAGCAAGTACTGAGGGGCTGCTCACTAGGGAACTATTTCCTTCTGTGGTAGCTTAAATAAAAGTGGCCCCCACAGGCTCAGATGTTTAAATATTTGGTCAGTAGTTGGTGAAACCATATGGGAAGAATTAGGAGGTATGGTCTTGTTAGAGGAGGTGTGTTACTGGAAGTGGGATTTGAAGTTTAAAAAAATCATGCCATTCTCAGTAAGCTGTTTACCTCCTACTCGTGGATACGTATGTGAGTTCTTAGCTTTTGGTCCAGCACTATGCCCACCTTCATGTCTGATGCCATGGGGCACCATAATGGCCATGGACTCGCCCTCTGAAACTGTAAGCCCCAATAAACTCTTCTATAATCTGCCTTAGTCATGAAAGATACCTACTGATAAGTTTAGAGAAGGAGAGAGAGAGGGAGGGAGGGGGAGGGAGGGAGGGAGGGAGGGAGGGAGGGAGGGAGGGAGAGAGGAAGAGAGAGAGAGCCTTCAGTTATGTCCTACCACTGTGACCTCATCAGGAGCTCCAATAGAAAATCCTAATCCTGAGGTAACAAAGATGGCCCTTCTTAAGCTAAATGGGATGCAAAATAAAAGCAAGAGTCACAAATCTGGGAAAAGAACAAGTAAGTAAAGGCATTGAAAAAAAAGAGTGAGGCCCCTTCTGCTGGATCCTTCCTGCAGGAGCAGACTCCTAGCTACTCTGCTCCCTTGAAGACACAGTATACTGACACATCCAAGAGGACCTGCTGTACACAGAGCAGTTGGCAAGAACCCCCTAACCCCACTCTTGAGTCCCAGAGCTGCTGCTGACAGTCATGTGGACTCAGGATCCATCACTCACCAAAACCCCCAAAACCCTCGAATACCACTCCCCTTCCACCCCTTCTGCCAGAACCTTCCTGCAGGGGCAGACTCCCAGCTAGTCTGCTCCCTTGAAGACACAATACTCTGACCCATCCCAGAGGGCCCTCTGCATTCACAGCAGTTGAGGACCCACAGCACTCACAGCAGAGGACCCACAGCACTCACAGCAGAGGACCCACAGCACTCACAGCAGAGGACCCACAGCACTCACAGCAGAGGACCTGCAGCACTCACAGCAGAGGACCCACAGCACTCACAGCAGAGGATCCACAGCACTCACAGCAGAGGACCCACAGCACTCACAGCAGAGGACCTGCAGCACTCACAGCAGAGGACCCGCAGCACTCACAGCAGAGGACCCACAGCACTCACAGCAGAGGACCCGCAGCACTCACAGCAGAGGACCCGCAGCACTCACAACAGTTGAGGACCCACAGCACTCACAGCAGAGGACCTGCAGCACTCACAGCAGTTGAGGACCCACAGCACTCACAGCAGAGGACCCACAGCACTCACAGCAGAGGACCCACAGCACTCACAGCAGAGGACCCACAGCACTCACAGCAGAGGACCTGCAGCACTCACAGCAGAGGACCCACAGCACTCACAGCAGAGGAACAACAGCACTCACAGCAGTTGAGGACCTGCAGCACTCACAGCAGTTGAGGACCCGCAGCACTCACAGCAGAGGACCCGCAGCACTCACAGCAGAGGACCCACAGCACTCACAGCAGAGGACCCGCAGCACTCACAGCAGAGGACCCGCAGCACTCACAACAGTTGAGGACCCACAGCACTCACAGCAGAGGACCTGCAGCACTCACAGCAGTTGAGGACCCGCAGCACTCACAGCAGAGGACCCGCAGCACTCACAGCAGAGGACCCGCAGCACTCACAGCAGAGGACCCACAGCACTCACATCAGAGGACCTGCAGCACTCACAGCAGAGGACCTGCAGCACTCACAGCAGAGGACCTGCATCACTCACAGCAGTTGAGGACCTGCAGCACTCACAGCAGTTGAGGACCCACAGCACTCACATCAGAGGACCTGCAGCACTCACAGCAGAGGACCCGCAGCACTCACAGCAGAGGACCTGCAGCACTCACAGCAGAGGACCTGCAGCACTCACAGCAGAGGACCTGCAGCACTCACAGCAGAGGACCTGCAGCACTCACAGCAGAGGACCTGCAGCACTCACAGCAGTTGAGGACCTGCAGCACTCACAGCAGTTGAGGACCCACAGCACTCACAGCAGAGGACCTGCAGCACTCACAGCAAAGGACCTGCAGCACTCACAGCAGTTGAGGACCTGCAGCACTCACAGCAGTTGAGGACCCACAGCACTCACAGCAGAGGACCTGCAGCACTCACAGCAGAGGACCTGCAGCACTCACGGCAGTTGAGGACCCACAGCACTCACAGCAGAGGACCTGCAGCACTCACAGCAGTTGAGGACCCACAGCACTCAGGGCAGTTGAGCATCCACTGCACTCAGACCTGCTGAGGATTAGATGAAGGAGATCTACTGAAGCCAGGGCAATAGATCAGCTTCTCTGCACCTGTGAAGAGGATCCAGTTGGAAGCCAAGGCTGACGGCATACCCAGAGACCTGAAGCAACCCAGGGACAAAAGAGGCAGTTCCCAGGCAGTCAGCCAGACCAACAAACACCAGGGATATCCAGATGGCAAAAGGCAAGCACAAGACCATAAACAACAGAAGCCAATATATGGAAGCATCATCAGAACATAGTTCTCCCAAGACTGAAAGCCCTGAATATACCAACACACCTGAAAATCATGAAAAATCCTATCTTATGAAGATAAAAAGAATCCTTTAAGGAAGATATCAACAACTCAATGAAAGAAATTCCAGAAAACACAGGTAAACAGGTGAGGGAATTGAATAAAGTGATCCAAGACCTAAAAGTGGAAGAAGAAACAATAAAGAAGAAACAAATGGAGGCAAAGCTGGAAATGGATAACCTAGGAAAGAGGTCAGGAGCTACAGATCCAAGTATCACCAACAGAATATAAGACACAGAAGAGAGAATCTCAGGAGTAGAAGATACTTTAGAAGACACTGACACAACTGTCAGAGAAATTTCAAAACATAAAAACTCCTAACCCAAAGTATCCAGGAAATTTAGGACACAACGAAAAGACCAAATCTAAGAATAATCATAATAGAGGAGAATGAAGATTCCCTGCTCAAAGGACCAGAAAACGTCTTCAACAAAATCATAGAAGAAAACTTCCCCAACCTAAAGAAAGAGATGGCCATAAGGTACAAGAAGATGATAGAACACAAAACAATTGGGACCAGAAAAGAAAATCCTCTCACCACATAATAATCAAAATACTAAACACACAGAACAAAGAAACAATATTAAAAGCTGCAAGGGAAATGGGCCACGTAGCATACAAAGGTAGACCTATCTGAATCACACCAGACTTCTCAACATAGACTAGGAAAGCCATCATAGCCTGGACAGAGGTCATGGAGACTCTAAGAGAACACAAATGCCAGCCCAGGCTACTGTACTCAGCAAAACTCTCAATCAACATAAATGTAGAAACCAAAATATCCCAGGACAAAACCAAATTCAAACAGTATCTATCCAGCCCTACAGAGGATCCAAGAAGGAAAACTCCAACACAAGGAAGGTACCTGCACCAAAGAAAGGACAAAGATATTAAGCATTTCACACCAAAGCCAAATGGAGAGAACCACAACCACATGAAGACACCTACAAAAACAAACATATCAGAAACCAACAGTCATCTGTCTTTAATATCTATCAATATTAATGGACTCAACTCACCTGTAAAAAGATATAACCTAACAGACTGGATACGCAAACAAGACCCAGCATTTTCCTGCATACAAGAAACAAACCTCAATAACAAAGACACTCTCTCAGAGTGAAAGGATGGAAAAAGGTATTCTAAGCAAATGGTTCCAGGAAACAAGCAAGAGTGCTATCCTAATATTCAATAAAATAAACTTTCAACCAAATGTTATCAAGTGTGATGAAGAAGGAAACTTTATATTCATCAAGGGGAAAATGTGCCAAGATGAACTCTAAATTCTGAGCCTGTATGTCCCAAATGGAAGAGCACCCACATTCATAAAAGAAACTGTGCTAAAGCTCACACACATTGAACCCCACACAATAATAGTGTGAGACTTCAACACCCCACTCTCACCATTGGAAAGGTCAATGAAACAGAAACTAAACAGAGACACAGTGAAACTAAAAGAGGTTATGAACCAAATGGATTTCACAGACATCTACCGAACATTTCACCCTAAAACAAAAGAATACACCTTCTTCTCAGCACCTCATGGTACCTTCTCCATAATCGACCATATAATTGGTCACAAAACAAGCCTTGACCAATACAAGAAGATAGAAATAATACCATGTATCCTATCAGATCACCATGGCCTAAGGCTGGTCTTCAAGAATAGCAAAAACTACAGAAAACCCACATACATGTGGAAACTGAACAACTCTTTACTCAATGATAACTTGGTCAGGGGAGAAAAAAAAGAAATTAAAGACTTCCTGGAATTTAATGAAAATGTTGACAAATAATACCCAAACTAATGGGATACAATGAAAGGGTTACTAAGAGGAAAATTCATAGTACTACCTGCCTTGGTGAAGAAACTGGGGAGATCTTACACTAGCAGCTTAACAGCACACCTGAAATCTCTAGAACAAAACAAAACAAAACAAACAAATAACAAAGCAAACTCACCAAAGAGGAGTAGAACATAGGAAATATTCAAACTCAGGGCCAAAATCAACCAAATAGAAACAAAGAAAACAATACAGAGAATCAATAAAACCAGAAGCTGTTTCTTTGAGAGAATCCAATAAGATAGATAAACCCCTAGCCAAACTAACTAAAGGGCTGAGAGGCAGTATCCAAATTAACAAAATCAGAAACAAAAAGGGAGACATAACTGTAGAGAGCCCTATTGAGGTGCCATGCCACCTGACAGGAACTTCACATTGGTCGATGTCAAGTTGACATCGACCACTGTGAAGTTCCTCTCCCAGCCTTTGAGGGGGAACTCCTGTGTTAGCCATAATCCCCTCTACATAGGGTGGAGTGCTCAGACCAAGATGTAGCCCATTATTCTTCAAGGACCTGCAGTTTCCTGAAAAACACTAGCCACCTGTGGAGCAACTGAACTAATTCTGCTGAGAAGCTTCCAGCCTTTTCCTCCTGCCTATATCTATATATTGGGAGTTCTTCATTAAACTTTGAGACCTTGAACAGGAGGTGTTATCTTGGTCTCCATTTCTTTTTCGCCTCCTGCCCATACATTCCCAGCTTCCCTTCCAGGTAACTTGTTCGATGTAACTGCGAGCAGTTACACATAAACAGAAACGAAGGAAATTAAAAAAATCATCAGAACCTACCAGAAAAGCCTATATACAACACAACTGGAAAATCTAGAAGAAATGGATCATTTTCTAGATAGATGCCACATACTACAGTTAAATCAAGAGCAGGTAAACTGTCTAAACAGGCCCATATAGCACAAGGAAATAGAAGATATCATTAAAAACCTCCCAGATGGATTTACTGCAGAATTCTACAAGATCTTCAAAGAAGACCTGATACCAATTTTCCTCAAACTATTCCATAAAATAGAAATAAGGAACACTACCTAACTCATTCTATGAAGCCACAATTACTCTGATACCTAAACCATAAAAGGACACAACCAAAAAAGAGAACTTCAGACCAATCTCACTTATGAATATTGATGCAAAAATACTCAATAAAATTCTTGCAAACCAAACCCAAGAACACATCAAAAGCATCACTCACCACAATCAAGTAGGCTTAATCCCAGAGATTCGAGATTGGTTTAATATACAAAAATCCACTAACATATTCCACTATATAAACAAACTCAAAGAAAAAAAATCACATGATCATCTTCTTAGATGCAGAAAAATCATCTGACAAAATACGACACCCCTTCATGTTAAAAGTATTGGAGAGATCAGGAATTCAAGGCCCATACATAAACATAATAAAACCAATATGTAGCAAACCAACAGGCAATATGAAATTAAATAAAGACATACTCGAAACAATCCCACTGAAATCAGGGACAAGACAAGGATGACAACTCTCCACATATCTATTCAATATATTGCTAGCTAGAACAATAAGACAACAAAAAGAGGTAAAGGGGATACAAATTGACAAAAAAGAAATAAAAGTATCAGTATTTACAGATGATATGATAGTATACATAAATCACCCCAAAAATTCTACCAGCGAACTTCTCCAGCTGATAAACAACTTCAGCAAAGTGGCCAGATATAAAATTAACTCAAATAAATCAGTGGCCTTCTTTCATAAATAAACAGGTTGAAAAAGAAATTAGGGAAACAACTCCCTTCACAATAGCCACAGATAAGTATCTTGGGGTAACTCTAACCAAACAAGTAAAAGATCTGTATGACAATAACTTCAAGTCTCTCAAGTAAGAAATCGAAGATCTCAGAAAATGGAAAGATCTTCCTTGTTCATGGATTAGCAGAATTAACACAGTAAAAATGTCCATCCTACCAAAGGCAATCTATAGATTCAATCCAATCCCCATTAAATCGTAACACAATTCTCTATAGACATGGAAAGAGCAATTCTCAAATTCATCTGGAAAAGCAAAAAACAAAACAAAACAAAACAAAACAAAACAAAACAAAACAAAACAAAAAACAGAATAGCAAAAACAACTCTTAACAATGAAAGAACTTCTCCGGGAAACACCACGCCTGACCTCAAATTTTACTACAAAGTAATAGTGATAAAAACTGCTTGGCACTGGTGCAGAAACAGACACAGTGACCAATGGACTGGAATTGAAGACCCAGAAATAAAGCCACATACTTAAGCACACTTGATCTTTGACAAAGAAGCAAAAAATATACAATGGAAAGAATAAAGCAACTTCAATAAAACATGCTGGTCTAACTGGCTGGCTGTATGTAGAAAAATGAAAATAGACCCATAGTTTTCACCCTGCACAAAGATCAAGTCCAAGTGGATCAAGGACCTCAACATGAAACCAGATACACTAAATCTAATAGAAGAGAAAGCTGGGAAAAGCCTTGAACTCATTGGCACAGGGAGAAACTTCCTAAACATAATTCCAATGGCTCATGCTCTATGATCAAGAATTGATAAATGGGATTCTCATGAAACTGGAAAGCATTTGTAAGGAAAAAGACATAGTCAATAAGACAAATTGTCAACCTACAGAATGGGATGAAAACTTCACTAACCCCACATTAGACAGAGGGCTAATATCCAAAATTTATGAAGAACTCAAGAAGCTAATCAACAAAAACCTCAATCAAAAAATGGGCTATAGAACTATACCGAGATTTCACAACTGAGGAATCTCACATGGCTCAGAAGCACCTAAAAATGTTCAAAGTCCTTAGTGATCAGAAAAATGCAAATCAAAACGACCCGGAGATTTCACCTTACATCAATCAGAATGGCTAAGATCAAAGCCTCAGGTGACAAAACGTGGTAGAGGAAGTGGCTAAAGGGAAACACTGCTCCACTGCTGGTGGGCTGGCAAGCTCTTACAACCACGCTGGGAATCAATGTGGGGGTTCCTCAGAATACTGGAGATAGATCTTCCTGAAGACCCAGCTATAGCACTCTTGGGAATATACCCCAAAAATGTCCCACCATGCCAAAGGGGCAAGTGTTCCACTATGTTCATGGCGGCCTTATGTGTGATAGCCCCAGAAGCTTGAAACAAAGAATGCATACAGAAAATATGGTTCATGTACACATTGGAATACTACTCAGCTTTCGAGAACAAGGGCATCCTGAGTTTTGCAGGTAAATGGAAGGAACTAGAAAATATCCTGAGTGAGGTAACTCAGACCCAAAAGGACAAAAGGACAGGTATGGTATGGTATATACTCACTAATAAGTGGATATTAGCAGCAAAAAAAAAAAAAAAAAAAAAAGTACAGGAGATACAGTCCACAGATCTCAAAAATGTCAACAAGCTCTCAGTCCCACTTGGGAGGGAGAAGAAAGCAATCACAAGTGGGGAGGGAGGGAGGGCTCTGGGAGGGAAAGTAGACTGGACTGGAAAGAGGGGGAAGAGGAGGGAAAGGGGAACCTGATCTAACATTGGGGGAGGGAAAAGGAGTGAGGCCCTGAGGGCCAGCAGAAAGAATGGAAATAGGCAACCTCAAGAAATAGGAGATTGGGAGGACCCTCCAGAATGCACCAGAGACCTGGGAGGTGACAAACTCACAGGACTAAAAGGAAGAGACCTTAGATAACATGCCTGACAGTAGGGAGAGGGAACTTAGTCTACCTCCAGCAGGAAGACAGGGCTTCAAATGATGGAGAGGAGGGCCATCCCACAGTCATAACTGACCCATAATTGTTCCCACCTGAAAGAAATACAGGGATGGAAATGGAGAGGAGCCCAAGGAAAAGAAGTTTCAGGGACAGGCTCAAAATAAGATCCAGCACAAAGGGAGGTCCCAAGGCCTGACACTATTACTGAGGGTATGGAGTGTTCACAAAAAAGAAAACTCTGCACTCTGGAGACCAAACAAGCAGCTGAAAGAATCAGATGCAGATATCTGCACCCAACCAATGGAGAGAAGAAGCTGACTCCTGCTGTTGAATTAAGGAAGGGTGAATGAAGCTGAGGGCAACCCTGTAGGAGGACCAGCAGTCTCAGTTAATCTGGACCCCGGGATCTCTCAAACACTGGACCACCAAACAGGCAGCATACACCAGCTGATATGAGGCCCCCAACACATACAGCAGAGGACTGCCAGGTCAATGTTCATCCAGAGATGATGCACCTAACCCTCAAAAGATTGGAGGACCCAGGAAGTTTAGAGGTCAGGTGGGGTGAGGGGTAGGAACATCCACATGAAGACTTGGGGAGAGGAGGAGGTATGGGATATCAAACAGTCAGAGGGTAGACAGGGATTGGCAGAGTGGGGAATAAAATATAGAGTATATAAAAAAAGGAAAAAAGAAAAAGAAGGGTGGGAAGAGAATGGGAGAAGAGAGTAAACCAGAATGCATAATATATATGAATGAAAATTCAAAGAGCTAAAGTAAAGATGAAAACACTTGGTAAAAAAAGCCCGATTTTACACTTTAATAGTCACTGTTTCAGGTACAAAACATCTTAAATATAAGAGTTTTAAAGTCACCATGAAATAACTTTTATCACAATAGAATTTTTAGAATATTGACTTAAATAGCATATAATTGATATAACTGATTTAATTCTATTAAGAGTTACCTTGTTTGCAACACATGACAGCAGCCTCAAATAATGCAGTCTTCAAACTGTGATAACCCAGAAACAGCAACTCATTCAAACACAACTGCACAATTCAACGTGCCTGTTGGGAGTGCTGACTGAAGTCTAAGCGAATAGACGTATACTGCTGAGTGGGATGAGCAGTAATTCCGCATTTATAAATGAGTTTATTAATAACTCAGAGTCTTTCAAAGCTCATTTTATTCATCCCGTATGTTAAAATCCATACACAGTGACTAACTGATGTTTTCATTCCCATGTCACATATCTGGAGCATGAACACTGTCAGAGGATTCTAATAGTCAGTTCAGCTAGGATTTGCTTAGAAAAGACTTAAACAAGGACAAAAACCTGAATGCAAAAAGAAAAACATGGGGGCCCCTGGACCAGTGGTAGCGACAGGCCTCCATATTGCAACCAGGACACAGCTGGAGAGGCCCAGGTAGACAGACCCCATCCGGGGCTACTGGCGCGGGGGTGGGGGTTGGGGGGTGGGGGTGGGATCTGCTAGGCTCTCGCCGCGCCGCCGCTCTAGCTCTGCCTGCAGAGGCTCTGCTAGACTTCCCCGTGAGTCCCGGGCCCCTGGACCAACGGTAGCAGCAGGCCTCCATATTGCAACCAGAACACAGCTGGAGAGGCCCAGGTAGACAGATTCCATCCAGGGCTACTGTGCTGAAGGATCTGCTAGGCTCTCACCTCCATGCAGGCCCAGCTCCGGCCGCCGAGGCTCTGCTGGACTTCCCCGATACCTCATGCCGTGCACTGAGGCAGCCGGTGGCAGCCAGCTCCCAGGACCCTGGACCAGTGGTAGAGGCGGACCTCCATATTGCAACCAGGACACAGCTGGAGAGGCCCAAGTAGACAGATTCCATCCGGGGCTACTGCACGGAAGGATCTCGTAGGCTCTCACCGCCAGGCAGGCCCAGCTCCGGCCGCCGAGGCTCTGCTGGACTTCCCCGCGACCTCAGGCCGTGCACCTAGGCAGCGGGTGGCAGCCAGCTCCTGGGTCCCTGGACCAGCAGTAGCGGCTGGCCTCCATATTGCAACCAGGACACAGCTGAAGAGGCCCAGGTAGACAGACCCCATCGGGGCTACCAGCAAGGGGGGATCTGCTAGGCTCTCGGTGCCAGGCAGGCACAGCTCTGCCCACCGAGGCACTGCCAGACTTCCCAGTGCCCTCAGGCCTTGCACCGAGGCAGCTGGTGGCAGCCAGCTCGTGATCCCTTTGAGCAGCAGTCAAGCATAACCACCAGTAGAGAAACAACAGGTGAGCCCAGCCTCAAGGGAGATTCAAACACCAGCCAGTGACAACAAGGCCAACTAACACCAGAAATAACCAGATGGCAAAAGGAAAATGAAGGAACGTTACTAACAGAAATCAAGGCAACATGACAGCATCTGAACCCAGTTCGCCAACAACAGGAAGCCCAGGATACCCCAAAACACCAGAAAAACAATACTTGGATATAAAATCACTGGTCAGGATGCTGGTAGCTGAACACAGAGAAAAATCTCATAAAGAAATAGAGAAGAATGTTTTCAGCTCCTTTGTCGGAGATCAATTGGCCATAGATGTGTGGGTTCAATTCTGGGTCTTCGATCCTATTCCATTGATCCGCTTCCCTGTCACTGAACCAATACCATGCAGTTTTTAATACCACTGCTCTGTAATATTGCTTGAGGTCCGGGATATTGATTCCCCCAGAAGTTCTTTTGCTGTTGATGATAGTTTTAGCTATCCTGGGTTTTTTGTTATTCCAGATGAATTTGAGAATTGCTCTTTCTAGCTCTATGAAGAACTGAGTTGGGATTTTGATGGGAATTGCATTGAATCTGTATATTGCTTTGGGCAAGATTGCCATTTTGACTATATTAGTCCTGCCAACCCACGAGCATGGAAGATTTTCCCATTTTCTGATGTCTTCTTCAATTTCCCTCTTCAGAGACCTGAAGGTTTTGTCATATAAATCATTCACATGTTTGGTTAGCGTCACTCCAAGATACTTTATATCATTTGTGGCTACTGTGAAGGGTGTCATTTCCCTAATTTCTTTCTCGGCCTGCTTATCCTTCGCATATAGGAAGGCTACTGATTTACTTGAGTTGATTTTATAGCCAGCCACTTTGCTGAAGTTGTTTATCAGTTGCAGGAGTTCTCTGGTGGAGGTTTAAAAGATAGCCTTTTCAACAGATGGTGCTGGCTCAATTGGAGGTCAACATGCAGAAGAATGAGAATTGATCCACTCTTATCTCCTTGCACTAAGCTCAACTCCAAGTGGATCAAAGACCTCCACATAAAATCAGACACACTAAAACTAATAGAAAAGAAACTGGGGAAGACCCTTGAGGACATTGGCTCAGGGGAAAAATTCCTGAACAGAACACCAATTGCTTATGCTCTAAGAGCAAGAATAGACAAATGGGACCTCATAAAACTACAAAGTTTCTGTAAGGCAAAAGACACTGTCAAAAGGATAAATCGGCAACCAACAAATTGGGAAAAAATCTTCACCAACCCCACATCCGACAGAGGGCTAATCTCCAATGTATACAAAGAACTCAAGAGGTTAGACCCCAGAAAACCAAATAACCCTATCCAAAAATGGGGTACAGAGCTAAACAGAGACTTTTCACCTGAAGAAATTAGGATGGCTGAGAAACACCTTAAAAAATGTTCAACATCACTAGTCATTAGGGAAATGCAAATTAAAACAACCCTGAGATTTCACCTCACACCAGTCAGAATGGCTAAGATTAAAAACTCAGAAGACATCAGGTGTTGGCGAGGATGTGGAGAAAGAGGAACACTCCTCCACTGCTGGTGGGAATGCAAGCTGGTACAACCACTCTGGAAATCAGTATGGCGGTTCCTCAGAAAACTGGGCGTGATACTTCCGGAGGACCCAGCCATACCACTTCTGGGAATATACCCAGAAGATTCACCAGCATGCAATAAGGATACATGCTCCACTATGTTCATAGCAGCCTTATATATAATAGCCAGAAGCTGGAAAGAACCCAGATGTCCCTCAACAGAGGAATGGATACAAAAAATGTGGTATATATACACAATGGAGTACTATTCAGCCATTAGAAACAATGAATTCATGAAATTCTTAGAGAAATGGATGGAGCTGGAGAATGTCATACTAAGTGAGGTGACCCAGTCTCAAAAGAATACCCATGGTATACAGTCACTGATAAGTGGATATTAGCCTAGAAGCTTGGAACACCAAAGACACAAATCACATATCAAGTGATGTCTCACAAGAAGAAAGGAGTGGACACTGGTGCTAGAATGGACCAAAACATCATTGTGGGAGAGTACAAGAACAGTAAAGTGGGAGGGGGTGGATGCGGGAGCAGGGGGAGGGAAAAGGACATGTGGGACCTTTGGGGGTGGGGAACCAGAAAAAGGGAAATGAATTGTAAATATAGAATATATACAATAAAAAAAATCAAAAAAAAAAAAGAAATAGAGAAGAAAATGGATCAAAAGTTAGAAGCCTTTACAAGGCAAATACAAAAATCACTTCAAGAAATGCAGGAGAAGATGGATCCAAAAGAAGAAGACAATAAGGAAGAAAGACAAAATTCACTTAAAGAAATACAGAAGAACGTGGGCCAACAAGTAGAAGCTATGAAAGAGGAAACACAAAAATCTCTTAAAGAAATACACGAAAACACAATCAAGCAAGCGAAAGATCTGAGCATATCCATCCAGGTACTAAAAACAGAAGTAGAAACAACTGAGAAATCGCAGAGGGAGACAACACTGGAGATAGAAAACCTTGGGAAGAAATCAGGGGCCATAGATGCAAATATCAACAATAGAATACAAGAGATAGAAGACAGAATCTCAGAAGCCGAAGATACCATAAGAACCATTGATTCAACAGTCAAAGAAAATACTAAATGCAAAAAGCTTGTAACCCAAAACATCCAGGAAATCCAGGACACAATGAGAAGACCAAACCTAAGGATTATAGGTATAGACGAGAGTGAAGATTTACAAGTTAAAGGGCCAGCAAATATCTTCTACAAAATTATGGAAGAAAACTTCCCCAACCTAAAGAGAGAAATGCCCATGAATATGAAAGAAGCATATAGAACCCCAAACAGACTGGATCAGAACAGAAATACATCCCGTCACATAATAATCAAAACTCTAAATGTACTAAACAAAGAATATTAAAGGCAGCAACAGAAAAAGGCCAAGTAACATATAAAGGAAGACCTATCAGAATAACACCAGACTTCTCACCTGAGACCATGAAAGCTAGAAGATCCTGGACAGATATAATGCAAACTCTAAGAGAACACAAACTTCAGCCAAAACTACTTTACCCAGCAAAACTCTCAATCGCAATAGATGGAGACATCAAGGTATTCCATGAAAAAACCAAATTTGCACAATATCTTTCCACAAATCCAGCCCTACAAAGGATAATAGGGGGAAAACACCAAGACAATGACGGAAACTACACCTGGGAAGCAAGATAGAAACCTCCTCTCATCACACCCAAAAGAAGATAACCTCTCGAATATAATAAATAAATAAATAAATAAATAAATAAATAAATATAATTTCATAATTTCAAAAATGTCTGGAGGTAATAATTACTATTCCTTAATATCTCTTAACATCAATGGACTCAATTCCCCAATAAAAAGACATAGATTAACAGACTGGATACAGAAATAGGACCCTACATTTTGCTGCATACAGGAAACACATCTCAGTGTTAAAGACAAACGCCGCCTTAGAGTAAAAGGCTGGAAGACAATTTTACAAGCAAATGGTCTCAGGAAACAAGCTGGAGTAGCCATTCTAATATCAGATAAAATTGACTTCCAACCTAAAATCATCAAAAGTGACTCAGAAGGTCACTTCTTGCTTGTCAAAGGGAAAATCCACCAAGAAGAGCTCTCAATACTGAACATCTATGCTCCAAATGCAAGGGAACCCTCATTCGTAATAGAAACCTTACTAAAGCGTAAAACACACATTACACCTAACACAATAATTGTGGGTGACTTCAACACCCCACTCTCCTCAATGAACCGATCAGGAAAGCAGAAACTAAAGAGGGACACAGTGAAACTAATTGAAACTCTGGACCAATTGGATTTAACAGATATATATAGAACATTTCATCATAAAGCTAAAGAATATACCTTTTTCTCAGCACCGCATGGTACCTTCTCCAAAATAGATCATATAATTGGTCAAAAGACAGATGTCAACAAATACAAGATCGAGCTAATCCCATGCCTCCTATCAGATCACCATTGAGTAAGAGTGGTCTTCAATAGCAACAAAAACAACAGAAAGCCCACATACACATGGAAACTAAACAATACTCTACTCAATGACACCTTGGTCAAGGAAGAAATAAAAAAAGAAATCAAAGACTTTTTAGAATTCAATGAAAATGAAGGTACAACCTACCCAAATCTATGGGACACAATGAAAGCAGTGCTAAGAAGAAAACTCATAGCTCTAAGTGCATCCAAAAAGAAACTGGAGAGAGCATACACTAGCAGCTTAATGGCACACCTCAAAGCGCTGGAAGAAAAAGAAGTTAATTCACCCAGGAGGAGTAGAAGACAAGAAATCATCAAATTCAGGGCTGAAATCAATCAAGTAGAAACAAAGAGAACCATACAAAGAATCAACAAGACCAGGAGCTGGTTCTTTCAGAAAATCAACAAGATAGATAAACCCTTAGCCAGACTATCCAAAGGACACAGAGACAGTATACAAATTAACAAAATTAGAAATGAAAAGGGAGACATAACAACAGAAACTGAGTAAATTCAAAAGATCATCAGATCCTACTACAAAGGTCTATACTCAAAACAACTGGAGAATCTGGAGGAAATGGACAATTTCCTAGACAGATACCAAATACCAAAATTAAAGCAGCATCAAATAGATCCACTAAATAATCCTATAACCCCTAAAGAAATAGAAGGGGTTATAGAAAGCCTCCCAACCAAGAAAAGTACGGGACCAGATGGTTTTAGTGCAGAATTCTACCAGACCTTCAAAGAAGACTTAACACCAATACTTTTCAAACTATTCCACAAAATAGAGACAGAAGGGATACTGCCCAACTCATTCTTTGAAGCCACAATTACGCTAATACCTAAACCACAAAAAGATCCAACAAAGAAAAAGAACTGCAGGCCAATTTCTCTTATGAATATCGATGCAAAAATACTAAATAAAATTCTTGCCAACCGAATCCAAGA
The DNA here is from genome assembly GCA_964023405.1 of Apodemus agrarius. NCBI lineage: Eukaryota > Metazoa > Chordata > Mammalia > Rodentia > Muridae > Apodemus > Apodemus agrarius. The sequence continues at coordinate 112,135,014 of OZ030007.1, read as the reverse complement.
GCACATCAAAATGATCATTCACCATGATCAAGTAGGTTTCATCCCAGGGATGCAGGGATGGTTCAATATACGGAAATCCATCAATGTAATTTACTACATAAACAAACTAAAAGAAAAAAACCACATGGTCATCTCATTAGATGCTGAAAAAGCATTCGACAAAATTCAGCATCCTTTCATGCTAAAAGTCTTGGAAAGAGCAGGAATTCAAGGCCCATACCTAAACATAGTAAAAGCAATCTACAGCAAACCAGTAGCCAACATCAAAATAAATGGAGAGAAACTTGAAGCAATCCCACTAAAATCAGGGACTAGACAAGGCTGCCCTCTCTCTCTCCATATCTTTTCAATATAGTACTTGAAGTCCTAGCGAGAGCAATTAGACAACATAAGGAAATAAAAGGGATACAAATTGGAAAGGAAGAAGTCAAACTATCATCATTTGCAGATGATATGATAGTTTACTTAAGCGACCCAAAAAACTCCACCGGAGAATTTCTACAGCTGATAAACAACTTCAGCAAAGTGGCTGGTTATAAAATTAACTCAAGCAAATCAGTAGCCTTCTTGTACTCAAAGGACAAGCAGGCTGAGAAAGAAGTTAGGGAAATAACACACTTCACAATAGCCACAAACAACATAAAGTACCTTGGAGTAACTCTAACTAAACAAGCGAAAGATCTATATGACAGGAACTCCAAGTCCTTGAAGAAAGAAATCGAAGAAGACCTCAGAAGATGGAAAAATATTTCTTGCTCCTGGATTGGCAGGATCAATATAGTAAAAATGGCCATCTTGCCAAAAGCAATATACAGATTCAATGTGATCCCCATCAAAATCCCAACTCAATTCTTCATAAATCTAGAAAGCAATTCTCAAATTCATCTGGAGCAACAAAAAACCCAGGATAGCTAAAACTATTCTCAACAATAAAAGGACTTCTGGGGGAATCAATATCCCTGACCTTAAACAGTACTACAGAGCAATTGTGTTAAAAACTGCATGGTATTGGTATAGCAACAGGCAAGTGGATCAATGGAATAGGATTGAAGACCCAGAAATTAACCCACAGACTTATGGTCACTTGATCTTTGATAAAGGAGCCATAACCATCCAATAGAATAAAGATAGCCTTTTCAACAAATGGTGCTGGTTCAACTGGAGGTCAACATGCAGAAGAATGAGAATTGACCCACTCTTATCTCTTTACACTAAGATCAACTCCAAGTGGATCAATGACCTCCACATAAAACCAGACACACTGAAACTATTAGAAAAGAAACTTGGGAAGACCCTGGAGGACATAGGCACAGGGGGAAAGTTCCTGAACAGAACACCAATAGCTTACGCACTAAGATTAAGAATTGACAAATGGGACCTCATAAAATTACAAAGTTTCTGCAAGGCAAAGGACACTGTCAGTAGGACAAAATGAAAACCAACAAAGTGGGAAAAGATCTTCACCAACCCCACATCCGACAGAGGGCTAATATCCAATATATACAAAGAACTCAAGAAGTTAGACCCCAAAGAACCAAATAACCCTATCAAAAAATGGGGTACAGAGCTAAACAAAGAATTTTCACCATAAGAAATGTGGGTGACCGAGAAACTCCTTAAGAGATGTTCAATATCATTAGTCATTAGGGAAATGCAAATCAAAACAACCCTGAGATTCCACCTCACACCAGTCAGAATGGCTAAGATTAAAAACTCAAGAGACAACAAGTGCTGGTGAGGCTGTGGAGAAAGAGGAACACTCCTCCACTGTTGGTGGGATTGCAAAATGGTAAAACCGCTCTGGAAATCAGTTTGGTGGTTCCTCAGAAAATTGGGCATGGCACTTCCAGAGGACCCTGGCATACCACTCCTGGGCATATACCCAGAGGATTCCCCTGCATGCAATAAAGACACATGCTCCACTATGTTTATAGCAGCCTTGGTTATAATAGCCAGAAATTGGAAGGAGCCCAAATATTTCTCAAAGGAGGAATGGATACAGAAAATGTGGTATATTTATACAATGGAATACTACTCAGCAATTAGAAATAATGAATTCATGCAATTTGTAGGTAAATGGTTAGACCTGAAAAATATCATCCTGAGTGAGTTAACCCAATCACAAAAGAATACACATGAAATGCAATCACTGATAAGTGGATATTAATGAGTCCAGAAGCCCTAAATACTCAAGGCACAATTAGCAAGTCAAATGATTCCCAAGAAGAAGAAAGGAGAAGACCCTGGGCCTGTAAAGATTGGATCCAGTTTTGTAGAGAAACCATGCGGGGGGAATGATTGGGGAATAGTTGGGGGGGAGAGGAATTATGGGACATATGGTGGGGGGGAACTGGGAAATGGGAAAGCCTTTGGAATGTAAACATAGAATATAGAAAATAAAAATTAAAAAAAGTATAGATTTGCTAAACAACAAACAAAAACAACAAAGTGGATAAATTTGCTGAAAAAACTGACAAAAAAAAAAAAGAAAAACATGTAGGTGCATTTGGTACGATGCTGTGGTGTTCACTACTGAGCCTTTCTACAGAAGTCTAACAGAAATTCAAGTATGTACATGAACATGGTATGTTCTAGTTTTACAACTAGAAGCATTAACTTCCACATCTTAAATATTATATTACATTACAACATCACTTTCATGTAAGGATTCACTGACTATACTGACCTTCAATTCAACCGTCAATAATAACTGAAAACAAGCACAGGGACAGAAATCCACATAAAGTAAGAGCTGAAAATCCCAGATAAGCACCATAAGCCAAAGCAACAAATAGGTTAGAAACACAAACAAAGTATGTCAATATCAGCATTCAGAGCCCAAATCTGACATAGTAGCAAGGGTCTGATTCAAAAGACAACGTTCATGATGCAGAATAAAAGCAATTTTACTATTTTTTCCACTTAGGTCCACGTGACCTACCTATTTCATGACCATATGTCAGTGATATTTCCTGGAAAAATTATTTAATCTGTGAATCTCAGTACTTCTGTTTTAAGAGGCAATAAAAATATCAGTAACTATATGCTGGTTTTAAGACCTGAACTAGTAAACACATAGCATTCAGGAGTGATCATGTCCTGAGAAGTAACCAACAAAAGGAAGTTACTATTATGAAGAAATACATTATGACATTATATCTCAAAACACAAATCAGACTACAAGGAAACAACCTGACCACGCTGTACAGTGCATTTGACTCAATGGGTATTTATTAATTTCTGTATGTACAACTTAAAAAAAGAAACTTTCATTAATCAAAACTGGTAGTTGATAGAGCCTACCAATCAAGCAATTTGTAGAATGACTAACAAAAGTTTGCATGTGAAATTCAGAAAGAGTAAAACAGACCAAGATCTTACCCACTTCTGCATTTGCAAATGAAAGCAGGTGAGAAAAGATGGCATAAACTGGTAAACAGGAGTGCGACTGATCAAGGGTCATAGACTTCGCTGTCCTGCAGCCTTACAGGGACACAGTCCATCTCAGTCACATCAGTCATTGCTCCTTCTCAAAATCATATAACCCTCAAACCCTAAATATTTCTACAGTGTCACTACGGGAAATAGATACCTTTGCTACCTATAAATCAATATACTCTAATAAAAACTCGTGTTAGCAATATATATTATTAAATATTAAAATGTCTTCAGGGCAAAAGAGAAACAAAAGGAACACTACCCAATTTGTTGTATGAAGCCACAATTATGCTTATATCTAAACCACACAAAGACCCAACAAATAAAGAAAACTTTAGACCAACCTCCCTTATGAATATCGATGCAAAAATACTAAATAAAATTCTCGCAAACCAAATCTAAGAACACATCAAAACAATCATCCAACATGATCAAGTAGGCTTTATGCCAAGAATGCAGGGATGGTTCAATATACGAAAATCCATCAATGTAATCCACTATATAAACAAAATAAAAAATAAACAAAAAACAAAAAAAAAACCAAACTCATCTCATTACCTGCTGAGAAAGAATTTGACAAAATTTAACACCCATTAATGGTAAAAGTCTTGGAAAGATCAAGAATTCAAGGCCCATACCTAAATATAGTGAAAGCAATATACAGCAAAGTTGTAGCCAACATCAAATTAAATGGAGAGAAACTTGAACCAATCCCACTAAAATCAGGTACTTGACAAGGCTGCTGCCTCTCTCCATATCTTTTCAATTTACTACTTGAAGTTCTAGCCAGAGCAATTAGACAACATAAGGAGGTCAAAGGGATACAAATTGGAAGGAAGAAATCAAATTATCACTATTTGCAGATATTATGATAGTATACTTAAGTAACCCAAAAACTCCACCAGAGAACTCCTACAGCTGATAAACAACTTCAGCAAAGTGGCTGAATATAAAATTAACTCAAACAAATCAGTGATCTTCCTCTACTCAAAGGATAAATAGGCTGAGAAAGAAATTAGGGAAACAATACCCTTCACAATAGTCACAAATAATATAAAATATCTCACTGTGACTCTAACTAAGCAAGTGAAAGATCTGTATGACAAGAACTTCAAGTCTCTGAAGACAGAAATCAAAGAAGATCTCAGAAGACAGATCTCTCATTCTCATGGATTGGTAGGATATAGTAAAAATAGCCATCTTGTCAAAAGCAATCTACAGATTCAATTCAATCCCCATCAAAATCTCAAATCAATTCTTCATAGAGTTAAAAAGAGCAGCTTCCAAACCATCTGGAATAACAAAAAAACCAGATAGCAAAAACTATTCTCAATAATAAAAAAACATCTGGGGCAATCAGCATCCATGACCTCAAGCTGTACTTCAGAGCAATTGTGATAAAAACTGCATGGTATTGGTACAGTGACAGGCAAGTAGATCAATGGAATAGAACTAGAGGCCCAAAAATGAACCCACACACCTACGGTCACTTTATCTTTAATAAAGGAGCTAAAATCGTCCTGTGGAAAAAGGATCACTTTGTCTTTTTTTTCTTGTATATTCTTTGTTTACATTCCAAATGATTTCCCCTTTCAGGGTGCCCCCCTCCCTATAAGTCCCATAAACCCTCTTTCCTCCACCAGTTCCCCAATCATCCCTCTCCCATTTCTCTGTCCTGGTAATCTACAATGTTGCACCATGCCTTTCAAGGACGAGGGTGTTCACCTTCCTTCTTCTTGGGAATCATTTGATATGTTAATTGTGTCTTGAGTATTCAGAGCTTCTGGACTAATATCCACTTATCAGTGACTGCATTCAATGTGTATTCTTTTGTGATTGGGTTACCTCACTTAGGATGATAATTTCCAGTTCCAACCATTTCAATCATTTGCCTACAAATTTCATGAATTCATTGTTTTTAATTGCTGAGTAGTATTCCATTGTGTAAATATACCACATTTTCTGTATCCATTCCTCCATTGAGGGACATCTAGGTTCTTTCCAGCTTCTGGCTATTATAAATAAGTCTGCTATGAACATAGTGAAACATATGTCCTTATTGCATGTCAGGGAATCCTCTGGGTATATGCCCAGGAGTAGTAAAGCAGGGTCCTCCAGAAGTGTCATGCCCACTTTTCTGAGGAACCACCAAACTGATTTCCAGAGCGGTTTTACCATTTTGCAATCCCACCAACAGTGGAGGAGTGTTCCTCTTTCTCCACAGCCTCACCAGCACTTGTTGTCTCTTGAGTTTTTAATCTTAGCCATTCTGACTGGTGTGAGGTGAAATCTCAGGGTTGTTTTGACTTGCATTTCCCGAATGACTAATGATGTTGAACATTTCTTAAGGTGCTTCTCAGCCATTTGAAATTCTTCATGTGAAAAGTCTTTGTTTAGCTCTGACCCCATTTTTTAATAGAGTTATTTGGCTCTCTGGAGTCTAACTTCTTGATTGTATATATTGGATATTAGTTGGATGTAAGGTTGGTAAAGATCTTTTCCCAATTTGTTGGTTGCCATTTTGTCTGATTGACAGTGTCCTTTGCCTTACAGAAACTATGTAATTTTATGAGGTCCCATTTGTCAATTCTTGATCTTAGAGCATAAGCTATTGGTGTTCTGTTCAGGAACATTTCCCCTGTGCCCATGTCTTCAAGGAGCAATTAGACAACATTAGGAGGTCAAAGGGATACAAATTGGAAAGGAAGAAGTCAAATTTGTAGATAATATGATAGTATACTTAAGTGACCCAAAAAACTCCACCAGGAAACTCCTACAGCTCATAAACAACTTCAGCAAAGTTGCTGGTTATAGAATCAACTCAAGCAAATCAGTAGCCTTCCTATACTCAAAGGATAAGCAGCTGAGAAAGAAATTACAGAATTGACACCCTTCACAATAGACACAAACAATATAAAGTATCTTGGTGTGACTCTGACCAAACAAGTGACAGATCTGTATGTCAAGAACTTCAGGTCTCTGAAGAGGGAAATCGAAGAAGACCTCAGAAAATGGAAAAATCTCCCATGCTCGTGGATTGGCAAGATTAATATTGTAAAAATGGCCATCTTGCCAAAAGCAATCTACAGCTTCAATGCAATCCCCATCAAAATACCAACTCAGTTCTTTATAGAGTTAGAAAAAGCAATTCTCAAATTCATCTGGAATATCAAAAAACCCAGGATAGCTAAAACTATTCTCAACAGTAAAAGAACTTCTGGGGTAATAATCAGTATCCTGAACCTCAAGTAGTACTACAGAGCAACAGTGTTAAAAACTGCATGGTATTGGTACAGTGTCAGGCAGGTACATCAATGGAATAGAATTGAAGACCCAGAAATTAACCCACACACCTATAGTCACTTGATCTTCGACAAAGGAGCTACAACCATCCAGTGGAAAAAAGATATCCTTTTTAACAAATGGTGCTGGTTCAGCTGGAGGTCAGCATGCAGAAGAATGCAATTGATCCATTCTTACCTCTTTGTACTAAGCTCAACTCCAAGTAGATCAAGGACCTCCACATAAAACCAGACACACTAAAATTAATAAAAAAGAAAATTGGGAAGACACTTAAGGACATTGGCTCAGGGGAAAGTTCCTGAACAGAACACCAATTGCTTATGCTCTAAGATCAAGAATAGACAAATGGGACCTCATAAAATAACAATTTTCTGTAAGGCAAAGATAGCATTTTCAACAAATGGTGCTGGTTCAACTGGAGGTCAGTATGCAGAAGAATGCAAATTGATCCATTCTTATTTTCTTGTACAAAGCTCAAATCCAAGTGGATGAAGGACCTCCACATACAGCCTGATACACTGAAACTAGTAGAAAGGTGGGAAGAGCCTCGAGCACATGGGCACAGGGGAAAATTTCCTGAACAGAACACCAATGGCTTATGCTCTAAGATCAAAAATCAACAAATGGGAACTCATAAAATTGCAAAGCTTCTCTAAGGAAAAGAACACTGTCAATGGGACAAAACAACAACCAACAGATTGGGGAAAAGATCTTTACCAATACTACATCTAATAGAGGGACAATATCCAATATATATAAAGAACTTGAGAAATTAGACTCCAGACAATCAAATAACCCTATTAAAAACAGGGCACAGAGCTAAACAAAGAATTCTCAACTGAGGAAACTCAAATGGTTGGGAAGAAGATGATTCAACATATAATAAGAACACATGCTCCTGTGTTCATAGCTGTCTTATTTATAATAGACAGAAGCTGGAAAGAACCCAGATGTCCCTTAACAGAAGAATGGATAGAGAAAATGTAGTACATTTACACACTGGATTACTACTCAGATATTAAAAACAATGAATTAATGACATTCTTAGGCAAGTGGATGGAACTAGAAAATATTATCCTAAGACAGGTAACCCAATCACAAAAGAATACACACAACATGCACCCACTGATAAGTGGATATTAGCCCAGAAGCTCAGAATACCCAAAATACAACAACAGACCATATGACGCTCAAGAAGAAAAAAGAGTCAAGTTTTGTTTGGTCCTTCTTAGAAGGGGTAACAAAATACTCATGGGAGCAAATACAAAGAGAAAGTGTGTAGCAGGGACTGAGTGAAAGGCCATCCAGAGACTGCCCTAACTGGGAATCCATCCCATATACAGTTACCAAACAGAGACACTATTTTGGATGCCAAAAAGTACATGCTGTCTCCTGAGAGGCTCTGCCAGAGCCTGACATGAATGACTTGGCAATCTTGTGACCCTAGCAGGTAGTACTGAGGTAGATGAGGATGCTTGCTGCCAATCATTGAACTGATCACGGGGTCCCCAACGGAGGAGTTAAGAGAAAGGACTGAAGGAGCTGAAGAGGTTTGCAAACCCATAGGAAGAACAACAATATCAACCAACCAGAGCTCCCAGGGTCTAAACCACCAACCAATGTGTACACATGGAGGGATCCATGACTAGCCGCATATGTAGCAGAGGATGGCCTTGTCCGGAATCAGTGGGAGAAGAGGCTCTTGGTCCTGTGAAGGCTCAGTGCCCCAGTATGGGGGAATGGGAGGGTGGGAAGGTGGGAGTGGGTGGGTAGGTGGGGGTACACCCTCACAGAAGGAGGAGGAGTGAGGATGGGATAGGAGGTTTCCGGGTGGGAAATCAGAAAATGTTATTGGATATTTTATTTATTTGCATTTGAGATATCCAAATTTGAGATGTAAATAAATAAAATATCCAATAAAAGAAAAAAGAAAAGTAAAAAAGGCCTGAGGGCTATGTATAAGATGATATTTTTTATAAAAGTTGCATTGTAAGAGAGAATCGCTATACTTTTGAGTAGTAATACAGGCACAGGGGTACATTTTATTTCATGTGTTTATAATGAATGCACGTGAGCTCTCTTCATAAGTCACAATGAGTAAAACAGAATTGTTTGATAATAGCAGAGGAGAACATTTCTCTGTTGTAGTAATGCAAAGGTCAGCAAAACTTAGAATTATATGGGTAATGTTTTCATACTACTACCTGCTAGGGTCACAAGATTGCCAAGTCATTCAACACTATATCCGCATATACTTAGATTCCCAGACATTTCTATTTATGGACACTGAATGCACTTAATCTATTCCATTTGAGAACTGTACAAAACCTGGAATGGAACCAAACGTGGATCACAATTTATGTGAAAAAGAGAATCATAACTTGCCCCATATTATTTTGAAATCTACAAAAATATCTACAGTGATAATATGTTGTCATTTCTATTTACCAAAAACTGTTTTTCTCAGCTTAATAATGTTGATGAGCATTTTGTCATAACTACAGACAGCTTCCATGTAAGAGACACAAGGTCTTGCCATCCACATCTATAAGAAAGATTCCACAATCCATTGTCTTTAAAAACTATGAGTTTAGAAATAATGTTTTTCTATTTGGAAATGGCTATTGTTTTAAAAAGAAATAAAATTAAAGTAAGACATATTAAGTCAAGTGTCATGTGAATCACTGTTAAGTTACTGTGCTGTGGTATGTCATGCAGTAGTGCTAAGTCTGCTGCAGGTTGTGTCAAAACCAATCAGCATCCAGCCAGTAAAACTACACATGAACCCTGAAATTTACATCTCATCTAAATTTTTCATGTTATATATTAGTTTGCTTTTGATTATTTTCAACACTTAAAATAATAATAATAATAATAATAATAATAATAATAATAAATATCCCTCACTTATATGTATTTGCCAACACATTATAGGTGCCAAGAAAGTATTATTGAAGACAAACTGAAAAAAGGAGAATTAAATTAATACACAGAAACTGTCTTGACATTTTTCTGATTTTTGTAAGGCAGTATATCTTGCAGATTACTTTGTGTATCCATTTCAATGGTTCCTATAAGCTAATATATTTACAGGCTTAGTGCTCAGCTGGTAAATTGTTTGGAAAGACTGGGAGGTGTGGCCTAGTTGAGGTAGGTGAGTCCTTGTTAGAAAAGTTATGTCAGTAGGGGAGGACACTAAGAAACTTCAAAAGCCACCAGGAAGTGTCACCTTCTCTGCCAGCAAGACTCCCAGCTACTCCTCAGGCACCAACCTTGATGATAATGGGGTAACCCTCTGAAACTCTAGGCAAGCTTACAAGTAAATGCTTTTTTTAAAGAGTTGCCTTGGTCATGGTGTCTCTTCCCAAAAGAACACTTTGTTAGAAGGTCTGAGAAGGGTTCTTATATGGAAATGATGAGCTTTTTTCACACAATTCAGGACATCACTTTTACAAATGTTTCTTACTTACACTTCATCTCAGTGTCAACTCTATCTTAAGGTGGGTAATCATTGCATAGTAGAAGAGAAAAAAAGAATAGGATGTGGGGCAAAGCTTATATTCACAATATGTGTGAATATTGTCTGTGTGGGAAGATTATGACGCAAACAAGAAAACCAATACTCACAAAAGTCCTTAGATCAGCATAGGATATTGCAGAACAATTACACATGGAAGTGTTTCCAAAAGAATGAAAATATGAACTACATGGTTTCTATTGTTGTAACAAAAATTATGACCAAAAGGAACTTGGGGAAGAAAGTGTCTATTTCATCTTACAACTCTCAGGTCACACTCCATCTTTGAGGGCAGTCAAGGGAGGAACTCAGCAGGAGCTGAAGTGAAGGAGAAGGAGGAAAGCTGCTTAGGGCTTGCTCCATGGCATGCTCAGCCTGCTTTGGTTTTACACAACCCAGGACTTTAGCCAGACTTTGGCCCCTTTGTGGGTTCTTCTTTCTTCCACCCTTCTCCACCCCCTTTCTTCCACCCCTTCAATCTCCTAATTCTAGATGGAAGAGAAAATGGATAGAAAGGAAAGGGGGCAATAATAGTTGGACTTCTTCCTGTCAGATTAGGAGTGTCAAGTTCCTTGGGTTAAGTTTGATCTTCACTGTCAGGATATTTCATCTCTTCTTTTTTCTTCTTTGTGCATGACTACTTAAAAAACCATGACCAGCAACAACCAACAGAATACATAATTCCACCCACCCACCCACTGACCAACAGCCCACCACGCTACTCAGGAACCTAGCATTCATACACCCTCCGAAAAGTCTTCAGAATTCCAAACATTATACAATCACATAAACTATCTACTGTTGCCAGTACCATGTCCCTGCACCTGACAAATCTGTCAGCAGCTGTGAATGAAATAACAATCTGAAATAACCCGTATCTTACAACTGGGATTAAAATGAGAACATATTCTTATAATATTTCTGTGTTTTTATAAGAAACTAAAATTCCCAAATTGTCAGTACACAGAACTACCTGGCCAGGAGGTAGCAAAGCCCAGGGGCCTAAAAACTTCCATATCAATCCTTAATCAAGAGTGTTCCCACAGCACAATCTTAGGCATTTTTTCAATAAGATTCCCTTTCCTAAGATATGTCTAGGTTTGTGTCAAGTTGACAGAAGCCAACCAGCACAGTATTCATTGTTATCTGTGGTGTAGTGACTGGGATATTAACTGGTATAAGAGGTGACTCTCATCACAGAAAAAGAGGTTTCCATCATATACACTAAGAATTTTTGTCAGTTTGCTTTTTTACTTTACCTCATAAAGTGTGTTGTATGTAGTGACAGTCACAGTGTTTGTATGCAGCATCAACCGTTCTCCAAGAAGAGTGAAGAGACTATGGGTATGCATAATTTCAACTTTTCGCCTGGAGAGAGTGGAGAAAAACACTATCAGACACAGTGAGGTCTCAGATCACATGACTCTGCGCTAAGCCAGGGCTCTGTGCTTTTGTACTTTGGGTCCCTGGAGAGGTGTTTACCTTTCTAGTGATAATGGTTGTTGGGTTTTGAAATAACAAAGCTTTTTTTGTTCTTTTAAAAATAATTATCTTTCAAACTTCAAAAAATTAAAAATAAAAACCATACAAACATATGCAGAATCATACAATTAATTATCTTATCAATATCTACAAAAAGAAGCAATAGTTTATAACACAGCTATCTGCTAATATCTTACAACTTTGTTTCAATAGTTCTCAAGGAAATTCTCCATCCAATTAAAATATGAGACATATTCAAGTTACATAACCTATGTAATGATTGGGAGTTATCATTTCCAGATTATAGTAATTACCTAAAAGATTTTTAGATTTTTCAACCCTAACACACAGAATGCATATTTTCAAGTCTGTAGTATGGTCTGTAACAAATCTTAACATACACACAATTGAAGAGGTGATAAGAGTGGACACATGTACTTGATATTGAAGTCACAGAGAAAAGAATCGTGCAATTCTTCAGTGTTTAGGTCTGCAAAGTGCCCACAGGCCAAAGTAATACCGCTCTACTTCCTTCCCCTGATCTCAGGGTTTCTCTGCTGTTTTGATACGAATGTGACATGTCCCATGTAGACTCTTGTTTGTGAACATTCGGTCCCTACCCGTCACTGCTTTCCAAGATGACAGAACCTTCAGGAGATAGTGATGTCTCTGTCCCTCTCCTGCAACACTGGAGTAACACACGTGTGCTATTATTCCTTGTTGTTAGTCGGGTGCTAGAAGTCTGATCCCAAGTCCTCATGCTTGTGGGACAGGCACATTACTGACTGAGCCATCTCCCCTCTCTAACAATTTTTTAAAAAGAAATTGTGTAACAGTAGGTAGTCAGAAAATGGTGTTTCCCATTTCCTTGACTGTGTTCATAATTCTATTACAGGAGCATATATTTCTAAATTTATGATTTTGTTTCTGAAATTTTCAATATTTAAATAAATGGTTTTGTATGCTGTCTCCTTTTACAAATTTATGGATTATATTAAGATTTCAAAGGTAATTTAAAGTCACTAAATTATACTCCTAAAAACCAGTAGTAAGTGACTGAATTTCATGTCACTGTATGAATATATATCAATTTGATTGTCTTTTCTCCTGCTTATAGTCTATCAGGTTGGCTCTGGTATCTATTAGCAGCAATGCTGTATGGACATCTGTATACCTAAGTAATAGTTGCCTTCACTAGGAAGAGCATAGTCACACCATGTAACTTTTTAAAAAATTGTTAAATTGTTTCCCAGTATCAGTATACCAGTATATTACTTCCTTTATAACTATAAAATGTCCAATGATGTACATTCTTGCCAACATCTATTAAGTCAAGTTTTTAAGTTGGTCAGATTAATAAATATTAAAGGAATTTTTTTACAATCTTCCTATTTATTATCAAGTCTAGTTTCCACTGCAATGACTTTTTATATTTGTCTTCACAATTGTACAATCACAAATTTATATTTAAAAATTCATAAATTACATACATAAAATATATATCTTTACTCTTAATCTGAGTCTTCTTTTAAGAAATATGGTATTGTATAAAGCACCTTTATTTCAAATCACCAAATTTATTTACTTGGCTGTGTGGTTTAGATTTGAATATTAAACTATAATTTCTAAGTTTTAAAACTTTCTTTTCAAATGTTTTACTAACTCTACTGCCATAAAACACACACTATAAAATTCACTTTGCCAGTATATAATGGAATGAGTGTTCTAAACAACTCAACAGTGTCTTACGACTATCCCAACAACCCAGTTTTAAAGCATATTCATCACTGAGAATTCCTTTGTTTCAATTTACACTCAATTACCATTCCCACTGCTAGTCCCAAGCAACCATAAATCTTCACTGCAGACATTGCCCAAAAGATGAACCCTAAAGCGTGCAGCTTTTTGCATATATATTTTTCTGAGGATCGTATTGAGGGGCCCATTATGTCATATCATGAAGTAGCTTGTGTGTGAATTCACATTTATTTAATCCTAAAGGTATTAGGAACACTCAAGGCAATGATAAGCAGAAACATATTCTTCATTTGCTGAAAGTTTGGAAATAACAGGCTGAAGGCTAGGCTACTTTTCTTCTTCTTAAGAATTACAAAAACTTCTTAAGAATTACAAAAACTTAGAACATGGCTGGAGACTTTCCCTTACAATAGGAATCCATAAAAATTCAATTGTCAGCTTAGGTCCGGGTTTTATTTTCACCTGGCTCGATTATCTTCAGATTTTGTGATATGCTTTTAGACCAGAGGATATTTATAAGGTTCACTCTTCAAGTATCTTGCAAGTTTCTCAATCTCAGTTTCTGTTGCTGATTAATCTGATTTAATTCTCTGACATAGTTTGATTAACCCAAGACTTTCTTAATACCTTTACAGTTTCCAAGTTCAATATATGACCAAACCTGAAGCATGACGCACAACATAAATCATTTTGCTGTGTTTGAGAGTGTTACACAGATATTAGGATATCACCCTAAAGGACAGTACCAGTCATGTTCACATGCGCAGAACATAGTCTTACAAAAGAATAAATATGTTCTAGACAACATGGTCAGCAGTCACTACAGAAAATATATTTGGGGAAATGTGTTAGTGTAGGATACACAATCACAAAATATCAGCAGGGATCACTTTTAGAAAAGAAACACGTTAAACTATCATGTCAGTGTGCAGGCTTTATTTCCTGGAGAGCTCATGGTTCTCTCAATTAATTCATGTACATGTGTACTTCATTTTGATAAATCTATTCCATTATATTCTTAAAATAAAAAAGGGTTACTTGAATTGTGATCTTGTTCTATGATCTACTATTATTGAAATATTACTTTTGAAAGACATATTTATCATTTCTACATTTTCCATAGCACACTATTAAACTTTCATATGCTAAAAAGGAAATGCAAATCTCATAAAAATTTCAATAGTTATGTCTGTCATTCATTATGAAAACATCAACTTACTTATGACCTAAATGCTTCAAAAAATATCCCAGAACTTTCAGCGCTTGGACCCAGATACTTTCACTTTTAGAAGCCAATAATTTGTAGATCACCCTAAAAAAACAAATGATCTTATAAGTACCTAGCTGATATTACAAATAAAAAAGTACTTTACAAATACAAGTATTACTTTCCAGTACATTAAACATAATTCCTAGATACATACTTAGACCACATCTCCACTTCTCTTAGGACATTTTACACCTGGACATGTTGACTTCATCCCATTTGTAATTGCTAAGTGAAGTTCAGGCGGGGACCTACCTTGTTATTTCTTGGTTGTAAAACTTTAGAGATTATTGTGAATATTAGAAAAAGACAGGGTCACAACACAGAGATAATACATCAGGAGAAAAGTCACATAAAAGCCCATTGCTTAAAGCTATTATGGGATGTAAGTATTACCAATCCCAACTTACCTCTTCAAGTTCATTGTATTCACCAGAAACACTTGTTTCAGGCCTTGTATGGCAGATACAAATGTGCCATATTATTAGCTGCATTGTTCGGGGTGCATTATCACCAGGGCTTCTCATGTGAGATTAAAACAACAGTAAAATGGATGTGGAGATGTGCCTCAGTGGGAAGCTCTGCCTCCCAGGTGTAATGCTGTGGCTTTGAGCCCCAGTGCCACAAGTAAAGCAGAATAATAAAAATTAAATGAAATTTATTCTATTTTTTGTTCATTCTGCTGAGAGGGCAAAAAACTTTGAAAGAAATCTCTAAGAGTTAAATTATAGGTTTAAGGTCATGAGTGTTCTAATGGAGAAACTATGCTTCCCCTATAGACAATTAAATCATAATTGCTGCAACTGGAGTCACTTTTCAAATTATTTTAATATTGGTCTTTGGTTCTAAACTACCTTTCAAATATGTAATTCTCACAGCTACAGCACCAGCCCTGCCTCAGTGCATCATATCTAATGGCAGAAAATAGACCACTTCTGACAATCTTACTACCTTAGATTTCCCCTTCTCATTCATATTGCTGAGTATAAATCTTTAATACATATATAATAACCAAGATATGGATCACTGAATCTGGTTGGTCTCTGTGTGTCTCAGTTTCTCTTTGTCTCTGTCTCTCTCCATAATTCTCTTACATCTTTTATTTGTGAAATGCACCAAGTTCTTTATGGTCCTCTTGCATAAAAGAAATATAGCTGCTTTTCCTTCGATGCAAGGTCTGCATGTAGTAATTATAATCATTTAGCTTCGCACTTCAGAGCATTTCTAAACGGTTCTCTAGCTCCTCAAGAAGATGAGAGATGGCCACTTTCCCCTCTCTCCCTTCTTAATACATACATAGAACAGTCTAGGGTGCACAACTAACACCACTGCACTTAGGGTCATACCTTATTCCATTTCTCTGATCAAATGCAGGTATCATTGAGGCTGGGTGTTCTGACATTAGAGCCACTAACAACTGTAAGACATCATGAATATTTTCATCCTGTGTAATAAGAAATACAAATATTTAGTTAAAATTTTGCTCAAAATCTTTGAATAAAATAATTTATGTGAAAGATACAAAATATGTTATACCTCATGCATTGTAAGTAAATAATTTAATATACTCTGAAGTTCATCTTCTTTCACGCCTCGATCCTATGAAAAAATATTTCATTAGTTACTTAAAATCAGAAATTGAGACTTTGAGGAAAGGTATCAACATCAATTACATAAAAGTAAACAGAAACGTAAAAGCAAAGTGTTCATTGAATTTCGCCCAGGGTTTATCATTTAAATGCTATTTTATTTCAAGTCTAAAAAGTAATTATTTAGAAATGATAAATGATAAAATTTAGGGTTAGGAGTGCTAGCACAAGCCTTTGCACTCAGATCTCAGGAGGCAGAGGTAGCTAGACCTCTGTGAGTTGAAGGCCAGCTAAAGCATAAGCAAGACCTTGTCCTAACAAAAGAAGGTAGAGTATTATGATGATTTCATGCTACTATGTTCTTGGTATCTATTGCTTCCCTAAAACAATGGGGATTCAAGGAGTTGTGGGATCACTTTTGTGTAGCTTTTGTGTATTTTGTGTAGTACTGTGTATTCCCTTTAAACCAACCACCTTACTCTTAAAAACTCTCCATGACTGCAACCTTAGATAAAATGGAACACATTCCATTTAATCGGGTGATTTTGCTCTACTGCTTTCACATGTTCCTTGTCTTATGGGCATATCTCTTTTAGCACATTCAAACCTCTTAACATGGGCCATCAATATGAATTTTACCAAACATAGAGTGCAAAAAACAGCCAGTACTTTTATAATTTTAGAGCAACATGAAAAGTCATTTTTAGAAATTTAATGACAATGATTTTTAAACTCTTGCGACTACCTTTTTACCCAACATATTGCAATTGTTAAATCAAGTTATTTTACCTTTAAAATGAGCTGTTTCAGAAAAAGCAGCATAAAAGCCCGAAGTGATACAATCTCTTTTTGTGATGGCCGGGGACCATCTAGAAAGAAAATAAGCCATACCATTAAATAAGTTTAATGCAATTATATTTAAATTCTGCAAATTAATTTTTAAAATCATAATTAGGGATGCTGATATTTTACAACTTCAAACATATAATAATAAAATTAAATTTCAGATTTTGGGAAATTCCACAATACTTCCAGAATGTTCAATTTAGGAGAAAGAGCAGCTTTAAGTTTCCAATATTTCATTACCACTGATAAACGCACAATCATCTAATATCAAACAGATGTTTTTCCCTTATTTTTATTAAAAAATCTTCCTAATATTTCTCTGGCTGATAAACTTTTCCCCATTTATACACTCTTCCTTTAATCCCATGAATCATAGAGAAAACTGTGCCACTCTACCTCCACCCAATTAATATTTTGCATTTTTTCTCTTGTTCGCAATGCACACTGTAGTGGTGCACAAGCAAATGGTGAGTTGGTAAATGAAATCAAGCATGAGAAGTTAAACAATACTCGTAAGTTCCACTGTGTCTAAGTATAAAAGATTCAATTGTGTGATATCTAATTGCTAGTAAAAATGAGAATTTGAAAGGATATGTATACGGTATCGCTACAGTAGAATATGCTTTTAAACATAGCTAGACTCACAAAAATTGTTTAAACATCAAGTCTTCACTAAAGTAACCAGAATTAATGTCACTGCTTTATATGTTTTCAAAGTGTGATTTCTTCAGGTGTCCTTTATAACCTATGGTTATCTGCTCACCATTTCATGCAGATTACTGTATCTGCAAGCAAACTGTCTCCCAGTGCATCGATCTATTAATAGCAACAAATCTGTTCCACATTTTTCAGGTGTTAGCCACATCTTTACCTACTCTTACCAATGGCAAAGAATGTAACACTTCTTATCAATCCTTGACTTTACTTTTTAAAAACCAACCTCATTGTGATTTATAAATCATACAAATTCACCAATACCTATGGTTAGCTTTTACTACACTGTAATGATGAAGACAGGGCATGTTAGGACAAGACATATTTGGGGCATATGTGAAGCAATGAGGAAGGTGCTTCAATAATGTAAATTGCAAATAGGTAGTAATTGTTAACTATAAATCTGTCACAATCTGCACAAACAGTATGCTGCAGAGAAGCAAACTTATGTGCATGATGTCTGTATAGCATGAATCCATATTTAGTACAAATAAAATGTAAAAGTAAAAGAATGATTTATTGGACAAATTTAAAATTAAGAGCAAAGAAATCATAACTTTACACTACTGGTTCTCAACCTTCTTAATAAAAATCTTTAGTATAGTTCCTCATGTGATGACCCCCAGCCATAAAATTATTTCATTGCTACTTCCTAACTATAATGTTGCTACTGTTAAGAATTATAATGTAAAAATCTGATGTGTGACCGTCAAAGGGGTCACAAACCACAGGTTGAAAATAAATTTTTACACCATCCTTAAAACCAAGATAATGGTACAAATGTTAAAACACTGGTTTAACAAGATGAAACAAGAAAATATGTAAATATATTAACATAGCTAAGGGAGCCATTCCCACTATGGAGAAAAGGGTATAAATACAAAAAGCCTTAAAACTAGGCTGAGTCATGTGCCTTTAAGTGGAAATGGAGTAAGATGTGTATCCACAACTGTGTGCACACATTTTTTCCATTTCCTGGACCTGTCCACTAGGAATAACCAAAGAGAATATACAAAATCACAGCAAGCAAAAACAACACTCATATTTTGTTCTTTGAAATCCACACCCATTAAGCAAGCAAGGGTTCTTTGGAGAAATGGGGCTAGGACAAAGAGCATATAATTAAGAACCAAGAATATTTTGTGTTGTGCAGTAGGGTAATACTCTGAACCTATGGATTCCTGCCATAAAGGCACATTTCCTACTGAAAGTCTCCAGATAAGAGTAAACGTCAAATCTATAAGGATACCAGCAGGAGCAGATGTACCAGACTGTCAAGTCCTTCATCAACACGTCTCTGTGATGTACTGGCATCTGCCCTGCCCATTCCTGTACAGCATCCTCATATATGCAATGACACAACAGAATTTCACTTGGACAGAACAAATTTTAGGAAAAGTGAAAGAAACAGAAAATGAAAGTTACTACAGTGCCCTTTAATGGAAAGCTACTAGCTGATAACACAATATACTGAATAAAAGAGGAACTCATGAGTCCATACTTATATAAATCACTTAAAAATAAATACATACATAAGAAAACTAAATTCTCTCTGATAGCAGGGCAGAAAGTATCACTCTTTGCACATGACAGAGGAAGAAAAATTCTATCTAGATTCATCTTGAAATAAGTAGGTGACGCTTTGCTGCAGAACAGGGTATGGACACAGTCTGAAGAAGGAGTTTAGACCCTGTACAAGCAGTCATATTTAGCAGTAGACACAGGCAGCTAAACATTGTGTATTTGATTGACAGGATAGATTGAGAGATTACCATGATTACTGTGATATTCCTGCCTAAAACAAAACAAAACAAACAAACAAACAAAAACATCTGTGTCACCAAAAAATGCATACAATGCCTCATTGAGGGGGTCTACAAAATCAGTCTGTGTTTTCCACTACTATTTAGCAGTTAACTTTCACCTTTGGGGAAATATACAGAGAAGCATTTTGGGAAAGAAAACATGTTTTCTATACTTTATTTTCAAGTGACACAAAGAGTAATGTACATAACCTGAGTGTTTCACACAGAGAGATAAGGGAATGACAGGTTTTGAGTCAGCCATCAGCCATCAGGCTATTTGCCGAGGGGTACACATGTTTAATAAGGGACAATAAAAGATATGTAAATAAATTAAATATCTAAGTTAACTTCAGTTTTCTCACATGACTCTTGATAAACTTTTGTGTGTTATAAAGTAATACTGTAGAGCGGGAGCTATGCTAAAGGGTAGTATGTAGCATTCATGGAGATACTTCAGTACAAGGGCTCCAAGGTTTCAGGCTCTATGTCACACAGGTGCGATTTAAACTTCAGAACTGTTGATGTACACTTTCAGCTTTCTATTAGACAAAATATGGATGGTGTTAACAAGATCTACAATGTTGTGTATGTATACATCTCTAATTATATCACACTAAATACACTAACAAAGTACTCAACAGTAACCAACTCTGGCCATATTCAATTCAAAAGACAGGAGATAAACTGATAGGACAAATCAGACACGAGAGTCGGTGACAACTATTGACTCCCATCATAAAATAAAAAACATGACTTCCTAAATATTAATATAAGAGCTATTTTCCTTTTAAAAGAGATTTGTGTAACTATAGTGTCAATACTACTGTGAAAATTCTGAAAAATCCCCATCATACACTGCTGGTAAAACTGTACTGGTAGGACATTTCTGGAAAAAATTAAAGTTTTATTTATTTGTTTGTTTATTTATTTATTATGCGAGTACACTGTAGCTGTCTTCAGACACAAAGGAAGAGGACTTCTTATCCCATTACAGATGGTCCTGAACCACCACATGGTTGCTGGGAATTGAATTCAGGACCTCTGAAAGAGCAGTCAGAGTTCTTAACTGATGAGCCATCTCTCCAGTGCTAAAATATTTTTAATTGGATCTTTCCTGTTAATTCTAAACAAATCACCGACAGCCAATTACACAAAAAAAGAAACCAGTTCTTTAAATTATAAAAATTTAAAGCTGTTACAGAAAGGATGATTAAAAGTAAGAAAAGTTTGATTGTGCAGAAAGCGTGACCATGCTCGTGCTGCGATATACTGACAGCAGCAAAATCTACACTTTCCTCAGCACTCCTCCCAGCGCTCCTCCCAGCACACAGACAATGAATGCTTTTCTCCTTGAGATTATTTTCTATTTAGAGTACTTTTGTACTTGTACTTGAGTACTTGCACTCAAAAGTACAAGTGTACTTTTGAATAATTAGAAAATATGGCTATAGACTTAAAACACAAAAGTAAGAATATGAAAAGTATACCAGTTTCTACCACACTCAGATCAAACAGCATACAGGAAATCAAAGTTCAAAGCACTCTAAGGTTAAAAGTACTAGAAGACACTGATGGGAACCAGTTATATATACCTATTTTTAATATACGAATATATATTAATATACGGGCTCCACATAAAAAGCATTTCAATTAAAATCAAGTACACTAAAATTTTGTTTATTCCAAGTATTTTAGCACTATAACACTCTTAATACACTTAATTTCCTTGTGTACGGAGATGCACACATGCCACAGAAGGAGGGTCAGTGGACAACATGGGGGAGTCAGTTCGTTCTTCCCATCCTGTAGAGCATGAACATCTGATTCATGCCATTGGGTTTTAAGGCAAGTACCTGTGGCCACTAAGCTGTCTCAATGTCCCTAGATTAAAGAAAAAGAAAAACAAACAAACAAGTGCAACTTCTAAAATAATATTGTAACTCACAAGAAATAAAAGAGATAAAAGAATAACTTTGTAGTCACACATGAGTGTACTAGTGCCAGGATCTAATAGTACATATTCAGTACTACATCTAGTACCCAGGATCTAGAACTACAGACCTAGTACCCAGGACTAGGACTACAAACCTAGTACCCAGGACTAGGACTACAGACCTAGTACCGAGGATCTAGAACTACAGACCTAGTACCCAGGATCTAAACACAGAAAAACGGAAATGAGCCGCAGAGGTGCTTACCTAATCCTTTCGGTGCGATGCCACTGCTGTCAGCAGGGTTAATGACCCAGTAGTAATATTTCAATGTGTGCATTAGCTGCAGTACTGTCCCAACTCTGCGGATGGTGGTATAGATGGTAGCAGTTCCAATAAACTCGGCAGACAAGTAGGTATACAGGGAAAGTTGAACCTAATTCATAATTAGAGCAAGTTTAAAGTGTTTGTTAAATATGAAGTCCATTTTACTTCAAATACAATTCAGCAAAGGACAAACTATTATAATTTATTTTGAGGCTTAAAATAATGTTTCTTAATAAATATATTTTGAAAAGTAATAATCAAAACACAAACATTCCAATAAAACTGATTTCAATAAAGATAATGCACATGCCCCAATTAGGAAAAAAGGTTCTATATCTAAGGATAATAGCACTGTCAATTATACATAAATCTTTTAAACTTAATTTAGACTAATCTTATAAGAAATAAACTGATGTGGCAGTGGCTGGTGTCTAGGACAGCTTCTCCAGAAAGGATCTAGCAGTACTCCCTGGAGCACATGCTTCTCCAGCGGAACAGCTGCAGCCCATCGGAGTCATATGCACACCATATGCCAAGGGCTGTGTGACTCCACCCTCTTCACCTATTGCCACCATACGGAGTTATCATTAGGTTCTGACCATGTGCCTATGACAAGTGCATCGATCAGAAAAGAGAACAATCGTCAGCTGTGGACGCAGGGGCATACACAGTGAGATGGGCTATATGGAAATCAGGAGCACTACTCACTCAGCTGTATAAAGATTCAAAAGCTGTAAAATCAATATACCCCCCAGAGAGATTTAAGTTAGGATACATTAGGAATAAATCAATTATCTGATATACTGCATTATGCAAACTTATAGAAAAATAATGTGGCTTAAATATATGCTTATTTAAAAATATTTATGTCATGATAAAACATCTAAGTTCAAACTGATAGTAACTTTCCAGTCTAAATGATCACAGTGTTCTGCTGTCTTTTCCTAATCTTTCAATAATATACCAGATTCTCTTGTTGACAAGGTATGAATCGTACCTAATAACATTAAGACTTAATTCTACACCACATTTAATGTTTCACTGTAGCTCTATTTATTATATTTATATATTCAAAATTTTATCTCTGGCTTATACTGACTAGAAGAAAAAAAGTGCTGAATGTTTTCTACTGGATTCATTAAATCCAATAACTACACAGTGTATCATTAACTTTATTTTATAATATTTACCTAAAATTAAATGAATGAACCTGAAATACAGACCTTTGCAGGAGTGTGTATCCAGATGGCGGGATTGAATAGAATGTGGTCACAAAGTTGCTTCAGCAAGGGCGCTCCATGAGACAGGCCATCGAGGTATTTTGCAAATGATAAAAACTGCTCCAAGACAGCTCTAGTTATGTGAACTCTTGATGACTAAAGACAGAAACAGAAATTCTATCTAGAAATGTCTGTGATAATAAATTACATAATGTTTACAGGAATAATTCAAATTGGCCCTAAAAGTTGAAATTAAAAGCACAAAATCATATATTGTCTGTTAGTAAAACTGTAGTTATATGAAATTTTATGATATTTCTTTGACTGAAAACTTGTTACTTAAAGCCCGGTCTAATTACAGATAAACTCTTGTCAATATGAAGAAGTAAAATAATTTATGAGTAAGAATCTCAAAAAGAAATTACAAAGGATCTTACAGAACTTAGAGTTAAATAATTATAAATCAAAAATTAAAAATAACAAGAAGTGCTTTTATTGAAAATTGCTCCACAAGCACCGCAGAAGCTGCTGTTTTATTCCTTTTCAAACCCAACAAATGCAGTTCCCTTGCCTCGGCCAAAGCTCCCGGGCCAGCCCGCCTGGGCCACAGTAAAGCAGACCTGACTCTGCTGGACACAATGTTCTCATTTGGCTTTCATGATCCTCACACTACTCCAGAGACTTCTGCTCAAATGTGAATGTCTTTGTCCTCTTTTCACTACAAATAAAGTATCTCCTTTAATAACACTCTGAACTTCTTCACAGAACAATGTTTTAATATACCACATTCCCATCACAAATGCTCAACTGTCAACAACAATGACTTATCACTACACACGAGAGACCTTCTGAAACACATGACAATTCTTCAAGATTATAAAGTAGACATTATCCTATTTGTAAATGTTGAACATTTAAAATACAGCCTGTCAAAAGTAAGATGTAAGTTATAATTCTCTAAAAAAGTATTCTTTTAAAAAAACAACTAATCAAATACTATAATGATGTTTTGAATATGCCAGGCTAAATAAAATTAATACCACCAATAATTTTTGACTAAACATTTTAATTTGCATTTGGTTCTTACAATATATTTCATTTGGGCAATGCTACATTGTAATTTCAGACAAAAATGTGGTAACATAGAAAACATACTGCTCTTCAAAAAAGCTTATAATCTAAACTCAAATGCTAAAAGCTTGTCATTGACAGCAAGCATTCCAATCATATTCTTCTGACAGTAATTCATAATTCAGATAGGTTTTGAAATTGCTAAGTGCCAGGAAAGGCATCCTCAAAAGCATCATGTAGGGCCTCTACATTACTAAAGAAAAACATACATCGGTCTTTTTAAGTTCATTTACTCCACCAGAGAGTAGTTTTAGCTCTATACTTGATCTTTAGAAACATTTTTTTTTCAAAACTGTGTTTCACTGACTACCTAAAAGTTTTACCATGTGTACAATGAACTTTCTCTTCCACAGCATTCTGTTTCACCTGTGAATGGTACTTACTACTTATCTTAATCATCTATTTAATCCATGTACTTTTTTTTCCTTAGGGAGGAGAGCACACTATGTTAGTGATCTTTTCTAGTTCCTCTGTAATTCCTTGGTAAATGTTTAACTACATTTACATTAAATTCAAAAAGGGAAAAGAACAGAAAAGATAACCTGGGAAAGTAGAGACGATAAAGACAACCAACTGTTTACAAAAGATTTCTCAATTAACTGCTTTAAGTTTTTCTATTTTGCAATTTGCTTTCACTTTAGCGGGTGAAATAATTTTTTAAATGAGATCCAGGGACAGAGATATAGCTCAGTGGTAGAGTGCTCCCATCGCATGTGGGATGCTTTCAAGAAAACTCACAGACACACACACACACACACACACACACACACACACACGAGATTTCTTCCCAGACAATTAATAGCAATAAATCGTAAGCACACTCATCAGAATGTCAACATCACAGAAATTTAACATCTGGATCTGTACCAGATGACAGTAAAATGTCTTAACTTACTTATTTTTTGACATTTTTCATAAGTTTTGCAATGCATATTAGTCCTTGCCACCCCTATCACCACGTCTCATTCCTCTTCTTCTTACACAAAATCAGGTAAGACTTCTGTGAATCTGTCTTCTAGATATGATATGGCATATCTACTTATGAACACATACTTATGAAGAATTGTTTAAAGTCAAGTGCTATGCACACATATAATCTCAGTTGAAACAATGTAATGGTGGGTTTGGGAAAAGGTTGGCAAGAGAGGTATCTCAAAAGAAAAGGAAGGGAAAGGGCTAGAGAGGTGGTTCATTGGTTTTTTATCTGCAGAACTCAGGTTCAATTCCTAGCACCTACATGGTAGCTCAAAATTGTAACGCTAGTTCCATGGAATCTCTTCTTGCCTCTGCAGGTACCAAGAACACAACTGGTACACACACACACACACACACACACACACACACACACACACACACGAGCACACACGACCACATGCACGTGACTCATTTACATACTGAATGATTGAATGAACATAAAGGAAGGAGGGAGGAAAGAGAACGGAAGGTGAGGAGAGCGCATGCTGCGTATCACACTAACTGTATGGATGAATTTATTTGGAAACAGAATATGAAATATTAGAAAAGATAATTACAGTGTCAACTTGAAAATATCTAAACAGTAAATAGCACTGGATGCTATAATGAAAATCTTAATTGAATTAAGGGATATGTGCCCAACAAATGTAAGATGTAATGGCTTAGCAGAAATGTTTGCTTTATTGCAAAAACTGTTCGATACATAAAAACATGCATTATTGTCTGCTACATAACTACATAAAATATTTAAATTGGTAAATATGTAACATGAAATAACTTAACCTTAATATCAACTTCACTCTTCCCAGATATCAAAATGAGATCAACCAACTTAACTAAATTATGTTAACTGTCTGAATGTTGGAGGAACTATGACAGCAATAATTTCAGGGAGCCTGCATCAAACTATAGAATTCCAATAAATATACATGCACAGGAAGGCAAGACCTAAGCTGACTGATCAAATAAGAGGGAAGAACTGTGTATGGATATAAAAAAGGGAATTTGTCTCTCCTGGGACGTGAGGGTGTACATGGAGGGTACAGAGGAAGAGGCCTGTACACACAAAGGAGAACAGCTGTGGACTAAACCTACGCCACAGTCAGGACAAAACAGACACCCTACGCTAAGACTAGATATACAGTTTACATTGCTCTGTAACTTATTATCACTCTGCTTGGGAAATTCTTTTGCCTGTTGGTTTTCAATTAAAAGTTTGACTAGTTTGATCCATCAGCAGGTAGTTAATGGACAAAAAGAAAATGAGATGTGAGCATTGCTGTACAAATCAATACACTATTACTTCATGGAAGACAAGAATCTAGTCAAGTACAACATTCTTCTGTTTTAATTATATTAAATAATCATTCTCCTCTAGGTCTAGCCAAATTCCTTTAACAATGCTTGCAACTTTTTAAATAGCAAGCCATTAAATTCTTGTTAATAACTCAAGTTGAGTGTGCTATCAGCTTCCTGCCAAGAGGAAGACCGATAGGCTTCTGTTATCATTTGGATGTGAGGTATTGTTTAGATTGGTATGCTGAGAGCTTTGTCCCTGGCTGGGGGCACTATTATAAAAGGTGACAGAAAATTCTATCACCTTTTATTTAGGTGCATACAGAAGAAAGTTAATAGAAGAGTTGGGCAAAGTAGTGCAAAAGACCACCATGTGTATGTATGTGCTTACTGCTAAAGGAAAGGGAAGGAGGGGGAGGCAATACAATCAAACAAGGAGATGATGTCAGAAACATAATATTAACAATGTAGTCAAATCAGGAGAAAGAGCCTTCACTGAAGTAGTGTGAGGATAAATAGAGCATGGAATCTGTAAATAGCCATCACCCTGAAACAACCTAGGGTAACTGGAAAGGAGCCTTGATTGATGGACTGCCCATATGAGACTTTGCTGTGGACATGCCCATGGGGATTATGTTGATTCGTAATTGATATTGGAGAAACCAGTCCACCTTGAGTTGCACCATTTTCTGGGCTGGTAGTCCAGGGCTACAAAAGAAAGCTAGCTTAGCATGAATGGATTCCTCCATGGTTTCTGCTTCAAGTTCCTGTCTGAGTGCCTGCCCTGATTAGTTAGTTAGGTCAATAGGCATCAACCCATATGCTAAAGTTATCCCTTTTCTTCCCCAACTTGATTTTGGTCACTATTTTATCACAACAGCAGATATCAAATTAGAAAAGTAATTACTGGAGAAAAAGAATGACGTTGGGACTAAGATGGTATCCCGTTTTAGAAGGGATAAGATAGATGTAGTGAGGAGAATAGAGTAGGAATAGCAATTGGTCCTCTACATATTCCTAATTTTAAATATTTTTACCATATTTTTGTGCGAGCATTTTGCTAACATACATAAACAAATACATACATACATACATACATACATACACACATACATATATACACACACATACATACATACATACATACATACACATATATACATACATACTCACATGAGAGGGCTTTTGGGTCCCTTAGAACTGCAATTATGCATAGCTACAGACTACAATGTGGGTACTGGGAACTGAGCTTGGGTCTCCTACAAGAGCAACAAGATTTCTTAAACATTAACCCATCTCTTTAATCCCTGATTTAGGATACATTCTGAGGGCTAACACATAATTATCAAGTATTTAGATTCAGTGTGAGAAAAAACAGAGATTAATGTCTTAAGTTTAGATAAATGGTAATGACACTAAGATAAAAAGCAAAATAGAATATTTGAGAGAAAACTCAGAAGCAATAATTTGGTTAATAAAAGTTGTGCAGATCACTGGACATCCTAGTAGAATTCTAAGGAAGGGCATATAAAAATAATTAGAGTTTATAGGCTAATGAAAGAAACCATAATCTCATTAAATTAATTATAGGAAAAAAGATTTTCAAGTGCAGCCATTAGAAGGCAGTGTTCAGAAATACAGGAAGAAATAACAGAAGGCAAGAACAGAAAATAAAGAACTAGCACAAGAGTGAGGAAAGACGCCACTGGAATGCAGTGCTGCAGCTGTGTCAATGTGAAGACAATCTAAACTGGAAAGCAACAGCAAGGTCAGAGGAGGAGCAGAGCCTCAGCAGTGTGACTGCAAGTACGGTGATGCCCAGGAAAGCCTGGCTGGAGAGAGAGCACATTTATGAGTAATCAAAAGATTTTCTATTTGAAAATTAATGAATACAGTTCACAAAGAAAGAAAAGAAAATTAGGACTTCTCATGATCAAATGAACAAAAATGTAAAAATCAATATGATTATGACAAGGAACATTTTAAAATGATAAAACTTGAATTTTTTGAAAAATACTATAAAATCTAATCTATTTTAATAAAATTTTACTTAAGATTATAATTACTAAATGCACTGTCATGAGATTAGTAATAGGAAGTATCCATTATTCAACTTCTCATCAACACTGCACCAGACAGGTCAAGAAAGCAGATAGAGAAACAGACAATTATCAAAAAAGAAAGAAGTCATTAGTTTCTGATGATACTATTGCAAAGTTGTAAAGCAGCTACAAGCCTGTAGTTAATGAAGGAGCAGCAATACGAACAGTTTACACTAATCATCAATAATTCTATTTCTATGTACCTGACAAGTCAAAACCTAACAACGAACAAAAACTCCCGTAAAATCTTAAGACATGAAATAATGTGTTTGATTAAAAAAAAATCCATCAAAAATCAGGTAAATTTTTTGTACTCAAAAAAAGAAGACAATCTGAATAACTAAAAAGGTGAAACATGTAAACTGAAGGGCTGAATAAGAATCTCTATGTAACAAGGGAAACTGTTTTGAGGGAAACTGATGAGCAAATGCATAGGAACAAGCGAGTGAAAGGCAGCAAGGCGATCTTATAGAGGGCAGGTGAATGTATTATCAGCTATCAAGATGTACCAAAAAGGGATACAAAAATCTTGTAGTGCCCGAAACCAGAAACAAAATCTTACTGTCATAAAGTCCAAGTTTACCAACAAAAATGAGATTTTATTGCAGCAGGAACTATCTTTTCAAACAAATTGGTGAGATACACACAAGGGAATGCACTCAACACCAGGGTTATACTCCAGCAAATCCACTGTAGAGAAAGGGTACACGGTGAGGCTGCATTGAATGTGCCTAATCTCCTGGACCCTTAGCTTAGTGACATGGTGCATTTCCCCACTTTCCCTACTAACTATCGCTCACTGAGGGTTGGAGCCCATGTCACGTCAATGCAGCACCAGCACGGGGAAATTGAGTTTTCTTGAGACAGAATCTTACAGTGTAGTCCAGACTACTTTTAACTTGTACCTCTCCCACCTCAGTCTCCATAGGCCTGCATGAGAATTTTTCTAAAATTTCTAGTTTAATTCACAATTTCTTCACACCATGCCAATGCTTACATTCATAGCATAATATGAAATGTTCTTTAATTATCAAACAGTATTACCACTGAACAATCATCAGTTTATCATGATCTGAAGATAACTTAAGAAAATATGATTAGTGACTGTCAACTATGCAGTAACTAAGTTAAACACAAAAACCACCAATATGTATCGCTTACCTTTTCAAGTAAGTAGCCAATGACTAAAAAGCCTTTTCCACCCAGCATCTGCTCTTGCATGGCTACTGAGCTTTTAAGCAGTTCAACCAGGAATGCCAAAAGAGTAGCACTGTGTGTAAAGTACAGATAATTTCATTTTGTAGTCATTAAATATTTATTATAAACACAGTATTCCATTTCAGTAATCTGTTTGCCAAACAATAATAACAAACAAATTAATCTCTATTTTATTTAAAAATTCTATCTGGCTCTTAGTAGACAAGCATGTATCTTCCCACAAGCAAAAAAAAGATACAATTAGTCTATCCTTCAGGTTAAAAAAACAATAAATTAAAAATAGCTATGTATAATTTCTATTTCAGTTAAACATAAAATGCATCTATATATACATAAAAACATTTCCCTCTTTAAGTCAAACTGATATAAGAAGCATACTACTATTCTATACTATATACAGTATCATAATATTGGATTTAAAAACAGGCTATCAAAAATGTTTAAATTTGTACGAGACGTCTGTGAAGAACATAGCTGTTTTTTAGTTATTGTTCATATGGTTTATAAAAATTAACCGAAGAAATGTCACATACCACATATGTCCACACATACCCTCAGAAAAGTTCATGAGAGCAAACTAAAGAGATGACTCATGTATTATATGAGAGGTTGTTAAAATTAATTACATAGTGTACACAAACACATAAAATTAGATAACAGTAGGTACCAGACAGAATTAAGCACTTGGTATGTACACTGAATGAATAAATGAGGAAACAAAAGGAAACTGATTGCAATGAATTAGTCTTTGATAATGTTTTTCTTCACAAGTTATATATTTTCAACCAGCACAGTGACACAGAATGAAAATAATATGCCCTTCATTATGTGTACGTAAGGCAGTTACATTAATTACCTTATACTAGACTTTATCATGAACTGAAATAATAGCTATCTGAAATGTTTTATAATATACCTTAAATCACCTATTTATACTAAACAGAGCAGTATTGAAAGTATTTCAGAATATTTGATGAGGAATGTTCAAAAATCATTAAAGAAACCTAGCTAACAGGATTTTTACTTACTTTAGCTCTCCTGGTTTCAAAACAAATGATAGCAGACTTCTCCAATAATTTGGAATATTTGTTTATTTATTTTACTTAAGATCAAACATTTTCTCATGACAAGAATCAATAGCTAAATGATCATTACATTATAAAAAGTGATGGCTGAACGAACTACTTGATATACTAAAAAAGATACTACCCAGAAATAAGGTACTTTATCACAGGAAATTAAAACTCAGTCACATTAGCTAGCCCTACATATTTAAACCACACACAGAAAAATAAAATTAATATTACCAATCAGTGATACTCTTTTTACTTTATCCTTGAGTCAAACTTAGATATTTTTAAGAAAAACACTACTAGCAAGGAATCCCTTGGGATTCTATAAAGAAGCTCTTAAGCAATCTAGCATATTTTAAATGAATTGAGACAACAGTCAAGTCCACTTCACAAATACCTGCTTAAATCCTCTACTACATATAACAGTTTTCAAATGTTTGCAAATAAAGAGAGCTACTGCATAGATACTCCACAATTTCCACCTACACATGAATTAGGGGAGTGGGCTCATAAGCATCAGAACTGTCAAATGGGAAGAATCAAGTCTACCTCACAATGGTCCCCATGATACATTAAGAAAAAGGAGGTATTCTCTGAGAAAAATCACACACATATGCAGAATCACATAAAATTACAAGGATACAGTGGACTTTTATAAATCTTTTATAACACCAGACTATCCATTTGCAGTCATGTCATGTGTGAACTCAGACCTCTAAATACATTGGCACTCCAATGCAAAAGCAGGATAGGTTTGGTATGATTCCAAAATCTGAACACAAGACCATGCTGTCCGTAAAACATGAATTCCACTCTGGTATTACCGGTGACAACAGAAAACTCAAGTGCATTTACTCACCAGAGTGTTTTAATTTATACCTAAGACCAAATGCAATAATAATAACTAATCTTTTCAAAAAAATCTTAAAAGTAAGGTATTTTTGACATGGTGGACTTAATAGTAAATAGATGGCCATCTTCGAAGAGGTACAATTTCAAACATAATTTAACAAACTTACCAGTAACTAAAATGCATCGGATTGTTGCAGGGCTCACAATAAACTTGCAAAATTCTTTGTACTGCCATACAAAATTTCTCTCCATTCTTGCCTATTTCCAACTCCCCTAGATACAAAGGCAAATATAAAGGATACTTCAGCCCATTCCTATATCTCCTGCATTCCACTTCCTGTCTAGAGCACATCAGTTCATGTGTAGAGGGTCTAAACATATAGGCTAAGCCAAAAGGCAAGCAGTTTTATCAGCCAAAACTAACACAACATAGAACACGCCTGTGTAAATTATAGCCTCAGCCAGAGACAGCACATCACAGGGTTCCTTGGCAGATGAGACAGTATTATTATGCAGTGATATAAATTGTTAACCCTTCCAATTAAAAGTATTATATTTTTTGTAAGTAAAAATTCTACTTTAGGAAGGATTGAGGATTTTAAATCCTGTCTCCTTTGAAGAAAAATGGCATTGATAAAACTATTTTGAGAAATTTTCTCTTGAAAACTTAATTATCATCTTCCAATTTTAATAAGCTTCTTGATTAAGTTATGAAACAATATTCGCTTCTAATTATGTATGAGGGCTAAGGTCAAGGAGCAGAAGATGTAGAATGACACGAATGATACTGCTTTGCCCAGACCTGTTCACCATCTTCGTAGAGAACAATCAACCAACGTGATCAGCGCAGGAGAATAGTTACTATATACAATGATAATTTTGAATGAAAATACATACACTATATTTTCATTCCACTAAGATGTATGTGAATACAGACTGACTTAGTTCCACTGTCTTTTCCAATTAATGTTATGAAGTAAGTAATATACACTATTCCTTGGTAGAATTAAAGTTTTATTATCTTTGGGTACTTTTAGTATTCAAATACAAAAGATATTGCAAAGGTCTGCCTCCTTATAAATGAAGTAAGGAGAAATGAATAATCTAGAACATATCTAAAGCAACCTCATATAAAAATTCTAAATATTTAATTTTATATTAAAACAAAAAAGGTAGCATACCTTAGATGGCTTTCAAAATAAACATCTTTTTATTAAGAAGAATGTAACTAACCTATGCAAAAAAGATTTTTGCTGAGATCCAACACCTCTTCTCCCCCGTTATGATAGTATAGTTAATATTTTAAAACCCTACAGGCAAAATGAGTGTCAAAATAAAGTCAGAAGTAGGTTAAGTCCCAAGTAAAATTTAAGATATATCCTTAGGAGTAAAAATCTTTTGAAATTCTGTTTTCATCTAAGTAGCCAAATATTAAAATATACTAAAATCTTTCTGAGACTATTACAATTACATAAAATACTACAGTATAGATTCCATGCGATGCCTGTCACCCTAGTATACATAGACTTGTACTCTGCCACTTGGGAGGCCAAGCCATGGGATCATTGTGTGCAGGTGTAAACAAAGTTCAATGATGTCCCAAGAAATTTTGTGATCACTGTCACAAATGTAAAAGGAGGCTGTGTTCCAGGGATATCGTAAACAGAGACATGCTCGCCTGGCATACGTGAGGCCAGCGTTCTGATTCCCAGCACCTAACAAATGGCTTTTAGTAAAAGAAACAATATATCAGAAGAGTTAAATCCCTTACACAGTTCAAAATGAAAAAGGTCTACACCAAGCGTTTCTAAGTACACTACATTTAGCAGTTTTGGACATGATGCTCCTAAAAACATGTGACTTCAAAGGTCACTCGGTCTGCCAGGAAACACTGACAACATCTTTAGTCCCCACCATGCCACCTTACTCAGTGTGCACAGCAGCTTCATACCAAAGGAAACTACTTAAAGGAGCGAGCAAATGCAACACTAGTGAAAGGAAGGACAGACAGAAAGTATGGGTGATACCACAGGGTATCCTTTGCAATCAAGTCTGCTCAATTTTCAAATGTTCGCACATGATTTAAACATGCAACTGCTACCACTGCTACAAACACTTTAGAGATTTTCAAGAGGCTTTCTAACACTCAAGTTACTAAGCATTTATATCTTCCTTTGTTCTAGACTGTGACTTTATATTTCAACATCCTATATTTGAAATTCAAAAAAACTTCGAAGTCTAAAATTTTACTACTTAGATGTACCAATGAAATAAACAAAAATGTTAAATGTATACATTGCCTGGAGAGATGGCTCACCAGTGAAGAGCACTGGCTGCTCCGGCAGAAGACCAGGGTTTGGTTCCCAGCACCGATATGGTGGCTTATTTGTGTCTCCAGTTCCAGGGGATCTGGTACTCTCTTCTGGCCTCCATGGGCACCCACAAATTAAAATGTCCTTGTGCTCACCCTTCTGCTTTGGACTCACAGCACCTCAACATCTGTAATGTAGCAAGAATGCTGCTCTGTCACTACAGCGCTGACTTTTTAAGAAAGTCACGTAAGTAAAGAATGTATGTGATCTTCCAAAATTCTTTTCCAGACTTTATATATTACCCAAATTTGAGATTCATCACAGTAAATACATATATTCTGATTATTTTTAGTTGATAAATTTTTCATGGTAGAAACTACAGTGTCACTTTGGACATCCATACATCTCCAGAGAACACAAGGTTTCTAGTACGGCAGTGTGAATAAAACGACTATAAAGATATATAGGAATGCTTGTTCATGTGCAGTTTGCACTTTTTTCTCATAAATAAAACCAAGGAGTAAGAAAGTCAATTATACGTATATGGCTGACTTTATACAGAACTGTAAAACTATATTCCAAAAATGTTGTACCATTTGGTAATCCCACTGATACTGGGTTCCAGTTATGTGGAACATCTTTACCAGCATTGGCAGCATAAGCATTTACAAAAAACCTCCGGTCATTCTACTAAGTGCACAGTGCAATCAAATAATGATAGCCACCATCAGCTAGTCATGTTGAAAACCTTGAGCTACTCTGACATGAATGTTATTAAACACATCTTTATTGGATTGTTTTTATATTTGGCGGTTGACAGTACTTTGTGAACACTTCAAATACACCCTTCTTCAAATAAGAAATTGGCTCTTATCTTTTTCAATCTGCAGCAGGCCTATGCCCTACTTAGTTCCAGTCCTTGGCCCCATAAACCCTGCCAAGCATGAGCTCAATCTTTGGAGTGGATCCAACTAGGAAGTGGCTGGCTATTCACATCTGTGCCACTACTGAAGCAATGGCATATCCTCGCCGGTCAGGTGAATCTGGTAAGTTGCAGAGATCACAGCTGGGTAAAACTGATTATTACCCACTCCAGTAGAGCAGAGAACACTTCAGCATTGTAAGAGATAGCAAGTAGGGATAAAGCTTCTGAGTGAGTGCTAGCTTAATTCTTTCATGTATGAAGTGTCGTGTATATGGCTTCTTCAGCAACAGGGTCTTACCAACGGAGTTTTGGAAGGGAACCAAGAGCAATGGCAATGAATCGTTTGCAGGGTTGAGAACACACTGACCTACAACTCTGAAAACGGTGACCATTTCCTTGTACCAAATAGTTACAGTGTCTGGAAGAGGCACTGTTCCCTATATGTATGCATTTTAGGAAGCTTTACAGAAGAAAAAGTAAAGCATTTTCCAACTGGAACAGCTACAATGGAAATAAGCAAGGAGGCTCCTCAAGAACTTAGTGGTAGACCCAGCACACTGTCCACCTATCCACCATGGTGGTGCTCTGTATGAGAATGGCTCCATAGGTCTATAGTTTGAATGCTTAGTCATGAGAGAATGGTACTATTTGAAAGGATTCGGAAGTGTAGCTTTGTTAAAGTGTGTAACTGGGGGTAGGTTTCAAATGCTGGAGCCAGGCACAGTATCACTCTCTTCTTCCCGCCTATAGATCAGGATATAGAACTCTCAGCTACTTCTCGAGCACCATGTCTGCCTGCATGCTGCCCTGCTCCCTGTCATGATGATAATGAACTAACTTTCTGAAACTTTAAACCAGCCCTAGTTAAATGTGTTCTTTTTCAAGAACTGCCATTGTCATGGCATCTCTTCACAGCAATGGATCACTAAGACAATCACCTTGGGCATATACCCAAAAGATACTATATACAACCACAGAGATTCATCTATGTTCATCTATGTTCACCTCCTGTCGCTCAATTACAATAGCTAGGAAATGGAAATACTCTAGGCATCCATCAATTAATGAGTGGATAATAAAAATGTTGTGCATTACCACTGGAATATTATTCAGCTGGTTAAGAAAAATAGTACTATGACATTTTCAGATAAGTGGATGGATATGGAAAACATGATACTGAGTGAAAAAATACCAGATGCAGAAAGAATAATGTGTGTTCTTTCTTCTGTGTAGAAGCTGGCTGATAGGCACCTAGAGTATTTCCATCTACTAATGAATAGATAATGAAAACGTGGTGCACTATAACAGTAGTTATTATCAATTCTGTTGTTAACTTCCTTTACCTTATATAGGCAGTCTACATTTCAAATTCCATTATACTTAGTCATCAACAAAATGAGAGCAAAAGTCTCTAGTGGGGTATAATGGTAAACAGTCTTTGTGTAATTTTCTAATCTCTTTCTTCTTTTTTTTCTTTTTTTTTATTTTCTATATTTTTTTGTTTACATTCCAAAGGCTTACTGGCTTCTCTAAAATATGAGACCTAAAACTCCAAATCCCCAAGTAAATTGTATTTTTCCATATTAACAATATACCTTTATTGAAGAAAGCCATTACATTTCATGTGTAATTTGGCACTGCATTTCCTATCCTAACATAAGCTAAGCAAACCTTAGTAAATCTCTCCTTACTTAATTCTATTTCTTCATTATCTGGACATTATATGTTCCAGTATACTTGGCTAAGAAAACCACAGCAACAAAACTTGTCTTAGTTCTTACAACACCTTGCAGAAGTTACTCATAATACTTGACACTAAACATTTAATAAACATACACACTGATTTGTGGAGGACAGAAAACTAGATTATTTTATTAATATATACAATATATTAATGCTGACTCATGAGAACAAGGTTCAGCCATTCCTACTTCTGCACACAATTCCAAAACAGCTTTGTTTTCCCTTCTATAATGTCTCTCGGTAGGTATAGGTAAAAATTAGGAAGTGCAACTTAAGTACAGATCCTAAAATATCCATCTATGCCCAGCCAATATAAACTGACTTTCCTCTATGGATCACATTATCCTTACTCAAGGTACTCGAGCTGTGGACAAGAAAACAAACAAAATCAAATCAAAATGAAACAAAACCTGACCACTTAAAGAAAACAGTAAAGGCAGCACGAACATCCTATATCAAAAACTCAAGCATCCTTATGTAAATAGACTAAAGTCTGTAAGAGTCACTGGACAAGAATTTCTTACATGGGCCATCTATTCTTACATAAAACAACCAAAAGTTTAATTTTGAGAAATCTGTCCAAGTCATGGAGTTGAGTCTGTCAGCACATACATATTTCTTTACTTCTCACGAATGTCTAGATTTTGGCTGTAATACTAATGGATGTCATGACTCCTTTGCGGGCTCCAAAGTCATTCACAATTTTACAAAATCAAGATTAACAATAATTTGCACTTCTACTGAAATAAAATAAAAATATCACTGCATGTTCCTCTGATGGCATGTTAATCAATTTACAAATCTAACAGCTTCTCCCTCCTCTAATTGTTAATGATATTTACTGCAGTCCATGAGCCTTGAAGGCATTCACTGCAAATCACATTTTGTTATAGGCATTAATAGCTCCTGGTTCCAAATAATTTTCATAAAGAGTAACTGCACATATTAATGTTATGGCACATTATCTTTCTGTTGTATACAACTGAGTGATGTTTAAATTAGCTTTAGTTATCTACATCCTCATGTGTCACTTACACTTATGGTAAGGACACTCACGGCCTTCTCAGGTAGCTGTCCTGTCTAGACCACAGTACCATACAACAGATCATCAGAGCCTCTCACGCCCATCAAGTTGGAACTAAGTACCTACTGATGCTGCTTTTACTGCTCTTTTCTAGTTTGAAGTTCTAAACTTTCCTTATGTGAAACAAGATACCAACTTCAGTAGAAATATTTTAATTAATGTTTATGTTTTGGACTACAAACAACATTTACCTCTAGCACTCCACCAACTGCTACTACTAGTTTTTAGAACTCTTGTTATTTCATACATGAGTTGGCACATGGAGAATATAGGTGCACTCCACAATTTCTCCTGACTCCCTCAGGATCGTCTGTCATTTCTGCTGTATTTTGCAGATACATCATAACAGAGGCAAACATGTTAAAAACAAAAACAAAAACAAAAACAAAAGCAAAAAACCAAAACCATCCAATATATTTCCTTGGAAACGGATGAATATTCACAATTAATTTCTCCCCATGGAGAACTTCTCAAACACACGATTTTGTAAAAGATGCTTTGAGTCTCTTCATTCACAAAAGCTGTTAATAAACATCATCAATGCTCGGATTCACAGGAACCTTGTCCATTAATAGAGGTGAATTCCAAAGCAAGTAACTAAAGTGAAGCAAATGTACTATGTTTTCATCAGACTATATTAGATATGTCAAAATAGAATTCAAAAAACAAAAAATGTCTAGGATTTATACAGAAATTAAACAGACAGATATTCTAAACATTTGTGAAATAGAAAATTGCCACAAAAATAAACTTCCGCTATTAATCTATGAACTATTGAGTACTAAGCATATACTTCTTTCTCTGTTGTTGGCAGCAATCTATCTGCAAGTCTGTTTGTTTGTTTTTTTTTTCCGTTTTCATTAAACGGTAGATCAATGGTGTCAAGACAGTCCTTTTACAAGGACTCCTTTATCGATTCAGATGACACTCTAGCAGTGAATGCTCATCAAAGTTCTAATGTGAGGGTCATATATACCCTATTCACACACAACCATACAAGAAGGCATGGGAGAATAACCAGGCGGTTCCTGGAACCATGAATACCTGCACATGACCCTTGTGCAAGACATTCTTTCCACAGGAACTAATCAGTACAAACTTTATCTTTGGGTTCCTGATCACTAACTAGCCCATTAGAAATCCTTGAATCCTCATATTTAATTCAACCTTGCCTGCACCTTATTAAAGTGGCAACTAGTACACCTGGCTTTCAGAGTTAGAAAAGGCCCATGTCACATCTGCAACTGCTTTGAGCAAACTGGAACTTCAAAGAAGACAGCAACGCAAACCTTTCCAGCAAGATTCACTTCTACCTTCACCTTAATTATCTTTCAATTTCAGACTGAGTTACCATATAATAGCAAGAGATGAGACTTAAAAGCATACTAGTACGAGATGAGACTTAAAGGCGCACCATATAATAGTAAGAGATGAGATTTTGCTAATAACTTGTCCAGAAAGAAATTACTATCTATGCCAGCAGGTATGACCCCCATATAAGCCCGTAAATGATGCCCCAAAAAAGGAATATGAAAGCAATCCTTCAAAGGTCTTCTATGCTTCTAAATGTTAGGTCATCAAGGGAACAATTCTCAAGGATGTTACCTGAAATTACATGTATGACAGATGAACCACAAAAAAAGATATAAAACAGCCCATTTATATTTAACCTTAGGTATCTGACCCTTGACTCTCAAAAACATTAGTTGAAATTGGCTTTTCTGGATTAGGCCATCAAAAGCAAACATTTGCCCGGTTTGAAAATTGTACTATACAGAGATAAGAGCCTAGCAACAGATGACAAGGTTGCTCGCACGCACTTTTGAAAGACCTAAGATACTGACAAAGGGTATGTGCTACTGACACTTACAAACTAAGACTTTAGTGACATTCAGTTTCTCAATCTTCCTGAAGAAAAATTGGAAAGCAACCAAGGATTAAATGAAATAAATAAATGAAATAAAATGATTTATGGGGTGCCTCAAATCTACGGAGAATTTTAGGGATTATTTTAGAATGAGTTAGTTTATAATGACATAGTCTGGATAAATATAACAAATTAAAGATTGCCGCCGGCCATCTATTATTTCTGTGTGCTATACCTAAGTAGTTTCACTTCAAAGATAAGGTTTCCTTACCAATTCAGTAATTCTTTTAAATAAAGGCAAACAAGCAAATGTTACTATTAACTGCAGCAATATGTACTTCCATAACTATAATTGAAAACATGGAAACAAAATTGAATAAATTATTTCTGTAAATATCTAACAAAATATCTAAATAAAATTCAAAATAAAATTCCTAATTATATTTTGTATTTACAACAACAAGCTCCACTAGGAGAAACCATCTTATACAAATACTGGCTTTACTTCTTTGGCTTAGCATACACAATCACAAGCTATGTTTTGGCTAATTGGATTTAAAGCCCATGATACAAATCTAACAATTTATGTATTGTAGTATGTTTTCCTGAATTAAAAATTATAAAAAATTATGTCACATTTAAGAATACAGTAAAATAAGATTAAGGTAGTTACACAATAAAACAGCTAAGCTTAAAGATAATTTTGTTGCTTTATATGTGACAAGAGCTAATTAAGACTGATTATTTCTAAAGGAAGATAAAAATTAACTTAATTACAGTAATAATTTTGCCTAGTCAAGATAGAATAATTTAAGATAGAAGAGAATTATTTAACTTTACTGAACTAGCAAGTTCCAATTTTCACCTTAAAAGAAGCCCTTTGAAACACATGATCACTGATGCAATGCTCTGTGAAATTCTCTAAGTGTGAATTTTATGAAACAAGCTACAGTTATAATTAATGGTAAAAGAATACTTTATCTAGGAAAAACAGACCTACACAATTTCATTTAAATTATTACTTGATAATCAATTTTAATTTTTAAAATATCGTGGTTTAAGATACAGCTAAAAATGGGATCCCGGAAGCATTCATAGAGTTCCGCCTGTGGCTCTGGACTCAGAGCTTTGCAATGAGATCGCTTGCATGCACTCACTAAGCTTGTATGGCCCTGTGAATCCTCAATCTTTCTCGTCATCAGGAGATTATGGATAGGTCACATAACACACACGTAATATCAAAAATATTTTATTGGGCTATGGTTTAAAAGGATAGGAGCTTATTTTCTTTATATTGTACAGAAAGAGTCTATTGCTGGGATATTTGGTTATTTGCCTTTGAAAAGTCTTCAGTAATCTGACAATGAAAGTGTTTTTCATATGGAACAGACAGGGCATAAGAATAAGTACTCAATGGATATCAGATCCTACTTCTATCAACACATGACCAAACCTATGACCTGCTGCAGAGTAGAGAAGAGAGTTGGAACCAAAAGAACATTTGCCTTTGCACC
Source organism: Apodemus agrarius (assembly GCA_964023405.1). NCBI lineage: Eukaryota > Metazoa > Chordata > Mammalia > Rodentia > Muridae > Apodemus > Apodemus agrarius. Next base: position 112,093,725 of record OZ030007.1, on the reverse strand, counting down.
ATATAATTTCTGATGAGAACTTCCAATGTACTTTTGCTTCATAAGAAAAAAAAATCAACTTAACACATTGGGTTTAAAAAATGTTTACACTAAGTCACAGTAAAGCAAGAATGTTTTAAATCGAATGCCTAACATTTTAAATTGTGCATTCTTATTTCAAAGAATCTAATTTTATCTGAACCAAGATGAAATAAAAATATTTCTTTGATTTGTTTTCCATGGGAATGAATAATTACTCAAGGTAGTTAATAATTGTAAAAGAGAAAAGCCTATCAATACAATACAGGTCCAATTTACTTACTGAAAACAAATTCCAGAACAATTACTACAGCTACTACAACAAGTTATTTGACTCTGCTCAGTATTACACATCTACTAATCTATTACTTAACAGCTTCACAAGCTCATGAAGGTTACACCTCTATGTTTTCTTTAAAGGCAATAAAGACAAGTATTTCTGGAGATTAAGTACTTCAGTAAAAGGCAAGTCCAATGGCCAATTTAATAAAACTAAATTTAAAATGGCCTATGGTAGCCGGGCATTGGTGGCGCATGCCTTTAATCCCAGCACTTGGGAGGCAGAGGCAGGTGGATTTCTGAGTTCGGGGCCAGCCTGGTCTACAGAGTGAGTTCCAGGACAGCCAGGACTACACAGAAAAACTCTGTCTTGAAAAACCAAAAAAAAAAAAAAAAAAAAAAAAAAAAAAAAGGTCTATGGTATAGGGGAATTCCAGGATAGGGAAGCAGGAGTGGGTGGATCGGTGAACAGAGGGATGGGGAAAGTGTTAGGGGATTTTCAGGTTGGGGGGGACCAGGAAAGGGGACAACATTTGAAATGTAAATAAAGAATATATCTAATAAGAAATACCTTAAAAAGCTGGGCATGGTGGCACACGCCTGTAATCCCAGCTCTTGGGAGGCAGAGGCAGGCGGATTTCTGAGTTCAAGGCCAGCCTGGTCTACACAGTGAGTTCCAGGACAGCCAGGACTACACAGAGAAACCCTGTCTCGAAAAAAAAAATGCCTTAAAAAAAAGCACTAATAACACACTGTAAATTGCACTAACCATCAATATCGAGTTCAAGATTTGAATTCTAGAGTGAGTTACCTGATAGTTCGGGAATTGAGTAATGACATAATAATGAAATAATCAGGATAAAAAAAATTCCTCCTGCACAAATAAGTTACCCCACTAGACAGCAGAAATCCACTTTATCCTGAGTGAATGAGTTTAACTTTGCATCTGCCTACACGGAACACAAACTTGGGCTACAGAGCAGTAAAAAGGTTTTATTTCAAGGCACTGTTTTTCTTTTCTTTCTTTTTTTTTTCTTTTTGGTTTTTCAAGACGGGGTTTCTCTGTGTAGCCTTGGCTGTCCTGGAACTCACTCCGTAGACCAGGCTGGCCTTGAACTCAGAAATATTCCTATGACGTGGTTTCTATCAGCTATAAACTAAGAACAAAATGCATATCTTTTTATAAGTTAGAAAAAGTGAGATGGGTGATAAAAACAAAGTATAAAATCTAAAACCAGAATACTGACTTTTCCACTTTCTTCTCCTTGATGAAATAAATAAAACTTAAATATTAAAATAAATACACACTAAAATGAGTTCTGAAGAAAAAAAATCCATAAATATTGTTTAAAAGGCCCAACCAACCATTATATTGGTATTAGCACTAAGATTTTGTAAGAGCGATTCATAGAGCAATATATTATTGTAGTCATTTTATTTATAACACTCCAAACTATCATCTTTCTAAACCGTCACTGAAAAATACAATCTCTTCCTGAAAATAAAATTATAAATTGCAAGTAATTCTTAAGGACTGTTTAAATAGCAAAGCATTTTCTCTGGTTTTTCTTCACAGCATTTACATTAAGATATAGGTCAAAATGTATTACCCTCCCCTTAGAAAATAAATAACACAATAAATTTTATTTAAATTCAGGATCACAAAGCATGGTTTTTGTTGTTGTTGTTTGTCTGTTTTCCCTAAACTGATCTTTTGATTGACTGGATCAGAATAGGCGAGCACTCAGTGAGAAGTAACTGCCTGGAGGACACACCCTCAGGCTTCATTTCACTTCAATGCTCTTGACTTTCAAATGGCTTGATTTGAAAGAGAAATTACACTGAAATGAAATAAAAGATAATCCATAGATGGGCGCTCAATGCCAAATATTATATGTATATTTAAATGTTTTATAAAATGACTCTCAATACAGAAACAATAACACTACCAATACTAATACAGAAGTCTTCAAAGCCAACTTAGTTAATTTGAGAAAATCATGCCTTGCATTTTACTAGATATTAAACTTTTCCCACAACTTTAAAATGCAACAACCCATTAAAAAGCCATCATGTGTGTGTATATATTCATGAAGTCTTTCTTTATTATTTTGAACTGAAAAATAATGTTTGTCTGTATAACTCAAGGTTAAAATGCAAAGCAAAGAGACTATATAATGGTAAAATGAATCCTCAATACTTTAGAAAGTACATGAAAGAGAACTTCATATAAGGTATTTTTAATAAAATAAGGGAAGTAAAAAAAAGAAGTAAACACAAATTCAAACTCATAAAAGACATTTCATTTCTACCTGAACATGAACTAAACACATTTTTTGTCTCCCTCAAAATGAAGTATATTTAAAGAAAAGTTTGTTACTTAACACTGTTCTAAACTTAGATCACTGTGTTGCATTATAGAGTAACACTTTAAGCCATAAGCTATATAACTTATTGAATATACCTTACCTTAGTTGTTTAATATAATCTGATAAGACTATGAACATATGCTAAGTTTGAAGATCAATAAGTCTTTTCCTTAGTTGTATATCACACTCTTATTACATCTAGAATTATTTCTTTCACTTTATAAAAGATTTTTTACAATTGTTTTTATATTATGCATATATAATATTCTAAAAACATTCGTATTAGCACTTCAGAAAAGACCAAAAGCTGTGATATATTACACAGCATGGACTACGCCATGTAGAACCTAAGAGTGCACCGTAGACTACGGTACAGCAAAGAAAACTTACCAGACAGTTGTTTCTACTTGACTGTCATTGAGTTGTCGGTTGTCCAGCTGGGCAAAAAGTGGGAAAAGTACTTGAATCCCTCCAATTGAATGGATTGCACTATGAATCGAATGTGTTACTATAGCTTTCACATCCTACGACAAAGACAGGAATATCTGTTAGACCTCCATGACAAGATTTTCATCACTATTTCTTACCCTAGGTATCATGATATTGTTGGTGTATTCGATATGGTAAGAGTTCTAAAGAATGTAATTATTGATAGACACATCTGTACAGTCAAAGTGAAGCATCTTTGATTACTCACTTTTAAAGCTCAAATAAGCTAAGCCATTATCCTAATCTCTGAAGGCATTATAAGTTATTCAAAAAGAAAGTATTATTACTGGGTTTATGAACATTCAAGTAATTTTCAAGTTGGTAGATAAAACCTTGTCAAATCAGAATATTTTTTTATGCCTAGCAACTTCATGTTCAGGAAGTCAACAGACTTTTATTTCAAAGGACACAGAAACACATGATAACAGATGGGGCAAGTTTCCAAGTAAGTCAAAGAGCTGAAGACAGAAACTTGGTTTACAAATTCAAAAGCAAAAGCAGCAGTAGCATTTTCGGGTGAGCAGTGCTTGCTGTGGGGAAGGAACACAGTCTGGGTGTGGCAGCATAGGCAGAGCCCCACCCACCTGGAGCATCAGTGCATGTGGGGAGTGCACAAAGATGGATGCGTTCTCTTTGGGCGAGGACTCCAGGCAGAGCTGAGCGTCGGTGGCCTTGGCATTGTAGGAGAAGGCAATACTACTGGCAAGTTTCCCATCATACAGAACCTGTTTGTGATGCTCTGCCAAGTGAATATCACTCTCAGATTTAAACTTGAAGGTGCTCTGTAAAAATAAAGTTCCATTAATACTCTTTTTTAAAGAATCTTTAAAGAATCTGAATCTTTAAAGCAGAGAAAGAATCAGAAGAATGTATTGTGCTCCCGCCAAGCCTCTGGCACTATATACCAGTGCTGCAAAGCTCACTACTCTCACTTCAGATCTGAGACTTGTCTGATCTATGAACATTAAATATTTTCTTTGGAATATCCTAATTTTTAGATTAACTCAAATACTTAAGAACACTACAGGCCAATTCAAAAAGTTTTCTACCTCTGGCCTGACACTCTCTGTAGTCTTTTTAACTCCAATCTGGATGCAAACATCTAATTACTAGATGTAAATCAAGACAAAGGCAAAATGAGCAATTAATCACATGAATACAAAGCTGTAGATAGTACTTTTCAATTAAAATGTTTAGTTATTTCAATATTAAAAATAATCAATGCTTCCCTATTTGGATCAGATACTTTACTCTGTTTAAGTGAAATAAAGAACATTACGTCTCACCTTAAAGTTTCCAATTTTAATTGTTTTTTAATTAATTAATTTTTTATACTCCACATTTTATTTCCCTCCACCCGACCCGTCCACCCTCTGACTGTTCCTCAAGCTTCTGCTTCTTACTTCTCAAGATTAAAGTAACAATTTCAAAATATGCCACTTTAAAATTAAAATTTTATTTTCTTCCCTATTTTACACTACAAAATAAAATTGCATCCAGAATTAGTAAAAAAAAAAAAAAATTAGTAAAATTATAATTTAGGCAGGTAGTGACACTGCCAAAAAAAGCAGCATCCTGCAGAATGGTACAAGATTTCTAACAACTCCACATCTGACAGAGAAATAACATCTAAATTTATATAAAGAAGTCAGTTAACTAGATATTAAAAAATGAAATAATTCAATTAAAAACTAGAATACAGATCTGAATCAAATTCTTAATAGAAGTAATTCAAATAGCTAAGAAACAATTTATAAAATGTTCAACATCTTTAGCCATCAGGGAAATGCAAATCAAAACTACTCTGAGACTCCATATCACACCCACCAGAATGGTTAAGATCAATTAAACAAGGGACAAGCCTTATGATGACAAGGATGTGGAACAGGGGGAACACTTAGGCATTGCTGGTGAGTGAGCAGACTCTACTTAGAGTCACTATGGAAATTAGTGTGGTAGTTCTTCAGAAAAATGGCAACAAATCTACCTTAAGATCTAGCTATACTGTTCTTGGGCATATAAAGATGCCCAAACATTAAAGGATGTTTTTGGTTTTGTTTTTGTTTTGTTTTTGTTTTTTGTTTTTTTTTACCATTTTTACCATCTATTCATGATATTCAGAAACTAGAAACAACCTAGATGCCTTTCAACAGGAGAATGAATAAAAAAAATGTGATATATTTATACAACCATCTGTTTAAAAAAATGACATCAGGAAATTTACAGACAAGTAGATGAAATGAGAAAAAAAATCATACTGAATGAGATAACCCAGACCTAGAAAGATAAATATTGCATTTTTATTCACTTACATGTGGATACAAGGAGTTAAATAAATGATAACCAAGGTACAATTTGTAGACCCAGAGAGATTAGGAATATTAGGGGAGCATGGGCCTCTCTAGAAGGGGGAAGTTTATATGTATTTACAGAGTTTATAGTTTATAGAGTTTATGGGTGGCCTTGGGTCAAAACAGAAAGGAACAGGACTAGGAAGATAAGGTGAGGAGGAGAAGGGGAGGAGGGGTGGAGGAAGGGAGCAGAGAAAGACAGCTACAACTGGGGAGCTTTGGGGGGCAGCATGGAAACCTAGAAGAGTAGAAATTTCTTAAACTATATGAAGACAATCCTAATAGAGTCTCTAAATAATGAGGGAGACAGAGCCTCACGTGGCCTTCAGGTGTCACCAAAGCTTCCAGGACGGAACTGGGCATATCCAAGTGAATTGTAGCCTATGGCTGTTGCCAAGACACATGGGCTGCACTTCACAAACTGAGGGCAAGGTCCCATTGTTAAAGAAAACATCCACACAACTAACTGAACACGGAAAGGGCAGGCTGGTGCCTACATAGAACCTTTTCTCCTCTACTTACTGTCTCTGATATGGGAACTCACTCCAGAGGCTAACAAAATAAGAAACATAAACACTAACCCAACCACAAAACTTTTCATCTACAATCTACATTTCCTACAAAATATGTTAGGGCAATAGTGGAACAAAGTTTGTGGGAGTAAACAACCGATATCTGATTTTGCTGAAGGCCCACTCCACAGGCTAGAAGCGATACTCAACACTGTTTGGGCGACCAAGAACCAGAGAAAGTATGCTACAGCTCAGTGCTTTGCTCAGCTGCCCTCAGACAAGCATCCTCCTACAGCAGAGGGCAGGAACACAAAGACTCTCTGATGCTTGGGTCCCTTTTCCTTCTGTTGTTTGTCTTGTCCAAGTTCTATGTAATGGTTTCTGATTTATCTTAGTATAAGTTAAAACAGCATACATTGTGTGAGGAAAGAATATATTTTTAATAAAAATGAAAGGAAAAAATTAAATTTCTCAAAAACTTTAAAAATAGATTTGTATTTTAAGATTTTTTTTCTAAATAAATGATCGCAGGAATTTTATAAAGTTAGAACTTAATTTTAGTTTCAAATTTCTTGGAAAAAATACAAAAATATATCAAAATATAAGTAAATGTATTGCAAAAAATTACTGCGCAGACAACATTACAATATGTACTGCTGCTCTACATTATCATTCCTATGAGACCTCACTCTGCTTATTAACATGGCACAAGAAAACCTGAAATAGAGCAGTGGTTTCCTGTTCCAATATGTCATATGTATTGGTTTTATGCAGAATAATAGAAACATTAGTGGAGAGTATAGGTAGTTAAACGAGGGTACAAACAAATTGAAAGAAATAGGTAAACAGTGTAAGATCACATACATTTATAGCTTACTAAATTCAAATTTGATTTCTTTTCGACAACTTAGATGCATCAAAGTTTCCTCTGAGAACCTGAATTCAAGTAGGGGAAATCGGATTTAATTGGTGCCTTCAGATAGACAGCTTTCCAGTTCATAATGCCAAGTGGAATTGTGGGAGGACTTTAAATATTTTCATATCCACTTACTGCTTTATATGCTAAACTAGTGACACTATTGCTATGTTCTGCTAAATAACTTCAAAAGGAAGAACTGGTATATGCATCTTTTTGAACTTGCATACACACTCTCACACAGCACATTACATTAATAAAACCTGCAGAATCAGTATCCAAGAAAATAAATCACACAGAAAGGATGAGTGAACAAAATGACTTTTTTGACAAAACCAGTTTACATTTATTCATATATTCGTGCACAAAATATAGACATGTATTATATAAACACATTATTATTCATTATATAACATACATCATCCATCTTGATCAATTTTAAATTATATAATAATCTTTCCATAAATAATATTGGCAGCAATCCTTAACTGAAGATTGACTGTGATGTGTTGAAAATACTTCCTCAGTAAATGACTTTACAGGAAAGCATAGAAGACATCTAGCCACTTACACTCTCTGTATGACCCATATAGTCTTTAACTTTAGTTTTCAATGATCAAACAACACATGACTTTAAAATCATGTCAGTATTGAATCCCATAACAAACCCAGAAAGTACTGTCTTAATATGAAATATCAAAAGTATACTGTCTGATTTTTCATAGACTTTGAAACATGAATAACCAGAGTGAGTGCATTCCTTTCAGCTGGCCATGGTATACCATGGGCAATTCCAGTAGACTTCTGAGAGCAGTTTACAACTATCCAGGGTAATCTAACCCACCATTACAGATCATTAAACTCATGAGAACAATTTTGTGGTCCCTCCTTATACACTACTATAAATTCTTGCTACAGAAATAAATCTTTGAAAGAAAATATTTTTATTTTTAATAAAACTAGCCTTTTGTATAATAATTAATGCTAATTAATATTCATTCATCAGAAATTAATAACTACAGAATTTTTAGTATCAACTTATATATAGAATGGATCCTTTTATTAAAGAGAAGTATAAAGCACTAATATATAAAACCTTGCAAAAATAAAAGGATATTAAGTAGTTGAGTGTGTTGGGTAATTGCCTAAAATTCAAGTACTTAAAAAGACTGAGACAACAGGATCATAATTTTGAGGCCAGATGGTATACTGATACAATGTATGTACAAGGGGACACAACACTACATGCAGGTAGCATATATATCCTGATTATCTGTAAGCCAGCTGCGAATTAGGCAGTGCCTCATTCAGTAGAACCATAAATCAGATCACTTACATAACAGAAATATGAGAATACTAAAAAGCTCTTAAAACACTGTCAACTGACACAAAAGCAGCAGTGTGGTATTAATGAATATCAAGAATGTAGATGTTTCATTAGTAAGTTTGCTTGCTTTGGAGAAAAACTGGACTCAAATGTGCAGCGATTCACCTGGCAGCTTCCTGAGCACTACAATTGGAGTTGTGAGCCACCATGTTTGGGCTGCCATACTTATAAAAAGGACAATACATATTTCTCTCTCCATAACACGTACTGAATGCTGCTCAGAGAATGTTGTAATGATTGTGCAATACTCAATAAATATGACCTGAAGCTAGCTCTGTACTTTATATTTTCCCATTTATAGCAAAATATACAATCTATCCTGGGCTATTAAAAAAAAAAAACTTAAAACCTAGAAGCTACATCTCTAACCCTATCTTGAAAAATATTTAAGATGATCAGTTCCTTTCCTAGCTACAATTTTTTGATAATTCTACTTAAGCAGAAAATATGATCCAAATTTAGTACTTTGATATTCAAAGCCTTCAACAACTTAAGCTTACCAAAAGCATCTCAAAGCTTCATTATAAAACAGAACATATAACTAACTCTTCTACCATCAAATCATGCCAAATGACGAGTCTATCCATATATATCCTGCACACCTTTGTTTCCATCCTGCAAACCATGTCCTCTGACTCAAATGTGTCTGGAAATGACTTACATTCTAAGAACTCTTTAAAATTCTTCCTTCTCTATAAGATTTCCTAAATTCTCTAGGCTGGAATTAATCATCCTACCATAAAACTTTGATCAAACTTGTATTGTACTCCCTTTCTAACACACATAACAACCTTTAATTATAAATAATTAGGAATCTAATTATATTCTCATAAAAGAGTATAAGCTCAATCATTTAAATTACCAATGCTTAGAATACTTCCTTGAAATTTATAATAATTTTTTCAATGGAATGCTGTACTGGCTAGTTTTGTGTGTCAACTTGACACAGCCTGGAGTTATCATAGGAAAAGGAGCTTCAGTTGGGGAAGTGCCTCCATGAGATCCAGCTGTGGGGCATTTTCTCAATTAGTGATCAAGTGGGGGAGGGCCCCTTGTGGGTGGTACCATCTCTGGGCTGGTATTCTTGGGTTCTATAAGAGAACAGGCTGAGCAAGCCAGGAGAAGCAAGCCAGTAAGGAACATCCCTCCATGGCCTCTGCATCAGCTCCTGCTTCCTGACCTGCTTGAGTTCCAGTCCTGACTTCCTTTGGTAATGAACAGCTGTGTGGAAGTGTAAGCTCAATAAACCCTTTCCTCCCCAACTTGCTTCTTGTTCATGATGTTTGTGCAGGAATAGAAACCCTGACTAAGATGCCCTAAAACCAGCATTATCAACCTGAAACATATATGATTATTGGAAAGAATAAAGACTGTAATCAAAAACATGACAAAAATGTCAAAATTGGTAAAACAATTTCAATGCATGTAATGAAGTCAGTACTTTAACATAGCAGAAAATGACTAAACCAATAAAACGCAAAGATAATGAAATATATCAAATTACCTGTTATACCAAGTACTTGCCCCATAATCATAATCATGAATTTAAGTCATAAATTTAAAAAAGAGGACATCACTGATATAATGTCCAATAGACATGTCATTTAATACAATGACATTGTCACTACAAAAAGACTTTTCAAATATTTCATTTGCCAATATGAAGCAATTTCTGAAATGGATTCTCTTACTATCTCCCTATGTGGGAGTATGGGTATTTCAGTAGACTGGAATTTAAGAAATCTGACTGAAGAATCATTCAGTATTATAAGAACGTAAGAAATATAACTTATAGAAATGCCTGGAACAGAAAGAAGTGTAAGTTTATATGTATAAATACACAATATATATGTGTGTGTGTGTGTATATATATATATATTCAGAAAGTATACATTACACACACACACACACACACACACACACACATTAAATGTACACACATCCAGATGAAAGCTCTACAATTTCTTTTCCAAGTCCTCCCATTCATTTTTTTTGCAGTAAATACAGAATGTCTGAGGTTGTGTACATAAATGTATTCCCACTGTATCAAAACTACAAAATCCCCAACAAACAGCCGATATCCTGGTATCTCTAGTGTGCCATTGGTAATAGTTGCTTTTTCTTAGGACTCATGGAGTTACACCCTGCTTATCTCTACAACCCTGAAAAGAGCCTCTTCTGGCTCACCATAGAGCTCCTCTGTTTTGACAAGTCCCAGCTGTGTTGACTGGCTGTCTTGAATTCTGACCACCCTAGAGGGTCAGGTAGTCCATCCCCTGGGCTTCACTAAAAATACTGGATTTTCAGAATCTTTATGACATATGTATAATAAATTGATTCTATACTATACAATTATACATGTTTCGTTTCATACACAAGATGCCCTGACTGCAGGTAACTGAAGGGGCAGTATGCCATGTCAAAATACCATCAAAGTAAATGAAGTAAATAAATCAGCATTCAGAAGCTGTCATGAGGAAAATAAAACAAGATCCTACAATGCACTCTCAGTAGGAGCCACATTTTAAATCCAAAGAGGAACTAAAAGGCTTTTCTCTGCATAGAAATAGAATTAAGAAACATCCAACAGAATGAGAGAACATACTGGAAAACTAACACTGATTAAGATACATAATATATAAAAAACACTAATGTTAAAAACAAACTACAATTAAAATAGTTTAATTAAAAGTATGCAATAGACCCAAATAAGCATTTTCATAAGAAGGCATGTAAAGGACTACCTAATCTAATCTCAAAGGAAATGCAAGACAATACTGCCTCACTCCAGTAACAAAAAGATCAAAGAATAAAAACAAAATTTCCCTATGGAGCAGCAATGGGACTACAGGTATAGAAGTGCAACACCTTTCTCTTCCTATTGCAATTTGCATTGTAAAAGTTTGCAAAGGTACTAGGTAGGGCAAAGTAAGGCCAAAGCCTCAGGAGTGGGCGAGGGGAATGCTGCTGTCTGCAGAGGATGCAGTAGCCTCCTGATTTGCAAGAGGACTGTTAAGACACATGGCTTTAATGAGGTGAAAAGGGTGGCCCTCTTAAGCAAAAGCTGACAAGATGAGGATAAGATTCCTGAAAGGGAAAGGGAAGGTAAGCCTTGTACCCATTACTTTTCTCCTGCTGTGATAGGATACTATAAACAACGGCAACTTAAGAAAATATTTCTAACTCTATGAAGAATTGAGTTGGAATTTTGATGGAGATTGCACTGAATCTGTATATTGCTTTTGACAAGATGGCCATTTTTACTATATTAATCCTGCCAATCCATGAGCATGGAAGATCTTTCCATCTTCTGACTTCTTCGATTTCTTTCTTCAGAGACTTGAAGTTCTCGTCATACAGATCTTTCACTTGTTTGGTTAGAGTCACACCAAGATACTTTATATTGTTTGTGACTATTGTGAAGGGTGTTGTTTCCCTAATTTCTTTCTCAGCCTGTTTATCCTTTGGGAAGGCTACTGATATGTTTGAGATAATTTTATATCAGGTCACTTTGCTGAAGTTGTTTATCAGCTGTAGAAGTTCTCTGGTAGAGGTTTTTGGGTTGCTACAATATCCTCTGCAAATAGTGATAGTTTGACTTCTTTCTTACCAATTTGTGTCCCTTTGACCTATTTTTGTTGTCTTATTGCTGAAGCTAGAACTTCAAGTACCTAAAGAAATGTTCAACATCATCAGGGAAATGCAAATCAAAACAACTGTGAGATTTCAACTCACAGCACTCAAAATGGCTAAGTTCAAAAACTCAGGAGACAGCAGGTGCTGGGGAGGATGTGGAGAAAGAGGAACACTCCTCCACTGCTGGTGGGATTGCAAGCTGGTACAACCACTCTGGAAATCAGTTTGGTGGTTCCTCAGAAAATTGGGCATACTACCAGAGAACCCTGATTTACCACTCCTGGGAATATACCCACAGAATTCTCCAGCATGCTCCACTATGTTCATAGCAGCCCTATTTGTAATAGCCAAAAGCTGGAAAGAACCCAGATGTTCCTCAACAGAGGAATGGATACATAAAATGTGGTACATTTACACAATGGAATACTACTCAGCTATTAAAAACAGTGAATTCATGAAATTCTTAGGCAAATGGATGAAATTAGTAAATATCATCCTGAGTGAGGTAATTCAATCACAAAAGAACACAAATGGTATGCACTCACTGATAAGTAGATATTAGCCCAGAAGCTTGGAATACCCAAGACACAATTAATTCACAGATCAAATGAAGCTCAAGAAGAAGGAAGAACAAAATACAGATACTCGGGTCTGTCTTAGAAGGGGGAACAAAATACGCACAGGGAGAGATACAGAGACAAAGTGTGGAGCAGAGACTGAGGGAAAGACCATTCAGAGACTGCCCCACCTAGGGCATATACAGTTACAAAACTCAGACAAGCTTCACCTGGGAGGCTCTGCCAGTGCATGACAAATACAGAGGGGGACACTCTCAGCCAGCCATTGAACTGAGCACAGGGTCCCCAATGGAGGAGCTAGAGAAAGGACCCAAGGAGCTGAAGCAGTTTGTAGCACCATAGAAGAAAACAATAATATGAGCCACCCAGTACTCCCAGAGCTCCCAGGGACTAAACCATCAACCAAAGAGTACACATGGAGGGACCCATGGCTCCAGATGCATATGCAACAGAGGATGATCTTGTTGGACATCAAAGGGAGGGGAGGCCCTTGGTCCTGAGAAAGCTCGATGCCCCAGTATAGGGGAATACCAGACAGGGAAGCAGGAATGGGTGGACTGGTAAACTGGGGGGGGATGGATGGGTTAGGGAATTTTGAGAGGGAACAACATTTGAAATGTAATAAAGAATATATCTAATAACAAAAATAAAGAAAGTATTTACTTTGTCTCATGGATCCAGAGGGTTACTGTCCACAGTGGCAGGGAAGGCACAGCAATGGGCAAGGGAGATAGGAGCAAGAAGCTTGCTGAGCACTTTTTATGCACCCACAGGAAGCAGAGAGAAAGTGACAGTCTTCCTTCATCAATGTTCTACCTCCTTCCTCAAAGTTCCATACCCTCCCCAGCAGTGAGATTAATGGGGAACCAGGTGTTCAAGAACACAAACCTATGGGAAACATTGTTCATTCAAACTAGCACAGACCCCAAGTAAAAGAGATCTAGAAATAAGAGATCCTAGACTGTTGACCAAACTGACCTAGGGTGTTGACTAGACCCACACCAACATAGAGAGACAGAAGAGGCAATGCACCACAATATAAAGGCGAGGAGGGAAGGCAGCTGGTCTCCCGAGGAGATCCTCTCAGTTCTGGATATCTTCATTATAAATGATTAGCACCAATTCCAAAAGTCAAGCATGAGAAGAGTATGCTGTAGTCTAGTGAACTAGCCAAGTGTATGAAGGTAAAACGCTGCCCATATGGACTTACACATGTCAGGAGGCAGAGAACAATGAGGATAAAAAGAGCAACTACCCAGAAGGTAGGAAGCAGAGGGAACTGATCTAGACTATGGTTTAGAAAACATGAATTTAGAGTATAACTTGCACAGCTAGTAAGATGGTTCAGTGGGTAAAGGCTATTATCACCAACTCTGAAGATCAAAGTTTGATCCCCAAAACATACACAGTAAAATAAAGAGAACTAACTCCTATAAGTTGTCCTCGTACCCCCACACAATATGCATTTACACACACTCACACACACACACACACACACAAACACACACACACACACACACACACACACACACAGAGAGAGAGAGAGAGATAGAGAGAGAGAGAGAGAGAGAGAGAGAGAGAGAGAGAGAGAGAGAGAGAGAGAGAGACTGCAACTAACTGCCGCTTGTTGGCAGGAGGGCTGCCCAGCGTGGATGACTAGATGGAGGAAGGGGAAAGGACAGGGCACAGCCAAGCAAAGGATGACCAGGAAGGAAGCACAGATGCTGAAGGGAGGCAGCTAGAATGTACGTCAGATCTTTAAAGATATTTGGGTAACAAGGCTGTCCAGGAAATCTAAAGGCAACCTTGAGGTCAGATGGTGAGAGAAGGTATCTTAGAGGCTGGCCCAATGTAAAGGGGGCTGATGAAGAGTTAAGAAACAACCATGAGAAAATAAAAAAAAGGCTCAAAAAGTATGCAAAAGTGTGCCTTGAGAATATTCATATATGTATTTTATGAAAATCTGAGAAATCATTCAGTCAGGCTAAGGATACTATACAACATACATGCAACAAACTGGACTATTTTCTTGCAAGGAACATTATGGGAAAATTACAATCCTGATAATCAGACTTAATTATTGCAACACAATAATTTGGCAAAACAGTCTTCAGAAGCCAGAGTGGGTGCAGCACTGGACAGTATTTGGTGCTGATGGGATAAATCCTAATGATGGCTCCTGCAGCATTTATAGATCCTTGCTCGAAGTTCTCCTGGAGTTCTGGGAGGGACTGATACACTTCCACAGTTACTTCTTGTGCTCCTCCTTCTTCCCGTCTTGCTTAGGGATAAGCAGTCTGGCATGACTCCAGGCTCTTGGCCAGCTCCCAGCTGAACTGCATCAATATGAGCCGGTAGGCCATTTGATAAAGGAGCATTTCTATTGCCCTTCCAGGATGAAGCACAAGTTGTCCATTTCCTCATACACCTGGTGGACACCGCCAACTACCTCTGGCTCATGTCCCAGTGGTGAAGTATGAGGAAATGCCAAACCTGTCTTTCACACTTCTCCACAAAGCTCTTGTGGTTCTGTTCCCTCATTTCTTCTTCCTTCTCAGGCCTGGTACAGACCATATACTTGCTGGAGGCATCACACAAAAACTAAGCAAACCCGATTTACAATTTCCTTAAGGACAAGAGCACCAAGAGCACACGCACAGCCCAAAGTGAACTCTATGTGCGTCCCTCCCAGCTCTCGTCTAGCGGCACTCCCCACAAGGTGCTGTGCTCCTCAGTGTTGTGCCTCAGCCGTCTCCAGCGGCGTCAATTGGAAGTGGCACGTGGGAATCCTGCAGCAGCCCTAGGCAAACTCTGCCCTCTCTGTCAGAAACTAGTCCCAGTGCTCAACCCTCTTTCAATTGATTTTTAAGTGGAGTTAAGGTCTTTTGATCTGTAATACCCAAAATATTTTTATATAACTAATTCAGATAAACTTTTCTGTCAATTTCATTTATGGTTAATGTGTTAGACATTCCAACACACAATAGATCCAGGCTAATCAAAGCAAACTTAGAGAAAAAGAATACTGTTCATATCTACATAAAGTTTTAACACAGTCACAGTAAGAAAAACAGCATGATTTTGTCACTAAAGTTTAGTCCAACTACTATGAAAATTCACATGAATGTTACTTAGCGAATGAAAAAAAATATATCCTATGACCCAGCTATACCACTCCTGGGTATTTTCCCACAGAACTCCAAGTCAGCACATCACAGAGAAGCATTAAGATGGTGAGTGTTCACTGCAGATCTAGATGATGAGTGTTCACTGCAGATCTAGATGATCAGTGTTCACTGCAGATATAAGGTGATGAGTGTTCACTGCAGATATAGATAATGAGTGTTCACTGCAGATATAGATGATGAGTGTTCCGTGCAGATCTAGCCATAATAGCTAAGTTATGGAACCAATGCAGGTTTCCTACAAAAGGATACTGGATAGGAAAATGTGACACACTTACATAATGGCATCCTTTATTTAGCCATAGAAAGGAAGGAAACTGTATCATTAGCAGAAAAGTGATGTAACTACAGATAATCATATTAATAAATTTGATCCAGTTTCATAAAAATATAGTATATTTGTTCTCATTTTTAGTTTTTGCATTTTATAGAGATTAAGGAAGTCATAGTTGTATGTGTGACACAGAAGGCAAAGCAGAGCTGTTGCAGTGTATCCATCATAAGGACAGTGACACAGATGAACACAAATACAATAGATCGCCTCAGCTACATACAACACTGTGCAAATTTTAATTTTGCATTTTTTTCCCAGGGTGACCATGTGGTTCTTAAATGTGAACTCTACAGGTGACAATGATGTATCACAGGGGGATGGATGAAAGGAGGAAACCACTCTTAGGGGTATAGGGCTAAGGTTGCCAAAGAAATGGAAATAAGAGGCACAGGCCTCACCACACAGTGTGCTCTGTGTTCATGTGCAGCATAATGCCACGCATGTTCAACAGCTGTCACACACTGTACGCTCTGTACAGTTACCCAGCTCTCCCACACACAGTTACTTTGTTCGCTACCAAGAGCCTGGGGTGAAGTACGTGAATGTTCCTTTCAGAACATGGCTGGGTCTCGTTCACATGTTTTCTTTCTTTATATTATCTAAATTTCTAGTAAAATCCTGTTAATGTTAAAGAGTTTTGAGGATACAAACTGTTGAGTAATACGTGTACTTTGTATTTTGAATTGAGACAATTCATTTTTACTCATAAATTTACAATCTACATTTAAAAAGACTCAGATGTATAGCAACTTTCATAACTCTGTATTACTTTCTCATTCCTTGCCAAAATTAGAGATATTTCTTGTATAAACCAGACTTTGATGCAGATACTCCACACCCTATATTAGGACACTACTTGTAGAGGAATTCAGTGATTTGGGATTTTTACTCATTTTTATCACTATTATATATTTAAAAAATGCCAAGAAAAGAACCAAATGATAAATTTCTAATTTGCAAAGCTGTTCAACACAATGCTGGCTCCTTTCTTAGAGGAAGAACTACTTAATACTTAGATGTTGTTCTTTCCCTTATGTGCTGTGAGGAAGCTCCTATTAATTATTAAATTACAATAGTGATAAAGGATTTATACTTTACATGATTTACCAACTTCTCAGCTTCATTTACATTTTTTGTTACTGTATTTAATCTAATTTAATTAGTGCTTTAAAAAAGTTACTTTGCAGTATGGCAAGATGGTTCAGCACTGAAGGGCATTTGTTATGGGGTCCTGGTTTCAGGTCCCAGAAGTAAAACAGCAGCTCAGAAACATCTGCAATTCCATTTCCAAGGGATTCAAGGCCCTCTTTGGGCCTCCCTGGGCACCAGGCACAGACATGGAATACATATGTACATGCAGAGAGAGAGAGAGAAGGACAGAGAAGGAGAAAGGAGGGGGATTTTAAAAAGGAAAAGTTAACTTAAATATTTTATGATCATGGCAAAGAAAGACAGAGGGTTAGATACATAAAGCCAAAAATATTAAGATTCCCATGCAAAGTTAATACATGGCAAATCAAGAATTCAAAGGAAAAAGGGGGATTTGCAGGTTAGTTGTTGAAACTAGGAAAATAATCAACTAGAGTGAGGTGCTCCAGACAAAGAAAAACAAATATAGTATGTATTTGCTTTTATATGGATATTAGCTGTTAAGTCAATGATAATCAAACTACAATTTGTGGAACTATAAAGGTTAGGTATAGAGTAAGGGACTAGGAGGGGACAGACAGATCTTGTTAGGAAAGAGAAATACAATGAGTAGTTATTGGTGCATATCTGATTTATCTTAAAGCCTGCTCTATCATACAGAATCCATCATGCCCAACACTGATGGGGTGACTGAGAACCTGAGAATAAATAGACCAGAGACTAGGGGAAAACCAAATATTACTCTTCTTCAAAAAAGTAGCAATAAAATGACTCCTAATGACATTCTGCTATATTCATACATCCGGGCCTTGCTCAGCCACCATCAGAGAAATTTCCTTCTACAGAAAATGGAAAGAAATACAGAGATCTATAGCCAGACATTATGCAGAGTGTGAGAAACTTTAGAACACATGGTCCTAAATAGACTATCTCCATCAAATCCCTCCTCGCAGATCTCAGGGAACCCTGCAGAAGAGGAGAAAAAAATACAATCCCCAGAGTGGATGGAGGACACCAAGAAAACAAAGGCCTCTCGAGCAGCATGGTCACAGCTCCAGTGAACTCAAAAAGACAGAGGCAGCATGAATAGTGCCTAACACCAGATTCTTTGTGCTTATCTTATGGCTTCCAATTTAGTGGTTTTATGTGATTTCTGACTATGGAAGCAAGTGGTTCTCTGAGACTTATGCCTTCTCTTAGTCCCTTTTCCCTGTTTATCTTCTCCAAATCTGAAGTTAATTTTTGTTTTATTTTATTATCATTTTATTATTATCTCTTAGAATCCTGTTTTCTAATGTGAGAAAGGGAGTGGATCCAGAAAGGGGGAGGTGGAAAGGAGCTGGGAGGAGCAGAGGGACAGGAAGCAGTACTCAGGATATAATATATGAGAAAAGAATTTATTTTCAATAAAAGGGGGGGTGAAGGAGGGTGTGGTTTAAGGGGAAAATGGCTATGCTAAAACCAGTTCATACATAGGCCTAGTGAAATAAATAAAATTAAATGGATACCAGCAACATGTAATGTCACTGTGACACAGAACAGAAAGACTGTTGTTAAGCATTTTGGTTATTAAAATCACTGGGAACACAAAGATCTTTTAAAAGAGTAATTTTGTTATTTCTATGTCTAAAGTAAAATAATAAAACAAATATGAATATGAAAAGGTTTTTAAAGAATATTTTAATATTTAGAGTTACTCTTCTATAACAAATTTCCCATTGATTTAAACATTAAACTTATAAAAAGCAGCAACACTTTAAATTATAACATGTTCTCTTCAAACATTATCAACTTTGATTTGTTTGGTTGTTCCTTTGTTGATTTTTGAGACAGGGTTTCTCTGTACAGCCCTGGCTGTACTGGAATTCACTCTGTAGACCAGGCTGGCCTTGACCTCAGAGATCTGCCTGCCTCTTCCTTCTGAGCTCAGGGATTAAAGGCGTGTGCCACCACTGCCCTGCTAGACTTGGATTTATACTATATAATATTGTCTCACCTCCAAATAGTCTGAAATTGTATAACTCAAATTGTGATTTAAATAATCTAGTCATACTTACCAAGTGTGTTCATTAGAAACTAAATCATAAGAGTCAGTGCTATATCTTGCCTAAAATCAATCTATTTCAAAGCAAAATAGAAATGAGAATAATATAATAAGTTAGTGTCAGTGGATTTGTGACATAAGCCCCCTTATTACTCCACTCTTACCCACTGCAAGGGGCAATTAAATGCAAATGCAAAAAATGAGTTACCTCAGCTGAACATAGCATTTGACACCATGTCTTTCTCTGAATCTCTAACCCATAGCCTCCTTTCAACAAGTGATTTTATGATTGATTTATTTCTGTATTTTATATGTATGAGTGCTCTCCCTGCATGTACACCTGCACACCAGAGGAGGGCATCAGATACCACTATAGATGCTTGTGAGCCACTCTGATGAGAATTGAGCACAGAACCTTTGAAAGAACAGTCAGTGCTCTTAACAGTTGAGCCCTGGACAAGTAACAAGTGTTATGTATGATCATAATACAATGCACACATTTCAAAATCTGAGATTTCAAATTCCACTTTAATAAGCAATGTACTCAGAAAAGTTTTTTTTTTCAGGATTGATAACTAAAGGCACGTCTTAAATATTAGAACACCTTCCTAAAAAAAAGTCATGAAAAAATAATAATTGAAAACAGACGAGTATATGAAAAGGAACATCACATTAAGTTTCAAAAAGTTGGATTACCCACATTGAGCAAAGATTCTCACTAAATACAAAAGTGTGGAAGCAGATTATACAATAAGACCTTTGCAGAGAACTTATAATACTGTGGTCATTCCTACCTTATAGCCAGGTCCTAATTGATGAACTGCAAATATCTGTGCTGGGTTAAGAGCCTCACTGAACACGTACACAGCCCCAAGCTGGCCACAGAACACCCTATTGGCATCAGCAGTTTCTGAAGATCCAAGAAAGCACTTGTCATAGCTCTATTTTTAAAAGTCACAAAAAATAAGTTATTATTTTGTAATGACAAAATATTTTAAAATGCATTTCTTCATTAACAGAAATATTTAAGATACTAGCAATAGTGGAAAAATGCTATGTAAGGTACTTTTCAGATGTTTCAATAATAAAAGTAAATAAACAACTTTTAGAAAAATAAAATCAGTTAAATATAAATATACAACCATCCATTAAATCCTCAGACCTGATGACTTTTTCAAATTATTGCAATAGTGAAAAAGATTTAATAACTGTTTATAAATGAATTAAAATTTGTTTACTGAAACTAATTTTAAATTGCTAATAATTGATAACTAATTAAATTTAGAGAGGTTAAAATAAATCAAAAGAATGACTTTGCCAAATCTTAACTATAAATCCATAGGAATAATTTTTTTAAAATTCTACTTCATTTCTCAACATGGGTGAATATGCCACCCTCGTTTTCTGCACTAGATAAGCAAAGATGAAGAAAATCAGTTTGTTCTCTGTAGGGATTATATAGAAGCCAAACCAATGATTTAATCTCTCGAGAATATCATTCACCTAAAGGATCTCTCATCTAGAAAGCTGGGCACACCTACGTCCTTTCAACACCAGTCACTGAAGTCAAAGACAGGCGATACTGCCCCCTATCCTCTCTTGTCACCACAGGATATCCTACACTTCAATTTGAATAAGCACACTAATATGCAGCCATCACTCTAGACAGAGTCACAGAGAAATCAATCACTACACAGATCTGTCAAATATGAGAACTCATTTGTGCTTCATATAGTAGCAAAAAAATAAAAATAATGTGAATGGAAGAGAAAAACAAGAATTTATCTTTAAACATGTAAGTGTAATTTAAATTGTGGAAACTAAAAATAACTATTACATAAAGAATGTGTACAAGACCAGGTTTCTCTGTTTCTCAGTTTCTTGAAATATTAGCGCAGAGAATTTTAAGTCTTTTGTTTTGTTTTGTTTTGTTTTTTGTTTTTTACTACTGTCTTTTCACCTAATGTCAGTCAACAAAACTATAGGGGCTTCCTTCCTTCGTATGTTAGTGATAGACTGTATCCTCCTGCAATATCAAGAACAGATAGGAGGCAGAATTTCATTTCTGTGTTCTTATTTGCCTTTGAGTCTGTTGGGCAGTAAAGCAAGTTTGTCCTATAAAGGCACAGGCAGGAACTTTCTAGAGTTCTGTGTGCTCCATGCAGCTTCTGTGCAT
The DNA here is from genome assembly GCA_964023405.1 of Apodemus agrarius. Lineage (NCBI taxonomy): Eukaryota > Metazoa > Chordata > Mammalia > Rodentia > Muridae > Apodemus > Apodemus agrarius. The sequence goes on along the minus strand of OZ030007.1, from coordinate 112,072,302 downwards.
ATTTGTATTTGATTTGCTTTGTTGTGTCTTTTAAAAAATGTTCTTAGTGAAAATCCAAGACTCTTAGCTTCCAGGTCATGCAAAAACAAGGTAAAGACAACTGGCTGGGTCAGGACAGCTTGTCACCCACAGATCTACAAACAGACTGGAGACAATGTAAAATGTCCTAGTCATGTGAACGAAAACAGAAAAGGAGAGTGTTGTAACCTCTGCAATGGACGAGATGAAAACGTAAGGAAGTTGCAGACAAATTTAATAAGGAGACTTAGTTGTTTGTTTTTCTTAAGCCAGTCATAGTTATCATAAGCAGGTATGCTGGAAGAATAATCTATCACTGGCCCTAGTGCTTTAGGCACTACAAACCATATTTTGCTTTGGCCCTAAAATAACAGGAGGAAGGAAAGGGAAAACACAAACTAAAAAATGCAAGCATTCTTTAGATTTCAACCCTATGTCTTCTCTATCAAGAATCCAATGTCAGCTGCTCCAACACAGACACACAAAGTGAAGAGAGTATCTCATTTACGATGACAGAGCACCCTGTTTGTGATCTGCCTTCTGTTTTCAGAGTTCTTTAATGGCATGAAATTATCAACACTGCAGCCAGATTGAGGGTTTTTTGCTTTTCTTTTGATTTTTAGACATGGTTTCTCTGTGTAGGTCTGACTCTCCTGAATCTCACTTTGTAGACCAGGCAAGTATTGAATTCAGAGATCCACCTGTCTCTGCCTCCCTGATGGCTGAGATTAAAAGTGTATACCACCATACCCAGATTGAGATTTTTTACAATATAATCTTGGGAGACTTTTTATCCTGGGTCAGATGGCAAGCCTAGACCTGTGTTTGCATATGAGGTGCTTAACATGACCTGACCTCAATGTATCACATAACCGCATTCTATTTTAACTTCATACAGACGATTAATTCATGGGTCTGAAGCAGTCTGCACACTATATTTAATAATTAAATAAAAATTAAATAAATATAAATTAACTTAAGAATTATATGTAAACTAATAAAATCTAAAACAAAATTTTGGATATTTCTTTCAAATGGCCATTATTTATATTACAGTGAGAGACTATAAAATATATTTTAAAAATTTAAACTTACATCATTTGTGTTAACATGCCAAGCCATGTCACCATAGGATACCAGCTGGCCATTAACATAACAACGGATCTCACTGTTCCTCCATCGATTGTAGATGTGGACGATGCTGATCATGTACCACTGCAATGCAACAACTAAGATGTCAAAGGTCATGTGCAGTTACTACTGTCTAAATGCAGTCAAAGCCTTTGTACTTCCCTACAAGAGAACCCAAGTACTTTACACCTCATGTCCCTTCTACCCATTTCTTATGTCCCAGTAAAAGAACAGGCCATGGAACACCATCCCCCAACACTGATACAGAGAAGTAACAGCAACTGCTTATGAGCTGCTTACGAATACAACATCTGAAAGCAACCATAGAAAAATCACTATGAGTGAATAAACTTCATATCAAACATTCAGGTCTAATGGTAAATACTGAATGAACAACAGGGAAAGAATGTTGCAATGTAATTTTTTTTCATTCATGTATTCATATATTTTTTTGGATTTACTGGATAAGTTAATCTCAGGTTAGATTTATTTTTCTGTCTCTTGGAACCATCAAAATGTAATAGATGTGAGCTTTCACCACTTCAGAGAATGCCAATGTTTCACTTGCTTATTTTAAGCTAAAGGCAATAACTGGAGAGTGTATATGCATACTGATTCTAATCATATATACTGTGCCCTACACTCAATTTGAGATTCAAATATTGACATATAATAAAACTGGACAACAAGAAATAAGAACAATACATATACTGATACTAAAAGTTTCTGAGGTATGTATTACTAGTTAAATAAATGAGAAGTAAGAAAAAAATCACGACATAATATTTACAGAAACATCACTACATGCTATGTAATGAACATTTTCTATAAATAAGGTAAAATGCTAATAGTTACATTCATTTTTACAGGGTCAGACACATCTTAAGTAGTTCAGCTAGGCAAACAAAAGTTTTAGTGTTACATATCTTTTTAGGAAAGGACAGTAACCAATTTACTGAGGTCAAGTTTTCCTTAATTGAAGCATAATAGCAAGTTAACTACGACATGTCCTGGAAAATTGAAGAAAACATTTAAATGATATTTTTCTATAATAATAAAGAGGAAGGCAAAATCATTATAATTTTCATTTTCAAAGTTCATTAATATCTTTTCAGAAAAAAATGTTTTGAACCTGTTTCATTCTCTGAGCCCTACTCTTACAAGACCCTCTGCAATTACTATATTTAAAATGTGAAAAACATAAGAATGCATTTTCATAAGCAAATAGGAAAAATAATGAGAACAAACAGATTAAACTGCTTGCTTTTATGTGACTACAGCTTAAGAGCCACTGATCTAAATTGATGAAACTTCTGTCTTTAGAAACCGAAAGACTTTATTTATTCATTAAAGTTATATTTTTTGTTGTGATTGTTTTGCCTGCATATGTGTCAGTGTGAGGTGTCAGACCCCGTGGTACTGAAGTTAAAGAGGGTTGTAGGTAGCCATAGAAGTACTGGGCATTAAACCCAGGTCCTCTGGAAGAATATCCAGTACTCTTAGTCTCTGAGACATCTCCCCAGCTCCTGTTTAAGTCATATTTGTATGTAGCTACTCAAAATATTGGCAGTCCACTGAATTCAATACTGTGTCAGGCATCTGAGAAAATAAAAAATTAAGTCCATCATAGATTTTAGTCTCAACAATCACTAACTAGGCATATAAATGAATACTGAAGATGTGAATAAAGTAATTATTAAAAAAGGCAATAGTTTTATCTGAAAATAATATCTATCAAGGGGGATGTGTAGGAACACAACTTGCCTAGCACACACGTGCATCTCTGGTCAGATCCCCGATGGCAGAAGCAGAAAGGGAAGCAGGCAATGGGGGAGGAAGAGAAGGAAGGAACAACAACGAAAGACTGCACAGAAATGTTCTGATACGATGTGCTCTGAAGACTCAGATGAAGGTCATTCATTCATTCAAAAACCACATGAATACATTTTCAATTTATTTTATGGTTACTAGAAAGCAAATCATTAGCTTAAGGAAATGCATATCTTCAGGAATAAGTCTAGCATTAGTGTATAAAACAGTTTAGAAAAGAAACAACATTCAAGATGAAGAGAAAACAATATGAAGAAGTTAAACAGCAAGTAATGAAATTTTAGAAGAAAATAGGTGTATTCCAGAGATACAATACATAGGACTAGAAAATTAAACAAAAAGCAGATGAAGAACATGCCTCAAATGATTAAAAGATGTCAGATCTCTAAACCAGAGAGGACCTGATTGTTTGTGTGGATGTGGACCTGGAGAGAGAAAGCTCAGTAGTTTAGATTCTGAGATCTCACAGTTGTAGAAAAGCCAAGGAACACAGCACTGATGAGCAAGAGTAGGAGAAATTATGAAACTGAATAAAAATCCCCCAATAAGACTACAAGGCAAGAAATGAGATCGTCCTGTGCTCTCCACTGTCACAGTCCTCATTCCTATAGGCCTCCTACCTGTACTTCAGGGAAGAACGTCACAAACTAGACCAGACTGAGAGAATGAACTCGTGTGACAAAAACAACACAAGGTGTCAAAAGACATCACACAGAAGTCAGACAGGAAGATAAGAAATTACAGGAAGAGAAAAGCTCTGCAAGTCAGGAGAAAGGTGAAGAACATTACAGAGGTCACGCTGCATAGCCCTGGGAATGGTGGACGGTTACTGACATGGTTTCCAAGGGAAGCATCTACTCGCCCTACCTTGCGAGGCTGGAAATCATACTTCACGCAGTGCTGGAAACCTTTTCCTTTGGACTTCAGTGATGTGACTATCAAACAGTTGCCAACAAAATGAGCAGAGTAGCCAACTCCTTTGCTGGTACGAAAACTGCATTAATACAAGAATACAAAAACTCTGGGTAAAAGAAATATACCAACACCTACAAAAACTTGATATAAACTTAATTATCTGTATAGTCATAGTTAACACATTGGCCAAATAGAATCTAAAACATTAAGATTTACAATAACTAAAAAGAGGAAGGAATTTAACTCAAGAAACAGTAAGTTATGGAAACTCTTTATATTTAAGTGTAAACTATAACAGACATTACACAAATTAGTGATCAAAATGTCTACTAGGCAGACTGCATGTGAAGGACCATCTCCACTTCACCCATTCAATACTCATTTCAAAATTGTTCATCTTGTCAATAACAACTTGGTCTCTAAGTTTACAATGTTTATCAAAAAAAAAAAACCTTACCAAAAATAGCTGATTTTTATAATAATGTGATTGCTCAAATAAGTATATATATTTTTCTAAATAAGAACATGCTTACTAAACAGTCTTATATAGTTATAATGTTTTATATGACTATTGTTATTGTTACCCCTGTGTGAATTATACTTAGAGAAATAACAGCAAAGTAGACAAACTCTAGTGGGGATTGGTATCTTATCTCCAACATTAGACATTAGTAGCCCTATTTTCCCTCTAACAGACTTATCATTCCTTCTTATATTGTAAGTGGAAAAAATAAAAATGTGAATACACTAACACAGAATTATTAGTAAATAAATAAATATTAGCTACATTAGCATGGTACAGTGTATAATTTCAAAATTCAAATACATAATGACCAAAGTACTACACGTTAGCATATTACTCACCAATACAGATAAGGTTTATCCTTATCAACATTAATGTTATTTAATGGATCCATGCGAAACCAAGTGTTGAGAGTGAAGCCATTCTGATAAGGCCACTTGGCAATGGGAGGCAATGCAATTGCCTACAAGAAAATGCATAAAATACAAAGTCACTCTGGTCAAATCTCCCTCTGCCTAAAAAAATCAACTAGAGAAATAAACTCTTACTGCATTCAGTGAATTCCTACAGGCTGTTTCTTGAAACGTGGAGTGGGCTAAGAATCATTTCTACCTTGTTCAGCATGCTCCAGACTGTTCTCTAACCCTCCCCCGATTCCCACAATATAGACACATGTAACTGATGAACATGCCACAGAATTTTCTGATTCTAATGCCTTATGCCAGTTTGTAGTAAGACTTCATTTTCTTTCTTTTTTTTTATTCCGGTTAATTTTCTTTCTTTTTTTTTTTATTTTCTATATTCTTTGTTTACATTCCAAAGAGCTTGAATAGTTATAGCTAAGACAACCTGTCCTGGAAAGTGTCCTTGGAGTCCAGAAAAGGGTCTATATCACTGTGAAGCCAAGCATAATGAGTAAACAGGGCATAGTGATACACATCCCCAATCCCAGCACCAGGACAGCTGAGGCAGGAAGACTGTGAGGGAGAGGCCAGCCAGGGCTACATACCAAGATTGACTCCAAGCCCCTCCCCAACAACAGTAGCAAAAGAACCATAAGCACATACCATATGGTTTTATTGTTTTATTCGTAGGGCAATCTAGAAAAGACAAACTAATGAAACACCAAATAAAATAGATAGGTAAGTATAAATACATGTATTTAAAGCTTACCGCAGCACTACACCCAGGAAAATTGAAAAATGTATCAGGACCATGTCTTTGTGGCATCTGATTAAGAACTGATAATAATTTTACTGCATGCCTTGGCTGAAAAAACAAAGAAATAGTCATACAAAGTTATTAGCAATAATACCAAGTATGACACTTTTTTGTAAGGAATAGTCAAGATAAAAACCCTTTATTGAATAATATTTGGGTCCATGGCAAATATATGATATCATATTTTAATCAATGTCCTTTTTGATAACTAGTAAGAAAATTACATTTAAATGATTTACTAAATAGATTAAGAAGGAAAAAATTATCATTACCAATTCAAACATATGGCTCTCCAGTGACAATCTCTTGACCATTAAGTACTAATGGACTGGTATTGAAGGCCTCTCCCTCTGACCATGGCTTACCCAGATTCCACTTTCTCCTCGAAGCATGCTGAACAAGAGCTTCAGCTCCTTGACAGTGATGCTGTAGCTTGCCAGAACTCCCAGCATATCCACTAGAAGATCTACAGGGGAGAGGACAGTTACTCTCTGCTCCAGGCATGAAGTCAGCTGTCAAGCACTACATTTTTAAAGGTGCGGAAAGTTACTAAATGTTACATCTACTTACAAATCTAATATAGCTCAGTGCCTTCATTAATGCCTATTCTGATTCATAATGCAAACATAGAGTTCATTACATGTACAAAAATGGAGGAAAAATATTCAAAGGTTCCAAGACAGCAATGCACACTGTTTATTTTCAAATGACCTCATTGTTCACCAATAAAACACAATAGTGAAACATTTAGTTCTTGAGTAATTTACAATTTTGAGCATTTACTGTAGCCATAATGGGATGGTATTCCAAGTACTGTATATGTACTACTATCAAAACCCATCAAAATCAGACTATGAGTTTTCAAATACTATCATCTCCGTTTAAAATTGGTTAAACTATGGACCAAATAACTTAGTCACAAAGCCCCAAAAAGCATTCACAGCAAACAGCGGAGTCAGTATTCTAACCCATGCAGTAGGAATGGTTCCAGAACTCTTACTGCCACTCACTCATCTAAAAATGGTTCTAACTTAAAAATTTAAATATTAAACAAAGCTACTTATAGTCATTATGCTAATGTGAATATTTATGAATATCTAGTGCACATAACTCACCAATGAGAAAAAATAATCTGATAACTTTCTCTACACATTAGGATTAATATTTCTCTCCATATTCTTTGTAACAAATTAAACAACTAAATATTTATATATATTTTCAGATTCTAAAGTGTTTATATCATATGCAACTTAATATAAATACACAAATATACTCACAAATATGAAAGTATGTGTGTATATAGATATTAAAACCCATCACCAGGTAATATAAGAGGATAGATTAGACAGAAATAAGTAACTATCACCTTAGCAGCAATTAATGAGGGTAGATTGGGAAGACAGAAATGATTCATTTTTGTTGTAAGATTAATATTATTAAATACCACAGATTACTAACTAAAATATAAAAAATTAAATTATTTATATATTTTGAAGTTTGAATATGGTTATCATAAGCAACAAGTAATTTGTTATATTTTACTTACTAGCCTAATGAGTAAGCAAACTCAATGGTAAAAATTTTAACAAGTGTGTATGACATTTTTGTGAGATCTTTAAAAGAAACAAAATGTCTCACTATTAAAATAATAAAAATCTTAGTGGATAAAATCAAACTGCTTCTTAATTGAAAATTCTATATAAAATTAAAAAAATGTTAAAAGCCATAATCTTTTAGTTGAAATTTTAATCACTGAAGATTTCATAAATATTTACATAAAAATACTTTGAAAAAAATCAACTTTGTAGTTAATATGATAGAGATAATTGGGACAAAATTTGTATCAAGTTATTCTTAAACTTTTCAAATACAAAAACACCAAATTATATTTTTAGATGACCCATAACCAAGCAGTTCGATTTAATTTTATTATTGTAGATAATTTTTCAAAAAGAAATTTAAAGAGGAAAAAACTACTAATGCTATAATTTTTTGTCAATATATTACAAATCTCTAACCACATTTTAGTGGTAAGATTATTAATTTTAGAGTACCTCTATGTATTTAATACATTACAACACTCAAAGATGGGATTTAATAGTATGCTGGTACTCATTCAATCTTTCAGTTAAGTATTCAGATTTTAATTTCTCTATTGTAAGCAGTAAAGCAGCATTTTTTTTTCAGGACACTCATTCCCTTTTCTCATCTCCTCAGCTATGAGATCCTTTGGGAAAGAAGTGCCACTGAGAAGAAAAGATTAGAGAATTAAAAAACTTCACATATGACAGAAAATGCTTGACATGCTCTCACTGCTGTCCTCTCTAAGGAACTACTATAAACAGCTATGCACATTCTGGGCATTCCTCAAAAACTATTCTGTAAAGTAGTAAGTACTTTATTTTAGAAAAACAAATAACAAACAAAATACAAGTCTTACCCAGCTAATAGGATTATATGATACCCAACACAATATATACTACCATATTAATACACATACAAATACTCAGACACTTATACAAACCCCAACATTGAAAGTAATGCAAGTTTAATCACATTTTTAAACATGTTAATTATTATTCATCTATAACCATGCTCAACACAAATACAAGCCACTTTGGAAGCAATCAGATATGATCGCAAAGCAGTAAAGAAACATAATTTAAAATTTTTAATTTAAATTTAAAATCTATTCTTGTTAATCCCAATGTTTATTTCCTTTCTTGATATTTTACTCTGAAAATTTAAAAATTAAAATCTTTATATGAAATCATTAAAAAATTCTCTAGGTTCTGACTATTTGTAAAAAGTACATAAAATATTATACAGTCAACTTGTAGAAATATTTTTATGGCAGAATAAATTTAGACTACACATTTATTTGTAAAAAGGAAAAAAACAAACTTTAAACTGTACTTATTTTCTAGAAATAACTGCTGTTCTGGGATCATCAGCCAAAACATTTCTACTGAAACATATCTAACCTCAGAGTTGGTGGTCAGATACGAGTTGTGCCAGGAGATAAGAGCTGGCACTACAAATCAAAGATTAAAAGATTATTTCAAATAATACATAATAAGCAAAGAATAACACTTCATACAAAGTTTACATTCTATTTCACAATGTATTGGTTTGGATTAGACTGGCTCCCAGAGGCTCACATATTTGAATATTTGGCCTCTAGCCGGTGAAACCAATAAGGAAGCATGGCCTGGCAGGTGAAGGTTTGTCGGTTGGCGCTAATTGAGATATCAAAGGGAAGAGGCCGAGAGTGTGCCTCTCTGACTCTTAACTTGAAAATATAGACAATAGCTCTCAGTTGTTCCTGCTTTATCCTTGTGCTCTCCCATCATGGACTCTACGTCCAATTAAATCCTTTTTTTTCCATAATTGGCCTTGGTTTCAATGTCTTATCACAACAATAAAAGCTCTGAGACTAAGAACGTGAAGGCCAAAAAATATGAAGGCAAAAAGAGGTACTTTGAAAATATGTAATCTGCTAATTCTTTAGGATCCAGGGGCTGCAGATTGGGAGGCTTGGAGCTAGAAGAACTTGGTGAATGGCTCTGAAATACATATTGTAATATTTTAAATGTGTTGTAGTTCAGTTATCTGTAACATAAAAGATACTGTTTGTTTTTCTGATAATCTTCTATTGTACCTACTCCATAGTACTAAAGATTTTCGAAAACTTTGGGGGTGGATCTAGTAATTATATTTGCACAGCACAATTTTGTTTTCTCTTCTTATCTACATATTTGTATTAACATAAAATATTTGTCATATGTTCTTATTTATTTATTTAAATCAAGGCCATTTCTACAAATCTGTTTTCACATAAACTATAAAGCAGCCCATGGAACCCTGTAGGCATCTAAAGCACTTGTCAGGCTATGCATACCTGCTATCATGTCATCTACCGCACTCATTTTCAGCAGCACTTGCTCAATCAGCCCCACTTCTGTGCTGGTCTGTAAATTCCGAACACTTTTTCGTAGGATGGCTGTAAACATGCTCCATATTTCTGCTTGGCATGTTACATCACAGTGCTCCAAAAGCTCTGTCATGCATGTGATGCTCTCAGCATCCTGGATAATAAAGTTCATCTCCAAATCAAATTCCCCACCAACCAGCTGAAAGTAAACAGGAAACAAAAAGTAAGCAGAACTGACACGGGAGGCCATTTCCAACATCAACAGAGAATCCCATACAATCGAGTATCAAGGAAGCACAGACACTAATAATTGTCTAAGTCGAGCCAGGTATGCAGAGACACCAGAGTCAAGGATTGCTCAGGACACAGCCCGCCTGGGTTCCTTCCACACAAGGGAGCTGGGCAGCTCTACAGCTGCCTGGGCACATATCCTGCAGGGGAGCATCTGACTTGCACGGAGTCCCACGGTTACAGGGAGCCCTGCGGTCTGAGGCTGCCACCATCTTGGCTCCGAGGGTCAAGCAGCCAGCAAGGCCGGGTGCGCAGACAACACCAGAGTCGGGGATCACTTGACTTAGCCCTCCTGGGTTCCTTCTGCACGCAGGAGCCAGGCAGCTCTACAGCTGCCCAGGCAGGTATTCAGCAGGGGAGTGTCTGACCAGCAAGGAGTCCAGTGCTTAGAGGGAACCCTGCAGTCTGAGGTCACCACCATCTTGACTCCTGTGACCAAATAGCAAGCTCAGCCAGAGACCTGTGCCACATCTGACACGAGGAATATCCTACTTCCTGCTACTCTCTGGAGAACGGCCAGGAGCAGATTATTCAGTACAAGCAGGGCATTCGAGAACCAGCATCAACAGAGCATCTAAAATCCAGCAGAAAGCTGTGTCCTGGGCCATTTTCCCTGAAAGAGTGATCAGCGATTGGAGGGGGTCCTCACGGCATCCACTATCTTCACTACTAGGCAAACCAGACAGGCAACACCAGGTACACAGAGACAACCCGAGGATAGCATTGCTTAGGACAAGGCAGACTAGAGCACCAACTCCGCCCAAGAGTAGGGCAGAGCACATCAGCAATCTGTGCCAGGGAAACCCAGTCGTCCAGGGGTGCTGAAATACCTTACAGGCCCACAGGAGGTTCAAGCACCAGTCAGTGACAGCAAGACCAACTAACACCAGAGATCACCAGATGGCAAAAGTCAAATGCTGGAACGTTATTAATATAAATCAAGGCAATATGATTTATTAACATAGATCAAGCCAATTCTCCAATCACACCAAGTCCTGGATACCCCAACACACCAGAGAAACAAGATTTAGATTTAAAATCACTGGTCATAATGCTGTTAGAGGAACACAAAAAGGACATAAATAAATCTCTTAAAGAAATACAGGGGAACATGAATAAGTTAGAAGCCCTTAAGCTGGAAACACAAAATTCACTTAAAGAAATTCAGGAGAATATGGGTCAACGGATAGAAGCCAATAAAGAGGAAACACAAAAATCACCTAAAGAAAAGCAAGAGAAACTGAGTCAACAGGCAAAAGTAATGAAAGAGGAAATGCAAAAATCTATTAAAGAAATAGAGGAAAACACAAACAAGTGAAGGAACTGAGCAAAACCATCCAGGATCTACAAAGAGAAATAGAAACAACTAAGAAATCAAAAAGGGAGACAACTTTAGAGACAGAAAATCGTGGGAAGAAATCAGGGGTCATAGATGCAAATATCAACAACAGAATACAAGAGATAGAAGAAAGAATCTCAGATGCCAAAGATATCATAGAAACCACAGACTCAAACATCAAAGAAAATACAAAAAGCAAAATGCTTGTAACCCAAAACATCCAGAAAATCCAGGACACAATGAGAAGACCAAACCTAAGGATTATAGGTATAGATGAGAGTGAAGGTTTACAATTTAAAGGGCCAGCAAATATCTTCAACAAAATTATGGAAGAAAACTTCCCTAACCTAAAGAGAAAGTTGCCCATGAATATACAAAAAGCATACAGAACTCCAAACAGACTGGACCAGAACAGAAATAATCAAAACCCCAAATGTACTAAACAAAGAAAGAATCTTAAGAGAAGTAAAAGAAAAAGGCCAAGTAACATATAAAGGAATACCTTTCAGAATTACACCAGACTTCTCACAAGAGACCATGAAAGCTAGAAGATCCTGAGCAGATCTAATACAGACTCTAGGAGAACAAAAATGCCAGCCAAGACTACTATACCCAGCAAAATTCTCAATCACCATAGATGGAGAAACCAAGATATTCCACGATAAAACCAAATTTGCACAATATCTTTCCACAAACCCAGCCCTACAAAGAATAGTCGATGGAAATCACCAATACAAGGGGGGAAACTACACCCTGGAAAAAGCAAGATAGTAACATTCCATCATCAAACCCAAGAGAAGATAACCTCTCAAATATAAAAATAACATTAAAAATAACAGGAAGTAATAATCACTATTCCTTAATATCTCTTAACATCAATGGACTCAATTCCCCAATAAAAAGACATAGACTAACAAACTGGATACATAAACGGGACCCTACATTTTGCTGCTTACAAGAAACACACCTCAGGGTCAAAGACAAACATTACCTCAGAGTAAAAGGTTGGAAAACAATTTTACAAGCAAATGGTCTAGGAAACAAGCCTGAGTAGCCATTCTAATATTAGATAAAATTGACTTTCAACCTAAAGTCATCAAAAGAGACAGTGAAGGACACTTCTTACTGGTCAAGGGAAAAATCCACAAAGAAGAACTTGACATTTTGAACATCTATGCTCAAAATGCAAGGGTACCCTCATTCATAAAAGAAACTTTACTAAAGCTCAAAGCACACATTGCACCTAACACAATAATTGTGGGTGACTTCAATACTCCATTATCCTCAATAGACAGATCAGGAAAACAGAAACTAAACAGGGACATTGAAACTAATTGAAGCTTTGGACCAATTGGACTTAACAGATATATAGAGAACATTTCATCCGAAAGCAAAATAATATACTTTTTTTCTCAGCACCTCATGGTACCTTCCCCAAAATTGACCATATAATTGGTCACAAGACAGACCTCAACAAATATAAGAACATCATATTAATCCCATGCCTCCTATCAGATCACTATGGAATAAGAGCGGTCTTCAATAGCAACTAAAACAACAGAAAGCCCACATACACATGGAGGCTGAACAATAATCTACTCAATGATACCTTGGCCAAAGAAGAAATAAGAAAGAAATCAAAGATTTATTAGAAATTAATGAAAATGAGGGCACAACATACCCAAATCTATGGGACACAATGAAAGCAGTGCTAAGAGGAAAACACATAGCCCTGAGTCCTTCCAAAAAGAAACTGGAGAGAGCATACACTAGCAGCTTAATGGCACTCCTGAAAGCCCTGGAAGAAAAAGAAGCTAATTCACCCAGGAGGAAACTGGGGAAGACCCTTGAGGATATCAGCTCAGGGGGAAAGTTCCTGAACAGAACACCAATAGCTTATACTCTAAGATCAAGAATAGACAAATGGGACCTCATAAAATTACAAAGGTTCTGTAAGGCAAAAGACAAGGTCAAAAGGACAAATCTGCAACGAACAATTGGGGAAAGATGTTAACCAACCCTACATCTGGGTTGATATGCAATATATACAAAGAACTCAAGAAGTTAGACCCCAGAAAACCAAATAACCCTATCAAAAATGGGGTACAGAGCTAAACAAAGACTTTTCACCTGAAGAACTTCAGATGGATGAGAAGCACCTTAAGAAATGTTCAAAATCAGTAGTCATTAGGGAAATGCAAATCAAAACAACTCTGAGATTTCACCTCACACCAGTCAGAATGGCTAAGATTAAAAACTCAGGAGACAGCAAGTGTTGGCGAGGATGTGGAGAAAGAGGAACACTCCTTCACTTCTAGTGGAATTGCAAGCTGGTACAATCACTCTGGAAATCAGACTGGTAGTTCCTCAGAAAACTGGGCACGACACATCCTGAAGACCCTGCCATACCACTCCTGGGCATATACTCAGAGGATTCCCCAGCATGTAATAATGATATATGCTCCACTATGTTCATAGCAGCCCTATTTATAATAGCCAGAAGCTGGAAAGAACCCAGATATCCCTCAACGGATGAATGGATACAAAAAATATGGGATATATACACAATGGTGTACTATTCAGCCATTAGAAACAATGAATTTGTGAAATTCTTAGACAAATGGATGGAGCTGGAGAAAATCATGCTAAGTGAGGTAACCCATTCTCAAAAGAATACCCATAGTATGCACTCACTAATAAGTGGATATTAGCCTAGAAACTTGGAATACCCACTACAAAATTCACATACCAAATGCTGTCAAAGACGAAGGAAGGAGTGGCCCCTGGTTCTGCAAAGGCTCAATGCATCAGTGTAGGGGAATACCAGAACAGAGAAGTAGGAAGGGGTGGATGGGGGAACAGGGGGAGAGAAAAGGGCACATGGGACTTTTGGGGTGCAGGGAGCCAGGAAAAGGGTAAATCATTTGAAATGAAAATAAAGAATATATCAAATTAAAAAAAACATAAGATCCTACTACAAAGCCTATATGCAACACAACTGGAAAATCTGGAGGAATGGACATACGACAGATAACAAATACCAAAATTAAATCAGGATCAAATAGATCATCTACACAGTCCCATAACCCCTAAAGAAAAAGAAGTGTTCATTAAAAGTCTTCCAACCAAAAAAATTACAGGACCAGATGGTTTTAGTGCAGAATTCTATCAGACCTTCAAAGAAGTCCTAACACAAATACTCTTCAAATTATTCCACAAAATACAAACAGAAGAAACACTACCCAACTTGTTCTACGTAGTCACAATTACGCTGATAACAAAACCATGCAAAGATCCAATGAAGAAAAAGAACTACAGGCCAATATCCCGTATGAATATCATTGCAAAAATAATCAATAAAATTCTTGACAATTGAATCCAAGAACACATCAAAAAGATCATTCACCATGATCAAGTAGGCTTCATCCCAGGAATACAGAGATGGTTCAATATATGCAAATCCATCAACACAATCCACTACATAAACAAACATAAGAAAAAAACCACATGGTCATTTCATTAGGGGCTGAAAAAGCATTTGACAAAATTCAGCATCCTTTCATGCTAAAAGTCTTGGAAAGAACAGGAATTCAAGGCCCATACCTAAACATAGTAAAAGCAGTAACAGCACACTGGTAGCCAACATCAAAGTAATTTGAGAGAAACTTGAAGCAATCCCACTAAAATCAGGGAATGCACAAGGCTGCCCCCTTTCTCCATATCTTTTCAATATGGTACTTGAAGTTCTAGCTAGAGCAATTCGACAACATATGGAAGTCAAAGGGATACAAATTGGAAAGGAAAAAATCAAACTATCACTATTTGCAGATGATATGATAGTTTACTTAAGTGACCCCAAAAAAAACTCCATCAGAGAACTCCTATAGCTGATAAACAACTTCAGCAAAGTGGCTGGTTATAAAATCAACTCAAGCGAATCAGTAGCATTCCTACACTCAAAGTAGAAACAGGCTGAGAAAGAAATTAGGGAAATGACACCCTTCACAATAGCCACAAACAATATAAAGTATCTTGGGGTGACTCTAACTAAAGAAGTGAAAGATCTGTATGACAAGAACTTCAGGTCTCTGAAGAAGGAAATCGAAGAAGACCTCAGAAAATGGAAAAATCTCTTATGCTCGTGGATTGGCAGGATTAATATAGTAAAAATGGCCATCTTGCCAAAAGCAATATACAGACTCAGAGCAATACCCATCAAAATCCCAACTCAGTTCTTTATAGAGTTAGAAAGAGCAATTCTCGAATTCATCTGGAAGAACAAAAAACCCAGGATGGCTAAAACTATTCTCAACAGTAAAAGAACTTCCAGGGGAATCAGTATCCCGGACCTCAAGCAGTACTACAGAGCAATAGTGTTAAAAACAACCACTCTGGAAATCAGCCTGGCATTTCCTCAGAAAACTGGGCATGACACTTCTGGAGGACCCTGCTATACCAACCACTCCTGCGCATATGGCCAGAGAATTCCCTGGCATGCAATAAGGATACATGCTCCACTATGCTCATAGCAGCCCTATTTATAATAGCCAGAAGCTGGAAAGAACCCAGATGTCCCTCAATGGATGAATGGATACAGAAAATGTGGTATATTTACACAATGGACTACTACTCAGCAATTACAAACAATGAATTCATGAAATTCTTAGGCAAATGATTGGATCTGGAAAGTATCATCATAAGTGAGGTAAACCAGTCACAAAAGAACACACATGGAATACAGTCACTGATAAGTGGATATTAGCTCAGTGGCTCTGAATACCCAAGACACAGCCCATATATCAAATCATTCCCAAGAAGAAGGATGGAGAAAGTCCTAGCCCTGGAAAGGCTTGATGCAGCAATGTAGGGGAGTATTGTAGGGGATTACCAAGAGAGAGAAGTAGGAGGGAATTGATTGGAAAATGGGTAGAAGGAAGAGGGCTTATGGGACTTATGGGGAGGGGGGAACCAGAAAAGAGAAAATCATTTGGAATGTAAACAAAGAATATAGAAAATAAAAATAATAATAAAATAATTTTCTAAGTCATTTCATAAAGCAAATTCTGGTCAAAGTTTAATAGTTACAGATAAAAGAAATGAAAGAGGTCTAATTTTTACAAAGGTGGAGGGAAAATAGCAAATTCAAGTTGTAGAGAAACACACAAACCATCAAATAATTATAGGGGTGGGGAGGATAATCAGGACAAATTCCCTTTTTAAAAGTTCAGAAGAGTTACAGAATCTAAAGATAAATATTAAGACAAAATTCACTTTCATTTTTACTGTACAGAACTTGTAGGGGGGGAAGAGATGTAATAGAGAGGAGCTTGGTTCAATTTCCACATGGAAAAGGAAGTAATGTGAAACTGATGAAAGGAAAACTTACAATAAGTGTTGAAACATTAAAAAGGATGATTCGTTCAGAGAACTATATAAGGTCTTATAATCTTCTAAACCATAAAATTAAAAAAGTAGAAGTAGATTTACTGTCAACATTATGACTTGTGGCAAATAACTCAACAGTTAGCACTGTTTCCATCAACATGCTACTTTGAAAACCATTAGCAGCCCCACTAAATGCAGACTAATAAATGAACACACAGAGAATAAAATATTATGACATGCTTATCCTCTGTTGATCAAACCACATGAATTATTACTGTGGTGTATGAATAAGAATAGCCCCCACAGGCTCATATATTTGAGTGCTTGGGGAGTAGTACTATTGAAAGGCTTAGGAGCTGAGGTCCTGTTGGAAAAAGTATGTCACTGGGGGTGGCCTTTGAGGTTTCAAATGCCTGCTGCCTTGACTGACCACAATGGGAGAGTAATTAACTAATGGGAGGAAAAAAGCCCAATCCAGGCCCAGTGGGTCTGTCTTCCTGCTGCCTGTGGATCTAGATGTAGAACTCTCAATTTACTTCTCCAGCCCCATGTCTCCTTGCATGCTGTCATGCTCCCTACCATGATGACAACATACCAAACTTGTAAGTGTAAACCAGCATCACCTGAAGATTTCCATAGCAGTAAAACACTAAGACAATTACACTCAGCTAGAAACATTATTCTTATTGTACAATGATAAAATAGATATTCTTTTGGTCTACAGAATGAAAGATTTAGAAAAAAAACTTGTTTTTTTTTAAAAAAAAACTTGATATATTTGAAAATACTCATTCATATGTTCATTCAATAAGCAGTTTTGTGATAACTATTTTTGGAATTATTATATACTGGTAGACAAGAACATGTTCACACACTAAGAATGGTAAGTTGCAGGAAGAGGTATAAATATGCATATAATTTATCTTATTCAAAAAAAAACAAGCCCATAAAATATGTAAAGCAAAAAAAAACTTGTTTAAAATAAAAGTAACTGTGAAGTGAAAGCAAAGGAAATCAAATTAGGAACAGACAGAAAGTAAAACCGAGAAACACATGTCCTACAACTGGAGGATTCCCAGATCTAGACAGACAGTATTAACAGGGAAAATGATTATAGCACCACCACCTCACCAAGCATGGAATCAGTATTATGTAACTGCTTTATATCATCTAAGAGTCTATAACTATATTTACTTTAGTGAAAAAGAATCTCAGGTACAGAGTAAAAAAATCTTGAAGACATTCATTGGGTAGGGGCTCCGAGGTCGAACTACAAGAAGAATGCCTATATGGGTTTATATAAAAATTATCATTTAGGATCTTTGCTCCTGTGACTGAGGAGCTAAACCATCCAGTAGAAAAAAGATAGCACTGTAGGGGACTACCAGGACAGGGAAGTGGGAGGGGTTGATTGGGGAGCAGGTGGAGGGGAGATGGCTTAGGGGACATTGGGGGGGTCCAGAAAAGGGAAAATCATTTGAAATGTAAATAAAGAATACATCAAATAAAACAATTAAGAAAAATATATGTAATTAAAAAGATCATTTAGGAATATCTAAGTCATATAAAGTTAAACATATTTCTCTTTTTTATTCTTTATTTACATTTCAAATGATTTCCCATTTCCAGGATCCCCCCCTCCCCAAAAGTTCCATAATCCCTCTTCCCTCCCTCTGTTCCCCAGTCAACTGCTTGCTGCTTCCTTATCCTGTTATTCATCTACACTGTTACACTGAGCCTTTCTAGGACCAGGGGCCTCTCCTTCCTTCCTCTGGGGAATCATTCAATATGTGAATTGTTTCCTTGGTATTCCAAGCTTCTGGGCTAATAGCCACTTATCAGTGAGTGCATACCAGGTGTGTTCTTTTATGATTGGGTCACCTCACTCAGGATGACATTCTCCAGTTCCACCCACTTGCCTAAGAATTTCATCAATTCGTTGTTTTTAATAGCTGAGAAGTATTCCATTGTGTAAATATACCACATTTTCTGTATCCATTCTATGTTGAGGGACATCTGGGTTCTTTCCAGCTTCGGGCTATTATAAATAGGGCTGCTATGAACATATTGGAGTATGTAACATTATTACATGCTGGGAAATCACCTGGGTATATTTGCCCAGGAGTGGTATAGCAGGGTTATTCAATAATATTATGCCCAGTTTGCTGAGGAACTGCCAGACTGATTTCCAGAGTGGTTGTATGAGCTTGTAACCCCAACAGCAGTGGAGAAGTGTTCATCTTTCTCCACATCCTTGCCAGCACCTGTTTTCTCCTGAATTTTTGATCTTAGACATTCTGACTGTTGTGAGGTCAAGTCTCAATGTTGTTTTGATTTGCATTACCCTGATGACTAAGGATATTGAACATTTCTTTGGGTGTTTCTCAGACATTCAATATTCCTCAGGTGAAAATTCTTTCCTTAGCTCTATACCCCATGTTTTAATAGGGTTATATGGCTCTCTGGAGTCTATCTTCTTGAGTTCTTTGTATATCTTGGATATAAACCCTGTAGGATATAGGGTTGGTAAAGATCTATTCCCAATTTGTTGGTTGCCATTTTGTCCTTCTGGCAGTGTCCTTTGCCTTACTGAAACTTTGTATTTTATGAGGTTCCATTTCTCAATTCTTGATTTTAGAGCATAAGCTATTGGTGCTCTGTTCAAGAAATTTCCCCCTGTGCCCATATCCTCAAGGGTCTTCCCCAGATTCTTTTCTATTAGTTTCAGTGTGTCTGGTTTTATGTGGAGGTCCTATATCCACTTGGACTTGAGCATAGTACAAGGAGATAAAAATGGATCAATTCATACTCTTCTGCATTTGTTGAAATGGTGCTATCTCTTTTCCACTGGATGGTTGTAGCTCCTTTGTCAAAGATCAACTGACCATAAGTGTGTGGGTTAATTTCTGGGTCTTCACTTATTCCATAGATCTACCTGCCTGTCACTGTACCAATACCATACAGGTTTTTTTTTGTAATTTTATTTTTTAATTTTGGAAGCAACATGAGAATATCAGAAAGGAACATGAAAGAAACCTAAACTTTAAAATGAACCTAGAAAATATGTTTGGAGGAGTTATTCACAATGGATTACAGAGATAAAGAATTAGAGACAGAATTCTACCAGACCTTCAAAGAAGACTTAACACCAATACTTTTCAAACTATTCCACAAAATAGAGACAGAAGGGACACTGCCCAACTCATTCTTCGAAGCCACAATTACGCTAATACCTAAACCACAAAAAGATCCAACAAAGAAAGAGAACTACAGGCCAATTTCTCTTATGAATATAGATGCAAAAATACTAAATAAAATTCTTGCTAACCGAATCCAAGAGCACATTAAAACGATCATCCACCATGATCAAGTAGGCTTCATCCCAGGGATGCAGGGATGGTTCAATATACGGAAATCCATCAATGTAATCCACTACATAAACAAACTGAAAGAAAAAAACCACATGGTCATCTCATTAGATGCTGAAAAAGCATTCGAATATACAAAGAACTCAAGAAGTTAGACCGCAAAGAACCAAATAACCCTATCAAAAAATGGGGCACAGAGCTAAACAAAGAATTTTCACCAGAAGAAATTCGGATGGCCGAGAAACACCTTAAAAAATGTTCAACATCATTAGTCATCAGGGAAATGCAAATCAAAACAACCCTGAGATTCCACCTCACACCAGTCAGAATGGCTAAGATTAAAAACTCAAGAGACAACAAGTGCTGGCGAGGATGTGGAGAAAGAGGAACACTCCTCCACTGTTGGTGGGATTGCAAAATGGTAAAACCACTCTGGAAATCAGTTTGGCGGTTCCTCAGAAAATTGGGCATGTCACTTCCAGAGGACCCTGGCATACCACTCCTGGGCATATACCCAGAGGATTCCCCTGCATGCAATAAGGACACATGCATACAATGGAAATGCACATGAAATGCAATCACTGATAAGTGGATATTAATGAGCCCAGAAGCACTAAATACTCAAGACACAAATAGCAAGTCAAATGATTCCCAAGAAGAAGAAAGGAGAGGACCCTGGGCCTGTAAAGATTGCATCCAGTTTAGTAAAGAAACCGAGGGGGGAGGGGGAATGATTGGGGAACAGTTGGGGGGGAGAGGAACTATGGGAACTATGGTGGGTGGGAACTGGGAAAGGGGAAAGCCTTTTGAATGTAAACATAGAACATAGAAAATAAAAATTAAAAAAAAAAAAAAAAAAAAAAAAAAAAGAATTAGAGACAGTATGAATGGGGATTTAATGGGCATTATTTACTGTGGTCTCAGACATATATACCAAGTACTCTGTTGAATACAAATATGGTAGATATTCCACAAGAAAAAAAGGGAAAGGACATGAAAAATATCAGAAGACATAATTTGCTCTCCAAGTGATGACACTGATCAGGATACGTCATTGGGTGTGTGCTGTTAACCTTCTGATACCATACAGTTTTTAACACTATTGCTCTGTAGTACTGCTTGAGGTCCAGGATACTGATTCCCCTGGAAGTTCTTTTACTGTTGAGAATAGCTTTAGCTATCCTGGGTTTTTGTTATTCCAGATGAATTTGAGAATTGCTGTTTCTAACTCTTTGAAGAACTGAGTTGGGATTTTGATGGGGATTGCATTGAATCTGTATATTGCTTTTGGCAGGATGACCATTTTTACTATATTAATCCTGCCAATGCAAGAGCATGTGAGATTTTTCCATCTTCTGAGGTATTCTTGAATTTCTTACTTCAAAGACATGAAGTCCTGTCATACAGATCTTTCACTTATTTGGTTAGAGTCACCCCAAGATACTTTAAATTGTTTGTGGCTATTGTGAAGGTTATCATTTCCCTAATTTCTTTCTCAGCCTGTTTAACCTTATAGTATAGGAAGACTACAGATTTGCTTGAGGTAATTTTATATACAACCACTTTGCTGAAGTTGTTTATCAGCTGTAGGATTTCTCTGGTGGAGTGTTTTGGGTCATTTAAGTATTCTAACATATCTGCAAAGAGTGATAATTTGACTTCTTCCTTTCCAATTTGTATCCCTTTGACCTCTTTTTATTTTCTAATTGCTCTAGCTAGAACTTCAAGCACTATATTAAATAAATATGGAGAAAGTGGTCAACCTTGTCTGGTCCCTGATTTTAGTGGGATTGCTTCAAGTTTCTCTCCATTTAGTTTGATGTTGGTTACTAGTCTGCTGTATATTACTTTTATTATGTTTAGGTATGGGACTTGAATTCCTGTTCTTTCCAAGACCTTTAACATGAAAGGATGCTGAATTTTATGAAATGCTTTTTCAGCCTCTAATGAAATGACCATGTGGTTTTTTTTTCTTTGAGTTTGTTTATGTAGTGGATTTCATTGATGGATTTCCATATATTGAACCATCCCTGCATCCCTGGGATGAAGCCTACTTGATCATGGTGAATGATCTTTTTGATATATTCTTGGATTCGATTGGCAAGAATTTTATTGCGTATTTTTTGTATTGATATTCATAAGGGAAATTGGTCTTTCCTTGTTGGATCTTTGTGTGGTTTGGTATCACTGAAATTGTGTCTTCATGAAATGAATTGGGTAGGGTTCCTTCTGTTTCTATTTTATGGAATAGTTTGAAGAGTATTGGTGTTAGATCTTCTTTGAAGGTCTGATAGAGTTCTGCACTAAAACCATCTGGTCCTGTGATTTTTTTGGTTGGGAGACTGTCAATGACCACTTCTATTTCTTTAGGGGTTATGGGACCGTTTATATGGTCTATCTGATCCTGATTAAACTTTGGTAGTTGGTATCTGTCTAGGAAATTTTCCATTTCCTCCAGATTTTCCAGTTGTTTTGAGTATAGGCTTTTGTAGTAGAATATGATAATTTTTTTTAATTTCCTCAGTTTCTGTTGTTATTTCTCCCTTTTCATTTCTGGTTTTGTTAATTTGGATACTGTCTCTGTGCCCTCTCATTAGTCTGGCTGAAGGTTTATTTAGCTTGTTGATTTTCTCAAAGAACCAGCTCCTGGTTTTGTTAATTCTTTGTATAGTTCTTTTTGTTTCAACTTGGTTGATTTCAGCCCTGAGTTTGATGATTTGCTGCCTTCTACTCCTCTTGGGTGTATTAAATCCTTCTGTTCTAAGTCTTTCAGGTATGCTGTTAAGCTGCTAGTGTATGCTCTCTCCAGCCTCTTTTGGAGGCACTCAGAGCTATGAGTTTCCTCTTAGCACTGCTTTCATTGTGTCCCATAACTTTCGGTATGTAGTACCTTCATTTTCATTAAATTCTAAAAAGGTTTTGATTTCTTTCATTATTTCTTCCTTGACCAAGGTATCATTTAGTAGTTCATTGTTCAGTTTCCATGTGGATGTGGTCTTTCTGTTTTTTTTTTTTTTTTTTTTTTTTTTGCCATTGAAGACTACCCTTACACTGCAGTGATCTGACAGGAGTCATGGAATTAGTTCGATCTTCTTATATCTGTTGAGTTCTGTTTTGTGACCAATGATATGGTCAGTTTTGGCGAAGGTACCATGAGGTGCTAGGAAGAAGGTATATTCTTTTGATTTAGGATGAAATGTTCTATAGATATCTATTAAGTCCATTTGGCCCAAAACTTGTTAGTTTCACTGTGTCTCTGTTTAGTTTGTGTTTCCCTGATCTGTCCATTGAAAAGAGTGGGGTGTTGAAGTCACCCACAATTATTGTGTGGGATGCGATGCGTGCTTTAAGCTTTAGTAAAGTTTCTTCTACAGATGTGGGTACCCTTGTATTTGGAGCATGGATGTTCAGAATTCAGAATTATTCCTCGTAGATTTTTCCTTTGATGAGTATAAAGTGTCCCTCTATGACTTTTTTTGATAACTTTTTGGTTGAAAGTCTATTTTATTGGATACTAGAATGGCTACTCCACCTTGTTTCCTGGGATCATTTGCTTGGATAACTGTTTTCATTTGCTTGTAAAATTGTCTTCCAACCTTTTACTCTGAGGTAGTGTTTGTCTTTGACACTGATATGTATGTCCTGTACACAGCAAAATTTTGGGTCTCGTCTAAGGATTGTCTGTTAGTCTATGTCTTTTTACTGGGAAATTGAATTCATTGATGTTAAGAAATATTAAGGAATAATGACTGTTGCTTCCTGCTGTTTTTGATGTAATTTTTATGTTTGTGTGGTTATCTTCTTTTGGGTTTGTTGAAAGATTAATTTCTTGCTTTTTCTAGTGTGTAGTTTCCCCCCTTTTGTTGGTGTTTTTCCATTCATTATCCTTTGAAGGGCTGGATTTGTGGAAAGATACTGTGTAAATTTGTTTTTGGTCATGAAATACCTTGGTTTCTCCATCTATGGTAATTGAGAGATTTGCTGAATATAGCAGTCTGGGTTGGCATTTGTCTTCCATTAGGGTCTGTATGACATCTGCCCAGGTTCTTCAGGCTTTCATAGTCTCTGGTGAGATGTCCGGTGTAATTCTGATAGGTCTACCATTATATGTTACTTGGCCTTTTTCCCTTACTGCTTTTAATATTCTTTCTTTGTTTAGTACATTTGGTGTTTTATTTATTATGTGATGGGAAGAATTTCTTTTCTGGTCCAATCTATTTGGAGTTCTGTAGGCTTCTTGTATGTTCATGGGCATCTCTTCCCTTAGGTTATGGAAGTTTGCTTCTATAATTTTGTTAAAGACATTTACTGGCCCTGTAAGTTGGAAATCTTCACTCTCTTCTATACCTATAATCCTTAGGTTTGGTCTTCTCATTTTGTCTCCTAGGTTTCCTGGATGTTTTGGGTCAGGAGCTTTTTGCATTTTTCATTTTCTTTGTTGTATCAATGCTTTCTATGTTATCTTCCGCATCTGAGATTCTCTCTTCTATCTCTTGTATTCTGTTGTTGATGCGTGGATCCATGACTCCTGACTTCTTTCCTAGATTTTCTATGTCCCGAGTTGTTTCCCTTTGTGATTTCATTATTGTTTCTACCTCCTTCTATAGATCCTGAATGGCTTTGTTCAATTCCTTCACCTATTTTGTTGTGTTTTCCTTTATTTCTTCAAGGGCTTCTCCCTATTTTCTTGTGTTCTCCTGTATTTCTTTTAGGGAGTAATTTATGTCCTTCTTGAAGCCCTCCTTGAAGCTCTCCATCAGCATAATGACCTCTGATTTTTAAATCCAAATCTTGCTTTCCTGGTGTGTTGGAGTATCCAGGACATGCTATTCAGGGAGAATTGGGTTCAGATGGTGGCATATTGCCTTAATTACTGTTACCAACATTCGCAGGTTTACCTTTTGCCATCTGGTTATCTCTGGTGTTAGTTGGTCCTGGTGACACTGGCTGGTGCTTGCCCCTCCTGTGTGCCTGCAAACCTATCTCAGCAACCCTGGGTGACCTGCTTTCCCCTGGCACAGATTGCTGTGGTGCTGCTGAGTTCCTGGGTGCAGGTGTTGTACTGGTGGAGTGTGTCTCAAGTGATCCTCTACTCTGGTGTTTGCTGCTTATCAGTTTGCTACTCAGTCACAGTACCAAAGATGGCGATGTATCGCCTCTGCCCACAGTACACCTCCGACCGCCCCCCTGCAGGGTACCCCAGCAGGGTAGGTGCCCAGCTGGCTGGCCATGGCACTGTGGAGCTCCTGGGTGAAGGTGGACACCTGGCGGGGTGTGTCCCAAGTGATCTTCTACTCTGGTGATCCCTGCTTAACAGACTGCTACTCAGTCACAGGTGGAAAGATGTCAGTGTCTCCAGGAGTTTCCAAACACACTTGTCAAATTTTAAAATTTTATGTTCAAGGAACATTTTTAACTTACAAAAAAACTTACAATACAAAATTTAATTTCAAGTAACTAGCCTAAATTTTGATCTGTGATTGAACTATTCTCCAGTGTTGCCTTTGAATCTGAAATCACATTGACTCTATTAATTCTGGTTTATTTCTAAAAAGTTTCTGCAACAGTGGATTTTTGTAAGTCTGAGGGTAACCTTGTAGGTACAGAAATATACAATAAGCTCAAGGCCAGTGAGGGGTTACATAATAAGCCCCATTGGAAAAGAAAAAAAGAAAAGAAAAAAGTGTAGCTACAGATACCCAGCATTAACATGTGGCCTCACAAGTATACAAATATAATTATGTTCACATTCACACACTCACCCACATAAATAAGTACAATGACATAATGGCAGGCACAATCTGCAATAGGTTAAGATCAGTTATTAAGAAAACAGGAATAACCCTAACTCTCCATCTAAAACATGGACTTGTCTGAACCAATATAGCTGAAGATCCAAAAAACTGAGCCAGCTAGTTTTCAGAAAATGCAGTATATACCATGCCATGACGTTATCTTCTTATGTTTCCATCCAACAGTGTCCTGTGCCATGACACTCTATTTTCTTGAGAATCTATCAAATCAACTATTAATTTATTCCATTCAAGAACAAAAATATTTACTATTGTTTGTCTAATTACCCCAAGTCATAACTATATTGTTATTCTCACATCCTTAGCAACCCACGAGAGGCTTTCCATCTCACTGACATAAATATTTACTGTGAAATTAATAACAGGTATAAAGTTGTACCTGTGACCCAGTATCTAAATCTGTAGAATCATCCAGTAATAACAAAAAATGAAAAGGACATCACTGAATGTTTTTAGACTAATTTGTTAAACAAGTTTCAAATATTATAGCAGTGCCTGGTATAAATTCCCAAAATATATAAATATATGAAGTAATTAAATATGAGAAGGTCTCAGATAAGTGAGAAAGGGTCTGCTTTATACAGAAGAAATGTCCACAATTCTAGCAAACAAGCTCTGCTATACAGAGAACGTCTAAGTTTCCATCTTTACCAAGCTTTATCACTTTTAATTTGCTCTGGAATTACTGTATTGGCCTCTTGTAATTGTGTCTATAATATACATAAATCTAATTGGCTAACCATTTAAGATTAAGAGTCATGCTTTACCGGGTAATAGGGATGTGTGGGTGCTGGGTGGAAGCAAGATGAGCCTGTGGGACCTCTTGCCATAGAGTTGGCTGAGTGGGGACTGGAAAGTGGGCGGCTGGCAGATCATGTGAGCGTGGTCCTAAACCAGAGAGTTCGCAGGTCTTTTGGTGAGTTAGCAGGAGCCCTGTGGCCCAACTGCATGAGGTCTGCGGATTCCCATTGCCTTGCCAGCACTAGTGCAGGAACATGCCAGCGTTCTTTTATAATATTTAGCACAGCTGTGTTAAAGAGACTGTTGTTGAAACTATCTTCCCAAATTAGCAAAATCCTTCTACTTAACAAGTGGTCTAATGGTTATCAGTAGTTAAACCATATAAGCAAAAGCAGTGCTGGAATTACAGACATGAGGCATCACACCACCTAGAAAGCAGATTTCAAACATTCAATTACAGAATCCACAGCTTTAAAAAAAAACCATAGAAAATATTCTAAAAGTCGCAAGAAAGTCTAAAGCGCTTTGTCATGTCCCCAGCATTGGGAAATAAAACCAAAATGGTGTAGCAAATCCTTATACCATAAAATGAAACTGACTGGCAAGTTCTGAGACTCTGGATTCTCAGTGTACTGCTGTGACACTCTGTTGTTACAGGAAAGTCTGTTCTTTTCCTACAAGCCTTACTCTACCTCAAAAATAAACATCAGAGCAGAGCTTTTTAATGACAAAACCTTATTTACATAAGAAAGTTTATCAATAAAGCATCTGGGACGTAAAATAACTAGAAAATTCATTATACTATGTAAGAATTAAGAATTATAATTACTTTATTGTTTTGTTTTGTTTATTGTTTTTTGTTTTTCGAGACAGAGATTCTCTATATAGCCATGGCTGTACTGGAACTCACTCTGTAGACCAGGCTGGCCTCAAACTCAGAAATCCATCTGCCTCTGCCTCCCAAGTTCTGGGATTAAAGGCATGCGCCACCACTGCCCACCTAAGTACTAATATTTTAAGTATCTTATAAGATTTTTAGAATCACAGACTATTGGGATAATACAAAATAAATCAGTAAAACTTGGGTCAAAAGAAACAATTATAAGCAAGTTAAGAGTCTTTTGCAATTCATTTATTACAACAAATTCTAAAATTCTAACATCATTCATTAAATCTCTATTTACTAGTTATATTCAGTCACCTTCCTATTCATAGTTGCTGACATTTTAAAAAAGGCTACAAAGTCACTATTCATCTAAAATTCTGTTTACATTTACTTCCTATAAATGAGTATTTTTCATCAATATTTTAAATTTCATTTTGTCTCCAAGTATCTCCAACATAAATCTCCAAATATTTATCAATACATAAATCCTAGAATCCCACAAACCTTCCCCAGAAAGATTGTCATTCTCTAAATTTCCATTATAATCCATCCACAAGTCAGTCATTAAATAATAATAGGGACTGAAAATGTGCTTTCTCCAACATCCACTGAATGAGGTCTTAACATCTAGTCCGATAGTGTTAGAAGCTGAGGGTTTTAGAACCCAATTAGTTGAAATTAAAATCATGAGAGCAGATCTCTTGATAAGAGATTAGTGATTATGTAGAAAGAAGAGACACCAGACCTTTGTCTCTCTGCCACAAGATAATGCTATGAGAGACAGATATTTGTAATCCAGAAAAAAAAAGATCTTTATTCAGATCCATTATGGTAGCAACTAGACTGTAAAAATTCCCTTCCCAGCTTCTTCTAAAACTATATGGATTTATTGGCTGCATCATTTAGAGCCCATAGGTAACCTATGGAATTTTTTTCTAGTCTAATAAACACATAATTATATTTTATAGAATTGTTTTACATCTCACAAAACAAGCTTTTTAAAAAAAAACCAAGAACCTGTTTTGTTTTATTATCAACTATATATTATACGACAACCACACAGCCAAGCACATATAAGTTACTCAGTAATTAACAGAGACCGAGAAGGCCACTGAATGGGAGAATAAAAAGGCAGGAGGTCAGAAAGCAGCAGGCTTTATATGCAGGTCAGTTCTCAAGCCTTCACGGCTTTGTAACTCAATGTTTCCACCTTCTTTCAATAATGAAATACTCAAGTTACCATAAAACTTTTTAAGGATTCAGAGATCATTACAGAACCAGAGATATTTTCTCAACTATATATATCTCAGTTGCCTTACTCTTTCTTCTGTTACTAAGGTCTCATACTAAGCAAAATTGAAGGGACTTATTCTCAACTTAGGAAGGTGTATTAGTTATGAATAATACTATTGTAATGATATACCAGAAACAAAACAACTTGGAGAGGAAAGACTGCTTCATTCACAGTTGCAGGTAACGGTTCCACCCCCGTTACCTGGCCACAGCCAGGTAGGTCTGACCCACTATAAAAGGGGCTGCTTGTTCCCCTCCTCCCTCTCTTAAGTTTGCTTCCCTCTTGCTTCTCTCTTGCTCTTCCTCCCCCGCTCTCTGACTGTAAGCTGTTTTTCTAATTCTTAGTAAGTTCATTACTGTTTCAAAAAAAATATCTTCACTTACATTGCCAATGGTAAAACCTTTCCCAAGTTCCCCCTCCCCAAACATCCCCAACACCTCCTCCCTCCCCCTGCTTCCACATATATGCCCCTCCACCTGACCCATTCCCACCTCCCCCTCAATTTCCCTCTGTTGGGGCATCTATTGAGCCTTTACTTGATCAAGGGCCACTCCTCCCACTGATGCCCAACAAGGCCTTCCTCTGCCACATTTTTGGCTATAACCATATGAACACCTTGGTTGATAGTTTAGTCCCTGGGAGTCCTGGGGCATCTGATCTGGGTGGCTAAAATCATTGTTCTTCCCATGGGGCTGTAAACCCCTTCAACTCCTCCAAACCGCTCTCCAACTCCTCTATTGGGGACCCCACGCCCAGGCCAATGGTTGGCTGCTAGCATCTGCTTCTGTATTTGTAAGGTTCTGGCAGGGCAGCTCCAGAGACAACCATGGCATGTTCCTTTTAGAATACACTTCTTGTCGTCCATAGCAGTGTCGGGGTTAGGTGACTGTTTATAGGATGAATCCCCAGGTAGGGCAGTCTCTGGGTGGCCTTTACTTTAGTCTCTGCTCCACACTTTGTCTCCCTTATTGCTCCTGTGTGTATTTTGTTCCTTTTCTCAGAGGAACCAAAAATACAGCAGGACAAACATGAAATCCTGCAGTTGCATTCCATCACCTGGAGTTCAGAATGTAATTACACGGTTTCCACAAGGCTCCTGTCACCTCACTGTCTCATCTCTACTACCCACAGCACATCCACAGCCTTTCTCCTAGGCCTGTTGCACTCCACACCTGCTGCTTTCATTGTGAATCATCTAATAACCGCAGTATCTCTAATATTTAGGGTTTCTCAATTGCCAGTTAGGCTCTGCCTTCATGCAGTGGCATCTCAAGAGCTCTGTATACACACAGGCAGAAGTCAAAGGAATATGTGCTGAAGCCAGCTTCCTCTTTCCAACATGCAGGTTCTGTGGCTCAAGCCTACTGAGCTACCTTACAAGCCCAATATATACATTTCTATATCAAGATTAGGTACATAAAATATGTTATCATCTGTCTAGGTCTAGCTTATTCCAATGAAATGATTATGAGTCTCAAAAAACAAAAAAACAAAACAAAAAAACCTACATTTGGCTATCATCCATGATAATACAAGTTCAACTGTTGGCAAGGACACCAGGGAAAGGGAATATTTAAACACTGTTCATGGCAATGAAAATTAGACCACCCACCTAGATAATCAGAATATAGTTGCTACTAAAGAAAATAAAACTAAAATAACTATATGATCAAATATACCCTTTTGGGTTGTATTAAAGTATCCAAGTCAGAATACTGTCAAGCTTTCATGCAGCTATCATCTATGTTCATCCTAGCATTGTTCACAGTGGCAAACTTACTGAACCAGCCAAGGGACCCAAGAATGGATTAGGAGAATGAAAACGTGATACATGTACATGATGAAACTGTATTCAGCCACTGAGTAAGAATAAGATGGAACTGTAACGAGGGCCACAGTACAGATCTCCAGATTTTATATAAATGCCAGGCAAGCAAGAGACCACCGAAGCAGATCTTAAGAAAGTAGACACGAGACTCTTAGGCAAGCTGTGTAGCTAAACTAGCAGGAATCAATGAGGTCTGGGTTCGGCAAGAAATTTACCTCAGTAAATAAAGTGGAGTGCAATAAAGTCTTCTTCAACAACACTTGTGTCCTCCAAAAGGGTAAGCACAAGTATACATGCAAGTGAATGTGTATGCATGGACACACACACAAACACACACACACACACACTCACTCATGCACATTCACTCACTCATCTAAAAAAGTAAAATAAAGTTATTTTCAGGAATTGAATAAACTGAAGGATTATTCTCTGAAATGTGTATTTTAAGGTAGAGGACATGGAGAAAAGGGATACAAAAATAAAAGAATGATTATGGAGTGTAAGGACAAAAAACGAGTGAGCGGGGAAGGAGAACACAAAAGGACATTTGAACATGACTATGTGCCTTACCTAGATACACAAGTGTAAAAATAAACCTACATACGAAGGAAAGAAGCCAACATCTACACTTTTTACGGCACTCTCAAAACTATGTGAACATAATGTATGGCATAAAACCCATATACTT
Source organism: Apodemus agrarius (assembly GCA_964023405.1). Lineage (NCBI taxonomy): Eukaryota > Metazoa > Chordata > Mammalia > Rodentia > Muridae > Apodemus > Apodemus agrarius. Next base: position 112,041,097 of record OZ030007.1, on the reverse strand, counting down.
TTTCCTACTGTAAGTAATCTTTGAAGGAACAATTTAATTTCACTCCCTAAGAAGGTATTCTTGAATATTTCTTTTCAAAGTTAAAAGTACTTCCTTCTCTGATCCTATGATACTTTGACAAAACCTCTAATAACTCTACTATATGTGACATTTAATGTGATTTGAGATACAAGAAGAAAGATATACAAAACTCCTTTAAAATACAAGCAACTTAAAAATGAAGTACAAAACTATAGTATACTTTTCCATATTTTATGCGTGATTCTAGGTGAAAGACCAAAAAAGTAATTCAGGTCCTTCAACATCTAAATTTTGGGTGGTTTTTATCATCTATTACATTTGAAAAACCTTCTCTAGAAAGAAGAAAATGATCTACAGAATTTGGAGAGAATGTGAAAAACATACAGAAATTTGAATTTTTCTCATATTAAGCAGTCAGAATATTACAAACCCCTATTTTATTTTTTTAAAATTATCCTGTTTCCCCTTTTGACACCAGGAAGTAAAAGAAGAGTTTAATGAACACATTAGGATCTATGATATTCTTGATAGTCTTCCACCCTCTTAGTCTTTAGATACTTAATAGTGCAAGCCAATTCAAGTCAATCTTAGAAGCGTGGACAATATAAAATATAAAAACTCCGCCATTATTAACTTCTGATAAAGGACATTCTTCAATCTAAAACTATAACTACATGAATTTCAGAGAGATATAAAAACAGAAGCAGATAATTTATAAGTATCACTTTTATCTGACATGTTAAGTATTATGAATGCAGTATCTTCTGATTCTAAAATGATGTGAAGTGAATCTTAATGATGTTAGCATGAGTGAAATATCCTGCTCAAGATCCAATGCTAGCATCAAATCAGAATTAAACTCATCCATTCTCTGCATCTTGAAGTGGAAAGACAATCTCTTGTGCAATGTGTGAAAGTATTCACCTGTCAATATGAATCTGATTGACCAAGCAGTTGAGGCAGGATTAGAAGATGGGACATCTGGCAGACAGAAAGGAATTCTGGGACTGAGTGAGGTGAAGGGAGATTTGTCCAGATACAGAAAGTCACATGAAACTGAGGACTAGGTAACCAGCCACCTATAACCTAGAATACTATACATGGGCTAACTGAGTTACAAGCTAGAAGTGAGCCAAGGCTATTGGCCTGCATACTTATTCAGAGTCTGTATTTTGTGAACCTAGGTGTGAGTGGAAGACTGGAGGGTAGAGATGGCTCCTACCACACTGAAGGATTAGTATCAGAGAAACCACACCTCAAAACACATACAGACACCTCCACTAGTCCTTTAACTCTCAAGTTTTGTCACTAACCATTGGCATACATGGCAAATGACTTTTAGATGATTATTTAGTACAAAGAAAAACCTTTGTAATTTTGAAATAAACATAATAAAACATGATTCATATAATAAAGAGAAAGTTAAAATAAAAACCTACTTGTTTTTCCAACCTGCTTCCCACTGTGTTCTTTAGAAATAGATCCTACTGGCAATCTTTCTATGGCATAGAAATAGCTATACCCAAGTGTATAACAATATTGCAACAATTGTTCCACAGAAATGCTAGGGAAGGAGGAAAAATATAGGAACAACTACCAAACAGTAATGCCTGTTTCAGATACTGCTTTAATATATGTTAAACCACATGTGGCTTACCAAAAGTACTCTGACCACTTTTATGTATTTTACAAAAATGGATTATAGCAACAGATACAAGTACTATCTAGAGCATAGATCCAACAGTGATCATAGCAGCAGATATAATTACACTTTTGCTCTCATAGCCGATCTAACAACGATAGTGAAGTAACAATGCACAGTACTTGCTGCAAAAAAAAAAAAAATCCTTTTAAATCCTAACTCCCATTCCATCAGTAAAAATACTATTCCACTTTATAAATAATAACAAAGCAAATAAGACTTTCACAGACAAAAAACTGAGAATATTCATAGGCTTTTGCTATTAAAATTATGTCATTCATTCAGAAAAAATGAATATACACACTCATAAAAGAAAATAACCAAAAAAAATTATTGAAAACAATCAAATAAGGAAAACAGTAAGATTGCTATTAACTCTAAAGACTTCTTTAACACACACACACACACACACACACACACACACACACATCTAGGCAAGGAACAATGTCTTTCTTCTTGCCTAAACATTTCAATGGTATGGCAAAGTTCTTGTTGCTGAAAACAAACTTGTCCTCACATTCTACTAAATCAGAGTAATTTATACCTAATTGAGCTATTTGTATCTTCTTACCAATTTACAAGCTCATGTTTCTCTCCTCTTTGCTCAGTAAGTTCCTATTACACATATTTGGGTCATTTCCAAAATAAGTCACTTCCAAAAAAAGTATCGACCCTCCCTCCAGCCTCCAGGTCTGTACAATTTTCTGTGTGCCTGCCATGTTTATCACAGGCTTTTTTTTTTTCTTTTTTTGCTATGACTGAATTCCATGTTCTGTTATTACTGATTTCTATTCAATAATGGATTTGTTGATGTTGTGTAACTATTTTCCTCAAATTAAAATACTCCTTGGCGGAAGGAAGGCAGCTGGAGGGCCCAAGAAGCTGATGAAACTCAAAAGGTTAAAGCAGCTCAGAAACTTGAAAAAGCCAGGAAGCTCCCAAAGTTATAAATCAGCAGGATTCCTCTAGAGCTTGGAATGCACTAATGACTTTTGAGTGGAGCTACCTGCAAGTATTGGGCAGCAAGTAACAAGGGTTCAGATACATGAGCTATCATCCATACTTGAGCAAGCAGCTGTTCAAAGTCACTCATGTTCCAGTAATTAACCTTGATAAGCTAGTGTTTCAGTGAGTTAACACTTCAATAAAACTGTTTCTTTAGGTTGTTGTCAGTACACTATCTGGGCTGAACAATATTTGTTCACATCTTCCTAGGACAACCTACACAATAGGCTTTCTTTCTATCAAAACATGTTATTTCAGGGTTGGTGACATAGTTCAAAGGGCAGCACTTAGCTAGTGCTACAACAAAGAAGGATTAATTCATTCATCGCTCTACATATAATCTATACTTAATTTAGACACATATTATCTGCTTCCCATAAGAAGACCAGTTCTGAAAGGTCAGGGGGTTAATTTTGCTTTCCAATAGATACTCCAGTCTCTACATTTGTACCTGATTCATAACATTTCAAATGCCATATAAGAGAGAGAGAATGAGAGAGAGAGAGAGAGAGAGAGAGAGAGAGAGAGAGAGAGAGAGAGAGAGAGCCTTTAGATAGAGATGGAGTTGAGGGATTCAGTGCTTGCCTAGTCTCTAGAAGGTCCTAGATTCAATCCCCAGAATGAGGGGTTGAAAATTCCCACTTAAAGGCCAAACAAATAAAATGACAACCTTACAACAAAACCAAGCAGCTGATGAATGAATTATGAAAAGTATATTCTCTAACCATATTAAAATTAAAATTCTTATAAAAAATTTAAAACTCCATTCCTATACCATAACACTTAAAAAAACTTTTAACAAATGTTGATCCAAATGCACCCTATACTGCCTAGAAAAACCCTCTCTTGTAGGTTCTTAACCAGATTTAAAAAATATGAAAAAATTTTTAAGATTTACTTTTATTATATTAGTGTTTTCCCTACGTGTATGAATATGCACCATCAATGTGCCTGGTGCTAGCAAATGCCAGAATAATGCATTGAATATCCTGAACCAGGGGTTACAGAGACTGAAATATCATGTGGGTGCTGGGAGCTGAAACCAGGCTCTTCTGTTTGGGCAGCAAATGCTTGTAACTGCTGAGACATCTCTCCACACCATCAAGTTTCTATGTTTAAAATACTCTTACGGAATCAAAGGCTTGGCAATCCCTGGCCCATTCTTGGGATAACTCAAAGCAAGAGATAAGGGACTATCTGTAGAAGCCTGGGCACCAGAATGCCTCTAGGCTGCTAGGTGTAGAGGAATTTTAATCTAGCAACATAGCTGCTCTGACAGGGATCACATCCAAAGACCTCCTAGGTCTATGTGATCAGGTTGGAATACAGACACACTTTTAATTTCAGGAGACAGAAAAGCAGATCTCTGAGTCTAATAACAGCCTGGTATCAAGCAAGTTTCAGGTCCAGGTGTGATAGCACATGCCTTTAATTCCAGCACTCAGGAGACAGGCATGCAGATCTCTGAAGTCAAGTGAGTCAGTTCTGTTAAGTCAGTTGAGTTTAGCTCAGTAAGTCACCACAGGAGCCAGTGCAGTGGAGCTGAGTTTAGTTCCATTTAGTTCATGAAACAAAGACAGTTGAACCAGAGAATAAGAAGGAGCCAGAAGATTAGAACGAGCTGCCAGAGATTAGTTTGAGGTCAAACAAAAGAGCAATTAAATGAGAAGCTGAGAGAAGCCAGACTGAAGCAGTTAGCTTGGAAAGGAGTTTGAGTGAAAATAGCTGAGATGAACCAGTCAGCTAGAGTTCTGAAAGAATGACAAAGAGGGATCTTATTCAGTAGTAAGCATTGGAGATAACATTTACTACAGGCAAATAAAAGTTACTTTTAAAGCTATGAAGAAATTTTAGCATTAGAACGCTATAGAATTCAGCAAGATTAAAAAAAAAAAAAAAAAAAAAAAAAAAAAAAAAAAAAACATGGTCAGAACAAAGTCTGCAGAAGAATTTAGACACCAGGTCAAAGGGAGATAATAGAACATTAGGAAAGACAGCTCAGGAGAAAGGCTATTCTTAGTAATTAAACTCCTAAATGACTTCCCAGAATATGACCAGGATTTGTGACCTGAACAGGGAAAGACTACTCACTAATAAAACAAAGCATCTGTAACCCAACCTTCTCTTAAAAGACTTCCCAGAAACAAGAATAGCATTCATAATCTGGTCAATGAAGGAATGCAAAGACATAAGGCCATCTATCACTTTCATCTAATCATTCATGAAGGACCAACTCCAGATGAGACAGGCATCAGGAGGCCAGGAAGGAACTCTGAATTATAATAATAATTTAGTATTTTGGCAGGTCAGTTCTACCTTGTTCTAAGTATCTCTCCTCTGCTGTGTTTTTCGCCTCCAGGGCCCCTTCCCTTTTTCCCTCATTCTCACTTGGACAGGCTTTCCCAAGAGTACTGGCTAGCCTATCTCCTGTAGAGTCTCCATGTCTCAGCCTCCTGATACATGAGACATTTTATTTTATATGATTATATTCCACTATCTCTTCATCTCAGGATTGCTTCTTTCAGCTGATATACCTTTCCTGTCATTATTAAATTAATATAATAATTCCTGGACATTAACTCACCCTATTGATCAGATTTCCTGCATATCAACATACAGATGAATTTTCATGAATTAATGCTTTTAGAAAAATTAATGATTCTATAGAATTCCTGATTTGATTCAAATAATTATAGAAAGAAAGTTTTAAAAGACAGTCTTAGTTGGTTTGCTAGAAAGATGTAATAAATTTAGAATCAAGACTAGAATGTGCCCAGTACTCATAATAGTAAGTAAAGGCTACATAATAAGAAATACAATGAGATTTTATAATCACACTAAACAGAGAAATAAGTGTGGGATAAATTTGTGTTCAGGGAAAAACATTTAGGTTCAAGAATAAAGCCACAGGTGTGCACTATGACAAGACAAGGCCAGCCATGTAAAAACTGTTGCTTTGGCCCTATTTATAATAGCCAGAAGTTGGAAGGAGCCCAGATGTCCCTCAAAGGAGGAATGGATACAGAAAATGTGGTATATTTACACAATGGACTACTACTCAGCAATTAAAAATAATGAATTCATGCAATTTGTAGACAAATGTTTGGATCTGGAAAATATCATCCTAAGTGAGTTAACCCAATCACAAAAGAATACACATGAAATGCAATCACTGATAATATCCACTGATAAGTGCATATTAATGAGCCCAAAAGCTCTGAATACTCAAGACACAATTAGCAAATCAAAAGATTCCCAAGAAGAAGGAAGGAAAGGACCCTGGTCCTGAAAAGACTGGATACAGATTTGTAGGAGAGCATCAGAACAGAGAAATGGGGGGGGGTGATTGGGGAATAGTTAGGGGGGAGAGAACTTATGGGACATATGGTGGGGGGGAAGTGGGAAAGGGGAAAGCCTTTGGAATGTAAACAAAGAATATAGAAAATAAAGAAAAAAAGAATAATTAATAATAATAAAAAACTATTGCTTTGACTTATAATTGAGCATATTAGAATGAAACACTACTTTGAATTTATCAACATTGTTCTTTAACTCCCATTTTATGTAAGATTTTATATCTGAGGTAATTTTCTAAAGAACGTTTTGTCTAAGAAGGTATAAAAAGGCCAGGGAAAAGAAATACAGTTGGTTAGTGGAATAGTTTGTCTTGGGGAGCTCTGTCCAATCCATTCATCCATTCACCGAAAATGTACGTCCACTTGTCTATATGTACATGTGTAAGAATATACTTATGTAAGCATGAACAATTGTGGAGTTGATTGTGACAGACAGTTGGGCCCAGCCAGAGTGTGGGTGTATGAATGTGTATGTGTTTGTACATATTTGCCTGTATTAAGCATTTTGATCCTTTTCCTTTCCTTCCTTGATGGTTTATAAAGTCAACGAGCCTAGCCAGAGAGGCCTCTGGCTGCCTGGACAGAGAAGGGAGCAATAGCAAGAAACTCCTTACCTAATCACCCCTCTGTTAGCATCATGTGTCAATAGATCCAGAGTCCTGCAGCTTCTGACCTCAGAGTAATTTCAAGTCAAGATAGGCATATGTTGTTATAGAAAGTAACCCTACTCGCTCACAAGACCAAGTCTTGCCCCCTCCAACTTCTTCCCCTCGGCTGCTTCAGAGAAGACCCAACCTGGGGATAAGCTCCCAGCATAATGTATGTTAAAAGAAATTAGAGGACACAAATAATCTGTTTAACAATTCTAAAAGAAGATTAACAAAATCTGAACAAGATAGACACACACACACACACACACACACAAACACACACACACACACACACACACACACACACACACACACACATGCAAGCACACACAGAGGATATGAAAGTAGAATTTCAGCCCTGGAAGACAACTCAGGTAAAGCATCTGACATACAACATAAAGACCTACGATCAGAGTCCCAACATACACGTGAAATGATGGGCACAGAAGCAGGTGCCTTTAATCCTACACCGGAAGGCAGAGAAACTCAAATCCCAGGAGCATACCAGACTAACAAATTTATAAGCTCTAACTTCAATGGTACATACTGTAGCAAAAAAAAAAAAAAAGCCAGGTAGAGATAAACAAAGGAATACAGCCAACGTTGACTAATAGCTTTTATATATGTGCATGTACACAAACACACACACACAAACACACACCTCACAAAATACTGAAAAGGGGAATCAACAAAAGAGGGAATCAAATCTACTGGAAATAAAAAATTCATTCAGTGAGGCCATTCAAGTAGCTCAGTAGATAGAGGTACTAGCTGGCAGGCCTGAGTTTATTTGAAAGTAAAAAATTAACTCCTGAATGTCATCCTCTGACCTCCATGTTCACACTATAACACCAGCATAATGCACTCACACATACAAAATAAATAAATGTACTTTTTAAAAATAATATTGAAAACTTCACTAATAAAATAGATAAAGAAAAAAAACAAAAATGACTTTACACCAGGTAGAAAATTTTAACAGAAAATAACGGAATAAGAAGGTACAAATATACCATTCAAGGCCAATAAGGTACTATGAAAAATTAAACCTATTCACTGATGACAAAGAAGAAATACACTGAAGACATAGAAAACATTTCAATAAAATTATAACACAAGGTTTCCAAAACTGAAGCAAGAAATGACCACAAGGAAGATCAGTCAAGTCTCCCACGTCATTATTATATTCAAGCATACACAGAAGCGAGAAACTACATGAAATGCTGCACAAGAGAAGTGCTAAGACACTCATAAAGGCAGGTTTATCTGAATAACAGAGTTCTCAACCGAAACTTTGAAATCTAGGAGAACTTGGAATGATATATCTCAAACTCAAATATAACTGCCAATCAAACCACTATACTCAACAAAGTTATGAATCATTACTGAAGAGGAAAGAAGCCCTCCAGAATAGTAAAAAGTTTAAAGAATTTATGACCCCCAAGGCAGGTCTCCTGAAAATACCTGAAAGAATGCTTTAAACCAAAGACAAAAATAAATGTATTCACAAGACTATAGGAAAGGATAAAGCATATCAGAAAATGAGGAAGGGTGGAGGGGAACAAAATCAAGATGATAGGTATAAATAAACTTAATTTAATAATACTCTGAGTGCTCTAAGTTCACCAATCAAAAGAAACAGACAAGCATACTGGACAAAGAGGGAAGGAAGGAAAGGAGAAGGGAGGGAGGGAGAAAGAGAGAGAAAGGAGAGAGAGAGATAGAGGAAGGAGGGAGGGAGGGCTGACAGGCAGGAAGGTCAACCAGGCTCTCTTTGTTCCCTGAAATAAATGTAGTACTCTAGAACAAAAGCAGATGCAACCTAGGAGCAAATGAACAGGAAAGGGGGGTTAGAGAGACGGCTCAGGACTTCACAGCACCTCCTATTCTTGCAGAGGATCCTGGTTTAGTTCCCAATACTCATAGGGTGGCTCACATCTATAACCCCAGTTCTTGGGGATCCAATGCCCTCCTCTGGCCATTTCAGGTACCAGGTACACTTGTGATATATACATGTAAGCAACAATCATACTCATAAAATAAGAATTTAAAAAAAAACTGTTTTAAAAGAATGAAAAAATATATTCTAAGCAAAAGAAACTATAGCAAATTAGGGAACTATCTTCCTGATGGAGGCAAACTGTCTAGCAAGCACATCAACTCAATTCCACTTTTCTCACTTGGAACAGCAAAAAAATGACAGAATTGCCTTCAGTTCCTTTCTGCCATCCCCACATCCAAATATCTAACCAATCAAATGGTATGTACCAGCAACATATACTTAAAGTCCCTTTGGAGACAAAACCCCACTGTGGGGTTGGGGCAACAGCAGCTGAGAACTTGGAAGACTTTAGTATAGCATGAAAAGACTCAAGAACTAGCATTTACAAGCCTTAAATCAGACCTCTAACAACACACCATGTATTCTGGATGTAACCATAAGATACACTTATGAAAAACTGGCAAAGGGAAAAAAATAAAGAAGGACTAAGAATGTAAGACAAAAATTAGCCAAAATAGACCACTTACAGGTCTATTTCTGTTTATAGAGGAATTCATATATGTCTTGTTTGGGTTTAATTGGTGTGGAGAATGAACAGTGACTCTTAGAAAAGAAAACATGTAATTGTGTCTGGCTTAAAGTTTCAGAGGTTTAGTCCATTATCATCATGACAAGAAGTACGGCAGCATCTAGGCAGGCCTGGGGCTAGAGCAGGAGCTGAGAGTGCTACAACTTAATCAGCAAGCAGCAGAAGACTGTGTATCACACTGGACAAAGCTTGAGCATATACAAGACATCAAAGCCCACCTCCACACTACTTCAAACAAGACCACAGTTACTCCAATAAGGACACAACTCCTCACAGCGTTACTTCCTATGGGCCAAGCTTTCAAACACCTGAGTCTATGAGGAACATTTTTATTCAAACCACCACAATGTCTGACACAATAATCTGTGTATTAGATGGTGCCAGACAATAGCAGGATGGGAAATTGTGAAGTATAGGCTTTCCTTCTGAAATAACAGAAACATTCTACAATTAAGTGATTGCAGAACACTAAAGATAATAAAGCCACTAACTGTATACTTATAAATGTGTGATTATAGTGTGACTTGGAATACTGTATTAATTAAAATTGGAAAAAGTAAGTAAGCCCTGAAAACATTTAGAAACACCTCAAATTGTCTTGATCCCTGAGTAGATTATGATAATCTCAGACTGCTAGGGTCCCAAGTCTGGGTAGCAGCCTGAACCAAAAGCAATATCTGGAAGAAAGTAAGAGGGTCAACAGCTTAAAATTAACGCTTCAGTTTTCATCTACTTTATTTAGGTGTCAATCAAAATAGCTGAAATAATGAAATAATAATAACCAGTATTAAAAAGCAGGAAAAACAACAGGTTAAATATCTAGATAAATACCATATATACATGGTAAGAAGATTAGTGAAGAGTAAGGGCTGTAGTTTATGTTAATCACCACTACTATTTTCAAGGAATCACAAAAAGAAAAGAGCAAGGATTCCAGTAGATAGGAGAAACAATATAAAATGCATTGTCTGAAATTTAAAAAACAAAATAATATTTCAGTTAAGAGCAGATTGAATAGCAGATTATAGAACAGAAGAACGAATGAAATGTGCACAGAATGAAATGGGGGTGAAAACAAATGAACATGAGTGGGTATGGAATAAAGGGAACACAAAAGTCTGTTGCATGACAACCTTTTCTGGGAAGAAGCAACGCAGGTCTACTCACCCCACGTAGTGAATTCACAAGAGAGTAAAGTACAGATAACAACACTGTAAGAGCCTGCATTAATCTATAAGCCCCACCTGCCCAAACCAAGGTACCTTACTGGAATGCTGAGAGTGGCATTTTTGGGGAAATAACTAGCCACATGTTTTTATATCCCTAAACAAGACTGAACCAACTGCATTGAATGTGCTTGACTGCATTTAAGCAGCAGGTATGTCAAATGAAGAATTACAAGTTTTGCCTTTTTACTCCCCTGCTTACTGTGACTCGAGGTCACTTTCTGGGATTTGAAAATGTAAACTTCAATAGAGTCCATGCTGGTCAGTATTTAATTAACACTTGATTCAAATTTGGTACAATATTATAGAACTGGCTTTTCTCTTTCAAATACCAGATTTAACATTTAGAGTCAGCAGCAAGATTACAAAGACAATTCCACCCTAAATTCTGATTCTAAGATCTTTATCCCAAGACCAGAATAACTCCCCAAGGGTATATGTTATAATATTAATAGAGGGACATACCCCACCCAAAGTGACCAGTCATATTTTAAAAAAAAAAGATTTACAAGCTTTTTTGTTTTTGTTTTTGTTTTATGGAAGTCTCCTTTTGATAAGTCATAGAAACCATTTCTGTTTCCTGGGACTATTTTGCCTGGTTTCTGAATTCTGGTCATGGAGATCCATAACCCTGATCTGGGAATGGCAAAGATCTGAGGAGGTTTTTGCCCCTCCTCCAGTTTGGGGCAAAGGAAGATGTCCCACAGCCACTGGTTAAATCTGGTTATTTGGGGAATTCCTCCAAAGTCATCAGTTTCTCCCTCTTGGCCTGCCTTGGAGCCCTGAGGTTTCAAGGCCCAGGCTAAGCATAGGGGAAAATTCCAAGACACTATGTTCTAAGCTGAGTGCTAGGAAATGCCCAATGTGCATCCAGGGCTGATGCACATGGAGAGGCCTGGCCTCTGATGAGTTTGTAGTATCTGGGTTGTACAAGAAGATTATAAGAAAATTCTTTTGGTCAGACAGGCCTCTGAAGCAGAGGACTCCAACTGTTAAATGTCTTTTTGACGCAATGTTTTCTGTGGACAGTTTGGCTCTGTGTCTTCTCTTATGTCTGTGCCTGTCATTATATGTTCCAACTTGAGCTGGTGGGCATCTTCAAAGAGCTTGCGGTCCCCCTACAGAAAATGGTATTCAGCCCTGCTACAGCACCACTATGACTGCAGGGACTTGGATTCAGCAGCAGCAGCTACAAGGGACCTCCCTGGCTTAAAACACTGAAGGAGGTAGGGAAATTTTGACTGTTTGGTAAAGTACGAATGTATGGTGGCCTCCACGTTCTGACTGGTCTTGACAATGTGAACTTACTATGCTGATTCTCCTGTTGCCAGGCATCCAGGCACAGAATTTATCTCTAAGCTTTCTGGCCGCTGGATCAAAAGTAATAGGAATTCAAAATGTCATTTAGGTATGGACAATTTTAAAGTTGTTTTATGCTGTTCTACTTTATTAAAAACTTGGCTCTGTAATGGGGTTAAGGCTCTCCCTTTCTCAGATCCAGGCATGCTTTTAAAGTCTCTATGTTCATGGTCAAGAGCTGACACAGGGAGAAAAGAGAAAAAGAGAACAACTAGAGGTATAATTGGTTACATTTAATTGCCTAAAACTATTAAATGAACTTTCTATGGTTAAAAAAAAAATCTGTGTTGCTGTAACAAAAAGTTAAAAAAACTTAATAAGTTAATAGTAAAAAATCTACACATAGGTAATCATAAAGGAATCATGTGGCAGGATTCCATCTGGGGCTATAGACAAGATGTGGCTTATTGGCATCCTTAGGCAGCCACATGGCCAGCAGCCATCTTTGCTAAGGTTAGAGAAGAGAGATGTCATTTGGCTTCAAGACCATTTTGATTAAGGGCAACCGAAAGGTATGAGTCAAACAATGAGACAAGACAATAGGAGTCCAAGGATACTTTTGAATTAAGAATTTTTTCCTATGATAATTCCTGTCCCATCTTAAAAACAAGGTTTATTAAAGGCGGGATTTAAAAACAATGCTTACTTAATGAGTTAATAAAGCTCCACCTCAATATGTTCATATACAAAACTCACCTTGCTGGCAGCCAAATTCTATAACAAAAGAGTCAGCCAGGTGGTAATAATTTTAAAGACATTAAATTGTTTGCATTGTTGGAGTTTGATTTTGCCTTGTGGAAATTGTGGTTGTGCCCTGTGTCTTCACTCTTGAAATTAAAAAGGAAGGAAAAAAAGATTTTGATATTGCAGGAATACATAGTTTGACAGATTTTAAATTTCTTAAAGAAAATTATGCAGGTTTACAGAAAATTTAAATAAAAACTGGATATTTTTAAGAATAGCATTTAAAAGTATTTAAATTTATATGGCTATGTGACACTTGAAATTTGTAAAGTATTTTATTACAGTATTTTTATTAATATGGGAGTTTATTAATTTAAAAGCTAAAATTAGAGCCACAGTTATGAGCAGCATATATTTTTTCTGTTCCTACAGAGACTTTATTTGTAAAGCAACACTTGATTGCTACACACCAGACCTCAGATCCAGGATATTTTAATAAATGGAAAACATTTGTTTTTTTTTAATGAATTATGATATTAGAAAAATAGCTATCAGGGGACACTTGAAAGGGTGTAAATCAATTATTCCAATCTGTACTCTTAAGCAAACAGCATTCACAGAATCAGCAGAAGTTAATGCTTAAGAGTATGTCCTTAGGGAGCCATGTACATCAAGAGTACTCGCTTCTCTAAACTAACCTCTGTCTGTAAACTAAGAGGGAACGATGCTTTCATTTTCTATTAACGATGTATTCTCAAACAAGCAGAAATTCCCGAAAAACCAAGTATTTGTAGATTCCAGGCTGATGCTACTGATACTGACACTCATGGGGAAACAAGGTAGAGCACCAAATATTAAACCTCAGTGAATGAGGTATTCCAATCTTATGATACAGCAAGACAATGGCCTAAGTACTCTGGCAAAGGGTTTCTCCTTACCTAAGGTTTATTCAGGCTAACAGAGGCTGATTTAAGAATGGATGTCTGCCCTTAATGTTTCTGCTAACATTTTAAAGCTGTAGCTATTTTGGTAAATGAAGTAATGCAAGAAACTGTTATATTATATAATAGTACACTATATAAGGACCAGGAAAATGCGGTTGCCAATCTCCCTATGAACTGTATTCATGAAAAGAGCTTCAATTCAGAAATTGCTGCTTTTATTATAAACTGTTAAAGATGATTAAGGTTTAACATATTCATAACTATAATTGTAGAACCGCTAAGTACTAATGTAATGTATTATAGGAAAAAACTCTATTTATGGTCTTGTATATGTTTTCAAGGAATAGCCTAAAGCAAGTAATAAAAAAAAGTAGTTGTTGTTTAGCTCAGATATACTTAATAGATAATGGTCCTCCAAGTTGTTAGAGATATGCATATAGCATTTTTAAGATGTTATGTTTAATGGTAAAGCTTATGACAGACAAAGACACCTCAGTTCCTACCAGTGATGAGTACCAAAGTCTCCAAGATGATAAAGGGTCACAACAAAAGCTCCACCTGGATTTTGGTAATACTAACCACTTGGCAAGATTTCTCCAATACTTGCCCTGCCTCCAGAACCAGGCCTCCAGAACCAAAGCCTAAGCGAAGTAAGGTCAATCACCCCATAGTCATTGTCCACAGAAAAGCTTCTCATCATCTGGGCCTAGCAGCTGAAAGCTACCCTGTTACTTCTGACCCCAGAACAAAGCCATGGAGACCAGAGGAACCTGAGATGACCATCGAGATAATGAACTGGTCTCTTATTTTAATTAATATATATGCCACTTGAATTATACTTCCTGCTATAATTTATCCATCTCAGATCTCCAAAGGTGTTAACACCTAGGATGACTGCAGCTCTGTCTACTTGGCAGGGAACCAGCCCCTTCACTCAAGGCTGCGCTACCTTGTTAGTCCATCTGAAGTTATTAGATCTCTTGTTAAGAAAAAGGCAGACAGGATTACCTTGCTAACAGGCTTCATATTGTTATACTAAGATGTCAAAGGTTCAGGATTTTAACATTGATCAATAAAGTTCTGATAAGCTGGTAGAACAATGACTATTTCTCTATTCAGTCATGTGCTCAAGATTCTTTTGGTTATCTTCTATAGATTTACAGACACTTCTCATTAGCATAAAAACATATATCCAGTTGTAGTGGCTTGAATAGGTTTCACTCCCATAGATTCATGTGTTTCAATGTTTGGCCATAGGAATGAAGTAGCACTCTTAGAAGATGAGGCCTCACTGGAGTAGGTGTGGCCTTGTTGGAGGAAGCAGATCACTGGGTAGGTGGGCTTTGAGGTCTCCCATACTCAAGCTCTTCCCAATGTGAAATCAGAACTTCCTCCTGGCTGCCTGCAAGAAAAAGTTCCCTTCTGTTGCTTGGGGATCAAGATGTAGAAATCTTGGTTCCTCCAGCACTATGTCTGCCTGTCCGCTGCCATGCTTCCCACAAGGATAACAGACTGAACCTCTAAAATGGTAAGCCAGCTCCCATGTTTTCCTTGTTAAGAGTTGTCATGGTCATTTGTTTTGTCAAGGCAATGAAACCACAATAGAATTTGGAACCAGGGCCTGGGGTATTGCTGTGATACTCCTAACTATGCTTTTGTTTGAAGGAATGTGGATTAAGGACTTTGGAAAGCAGGGGAATGCTTAAGTGGGGGCTTAATGTGACATACTAGTAGAAGCATGTTAGACTGAAGTGCTGAGGGTGATTTGAACTGTGGGGGCTTAGCTCAAGAAGTTTCAGAGAAGAATTTTAGTATATAGACTGGAGACTCTTATGATATTTTGCCGAAGAATATAACTGTTTTTTACATTTGTCTGAAGAGTCTGCCTGAAGCAAAACTGAAGAGATTTTGCTTAATTTCATTGACAAAGAAAATCTCAAAAAGGCTAGAATAGGCTCTATGGTTTGCTCTTAATGAAGAGTCTTTTGATCAAACACAGAAAAATTAAAAAGAAAAGTACAAAAATACATGACTCAATGATAAAAAGAGCATCAGGAAGTGGAATGGAGCTAAATTATGTGTTTAAGGATATTAAATAGAATTAAGGGAGTGGTGACATTGGGGCACAATCCCAGCCAGCTAAGCTTATGGTTGGTGTGTTTTCAGTTGTACAAGTAATAGTTATATCACGTTAGGCATTATTATGACCTGGATATTGTTTTCATTTGGACATAAAAAGATATGACTGCATGTCAAATTGACAAAGGATGGATCGTGATAGCAATTTTCGGTTGTCAACTTGACTGTATCTGGAAAGAACTACAAGTCAGAACTTATAAAGATCTGGTGAAAGGGAATTAAAGAAAAGCTTAGGTCTAGGCATGGTGGTACATGCCTGTAATCCAAGCATTCAGGAGAAGATAGATGCATGCAAACCTCTGAGTTCAAGGTCAGTCTACAGAACAAGCACCAGCACAACCAAGCTTAAGCAGTAAATGAAACCACTGAAAACAGAAAGGTGGTGAAAATGTAGTGGAACAAAGATGCTATGTTCCAGCCCCAGCAAGCAGCAGAACTCAGCAGCTTGAGCCATATGGGACAACTGATGCTGGAGTTAAGAAATTAG
This sequence comes from Apodemus agrarius, assembly GCA_964023405.1. NCBI lineage: Eukaryota > Metazoa > Chordata > Mammalia > Rodentia > Muridae > Apodemus > Apodemus agrarius. The sequence goes on along the minus strand of OZ030007.1, from coordinate 112,024,933 downwards.
TGATGATGAAGATGAGACCAGCATCACTGAGGTTAAATCTTCTGGGAAGTGTTTTCTAAGAGTACAAAGAACCTGTGTTCCAGAGATAGCAAAGGTTGTACCTTGTGTTTAAACTGGACTGGTAATGTGTAAGAATCACCCAGCTGAGGCTTGGCACTGTGAGAATCTAGTAAAGGCTATTGGTAAAGCCTCAGTTGCAGTGAAAGCCAAGGACTGAAGGGGAAATGCAAAGAAGTTGAGGCTTAACACCATGTAGAGAACCTATGACAGGTGTGATGGTTTGTATATGATTGGCCCAGGAAGTGAACCTATTAGGAGGTGTGGCCGTGTTGGAGTAGGTGTGTTGCTGTGGGTGTGGGCTTAAGACCCTCCTCCTGGCTGCCTGGAAGTCAGTCTTCTACTAGCAGCCTTCAGATGAAGAGGTAGAACTCTCAGCTCCTCCTGTACCATGCCTGCCTGGATGCTGCCATGTTTCTGCCTTGATGACAATGGACTGAACCTCTGAGCCTGTAAGCCAACCCCAATTAAATGTTGTCTTTTATAAAACTTGCACTGGTCATGGTGTCTGTTCACAGCAGTGGAACCCTAACTAAGACAACAGGCTATTGGTGAAAGTGCAGCCAACTTACAGCAGAAAACCCCAACATATTGGAGATGACAGAACTATGGGATGACCAACAAGAACAGCAGCAACAATGGAATACAGTCAGCCAGAGTCTAGAGTGCTACACAGGGAAGAGCTAGAAGTACCCCAAGACCTCTGGAGGAACCCAAAAGATCATGTGTGGATCACAGATATTGAAATAGGAAGCTGTGAAACTGAAGTTGCCTTGGAGGCCCCAAGATGTTAGAGATGCCAGACCCATGGGATATCTGCCAAGGAAAGTTGCTAACAGGGAGTCAACCCAGCCCAAGTGAAATAATTGTGTTGCAGTCAACAAAGCTGAAAGGAGTTGGACATCAAACATGTCGGTGCAGTTTTTAGTTTGCCCACATGGTTTTTGGTCTGGCTTTGGTCCAGTATTCCTCACTACAACGTTTTGAAATGGTAATCTATATCCTGTTATGTTGGAAGTATGTGATCTGTATGCTTTTACATTTTGATTTTATAGATGGTTACAGTTCAGAGATTACATGAATCTCAGAAGAGACTTTGAACTTTGGACTTTTAAACATTATTTGTACTATGATAGATCATGGGGAATTTTGAGGTGGTATAATTACATTTTGCATTATCTTATAGCTAATAATCTTATGGGGACCAAGGAGTGGAATGTGGTCATTTAAATAGGTTTCACCCCCTCCCATAGTTTAATGTGTTTCTATGATTGGTCATAAGGAATATGTACTGGCTGGTTTTGTGTATCAAATTGACACAGGCTGGAGTTATCACAGAGAAAGGAGCTTCAGTTGGGAAAGTGCCTCCATGAGATCCAGCTGTGGGGCATTTTCTCAATTAGTGATCAGTGGGGAGGGCCCTTGTGGGTGGTGCCATCCCTGGGCTGGTATTCTTGGGTTCTATAAGAGAGCAGGCTGAGAAAGCCAGGGGGAAGCAAGCCAGTAAGTATATCCCTCCATGGCTTCTGCATCAGCCCCTGCTGCCTGACCTGCTTGAGTTCCAGTCCTGAATTCCTTTGGTGATGAACAGCTGTGTGGAAGTGTAAGCAGAATAAACCCTTTCCTCCCCAACTTGCTTCTTGGTCATGATGTTTTGTGCAGGAATAGAAACTCTGACTAAGACAGAGTGGAACTATTAGATGTGACTTTAGTAGAATACGTGTGTGCCTTTGTTGGAAGAAGTGAGTCACTGGGCAGATGGGCTTTGAGGTCTCTTATGCTCAAGCTCTGCCCAGTGAGGAATTCAAGTGGTCCTTCTGGATCAGGATATACAACTCTCAGCTCCTCGGCACCATGTCTCCCCATGGGCAGCCAATGCTTCCTACCAAAATGGTAATAGACTAAAGCTCTGAAACAGTAAGCCATCCCCAGTTAAATGTTTTCCTTTATTAGTGTTACCTTATTCATGTTATCCCTCCACCACAATAAAACCATAAGACACCGGTTTCCTAAACAGAGAAAAGATGTGCATGATTTTAACCCAAATCTATAGTTTTTGCTAGAACTCAAAGGCAAAAGTCTACTCCTTTTTAAATAAAAAAGCTATTTTACAATGTGAATTTCCACAGAGATTAAAACTAATATACCTACAACTGTTATCTCCTTGTGTATACTAAAAGTTCATGTGAACATCAAGGAGTCAAAGAAACCAGCAGACATGGATCCTGACTTCTCACAGGTCAAATGGACTCAGATAAGTACAGCCTAAATTTCCACATCATGGGATCTCTCTCCTGGTCTCAGGATTACTAGCACTATGGACATACAAGTTCCAAATGTAAGATTTTACCTTCAAGCTCCTTGACTTTAACTTCTGTCCCTAGTCTATATTTGTCTCAGGAGATTTTCACTTGTCTAACAGACACTACCCAGGAATCAGCTGTGGACTACACACTGATGAGCTCTGAGCTTGTTGAAAGCTGTTATAAATTATTCCAACCAATATGATTGCTTTTTGTCTTTACTAGTTGGTTTAGTGTGTCAACTTGACACAGGCTGGAGTTATCATAGAGAAAGGAGTTTCAGTTGCGGAAGTGCCTCCATGAGATCCTACTAAGGTACATTTTCTCAATTAGAGAAGAGGGCCCTTTGTGGGTGGTACCATCTCTGGACTGGTAGTCTTGGGTTCTATAAAAAAGCAAGCTGAATAAACTGGGGGAAGCAAGCCAGTAAGTAACACTCCCCACCCCCACCCCACCCCCATTGCGTCTACATCAGCTCCTGCTTCCTGACCTGCTTGAGTTCCTGTCCTGACCTCCTTTGGTGATGAACAGCTGTGTGGAAGTGTAAGCTGAATAAACCCTTTCCTCCCCAACTTGCTTCTTGGTTATGACGTTTTGTGCAGGAATAGAAACCCTGACTAAGACATTGCCCCTTCAGCTGGGTCAGCTAACCAGCTGCTTCTGATAAATATCCTATTGCCCAGCTTTTGAATAGCCTTAGAGCCTACCCAGGGCCCTGACTATGACTTCCTAATTTCACCTAGAAATAGTTAAAGAAGAGAACACATCACTTAATCCCCCTCACAAGCATAAATGCTAAGTCAAAAAATAAATAAATAAACCCTCCCTGGGGACAAAACAGTTACCTCTAATGCCAATTGGTATAATAGGTAAGTGGGTCCAGATTTATCAACAGGTAGATTCATTAATTAAAGTTGTTTCACTGGATGACAGGGTACTGGGCCTCTTTTATGCTGAACAAAGAAGAATTATATGGCTTGAAAAGAAAATTTATTATGTCAATACAAACCATTCTGGATTATTATCCTGATATACTTAAAAAAGCATTACAAAAGGATGACCTGAGATGAAATAAATGACTAATACTCCATCCATTACCAATAGCAGCTCTGATGTCAGCACACGGTCTTTGGCTCTTTTGACTCTGCTAATTACTGTTGGCTTTTGTATCACTGATTCCTTAAGTAGATCATAATTCCTATCTGGGTAATATTAGGTTAATGGTTATTAGATTCCGATATAAAAAGCACCCATCACAGAATCAAAGATTTGACTCAGGATATAACCCAGTATAGAAATGTTACTGTAAACCATCCCCAATTAAATGTTAAATGGTCTTTTTTTTTTTTTTAAAGAGTAGCCATGGTGTCTCTTCACAACAATAAAACCTTAACTAAGCCTGAAGTTGGTACCAGGGACTGGATTATTGCTGATAGGCCTGACCATGCTTTTGTTTGGAGGAATGTACATTTTGGGATTTTATTTGGAAAGCAGTGGATTGCTTTAGGCAAAGCTTAATAGATGATTCTAGTTGGAACATAGAAGACAGAGATACTGATGGTTTGAACGGTGGGGGCCCATCTCAAGGTTTCAGAAAAGAATTTTAGTATGTGGCCTAGAAAGTGTGCTTAAGATTTTTTGGCAAAGAATGTGATTGGGATTTTCCCTTTTTTAAAAAAAAAAATCTTCCTAAGCCTAAAATAAAGAGTTTTGAATTAATTTCATTGGCAGAATTAATCTCAAAATAGCCTAGATTGACTCTATTATGTAGTTATTAGTGTTCACTCTTAGGCAGATTTATAATGAAAAGGCTCAAACTAAACAAGGAAAAATAGAAAATATATAATTTTTAAATAAAGGGGGCACCAGGAAATTGAATAGAACTAAAATCCTATGTTCAAGAAAATAAACAAATTAAAGAAATGCCTAATATTAAATGGAATAAGAGGAATGGTACCCTCAGGGCAAGATTCCATCCACTTAAGCTTCCAACTTCTGAAAAGAAATCAAAGCTTAGAGCCAAGAGGTACATGCCTATAATCTCAGCAGTCCAGAGGCAGAGGCAGGCAGATCTAGTTTTACAGCCAGCCTGATTTACAGATCAGGAGAGTAAAGCTTAGGCAGTGACAGAAACTGTTGAAAACAGAACGCTGGTGAAGATGTAATTGAAGGAGGAGGTCATGTTCTAGTCCCCCCAAGCAGCAGAATCTGGCAGCTTCAGCAATGTGGTTCTGCTGGTTCAGAGTCAAGAATCTCCTCCACAACTAAGGGAAGTCACTGAGGGCAATTGTGTGCCAAAGGTGCCCCTGCTTGGAGGAGGCTAGAGAGGCCACTGATGGTGAAGTCTAGATTGCCTTAGAACCCCCCAAGATTTTTGAGATGCCAAAGCCATGGGATATCTACCAAGGAAAGCTGCTAACAGGGAATGAAAACAGCCCAAGAGAGAGAAGTGCACTGTACTCAAGAAAGCTGAAAGGAGTTGGAGATCTGCAGAGCATTTTGACATCAGGTAAAGAGTTGAAGAGTTTGAAATTTACCTGGATGGTTTTTGGTCTTGCTTTGGTTCAGTATTTCCTCCCTATGTTCCTTTTTCTGTATTTTGGAATGGTGATGTATATCCTGTGCCACTGTATGTTAGAAGTATGTGATCTGCCTTTTGAATTTGATCTTTCAGAGGAGTACAGTTAAGAGACTGCATGAGTCTCTGTCTCTCTCTGTCTCTGTCTCTGTCTCTGTCTCTGTCTCTGTCTCTCTCTCTCTCTCTCTCTCTCTCTCTCTCTCTCTCTCTCTGTCTCTCTCTCTCTCTCTGTTTTTCGAGACAGGGTTTCTCTGTGTAGCCCTGGCTGTCCTGGAACTCACTCTGTAGACCAGGCTGGCTGCGCACTAAGAAAGCCGCCTGCCTCTGCCTCCCAAGTGCTGGGATTAAAGGTGTGTGTCACCACTGCCCGGCTGAGACTACATGAATCTCAAAAGAGACTTTGAACTTTGGACTTTTAAACAATTCAAGACTCTTATAGACTATGGGGAGTTTTAATGTTGGACTAACTACATTTTGTATTATGATGCGGCTATAAGCCTATGGGGACCAGGGAATAGAATGTGGTGATTTGAGAAAAAAATGCCCCCCCCCATAGGAGTATAGGTACTATTAAGAGGTATGGCCTTGTTAGAGTAGTCTGCCCTCAGTGGGTAAGTGTGCCACTGTGGGGATGGGCTTGATGGGACATACTCAAGCTTAACTCATTTTCTGACACTGCCTCCTTCTGCTCCCTGCAGATCAAGAGATGGAACTCACAGCCCCTGCACCAGTACTATGTCTGCCTACATGTCAACATGCTCCCTGCCATGATAATGGACTAAACCTCCAAAACTGTTAAATCAGCCTCAATTAAATGTTTCCTTTAATAAGAGTTGCCATGATAATGGTATCTCTTCACAGCAATAGAACCCTAAGTAAGACAGCTATAGATTCTAGAATCACTTCTATCATTCATTTCACCAATATAAAAATCACAACTACACATATAGTTAAAAGAGAATAAAAGCCTGGTATGGTGACATATAACTTCAATCTGAGCATTAGAGGGGTGAAACAGGAGGACATCAAGTACAAACTCTGCCAAGCTTACAGATAAAAACTATCGGGGGGGGGGGGGGACAAGAATAAAGAATCAGCCAGGCGGTGGTGGCACACGCCTTTAATCCCAGCACTTGGGAGGCAGAGACAGGAGGATTTCTAAATTCAAGGCCAGCCTGGTCTACAGAGTGAGTTCCAGGACAGACAGAGCTACACAGAGAAACCCTGTCTCAGAGAGAGAGAGAGAGAGAGAGAGAGAGAGAGAGAATGAGAATGAGAATGAGAATGAGAATGAGAATGAGAATGAGAATGAGAATGAGAATGAGAATGAGAATGAGAATGAGAATGAGAATGAATGAATTTCACAGGTTCTGGGGATGCAATTCTTTAATCCCAGCACTTAGGAGGCAGAGGCAAGTCCATCTCTGTGAGTTCAAGGCCAGCCTTGAACCACAGCTACCATCAGCATTCTTGGTGGCCCACATCCTACTGACTCTGTTCCAGGGTCATTCCATCCATTACAAGGCTGAACATGACTCAGTGATGTATTTCTAATTTGAAAGTGACCCCCACCAAATGGTTTCTTCCTGTAGCACTGGCTGTGCTAGAGCTTGCTGCACAGAATAAAAGCAGCTGCACTATGAGCCTGCTTGTCAGAAGGATACTAGGAAGGAGATAAAGAGATTTAGGAAGTGGTGATCACAGGGCAAGATCACACCCAGCTGAGGTTTTTGTTTATGCTAACAATGGAGGCAAATTCCTGGGTTCAAAGTCATCCTGGGACAGAGGGAGTTTAGGCCCAGGCCCAGGCAGAGTAGGAATAGTAATTTCAGGTCAGGGTGCCACCCAGCAATCTTATTGTTTGTGCTTATACATGCAGTCTCTTTCTAAGAATGAGTGGCTGTGAAGTGAACCTGGGGTAATGACTGAATTGGTATGTAAATAAAAGACTGGACAGCAAGAAATGAGCTATCTAGAGAGTTTACAGGATTACAAAAAGCTATCTCAAGCAAACAGCAGTCTGGAGATCTCCAGAGAAAGCAGAACATAAAACAGTCTGGAAAGCTGCCTCAGAAAACTGCTTTGAGCAGAACATAGGCCATCATCTTGGACCCATGATTTGCCTTCATTCTTCTGTTCTGCCCCCTACCCCCAGACACCCTTTACTCAAAACACTGCTCAAAGCTAAGGCTGGTCCTTGGAAGTACATCACCTACTGAATAAGTAACACAATGTCTTAGAACTGAAAAAGCAGCAGTCAGCTTTTCTTTATGAATAAAGATAGTAACACCTTACTCTGTAATATCTATACAAATATAAAAATGATTTGAGAAAAAAATTTCAAACATAATACTAATGACAATATGGCAGGCATATTTAGGACTGATGAAGCAGCTCAATGTGGGGTATAAACGAGACAATGGGTATAATTCCCAGTCCTGCATACACACAAAATATTTTAATATATACATATGAAAATATTTTAATATATATGAATGTGTAGGAGTGTATGTGTGTATGTGCACAATAACTGTCTATGTCTTAGAGTTCTATTGCTGTGAAGAGACACCATGACCACAAGCAATTCTTATGAAGGAAAACATTTACTTGAGGCTGGCTTACAATTTCAGAGGTTCTGTCCATTTTCTTCATGATAGGAAGCATCGCAGCACTCAGGAAGGCATGGTGCTGAAGAAGAAGCTGAGTGTCACAGTGGGCATAGCTTGAGCATATAAGACCTCAAAGCCCACCTCCACAGTGACACATATCCTCCAACAAGGTCACACTTCCTAATGATGCCACTCCCTATGGGCCAAACATTAACACATATGAGTCTTTGGCTGCCATTCCTATTCAAGCCACCACAATATAGGAATTTAAACATTCTATATGCAACTTATAGTAATGTGTTACCAAGTAATAAACTATATTCATATAAGCAATGAGTAAGACGTATCTTGAACATGATGGAAGAACATGTAACATACCATTTCTTAACACCTACAAGAATTGCTTCCCAAATGTGACAGGGCTTCTGATAGCACTAACAAATCAAATTCATCAAGAAACAATAATGCGTGTCGGGGTAAATGGTACAACATTTTGGCAATTGGTTGCCTGGAACCATTTTTCCTTTAATTTCTTTTAATCACAGTAACCTAAAGTGGAAACTTCTGGTTTCTTTGGAAAGTCAGTTATATCAAAGAATGTTTCACTGAAGCAGACACAGATGAAAGGATGGTTTGCTAAAGCACATAAGTAAGGAACATTTTGCTGAAGCAGACATGGTTGAAAGGATGTTTTGATAAAGCAAGCATGTTAAAGGACATGTAAAGGATTCTTCACTAACAACACGCATGTATTGATTCATCTTACATTGAGTTGCTGAGCTCTGTTTGCCATGACTCCATAGTAAAGCACTAAAAAAAATTCTGGTGGTGTGCTAGTGGCTTTTTACCACTTCCTTGGACTTGGACCAACTGGCAGAGTAATGCCAGCTGATACAGACTCACATGAAGTTTTGCTAAGATAGACTCACATGTGAGGCAAGACCTGGGACATGATGTTTGGAGGGAGTATAAACAGGACTCAATGGACAGTGACGATTGATGGTGGTAGGAGGGTTGCACAGGTTGATTTGCAAAGCTTCTTGGTCTAGCTTCTTGGTCTTGTTTTTCCTCTTCTACAATCTTTACTTCATTGAGAGGCACTGCAAAGAAATTCTCCTGGTGTTCCCTGCAGGTCTTAATCACGCCTGTTGACTCATGCTGACTCAGCTGAGGTCTGGCTGTTTTTGGTAGGTGGTGCCACCAATGCTAATTTGTGTTTGCTATCCTGACACTACCAAACTGGACTGCGGTGTATTCAGGAAGTGTTTACTAGTGGATTGAGCTGCTGCTGCTGCTGATGTGAACTGAACTGCTGATTTCCTGACAACACAAATTGGATTTGCTCCAAAAAACCAATTCCTAAACAGGTCCACTACCTGTTAACCTAGCTTTTCCTCTCCCTCTGGTGGGTGGTGGGCTAGAACAGAGGTTAAAGCATTTGAGAACCCACATTAAAAGTAGGTTTGAAAATTTGAAGTCTATAGAAATCTATGCCAAACATCTTGCAATGTGACAAGACTTGAATGCAACCTACATGACCTATATTAAAAGATCAAGCATCTTACAATTCTAAGCCAGACCCAAATTCAATATAAGGAAGAAAATAAGTGCCTGAAAATATCAGTATGTAACAGACCCTTACAAGGAAGTACAGACAAATACAAAGCTAATAAAAATTCAATCCACTTAAATTATCAACATATGAATGACCTTCAATGTAACTTTAATTTATTGGTCTCTTTATTTTAGTGTTAAGAGAAATTTCTGTAATTTTTTTAAAATAAAGTTCTTAGCTGCTTAAAGTGGAAGGATTGAATTGCTATTTGCCCAGTTCTTATTTTATTTTTTTAATTACTACATATGTATATCTTGCAAATTGAATACACATTACCTTTTCCTTCCCACAATACAATCTCAATCCTTTAATGTTAGATAGTTAAATACATACCACCACCATTTATTTTTTTAACTTATGTATTAAAAACGTTTAGTGCCTTTGTTGTTTTCATTCATCTGTTTCTCTGTGACTGTTTTTCTCCTCAATTACTGTTTTTGGATTGACTTTGTTATTGCTAATTAACCATATCAAAGAAGGCTGTTTTCATTGCATCTGTTCCCTGACTTACGATTTCATCTATGATTTTTTTCACCTTATAGTGATATGAAAGAAACAGGTCTTCAGTATGAGTCATATTCATAATTTGGAATTCTGCTCTTGTCTCCAACATGTGGTAAAACCTTCTCCTAATGCTGGACAGCCACAGCTCCCAGTCCGCTGTGTGATCACAAGTATAAAACATGAGTAGCACTCAACAGTATGCTGTCATACTAGTATGTGTGGTAGGTGGACTAAATACCCTTTTCACTTAAGACATTTCATTGTATCATGCATGGCTCATGATACGTGGAGAAACATTTGTATTCTTGGTCTTTAAACTATACAAGAATTTTGTTAACCTATGGTACATTTAATATTCATTAATATTTAATGTGTCAAAAAGCACATTAAAATAACATTGTAGTCCCCAAAGTAAAGGTTTATAGTTTGATGTAAATTAAGTCAACATCTCTACATGTTTTATGACTCTGAAAAATCTGGAATATGACTGTTTAAGCCTTCAATTACCAATGTCTCATTATTCTTTCATATTCTGCAGTTTCTCCCTTTTGAAAGCTGATTTAATATACATACTAGAAGAATAATTCTCATATCTTTGGAGTGGATTATTGCCTATTGTCTTAGTTTGGGTTTTACTGCTGTGAACAGACTCCATGACCAAGGCAACTCTTAGAAAGAACAACATATATTTGGAGCTGGCTTACAGGTTCAGAGGTTCAGGCCATTATAATCAAGGCAAGAACATGGCAGCATCCAGGCAAGTGTGGTATAGGAAGAGCTGAGAGTTCTATATCTTCATCTGAAGGCTGCTAGCAGGAATACTGAGTTTCAGGCAGCTAGAAAGAGGATCTTAAGCCAACGCCCACAGTGATACACCTACTCCAACAAGGCTACACCTTCTAGCCACTCCCTAGGCCTAGCATTTTCTCAATTAGTGATCAAGTGAAGGAGGGCCCCTTGTGGGTGGTGCCATCTCTGGGCTGGTATTCTTGGGTTCTATAAGAGAGCAGGCTGAGCAAGCCAGGGGAAGCAAGCCAGTAAGTAACATCCCTCCATGGCCTCTGCATCAGCTCCTGCTTCTGACCTGCTTGAGTTCCAGTCCTGACTTCCTTTGGTGATGAACAGCTGTGTGGAAGTGTAAGCTCAATAAACCCTTTCCTCCCCAACTTGCTTCTTGGTCATGATGTTTGTGCAGGAATAGAAACCCTGACTAAGACAATATACAAATGATCACATTTATCTTCTTTCTTCTTATGTTTTATAATCTAAAGCCCATCTTGTTCAATAACAAATCATGTTCTCCCTGTCACTTTATTCACATTTCTTGTAACTACGTTTCTATTATGAGCCTAAATCATTGCATAACCACTGTACACATCTTCCACACAGGATGCAGATTTGCAATCTATCCTATTTACCAACTTGAAGTTTTTAACAGATAAAATGAGCTTGTTCTCACTAGTATGAGGAATACTCCCTCCTCAGTTAAGCTAAGTCATTTCACATTAACACCTCTAGAGGAATATCAGGCTCCAGATTATTTATTACCTGTACATTTTGGTTTTTGTTTTGCTTGAGGAACTCAAAAAGATTTATATTTCTGTTGTAGCAAACCCCTTTATTCCAGTACTGTCAATCCTCTCCCCCGATAGTCCTTAAGGATGCAAATGTGGACATTGTTACATTAGGTAGTAGCTCCATTCCCTGTCCTCTATCTCTGCAAAACTCTGTTGAGACATCAGTCAGCCTCAAATATCACTTTAATATAATACTTGAGTTTATACCCTTTCCCTGTACTTTTTTTCCCTTAGTGGGAACACATATTGTTTCTCAAAGTTAATCTTCATTTCAGTTTAGTGTGTTCAGTGTTCACTACTAATTTTTAAGCTGAAGCTTACCAAGTATTTGGTTTTGGTTTTGATTTTGTAAATATGAAGAAGATTCTTTACCCCACCCCCCACCCCGCAAAGAAAATCAAGGGCTATATTCTCTGACATTTTTCATTTTTTTCTGATTACCCCACCCTTATGCCATGTGTTTGCTTAACCATTATTTATTATTAGATGACTTCATCATTATTGATGCTTCTGGTATAGTTTAGATATGAAGTATCCTTTAAAAGTTTCAAGTGCTGAAGTCTTAGTTCCCAATGAAATGCTGAATCAATTTTCAAAGGCAAGCCTTTTGGGAAGTGACTGCATCATGGCTGAATTCAATGCACTGTTAAGGGGTGGGGCAAACTCTGAAAGGTGTTCCTAGCTAAAGGTAGGTTGTTGGAATTGTTTCTTGTTAGAGCCTTTCTCTTCTTCCTTATTGTCACTCTCCCTTTCTCTTCCTTAACTCCTCTCTCCCCTTTATCGCTGCTATAAATGAAATCATACCTTTCCTCTGCCATAACTGTATTCCTTGTTACCATCTAGAAAACAAACAGGAACTGAAACCTCTGAAACCGTGAGCCAAAATAAACCTTTCTTGACTTATGCTCATTTCAGAAATTTTGCCATAACAAAATAATAACTCAGATATATTTTCTGTACAATTTCTTATACCCAAAAAAGCACCTAAGTAATCTAGGAAAGCGTGTTTATTTAAAAATTTAAATTCCCCCTTGAGTTTTGCACTTCCTCATTTCAATCCTTCCTCTTGCATTTCCAAAAAAAAGCATAAATTACATATTTAACTCTTTAATTTTGTCTTACAAAGTTTCTAGCATGCAGTAAGCGCTAGGTTGCAAGGAGTAGTATTAACAATTTATACTTGTTTACTTTTCCTAGCAGCTGTAATTTCCGCAAGCATAGCTACAATCTTCCAACCAAGAGTATGGCCTAAGCTTATCTCTTTTACTCCCCTAGCTAAAAATAAATATATTAACTTTATTTAAACATAATAGCATATTTTATTCCTTTTTTGTGCATTATTACATCTTGTAACTCACTGTTTTATCTTGGGTCACTGCCCATCTTGCTAGAGTAGATTTATTAGTAATTTATTCAATAATGATCTCTGGCCAGTATACTTTCAGAGTTCCTGTGTGCCTGAAATTGTCAAAATTTATACTGTGTTCTAAAATGTTAATTTGTTTCAAAGTATATTACTAGATTCAGATTTATTTCCCCCCTAATCCTTTAAAAATATTTGTGCAGTGTTCTGAATCCAATATTGCTGCAGAAAATTTGCTAATGTTTTTAAAGATAGACAGACAGGGAGGGAAGGACGGAGGGAGGGAGGGAGGGAGAGAGAGAGAGAGAGAGAGAGAGAGAGAGAGAGAGAGAGAAAAGAGAGAGAGAGAGAGAGAGAGAGAGAGAGAGAGTTAAGTACAGACAGAGTCACATGTGGCAGGTACCAGTTTGGTTTACATTACGTTAATTACTATGAATCTGGGCATTGAGACGACTGCCTAGGTTAAAAAATTACCTAATAGAAGAGGGTTATTTTAAAGATTTATAATACCACAAAGTAAGCCTCTATCAGTCCTAGAGTTCTTTGTGTATGGGGCAGTAGGCTCTAAGATTTACATATGTCCACATTAAATATGTCAGTCTCTGCCTTTAGTCTTACTTACCTACTGACATAGTTATCAGGTAACTCATGACTAAAAGCCTTGCTACTTTTTGCACTAATCTTAACCATAATAATCTAGTATATGCTTTATTGCTTCTATATGTTTTCATGTCTTAAGTAATATCCTCTCTTCCAGATATTCTTCAAATATGCAAGCTCCAACTTTCCCATGACCACCAGATCAGGCAAAGCTGAAACCTTGATTCCTGTTTAGGTAAATCCCATATCCCTACTCGGGGTAGAAAAAAAAAAACCTGGAAAACAGAACTTAGGACTTCAGTGATTCTGAAGATAAAGGAATCAAAATCTCAGGAAAAAAACTGAGGCAGGATAAAAGGTCAGCGGAAATGTGGAGACTTGAAAAGAGAAAGGCATTTCTCACCAGTTTAAAATAAAAAAATTCCAACATAATTAACATTTTCTGTGAATGCTGACAATATATACATAATATTCCTTCCATAGAGAGATATTTTATTTTAAAATACAAATAAACCAGACTTAAGACATGAATATATTATGTAATACCATAAGTAATTATGCCTTTCCTCAGACATTTTCTGGGAATCTCAAACAAGATCATTAACTTTGTTTACAGTAAAAATGTCTTACCTTTCTGAATCTGTGTGACTTTATCAATTGTAAGCCTGTCAAGTACCCAACAGGAGGCTTGGAATTTCATTTAGGTTTTTTACCAATGGATAGAAGATAATACATTCAAAATCATATTGGCAAGAAGGCTCAGGAGGTAAAATGTACTTGTTGCAAGGCTGACAGCCTGATTTTGATCTCCAGAACCAACATAACAGGAGGAGAAAGCCACAATTCCTGAGAGATGTCCTTTGATCTCATCCCATGCACATGAATACACAGAATCAGATAAAATGTACATGTGCAAACGCTTTAGGTATACTTCCTTTCATTCTAGAGCTGTTAGGGGTGCCGTTGCCTTGCTAGTATGAGATCTCTACAGCTTCTTTATGAAGCACTGAGTGCTATGAACTTTCCTCTTAGCACTCCTTTCAGAGTATCTCATTAAGTTGGGTATGCTGTGCAATCTTTGTCACTGAATTCTAGGAAATTTTTAATTTCTTTATTTCTGCCTTGACCCAGCAGTCATTCATTAGAGAGTTGGTTAGTTTCAATGACTGTGTAGGCTTTCCACTGTTCTGTTCTGATGTTAAAAACAGTTTCAATCTGTGGTGCTCTGATAGGATGCAGGATGTCTTTCAGATGTCTTTCTCTTTTTTTTCCATTAATACCTCTTTCCTACCCTTAACTCTTTTGTTTAAAATGTATATTAAAATATTTTTATTAAACCCAAACAAAAAAATACATTGAGAGGCAATTTTGAGAGAATTATAAATTCATTGGAACACAAAAAACTGCTATTTACATAAGTTTTGAAAACATTGCAAAGTTACTGAAACTAATGATCTATATAATAAATCAATTGAGATCAATCATAATTATGTAAGATCCAGGTAATTATAATATCACACATTATAAAAATAATCTTGTAAATTTATAACACAGTGTATATCCTGACTGCTATAATGGCATGAAAATACAAATTATTGTGCTAAAGAAAACATCATAAACCTGTACAGGAGAGAATATTTATCTTATAGATAAATTTACCCATGATATTCATAGGAAAGATAAGCAACAAAACTTATCTGGTACAGAAAACTGTACACCAACCATCAAAAGCTATGAAAGAGATCCCAAAGGATAAAGGACAAAGGCAATAAAATAGTAGCTGGAGAGCACAGCAAATTACATATACAACAAATCTGGAAGTGAAAACAATAGCAACAACAAACAAAAACAAAAACAAACAAACAAAAACACTGTTCACCTGAACTGCTTGCTGCCCCTACCCCCAGCTCCACTGTTGGACCACCACTCTACCTTCACCAGACCTGCTGCTGCAGGAACATCAGAAGAGACCTTTCTCATTCCCAATTCCCTGCCCACTGAATCCCCTTGGGAATACACAGCTGCCCTGAGATGTTGATGCAACAACCCCACCCCCTTCACCCCTGGGCTCCAATGTCAAGCCACCACTATTCCACCAGGCCTACTGCACCAGGAACATCCATGACAGACACCCCACCTCAATTCTC
The DNA here is from genome assembly GCA_964023405.1 of Apodemus agrarius. Taxonomy (NCBI): domain Eukaryota; kingdom Metazoa; phylum Chordata; class Mammalia; order Rodentia; family Muridae; genus Apodemus; species Apodemus agrarius. The sequence continues at coordinate 112,009,580 of OZ030007.1, read as the reverse complement.
TGCATGCCAGGTCCTCTGGGGCACTCCCAGCTGCTCTGAGATATTCTCGGCCTGCTGAGTATCATTGTCCCACCCAAAGCGCCCACCTGAAGTGTGCTGAATCAAAAGCATCCAGGACGAGGTTGCCGTCTGGAAGACCTGCTACATCAGGAACATTTAGAGATAATCAGATGGCCAGAGGCTAGCTTAAGAACACAAGAGCCAGGTCAACATGGAAACTGCAGAGGAAAACTATTCTACCACAGCAAGCCCTGGATAGCAGAACATAACCAAAGCACAAGAAAATGACCTTAAATCCAACCTTACAAAGATCAGAGAACCCTTTAAAGATAAAAACGAACAAACCCCTCAAAAAAATACAGGAAAATTAAAAACAAAACAACAAAAAATAAAAAGAACAGGTAGAGGAAAAAGGAAACTAATGAACCCATGAGAAATATAGGTAAATACAATTAAACAGATGCAGGAAATGCATAAAACTGTTCAAGACTTGACAATGGAAATAGAAGCAATAAAGAAAACACAGTCTGAGAAAATCCTAGAGATGGAAGAACTATGAAAAGAACAGGCACAGCAGACACAAGCATCACCAATAGAATACAAGACATGGAAGAATCGCAGGCATAGAGGATACAATAGAAGAAATTGATATATCTGTCAAAGAAAAGGTCAAATCTAAAAATTCCTAAAACAAACATTCAGAAAATCTGGGTTACTATGAAAAGATCTAATCTAAGAATAATGGAAATAGAAGAAGGGAGAAAGTTCCAGCTCCAAGGATCACAAAATATTTTCAACAAAATCATAGAAGAATCTCCCAACCTAAAGAAAGATAGGCCTATATTTATAGGAGAATTTGCAGAATACCAAATAGATTGGACCAGAAAAAAAGAATCCTCCCACTATATAATAACCAAACACTAAATGTAAAGAACAAAGAAAGAATATTAAGAGCTGCAAGGGCGAAAGGCTAAATATTATATAAATGTAGATATCTATAAGAATTACACCCTACTTCTCAACAGACTAAAAGTAAACAGAACCTGGGCAGTTAGCTTGCACTCTTGAAGAGACCACAGATGTCAGTCCAGACCCAGAAAAATCTTACAATCACCATAGATGGAGAAAACAAGATATTCCATTTCAATATAACTGGCTAGGCAAGGATTGTCAAACATGAATTCATGGGGGCCATAGAGAGCCATAACATAATGCAAAATACACTCAGTCCAACTTCAAAAGTCCCCGCTGCAATCTCAGTTGCAAGGATGTTTAAAAGTCTAAAGTTCAAAGAGACTCATGCAATCACTTCATTGTAATCCCCTATAAAATTAAAATAAAAAAGCAGATCACATACTTCCAACATATTCTGGCACAGGCTATTCATTCCATGCCAAATCACGAGGAAGGAAGCACAGTTAGGAAATACTGGATCAAAGCAAGATCAAAAACCAGGAAGGCAAACTCCAAACTTCACATCTCCATGTCTAGTGTGAAAATGCACTTCAGATCTCCAGCTCCTTCCATCTTTGTTGACTGCAACACACTTCTTTCTATTGAGCTCTTTCCACCCTGTTAGCAGCTTTCCTCAGCAGGTATCCCACTGCTCTGGCATCCATAATATCTTGGGGGGTATCCAAGACAACTTCAACCTCAAAGGGCTGACTCCAATTACTGGGATACATACATGATCTTCCGGGCTCCTCCAAAGGGTTTGAGTAACTTCTCCAGCTTTGTCCTCTGTAGCACTGTAGACTCTGGCTAATTCTACTCCATGGCTGTTTCTGTTCTTGGTAGTCATACCATGGTACTGGCACCTCCAATACCCTGGGGTCTTCCAGTGCAACCAGGCTGCACTTGCACCAATAGCCTCTCATAGGCTTTCTTTATGGTGTTAAGCCTCAACTTTAACTGCTACTGAGTCTGCACCTTCACAAATGGCCTTCCCTGGCCTTTCACAGTGCCAAGCTTCAGCTGATCTCTATGATCCCTTCATGCCTTCAAAACCACTACCACCTATGTGATTCTTACACATTACTAAGTCCATCTGCAGCAGGGTATATGAGCTTGGCTATCTCTGGAAAACAGCTTTTTTGTGTTAAGAAAATACTCCTCGGAAGAATAACCAGCATAAATTGTCCCACAAACCCCTTCTCTTCTTGACTCTAAAGCCAGAGCCATGTGGAAGAAGCTGCCAAATTCTGCTGCTTGCTGGGGCTGGAACATGGCCCCCTTGTTCTTCACCAACTTTCTATTTTCGACCTCCTTTGCTGTCTTAGCTGTCCTGGAATTTGCTTTGTAAACTGACCTTGAACTCCTCTGTCTTCTGAGATTTTCACGCCTCTGTCTTCTGAGTGCTGGAATTACAGGTGTGTACCACCAAGACTGGACCTAATATTTTCTTTGCCTGAAACTTGCTGTTTCCAGGCTGGCCTTTAACTCAAAGATGTGCTTACTCCTGTCTCCTGGGATTAAAGGTGTGTTCTGCCATGCTTGGACCTAAGGTTTTCTTTAATTCCCCTTTACAAGAGTTTTATAAGCATGGCCACTGTGCTTCAAGATTGTCTTAGTCAGGGTTTCTATTCCTGCACAAACAGTTTGACCAAGAAGCAAGTTGGGGAGGAAAGGGTTTATTGAGCTTAAACTTCCACACAGCTGTTCATTACCAAAGGAAGTCAGGACTGGAACTCAAGCAGGTCAGGAAGCAGGAGCTGATGCAGAGGCCATGGAGGGATGTTACTTACTGGCTTGCTTCCCCTGGATTGCTCAGCCTGCTCTCTTATAGAACCCAAGAATACCAGCCCAGAGATGGTACCACCCACAACGGGCTCTCCCCCACTTGATCACTAATTGAGAAAATGCCCCACAGCTGGATCTCATGGAGGCACTTCCCCAACTGAAGCTCCTTTTCCTATGATAACTCCAGGCTGTGTCAAGTTGACACACAAAACTAGCCAGTACAATTGATCCCTTGTCAACTTGACACACCAACATATCACTATTAAGCCTTAACCCTTACTTTCTTATTCATCCCCAAGATGTAAATAACGTAAAAAGTCCCACAGTCTTTACATATTAAAAGTTCAACCCCTTTAAAATGTCCAATATCTTAAAATTCCAAGTCTTTTAAAAATTCAAAGTCTCTTAACTGTGGGCTCCACTAAAATACCTTCTTTCAAGAGGGAAAAATATCAGGGCACAGTCACAATCAAAAAAGCAAAACTCAAACTCCAATGGTTCAATGTCTGGGATCCAACTCACGATCTTCTGGGCTCCTTCAAGGGCTTGGGTCACTTCTCCAGCTCTGCCCTTTGTATCACACAACTTGTCTTCTAAGCTCCAGCTGCCTGTACTCCACTGCTGCTGCTGTCCTTGGTGGTCATCGCATAGTACTGGCATCTCCAAGCCTCAACTCTTTTGCATGACCCCTTCAGTCCTGGGCCATCAATTACAACTGAGGGTACACTTTCACCAATGGCCTTCCATGGCCTCTCACTGTACCAAGCCTCAGCTGTTCTTTATGATGCCTTCATGTCTTCAAAAGCAGTACCACCTGGGTGACTATTACATAGTACCAAGTCCTGCTACAGCATGAGGCACAACCTTGGCTATCTGGAACACACTCTCTGTGCTGTCAGGAAACACTTTCCAGAAGATTTCACCTCAGTGATGCTGGTTTCTTCTTAATCACCACTAATTTCTTAGGTCCAGCTAACCAGCATCAATAGTCCCAGTAACACAAAGGTTGACTTTAATGGTTTTGGTATCTTGTTACTCACAGCTGATTCTTCAGCTCCAGCTAACCAAAACCACAGAGTCTTCATGGCCCTGATAAGAGTCTTTAATCTTCCCTCTGAAATTTTACAAGCCAGGTCTCCATCTTCTGCCTTGTTCTCAACATTATCTTCCAAGCTCCTACACAATGGTCTCAGGGAGGTCTCAACACTGAATGGACCATCTAGCCCAAAGTTCCAAAGTCCTTCCACAGTCCTCCCCAAAACATGGTCAGGTTGTCACAGGAATACCCCACTAAGCTGGTACCAATTTGTCTTAGTCAGGGTTTCTATTCCTGCACAAACATTATGACCAAGAAGCAAGTTGGGGAGGAAAGGGTTTATTGAGCTTAAACTTCCACACAGCTGTTCATTACCAAAGGAAGTCAGGACTGGAACTCAAGCAGGTCAGGAAGCAGGAGCTGATGCAGAGGCCATGGAGGGATGTTACTTACTGGCTTGCTCAGCCTGCTCTCTTATAGAATCCAAGAATACCAGCCCAGAGATGGCACCACCCACAAGGGGCTCTTCCCCACTTGATCACTAGTTGAGAAAATGCCCCACAGCTGGATCTCATGGAGACACTTCCCCAACTGAAGCTCCTTTTCCTATGATAACTCCAGCCTGTGTCAAGTTGACACACAAAACTAGCCAGTACAAAGATCTACATCAAAGGGGTGCCCTCCATTTCTGAACTGTAGTTCATCTGAGATACAGTAAACTTCACAATCAGGAATAACCATCACAATCCATCCCCCTTATCCATTTTACACACAATCATATCACCTTATGTCCAAATGAAAACACTACCCAGGTCATAATAACAACTAACATGATATTCCTACTTTATCTGCAAATGCATAAACAGTAAGTTTAGCTGGGTAGAATTTTGCCACAAAAGCACCCCTTCCTTGATTACATTTAATAGCCTTAAATGCAGGATTTGGCTCCATTTCACTTCCTGGTACCTCTTTAATCTTTGAACTATACAAATACATTTTGTATTTTTCCTTGCTCAGCTTGCTCCTTAACAAACTGCACTTCATAAGAGTGAACATCAGTAACCACACAACAGAAATTATGCTAGGCTCTTTGAGATTTCTTTTGCTAATGCAACTGATCTAAATTTAGCTTTAGCCTTGGGCAGACTCTTCAGACCAAGTAGCCACATTCTTCACTAAAATATTAGAAAAACAGTCTCTAGAACAAATACTAACACTATTCTCTTCTGAAACGTCTTGAGCCAGGCCTCCTGAGTTCAAACAACACTCAATAGCAATGTCTTCCATATTCCTATGAGTATGGCCCATTAAGCACCACTCAAAGCTTTACACTGTTTTCCAAATCCAAAGTCCCAAAATCTACATTCCTCCAAACAAAAACATTTGAAGGCCTATCAAAACAATACCCCAGTCCCTGGTACCAACTTTTGTGGTTTGAGGGTTTCCGTGGCTGTGAAGAGGCACCATGACCAAGGTAACTCATATAAAAGAAATCATTTAATTGGGGCTGGCTTACAGTTTCATAGGTTCAATCCATTAAGATAATGGTGGGGAGGCATAGCAGCTTGCAGGCAAACATGGTACTGGAGGAGCCTAGATTTCTACATCTTGATCCATAGGAAGAAGAAGGGAACTCTCATCCACAGTAGGTGGAACCTAAGCATAGAAACCTCAAAGCCCAGCCCCACAGTGACACACTTCTTCTATCAAGGCTACACCTCTTCTAATAACCCTAACTCTAACACTAACCCTAAGCCACCTTCCTAATAGTGCCACTTCCCATGGGCCAAGCATATTCAAACCACCACAGGATAATAAATAAATAAGTAAGTAAGAAAAAAAAAAACCCTGTTCAAAGGCAATGTTAAAACATAAGTGGTATGCTCCCAGACCTTTCTGTTGGGGCTGACTCTTAGCTGGTCTGCTCCAGTGAAGACACCATATACTGACTCATCCCTGAGGACCCTCTACACTCAGAGCAGTTGGTAAGAACACACCACTCTAGAGTCTGAGAGCTGCTGCTGAGAGCCCGGTAGCATCAGGACCCATCAGCCACCAAAAGCCCTGCCCTCCCTAATACCACTCCCCTAATGTCCCTTCCCTGCTTCTGCCTGATCCTTTCTGCTGGGGCAGACTCTTAATTAGTCTGCTCCAGTGTAGACACAATATCCTGACCCACATTCATAAAAGAAACTTTACTAAATCTCAAAACACACATTGAACACCACACAGTAATAGTGTGAGACTTCAACGCCCCACTCTCACCAATGGACAGGTCATTGAAACAGAAACTAAACAGATACACAGTGAAACTAAGAGATGTTATGAACCAAATGGATTTAACAGACATCTACAGAACATTTCATCCTAAAACAAAAGAAGACACCTTCTTCTAAGCACCTCATGGTGACTTCTCCAAAATCAATCATACAATTGGTCACAAAACAGCCCTCAATAGATACAAGAAGATAGAAATAATACCATGCATCCTATCAGATCACTATGTCCTAAGGCTGGACTTCAAGAACAGCAAAAACTACAGAAAGCCCACATACACGTGGGAACTGAATAACTCCTTACTCAATGATAATTTTGTCAGGGAAGAAAGAAAGAAAGAAATTAAAGCCTTCCTGGAATTTAATGAAACTGTTAATACATCATACCCAAACATATGGGACACAATGAAAGCAGTGCTAAGAGAAAAGTTCATAGCACTAAGTGCCCTGGTAAAGAATCTGGAGAGATCTTATACTAACAACTTAACAGCACACCCAACTGCTCTGGAACAAAAAGAAGCAAGCTCACCCAAGAGGAATAGAAGGCAGAAAATAGTCAAACTCAGGACCGAAATCAACCAAATAGAAACAAAGAAAACAATACAAAGAATCAACCAAACCAGAAGCTGGTTCTTTTAGAGAATCAACAAGATAGATAAAACCCTAAATTAATTAAAGGGCAGAGAGGCAGTAACCAAATTAACAAAATCAGAAATGAAAAGGGAGACATAACAACAGAAATGACAGATATTTAAAAAATCATCAGATCCTACTATAAAAGCCTATACTCAACAAAACTGGAAACTCTAGATGAAATGGATGGTTTTCTACACAGATACCATATACCAAAGTTAAGTCAAGAGCAGGTAAACAATCTAAACAGGCCCATATCCCACAAGGAAATAGAAGAAGCCATTAAAAATCTCCCAACCAAAAAAAAATAAATAAATAAAACCTATGGGCAAATGGATTTAATGAGAATGTCTACCAGACCTTCAAAGATAAGCTGATACCAATTTTCCTCAAACTATTCCATAAAATAGAAAGAGAAGAAACACTACCTAACTCATTCTATAAAGCCACAATATCTCTGATACCTAAACCACAAAAGGACCCAACAAAAAAGAGAACTTCAGATCAATCTTGCTTATGAATACAGGTACAAAAATTATATAATTCTTGCAAACCAAATCCAAGAACACATCAAAATCATCATTCACCACAATAAAGTAGGCTTCATCCTAGGGATGCAAGGTTGGCTTAATATACGAAAATCCATTAAGGTGATTCACTGTAAAAACAAGCTGAAAGAAAAAAATCACATGATCATCTCTTTAGAGGCAAAAAAAAATTTTGACAAAATACAACACCACTTCGTGTTAAAAGTATTGGAGATATCAGGAATTCAAGGCACATACCTAAACATAATAAAAGCAATTTACTACAAACCAAAAGTCAATATCAAATTAAATGGAGACATACTTGAAGCAAGCCCACTGAAATTCAGACAAGACAAGAATGCCCACTCTCCCCATATCTATTCAATATAGTACTCAATTTGCTATCTAGAACACAAAATAGACAACAAAATACAAATTGGCAAAGAAGACATAAAGGTATCACTATTTGAAGATGATATGATAGTATACACAAGCGACCCTAAAAATTCTACCAAAGAACTTCTCCAGCTGATAAACAACTTCAGCAAAGTGGCCAGGTATAAAATGAACTCAAATATATCAGTAGCCTGCCTTTATACAAATGATAAACAGGCTGAGAAAGAAATTAGGGAAACAACTCCCTTCACAATAGCCACAAATAATATAAAATATCTTGGGGTAACTCTGACCAAACAAGTAAAAGACCTATATGACAATAACTTCAAGTCTCTCAAGAAAGAAATCGAAGATCTCAGAAAATGGAGAGATCTCCCAGATTGGCAGAATTAACATAGTAAAAATGGCCATCCTACCAAAGGCAATCTATAGATTCAGTGCAATCCCCATCTAAATCCCAACACAATTCTTCAAAGATATGGAAAGAGCAATTTTCAAATTCATCTGAAAAAGCAAAAAACCCAGAATAGTGAAAAGAATCTTAACAATAAAAGAATGGTGGTGGATTCACCATCCCTGATCTCAAGCTTTATTTACTACAGAGCAATAGTGATAAAAACTGCATGTTACTGGTACAGAAACAAACATGTTGATCAATGGAATAGAACTGAAGACCCAGAAATAAAACTACACACTTAAGGACACTTGATCTTTGGCAAAGAAGCCAAAAATATACAACAGAAAAAAGAAAGCATCTTCAATAAATGGTACTGGTCTAACTGGCTGTCTGTATGTAGAAAAAATGAAAATAGAACCTTATTTGTCACCCTGCACAAAGCTCAAGTCCAAGTGGATCAAGACCTCAACATAAAACCCGATACACTGAATCTAATAAAAGAGAAAGTGGGAAAGAGTCTTGAACTCATTGGCTCAGGGGGAAATTTCCTAAACAGAACTCCAAGAATGGTATATTCCCAAGAGTAGTATAGCTGGGTATTCAGGTAGATCTATTTCCAAATTTCTGAGGAACCTCTGGAATCTCAGGGTCATTACAGCTCATGCTCTAAAATCAAGAATTGATAAACGGGACCACATGAAACTAGAAAGTTTCTGTAAGGAAATGGACATAGTCAATAAGACAAAATAGCAACCAATAGATTGCCATTAACCCCACATCCGATAGAGAGCTAATATTCAAAATATATAAAGAAATCAAGAAGCTAATCACCAAAAAAAAAAAAAACTCCTATCAAAAAATGGGGTATATAACTAAACTGATATTTCACAAATGAGGAATCTCGAAGGGCTCAGAAGCACCTAAAGAGATGTTCAAAGTCCTTAATGATCAGAGAAATGCAAATCAAAATGACCCTGAGATTCTACCTTATACCAATCAGAATGGCTAAGATCAAAATTTCATGTGACAACACATGTCAGAGAGGATGTGGCTAAAGAGGGACATTCCTTCATTGCTGGTGAGATTGAAAACTGGCACCACTCTGGAAATCAATCTGGAGCTTCCTCAGAAATTTGGAAATAGATCTACCTGAATACCCAGCTATACCACTCTTGGGAATATACCCAAAAGATGCCCCACCATACCACAGGGGCATGTGTTCCACTATGTTCATAGCGGCCTTATTTGTGATAGCCAGAAGCTGTAAACAACCTAGATGTCCTATGACAGAAGAATGGATAAAGAAAATGTGGTTCATTTACACAATAGAATACTACTCAGGTATTAAGAACAAGGACATCCTAAGTTTTTCAGGCAAATGGATGGAACTAGAAAAGAGTTACCTCCTGAGCGAGGTAACTCAGACCGAAAGGGCCATGCATGATACGTACTGACTAATAAGTGGATATTAGCTATAAAAAAAATTACAAAATATCCGAGATCCTGAGATATAGTCCTTAGAACTCAAAAAGGTCAACAACCTGAAGTGCCCAAGTAAGGACACCTCAGTCCCACTTGGGAGGGAGAAGAAAGCAATCACAAGTGGGGAAGGAGGGAGGGCCCTGGGAGGGAAAGTGAACAAGTGGACGGGGGAGGGCGAGGGCAATTAGGGGAAGAGGAGAACTTGATCTGGTATTGGGTGAGGGAAAAGGACTTCAGAAGGCCAGCTGGGGGGCAGCAGAAAGAATGGAAACAGGCAACCTCAGGAGATAGGAGGTTATGGGAACTCTCCAGAATGCACCAGAGTCCTGGGACATGAGATACTCTCAGGACTCAAAGGGAGGGACCTTAGACGAAATGCCTGACAGCAGGGAGAGGAAACTTATAGCAGGAAGTTCACCACCTCCAGCAGGAAGACAGGGCATCAAATGAGGGAGAGGGGGACCATCCCACAGTCACAACTCTGACCCAGAATTGTTCCTGTCTGAAAAAATTACTGGGATGGAAATGGAGAGGAGCCTGAGGAAAAGAAGGCCCATCAACAGGCCTAAAGTGGGATCCAGCTCAAGGGGAGGTCCCAAGACCTGAAACTGTTACTGAGGCTATGGAGCGCTAACAAAAAGGGACCAAGCATGACCACACTCTGGAAGACCCAAGATGAGTCAGATGCAGATATTTGCATCCAACCAATGGACAGAAGCAGCTGACCCCTGCTGTTGAACTAGGGAAGGCTGAAATAAGCTGAGAAGGGCGACCCTGTAGGAGAACCAGCACTCTCAATTAATCTGATAGTAAAAAAAATAATACAAAAGTGGTCTGCAAAATATCTGTATAGGTCTTTTGTTTATGTGAGGTGCTACAGAACACTTGGAAGGAGCCAACCCTGTCAACATTCACAGAAGATGCAATGTTTCCAATTCACTCAACAACCAATATGCTTATGAAAAGCATCTAAAATAAGCATCTCCAACTTGACAGTGTATTTGTTTTTTCTCATTCTTTTGTTCAAGTGATTACTAATTGTAAATCTCCTTCACATGACTGGATTTTAATGCAGGCACTCCTATGTGAATTATATCACATAAGTCAACAACTTTCATTTCTTCACTTTTTCTAGACACCCTATATTTTCTCCATTCATCCTTCATTAGCATATATTAAAAACCACAAAGTAATTGGTTTTATTATGGCATTCCCAGATGCAGTCATCACTACTGCCACCATTATTAGCCTCTTTTCTACTTCCATTTTCCCATTAAAGTTCACACGTGAGAAAAATATGCCTGTTCCTTTGTGAGATAGGCATAGTTCACTTAACAGGATGGCCTCCAGAACTTTTTTTTTCTATCTTTTTTATGGCTGATTAAAACTCTACTGCACATCTATCATGCATTTTCTCTACTCATCCACTGATGAGCATCTAGATGTGTAATATAGTGATGAGCACAAGTATTCAGGTATATATGGAGAGCTTACTGGGGTGCTGTGCTGCCTGGCAGGAACTTGACATTGACCAAGGACAAGAGCTTCAAGCAGGAATCTGACATTAGGGCATAATAAGGAAGTACATTATGGCAGAAGCAAGCTTCAGGCAAGATTCTGGGCTTGGACAAGGAAGTAGGCTCAGGTATTTTGGTCATCCTTACACAACCTTGGAAACAACTGTCACTGAAGTGATGTGGGACTTTGCTTACTGCCTTGACAATTTTGTGTTTACTGTCTTGCTTATTCCTCATTGTACTACTATGGATCTTAACTCCTGCATTAGTTAAATCGGTATAAAAATGGATTGAGAATTATTAAACCCACCCTTCAGCCTCAGAATTGACTGGGGTCATACAGTAGTTTTGTCTAATTGTCTCTTTCTTTTCAATCCTCACTCCTGCGCTGGAGAACCTGTTGACGGAGCGGGCTTGGTCAGATATAAAACAAGTGAGAAGGCTTTAATGCTCCAGTATATACCCAAAAATGGTATATGGATAATTCTACTGCTAATTTACTGAGGAATCTTTATACTCATTCCACAATTAATTACATTTGCATTAATTTACATTTTCCACTAACAGGAAATAAAAGTTCTTTTTTCATCCACATTTCTGACAATATTTGTTATGTTTTCTTTTCTTTTTTTTCTTATGTATTATTTTTATTAGATATTTGCTTTATTTACATTTCAAATGGTATCCCTTTTCCCTGTTACCCCTCCAAAAACTCCCTATCTCACCTCCCTCCCCGTGCTGACGACACCCACCCAATTTACTGACTTGCATTCCCCTAGGAAATCGAGCCTTCACATGACCAATGTCCTCTCTTCTCACTGATGTCTGAAATGGCCATATTCTGCTACATATGTAGCTGGAGCCATGGGTCCCTCCATGTGCACTCTTTGGTTGGTGGTTTAGTCCCTGGGAGTTCTGAGAGTACTGTTTGGTACATGTTATTATTCCTCTTGCAGGACTGCAAACCTCTTCAGCTCCTTGAATCCTTTCTCTAGCTGCTCCATTGGGGACCCTATGCTCATTCTATTGGTTGGCTGTGAGCCATGGATATTTTGATCCACTTTCCAATAAGGATCAAAGTATCCACACTTTGATGTTCCTTCTTGAGCTTCATGTGATGTTCTTTTTTTTATATTCTTTGTTTACATTCCAAAGGATTTCCCCTTGCCCAGTTCCCCCCTCACCATATGTCCCATAAGTCCTCTTCCCTCCGCCCATTCCCAAATCACTCCCCCCCACCACCACCACTATTTCTCTGTTCTGATACTCTCCTACAAAACTGGATCCAGTCTTTTCAGGACCAAGGTCCTCTCCTTACTTCCTTCATGGGAATCTTTTGATTTGCTAATTGTGCCTTGAGTATTCAGAGCTTCTGGGTTCATTAATATCCACTTATCAGTGATTGTATTTCATGTGTATTCTTTTGTGATTGGGTTAGCTCAGTTAGGATGATATTTTCCAGATCCAACCATTTGCCTAAAAATTGCATGAATTCATTATTTTTAAGTGCTGAGTAGTATTCCATTGTATAAATATACAACATTTTCTGTATCCATTCCTCCTTTGAGGGACATCTGGGCTCTTTCCAACTTCTGGCTATTATAAGCAAGGCGGCTATGAACATAGTGGAGCATGTGTCTTAATTGCAGGGGAATCCTCTGGGTATATGCCCAGGAGTGGTATGACAGGGTCCTCTGGAAGTGTCAATGGCCAATTTTCTGAGGAACTGCCAGACTGATTCCCAGAGTGGTTGTACCATCTTGCACTCCCACCAGTAGTAGAGGAGTGTTCCTCTTTCTCCACATCCTTGCCAACACCTGTTGTCTCCTAAGTTTTTAATCTTAGCCATTCTGACTGGTATGAGGTGGAATCTCAGGGTTGTTTTGATTTGCATTTCCCTGATGACTAATGATGTTGAACATCTCTTAAAGTACTTCTCAGCCATCCAAATTTCTTCAGGTGAAAATCCTTTATTTAGCTCTGTACCCCATTTTTAATAGGGTTATTTGGTTCTTTGGGGTCTAACTTCTTGAGTTCTTTGTATATATTGTATATTAGCCCTTTGTCAGATGTGGGGTTGGTGAAGATCTTTTCCCAATTTGTTGGTTGCTGTTTTGTCCTTCTAATGGTATTCTTTGCCTTACAGAAACTTTGTAATTTTATGAGGTCCCATTTGTCAATTCTTGATCTTAGAGCATAAGCTATTGGTGTTCTGTTCAAGAACTTTTCCCCTGTGCCCATATCCTCCAGGGTCTTCCCCAGTTTCTTTTCTATTAGTTTTATGTTTTATTTTCTTAATAGAAGCTTATTTTTACCAGGGTTAGATAAATTTCAGTGATTATTATTTGCAACTTCTTTATGAATGCTTTTCAAAAAATTATGGGCTATTTACACTTACTCATTTGGCTAAATGCAGTCTTATTTTCTTCTAGTATTTTTTGGACATTTATGCTTCTTCAATGGAAAAGTATTTGAGCCCAGCCGGCGGAACCAGATACCCAAGATATCCTGAGTTTAAGACCTTTGGGGACTCAGGCCTTGAGCAGGAGCTGTGCGCAGAGCAGCAGGTCCGGGGCCCCAGCCAGGTGTGGGCTCTGTGCCCTGAAGGCAGACCCCATACTCTCTGTGTCCTCCGCCATCTTCCCAGCAGGCGGAACCAGCAGGCGGAACCACCAGGCAGAACCAGGTACACGAGATATCCCGAGTTTAAGACCTCTGGGGACTCAGGCCACCTGTCAGCAATCTATGAGCAGGAGCCCCACAGGGCAGTGGTTCAGGTGTCCCAGTCGTGGGGAAATAGTCTTCCGAGCCCACAGGAGGTTCAAGCACCAGCTAGTAACTACAGGACCAACTAACACCAGAGATATCCAGATGGCAAAAGGCAAACGTAAGATCATTACTAACAGAAATCAAAGCAATATGGTAGCATCTGAACCCAGTTCCCCGACAGCAATAAGTCTCGGATACCCCAATACACCAGAAAAACAAGACTCAGATCTAAAATCACTGGTCAGGATGCTGATAGAGGAACACTTAGATAAATCTCTTAAAGTAATACAGGAGAAAATGGATCAAAAGCTAGAAGCCCTTACAAGGCAAACACAAAAATCACTTAAAGAAATTCAGGAGAATATGGATCAAAAAATGGATGCCAATAAGGAGGAAACGGAAAAGTATTTGAGTTTTTACATCAATATTTTTATTGGATTATTTTGTTCTTTTGACCAAATCACCTTTGGTCAAAATTCTTTTGATTTTTTTTTTTTTTTTAGTTCTTTATTAATTACCTGTCAGATGAATAGCTGGTAAACATTTTCACTCATTCTGTTGAATGTTTCCACATTTGTTACCTAGCTGCTTTTCCAGATAAAAGTTATTTTTATTTAATACAATCTCATTTTTTAGTTTTTGCTATTACTTCCTGAGTTACTGGAATACCATTCAAAAAGTCAATGTATATGTTTAGAAGACTTTCGGGTATGTTACATTAAGATCTTTCATTTATTTTGAGCTTATTTCTGTACAAGATGAGCAACAGGGATCAGGTTTCGGTCTTCTAAATGTGGATAGCCAGTTGTCCTAATACCACCTGTTAAGATATTTTTTTCAATGTATGTTTTGTTAAACTTATAGATAGGAGAAGAAAAACCACCAACCCAAATTATCATAGCCAAATTATTTACACTTGATCTTGGCCAAAAGGCAGAGAAGCAATGGTCAAATTATTTAAAGCAAGCTTTTTTTTTTTTCTTCATGGACATGGGCTGTCTCCCACTAAGGTGGGTTCAAGAGGTCAGTTTTGGATGTGAAGAAAACAGGGCTTTTGCTCAGGAGTGTGTGTGGGGGGGTTACAAATAGGAAATTTAGCTGGCAAAACAGAGAGGGTTATAGGAGCAGCACATAAGTATAACATGAGCATGACTGACATTAGTGATAACACATCTTAGAAAAAAGACAGTTACACAATGGGGATTACAACAGGTAACCACAACAAGAGGTTATAGAACAAGGTATTCAGAGACGGTCATATAACCTTTTCAAACAAAGACATGATTGCCATTCCTGGAACAGGCTGTATAGCACCATTTGTAGTTAAGGTTACAGGTGGCGCATTCCCAATATTTGAGAAACAGATTTAATCATAAACAGAAACAAACCTGTAAGATGTCTTTCCTATAAGATGTCTTTTAAGCCTAAGATGGAGGCAGGCTTCAGTGTCTGGTATCTCTATCAAGAATCTGATTACTGTAGCTGGTATGAGGATTATATTAAGGTTCTTCAACAATGTTTTGGGTACCATAGAGCTTTTTAAGTTCCAAAGTATACTTTTAGTCAAGATTTATAATGCTTCCAGCACTGAACTGAAATACCAGAAGTTCAAGAGTACTTGGCTCTTTGGGCTTTTTTAATGTTTCCATATTTCCATCAAGACTGTTTTCCGTATTTCTATGAAGAATATCACTGGGGTTATACTAAAAGATTACATTCAATCTGTAGACACTACTATAATGCCATTTCAACAGTATTAATTTTGCTAATCCATGAACATTAAACTCTCTTCACTGCAGGGCCTTCCATAATTTCTTTCTTTTCTGCAT
Source organism: Apodemus agrarius (assembly GCA_964023405.1). Lineage (NCBI taxonomy): Eukaryota > Metazoa > Chordata > Mammalia > Rodentia > Muridae > Apodemus > Apodemus agrarius. Next base: position 111,993,979 of record OZ030007.1, on the reverse strand, counting down.
TATAGTATTCACTATAGAGGGCTTTAAGATCTTTAAGTTTATACATAGGGTTTTTATTTTGATTTGGGGTGTTTGTTTTTAAAGCCATGAAATGAATCATTTCCCTTTTTATAGCAAGTTTGTTATTGGTATATAAAAAAACTACTTGCTTTTATAAGTAGATTTTATATCTTCAAACTGTGCAATAAAACATGACTATACATCCATCAGAATGGGGAAGCATAAGAAATCCTGAACAAACTCGAATCTCTCACACACCATTAGAAGCACGAAATGTTTTAATCACTTTGGAAGAAAGTATGACAATTTCTGTGACCAAATAATAACCTTTGTTGATACTACCTGAAATATTTTTTAAATCATAAAATGACTTATACATAAACAATCAAGGAATTTTCATTCACCACAGGCAAAACCTGGAAGCAGTCCAGAGCTCCAACAACAGGAGAAAGACTAAGTTAACTCTGGTTACTCATTCCACAGTCTGAGACTTATTAAAAAAAATTAAAAAAAAAAAAGAAGAGGAGGAGGAGAGAAGGAGGAGAAAGAAGAAGAAAATGAAGAAGCAGCCGGAAAAATGATGTAGAGGTTAAGGGTGCTTGATGACCCTCCCCGGAAAGGACCATAGTTGGCTGCCTAGCACCCACACTGAGCTGCTCACAGCGACCTATAACTCCAGTTCCAAAGTCTCAATGCTCTCTTCTGACCTTCTGACTTTCTGACCTTTGAGTTTGCCTGTTGTATACATGTGTGCATACATATATACCCATATACATATACATATAACACATAAATAAAAATAAAAACCTTAAGAGAAAGAAGGAAAATGTTGAAAGGCTCAGGAGTTGGCTCATGAGGTAAAGTAAAACACAAGGAGCATAGCCAGTACCTCTAAAAACCAAGTGAGAACAGCACCCTTTCAGTAAACCTGATGTGGGCAAGGCAGGTGCAGGAAATTCCCTAAAGCATGCTGGTTAGCCAGACCCCCACAAAATATAGTTCAGTTAGATGTAGTACCTCAGTATGTAAGGTGAGACCTATCAAAAGGATACACAAGAGCAACTTCAGACCTCTGTATGTGTGTATTCACATACATGCAAACACTTATACATATAAGCATAGCACATACTCATACACAAACAGAAACGATAAAAATGAGGAAAGTGAAAAATTGCTCAAGTGAAAAGATCCTTACTTAAGAGTCCAATTATGGCTGAGGACACACTTCAGACGGAAGAGTGCCTCCCTAGCATGACTACACACTAGGTTGGATCCCAGCCCCACATAAAATGAATGTGGTGATGCATGTCTGTAATGCCAGCATTTGGAAGGTGGATGATCATAAGTTCAAAGTCATCTTCCTTTAATAAGATCAGAGAAGTTAAGTTCATAGTCACCCTGTTACACAGCATTGTAGCTATAAAACGAGTTCAATTTTTTACGCTAGATAAGTGCTTATGCCTAAGAGTGTGGGAAAATTATGAACTGGCAAACGAGGATTATGAAGGACTCTCTAGACAAGAGAAGCATATTGTTTACTGTTCTAGTTGGCAGTGTGAACCTAAGAGGATGAAGTCTAAAAATGAGGTGGACTAAAGTCTCCTGCAATAGCCAACTTTATTCAGAGAATCAGTTTATTCTCTGAGGGTTAAGAATCATGTGAGTGAAGTAATCAATCATAAGGATAAAATGCATATGGTGGACAAACCACACATGGTAGACAAGCAGTACATGGCAAAAACATGTTTTATTCACATAGGTATATAAACAAATAACAATATACAGTTGTAATGAATAAACTGGAGTAAACTCACTCCTACCTACTACACCTGGGAGGAAAATAAAAAGCAAAATCCAAGAACAATTCTGGGCTTTTGAAGAAACCAAGGTAACAGGACTCTTGCCTTGTTTTCTCACAAGCACTTGTTTGGAGTTTTCTCACAAGCACTCAGAATGCCAATCAGACAACACTCTTGGACCATGTTCTGTTGGTCTATGTACTATATTTTAACAGGGGTTTAATTGACACATGCATATGCATTTGTCAAGACTCTGGATGTTATACTTATGACTTAAGTTTTCACAATACATTATTAGAAGGCTGATCATATATCTCAGTAATAGAATGTTTGCATAACAAACACAAGGCTCTAGGTTCAATCATCAGTGAGGAAAGGACCTGGGTGGGAGAGGGTACAGTGAGTTTTCAGAAAAGGGGAACATGTTCAGGTACTGGGGGTTGAGGGACAGGAGTGAAGCCCTGAGGGCCAGCAGAAAGAATGGAAACAGTCAACTCAGGAGGTAGGGGGTAGAGGGGCCCTCTAGAATGTACTAGAGAGCTGGGAGGAGGTGAGAGACTCTCAGGACTCAAAGGGAGGAAATGCCCTAAAGTGGGAAGAGAGGGAACTTGTAGAGTCCACCTCCAGTAGAAAGAAAGGGCATCAAGGGCAGGGATGGGGTTACCATCCCACAGTCAAAAACTCTGACCCAGAATTGTGCCTGTCTAAAATAACTGCAGGGACAAAAATGGAGTAGAGACTGAGGAAAAGGAGGTCCAGTGACCAGCCCAAATTGGGATAAAACTTAAAGAGAAGTTCCATGGCCTGACGCTATTACTGATGACATAATGTGACAGGAGCCTACATGGCTGTCCTCCAAGAGGCCCAACGAGCAGCTGAAAGAGTTGATGCAGATACTAGCACCCAACCAATGGACCCCTGTGGCTGAATTAGGGAAAGGCAGGAGGTAGCTTGAGGAGGACGACCCCATAGGAAGACTAGCAATCTTAACAACCCAGATCCCCAAGATCTCTCAATCACTGAGCCACCAACCAGGCAGCAGACAGCAGCTGATATGAGGCCCCCAACACATATACAGTAGAGGACTGCCTGGTCTGGACTCAGTGAGAGAAGATGACCTAATCCTCACTCGGAAGACTTGAGGCCCCAGGGAGTAGGGCGGTCTGGTGGGGTGGGGAGGGGGGACAACCTTTTGAAGATGGTGGAAGAAGAATGGGATGAGGAGGGTAGACAGGGAGAGGGATAATGACTGCACTGTAAAAAAATAAACAAGAAGTAAAGAATAAAAATAAAAGGTCCACATTCTCTCAACAAATATTATTAAAGGCTTGGAAGTCAGTACTAAATTGTGCTGTTAACAAACATGGCCAACTTAAGTCCTTCAAAATACTCCTCAAAGTTACTTTTGATCAGCATTGAATATGTCCACCATTGTATTGGTTACTTAAAAAGCTGCAGTTTAAGGAAAGAAAGGTTCATTCTGGGTTACAGTTCAAGGGAACACATTCCATCATGGCAGAGAAAGCATGGATCCAGTCCTACTGCATCCACAGTCAGGAAGTAGAATTGTGGACATGAAGTGAAGTCAGGCTACAAAACCTCAAGGCCTGCTCTGAGTAGACCACTTCTTGTAAAGCTTTACTTCCTAACAATCCAACCTTCATAAATAGTGCTACCAGCAAGGAGAAAAGTGTTCATACACATAAACCTATAAGAGATACTTTTTTTCCTTTTTTAAATTAGATATATTCTTCATTTACATTTCAAATGATTTCCCCTTTCCTGGTTCCCCACTCCCCAAAAGTCCCATAAGCCCTCTTCCCTACTCCTGTTGCCCAATCAACCTCCTCCCGCTTCCCTCTCCTGGTATTCCCCTACACTGCTGCATCAAGCCTTTTCAGAACCAGGGGCCTCTCCTTCCTTCTTCTCGGGCATCATTTGATATGTAATTGTGTCGGGTATTCTGAGCTTCTGGGCTAATAGTACACTTTTCAGTGAGTGCATACCATGTGTGTTCTTTTGTGATTGGGTTCCCTCACTTAGGATGATATTTTCCAGTTCCACCCATTTGCCTAAAATTTTCACGAATTCATTGTTTTTAATAGCTGGGTAGTATTCCATTGTGTAAATGTACCACATTTTCTGTATCTAGTCCTCTTTGAGGGACATCTGGGTTTTTTCAAGCTTCTGGCTATTATAAATAGGGCTGCTATGAACATAATGGAGCATGTGTTCTTTTTACAGGCTGGAGAATCCTCTGGGTATTTGCCCAGGAGTGGTATAGCAGGGTTCTCCAGTAGTATTATGCCCAATTTTTCTGAGGAACCCCCAGACTGATTTCCAGAGTGGTTGTACCAGCTTGCAATCCCACCAGCAGTGGAGGAGTCTTCCTTTTTCTCCACATCCTCACCAGCACCCGCTGTCTCCTGAGTTTTAGGGTCGGCATTTATTCCCAGTCCATGTCCATTTGTTCTACCATTAAAAAACAGGAGTGTAGGCAAGCAGGGGCCTGAAATCGTTTGCTTTAGACCACAATGGTCTAAAGCACATTCAAGACTTTAATAATGCTGTAATGTATCTAATTTACTCACCCTTAGATGCTTGCTTCATCTTCCACATCTCTGTTTTCCCTGAAAATCTACTCCTCAGACAAGATGGATCCATCTGTCCTCAAAAAGGCCCTAGAAGTTTCTATTTCTCGTAACAACACTTAGAAAATCACTAATAGGCTTGAGTCAGAAGCATCTTTTAGTGAAAGTTTAGCCTCGGCAGGTAAGTTATGTGCTGTTTCTTCACATGTAAACTGTGAGTGAACTGGAATTACAGGATTTGACTTCAAGGGTTTATCATGAGGGTTAGAGACTTGGCCTCATGAATAAACTGGAGGCTAAAAACTGATAGGACTATTTTCTCTTTTTTCCTAATGGACCTAACTGTACCAAAACCAGTTAATATATATCCCAATTTTTACAAATATACTTCAACTAATAAAAGTGAAATGCTATTTAAATACTTTCAATTTATGTTGAAAAACATTTCTTTTATGATTAAAGATATTATTACTAACTCACTGTGGTCACTAGCAGAAAGAGTAAACCAAAGTTTGTTTTCCTTTGCTCCAACACTAAAAATATTAAGTTTTTTCAATACTTTCATTTCACATTCATTTCTGCATATCCCCATAAGAAATAATCTTTACACATTATTTCTGGTTATAAGAAAGTGAACAGCAGTTAAACCTAACCCTGCCTTATCCCAGTTAAAATAATTCATTCTGGCCCACTACAATGTTTCACTTGATTAGGGGCCAGCCATCTAAATGTTTGTCTCTGTGACTACTGGAAAACTCTTGAATACTAAGATAGAAACATTAAAAAGAGAAATTGATAAAGCAGGTTTATTTATTCTAGTGTGAAAACTCGCAAGAATAATCACTTTATCCAAAACGAACACAAAGGAGGAAGAAAAGAAAGGCAGCCAAAAAAACCTTCAAATGCTTTGGCCTCCACTAATGGAGAAGTGTACCACTGCTTTACCAGATTTCTCATCCCTACCAGTAATCTGCATATGGAACTTGACTAATCACAACCTTCCTTGTAACCCACCATCCACCAGAGGTAAGGGAAAAGAAAGGACATGAGGGAAGCGGACCTACAAAGAAAGGTTTTTGGAGCAACTCCCATCTGTGTTATCTGGACATCAGAAGTTCAGTTCACACATAGGTTAACAGGTAGCGGCAGCTCGATCCACTTGCTAACACCAGCAGTCCAGTTAGGGCAAGTCGCATTACCAACAGTGGTGACATGACCTAGCAGAGACAGCCAGGCTTCAGCCTCAGTTCAACTCAGCAGGAGACGCCAACAGGAACATCAGGAAATTTTCAATGTGCTTTTCTCAGAGGAGCAAAGATCAGTGAAGGGAAGATCAACAAAGACCCAAGCATTGCACAGCTAGCTGTACCAACTAGCCAAGCTCTGTCTCCATGACTCCATGGAGTCCTATTTATATCCTCCAAGCATCATGTGTCCTCCACGTGTCTTGCCTCAGCACGTGCATCCAATCAGCCCAAATCCTTGGAAGTAGCAACAAACTGCAATACACCACCAGAAGTTTGGTTTGCTTCTCTCTATGGCATCCCAACAAATGCAGCTCAATTACACAACATGAGGTTTCATCACGTCCTTGCACGTACTTACTTTAGCAGAACACCCTCTCCTGTGTCTGCTTCAGTGAAACTTTCCTTCTTGAGTCTGCCTTAGCCTTTCGCACCCATGTCCACTTTAACGAAACACTTCTTCATGTGTTTGCCCCAGCAACCAACTTTCCAAGAACCCTTAAGTTTCTACTTCATATCCCCCTTTCTAAGAACTGTCCTTTTCTCTAACATTAACAATCTATGTACAAAATAGAAATAACAAGAACCATCACATTTTCACTAAATGGTTATATACAATATAGTCAAACAATAGTCTAAAAAAAAACCTTAAATTTCTATCAACTGTTTCATATAGTTGCTGTAATGTGCCTGCTAGTCATAGATACAGAAAAATAACTCACAGCGGGGTCAAGCTGACCACAATCCTTCTTATGTTCTCTATGTTATAAAGTTTCTTAATCTTAAGAAATTCCACAACTATAAGCTTCACATAGGCCCGTCAAATTAAAGGCCAGTGTGAACTGTTATGTCTAAAATGGTTTGAGTCAGGTCCGAACACTGGACAACAGGTTCAGCACCTGCAAGTGGTGGAGAAATGGAAGAGAAAGAGAAACTGAAGGATGGGGGCACAATAAAGAGAGACAGAACTGGAGACTAAAGGGTAGTGAGGAACAGCCTGATGTGAGTAACCAGTGATGCCACCTGGAACGAAGATGGGCTTCCACACGACTGAAGGTTGTACAGAACTGGCCCTAGCCCATGCTTGAGCGTCCTGGGAGGGCTGGCCCTGGGGGCATGAGAGCAGGAGAGCTGACCCCACTACAAGCTCACTGCAGTACCCTGGAGATGAGGCTCCACATTGCAGGAGTTGTAGGTGAGTCGGCCCACAGGATAGGAGCAGGGGGGAATTTGCTCTATCATTCATCTAACATGTAGTGGTATAGATGGGGGAGAGATAGCCTCCTCCCAGTTCACTGACCACCACCTACAGCAGGCAAGAGACCTGGTGGGGCACACAGAACCAATGAGAAGTTTTGTAAAATGCTATTTCAAAATCAGATAATTAGCATAGTAAAAGTCTGCAAAGACCACAACTGTCGCCTAACCCAACTTCATTTCCAGTCAGACAAAATAAAATGAGTTCTAGAATGCAATGACTTACCCAAGGAATTAGCAGCAGATTAGAATACAGATCCAAATCTATCATATTATTAAGGATAGCAAACTTTTCAAATATTCCAAATCAAAAAGAAAATAACACAAATAAAACAAAAGATCTATATAAATGCCATCCAAAGAATACTCTAAATGTATGCTACTTGGAGTGCCATCCAATGAGAAGGCTGCAGTGAAGTCACCGTACTACCTTCTGTATCAGGAAAGTCTTAAGAGGTGGAGTTCAGCACCCCACTGAAATGCAGTATGTTTAGTCACAAAGCTGACTTGAATTCTGACCCAATCTTCCGATCCCCTTTAGGACAATAAACACCTCATGATTATTCAAACTTTATGAGGAGCATATTTTGAATCTCACTGTATGTACATTCTGTACAGAAACTGTTAGAGATAATCTGTCTCTCTCATACAGTTTCCCTTTGAGAGAGGAAAAAAGGAAAGTAACACACTTCTTTTACTGTTTTCAAATGAATGAAAAATATGTATGGATGGACACACATTCATATTTACATAGTAGATCTACAAAGAGAGTGAGAGAAATAAAGGCTTAGAGAGTTATAATATTTGGCTCAAGGGCATAAGGCAAAGTAAAGACAGCCAGATTTTGAATTCAAATTAGTCAAACCAGGAAGGCCAAACTATTTATAGAAAACCAGGATGCAAAAAATACTTTGACTCAAAACATATTTACATAGTGATTTATAAATCTAAATATAGAGAGTCAGGTACACCGATTACTGGTTTTAAAGGAGCTAATAGCAGCAAATGCAAGATCAAGCCATAAAAGGCACCTGTTTAATGACAGAGAAGTCAGCACAAAACTGTCTCCTTTAGGAAAAAATCTATAGCAGAGTGAAAAGCTTAAACTCAGATCTAAGGCGAGAATGGGAAACACTTACAAAAAGACAATACAAGTAATCTTTATGAAAAACAAGAACCCAGAAATGAGTCAGATTATAGAAGGATTTTTGTTTAATAATTTGTTTGTTTTCTTGTTTGTAATTGTTATTTTGTAATATTTACAAAGACTTAGGAGTTGAGCATTCCTAATCCAAGAACTACACGTTTAGAAGTTTTAAATAGTGACACGTTTCTTTCATATTTTCAGATTAAAGATGTTCAACCTATAGCTGAATGCACTGTGTGAATGCAAAAGTCCTTCTTTAGAATGACGTTACTACACTCAGTCTACTCACCAAAGTCCAATTCTTCCTCCCAATCCAACTGCAAGGAGCTCCTCCATCTTCAAATCTGTCCTTACTCCTCTAAATATAACTCTCTATGATGTTGCAGTATTCAATGCATACATCCAATCAAGATCACAAGCAAAGAGAAAGGCAGAACCAGGAGATGAATTCTGAAATTGGATTAGTTATATCAAAAAGCCCTAGCATGATTTAGTATTTTTTTATGTACATATTAGTCTCATTGAAATTCAAGGCCAGTCTGGTCTACAGAGCAAGATCCAGGAGATCCAAGGCTACCCAGAGAAATCCTGTACTGAAGAGAAAAGGGGGGTGATGGACAGAGACACCTAAGAATCTGTGGGTACAGCAGCACTTGGGAGGCAAAGACAGACAGATTTCTGAGTTCAAGGCCTGCCTAGTTTACAGAATAAGTTCCAGGACAGCCATGGCTATACAAAAAAAAAAAAAAAAAAAAAAAAAAAAAAACCCTGTCTCGAAAAAAAACAGCAAAACAAAACAAAAAGGATCTGCTGGTATACTCTACAATGTTAATGGGAGACTAAAGCATAAATAATCAGTTCAAGGGGGCAGGAAGAGACAATTACCGAAATTACACTGACAGTATCCTATACCAGATGGGTACAGACAGATAAGGAGGACCAGCTCTCCCTAGCACTGCTAAGAAGCACTCAGATGCTGCACATCACAGTGGTTTGCCTGGGCTTAACTCCTCTTTAGTACTAACTTGATCATTCTGGAATCAAGAAGTTACCTGTAAATAAGCCCAGTAATCTAAAGCCACATATGTAGCAGAGGCTGGAGCCATGAGTCCCTCCATGTGTACTCCTTGGTTGGTGATTTAAACCCTGGGAGCTCTGGTTGGTTGAAATTGTTGTTCCTCCTATGGAGTTGCAAACCCCTTCAGCTCCGTCAGTCCCTTCTCTCACTCCTCCATTGGGGACCCCATGATCAGTTCAATGGTTGGCTGTGAGTATCCACCTCTGTATATGTCAGGCTCTGACAGAACCTCTAAGGAGAATATCAGGCTCCTGTGAGCATGCACTTCTTGGCACTCACAATAGTGTCTGCATTTGGTGACTGTATATGGGATGGATCCCAAGGTGGGATGGTCTCTGGATGCCCTTTCCTTCAGTCTCTGCTCCACACTTTGTTTCCATATTTGATTCCTCACCCCTTTCTAAGAAGGACCAAAGTACCCAAAGTCTTCCTTCTTCTTGAGCTTCATGTGGTCTGTGAATTGTATCTTGGGTATTCTGAGCTTTTGGGCTAATATCCACTTATCAGGGAGTGCATACCATATGCGTTCTTTTGTGACTGGGTTAACTCACTCAGGATGATATTTTCTAGTTCTACCATTTGCCTAGGAATTTCATGAAATCATTGTTTTGAATAGCTGAGTAGTACTCCATTGTGTAAATGTACCACATTTTCTGTATCTATTCCTCTGTTGAAGGGAATCTGGGTTCTTTACAGCTTCTGTTTACGATAAATAAGGCTGCTATTAACATAGTAGAGCATGTGTCCTTGTTATATGTTGGAGGATGTTTTGGGTATATGCCCAGGAGTGGTATGTCCAATTTTCTGAGGAACTGCCAGACGGATTTACTGAGTCTGCTTGCAATCCCACCAACAATGGAAGAGTGTTCCTCTTTCACCTCATACTCGCCAGCATCTGCTGTCACCTGAGATTTTGATCTTAGCCTGGTGTGTTTTCTTTAGGGGATAAAAGGCACTCTCAAATGTGCAGAAAAAGTAGACACACACATTAGACAGGGCCAAAGTGAATGGAGGGGTAGGGAGTGTATGAACAGAACTAAAGGACATGTGCATCCCAAGGAGATACAAACATACTCAACCCTAGGAAGAATAGAAGTTTAATATAGCTAAAATATGCAGAACCTATGAGAAACACTCATAACAGATGAGGCATATTGGATGTGCCATATATATATATATATATATGATGTTACTGACCTTGGTGTTTATAAACCAAGTAAAGAGTAGACATTGAATGATCTTGCACCAGGATATACAGACAGATTCTTGAGGGCTTAAAAAAATCAAAATTTTAATTTAATCTTCTATAGCTAAGTATACTTACTGATTGTTGCTTTAGAAAGATACTACAACCGGGAGGTGGTGGTGCACACCTGTAATCCCAGCACTCTGGGAGGCAGAGGCAGGCGGATTTCTGAGTTTGAGGCCAGCCTGGTCTACAGAGTGAGTTCCAAGACAGCCGAAGCTACACCGAGAAACCCTGTCTCAAAAAAAAAGAAAGAAAGAAAGAAAGAAAGAAAGAAAGAAAGAAAGGAAGGAAGGAAGGAAGAAAAAAGAAAGAAAGATACTACAGTAGTCTAAAGTTGTACACATAGAATTTAAAACAGCAAAAAAAAATCAAATTCTAAAGAATTTTTTAATCTAAAAGCAGTATGGAACTAGAGAGTTGGATTAGCAGTTAAGAGTACTTATTGCTCTTAGAGAGAACCCAGATTCAATCCCCAGTACCCACAAAGAAGATCACTGTAACTCTAATGCCAAGGGAATTGATACCTTTTTTGATCTCAGTGGGCACCAGGCATATAAATGCAGACAAAATACTCATACACATAATATATATAACTATATAACACCTATATATAACTATATAACATATATATATACCCTAACCCTATGTCATATATATATACTATATATATGTTGTATATAGTATGTATACTATATATAATGTGTGCATATGTATTTAATTTTAAAACAGCAAACGGTGAATGGTACCCTCTGTATAAAATATGAAAAAGGGGAGGGGACTAGTTGTTCTTTTGTTCTTAGTTTTCTTACCTATAAAACACCAGCAAACTTCAAGCCTAATGTGTAGACAATTTAGCACAGTGACTCTTAATATGAGCGTAACAGAAATTTAGTAGTTGTCATAGTCATAGTCATAGTAGTTGTAGTCATAGTAGTAACATGAAAGAAAATATCTCCATTTTCTGGGATATTACAGCAGATATTTAAAAAGAAAGAGTAATGAAGTAAAAAAAAAAAAAAGAATCAAAACTGTACTCAAGGAGATCCCAGTGAATAATGCCTTTGAGTTTACAGATAAATGCACACAAGAAGGAAGATGTGAGAAAGAAAAGAGAACAAAACAGAAGAATGAAAACGATTAGAGGAGTCAAACTAAGACATTTTTAAACGACAGTTATTAGAGCAGTACAGACATAAAACAATCTAATGCAAAGTAGGTTATTTTTTGGCAGCTAAATAAATCTTCAGAAAAAATTTTCCATTTTCCAGTAAACAGAATTTTTTTCTTGACTTCTGGGTTTTGAGAACAGCAAATACATGGACATCTATGAAAATTCACATAAAGCTTTTTACAGTAGCTGAAAAAAAGCAGGAATTTTTCATTATTTCATGAAAAAACACATTCTGATGGCATAAAGAATATATGTGGAAAAAAACCTGTCATCTCACTGACAAAAACCCTCCTACACTTAATTCTACCAATAGCTTTTCATCAACATTTACAATTTGCCCACTACAGTATCTGCTGACAATAAAACGCATTTTAATTTGTTGCCATATTGATTTCCATGAATTATTTAGGCAATTTTTACCAGAGCAAGGAGAACAAGCTTTTCCCTTGTGACATGTGGGTTTTCAATTGTGCTATTAAATCAATGCCATTAGTTAGGATGAGGTTCACAGACACATAACAGGAAACCCCAAAATATGAATGGTTTGAATATCATAAAAACATTTGTACAGTTATGTATATAGCCATATGTAGAAATACAACACTCTAGGATATGTTTCTATATTTGGAATAGTTGATTTATTTTAAAAATCTTAAAAATTCCAGTCACTTCTTCTCCAAACAAATGGTATCTAATAAAAATATAACATGTCACAAATGCAACTCACATGCATCTATTTAAATTTTCTCTCAACATCGTTGAGAGAAAATAAATAAATAACAAACAAGTGAAGTTAAATATTTATTTTAAAAATCTAAATTCCTAAAATATCATTTCAACATGAAATTACTGAAATATCTTACATTTTGTATCTAGTCTTCAAAGTCATCATACTCACAAAGGCTTTTAACTCCCTTTGAAAACATCTTTTTTCACTATGAGGAGCTATCTCATCCACAACCTGCAGCACAAGGGGTCATATGCAACCAAACTACCTATTAATGTGGCCCAACACAAAATCAGAAGCCTGCTTAAAAGTTATAAGAGAATTAGGGGGTAATTTTTTTTTTAACTTTGATTGAAGAATTCTTGAGCATGAACTTTGTAAATGACAACATATCACAACATAAAAAGGTTGCACATGACTATTTGGTTGATTTCTGTCAAATAATTTACATGTTTCATTGCCTTTATCTGTCAATCCTACAGCATTATAAACTACAAGGCAGAGATTTTAATATAATCACATATTTACAATTTCTACCAATTCATACAATAAGTATTCAATAAGTATCTGTGTAATAATAATAATAATAATAATAATATGTACATTTTTACAAATATGTGCATTTTATTCCATACATTTATTGCATATAAAGATGCACATATTTATATATTCATGTAAAATATATATAAACCTAAGGTCTTACTGAAAATAAATAAATACGTATACTCACACATAACAGACTGCTATTAAACTTAAGAAGGGATGAGGGCTACAGTTAAGTAAGTAGAAACATAAGAACTAGATAATCTATAATATAGTAATCCATCCCAAATAACTAAACCCAACAAAAAGATTACATAATTGAATAATAACTTACTCATGTATAATATCTGCCCGTGTACTGATAATAAAGAAAAGCTTTTGTAAGGATTCTGGCCTTTTTTCAAATAGGATACACTTATGGAGTCCCTCTTTAACAACTAATACCCTCTCACAAGTACAATAAGGCTGATTATTATACTTCATTTCCATAAAGTTTTATCCTTCTACATACACAGATATTAAGTTAATACTGTAAAGTATATAATTCATTATTATATAGATTCAAGGCCCATTAATTTTTACTACAAAATCAAAACCTCTACTGTAGATGTCTATATTCCTTATTTTCTAAGTATCATTTACAATTTTTTTTCATAGTAGCATAATTTTCAATGTATTGGGTTTAGTTGACATTCTGAATGACAATTTGTCATGCAGTAACTAAAATACATTAATTTACCTTTCAGAGTGAACATCAGTAATCAAGGTAGGCATAATTTCCAGTATACATACATGTTCCCTTTTAATGAAAAAAGCTCAGCAAACTTGACTAAAATTTATTCAATATACCCTCTATACATGTATTTATCAGTACTCTCATTAAGAAAAAAATCTTTACAGCTACTCATCCTGACAAATACCAGTACTCACAAACAAGGACAAGTAAAGGCAGGCATGGTAGGGCAGAGCTTTAATCCCAGCACTCAAGAGAGAGTGGCAGGAAGATGTGAGTACGAAGCCAGTCTGTTAACAGACAAGGACAACAATGATGACTACGACAACAAAGACAATGACGATGACAATGATGGACCAAATAACTGAAAGATTGCAATTTGAAGAAAAAAATCTGTCCTTGAAGAGAAGATGAGGGGATAAGATTTTCTTATAGAAAAAAAGTAGCTCACAAAATAATAATCTCACCAAACCAAATTTAAAAAAAACTTATATTATTGTACTTCAGAAATCAGAAAGAATTTTTAAGTTCTCAGCTCATTTACCCTTTCTCTGACTTTTTACAAATGTTCAAGGTTCTATTCCTACTCTCACAATCAGTGAAGGGGCAGGTACTAACAACAACAAAAAAAAAACTGAACTCCAATCCTATGTATTTCAACTAAAACTGTACTCACAAGTTAATACACCATCAAGGCTATCTCTTCAAAGCCTGGTCTATTTTATAAGTCGGCAGTTAGCAAGTGTGTACCACGCCTACCATCAGTACCTGGCTCAGCAAGGATCTCTTCGCTTATTACTTCCTCCACTCAAACCTTGAAATGTTCAGTCTGCCACCCACCTCGTACTGATGAGCATCCTTTAGTTCATTTTGAGAGGAAAACTCTTCTGCTCCAATGGTAAAGGGTGACTCTATGATAGTTGTGATCTAGGACTCATAAAGATAGATCTGGCTTTCCAAACTCCCAAATATAAGGCCTACCAATGTAATTAGCTGCAGACCAATAGGGGAAGGAGAGAAAACATATGTTTCTGAAAGCCGTCCTCAGATTTTCATGTGCTTACTGCCACACTCATGTGTGTGTGTGTGCACGTGTGTGCACACACCCCCACACACAGAAATTTTAAAACGTAATTTTTAAAAGAATGAACCAACTTCAAAATTTGTGTTATATAAAAATAAGTTCAAATGTGTATAGACCATGCTTTCTAGACTCTTGTAAAAAATAAACTTAATTTTGTAATAAATATTTTTTTGTCTAATTTTAAAGTATAGACTGTTGAATGTATGCTACAGGTTCTAACTCACACAGTGAACTGTAGGACTTTTAGTTCAGAAGAATGATGAGTTGGATATTCAATAAAGAACTGAAATCACTATGTGTAACAACTTATGAGAAACTGACTGCTTATAATGTTTTAGGCAACAAGATAAAAATAATTAACCGGAAAGGTTCCTGATCTTCCTTCCCTCTGTGCCTACTCAGGAGAATCGTGGCTTTCTTGCAGTCTTCACCTCCCCCACCCTTTGGGGCCACGTTGTCACTTTAATTATTTTAGGCTCTGTGAGATAGAGAGACAAAGGAATACTATGAATACAAAGGTTAGGGCTAGCATGGGTTATATG
Organism: Apodemus agrarius; assembly: GCA_964023405.1. NCBI lineage: Eukaryota > Metazoa > Chordata > Mammalia > Rodentia > Muridae > Apodemus > Apodemus agrarius. The sequence goes on along the minus strand of OZ030007.1, from coordinate 111,978,814 downwards.
GAGAAGTACCAAAATAATACAATCAAAAACAACTATATGAGGGAGAAAAATGAAGAAAACTAATTTTAAAGAAAGATGACTATGGGCCATAGATCTATCCCACACAGTATTTACAAAACCAAAGAACCATCCAAAGACATTAATGTTAACTTAGTGACAGTCCACATCTGTCTCTTTTAGAACACTGAATAGATCATGAGTCTCAGACTCAACACACACAAATGCAGACACAGTATCTCACCTGTACTGCTAATAGACACTGGTTGGGATCACAACCTCTGTCTGACTCACTGGAGATGTGAAGATAAAGCAAATAAGGCAGACACAAAATAACAACCATTAGGTTTTCCTCTTAATATGAGAGAGTCAAATTCACTTTGATAGAAGTAGACTGCAGCTGCCAGGGAATTGGGGGGCATAAAATGTGCTAATTTTTATCTATTCATTTTAATCTTCTCAGGAATATGACATACTCAAAATTATAGTCATTATTTTTTCTACTGTATTGTACCTTTATTTTATACATAATTTATCCAGTATTTATTGAATGTGTGTTAAGTACAAGAGTATGTAATTATTCTGAAAGAGTATAACTAAATATACCTTTCAACAACCAATGCAAGGAGGAGGAAAGAGTGGATAGGAAAAACACGCATCTCCTGTAAGGATTAATTATCTCTCAAATAGACTGAACCATGGGATACTCAGATAGTATGTCTGCAGGTATGCTTCCAGATGAGGTTAACATAAGAATCAAAAGATTGAGCAAGGAAAATTATTCTCCCCAACACAGGTAACTAATGGGTGAGTTAAAAGCCAAAATATAACAAAAAGTCTGGCCCTCTCACTAGTTGATTCCCAAGTATTTGAGCTAGGTTATGGGGTCCTACAAGCACCTCTTCTCTGGTCTTTGTGTAGAACTAACACTGTCAGTTTAGTTGGTTATAAAGTCATTAGATTTAAACAAATATATCATCAGCTATTCTAATTTCAAGTTCACCAAATATGTAGTTAGAACTTCATCTCTGTAACTGTATGAACTGATTTTTTTTTTCAGAAAAACCTCTTAGTTAACAGACATAAAATCTCCTACTGGCTTGAGTCTGTATGTCAGAGCTAACCTACAAAAAACAGAGCTCTTGAATAACACAGCAAACTGGGTGCTAAGAAATAGTGCCACCTCCTGTGAGCAAGATCAAAAAACTAACACCAGAATGATGAAATATTATTTCTTCAAGAAAAAAAACAAACTGTAGTTAGCATTAGGATGCCCTGTGCAAACTTTCCTGTTTGGAGAACTGCTCTACTCTTTATTGCTGAGGAACAGTTAATAGCTCAAGAAAAAGATGACAAATCACCCACCGAATTAAGACTTCTCCAAATAAAATAAATCTCCACAGCATTTCATTTATATTTCTGCAATTTTACTTTTTATTGTTCTAATTTTTCTTTTTGTCCCTCTATTACCTCTGATGAGCTCTGAGTTATTTGAAGACAGAGATTATAAAACAGTTTTTACATAGTCAATGAATGTCTTAACTCTGCCACCAGAACACTAGCTTGATTATTCAGTAAATTATTTAACGATCATTTTTAGTATTTTGATCAAATTTGATTTTAAAAAAGTTTGTTTCTACTTGAAAGTTATAAACCAGAGCCAGCAAATAAACTAAAGCAAAGGGAACTATAATCATTAAGACAAAGGAAGAGAAGGATGGACTGGGTAAAGTCAAGAAACTGGTTAACTTGTAGTCTGTGAAAGTCAGTATACTGACCAACATTCTCATCTATTCAAATGACAGAGCAGTCAGACTATTCACCACATCTAGAGGCATCATGGCTCCTTAACTATCTTAAATTTTCAGATAACTTTTTTTAAACGTGAACCACGCTTATATAAACCTAGATGTCAGTCTACTTGTAAAAGTCAACACAGACATGCTAAAGCAAATGGCCAATAAAGATATCAAAAGAATCAGCAAGTACAACAAAGGAAATATTCATTCCCAAGTAGAACATGACCAAAACAAGCCGACTTACTGCATTACAACAAAGAAGAAAAAATACTCAGGAACAATAAAGGGAGGGGTCATCAGACACCACAAAATGTCAGGTTCTGTATTAAGTACGCACGATAGCAAGGTGAGAAAGATAATACTCTGATCCTCATGGGAGGGAGTCTAATTCTCTAGGCAGTTCAATAAGTAAACAAATAATTAGAATGTGCAGGTGTTGAATCTGAATAGGAGAAGGTAGAAGGAGAAGGGAAGAACAGGTTTTAGGGGGATACAGGGGATTTTGCTTAAATAGCTAAAAATGTATAATCTTAAAAACACAAGCGGGAATTTTTTGGACGGCAAAAATAAAAGAAAGAATACAAGAGCTAAACAATAGAGATAATTTCACAGGTCATATGCAACACAGTAAACTCTTAAAATAAGAGTTATTCTTACATTAATTCATGTTGCTTAAAAAATAACTAACAAATTCTAGAACTATGAAAAAACTATTTCCCAGTAACAGAACTCATTCTCTGTAAACACAGAAAAATGTGTTTTACTTGGAAAAACAAAGATGTGTTTTGATGCCTTTATATCTCAAGTGAAGATGATTCAATTGAGATACAAAGGTTCAATAAATGCTGCTAGCACACAGCAGTATCATCACCACCATCAAAGAAATTATATATTTTAAGCAACAGCAAACTTAGAAATGGAGGTTCTAGTTTTGAAGATCATTCCTGAAGCTAAGCAGCTCTGTGACCTTAGACAGCCCCCTGCCCTTAACCTCAGCCAGATTGGGTGTGACAATAAACCCCCACTTACTCCAAGAGCTGGAAGAGTCTGTTAAGAACAGCAGTGTGAAACCAAGCCCAACTTATAAATGCCAGTTCCTACCCAAATTTGGAAAGCTCAGCATTACAGTAGAAATGCTTATACATCAACTCTAAGCACAAGTTATTTCCCTAAACAAAGGAAAGACCTTGTTAAAAGGAGCCACATCTAAACATTTACAGTCACATTAAAATTTTGTATCAATGATTGTTCTATATTAGCAAGCTGAGAGAGAAATAATAATAATTAGATGTTACATTATGTGTTTCATTCAAGTAAGTATGGTAGTTCAATGCATATTTAAGCCCAAGTATGTGATAGTTCTTAAACTACCTCTAATATCCAACAAGAATAGCACCAAGCTTACTTTCTCTGTATTAATCTGTACCATTAATTCTGGCTTCAAATACTATCCAAATAATCCAGTTTGCCTATTAAAAAAGGTAAAAATAAACAAACAAACAAACAAACATATATACTGTATAATACATAATTTTCAAACTCAAAAATATCTTACACTATTTTTTGCTAAGTAAATTTTCTATGTAAATCCATCCAATAATCCTGCATGCATATTTTTTTCTCTTCAACTTGTCGTGAGTCACCAATGGGAAGCATTCCCATGCAATATCATCTCCTCACACAATGGTACATTGAGGATAATCTCTAGCATATTTTATTTAATAATGAGAAACAGCCTTTATTTTAGAATCTAAGGATTTAAGTCTAGAAAATCTATTTAGTTTCTAAATAATCTTGTCTAACTCCTTCCCATTTTCATAGTCTTACTCTCTGACTATCCTTTCTGTAAAGGATAGTATCTACAAAAGAAACAGTATTCTATGGATTAGACTATGCAGTTCGATTTCACAACTGCACTGTAAAATGTCAGTCAAGCTATTCACTGAAATTATTTTCTAAAACTACATGGTGATAACATGACATTTAATCCTGTAACTTGCCCCTTAGGCTTGTTACCCAAGTAATCTTCTAATTCCCAGAGGGAGGTATTATCTGCTTGGGATTATCATCCATGCTTACTGTGTCTCCAAGTAAGATTCACCATGTGAGGAGAGAACAGATACAGCAGGTTCCAGAGCGAAAAAGCACGCTACTTGATGCCTATTCAGTTCCCATGGTTCTACCCTCCTCAAGAAAGAGGAAAGGAGGTAAAGGAGGGAGGGAGAGGCAGAGGAGAATGCCATGGCCAGAAACTGAAATGATTACAGAATTCAGGAGGTCATAAGGGGTGGGTGGGGACCTGAGATATTCCCGATAGGTTCCCAAACTCAGGTATTTTTAATCTATTTTAGTTGTTACTCTTTTTCACACTAAGAATGTGGACAGCAACAAGTAATAAATACAATTATCTATGTCCTAAGCTTTTTTCATGTAATAATTTCATGTTATATGCACAATAGTCTAATCAGGCAGATAGCCACTTTAGAGAAACAAAACATAGAAAGAGGAACAGAAAATTTACACAGTAAAATTTATATTATTATAAATAATAATTATAGTATGGCTCTTTAAGTTTCTTCCTGCTACTGAGCCATTAGATTGCTGTTAGCATTGGACTACACTTACTCTCTAACCTGGCCAAGGGTGAATTTCCTAAGCTGAAGAAGACTTGGGCTAAGGATTTCATTCAGTTGGCAGGATGTTTGCTTAGAACGGATAAGACCCTTGTTTCAATTTCCAGCACCACCTAAACAGGGTGTAGTGAAGTACACCTGTAATCCCAACACAAAAAGGTGCAGGCAGCCGGTTAGAAATTCAAGGTCATATAGCAAACTCTAGGCCAGTTTCTATAAAAAAAATTAAACAAAAAACTAAGAATTACACACAGGAATCTCAAATTCTTAATAAATATTGCAAAAAGGAATTATAACATTTTCTTGCTCAACAACAGTACACGACTGTTTGTATTTTATTCCCTAACAAACGATAATAATTTTGTTCTTGCTACTACCTCATGTACTTGTTTAGTTGAACTGAATGCTGAGAGCAATTAACAATGTTTATTTGTCCTTTTTGAAACATACAAAGACCTTTGACAAATTCATAGTTCTATTGTTTGTCCTGTAATACTTAATACCCTAAAGGATTCTTTTCAATTTATAATTTTAAGTATTAAGATTCTTTTGACATGAAATCGTTATAAACAGGACTCAAAAAAGCACAAGCAAAATAGGAGATGGATCAGTATAATTTGGTGAAACATCTATCTGAACTTATAACCAACTGACTTGAAGTATTCCAAAGATGCCCTCTGCAATCCACCTCTTTCTTGGTTCAAGTATCTTTGTGCTACCTCCATTATCAAGCAAATTTCACCTTTTATTGTGGCCGACTGCCAGTCAACTCCACATTTACAGTTTAACATTTTAACAGCTCCACTGAAAATTTCTGCATCTGAATAAAAATAAGTTATCAAATTGTTTTAAAAGTACAGCTGCATTTTGAAAACAGTATCTGTTGCTGAAGAATCATTTGCCAGTTTTGTATAAGGTCCAAGGAAACCCAAAGTACAAAATGAGAAAATATGATTCCTAAAATGAGTATCAGGAAATCTTAGACTGTTAACAGCAAAAAAGACCAGATGCCATGCAGCCAAAGCCTGAAAACATTTGCAACACCCAGGTCATATTATTCACATATAGACAGACAAACAGAACTTTTTTGGAGACCAATATTTTTACTGTTTTTATCTGAAACAGACAATGTGCTGCTCACCACCTTTTCACCATTAAGTGGAAAATAAATTTTAAAAAAGACAGTGTCAAGTTACTGCACTCAGTCTAATTTTAATATTATAACCATTACTCTTGGTCCCCTCAAAACATACATCCTTTCTAGTCATAACTTCATAAGCTGACAATATGTAGCTACATAAGAAATAAAAACCCAAACATTCCCCCATATACTTAATATACAATAGTTTAAACATACATGCACGCGCGCGCACACACATACACACACACAAAAAAAAAAAAAAAACACGCACCTCCTACACAAACACACATAAAAATCTGATTGTTGTCACTTAACCAAACAGACTGTAAATCACTCTCTAATTCTAGGGGTATCCAAGATGGTAAGAGTCATAATTCCACATCCTGACAAATGGAATTCTTTAGCCAACTAATTTTGGAAGCTTCTACTCATTTCATCAGAAAACTCCGCTTTTTCATTTTCTTCCCTGAAAGATTTTTCCACCTAGCAGGTCTACTGCTTAAGCAGCCTACTTCTTTGAGATGTCTTGGAAGTTTAGAATGAGAACTAAAGAAAACTCTGGACAATTAAAACAATCCTGGATGATGAAATAACTGCAAAAGGTATCACCACATCCAACTGCAAGATATACTAGAGTTACAGTAATAAAAATGCATGGTATTGGTACAGAAACAGACACACTGATCAATGGAACACACTGAAGACCCAGACATATATCCACACACCAATGGACACCTGATTTTTATAAAGAGGCCAGAAATATACACTGGAGAAAGAACACATCTTCAGCAAATGATTCACATCGAACTGTACAGTTGCATATAGAACAGTGCAAATAGATCCATATTTATCATGCTGCACAAAACACAACTCCAAATGGATCAAAGACCTCATCATAAAGCCAGATCCACTGGACCTGAGAAAACAAAGTAGGGAATAGCCTTGAACTATTTGGCACAGGAAAATTTTCTGAAGAGAACATCATTAACACAAGCACTAAGATTAACAATAAATGGGACCTCATGAAACTGAAAAGCTTCTGCACTACAAAAGGACATCATCATTCAGACAAAGCAGCAGTCTACAGAGTGGGAGATTTTTACAAACTCCGCATCCAATAGAAAGCTAATATCCAAAATATATAAAGAACTTGAAAACTAGATATCAAGAAAACAAATAACCCAATTTAAAAATGGGTACAGGTCTAAACAGAGAATTCTCAGTAAGAAAACTCAAATGGCTGAGAAACACTAGGTTTAACATCCTTAGCCTTCAGAGAAATGTAAATCAAAACTACTTTGAGATTTCATCTTACACCTGTCAGAATGGCTGATCAATAAAATAAGTGACAGATCATACTGTCAAGGAATAAAGGGAACACTTAACTATTGCTGGTGGGAGTGCAAACTCATACAGCCACTATGGAAACCAGTGTGGTGGTTTCTTGGGAAAATGGGAATCAATCTACCTCTTAAGGTTCAGCTATACCTTTCTTGTGTATATAGCTAAAGAACACTTCATCCCACCAAAGACACTTGTTCATGCTCACTGCTGATCCAATTCACCAGAACTTGGAAACAACCTAAGTGTCCCTCAACAGAAGAATAAATAAAGAAAATATAGTACATTTGCACAATGTGTTGTGTAATGTAGAGAATAAGGAACTAGGGTGAATAGATAGATCCCAATAGGAAATGGAACTATAGATAGTTATAAATGGATGGGGCTAGAACGAGAGGATGAGGTAGGGAGGGAGAGGAAGAAGGACAAGAGAGGGAATGCAGGAAGAGACAGTTAAAATTAAGGGTCATTTGAAGAGTGATATAGAAATCCAATACAGTAGAAGTTTCATATATACATTATATGCAATTTAACTGATGTTGCCAAATTATGGGCAAGATAGAGCTGCAAATAGCTATCTTGTGTCAAATGAAACTTCTAGTAGACGGACTGAGTTACAGCTAATTGAGCTATTGGTCAAAGAGGTCCAACAGAAATCCTTAAAAAACACCGTGGCCAAGACTGTAGGTTGTTCTCCACAAACTGACACCAGGGCTCCATTGCTGAAGACAACACCTATACAGTCACTGAACATGGAGAATGGAGTAGGTGCCTACATAGGGTTTTATACGATTGTTACCATTTTCACCTTATGTGCTAGTCTTTGGTACAAGAAGTACTCTGCATGCTACTAAAAGAAAAATATAAACACCACACTAGCCAGACCCTTAGATTGACAAAACCTGCAAGATATGCTGGGGCAATGGTGGGCCAAACCTTGTGAGAGTCACCAACCAATATCTGATTTGACTAAGGACCACTCCACGAGATGGAACTCATACTCAACACTGCTTGGGCTACCAAGAACCTAAGGCTAGAATAAGACCTAGGAGAAAACCAAATACTAAAGTTCAAGAAAAGGAAAGAAGGAAGGAAGGGAGGGAGGGAGGGAGGGAGAGAGGGAGGGAGGACAAATGAACAAATGTTCCTATTGATATTCTGCTATACTCATTGATCAGTTATCATCAAAGAAGCGTCCTCCTGAAGCAGAAGAAAACAAATACAGAGATCCACAGACAGACATAATGCAGAAAGTGAAAGACCCTGAAACACTCATTCCTAAAAGGAATATATCAATTAAATCCTTCCTCTTGAGGTTTAGGGAACCCTGAAGAAGAGGAGAAAGTGTGAGAATCAAAGAGACAGAGGACACCTAGAAAGTAAGGCCCTCCAAATCAACATGATTAAGACACATATGGGCTCTCAGAGACTGAGGCGGCATGCACAAGGCCTGTATGGATCTACAGCAGGTTCTCTGAGTATACATTATGGCTTCCAGTTTAGTGGTGTTTTGTTTTGTTTTGTTTTGTTTTGTTTTGTTTTGTTGTTTTGTTTTGTTTTGTTTTGTTTTGTTGTTTTGTTTTGTAGGATTCCTGACTGTAGGAATGAGTTGGACACTGTTTCTTGCGCCTTCTCTTGGGATCACCTTCTGTTTGTTTGTTTTGTCCAATTCCAATGTGCTAGCTTTATCTTTTATTTTGTTTTATACAATCCCTTAGAAGTCTGTTTTCTAATGAGATAGAAAGGGCATAGATTCAGAAGGGAGGGGAGGTAGGGAGGGACTGGGGAGGAGTGGAGAGAGCAGAGGGTATAATCCAGATATACTAAGGGAGAAGACAACCTGTTTTCAATAAAAGGCAAAAATATATAATCATCAGAATATAACCCATTCAGCTTCTGAATATTGTATCTAAATTAAAAGAATTGAAGATAGAATATTTTCTTCAATTGCTCTTTCCTATATGAATGGCCAATTATCTCTGCTCCATCAGTCATCATGGACTGATTTCTACTGTTTCATCAGATACAATTTCAGCTACTACTATGACATTAACATTTGTTTTATGTGCAGATGTGTTCTAACAGAAACATGAATAATAAAGAGCTGACTAGCAAAGAAAGAAGAGGAGGGGAAAGGAGGAGGTACTGGAAGGGGGAGGGGAGGGGAGGGAAAGGGGAAGGAAGGGGAAGGGAGTGGAGGGGAAGGCAGGAGAGGGGAGGGGAGGGGAGGGAGGGGAGGGGAGAAAGATGGACAGATGGACATGGGCTTTTTGATCAGGCTGATAATTTTCTAGAAGTAGTTTCCCTAAAACCTTACTGAATTTTCCATTATGCACTTCAATCAAGAGCTTGAATTAGTAACCAAAACAATAGGTCTGGCTGAGATACTAACTGAAGTTCAGCTTTTAAGTTTTAGTTTTAGAGAAATAGGCCTTGCCTTTACCCTCATCTTAGTATCTTCCCTGCCACACAATAACCAAATGCTAAGGCTGAGGGGACACAGCTACTCTACCAGGCTGGCTGCATCCTCACTTAAAGTTCTTTAAACTAGACTCACTGGGCACTGTGTCTGGAAGCTAGAAGAACACTACATGGGGTACTTGGATGAAATTTAAAATGGAGTTTAAACTTCTGCCTTTCTTCTTTTTGATTTAGCATAAGATACAAATAATGGCTCTTTAACCTACAAAGTTCATGATATTTTGATGCTTTTCTCTATCTTGGGTGGCAGCTACTGCAGACATTTTCTTTCCTTCTTTGCTCTCAAGCACGAAGTTTAGACCAAAGCAAGTTGTTCTAGTATAAGACAATATAAGGTGTCCCAAGGTATCCAAAAAGACTCCACTAGCCTTCAATTCCAATAAATAGTTGCATTGGTAAGGTAAACTGGGTGACAAGGCAAACAGAAATTTTATACTCATCAAAGGAAGTTTCAAAGAAGGCAGTGCTTTCATTGCCTCACACTCCACTTCATTTTGAAAACTGTATCTTACAAGGTCCCACTTCAAATACTAATTTTGTGCTAGCAGAGGAATTCTTTCCATTCAAAACTGACCCAACTTCAACTGATTCAAAACTAGTAGCAATGGTAATATATTTTAAGAGCATTAAAAATGTTCTTGTTACATTCTGTTGCTGCTAAACACCAAGACCAAAAACAACTCAGAGGAGGAAAAGTTTATTTCATTTTACAGACTACAGTTCATCCTTGAAGGAAGTCAAAGCAGGAATTGAATGAAGCAAAATCTTGAAGCAAAAACCAGGAAGGAATTTTTGTTTGTTTGCTAGGTTTTGAGTGTGTGAGTGCATGTGTTCCCAGACAGGATTTCACTGTCTGGCCCTGGCTGCCCTTAATTTATTCTGTAGACCAAACTGGCCTTGAACTCACAGAGATCCATGTGTCTCTGCCTCCTGAGTGCTGTTATTAAAGGCATACACCACCACCATCCATCAACCGGGAGGGAATCTTACTGGCTGGCTTTCAAAGCCCATGCTTAACTAGCCCAAGGAATGGTATCACCAACTGTGGATGGGGCCCTCTTCCATCAATTAACAATCCCTCAGAGCGATGCCCACAAGCCAATCCCATCTATGTAACTCCTCTCTCAAGGCTTTCCTTTCAAGGTAACTCTGCTGTGTCAGGCTGACAACTACAGCTAACTAAGCCAGGAGACAATCGTGACAGGCACAGAGGCACTGATATAAAATCAAGAAGACATTTAGTTCTCCTGGATTCACATTTAGTCAAATCTGAAAGCAGGCAATTTATACAGTCATATACAAAAGGCTCTCCACCAGGATGGTCCCATAAGTCCTGGCACCAACTATGTGACTCCCTTTAAAGAAATGTTCAACCTAAACTAATGGTAGGTTTTAGCCAACCCTTCCTAGTATCTACCTACCTCAGCAAGATGACTGAGAATGAGAGTGCATGACAGTGAATGGTCCATTAGAGAAAAACTGAGGCTCCATTAAAAATACTCATCAGTGAAGATAAATTCTGGTTAATACTTCTTTTCAAATTCCTCTTCAATGACTATATATTTTCTTTCTTAATAACAGAAAAATACAACTAACATGAAACTATAGTACCACATTCTTAACTATATGCCTACGATGTCAATTAAAAAATTATTTATGGCAGAACGTGAGGCAGAGGCAGGATGATCCCTCTGAACTATAGGCTAGCCTGGTCTACATAATGAGTTCTGTGAGACCCTGTAAAGAATTCCTTAGATTTAAAAGAAATTTATGCATGTAATAATGCCTAACAGCTAACATATACATATTTAACATACTTGTAGTTTTAGAAATAAGCAAAATATTCTAGATTACACTAGATTTTTTTGTTTGTTTTACATTTTTCAGCAAGGTCGTTTATACTCTATGGGACACTAACTCAGTATGTAGTTTTCAGAGTTGGTCCTTATTACTACTGCCTTCTAATAGTATCCTGCATATTCAAAATGCATTTAACTACCAAAGGGTGAGATACACAAAAAATAAGATTATGTCCTGCTGTTATGAAGTTCTGAGCTAGAAGATTCAACACAAATAAATAATTGTAATACAGAGAGTGACTGGTACGTGGTACAAAAGAGGAGGCCAACAGTACGCAGAGTGTGTGAAGTATAGGTGTAATATGTGAAAAAGCTGCAATGGGTATACAACATTCTAAAGGAACAATAAAGTACATATGAATCAATGTGATGCCACTACCCTGGGAAACAAAATGGACCTGAGCTATGAAATCTACTATTTAGAAAGAGTCAAGAAAGAATCTTGTGACATTTTTCAATCAATGACCTAACTAGTACAAAAAAAAAAAAAAAAAAAACAAAAAAAAACAAAAAAAAAAAAAAACATGTATGAACTAAGTATTTACTCAAAATTACAAAACTTGATCACAGAAAGCTACATAATATTTGTTGCTTTGGTGTCATTAAATGACTACTTTTAGTGTTATTATATGATACATATATCCTTAAGCTCCTTAAGATACCAAAACCGACACTATGCATATATTTAGCTTTCCATATTAAATAGCAATAATAAATATATAAATTACTTTAGATAAGCTCTTATGTTAATATATTAACATGCAAGAAATCCTTTTAATATAAATATGGTTTTATTACAATTAAATACTTCCATTAATCTACCTAAGACATAATTATAATTTTTTTGTCTTTTGTTTTTTAGATTGTAATTTAATTTCAATGTTTCTCCCTCCCCTATTCCCTCTCCAAACCATCCCATATATCCCTGCCTGCTCCCATTCAAATTCAATGGCTTCTTTTTTCAGTACCAATTATATATTTTTAATAAATTCAATTTATGTACATTTGGTTTATGAAACTATACCAGTAAAATATAAATTATTCTGATTATCAACTTGAAAACAAATAGAGTCTCAAGGAAGAATTATGATCACTATTTAGTACAAAAAAAATAACAAAATTTCCCCTTTCATAAAACTATCATGATCCACATACCAAAAAAATTTAATAGTTTAAATGCTCTCATATATTTAGTTACATCTTTTAATATACTAAACAATTATATCATTGATATTTTTAAAAATTAGAGAAATATTATTCTTATAACTAAAGACAAAAAGATACATCTCATAGTAATTAAAATAATCTATAAGCTCATGACAAAAATTGAATTCAATAATTCATGAAACAAATCTGCAAGACTATAGTTGAAGTCTACAATTATAATTAAAAGTTATACTATCTAAAGCAGACTTAAAAGCACTATTGTAATTATTTCACTAAATATTAATTCTCCGTTTATCCTTTCTAAAGATTTGTTTGTTAAAAAGAAATTTCCATGTTCTAAACAAAGATAAGACATGATGCGTACATAGCATTTATGTGAAGGAAGTAGAGACTTTCTATAAATACCTGTGAAGTATGTTTACAAAGGAAGCAATAGACCAATTATGCCTGCCTTACAAGAGAAAGCTAACCATAAAAACTCTTCAGCATAAACTCTTAGGATGCCACATTTACATATTCCTCCTGAAGCTAAAGCTTCTGGACAACTATTTTCTATCACTGGTAGATCCACAAGGAAGATTCTTGACCACATAATCTCCTTGTAGCCTTATTTTCAAACTAACCCGATCATCTTCTGATAGCGTGACCTCATCTTTGAGTGTTTTCAGTCACCTCCAATACCACGATAAACAATGTAAGCACCTATAGGCATCCTTCACTTTATCTTTTCCACTGTGATTCCTCACTACAACCCACCTGACTAGGAGAATGGTCCTCTGCCTTTGATAAAGAGCAGAAAACTTCTAAGCAGAACTAAGATGAAGTTCTATATTTTATTACATACTTAAACTTTAATTTGGAATTTTTTTAGATATGGTAAATAAGAGACAGCATCTAAGAACCAAATATTAGTATTTTCATATTTTCTCATTATACAGAAAGAATGAATGAATAGGAAAAACAAATATGTTGTCAAAGGTCACTAACACCAAGGGTACTGTCAAAAGTCTCAGTTTCCTTAGTTCCCCGCCTTTCTTTTCTTCACAGAGCAATGTAAGAGATATTTTACTGTTCCCACCTAACATTATTCTTTTACATTTTAAATTAAAACTGAAAGTACAGGAGATTCATTTTAGAAATATTAAAGGCTTCCAACGTCTAAGAAGTCACTCAAGTACTCTAAATTAATTCTGGCTATGTTTATTCTTAAATAAAAATGAAGCTTTGATAATTATTGTAATGCCAAATACACTTTTAAGAACCAACTTGAAATTGCATAATTTCAATTATGACTGAACAATAAAGTTTAAACCTACAATTCAAAACCTACACTTCATAAGGCTAATTCAGGAACTACAACACAGTCAGCACCACATTTTGTCATCTATTCTTTACCCCAAAAAGTTCCCATCTAAAAATAAATTGTATCCCTTAAATCCATACAAAGAGAATTTACACCTACTATTTCTATTCCAAAAATAAATCTTGGAAATTAAGGCTCATGTGATGTGGTATCACACTATTTCTAAAGTCTATAAGCTAAGAGTAAATATCTAAAAAGAAAAAGAAAAATGTTTGCATCTTTCATGGCAGATTCCATTGCATTGAAGAGTTAAATTTCTTTTTAGCACAAGAGAAATACTTCACTTCCTTTTTTTAGTCTACTGTGTATCTAAAGAAGCCCATCTGTTAAGAACTGATCCAGCAGGCATGGCTGTTGCTTCAGAGTCCACACTGGTTCCACATTCAAGTCAGTTTCTAGCTTGAGAGTCCTACTGCCTCTTACCAGGCTACATAGTGCATACAAGTAAGCAAAGAAATGCTATTATCACATCATCTAAAGTAACAAATCCTACTGGCCTCAGAAAAATGGAAACACCTAAAATGTGTGTGTGTTCTTTAAATATACATAAATGGAGCAGCAGCTAATATGTTACCTTTTCAAAGCAAGGTAAAACTACCACTCATGACACCACCACCACCCAAAGGCCCATTAGTGTTTTGAAAACAACTGGTTACACCTATAGGATGACGATCTCACAAACTTACACCGACTTTTGTGGTGACATGTTTGAAGGGGACACTGAAGTAAAACAAGGTGTTTTGCATTCAAGGTGCAGTACATATAGAGAAGTAATGACAGATGACCTATCTTTGAGTTGACACACTAGCAAAAAGAAAACAGAAAGTACTCCAACTTTTCCGTGAATTTCAAAGGCTCAGAAACAACAGACATTATCTAATCCATGTCTCAGGGTACCACTGTCATAGCTGCAGTTTTCTTTCAATTTTGCAATGCATCAAATAAAACTAATTGCTTCGCTGAAAATTCAGACTTCATGAGTGATATAAAAATCCCCAGTAAGCATTTCTCTTTATATTCCTGCGACTTCACACCGACTACAACGGGTCAACTGACTGCTCCTGACTCACACCTTGCCTGCCAAAACCCAACCTTACTGAATGTCAAAGGATAGATAATGCAGAAGAAGCCTTTTTAAGAAGCTTTGCTGAAGAAAAGCAAAAACAAGACCAAAAAGGAATGCATTTGCAAAGCGCAAAAGCCACGACCTAGCCTTAATTATGCTCTATTTCGGGTCTTCCTCTCCTTATGCTGGACCAAGTCATCTTCAACACTGCTTAGGCTCTCTGTAGATAGCGCAAAACATTAAGTCATACACACTTCTGCAGTAACTCTCTCACCATGAAAGGAGCCAAAACCTAGGCTGCCTTTGAAATCTTTCTTCTGGTCTTTATCCACAAGCCAGCGCAACCATAGAAACCAACCTGTATGATCCGGTGCCCCTTATATTTTAACACCTTCTGCGCCCCCACACCCCCAAAGGTAAGAAGAGATCAGCATAACTGGAGCGATACTACAAAGAGGTGAAGGTTGCCTAGAGATGGGGGTAGGGGTGAGTACAGGCACAACACGCTCCATCACTGCCTCCACGGACTGTATTTAAAGACAGATGCAAAATCTGCATCCTTCGTCGCCGTCCTCCCTGGAAAACCCAGCACCCCAGCTGCTCAAGTTGGAACCCGGTGCGCTTCTCACATTTCAGGAGCACTGGGGTGGGGGCTGGGTCGCTTGGGAGGAGGGCTCGGGCTCTAGGGGCCGGGCTGTCACCCTCTCGGAGCCGCGGCACGGACAATTAAGAGATTGGGAGGAAAAGCTCCCAAAGGACCTGAGGGCCGCCTCACCCCTCCACTCACGGCCCCAGGCCCTAAGGAGCGACCGACCACTCCTCGGAAGTGCCGGGTTGAGTTGGGCACCGCGCGGGTGACAGGAGGGAGGTGGCGCGGCCGTGGCTGCGCGCGGGCGGGCGGGCGGGAGGCTGGGCGCGGACGGCCGGGGGCCCTTACCAGGTTGAGCACGGTCTCCACGATGTCCCTGTTGCTGACCTCGCCGACCTGTATGAGTCCGATCAGAACGGCGAATTTCATCCGGATGTTGCGGATCGGCACCGAAGGGTTGATCATCCCCGCCGGCAGCACCACCGGGCCGGAGCCGGAGCCGGCCGCCCCCCGAGGCTCCCCCATGGCGCCTCCGCCGCCTCCACTGCCGCCGGCCCCGACGGCCAAGAGCGCGACGGGCTGCGGCTCGAGCCCCGGGCCCGGCTTGTCGCTCGCCATCCGCCCCGCTGCTGAGGAGCTGTGCAGCGCCGCCGCGCCGCCTCCGCCGGTTCCGTTATCCCCGCCGCGGCCCCCGCCCCCCGGCCGGCGCCTCGCAGCCCCAGCATCCACCAGCGCCGCGGCGCCGGGCCCGCTCCTGTCCGCGCCTCAGCCGTGGCCCGGCAGCCGTGCGGGGCGCCTCTCCGATCGCCTCCGGGGAGAGCCTCAACCAAGGGTCGCTTCGGAGCTCTCCTCACGAGTCTCCTCACACACTGCCGCAGCTGTCGCCCCGCCGCTCTCACGGTCCGCCTCAGCGCTTGCCTCACGGATCTCCTCGCAGATCGCTTCGGAGCTCTCTGCAACCGCTGTCCTCGGCTCGCTGCCACCGGCCCGGCCCCCGCGGGGATGCTGCCTCGTCTCGCACAGCCCTCCGCCCTCCGCCGGGGGGCCAAAGCTCCGGCCGCTGCCACCGGCGCCGCTGTTGTTGTGAAGCCCCGACGCCGCCGCTCACTCCGCCATGTTGCCGCCCCCTGCCTGCGGTAGCGGCCACTGCGCCTGCGCGCAGTTCGGGGGGGCGGAGTCCTCGCTGCACCCCCTCTTTCTCCCGGCGCTCCTCCTCCGCATCCCTCACCCCTCGTCCCTCCCCCACGCGCTGGGATCCGGCCGACAGGTGAGCAGGTGCGCGGGGAGGAGTCCGGAGGCGAAGGACACGGCTCGCCCGTCCGCTCTCCATCCCCTTCCCCATCGGCCTCGCCGTGCGGGCCACGTGCGGGGAGCGGGGGGCCACCTGCTCCGGGCCGCCCTTCCCCTCCGCGCCCTCCTTGGGCCCGCGGCCCCACCTCGCTGCAGGGGTCTGGAGACAGACGCAATGTCGCCGGGCTCTTTCTACAGCCCGGGGACCGGCTGGCACCTGCACTTACGGGCGCGACTTAAAATAGATGCTGTCAAACCGGGAACCTCAGCAGAGCTAGTTCTTGAACTCGCCTCCCTGACTACCCGAAGAGGTGGTTGGGTAGGAGCAGCAAATCCCATGCTAGAAATCCCCAAAGATCCTCAGGTATGATGCCAGTGGATGATGTCTCCCTTTTCTCCGTAGGCGTATGCGGTTCACAAGATTTGCTTGAATTATCAAAATACATTGAAGGTCGTCACGACCAGCCTTAGTCCGTGAGAAATTTTTAATTGAAAACATTATAACACGCACATAGTAATATCTCTGATGGCACTGAGTTAAAACCACCTAAGTATGACTGGTGGTTTCTTCCTTGACATCAAGGATATAGTTTCTTTAATATTTCAAGTGGTCTGCCCTTTTCAATAAAGACGTATTACCAGTCACCAGAAACATTAGAAATATTAAGGTGTATTCAACTCATTTAAATTGTCATCTCAAACAAAAAATGTCAGTATACAAATGAATCATAAAGCGTAATTTATTATTCATCTTCTTTGACTGGACCTTAAGTCAATTCCCGTGACACAGGATCTTGTAAACATTTCTCAAGTACCACAGGGCAAACTTTCTTAATACCTGTGTTCAATTAGTTCTTGGTTATATGTTTATTAGTAGTACAAACTCCCACTGAATTGATGAACTTATTAAAGTAGTTGCACAAAAATAGCTGAAAAAGTGGTAAATTGGGAAGTCTATTTAAATGAAATACTAATGGAATTATATAAGGCTTACATCATTAAAACTTCTTGAGGAAGTAAAGGCAGGCAGATCTGTAAGTTCCAGGACAACCCTGTCTACAGAGTTAGTTGCAGGACATCCTGGGCTACCCAGTGAAATCCTGTATTGGAAACAAAAACAATAAAAAGAACTGTGACTTTTAGAACTACCTACAGTATCTGTGCCTGTCCCCAGTAAGCATCATCAAGTTCTATGAGAACTACTTCCGCTGCAAATTTAAAATGTCATGTATCTTTTAAATTATAAAATACAAGCTGAAAGCTTATCTCAATCTGCATATATATATATATGATGTGTACATATATGAAGTACATATGAATAGACAGTAAGTTGTACTTCTTGCTTTACTCTAGACATCTTGAATGAGAACTTTGAGAGACACTGACAACATGATCTTCTCTTTGCCTTTCTTAGTGCGTAGCTTAACACCCTTTGGCTGATCTTAATTTTCTGTTTTGTGTCTCAGGCAATAGGTGTGTTCATTTCAGTTTTGTTTTTCTTGTTCGTTTTCATTTACTGGAGATAAAGAATAGGTAAAGAAAATAATCACTGTTCAAAGTAGGAAAAGCTCACTTTGCATACTTTATTAAATTTCGGAAATATTTTTAAGCTTGCTAATTAAGGTATTCTGTAGATTGTCCGATCCTTGCCCTCTTTAAAAAAAAAAAAAAGTGGGTCTGGTTCTGAATCATCCTCTAACTATCCATGCAATCTACCCAGGCTATATGAACTTCAGTATCCTCATTCCTTAAATAGACATGATAAGACCTATCCTACCAGTGAAATGATGTCAGTTCAGCAGCAACTAGTATATAGCAAAATACATCTTTGTATCCCTCATACAGGAACTATGTGTGTAGACTGACCTATATACACACATGCATGAAAGACCAATTATAACCTGTTTGCAATGCATTCATCAAATTTAAACTTTAGTTTTCTTCAACATTGGACCCTTCCACCCCATTTTTTTTTTAATCACTAATTTTACTCTTAGGCACAGAACACAAACACAACACAGAAATTCAGCATTTTCACCTCATTTGACACAGGCTAATCATTACCAGCCAACAGACATTTGCATGTCTATTACAAATGTGCAAATTACTAGCTGAAATAGGTGGCTTTAGTATTTTCTGTTTAAAGAAATTTGTTTTCAACGTTAAAAGCTAACCAGGAAGTCAATATATATATATAAAAAAATAAGTCAATGGTATAAAAACATGTATTCTGGAATCCACAAAATTGAAGACTATTACACCTGCCTTAATATACACAGAAAATTCACCAAATACAAACACACCTTTGCACCATTAAGCTAGCAGTAGCCTGCCCATCCTTCCCGGAGGTACAGTCTAGGCGATACGCTGTCCTTTTCATTCTCACTGCTGTCATCTTGTCAGAAAGTTTATACCTGGGTTCCTCTACCCTGACTCATTTCCAACCCAGTATCCCATAATAATCTTAAATCTGCTTTTGATGGGCAGATAGTGGTCTAGAATGCATACTTTACTAATCACTGTAAATTCTACATACATCCACATCATCTGTTTAAAACGTGGCGTGATTAGAATGTTCATCTGAGTGCCAAAGGCCCTCCGTGCTTGGCTTTTTCTCAAGCTTTACCTCATTCTATTTCTGACAGGAAACTTTTTGTCCGTGACTCCCAACATCCTGGAGTATGCACCGCTTTCCTCATTACTTAAAAATGTTTAGCCAGCTCCTGGATTCTTAACCTAGAGATTTATGCTTTTAATTTCCATAGATGGAAAAAATAGTGAAGTGCTTTCAGGTTTTAATTTAATAAAAAAATTTTAATTAAATAATCTTTACTTTTTCTTTTAACTTTAGTGTGTGTGTGTGTGTGTGTGTGTGTGTGCATTTGTGTTTGTGTGCGTGCTTCGCTCACAGGCACACAGGTGTGTGAAAGTCAGAGGACAACATTTCTCTCTGTCCACTGTGGCATCTAGGGGATAAACTCAGGTGGTCAGTCTCCCTTGGTAAGGCACTTTTACCCACTGAGCCATGTCACTAGCCCAAAATTTTATGCATTCTAAAGCACACACTTCATATATTTGAAACACAGGCACATGGGAACACATGTATGTTGTGAGTTGTATTATTACATCCTCAGGTGAAAAAAAAAAGTCCAAGTCCTAATTGCCAGTACTTGCTATTTGTATCTTATTTAGAAAAAAAAGAAAAGATGGCTGTAGATGTAAATTCATATACAAGTATACCGGAATGAAGTGGGACGTAATAGGATTAGATTCCAGTTAAGAAGCAAAAGAGACAAATAACCACAGAGAAGAGGAAGTGAGGCAGGAACAGAGGACACCCTGTGAAAACCCAGATAGACCTTGGAGTTGTGCCACAGGAAGACAGGGCTGTGGACAGCCACCAGAAGCAAGGAAATACTGCATGTAGAACCTCCGAGGAGAGAGGGCCTGGGTAGCACCTTTATTTGACTTCTGCTCTCCAGACCTGTAAGAGAGTCTTTGCTGTTTAAAGCCACTCCTGCTCTCATTCCACCACTACCTTATGCTTTGGCACAGCAGCTCCAAGAAACTAACACACACACACACACACACACACACACACACACACAAGATAAATGCCATTTTTTTACCTCTATAAACAATGACTAATGTAGATAAAAATCTACAGATCACTTTGAATAACTCCGAGGTTCCAAGATTAAAAAAGAAAGATTTTGCCAACCCCAATTCCTTTGTGCCCAATGACTGTGACTGTGCTATCTTACCTAGGCACCTTCTTCAGTCGTCTTTCTGCCCACTATCTTCATCAATCCCTCCAAAATTTCTGCCAGTGCAATGCCATCTTCATGACTACATTCAGGACCCCATCTAGGTAAACGGAATGCTATACCTATTTTCAGCTTTAAGAGAAATGTTTCGGGCCTTTTCAGTAACCTAGGTGGACAAATTTTCACTTAAACAAACTACTTCTATTTTCTCTGTCTTATTTACTAGGAGTAAGGAAATCACAGGCCAACACATGTAGTCATTCATGTATATATATATATATATATATATATATATATATATGTAATATCCCTTCACTGACTGAAAAACAAAAACAAAACCTACCATGTGTATTGTTTGACTACATATGTATATTATATATAATGGTTTTACACTAACAAATGTTGAATAGATTGATTCTTCACAGTGATACCAGATGTATTTTCCCATTGGGTTTGGTGTGCATGTGCTAGAGAAAGGAAAGCATATAAAATACACATATAAAGATTCTCCTGAGCCGGGCGTGGTGGCACATGCCTGTAATCCCAGCACTTGGGAGGCAGAGGCAGGCGGTTTTCTGAGTTCGAGGCCAGCTTGGTCTACAGAGTGAGTTCCAGGACAGCCAGGACTACACAGAGAAACCCTATCTCGAAAAACAAAAAACAAACAAACAAAAAAAAAAAACAACAAAAAAAAATTCCTGACTGATTACTGTTAATAGTCACACCTGTCAGTAATCAATCCTCTCTTATCTGCCATGTACTTTTAGATGTGTTAATTCTAACTCATTACAGCAGTTTGAGTAAAATAGTATTCTCCCTCATTTAAATGAAAAACCTAATACAAAATAAGGTCTTGTCAGTTATGTGTGTGTTTTTTATTGGATATTTTATTTATTCAAATGTTATCACCTTTCCCGATTCCTGCCCCCCAGAAACCCTCTATCCCATCCTCCACCTCCCCTTGCTTCTATGAGGGTTTGCCCCACCCACCCACCTACTTCCACCTCCCTCAAATTCTCCTACACTGGGGCATCAAGCCTTCACAGGACCAAGGAAGGGCCTCTCCTCCCATTAATGCCCTACAAGGCCATCCTCTGCTACATATGCAGCTGGAGCCATGGGTCCCTCCAGGTGTAATCCTTGATTCATGGTTTAGTCCCTGGGAGCTCTGGGGGAACTGGTTGGTTGATATTATTGTCCTTTGTATTGGGGTTGCAGACCCCTTTAGTTCCTTAGGTCCCTTCTCTAACTCCTCCATCGGGGATCCCCTGCTCAGTCCAATGGTTGGCTTTGTGCATCCTCTCAGGAGACAGCTGTGTCATGCTCCTATCAGCATGCCCTTCTAGTGTCCATAATAGTGTCTGGGTTTGGTGACTGTGTATGGGATGGACCCCCAGGTGGGGCAGTCTCTGGATGACCTTTCCTTCAGACTCTGCTCCACACTTTGTCTCCATATTTGCTCCCAGGAGTATTTTATTCCCCCTTCTAAGAAGGACCGAAGCACCCACACTTTGGTCTTCCTTCTTCTTGAACTTCATGTGGTCTGTGAATTGTAGCTTGGGTATTCCGAGCTTTTGGGCTAATATCCACTTATCAGTGAGTGCATCTAGTCAGTTATGTGAGTCATACTTGAGGAAGTTATCAGTTTAAGATATGATCTAGTTATGGTTATTCTGAGAGCTCAGTCTCCCACATATCTCACAGTATAACCAACACCAAAGCCACTATTTAATTTCTTCTACTGACTAGTCTTACCATATAAAAGACACTGGTGAGAGCAGAAAAAGGTCCCTTAAAAGAAAACCTGTGGGTTTTTTTTATATGTTTATGTGTTTGGTCTCTGTGATAAAAGTTCACATAAAAGGTTGATTATATAAATCAATGACAAAAGTGCTTGCCCAGTATGCAAAAAGATCCTCGGTTTTATCTCCAGAACTTGGAGTCAGAATATTTCATTAGTCCATTTGCTTCCTAGGAATCATTTTAGTTTGACAAAAATGGGAAAATAAGTTGCTTTTAATTATATTAAGGTTAATCCAAATTTTGTTTTGTAGCCACATTAGTATACCACTCCTTCTATGTGCAAAGATTCTGTTATATCTTTGACTGACCATTGATCTAGTCCTTGTTGAAAAGTATTACTGTTATATTTCTCCATAATTATGATTCCTATCCCTACCCATGGGCTTATAGAGACTCATACCTCTAATTCTGGCCCTCAGGAGGCAGAGGCAGGCATCTCTATGAGTGTGAGGTGTGCCTGCCTGACATAACAATATTCAGGCCAGAACTTATTCTCCAGAACAAAACAAGAGAAAAATAAATGTGTGTCGTGGGTAGAGGAAGACAAGAAATACTATGAGGAGATATCCAGGGATCTTTTGAAATGGTGATCATACTATTTGAAATTTCTAGCTAAGAAGCACCTTTACTGAACTCCAGCACAATGGATTAGCAGTGCATAGAATCAATCATAGCCAAATACTGGTTTAATGACATGAAGACAACTTACCAACTGACATATAAGAAGTGTATTGTGACACACTTAAAAGCATTTAGACTAGAGCTAAAAGGAAAGGATCTGGGCTGTCCTTTCCACCTGACAAGTTCTGAGATGTGACTTCTGTTATACAGAGCTGCTTTGGAGTTGACACAAACCAACTAGAGCCCCAATCACACCCACAATCATACAACTAATGGAGTTCTCCAGGAACAAAGTGCCTAATTATATGTTGTATATTATGTATACAAAGTGGTGTATGCAAAGCTTTCAGTTTTGTTTGATCTAATCTCACAAGAGGTAAATGGAATATTTATATGTTGGCCACAGTTATATCATCAACTTCTTTGTTTACATTAAAACAAGCTCCACCAAATTCTATTTGCAGTAACAACACAAAACTAGCATGTTTCCAGATACTTGCTATTATCAAAGTCTAGCAAGGTAATGGTTTATCCTCAGAACTTTTCATTCATAAACATCACAGACAACTCACATGGTTTTGTCATAAAGTCCAACATTTTCCCTAAACAGATCATTTTTTCTTTTTACCATACTTTTCTTGACCTTAAATAATCTGTAAAGAATGGCATAATGGCTAAAAAAAAAAAAAAAGAGGGTTCAAATTGAGATAATATAGATTGGATCCAAATTCTGGCAAATTATCCCTGACCTCTGATCCAATCGTAAGCAACTACCTCATGTATATTACTTTAAAAACTTAAAAGGATAAAGCATATAAACCTTCGTCATGTTTTCCATAGACGGTAAAGACTGTGATCATAAATTGACAGAAATACTTGAGCGTGTTGAGCTTTCAAGTCAAATAATTTTCACTTACTTTCTCCTTATTCATTGACTTTCTGTCTTAAAACACAAATAGAACATGAATCTTCTTCAGATTTTGTTTTGTTTGTTTTTTAATGAATGGCTAAGATGCATATGTTTGTATATAAGACTCAGCACTTAAAGCTCATACCTGAATAGATGATTGTCCCTGGTTTCCTTTCTAAAGAGAAGTGTGGATTTTATGGGATTATTATTAATTAGTATTCCATATCTTAGTATTTCCCTAGCCATATAGTTTTCAGTTTTTAAAATGTGTGTTCACAGTATTTCTGTATCCATGCTTTCTGATTCTATTAATACCCTCTGTAGTTTTTCTACCTGTGTCTTTGGTTGTCTCAGTACCTCTTACTAATTCCTAAACTTAAAATAACTTATATTTAAAATATAGCTGTGCAGATGTGATCTCATCTCTGGAATTGTACAATATAATCTATCAGCCTTAAGTAAGAAAAATAGCAGAGGAAATACAACAGCAAAAGCACAGAGAACAGAGCCATGTGACAGGATGCATGGAATGCAGAATGCAGCAACTGTGTAAATATAAAATAGTCAATATATTTGAACTAGCAAGCCATAGAGTATTGTGACCACCTACCACTCAACAACCATTAATCTGAAATTAAATATACTGATAGTAATATTTTACACAGTAGCAGCTATACGCCATCCAATATAGGTTCATTTGAGAGCATGCTAAAAATTGTCACGTGTGAATAAAACAACTTCAAAGAAGCATTATGTAGCCAGGCCTGGTGACACATGCTTGTAATCCCAGTACTTCAGAGACAGAGGCAGACATGTCTTTAAGTTCGAGGGCAGACCAGCCTGGTCTACTTAATAAGCTTTCTAATAGACAGGGTGGATAGAGACCCTGCCTCCAAAGCAAAAGAAATATATGTACCTAACTATGTACACAGTACTTAAAAGATCATATACTACTTGAATAATATAAACCATATGACCTGCTTGGTAAGGATACCAAAAACAAAAGCTTTTTTAATGTTCATTTAAAAACAAAAACAAAAAATTTGGTGAAATGTATTCATTGTGAAAAACCATCATATGACTAAAGTATAAAAACAACAGTCATTCAGTATTGTGCAGATCTATTGAGTATTGTATTACTGATAAGATACCACTAACAAAAGAGATTGTATTTGTTCCAGAGCAGAAGCCCATGGTGGCAGGGAAGGCATGCTGGCATACATCCAAAGAAGAAAGATAAGAGATCCACGGTTTTATCCATACATAGGTCACAGGGACAGAACTGGAAATATGGCAAGGCTGGAAAGCCTGAAGACCCAACCTCAGCAAGGGACTTCCTCCTCCAAGGCGCCACCTCCTGTGATTCCCATAACCTCTCCAAACAACACCGGCAACTAAGGACCAAGTAATCAAATGCTTAACCCTGCTCATTCAAACCTTCACAAGTATATTCTGCCATCCATGACGGTTCTAAAGTAAAGGAGATAAAAACAGCAAATACACAGAGTCCCCCCCCCCATCCTTATGGGAAAAGTCTCGAGGGTACAGAGTTCAGCACCTTGCAGACAGTGAACTGATAAAATCTATATGAATACTATTTCAGAGGATGATAACTTTGTGTGCATTCATGGATAGAAACTGACAGCAGTGGTGTAGTCACTTGTTAGACATTTTACACTTGGTTGACTAGCCTTTGCTAACAAGTAAAGTTTTTAACAATATCTTGAGCTCAGTGACTCTAACATGCAAGCCTGAATCTCTGAAGGAGATAAACAGCTGTATTGAGGAAAAAGTAGAAAGAAGTTAAAAAATAGAAATGTTAACAATTAAAAACTCTCAATAATTTGATATAAATTCTTTGCATTACAGGTGAGATTAACTATTAAAAAATGTTCTAATATAAGAACAAACACATCCTGTTCCTTTACACATACATATTAAGAAGGATTGAAATCCTCAAAGTTGGCAGAGTAACCATAACTGTGAGATATCTTTGGATCTCAGTTTTCTTATTCATGAAGTAAGAATGGAGTATAATAAAGTTAGATATGATCACACTTTGTAAAGCACAAAGTGTCACAGACAGCAGTGACTTACTCTGGCGCTCCTAAAGGGAAGCAGTGACCCCAATCACCTAGAACTGAAGGCAAGGTAAAAAAAAAAATGCAGGGGCTGTGGACTCCAAACAGGAAACGTTTTGAAATACGGGTACATGATGTCAGGGTTATGAAAAGGGAAAATGGCAAGTTCAATGCTCAGACCCTGTGGTTGGGAAAAGAAGGTCAAATATCTAAACTGCTAAGACAAAAAGTTAAGGCAACCCCAGAAAAAATAGTTGAGGCAAACAGGAATCCCCAGAGCAGAGCAGAAAGGCGGACTCGGGCTGGGCAAACACCTGGAAACACAATACAGGAAATGAAAGATAAACAAGAGGCCAAGTTTGGCAGCTTCTGAAGGCTGCCTGGGAACGTTGCGCCTCATTTCCAGTGTACTCGCATTGCTCTTTGGGACTCCAAGCCTGAATCTCTGGAGGACAGATGCCCTGGAGCATGTGTTTGAGGTAAGGAGCTCTGTATAGTCAACCAGTTTCTTCTAGGAAAATCCTGGCAATACTGGACAGCAAGACACAGCTTTGTCTGATCTATAGACAAATGTCCCTTAGGTTTAATGCTGTGTTTTCATGATTAAGCAAACTGTTTTCAAAGTAAGGAGCCTAAATCAGGTGTTTACATACTCATTAGACACTCCATATGTATGATTTCAGATGGGAATGAAAACATTTTCTCTGCTCTTGTGTCTTATGACCTAAATTTACGAACTTACTCCCTCAAGTTAGATGTCAGATAAACTGAAGAAATGTATGTGTAAATGTTTCATGTATATGCTTGGCAAAACAAACACTCCTTTGGATAGGAACAAATTGTTCTCATTAGGTGGCTGTTTGATTTCTATCTCTAAATTTAAGACTGACTACCAGATGTGCAAGCCAGTGGTTTGAAGGGATCACTCAGGAACCTCAGTCTAACTTTCTTTATGGAGCAGTGGCAAGCTGGTAAGCTCAGCATCAGATTGGTTTGGGGTTTTGGTTTTGGGTTCCTGCGTTTCATATTTCTTCTCCAAAGATCTTTGCTCCCCCCAGTTCATGAAAACAGTTACAGGCTATTATGCTAATGGACCATTGGGAATATGTGCCTTCATACTTCCTAAATTTTGGCCATTTGACAGAGCATTTCTGGTAATTGGGTTTACAAATGTTAGCTTTCCAAGATTTTATTGCATTTAGACATCTGTTAAATTTAAATTGGCATAATAACTAAGTTGTGTTGATATAAAGATACTGCCATTAAAAATGTCATAGGGATTGGTTGCTTCAAAATGTTTTAGATTTGTTATTGGCATATTAATAAGTAAATGACCAAATGCAATATTAATTGTGGCATCAGGATTTGTTACTAATGAAGAATAGGTATTAATTAAAGTGTTTATTTAAATGTTAGGGTTTTTTCACATGGCCAACTGTGTCAAAATAATTGCACTTAAAAGGTTAAGATGAAATTCTAGTGCATAGATTTTCAGTCATTCAGGGTAGACAATTAACCAAGTAATCCTATTTGGCAATTTCTTTGTGCTAATAATCCTACAAGCTTAACTCCCTAAAGATTTTAGTCTCAGCCCCATTTAGAAACATGTATAGCATGTAATATAATTAGTTAACACACCAGTGTTTTATTCTTTAAGGCATATAAAAAGTCTAACTGAAAACTCACATGAAAAGTTTTGATTCACAGGAATCCTATAGCTGTGTTCGGGAAGACAATTTATTATTCTTTAAAGTGCTATTTTTATGTTTGTAAGAATTACTGAACTTTGAAGAATGTGAACTCATACTTTCTTCTTCCCAAGGACTGAACATGGGGCCTCACACAGGCCACATTCCCAGACTCCTTAAGATTGTTTATATGTTTTGTACTCTTCTAATATTGAGAAAGGCTGGTCCAATCTTAAGTTATATTTAAGCTTAGAATGTAAAACCTAGAGATATTTAATTGATCATTAATTTTCTACCTATATTGCATATCTGTGACGAATTCATATATCTTTTTATTACATCATTTTTCCATATAACAAGAAGAGCAGAATACTTCTCCTGTGTCTGTGCCCTTCTTAATAATGAACCTAGCAATTAATTTCAAGTTAGACAACTACCATTTACTCTTGTGTATTGAGGAATATTACTCTCCCTGGTACTAAAAATAGAAATGGAAAAATGGATCAGTTTCTCTAAGATGTAGCTTGCCATTGGAACTACTCACTGGATAAATATTCATACCTAAGTGAAGTATTACAGGCTGGGAGGATGACTCCACAGGGAAAAGTGCCTGATGCTAAGCCTGGCAGCCTGAGTTCGGTCCCCAGGACCAAAATGAAGGGAAGAGAGTAATATCTCTCACAAGTTGTCCTAACACATGTGGTTCATGCACACCCTCCCCCACACACACACAAACATAGGCACACACACAAATATAACATTTTAAATGTAACAAAATTTAAGAAAAAATAGACAAATTTTAAAATAAAGTAATGAATTTCGCATGTTAGTATAGTAACGTAAGGCCATTATTAAATACTCTGCTTGTTTTTATTATTACAATATTTTTATTGGAAAATTGTATATAAGACATAGCAGTATAAAACAAATTAGTATACTGGACACAAAGAAATGTTTAAACATTCAAGATGTCTGAAAACATATTACCACCAGCCAAATAGTTGACTCTGTGCATGTTCAGCAGTATTTATGTAGGTGTGAGAATTAAGGGATTTGTTTTAAATGTAAATACCTGCAATCTTATTTTAGTTCTATTGAAGCACACTTGATTACAAGTGGTTATAATGACTTAGAATACAGTGAGATTGTTTTTGCCCCTGAGGATGGTTTTGTTGATCCTGAATTGGGGTCATATCCAGGGAACAGCTAAGCTTCTCTCTATCCCCATAAACAAAACTGTGTGAGGTAGTGAGTAGACAGAACAGGTTCTCCTTGGGTAGATGGCCACTGGTGCCTTATGTCTGATGTCATCCATGTACATATTCATAACAGGAACAGAACATCCGAGGCCTGGCGAGACCATACTGAGTTTTGACAGTATCTATATTCCTCTTCCTGTTTGGGAACTTTGAAATTAAAGGATTTTATGCTGAGATGTGCAGCATTTATTCTACCTTGAGTTGCTTTCTTAACTATTAGATTCAGAAATCTAGTCTAACCTCTCTCTCTCTCTCTCTCTCTCTCTCTCTCTCTCTCTCTCTCTCATTCTCCTTTCATGAGTTTGCACCATACCTGAAAAGGCATATTATATGGAAGCTTCCAGTAGGGCTGGAGTGTACTTAATGACACAGTACCTGCTCACATATGTAAGGCCCTGGGTTCTGTGTATAGCAACAAATTAGCAATAATATTTTAAAGTTACCTCTTGTATATTAAACATTATTAGTTTTATCCAATAAAGCATTAGCTGTTTTCTTCTGTAAAAAAAAATTACTTGTTAGGAAATTTATTTTTAACCTTAGAGTCACCAGTTCCTGTGGGAGCTCTTTCAAATAGAATTGAACTTATATTTTGTGACCGAATCTATTTATTTTGTGTACTGTTTTAGCAGGACCTGATTTAGCTATCTAAACAATGTTTTCAGAGCCCGCTTTCCTTCCCTTATCTGCTTGCGCAGGAATTGGTACCTTAGCCTGTACAGAGTCCTACATACTCCTGCCTAAGTCTACAGGCATTGTCAGACCTCACACTGCAGCTGTGCCAGTTAGTTTATATCCTCATGGGACTTTCTCTGGACTGTTGCCATAATCAGACAACCTGTCTCTTCACTCGGGTCTCACCTCTCATCTGTTCTTCACACTGACATCAGAAAGATATTTTTAAATGAATAAAATTAATTATGTAAAGCACACATACATGGCATTTATCATGATGCCTTATGTCTTTTACCTGCTCTTTCAGGCCTTTCACCACCAGCTTTACCACTGGAATTCGTACTCATTTCTGGAGAACTGACTTGATTTGCCCGTTCTTCGCAAGACTTTTCTAGATGCCTGGTCAGGTTATCATAGTGCCTGAGGAACACAAAGCTCGGAGGGCTTGGTAAAGTCGGAGAAGGTGGCTGTAATGCATGCAGGACAAGCCTGACTTGTCTTCCTGGCTCTATTGCATATCAGTTTGTGATCTGAAGAAAATCAGTCACTCTAACTGTTAGTTTCTCCTGAGAATGACAGCACCTCTTTCAATGAGCTGCTGTCATAATGAATTGAGTTCATTTCATCTGCCTGGGTATCTAGGACCTAACAAGACACTGTGACCCTTCTCTCTATCTGCTTCCACTGCAGCCCTGCACAGTTGAGAGACACCTACTCTCAGTGGTCACAGTGGCCCTGGCAGTGCTAGGTAGGCACTAGGGACACCTGTGAAGTTAGTGAGTGAATCACTGAATGCTTAACCCCTAAGGACACAACTGAAACAATCTTTTTGTCCCTTTTATATCCAGAAAGAATAAGAAATAGCAGTTGGAGGTTGAGAGTCAGCTCAGTGTTTCAAGAACTTGCTGCTGCTACCCTAAAGGATCAAAGTTCAATTCCCAGCACCCATGCTGGTTGGCTCATTATTACCTATAACTCTGGCTCTAGGGGATATGACCCTGTCTTCTGGACACACACACACACACACACACACACACAGAGAGAGAGAGAGAGAGAGAGAGAGAGAGAGAGAGAGAGAGGGAGGGAGGGAGGGAGGGAGGGAGGGAGAGAGAGAGAGAGAGAGAGAGAGAGAGAGATGCACTAAGAAATAACTATGAACAAAAACAAGAGAAAACAAAACAATCCTCTGATATTTTAATTTTCTTACATAACATTCAAAACTTTTACCTATGGAAAAAAACATTATATCTAAATTATCTCTTCAAACATCTCAAAGTTTGGGTAAAACGCAGGTGACTTCAGAGTGGTATACACTAAAAATGATATATTTTTTTAATCATTGATTTATAGTCTTGTACTACCTGCAAATATATTTAATATCTTAAGCCAATTTTTGGAGGCTGTTCTGTTGTTCTTTTTTTTTCTTCAAAATATTGTATGACCTATGATTTTTTGTGCTGGTTTTGGGTACATAAAGCAAGAAGAAACACACCAGCTATCCTGGTTAATTTGGGGGTTTTATTTTGTTTTGGGTTTTTGTTTCATTGGTTTGTTGGTTAGTTGATTGGTTGGCTTTTTGAAACAAGATTTTTCTTTGTAGCCCTGGCTTTCCTGGGACTCACTTTGTATACCATGCTGGTCTCAAAGCAACAGAGATGCCTCTGCCTCCCAAGTACTGAGATTAAAGGCATGTGCCACTTCTGCCAAACAAGGATATTGAATTCTTATGAGATATGGACATGGAAAAAAACCCACTCATCTATCACTAGAAAAAAACATAGTTGGAAAGATGTCAGAGGTCATTCTAAATGTGTCAAGTTAGAGATCCACAAAATTAGAGGTGGTCAAAACAACGTGATTGTTTTTCACAGGAATTAAACTATATATCTATATATAATTATATGTCAAGTTTAGATGCCTTGACTTCCAAAATTATGTTATATAAATTAAGCACATTAATAGATGAGTTATATTTGAAATGAATACCAGATTCATAGAATAGCTATACATATTAATATATAATAAATATGAATTCTGAAACAGAAAAACACTGCCAGGTTTTTTTCAACGAGAGTATTGAAATATATTTTGTTTCCCCATTATAATGTTTAAAGGTAAGCCCCATTTTTCTTCCCTCTTCCCCCTTTGTTTTTTTAGTTTTAGTTTCAGAAAAAAAGTTATATAATCCAGGGTGACCTCAAACTCACTGTGTACCTGATGCTGCCCTTAAACTGCTCCTCCTCCGGCTCCCACTTCCCAAATGCTGGTGCTTATAGGACTAGGTGTCCCTGTGCCTAGGTTTTGTTCTTGTTCTCTTTATTCTGTATTCCCTGCTCTCTACTCATGGAAGCTGCAATGATAAGAGAGTCCCATCTTCACTTCTCTGACATATGGAGCCAAGACAGATTATGAAGTGTTGAACTTGATATTGTCTACCCTCACTGTTGATAGTAGAGTCCTAGTCTCCTTTCTCAGATATCAGAACTGACAAAAGCTGAAGACGGGAAAGTGTGCACTCAAGAGACTCTCGAGGAACACAAGGAGTCATTAAACTGAAAGAACTGCACATTGTCTACTGAAACGAAAATGCAAATCTCACTTCTAAACGTGTTTTTGTACTAGCACTGTGCCAGCTTCACATATTAATTTCTTTTTTATGAAGCCAATCAAGGGATTTCATTTCCAGGACAGGATGTCTGAGGATTTGATAATCCAGGATTTTATAACTAATAAAAGCGAAAGGAATCTGTGTGCTCCTTAGTTATTCTTCCTCCAAACAGAAACTTTATTATAGATATCTTGTTCTTATTTTATGATATAGTACAGAGGAAGTTAATGACTTGGCCTTTAATTTTTAAAGTGCCATTTCTGGACTTCATAGACTTACTCTAAAAGGCACAAACTTATCCCATAGGTGGGGAAAAGGATAGGTGTGAGTGTTGGGGCTTTTGAAAAGGTGATGGGAAAGGAAATGAAGAGTGTCTCAGTCCCTTTCTGCTCTTTTTTATTGGGATGGGATATAGTAATACAATGAGTGACCTTCTAGCTATTCAGAATATCAGTTACACTAGCTCACCTTCTCAAAATGACTGTGGCCAGAGTACACCCAATAAAGCGGAAGCAAAGCCTTCATCATGTAAGGAATCCTTTACAGCAGCCTACTCTCCTTCCCATTGTTGAGAAGGGTGCTAGCAAGCTGCTTGATGCCACCCAAGCTAGGGCACCACCCTAGTCAAAGCAAATCCAAGAAGCCTGGCTGCTGGGTGACTGGAACCAGAGCCACAAGGCCACCTGGGGTCGCAAAATGAGAAAGAAACGAGATTCCACCTTAGGAACTTTCTGTTAATTTAGACAGTTAACATATCAGCCAAAGCTACATCTTAACTAATAAAACTGGCTTAATTAAACATTCTATTAGAAGCGGAGAAATCGCTGGAAAGACTACTGTGAAAAGGCTCATTGTCATACTGTTTCCCTTTCTTCGCACTGAGTATAAAACCTAGGAAACTGAGAACACTATCATTCACTTCCATTTAAACTTTTACAACTCCTTTCAAAGGAACATCTATGTGGTTATAATATTGTGCATGCCTACACACGGAAATGTACTGAACTTGATAACATTTTAGTCTTAATCTCACATCAATGGAACAATGAAGAGCTCAGTATATAGAAACAGCCTGTATTTTTTGTGCCCTCTGTTTTTGTACTGTTTTTCAAGAATGACTCTGGGAGTTTATAGAAAATATGGTTGTACTTGATTACTTTCTTTCCTTCTTCCTTCCTTCCTTCTTTCCTTCCTTCCTTCCTTCCTTTCTTCTTTTTATCTTTATTTTTTTAGGTTTCTTTGCCCGTATTTACTTTTTTAAAAAAAATTCATCAGTTATTTTGTTTATTTACATTTTAAATGTTATCCCCCTTCCTGGTTTCTTCTCTAGAAACCTCCCCATCCCCACCCACCAGTCCACTACTGCCCTACTACTCTAGCATTCCCCTACACTGGGGCATCAAGCCTTCATAAGGCCAAGGGCCTCTCCTCCCAATGTTGCCCTACAAGGCCATCCCCTGCTATGTATGCAGCTGGAGCCGTGAGTCCCACCATGTGTACTCTTTGTTTGGTGGTTTAGTCCCAGGGAGGTCTGGAGGTTCTGGTTGGTTGATATTGCTGTTCTTCCTATGGGTTGTTTTCTATGAGAAAGTTCAGAATGCTTCAAAATATTTCAAGCTTTTCTTAATTTCTTACCATAACTCTATTTAAAGTTCTTGTGTAATATATTACTGCATCAGAAATGGGGAGAGAGCTCAATTAATAAAGTATTTGAAACATAAACATAGGAACTGAAAACCACTTGGCCCCAGAACCCATGTGAAAGGTTGAGTATGGTGCTACACATTTGTAACCCCGACCCAGGAAAAGCAGAAACTGAAAAGTCCCTAGGGCTCATTGGCCCAAACCTAAGTCAGTGAGCCCCAGTGTCTTAATTACTTTTCTGTTGCCATGACAAAACACCATAGTCAATGCAACTTATAAAAGAAAGCATTTAATTTGATGCTTAGGCTTCTAGGAAGTTAGGGTCCATGACAATCATGGCTGGGATCATGGCTCCAGTGCATTGCATGCCTGTCTGCCACGGTGCTCCCCACTGTGATGGTCATGGATTCATCTTCTGAAAATTTGTTGGAGTTGAAACTTAGTGTTAAAGATGGCAGACCCAGATGTTCTCACTTTAGTCCCAGCAGCATTGAAGCGGCTAGCTAAGCATGTCATCCGGGGCTTTTATGGCATTGAGCATGTCTTGGCCTTGGACATCTTGATCCTGAACCCCCGTGGAAAAGAAGAGGACATGCTGGGGGCTGCTCAAGTTTGATCGGAAGCAACTTCGATCCGTTTCGAATCATTTAAAGGCAGACAAGTTCATCAAATGCAGAATGAGCCTAGAGACTGCTGCAGATGGGAAGACCTCCCGCCATTACTGCTTCATCAGTTACCGCGCTCTTCTGGTCAATGTCGTGAAATACAAGCTGGAGAGAAGGAAATACCACATGAGAAGGAGAATTGAACCAGATGAGAGAAATTCCACCAATCGGGTTCCTTCAAGTGTCCCGTCTGCTGCAGCAATTTCACTGACCTAGAAGCTAATCAGCTGTTTGAACCCATGACAGAAACTTTCCGCTGCACCTTTTGCCATACAGGGGTAGAAAAAGATGAATCAGCAATGTCCCAAAAAAAAAGATGCTCGCACACTTTTGGCAAGATTTAATGAGCAAATTGAGCCCATTTATGCATTGCTTCCTGAGACAGAGGATGTAAACTTGGCCTATGAAGTACTTGAACCAGAATCCACGGAAATCCCAGCTCAGAAGCAGAGCAAGGACAGAGCAGCAACTGCTGCTGGAGCTGCTGGCCTGGCTGGTGGGCACCACCGGGAGGCGGAGGCAAGGACCAACAGAGGCCCCTCGTATGAAGACTTGTCTACTCAGAATGTCGTCATTAACACGAATGACCAAGATGGTGTGCATCGCACCTTGCTGAAAGGGAAAGCTGCCAAAGAGAGATCCATTTGGTTGAGAGAGAGCACTGTCCCAGGGGCATTTAGTTCTGAAGTGATGAAGGACAGTGGCATCGATGTGGACACATTTCAGGAGCGCAGGGAAGCCCGTGCGGGGCCTGATGACAATGAGGAGGTCATACGGGCTCTACTCATTCATGCGGCAGCTGGCTCTGTGGGAGCCGCCGCTGTAGTGACCGCTGGTAATGGCAGTGACTCTGAGAGTGAGACCAGTGAGTCTAAGGATGACTCTCCACCCCGGAGACAGCAGCTGCTGCTCCTCCTCCTCATGATGAAGATGAGGAGGACGAAGAGTTTGAGGAAGTAGCTGATGACCCCATTGCTATGGTGGCTGGCTGGCTGTTCTCCTACAGTGAAGTCAGCCAGCGGCCAGAGCTGGTAGCCCAGACGACGCCGGAAGAGAAGGAAGCATACACTGCCGTTGGACAGCACATGTCTGAGGATCTTTTTGCCTGAGCTTTCCCTGACTTTCCCTGCTGTTAGCCCATTTCAGAGAGAAACTGCCCATCAAGTGCTTAAGGGGCTTCCCACCTCTTTATGTAAAGCACCTGTTAATCTAGTACAGAGGCATAGAAGGAGAGAAAATTTGATTTTTTTTAATATAAGACACTTCCTAGAAAGGTAGGTAGGTTATAAGTATTCAGTTCCCTCTTATTACTAAAGTATTAATATTTTCTCTATTTTCATATCTATTTTTTCCTTTCCCTTGTAAGACATATTTTTCTCACTCTGACTAAAATGCTCCTGTTTACCTTCAGAACCCTACTAGGGATAAACATTCCCTATTGTAGCTGCGTTGTGGTCAAGGCATTGGAGACAATTCCTTATATTCCTGTCAACCAAAGCAACTTACCAAGAAGCAGATCACTGCTTAGGGGAACACACAAACACTTCAACTTCCTCAGAATCCAGCATGGGGCCCACCTGTGAGCGGAGTGAGAGTACAGGAGAGAGGGGTACCTGAACCTTAGGCTCGTGTGTAGACTAGAGTCCATGTCTGTAGAACAGACGAGGCTGGGAGATTGTTTCATTTTCATAGACCTTTTTGGTTATACTTTAGGTGACAGATAACAGAGCAGGCTGGGTCTACCCTCGCGGAGAAATTCAAGGAGCACATGCACAAGGGGTAAGGAGTCTGCGTCCAGGGCTGAAGAACGGAACTCTGGGAACTGTACCTTAGAGCTGCCTCGGTGCGATATGGAAATCTCAGACTTAAAGCTGAGCCTGGCCCCACTTCCCCAACTTGTTCTGTAGACCTGGGCCAGTGCTCTGAATGAGGATCCATTTCAGTACAGAGTAGTGTAGAAGCACTGATTCCCCGCTCTCCTCACTCTCTTCTAAAGATCGTCAAAGCCTTTATTTGTCTCTCCCTCTGTCTTGAGCCTCATCAGACATCTTATTTCAGTGCCTCTACTGTGTTGCTGAGCATCGTCACCTCAAGGAACATAGTCCTTAGCATGGTGCTATTCCTGAAGGTGGAACTTTAAAAATAAAGGACTTTCATATAAGGTCTTCAGCAATTAAACATTTATAGTGTTTCCCCTTGTGTTGTGACTTTTAGTTATTTTGTAGTATATGTGTGAAGCTAAGAATATTTTAGAGAATCTGAGCCTTGTGTAAAGTGATGCCATAGTTACCTGGTTGTTGGATGACAGTCTCCTCATTACAGTTTACAGCTGGTTAATGTCTAGCTCCAACCTCTTGGAGCATAGCTAGAATGTTAGAGGCTTCTCACTGGTCATCGTCTAATAGCCTGGGTACAACTTGATGCTATTTAAACTTTTGGGAATGAATTGCCTTAAAAAAAACTTTTTATGTATTTATCTTAAATACATGAACTGGTCAACGTTAAAATTTTGTTTTTTAAACTTTCATGGTTGTAGAAAGATGCTAATTTGTAAAACGTTAATTTTTAAACTATATGTTCTTTGTTGCATTTTATATGAGATTGTGTATGAGTGTACATTTCAGTAGTGGAAAGATGTATTAATAAAGGCACTCATTAAAGCTGCATTTAAAATAGAAAAAAACCACCAATGCCCAAGGCATCCACAATCATGCATGCACACTCACCCAAGATGCAAACATAGACACTCCCAGCACTTCTATCCATATATTCTCAGACATATATTTACTAGTTTCTAAACAATGGTCATAAATACTGTTTCTAATTCATTGATAGATAACAAGAAGCTAAATATGATTTATTCAATCTGTGCCATCCTTCCACCCCAACCCTATCCAAGATTTTCAACATTAATCTCATGGCAGAGGATTTGGTCTGATGAGAATAAAGAAACTTGTGGTAGAATAGGGGGTACTTAGTGCTATTAAATGTGAACCAATGGTCGAGACTAGGAGAGGAAATACTGTATCATCAATCACACAAACAGACACTTGTGGAGTCATCTGAGTAGAGAGGGTAAAGGTATAGAACCACATTTTCTTGCTCACTGGGTCTTTTTCAATGTCCATGAAAACAGAGAACCTGACAGTAGTTGATCCATCGTAAGGAATTTTCTGAGAATTCGCATCATCATGACAAAAGGTGTTAGAGACATTAGTTGGGTGTAGTTGTTTTTTTTTTATGCTATATAATATAAAATAGCATGTGATTTAGTCTGTTAGAAATAAGTTTAAGACAGGAGTAGATGAGTTTAGAAATTGGTGGTATAGAGGATTCTGGGATTTGAGACGAAGTAGAGTGGAAATAAGGAATGATATAATTTGAGGATCAACATAAGCATCATAGGATGAGTTTACGATTTATGATATAGAGCATTGAGGCCATAAAGTATTGACAAAAAGAGATCAAATCTAAGAAAAAGTGCAAGTCTCACAGGTCAATAAATCAAGAACCCCATGAAAGTTGAGGCTTCAGAAGAGCTAAATGAAAATGATGGGCCTTGGCTGGAGAAGACATTCTGGCATAACTGTAACCAGATCCTTAAAGATGAAGCTTTTATAGTAGAGAAGCATTGAACTGAGATAGGTAAGACTGAGCTAAAGATATGCTGACACACTTCTACATCCTATAACACTCCCGTTTTTTTTTGGGGGGGGGGTGAATGACCAACTAAATGCTTCTCAAAGGAAGCCACTTGCCATAGAAAATGATTGATTATTTAATTAAAGCAAGGGAATGGAGCAAATGTCCTAAAATGAAGTTTCTGGAAGTTTCAGTGGAAACATTTCTGAGAGAAAGAAATCTGGTTAACAAAGCACAAGGGAGTATAGATAGGATAAATGACCTGAGTTTCATACAAACAAAATAAAATTACTTTGAAGTTAGTAATGTACTTTTTATCTCATTGTTCCTAAGGAGATGTAACTAAAGGTCCCCCCAAAGTAGTATTTGTAGACCCAACCCCACAAAAATTCTAATTTCTTTTTTTTCCTACAGAGTATATAGTAAGTTCAATGTTAATATTCCCGTTTCTTGGAGTTAATTACTTGTTGGAATGTAGAAGCTTGAATGTAAATAATAGCAAAACTGCCTTTGGTGTTATCATAAGGAATAAAGTAAGTTCCCTTTGTTAGTAAAATCAAAGAGAACTTATTGTCAGGTTTTTAGTTAACCTCACAGTTCAGAAACACCTTTCCCAGATCACTTAGCTGTGCCTTTTCCCATTAGATTCAAGTGCTGCCTTCAAGAAGCGTTCCTGTCAAGGGATCTCTAAAACCAACGAGGAATCCAATGCCAATTTCTGGAGACAGACATGTGAAGTGGGATGGTCCTCTAGGGGGTTAGACCACTTCTAAAAGACTACACCAAAATTAAATCGCACATAGATGGCCCAAATCCCAAGAGATCTTTGAACAATACAACCTAAAAGATGGAGACCAATTTAGAGAATTTTTGGCATGGATCTCAACTTCCAGAGGAATATAGAACGACAAAACTGTCACTATTATAGAAAGACAAAACTGACACTAAAGGAAATTAGCACTGTCTTGAAAGAGAGAATGAAAAGAAATTTAGGGATATAACTCTCAAATGAATTACTGAATGCGATTTGAAGAGATCTATCCTTTTACTATTACTTTTTAAATTATTTTTTTATTTTTTTATTATATATATATATATATATATATATATATATATATATATATATATATATGTTTTCGTTTTTGTTTTGAGACAGGATTTCTCTGTGTAGTCCTGCCTGTCCTGGAATCACTCTATAGACCAAACTGGTCTTGAAGTTGGAAATCTGCCTGCCTCTGCCTCCATAACACTGGGATTAAAGGTGTGTACCACCAAGGCCCAACCCTTTTGCTATTAATTTTTTAAAACATTAGTCTTTAATAATTATTACTATGATTGCCAAAAATTTTGATGAGTACCTAATTTCAAATCTATTATTATTGAAGAATGTTAACTAGTTACATAACTAGTTATGTCTATCAGTAGAAAATATTTTCAAAATTTTCAATTTAAGGTCATATAATATAATCTGGTTTTGGATATATACCAATAACCTCAGGTTTATTTTTCGAGGATAGTACGAATTTAATTTAAACAATTTCCAGTGCCTACCATATGGGAAAACATATGGCTGCAGCTGGTCCTCTGTGTCTACAGGATCTGTATCTATGGATTTAACCAACTTTGGATCAAACATTTTGTACTTATATCTGAAAGGAATAGGTCTAGCATCTTTCTCTTTGCTTCCTAACTGGTGCAGTATAGAAGCTATCTATATAGCATTTACATTGCATTAAGTATAAACAATGGAGGGATGATTTAAGGAGTATAGTAAGATGTATGTCATTTGTATGCAAATCTGTGCTGTCTTATAGAAGGACTCATACATTCATGTATTTTATTTCTGGAGAACTTATTATAGTCAACCCCCAGCAGATACTAAAAGCTGATTTTATTTGTGGTTTTATTTGTGATAAATGTGGTCACACATTTCAGAGACTTATTTAATCTCACCCACAGGTAATAAACTCTAGACCTCTTTCTCTTAGACTCATTAAAGGAAAATAATTGCATATAATAAAGCATCAACTTAAAGGTAATCCTTTTGTCACAGTAAATGGGCTCAGCCTATCAGCTCTAGAAAGTACTAAGAAATCTAACACAGTTTCCAAGTGGGTAACACAGTTTGAGACTAGGCTTAACTAGGCAATTTACAAACGGTGCAGTAGGCGTGTTTTAGAGTCCTGCTCACATCTTTCTCCAGGCAGCAACAATCGTGCCACATGTGGGTTCTTCAGATGTTATAAGCATTTCTTGCAATTGTTTAGGTGATTCTTAAACTTAAAATGACGACATACTTGTATTTTGTTCTAAATACTCATGGGCCGCACTTAATAAAATGCCCAACAAAGAGATCAGGTAAAGGGAAGTGAATTTACATACATACATACATACATACATACATACATTCATATCCAACCTAGAAGAAAGCATTCCTAAAATTAGAATCACAGCAACTCATCTGTAAAACAGAAGGCAGCAGGATCTGTGCTGTATGCCCCAGGATTTTTGAGAAAGATCAGGAGCATGAGGCAAGTCATCATATTAGTCTATGTTTCTGCTGTTTAGAATAAATGCTGAGATTTCCTTACAAACGTTCAGAGCAACACCTTCTCTTCCCCTTGGGGATGACCTGCTTAGTTTATTCAGTCAATGGAGATTTATAGAGGGTACTTGTTCTAAGTACTAGAGACCCCACAGGGTAGGAGACAGGAGCCAAACAGATAATAAACAAGTAATCAAATCCAGTGACGACTCAATGAATTATTGAGAAATAGGCAAATAGAAAGAAATAGTAGCTATAAAAGCAAGACTAACATCCAGCAGGAGAGATGTTAAATCCTGATGCTCTAAGACAGTATCTTGTACACAGTGCAGCACAGGATGGGCTTCAGAGCTTGGGGTAGCCTACTCCTGGCATGGGTCTGACTCCAGTACCCATGACTGTTTTATGGAGCTGCACATCTAGGACTGCCCTTTCATTTCACTAATATGGCTACCTTCCTAGGTAGAGTCTGTATTTATAGGCAAAGTCCCATCAAGTTTCCCCTGCAGAGGTTCCAACTATAGCAGGCTTCTGCAAGATTCCTTTGACTTCTTACATTTTTCTTATGTGAATACCATAAAAGTTTACCACCAAGAGAAGCTGCATCTGGGCCCACATGAGTCAAACCTGTAGAGGTCTTGTGGTGCTTTGTCAGAATCCTTGGGCAACATTGGTCTCCAGGAGAAAACTCTTTCTTGGGGCTGGGAAGAAGACTTAGTGGCTAAGAGCTCTTGCTGCTCCTGCCCAGTTTGGTTCCCAGCACCCACAATTTAACTCCAGCTCAGAGACAACTAACTGTGAAATAACTATTTTAAAATCCCTTCTGAGTGCCTTGTAATTTCACAGGAAAAATCTCCAGAGGCTCAGTGCCTGTGGAGGGAGATGCCCTTAGTGCCTTTTTCCTTGTTGTGATGCAAAGCACAGACTCTCTTTATGCAGCTAATCTCTTTAACACGCAGCCTCTCTGTGGCAACCCTCACTTTTTCTTCCTTCCTTCCCAGGCCAGGTGGTGACTTTCCCAAATCTTTCCACTCTGCTTTAATTACACATTCTGAGTCCTGACGTGGTTCCCTAATCCTAGGATAGCCAAACAAAGCCGCTGAATGCTTTTATTTACCTGTTTGCCCCGTCAGACATATTACAGCATAAGAATAGAGTCAGCCTTACTTAAAGTACTAGAGCATGGATAGGGTTTAGGCAGAGCATTTTGTGATATTGTGACAAGGGTGGTTTTTCCTCCAGTTTCTAACAGCTGCATCTGGGAATGTGTTAGCATGACATTTTCAAGAGCTGAGGAAGAGCGCGTCCCAGCTCTTGCATAGATTCCTCATCCTCTGAGCCCTCACCCAAATGATATACACTGCTCACATTTCAACATTTTCGGCCTTTCCTAACTGATCCTCTAAAATCACCCAACCTCTGCCACTATACCCAGTTCCCAATTCTCCCCCACATTTTTAGATTATGGTAATACTCTCTTCCTTGTCATTAAGTTTTTATTATTTTTTCATCACTTCAAGGAAATGCCTGTGGCAGGTTAACATTATAAACATGGCTTTTTTTTTTGTCTTACAGAGTCATACGGTGACACATGGCATTATGTTCTTGAAGAGCTTCCAGGATTTAGTGACTGGATTCACCATAAAGACCTAATCTAGCCCCAATCATCCCCCAAACCACACGTCTAAGCATTATGACAACATCCAATTTCCATGGTAGTAATGTCATTCAATAGGGATGGAAACACATGAACACAGGTGTTCAACAGGCATATAAAGCCGTATGAGACACTCAAATCTGCTGTCACAGGATGTTGATGGTTTAAGGATCTATATTTTATGTAATCTCAGTCAGGTTTTCCTCTTTCTTTACTCTGTTTCCTTCTAGAATTGTCTACCTGCTGATAGAAGGATCTCCTTGATAATAAATACCACATCCACTACCTATTTTATTTCTCCCTCTCTCTGTCAGTGTCCCTGTACCGTACTGACCATCTAATGTTGACTCTGACTCTGTCTCTCTGTGTCTCTGTCTCTCTCTTTGTCTCTCTGACTGGCCCCCTCTCTCTGTCACTCTCTGTCTCTGTGTCTATCTCTGCCCCCTCCCCATTCTAGACACTCAGAGAGCTATATTCATGAGGGTATGAAGACATATATAGGAGGTAAAGGTATAGACTGAGTCAGATGGAAAACTCAGAATAGGCTGCCTAATATAAACCTGTCTCCAAGCCAGACTTCTTAAAAAGGCTGTCCTTGCTTTATCGGGCATTTTTCCAGCCATTCATGGAGTGATATTTTTGCTCTCATTTTGCTATAATTTGTTCTGTGTAGAACTTTTTTTTTGCAACCTTATGAGAAGGGAAACAGGGTCAGAGGCTGATGGCAGAGAACGGTGATTTGCTGAATGCTTGTGAAGCCCTTGTGAGGTGAACAGCATACGGAGTAGGCAGTTGATCAACCTGGGAATCTAGGTCTGGATTCCTGAGTGTCATGATTTGATGTGTGCCCCAGAAGCTCCTATTTTATGAGCTAAATTCGAGTT
Source organism: Apodemus agrarius (assembly GCA_964023405.1). Classification (NCBI taxonomy): domain Eukaryota; kingdom Metazoa; phylum Chordata; class Mammalia; order Rodentia; family Muridae; genus Apodemus; species Apodemus agrarius. The sequence goes on along the minus strand of OZ030007.1, from coordinate 111,935,639 downwards.
CATATGTTGGTGGTATTTGGACGGGGTAATTAGGGCTGGGTAAGGTCGTAAGGATGGTGTCTCCATGAAGGCACATTGATAGCTGTATAAGAAAAAACCCTGAAAGAAGGATGAGCTAGCATTCTTGCTCTGTCTTGCATTGTGATGTCCTCTTCTCCTGGCGTCCTTATAGAGTCCCCAGACTTTAGAACTCTGAGAAAAAAATCTGTGTTCTTCAAAGATTACTTAGACACAATTATTCATCACAGCAGCAGCAAGTAGCCTAAAACATTAGACTGCAAATTGATTGTTATATCAGCAAGGTCCTCTGGGCTCCTAATCCAAAACTGTAAGTGCAAAATACCATGCAATACTGTGGACAGAAATAATTTTGGTTTATTCTACTGAAATGTTTGAGTTTGTTTATTAAGCCCATAAAGATATCAAAAAGGGATATTGCTATTATTTTGGATGAAACAATCTTTTGCCAGAATATCCCAAGAATTGTAGGACTTCCAGCATTTATATCCTCCCAGCAATACTAAACACTAGTTGCATCATTTAATCACTATGGTAACCAAAGCAAGCACCCCTTTCCTGTGTGCCAATGCCTTGTACATTGGGACTGCCTTGTGGCTGAGATCTGCTGAAAGAGGGTGGAATTCAGAATCTACTTGAGGCTTTTTGGCTACTTTGGAAACATGGAAACTAGGACATGAAAGAAAACAAATTACCAAATTAAAAAAAAAGGAAGCAGAGTCCAGTTAACCAATTTTAGGAGGATCATAAGTTAGTAATGGAAGCTGAAAAAGACTTACCTAGTGACACACACCTTTAATCCTAGCACTCACAAAGGCAGCCAGTTCTCTGTGAGTTTGAGGTCAGCCTGATCAACAAAGTGAGTTCCTGGACAGCCAAAGTTTCATAATGAGACCCTGTCTCAAAAACACAAACCAACCAACAGAAAGCCACAGTGAAGCATCTGAAACCTCTCTAGGATGTTCCTAGTTACCCTGTCTGTTTCAGCGTCCCGTTCCTCCCATAGGGCTTCCGTGGGCATTTCATAAGTGTAGACTTCATCCTCCCTAAGCTTGCGGCTTTCATATTCCATCCCTCATATCTGAAGCTTGTGGGCAAGAGCAAAGCCATGTATCTAGTCCTGATTTATTTTCTATCACTATAGCCACAACTGTTCCATTAAAAATTATATAAAAGCAGGAGTAAAAAAAGCCATTTTTTTAAACATCTCAACCCTTTCTAATATAACTACTCAACTTGTAGCCACAATCTTCTCTGTCACCACCTCTTATGCCCCACCCCCATGCCTCTCTTTTTGTACCTCTCATTGCCTGCCCCAAAACCATCTTCCGAAGGTCAGCAATACAACCAGTTTCTCCAAAAACCCTTCCCAAACATTTGTGGTGCCCACTTTTGTGCATCTTGAATAACTTCATTTTATTTTATAGTTTTTACATGTAAGCCTCATTCCCCTGGCATGAATTCCTTGAAACTAAGTGCTGATACCTTCTTCACCTACTTATTTCCATCCTTTCAACGACCTGCTTCTCAGGGTTCTCTCTGTGATAAAAGTCTGATATGTGTTTCCTACCCATGCTCCAATGATGTATAGATGTATTCTGTCACATAATGAGGGATTCACCTTGCCACTACAATGTCTGCAGGTGAAACAAAATTGCATGCATGGTTCTATGCAGTATAGAGTGAGTGGTCATTTTATACTTGACAGTCTCAAAGATTGAATTAAAGAAGGATCTTAAAAAATGACAATTTAAGACAAAAAATGGAACTCAGCTGTATCTATTGTCTAGCACAATGGTAAGATTCAAAAGTGGTATGGTGGTACTTGATTTTGAAAAGAATATTGGTCTAGGGAGATAGCACTGTCACAAGTGCTTCTGGTCCAAGATTCTCAGCACCATAGGGGATAGACATCTAAAACCATTTCCTCCTTTGTATATCTGCCCTGTGTCTCTTCTATCAGGCCTGTCAGCATTTTGTGCCCTACCTGTTATATTGTGTTCCCTGAAAGAATAATGGTAAATTTTATCTGTCAACATGACTAGGTCACACGATGCCCAGATATTTAGCCAGACTTTACTTTGTGACTGTAAAAATGTGTCTGGTCAAAGATCAAGTGACCATAGGTGTGTGGGTTCATGTCTGGGTCTTTAATCCTATTCCATTGATCTAACTGCCTGTCACTGTACCAATACCATGCAGTTTTTAACACTATTGCTCTGTAGTATTGCTTGAGGTCTGGGATACTGATTCTCCTAGAAGTTCTTTTACTGTTGAGAACAGTAGTTTTAGTTATCCTGGGATTTTTGTTATTCCAGATGAATTCGAGAATTGCTCTAACTCTATGAAGAACTGAGTTGCGATTTCGATGGGAATTGCATTGAATTTGTATATTGCTTTTGGCAAAATGGCCATTTTAACTATATTGATCCTGCCAATCCATGAGCATGGAAGATTTTTCCATTTTCTGAGGTCTTTTTCCATTTCCTTCTTCAGAGACCTGAAGTTTTTGTCATACAGATCTTTCACTTGCTTGGTTAGAGTCACACCGTATTGTTTGTGGCTATTGTGAAGGGTATCATTTCCCTAATTTCTTTCTCAGCCTACTTATCCTTTGAGTATAGGAAAGCTACTGATTTGCTTGAGTTGATTTTATAACCAGCCACTTTGCTGAAGTTGTTTATCAGCTGTAGGAGTTCTCTGGTGGGTTTTTTTGGGGGGTCATTTAAGTATACTATCAAATGGTTGGAACTGGAAAATATCATACTAAGTGAGGTAACTCATTCACAAAAGAACACACATGGAATGTACTCACTGATAAGTGGATATTAGCCCAGAAGTTCAGAATACCCAAAACACAACCCACATATAAAATCATTTCCAAGGAGAAGGAAGGAGAGGGCCCAGGTCCTGGAAAGGCTTGATGCAGCATTGTAGGGGATTGCCAGGACAGAGGAGTAGGAGGGGTTTGATTGGAGAACTTGTGGAGGGAAAAGTATTTATGGGACTCAGGGGGAGGATGGAACCTTGAAAGGGAAAATCATTTGGAATGTAAACAAATAATTTAGAAAAACATGTGTCTCGGTGGCATGATGTTTGAACTCATAGCCTAAGTACAGCATCAGCCTTCTCTACTGTGAATGGCCTTCATCCAACCAGCGGAAGGCCTGAACAGAACAAGGGGACTACCCTTCTAAACCACAGCTGGAATGCCAGCTTTCTATCTGAGCCAAATATCAGTTCTTCTTGGGTCTTTAGCTACCTTTCATATGAGAACTTTCACCATGGGTTCTTCTATAAATGTAGTCATACTGTCAGACCTCTTGGATCATCAGAGTCATGGATTCCAGCGCTGAGATTTTTTTGTAGCTGTTTAAACCAATTTCTCATAAATTTTTTCACATAACTATACAAATACGTGTAAAGGTAAAACTTGCAATAGGTACATGAACATATGTGCAAATTAAAAGCGAAGTGGTTTTTATTTCTTTCGAAAACCTACATTATTACAGATTTGGTACCAAGAAGTGGGGTACTGTTACCAACTGAAGCCGCTTGGACAATGGGTAAAGCTTAAGGAACCTGCTTCCCTCTGAGAAGCACGTGGGTGAAATGTAGCTATTAAGGTCAGGCGAGAACAAGAGCCCACCTGCATTGGAGCCAAGTGATAGCAAGAGCCTGCCTGTGAAAACTGGAATAAATGGTGGTTCTTATTATAATGGGACAAAGTACTCGGCTGCATTGTATTCTAATACATTATGGGGGACAGAAGTGGTAAGTCATGAAATTAGAAACTTATTTACCTCATTTCCTCATCAAAATGCCGAAGATGTAGCCTGACTCCTGTTAACTGTAGTGAAATGTAGAAGGACAAAGATGAGGTTGTGAGGAACCAGAACTCAAAGCTACAGAATATCTTCATTGTGGAGTTAAAGACTGCATGGAGTGACAGACTATTCAAAAGAGAATGGCAAGGGCGTGTCAGGACTATCAGTTGGGCACTGAGGTGGTTTGAATATGCTTGGCCCATGAGAAGTGGCACTATTAGGAGTTATGGCCTTATTGGAGGAGATGTAGCCTTGTTAGAGGAACTGCGTCACCATGGAGGCAGGGCTTTGAGGTCTCATATATATGTTCTAGTCTGGACAGTATGATCCAGAGTCTCGTCCTGGCTGCCTGCGGAAGACAGTCTCCTCCTGCTGCCTTTGGATCAAGATGTAGAATTCTCAGTTCCTCCAGCACCATGCCTGTCTGCACAATGCCATGCTTTTTACCAGGATGACAATGAACTAAACCTCTAATACTGTAAACCACCACCAAATCGAATGTTTTTCTTTATAAGAGTTGCCTTGTTCATGGTGTCTCTTTACAGCAATAAAACCCTAACTAAGACAGGCACTGAGGAACTAGTAAGGAGGACTCTCAGACTTCTTACACCTTATGGCTCAGGTGATAAAACACATTTGATTGTGAACCTACTTTATCCTTCTGGAGAAAGAACCCCGAAAGTCAACCAAAGGTCATTCCCACCTCAACCCTGTAGGACAAGACTGAATCCTCTTTGGTGTTTTTATTTTGTTGCCATAGGTAAGTGCACCTCCACTTAGTGCCTCAGGGATGAGCCACCTACACAGGCCTGCCTGACAGATGGAAAATTTAATCAAGGAGAACTATTCCCCAGCCTGAAGATCTAATTGCACTTTCCTTGCTAGCTTTAGGACTTGATGTTATGCTCGGAATCCACTGTGTCCCCATAAGCTCCTACCTGGTCTTCAGCTAGTATATCTGTTTTTAGAAATTGTGGAGCCTCAAAGAGGTTGGGGCTGGCTAGTAGAGGTGAGTCCTTAGGGACAGCCTTTTGAGTGTAATAAATATCCCAGTCCAGTTTCAGGCTGCTATAGTTAGAGCCCTCTGACAGTCTTGCTTCCCTTGCCATGATAGACTATACCCGTGAAAATCATGTGCCCAAATAGGCTTTTCCTTTCTGCTGCTTCTGTCTTTTGTTACAGTGATGAGAAAAATGACTAATACACTTGAAATCTTGCATTCTTATATATATATATATATATATATATATATATATATATATATATATATAGCTTCTCCCATTGAGAATGTGAGTGCCTGTCTTACTCTGTCCTCAGTGTTATTTTTGTAGATGATGTCTTGTTTGATTTCACGGGTTCAAACCTAGCCAGAAATTTTGCTTTAGGATAAACTATATCTCAAGTATCACTCATGTCTGACTTATATACTATGGGCTATAGACTTAAGAGATGATACTGGTATGAGTTGAGATCTTTGGAGCTTTGGGACTGAAATTGACATATTTTGCATGTGAATAGGGAATGAATTTTAAGTCCCAGGAATAAAATCCTATAGATTAAACTGTGCCTTCTCCAGATTTCAAAATGCTGGAAGCCTTACTCTCACTGTACCTGCATGAGGAGATGGCAAAGGCTAAATAATGTCACAAAGATAAGGCCTTGATTTAATAGGGTTGATGGCCTTATAAAGAATGAAGGGACACCAGAGCCTTTTCTGCTATATGAGGTCATAGACAAAAACACTATGTGAAAGCCAGGAAGTTCTTGTCATGTTGAATCTGGCTAGACCCCAAAACTGTCAGAAAATGAGGGTCTCTTGTTTAAGTCATGCAATATGTGCTGTTCCGGTATGGCAGTTCAGGGTCGATAATACAGAGTCCTGGACTGGTTTCTGGTTTTTGGAAACTAATAGAGGAGCCATGAGCCAAGTCTATCATCTGAGGCTATGAGAATATGTACCTCCTGGAAATTAAAGAAGTAGCAATGAAGGAGATTGGTGATGTCATCTCAAGTTGCAGAAGAACTATGACAGACATAAACAGAAACACAACAGAAGCATTTTAGAATGTCTTGGAGACATCTGGATTATGAGACTTTAATATAGTATAACCCTTGTCTTTAAATATGCAAAAGAGAATAGCCGAGGAAATCCTGAGTCCCCCTCCCAGGCTTCTGTGCAAGAGTACAACCAACTGGACCATGAAAACTTGTACCAATACTGTGAGATGTTAGGTTGTAGAACTAAAGTATAATTACTGCTGCCTTATGTATTAAAGCTCTTCAACTCTGTTGCTTAGAATAGCTGTATTTCAAAATACTTTGAAGCACAGAAAGTTGAGAGCTGTAGTCTACACATGACCTCTTTCTCTATACCCGTGATTTGAGAAAGAGATTAAAGGGAAGACACCAATACATTTTTTCTAATCTACAAGATGTCTCAGTTTATGCCTCTTTCCAACTGACATATATAGTGATCAATTATAAGAAGTTCTATGAGAATGGTAAATAGAAATAAACATAAAATGTTGTTAACTATATCAGATCCATAGCATCAACATAAATAGTCATAAATGTCGATCTTAAAAGTAAAATTAATGGCCAAAAGGAATGCTTGAATTTAGCTAAAAATAACATAGGTTTTAATGTCTTAATGAATGAACTAAATTGGGACCATAATAAAACCAAAAGAAATTATTTAAAGAAATTTGAGAGTGTAAAACAAAAGTGAAATATCAGCTGACAGTTGTAGTTGCTGGAGCCCATGAATGAGAGGAACGATGCAGTGGATGACTTCTGGGAAACTGGAGGAAAAGAAATATAAAAATGCTTTATAGATGCCATTAAGTGGCTGGTGATACAATCTTTCATGCTTTGAAAATGTAATTTTATTTGTGGGTCCTTTAATAGCAATGATAAATGACGTGTGGTGGGTTTCCCCCATTCTTGATAATTATTTTTGGTGTATCACTTTGGTTTTTTACATATTTTTATTGTGACATAATTCAACATCCCATCAATATGACCCATGTAAGATGTACAGTGCAGTGATGCTAATATATTCACAAGGTTGTATACCCACAGCGCCCTCCAATTCTAGCACATTTTTATCAGCCCCCAAAGAAACTCATTGGAAATCCCTATCCGTTTCCATGGCCCCGGCATACTTTGTCTGGGTGTATTTGTCTATAGTAGACATTCCATAAAAGTGAATTAACATAATATATAGCTTTTTGTCTGTCATCTTTCATTTGACATGTAGCACGCTTCAACGTTTTATTTCTTTTTATAGCTATGCTGCCTTTTATTGATTTTACTCCAGTGTTCCAGCTTAATTATGAAATGCTTCTAGGTGCTTTCCCAGTTGAAGTACCTCATGTAATAAAAGTAGCTCCAGAGGTATGAAACCTGACATCCATCGTGATGGTTGGCTCTAACGCCAAATTGACACAAATTCTCATCTAGGTAGAGATTCTCAATGGCATGGTTGTTAATTGATGTTAGAAGATCAGCCTCAAGTGTGTGTGTGTGTGAAATTCTGCAAGTAGCTCAGATAAGGAAGTGCATATCTGGAGGAAGATGGTTCACCTTTTGCTTGGTTGGTTTTCCCTCTTGACGCTGAGTTGATTTATCTTGCTGCTGGTGGTGGTGATAATGGTGATGATGATGATTGTGATCATGATGGTGGTGATAATGATGGAGATGATGATTCCTTCACTAATATCAGAAACAGTGTTTCCCAGGCCTCTATATTTGACTAAAGACTCATGGCTCTCCAGGAAACTTCCCAGTCTTTTGATGAGAAATTGGAACTGCTGAGGTACCAACTCCCATGTTTTCAACCTGGTATGAGACAGTTGTTGTTACTATATACGTGTTAGCTTGATTTAATAAGTGAGTGTATGTAATATATGTACGTAACACCACACACACACACACACACACACACACACACACAATCTGTTTTGTTCTTCTAGAGCAATGACTCAACCTTCCTAACACTGCCACTCTTTAATACAATCCCTCATGTTGTGGTGACTCCAACCATTAAATTATTTTCTTTGCTATTTCACTACTATAATTTTGCTACTTTTTTGAGTTGTAATGTAAATATCTGTGTTTTCTGATGGTCTTTGGCAACCCCTGTGACAGGGTTACTTAACTTCCAAAGGGATTGTGACCCAGAGGTTGATACCTGTTGCTGTAGAGCACCCTGACTAATATTTCACTTAATGTTATTTGAAGAATTTTAAGAAACTCCTACAAAAATGAATACCTCACCTCATTGTACTATACCACATTACTGATATCCTTTTTAAAACATTGAGCCTGCAAGAGACGGCTCAGTGGGCAAATACTTTCTGTAAAGGCATTGAGTTTGACCACTGGAATTCATATAGAAATAGAAGCTAGCCAACTTCACAAACTTGGTCTCTGATTCCTCCTATATACACAATAAAAAATTAAAATAAAATGCCATGGGGTAATTTAAATATGATGTCCACCATAGTCTCAGACATCTGAATGCTTGGTCTCTAGTTAGTGGCACTGTTTAGGAAGAAGGTGCAGACTTGTGAGATGAAAAGGATGCTGGCTATGGTAGTTTCCTGTTATCTATGTCCCAGACAGTATAACAGAACAGCTCGCTTTCTGTGTGCTAGGCATGGCTTAAGTGTTTTATATTCCTAATGTCATCCAATGTTCACAACAATCATATACATATGTGCTATTTGTATATCTATTTTACAAGAGATGGGAACTAAGGCCCAGGATGGCGAAGCAGCTTGTCTCCAGTTCTGTAATTAGATAGTGGACTTTGATGGGCCTTGTGAGCTAAGTGGAAAAAATGTCATCCTGAAAGGCACAGGACCTTAAAGATTAGAAACAAGAAAATGCCTGATCCTTTTAGAAATGTCACTCCAGTGGAGGCTGAGCGAGAGAAATGGTTGTACAGCAAAGGCAGAGAGGCCAGCCATTGGCATCTAAACCACAATGATGCCTATGCAAGACAAGAAGAAAACCAAATCTGTTATTTAGACTCTTTGAGACTAAGAGGGGAAAGGCACAGTGTAATTGACCATAATAGACCGCACATATTGGGGAAGACAAGGAAAGCCAGCGCAGAACAATCCCCTGCTTTGCAGCCAAAGGAAGCCTTCAAGACAGGGCACACAGTGGGAAAAGAGGCCATCTGAATGACTAGAAGATTTACTCTGACCATACTTCCACAAGGGGGAAACAGTGTAATCCATCATTTTTAGTTTTGCAGCTGTAGACAATTGAGTGAGGATCTATCATACTGTTTCTAGTTTGCTGAGCAACAGAATCTACAAAGTCTTTGGCTAACCTTTGGGACATGAAGGAGCTTGATAAGAAGGTAAAGTGGGGTCCCTTACAGTTGTGATCGCGGGCGGTCTCCATATTGACACCAGGACACCGCTAGAGAGGCCCAGGTAGACAGATTCAATCTGGGGCTACCATCGTGCGGGGTGGATCCACCAGGCTCTAGCCACCAGCCAGGGCCAGGGTTGTGGCTCTGCAGGACTTCTCCACGCCCTCCAACCTTGCACCAAGGCAGCTGGGAGCAGCCTGCCCCACAGTCCCTTACAGCAGCAGTCGCGGTAGGTCTCTATATTGCTACCAGGACACCGCTAGAGAGGCCCAGATATACAGACTCAATCAGGGGCTACCATCACTTGGGAGGATCCGCCAGGCTCTCCCCACTAATGAGGGCAAGGGCAACGGCTGGCGGGACATCTCCACGCCCTCTGGCCTTGCACCAACTCAGTCGGGAACCGCCCTCCCTGAGGTCCCCTCAGCACTCACAGAGCCAGTCTCTATCTTGCAGACTGATCATCAGTAGAGAAACAACAGGCGGGCCCAGCCTCACAGGAGGTTCAAACACCAGCCAGTGACAAAAAGGCCAACTAACGCCAGAGATAACCAGATGGCAAAAGGAAAACATAGGAACTTTACTAACAGAAATCAAGGCAGCATGGCAGCATCTGAACCCAGTTCGCCGACAACAGGAAGCCCTGGATACCCCAACACACCAGAAAAACAAGATTTGGATCTAAAATCACTGGTCAGTGTGCTGGGAGCAGAAAACATAGATAAATCTCTTAAAGAAATACAGGAGAAAATGGATCAAAAGTTAGAAGCATTTACAAGGCAAACACAAAAGTCACTTAAAGACATTCAGGAGAATATGGATCAAAAAACAGAAGCCAATAAGGAGGAAACACAAAGATTAAAGATTAAAGAAATACAGAAGAGAGCCGGGCGTGGTGGCGCACTTCTGTAATCCCAGCACTTGGGAGGCAGAGGCAGGTGGATTTCTGAGTTCGAGGCCAGCCTGGTCTACAGACCGAGTTCCAGGACAGCCAGGACTACACAGAGAAAGCCTGTCTCAAAAAACAAAAAAAAAAAAAAAAAAAAAAAGAAAAGAAATACAGAAGAATGTGGGTCAACAAGTAGAAGCTATGAGAGAGGAAACACAAAAATCTCTTAAAGAATTACATGAAAACACAATCAAGCAAGTGAAAGATCTGAGCATATCCATCCAGGTTCTAAAAACAGAAGTAGAAACAACTAAGAAATCACAAAGGGAGACAACATTGGAGATAGAAAACCTTGGGAAGAAATCAGGGGCCATAGATGGAAATATCAACAATAGAATACAAGAAATAGAAGAAAGAATCTCAGATGCCTAAGATACCATAGGAACCATTGATTCAACAGTCAAAGAAAATACTAAATGCAAAAAGCTTGTAACCCAAAACATCCAGGAAATCCAGGACACAATGAGAAGACCAAACCTAAGGATTATAGCTGTAGATGAGAGTGAAGATTTACAAGTTAAAGGGCCAGCAAATATCTTCTACAAAATTATGGAAGAAAACTTCCCCAACCTAAAGAGAGAGATGCCCATGAATATACAAGAAGCTGACAGAACTCCAAACAGACTGGACCAGAACAGAAATACATCCCATCACATAATAATCAAAACCCCAAATGTACTAAACAAAGAAAGAATATTAAAGGCAGCAAGAGTAAAAGGCCAAGTAACATATAATGGAAGACCTATCAGAATAATACCAGACTTCTCACCTGAGACCATGAAAGCTAGAAGATCCTGGGCAGATATCATGCAAACTCTAAGAGAACACAAATTTCAGCCACAACTACTTTACCCAGCAAAACTCTCAATCGCCATAGATGGAGACACCAAGGTATTCCATGATAAAACCAATTTGCATGTTATCTTTCCACAAACCCAGCCCTACAAAGGATAATAGGGGGAAAACACCAAAACAAGGAAGGAAACTAAACCCCGGAAGAAGCAAGATAGAAACCTCCTCTCATCAAACCCAAAAGAAGATAACCTCTCAAATATAAAAAATAATTTCAAAAATGTCTGGAGGTAATAATAACTATTCCTTAATATCTCTTAACATCAATGGACTCAATTCCCCAATAAAAAGACATAGACTAACAGACTGGATTTGGAAACAGGACCCTACATTTTGCTGCATACAGGAAACACATCTCAGTGTTAAAGACAAACACTGCCTTAGAGTAAAAGGCAGGAAGACAATTTTACAAGCAAATGGTTTCAGGAAACAAGCTGGAGTAGCCATTCTAATATCAGATAAAATTGACTTTCAACCTAAAGTCATCAAAAGAGGCTCGGAAGGTCACTTCTTGCTGGTCAAAGTGAAAATCCACCAAGAAGAACTCTCAATACTGAACAGCTATGCTCCAAATGCAAGGGCACCCTCATTCGTAAAAGAAATTTTACTAAAGCTTAAAGCACACATTGCACCTAACACAATAATTGTGGGTGACTTCAACACTCCACTCTCCTCAATGGACCGATCAGGAAAGCAGAAACTAAACAGGGACACAGTGAAACTAATTGAAACTTTGGGCCCATTGGATTTAATATATATATATATATATATATATATATATATATATATATACACATACATACACACACACACACACACACACACACACACACATATATATATATATATATATATATATATACACACACACACACACACACACAACATTTCACCCTAAAGCAAAAGAATATACCATTTTCTCAGCACCTCATGGTACCTTCTCCAAAATCGATTATATAATTGGTCACAAGACAGATGTCAAGAAATACAAGAAGATCGAACTAATCCCATGCCTCCTATCAGATCACCATGGAGTAAGAGTGGTCTTCAATGGCAACAAAAACAACAGAAGCCCACATACACATGGAAACTGAACAATACTCTACTCAATGACACCTTGGTCAAGGAAGAAATAAAAAAAGAAATCAAAGACTTTTTAGAATTCAATGAAAATGAAGGTACAACCCACCCAAATCTATGGGACACAATGAAAGCAGTACTAAGAGGAAAACTCATAGTTCTAAGTGCATCCAAAAAGAAAATGGAGACAGCATACACTAACAGCTTAATGGCACACCTTAAAGCCCTGGAACAAAAAGAAGTTAATTCACCCAGGAGGAGTAGAAGACAGGAAATCATGAAACTCAGGGCTGAAATCAATCAAGTAGAAACAAAGAGAACCATACAAAAAAAATCAACAAAACCAGGAGCTGGTTCTTTGAGAAAATGAACAAGATAGATAAACCCTTAGCCAGACTAACCAAAGGACACAGAGACAGTATCCAACTTAACAAAATTAGAAATGAAAAGGGAGACATAACAACAGAAACTGAGGAAATTTAAAAGATCATCAGATCCTACTACAAAGGTCCATACTCAACACAACTGGAGAATCTGGAGGAAATGGACAGTTTCCTAGACAGATACCAAATACCAAAAATAAATCAGGATCAATTAGATCAGCTAAACAGTCCCATAACCCCTAAAGAAATAGAAGGGGTTATAGAAAGCCTCCCAACCAAAAAAAGTATGGGACCAGATGGTTTTAGTGCAGAATTCTACCAGACATTCAAAGAAGACTTAATACCAATGCTCTTCAAACTATTCCACAAAATAGAAACAGAAGGGACACTGCCCAACTCGTTCTTCAAATCCACAATTATGGTGATACCAAAACTACACAAAAATCCAACAAAGAAAGAGAACTACAGGCCAATTTCCTTTCTGAATATCGATGCAAAAATACTAAATAAAATTCTTGCCAACCGAATCCAAGAGCACATCAAAATGATCATTCACCATGATCAAGTAGGATTCATCCCAGGGATGCAGGGATGGTTCAATATAAGGAAATCCATCAATGTAATCCACTACATAAACAAACTAAAAGAAAAAAACCACATGGTCATCTCATTAGATGCTGAAAAAGCATTCGACAAAATTCAGCATCCTTTCATACTAAAAGTCTTAGAAAGAGCAGGAATTCAAGGCCCATACCTAAACATAGTAAAAGCAATCTACAGCAAACCAGTAGCCAACATCAAAATAAATGGAGAGAAACTTGAAGCAATCCTACTAAAATCAGGGACTAGACAAGGCTGCCCTCACTCTCCATATCTTTTCAATATAGTACTTGAAGTTCTAGCTAGAGCACTTAGACAACATAAGGAAGTCAAAGGGATACAAATTGGAAAGGAAGAAGTCAAACTATCATTATTTGCAGACGATATGATACTTTACTTAAGCTACCCAAAAAACTCCACCAGAGAACTTCTACAGCTGATAAACAACTTCAGCAAAGTGGCTGGTTATAAAATCAACTCAAGCAAATCAGTAGCCTTCCTGTACTCAAAGGACAAGCAGGCTGAGAAAGAAGTTAGGGAAATAACAGCCTTCATAATAGCCACAAACAACATAAAGTACCTTGGTGTGACTCTAACCAAACAAGCGAAAGATCTGTATGACAGGAACTTCAAGTCCTTAAAGAAATCAAAGAAGACCTCAGAAGATGGAAAAATATTTCTTGCTCTTGGATTGGCAGGATCAATATAGTGAAAATGGCCATCTTGCCAAAAGCAATCTAGAGATTCAATGCAATCCCCATAAAAATCCCAACTCAATTCTTCATAGATCTAGAAAGAGCAATTCTCAAATTCATCTGGAGTAACAAAAAACCCAGGAGAGCTAAAACTATTCTCAACAATAAAAGGACTTCTGGGGGAATCAATATCCCTGACCTCAAGCAGTACTACAGAGCAATTGTGTTAAAAACTGCATGGTATTGGTACAGCGACAGGCAAGTAGATCAATGGAATAGGATTGAAGACCCAGAAATGGACCCACAGACTTATGGTCACTTGATTTTTGATAAAGGAGCTACATCCATCCAGTGAAAAAAAGATAGCCTTTTCAACAAATGGTGCTGGTTCAACTGGAGGTCAACATGCAGAAGAATGTGAATTGACCCACTCTTATCTCCTTGCACTAGCATCAACTCCAAGTGGATCAAGGACCTCCACATAAAACCAGACACACTGAAACTAATAGAAAAGAAACTTGGGAAGACCCTGGAGGACATGGGCACAGGGGGAATGTTCCTGAACAGAACACCAATAGCTTATGCTCTAAGATCAAAAATTGACAAATGGGACCTCATAAAATTACAGTTTCTGTAAGGCAAAGGACACTGTCAGAAGGACAAAATGGCAACCAACAAAGTGGGAAAAGATCTTCACCAATCCCACATCCAACAGAGGGCTAATATCCAATATATACAAAGAACTCAAGAAGTTAGACCCCAAAGAACCATATAACCCTATTAAAAAATGGGGTACCGAGCTAAACAAAGAATTGTCATCAGAAGAAAGTCAGATGGCTGAAAAACACCTTAAGAGATGTTCAAGAACATTAGTCATCAGGGAAATGCAAATAAAAACAACCCTGAGATTCTACCTCACACCAGTCAGAATGGCTAAGATTAAAAATTCAGGAGACAATAGGTGCTGGCTAGGATGTGGAGAAAGAGGAACACTCCTCCACTGTTAGTGGGATTGCAAGATGGTAAAACCACTCTGGAAATCAGTCTGGTGGTTCCTCAGAAAATTGGGCATGACGCTTCCAGAGGACCGTGTCATACCACTCCTGGGCATATACCCAGAGGATTCCCCTGCATACAATAAAGACACATGCTCCACTATGTTCATAGCAGCCTTGTTTATAATAGCCAGAAGTTGGAAGGAGCCCAGATATCCCTCAAAGGAGGAATGGATACAGAAAATGTGGTATATTTATACAATGGAATACTACTCAGCAATTAAAAATAATGAATTCATGCAATTTGTAGGTAAATGGTTAGATCTGGAAAATATCATCCTAAGCGAGTTAACCCAATCACAAAAGAATATACATGAAATGCAATCACTGATGAGCGGATATTAATGAGCTCAGAAGCCCTAAATACTCAAGGCACAATTAGGAATTCAAATGATTCACAAGAAGAAGAAAGGAGAGGACCCTGGGCCTGAAAAGTTTGTATCCAGTTTTGTAGATCCAAAACAGAGAAATGATGGTGGTGGGGTGATGATTGGGGAATAGTTGGGGGGGAGAGGACTTATGGGACGTATGGTGGGGAGGAACTGGGAAAGGGGAAAGCCTTTGGCATGTAAACATCGAATATAGAATAAAGAAAGTAAACAAAACAAAAACAGAAACACATACACACTGGAACAGGGGTTTTGACAGAGAAATCCATGTGGGATGTCGCATTGAAGCCTACTAGCAAGTCTGAAGACTGTTCATTTGCATTCCTTGGCTCTAAGTCCCATTTTCTATTTCAGGTCCTTAAGGAGTAGAGTACCGAAATATGTCTGCTTACAAGCTTCTCAGTTAACTCTTATGATACCAAACTTAATTCAAGTATGCATGTGTGTATGTTGCATTTGTCCATGGTAAATATGTCATCACGGCAGAAAGCATGGTAGCATTTGGGCAGACATGGCATTGGAGGAGTTGAGTCACACACACACATATGATGCTGAGCAGACACACACACACACACACACACACACACACACACAGAAGGTAAAGTGAGTAGAGGACCAAGATCACTTCCAGCTTATAGTCAAGCTGAGGCTGGGAAATTGGGAGGTTTCCTTCACGTGTAGACCCCACTAGGGCAGTGGGTCTCAACCTTTCTATTTCTGTGACCATTTAATATGTACCTAATAGACCCCAACCATAAAATTATTTTTGTTGCTACTCCATAACTGTAATTTTGCTACTGTTATGAATTACAATGTAAATATATATGATTTCTGATGGTCTTAGGTGACCCCTGTGAAAGGGTTGTTTGACCGCCAAAGAGGTTGTGGCACACAGGCTAAGAACCAATGCCCTAGAGAGAGAGATAACTGAGGTCCTGGTTGGCCTGTCAGCTATCTCAAATAAGTTACCTTCCAAGAGGAACACTAAGCCTGAGGAGTGAGTAGATTTTATGCTGCTCATCATACAGGGTTTTTGTCATGTGATTACTCAATCCAAGAGGCTTCCCAAGGCCTTCCAGGGCTATTGAATGCAACACTCCAAAGAGCTGGGCGGGGATTAAACCCTGATCCAGGGTCAAACTAGGTCAGGACTCCAGACAGCAGCCAAATGGAATAAAGAAACCTACCTCTTTCAGCCCTCCATGCATCAGCTGGTTCACTGAAATTGCAATACCTCTTCTACTGTGGTGGCCAGGTTTTTGATGAAGAAGCAGTTCCTTCTTGTGAGTTTTAAGTATGTCCAGGGGCATGATCTTCAGCACTGGACAGAATGGTTGATAAAAGATTATCATATGAGTAACTTAGAAGAAAGCATAGCACACCTACACAGGGGTCTACAAAGGTTGGCTTTGGCAACAGAGCTGTGTTTTGTAGCAACAATAATACCCTGGGGATTTGAAGGCATGGGACCCACATAATGGAATGAGAATTCATTCCTGCCAGCTGTCCTCTGACTTCTTCACAAGCGCCATCATTATCACTAAATGCTCATATGTAACTTCTCCCCATCCTTCCCCTCAGACATTCTCTTCAGCCTCTGGTAATAATTTCCATGATATTACCCTTCAAACTCCTACATAGGAGTGACATATAGTACTTCTCTTTTTAAGATTGGTTTATTTCACTTACTGCCATGATCTATCTCCAGGCTTCTCAAGGTTGTCACAAATGACAGGACTTCATTCCTTTTCAATGGCTTCGAAGTATTCAATGTTGTACTATATTCTCTTTATCCACTCATCAGTTGATGACTGCCTCTTCCCTTGTGAATGGTTCTTGAATGAACACAGAAGTGCAGCTATCTCTCTTTTTTCCATTCATTAATTTATTTATTCACTTTACATCCAGATCACAGCCCCCTCCTTCCTCCCAGTACTCTGCTCATATGGTGCCTCCCCCATTCTTTTCTCTCCTACTGCTCTGAGAAGGAAGAGGCCCCCTGAGTACTGACCCATCCTCACATATCAAGTCACTGCCGGACTAGGCACATCCTCTCCCACTGAGGCTAGATGAAGCAGCCCAGGTAGGAGATCCACAGGCAGACCTCCAAGTCAGGGACAGCCCCTGGTCCAGTTGTTGGGGGGCCTGCATGAAGACTAAGCCAGCACTGGTATCTCGTTGACACACTGATTTTATTTCTTTTAGATATGTATCCAGAAGTGATATTACTGGATCACTGGTATGTCTTTTAAATTTTTTTTGAGAAATCTTCATTTATATTGCTTTCCATATGGCTATATTAATTTATATTCCCACCAACATTGTACAAATATCCCTTCCCACCTGTAGAGGGCTGAGAAGTGCTGAGCCTTAAAGATGGCGCTGGTTTCCGCCTTCCTCCCCCCAGGGGGAGAGTGTCCTTTGAGACAAACAACTCCTTATTTGGCTTCGTGCGATCAGATGCTGTCTTTCCGCTTTGAGGTAGCCTATCTGCCTTGCCCACGTGTCATCCAGGGATTGGCCAGCCTTTGGGATATAAGAGAGAGCGGGGATCGAAGTAAGAGAGAGATGCCATTGTACAAGAATCCTGAATAAACTGCTCTGAGAAGGACTTGCGTTTGTCGTCCCTCCGCTGGTCGGATAGGGTTGTGACACCCACCATTGTTACTATTTTTTTCTTCTTCAAAGTGGTAAACAGCATTCACTAATCAACACACACACACACACACACACACACACACACACACACATTGCTTTAATAGTTAGATCTGAGAATGAACTCCCCTAAAAATTCTGGAATTTACTTTGCCTCTCACTAACTTTCTAGTTTTAGCTGATGGACAAAGCCTATGCAGGCACTGGCACACCATCACCTCCACTTCCCTACATTCTTTGTGAGGCCCTGCTTTGAGGGCTGAATCTGTGTCCTCACTTGGTGGTCCTAAGGCATCATCAGAGATGAGAAATATCCAATAGGAACCCCTGGAATTCAGCATCTTCCCATAGGAGTTAGGTCATGAAAGTAGGGCACAGATGAGCATAGACTGAAAAATGCAGAGTCCAGAAAGGCAGGAAAGATCCCCTCAGATGCCAGCATGTCTCATTTTAGTGAGACTGGTGTGATCGCAGCCGCTTTGCAGCTGCCAATGAGATGCCATCGTTAAGCAATTAAGAACACAGCCAGGAGTAAGGAAAACCAAAATAGATGCCCACCATGTTTCATTAGGGGAAGCACACTTAGAAGAAACAGATATATAGTAGCAGCTCTTAGAATCAACTGCCTTAAGCTTTAGGGATTGTGGAGAAAGTGTCTAATGCCAGGTATGTGCAAATGTGTCCCCTGGATAGTTCAGAGACCCTCATATACAGAAAGGTTCAAGAAAGCTTGAAGAAACTGAATAATCTTTTATTCAACCTTATATCTTTTCTTCCTCTTGGATTTCATGAAATTGCCAGTTACAAAAGACCTACCTGCTATAGTTTCAGTTTCTGACCTTGGCCTCCTTCTAAGATTTGGGCACACTCCAGCCCCAGCTTGTGCCTGCTGTTCACATTTGTCTGTTGTTCTAGTTAGCTTTCCATGACCAAGGAAATGGTTTATTTTAGCTTGCAGATCATATCCAGGGGATCCAGGGCAAAACTCAAGGCAGGAACTGAAGCAGAAACCATGGGAGAGTGCTGCTTACTGACCTGCTCCATCTTACAGTCAGGTACCTTTCTTAGACAGTCCAGGTAGCACCACCCACAGTGGAATGGACATCCTTAAATCATTTAGTAGTCAAGACTGCACAGGCCCCCCAACATGCCTACAAGCTTATCAGATAAGCCAATTGAGGGCCCTTCTTTTCAGGTGTGTCATACGTGTGATACTTCCTTTGGAGAATGGCTCAGTAATTTTAGAATGATTGTTTTTAATTTCTCTTTTCCTTAATGGCACTGATAACTATCTCATGCACATTTAACTTCATTGAGTGTCATCTCGAGTGACCTTTCTAATATCTGGAGGAGGAAATTTTCCTATGTCTTGATGAGTCCCAGATGGCAGCAGTTATACAGGTGACACATAACAGATCTGTGTTGGAACTACTTGAATACAGTCATGGCCTAAGACCAGATGTCACATACTATGAAAAGTAGTCTCAGCATTCACAGAACCCACCTCCCCAAGGGGAAACCCTAAAGTAAGCAAGGCAGAGAAAGTTCCTCTCTTTATTTCCATCATTTAAAAACTGCAGAAACTCTTGTTAAGGAAGAGTAAAAACTGTAATCTACCTTCTAGGAAATACTTTCTTCATCACACACTTAAATTATACAAAACAATGAAAGGTCATTTGAAAACAGAGCTTCAGGTCAGTTCTAGAGGGGAACCCGTGAAAGAGCACCATGGTTCCAGGCTCAGGGACCATTCTTTGATACTTGAAGAAAAATGAAACAGGAAGTCATTTTTACTTTTTCCAAGTTTATTTTTTTATAAAGGACAGAATAAAATGTTACAAATAACTTGAAGCATGGGAATGGCCTACTGTAACCTTGTGAACAGGCTCGATATTTTAGTTACACCAACTATTCTATGTGGTCTTTCAACAGAGGGGAGCCAGTGATAAAATGAGGTTTCTTGCTTTCTGGCTTGCACGATGAGTAGGTGAGAGTTGTATTGGCTCCACTGTTAAGGTTAAAAGCTGACCCCTAACTTGTTTGGGAATTGTGTTTTCTTTTCTGTGGTTTTCAGTCTTCCGACAAGGTATATTCACTACCTTGAGCTCTAGAAAGGAAAAAAAAAATAGTCTCTAATGTACGAAGAAATTTCACTCAGAGAGAATGATGAACATGAATTATTTTATTGTATAGGTCATTACCACTTAGATTTTAAGCCTTAAGCAGCAGACACAAGACTGTAGAGGGCTGAAGAAATAAGTTAAAAATGATACGCTCATCTATTTTAATGCACTGTGCAGTGATCATCACAGAAGTTATCAAGAATAAAACCGAGCATGACTATACAGAGAAATGACTGCTCTGGTAGCCCAAGTCTTACTCTGGAAAGACACAGCAGAGGAAGGGACACAATTGCACCAGGCTGTCTGCATTTCTACATCCTGTAAAACAAGACAAAATGACAGCAACCAAGCCCACTAAGTTAAGCACCGTAACTGTGTTTGTTGGTGGTGTATTGCAACAAGAAAGAAGAAATCATGTGTTCAAATGGATGGGGGTGGGAGTTCTAACCTGTTAATGCTGCAGGTGAGTGAAGACAAAGTGAAGGAGGACAGCTTGGCCACTGAAACAAAGCTGAGCAGAGCACGGTACTTTGTCATCTGAAAACCATTAACATAATTAACTCCCTTAGCACCAGATAGCTAAGGAAATTTGGGGAGAAATTTATTTAACACCACCCATAAAAGGCAAAACTTTTAATATTTCAGTTCTGTGGAAAGTCTCACTTGAAGAATGTAAGGACTTCTCATCAAGTGTATCTCGATTTATTAAAAATGACATTCAAAGACAACAGAGATGTGTCTGATGATGTTTGCTGAGATATAATAAAAAGCAGAAGAAAGCCGGGCATGGTGGCGCACGCCTGTAATCCCAGCACTTGGGAGGCAGAGGCAGGTGGATTTCTGAGTTCAAGGCCAGCCTGGTCTACAGAGTGAGTTCCAGGACAGCCAGGACTACACAGAAAAACCCTGTCTCAAAAAACAAAAAACAAAAAACAAAAAACAAACAAACAAACAAAAACAGCAGAAGAGCACTAGCAACTGAGACTGTGCCTCATAACAAACTATGTTTTATGATAATTGACAAGGCTTATTGATTTAGAATGAACTATTTGCTAATTTTTCACGATGTTGTGAAAACCCAGATTCCAAATGAGAAAGTCAAGAACCTACATAAGGGAAACAATTACAATTACCATCTGCACAATGGAACATACAAACAAAACAAAAATAATTCCTCAAGATGGTTTGTGTCTTAGTCAGGGTTCTTACTCCTGCACAAACATCATGACCAAGAAGCAAGTTGTGGAGGAAAGGGTTTATTCAGCTTACAAGTCCATGTTGCTGTTCATCACCAAAAGAAGTCAAGACTGGAACTCAAGCAGGAGCTGATGCAGAGGCCATGGAGGGATGTTACTTATTGGCTTGCATCCCCTGACTTGCTCAGCTTGCTCTCTTATAGAATCCAAGACTACCAGCCCAGGGATGGCACCACCTACAAGAAGCCCTCTTGCCTTGATCACTAATTGAGAAAATGCCCCACAGCTGGATCTCATAGTGGCACTTCCCCAACTGAAGCTCCTTTCTCTGTGATAACCCCAGCCTGTGTCAAATTGACACACAAAACCAGCCAGTACAGTTTGTTTGTTTGTTTATTTTTTGTTTGTTTGTTTTAAGCAGAAAGGGTGCCAAGAAATAAAACTGAACACCTTCCCTAAAATGGCCTCTGGTTTTTGTCCCTAACATTTGTGGTGACTATCTCATTCCACTGGTGGATGCTCAACTTCATAATTTGATGCTATTCACTGACTCTATTTTCTTTCTTGTATAACATTACCAGAAAGCTAAAGTAGAAGGAGAAAAACAAAGTTAGGAAAATTAATTCCCTCCACCCAGTTTGAGAATTTGTATGCAATGACAAAAACCTTTAAAAAAAATAGGTTCTTCATTAATTTTTAAAAAAATGTTCATCTGTTGTGTGTGGCAGGGCCTGGGATGGAGGTGGCATGCATATGTCTTGACACACATATGTCCTACTACCATGTGGGGTTGGGGCCATTACGATTAGGAATAATAACCTTTATTTGTTGAACAATATCATTGGCTCCAAATTGGATTGTTTAATCATGTATAACTAAGAGGAAGGAAGGAAGGAAGGAAGGAAGGAAGGAAGGAAGGAAGGAAGGAAGGAGGGAGGGAGGGAGGGAGGGAGGGAGGGAAGGAAGGAAGGAAGGAAGGAAGGAAGGAAGGAAGGAAGGCGGGAGGGAGGGAGGGAGGGAGGGAGGGAGGGAGGGAGGGAGGAAGAAGGGAAAAAGGGAGGGGGAGGGAAAAAGAAAGGAAGAGGAGTGAGGATAGTGTATTTGGTGTAAATCAGAAGGAAAGAAAAAAAGGAAGGAAGAAAGATGGAGGGAATCTGGCTTTAACATAAGCAAAAGTAAGCAGTGATTATCAAAAGTATATACTTACCGTCATGCAATATTGCTAATTATATTATTATGCAAATTGTTTTAAGGCATAATAAAGTTGCTAAGAATAAATAGGATTTATGATTTAAAAGGTGTATATACAGAACAATAATTGAAAGTATAATGCAACACAAAACTAGAGTAACGCACAGCCTTTTAATTCATGTGTTCATGGAATGAATAAATAGCTGTGATTGCAGTACTGGTTCAGCAGACCAGGTAGCCAAAGAACAAGGATGAGAATATCAAGAGCTCTTAGGCCTGAGATTGTGTGGGCTGTGCCCTGCAGGCTGGACTTGAGAATTACTCTCTTGAGGCACATTTCCCGAGGTGCTCTGGGAAGAATTTCTGCTAGGGTTGAAAATTTACACCCTTGAAACCAACCCTAAGGACAAAGGGACACTAGAAATAATGACAGATTAAAAAACTTTTAAAGGAGAAAGCAATAATCTTCTGTTGAATATTTAATAGTGACGATTTCTTATTAGATATTTTCTTTATTTATATTTCAAATGTTATCCCCTTCCTTGTTTTCCCCTCTGAGAACCTCCTATCCCATCCCCCTCCCCCTTTTCACCAACTCCCACTCCTGTTTCCCCTACACTGGGGTATTAAGCCTTCACAGGACCAAGGGCCTCTCTTCCATTAACAAGGCCAACCTCTGCTACATATGCGGCTAGAGTCATGGGTCCCTCCATGTGTATTCTTTAGTTGGTGGTTTAGACCTCTGGGGGTACTGGTTGGTTCATATTCTTGTTCCTCCTATGGGGCTGCAAATCCCTTCAGCTCCTTGTGTCCTATCTCTAGCTCCTCCATTGGGGACCCTGTGCTCAATCCAGTGGTTGGTTAGGAGTATCCACCTCTGTATTTTTCAGGCATTGGCAGAGTCTCTCAGGAGACAGCTATATCAGGCTCCTGATAAATTTGAGAAGAAAATTGAAAAACAAAATAGAATCAAATAGTTTTTTCATATTAAATCTCATAATAAGGGCCTAATAAATGGGAGGGATGAAAGCTCTTCTGTGTTATTTCTACTCACACCTCCGACTGAATCTGTTAGAAGTTTACAGATCTTAGCTCACTAACAGTTTGAGGAGTTTGAGGGTTTAATCCTTGTAAAATGTCTTCCATAAATTTAGACTTTGACAAAATGAACTATTTTTGTTACCCCTTCATGGCAAGAAATATTTATTACCTTTTGTTATATTAATTCTGTTATTTTTAAACAGAGCAAAACCAAGGATACATAACAAAAAATAATATAATGAAACAGGATGATCAATCAAAGGTCTTCCTCTACTGTACAGTGAGTTAGGTGCCAGCCTCTGATACATTAGACACTTTCAAAACAAATGGACAAGCAAATAGTGCACCCATCTAACTAAACAAAGCACTAACTACAAATGTTTCTTATTTATATTTTATTATCCTAAGCTGAACTCAAGTTAAGTAGCCGAAGCTGGTCTTGAACTCCTGATCCACCAGTTTCTATTGTCCAAGTACTGAAATTACAGATATGTGCACCTACTCCACTTATCGTGATTTTTAAACTATAGCTGAAATACTTGTATATGCCTTTGGTTCTGCTCTAGATCTTTCCTTGAGCTTGGTTGAAATTGCTAGGTAAATGGCACAGGTGCATGGAGTGAAAACAAAGATACAGAAGATGTAGGGAAGACAGTTTGGGATGGAGAGGCTGACACAGGAAAGCAGGCTGACAAAGAACAGCAGAATCATGCTGTTGAGGAAGAGATGTATCATTGTAAACTCCGTTTTTGAATCTAAAAGAAATAACCATATCTTGCTGGAAAATATAAAAATACTGGTGCAAAGGGTTTTCAAAGAAAATATTGAGTCATAAAAAAACTCCAAGGACAGTTAGAAAAACATGTAGTAACAAGTCTTAAAATGACATTATGTCTTTACTGTTAACACATACTCAGTAAAGTTGCCTTGGGAACTTTATAGAATATTCAAGTTATGAAGGAATGTCAAAACTAAAAAGTGTTCAAGTTCAATAATTTAGGCAGGGGGGAAATAAAAATGTGAATTATGAAGTTGCCTTAATCTTTCCTGTTGTTATGATAAAATATCCTGGAAAAAACAACTGAAGGGAGGAAGGGTTCCCAGTTATAGTCCATCATTCTGATGACTACTGAATGGTAGGAACTTGAAGGAGCTAGTCACCGTTGCATCTGAAGTCAAGAGCGGAAGGTAAAGAATTAACATAGCCATGCTTACTAGAATTCAGCCTGCATTCTCCACTTTATACAATCTAGAATTCCCTGACTAGGGAATGTTCTCTCCCACAGTGGACCGGGCTGTTATTCCAGGTCAATTAGCATAATCAAGATAATTTACCAACAGGCCAACTTAACTAGATGAATGCCCCATGAGATTCTTTTCTCAAGTGATTCTACATTCTGCCAAGTTGACAACAAAACTAACCATCACAGGGAGAGCATGAAGAGTTGTCTGTTGGGTCTTTGTTTTTACAGCAGAAAGAGCTTCATATCCGTTGAAGCAGCATATGCCATGCTTTCCTGACTGAACAGGGAGCCTGTAAAGCCTCGGCTCAGGGGAACTGAAGTGGATGGGCATGCAGGATTTTGTTAATGAAGCCAATTTTATCCCTACTCTGTCCCCCCCAAAAGCTTTTTGTAATGGGTTCTGCAGCGTTGAAGTGATTTTTTTTCTCTTTAAATCAAGGTCTTGGTTAATCTAGAATTACAGATAAGCTCTGGGTCATCTACATGACATAGCACTTCACTTAACCATCTAGATCAGTGGTTTACAACCTGTGGGTCATGACCCCTTGGGCAAACCTCTATCACTAAAAATATTTACATTATGATTCATAATAGTAGCAAAATTACAGTTATAAAATAACATTAAAATAATTTTATGGTTGGGGGTTGCAGCATTAGGGAGTTTGAGAATCGCTGGTCTAGATTGTTCAGTTGCAAACCATTTCACATCCCACTGGTAAAACATATAAGCCATATCTTAACCACATTTAGTTTCTTCTTGTGGGAGGAGGGGCAGGACAAAGTTCAATTACTTCGTGCTTTTCAATTGCAAGGACACACTTGGCAACAACCTGATTGTGAATTGAGTTCTTATACAAAGGAATTTTAAGTTATTAAACAAAAATTTATTTACATCAGTAGATCTTTTAAGTTGGATTTTTACAAGAAGCATGGAAAGCAGGAACTTCCCTAGAAGGTGGAAAGTGGAGGGGGAATGGTTATATTAACTCCATCTGCTGTTCAATTTTACTCATTCACACACACATACACACATACACACATATACACACGTACACACACAATCTCTGCTAACTTCATAATAATTTTTTGCAGCAGTTGCTGTTTTTTTTTTTTTTTATCTACAAGAAAGGAAATAAGTCCAAAGGGCCTGTGAATTTTGTTCAATGACTCACAGAGGATAAATGGCTCAGCTGAAAATGTGAATCCTACTTTAGGAAGAACCTAGAAGACAAGCTTTCTACGTGATAGGTCAAGGAGAAATCTTTGTCCTCGAGGTCAGATGAGACCGGGATAGTTTTGGTATTCACTTACCACAACCCTGGGACCTGAGGTTACCAGAATCTTAGCTTGTTTCTCACTACTTCCCTCTGCTTGTCAAAAAATAGGAGGCAGGAACTGGTAAAGGAATTTGTTTATAATTTAGTCCAGAACAGGAAAGAGAAAAGTTCTCAAGTTCTCTCTGCTTTCCCTGTATCCAATATTACAGTTTGTATCATAGCTGAAATAAAAGCCAAAACCAAGTGTCCATAGCTTCAATTGTGTAACAAGGCATCGGAGTTGTGAGATAGTAAATTTTTCCCAGGAGGCAGTTCTTTTGGGGAGCTACCAAGGAACCAGGGCAACTGGGGTTCAGCCCATTTTCCCTGCCATCATAGGGATTCTGCAGATTTGTTTTAAAGGACCCAATTACCCTGTTACACCATCTCTGGCTCTCACCCGCCCTAGTGGTTTGCACACTACACATGAGCTTGGAAGGTCTTCACATGGGTGTGGTTCCTAGACTCACAACAGTCAGACAGGAGCAGGGAACAATCATTGCATGTGTGTTCAAGAGTGAAGTCACCAATTATACTCTTACCTTTTCCATTAATGTATGTTTGATAAAAATCCTGTTTAGTTGTCCTCATGACTTCAGTTTCAAAGACTTGTCACAAAATTCAGAAAAACTCTTACACTGACAATTGAAGCTCATTCCAACAAAAGTACACCTATTAAAATCTGCAAGAGCAGAAGTCAGGGAAGTACAGAAGTGGTTCCAGGTGCCCTTTCTGGGATTTGTCCATGTCTGCTTTTGTGTGACAGTGGCAAAGCTGCATTGCATAAAGCTGCAAGAGCCTATGTGGCCTGCAAAATGTGAAGCATTATCTTGCTCTTTGCAGTAAAAGGTCTGCCAACCCTCCCTCAGACAGTGGGCCTGAAATGGCATAAATACCAGTGATGTGGGGTTTGATATTAAGGCATCAGTTTTCCTATTAGGTAGATCTATGTCCTTGAACCAAATCCTTAACTTCCTGTTTCAGTTTCTCATACAGAAGAAAATACTCTCGTCTGGTTGCTTGTCTGTCTAAATTAATTATAGTCAGATATTAGACCTATGATGTCTGGAAAACATATTCATGTACTCTTTATTAACAAAGTCTGTCTGTAGAAAAATAGAATGCTCCTCCATGGACTTTTATCTATTATTTTAAAAAGTAGGAATTATACACAGCACTGAACTGACAGTCTTACTTACCACAGACTTGGATGCCATATATTTAAAATCTATGAAATAAAACAGGAAGGGATGAAGAAGGAAACTTCACTCTTAAATACCCTTATTAGATCACCCATTCATGTCTATCCCACTCAGAAAAGCAGGTTCTTAAGGTTTTTAGAGAGGGCTCACCTAATCATGCTAACTGGCACCTACTAATTGAAGGATCTTAATTTGGGATTTAACAACCCCAAAGTGGGAATGTGTTAATCAAGAGTACAGCCCCTCCCTCCACTAGTAGTAGTAGATTGAAGAACACAACACCATCAGTTGTAGAACCTGCCTCCAAGAGGTGAAGTCTCTTTCCTTATTTCCCAAGGCTTACTTTGACCCATGTACCTGAAATGTTTTGTATAATGCGTAACTTCTACAGTCCAAAGGATTTGTGGACTTAAGTTTTGTTCTCTCAGAATGTACAGACCACCTTGCCAAGGAAGACTGTCTATCACATGAAAGGTTGAGACATCAAGTGATGGAAACAGATTGCCAGGGACAGCCAGTATCACGATCAGTCAGGAGAGTTTGACCAAAGAGAAAGCTCTGGAATTAGTTACTTTTATGTTTCTGTGATAAAACACCACAAGCAAGACAACATACAAAAGAGTTTATTTGGCTGTATGGTTTCACAGGGGTAAAATCCATCATGGTCGGGATGTAAGAGAGCAAGGCAGGTTTGGTGTCAGAGGCAGAAAGCTCAGAGTTCACGTCTTGAACCATAAGCGTGAAGCAGAAAGAGCCAGAAGGAACTAGCATAAGCCTTTAGACTATCAGAGGCTGCTTCCAGTGACAGATGTCTCTCATCAAGGCATGCCTGTTAAATCTCCACACACAGCAGCAGCAACTGGGGAACAAGTATTCAAATGTCCAAGACTACAGGGGAACATTTCATTTAAACCACCACAGAATTGGTCCAATTTAGATAATATTTTATGTGCTTCATATCTTAGACCCCGAGTAGCAACCTTAAAAACTCTTTTCAGGATTTTTTTTGTAGATATTATAGAACAATTCTGAGTATTTCATTTTGAATAAGCTCAAAGCACAGTTTTCAGCTAGAAAGTTTTCATCTGTTGATTGGAGAATCTACCTTCTTCTAGATGTGCTGTACAAAATCCTGACTGCCTGCTTTGGCCCATCCTCTGAATCTCTAATATGAGGATGTGGCTCCTTTCACCTCTGTGGAGCAGCATACTTTGGTGATGGAGCCACACCCTCAGAGAATGGAACAACTCACTGCTTGCTCTTGAGCTGGAGACACGTTCTTTATTATTTTAGGGTACCTAGGTTTAGGTTCCACTCTTTCTGCTGTGTGTGTGTGTGTGTGTGTGTGTGTGTGTGTGTGCCTGGACATATTAAGAAATATTGTGAGATATATTTGAGCAAAGTTATTAATAGTGCATTTTCTACAGAAGAGACGAGCTCTGTATATGCCCAGTGTGGTGGATATTTTATATTTTGGTTATTGACTTGACTACATCTGGAATTAACTAAAACCTCCAAGCAGCTATGAATACCTATGAGAAGTTTTTGCATAATTAAATCATTTGAAGCGGGAAGATCCACTTCTAATCTGGGTCTTTCAGATGGAAAGACACACCTTTAATGCGGGCTACACCTTCTGCTGGAAGCCCATATAAAAGACATGCAAGAAGGAAGTCTTACTTTTTGCCTGCTTGTTCTTGCCTTAAATAGCAAGTCTATTTCTTCCATGGCTAGAGCCAGTATTTTAGTCTCTGAGTAGCAACTCTTCATATCTTAGTCCCAGAGAAGCCACCTTAAAAATCTCTGCTTCAGCTAGAAAGTTTCTATCTGTTAATTAGAGGATCTACGTCTTTAGTATCCCAGCATATATTGAAGACCATCTGAGACATCTAGCCTTGTGGACAGAACAACTCAGAACACCTACTGGATTCTTGGACTTTCTGTTCACAGGCAGCCATTGTTGCATTAGTTGGACCACAGCCTGTAACTAATCCCCTCTACATATATATGTATACACATACACACAGAGAGACATATGGAGAGATAGAGTGAGAGAGAGAGAGAGAGAGAGAGAGAGAGAGAGAGAGAGAGAGAGAGATTCATTCTGTAGGTCCTTAATATACCCAGTGTAGTGATTTGAATAAGAACACCAACATCCCACTCCCAACAGATTCAAGTATTTGAATGCTTGACCTTTAGGGAGTGGCACTATTGAGAGGGATTGGAAAGGTTTGTTTGCTAGTTTGTTTGTTTTTAGACTAGGTGTGGCTTTGCTGAAGGAAGTGTGTCACTGGGGAAAGGCTTTGGGGTTTCCTCAGCTCAGGCCAGGCCCAGTGTTCCTCTCTTCCAGCTTCCTGTGGATCTGGATATAGAAATCTCAGCTCCTTCTCCAGCACCATGTCTGCCTGCATGCTGCCACGCTCCCTGCCGTGATTACAATGAACTAAACCTCTAAAGCTGCAAGCAAGCCTAAATTAAATGTTTGCCTTTATAAGAGTTGCCTTGGTCATGGTGTCTTCACAGCAATAGAACATGACAAAGGTACCCTGGATGTCCAGCATGCCCTACTGATAACTGTGCTATTTTCTATGAAACAATTAAACAGTTCTTGTATTCCAACGTTGAGCACTAGGGAAATTTTATTTAATCACTTTGCACTTGCTAGGCACAATTTATACAGTTATATTAGCTAGCTTAATACAATTTAATGAAATTCCCTAATAGCCAATCTTTAGAAATGATAATCTCATCAAAAGTACAGAGGTTAATATTTTGGTCAGTGTTATTTGTGTAATTTCTTTAATAATTATGTACTCTACCTACTTAGTTGGTTAACATATTGCAGTATTTTTTGAAATAAGTAATATTTAAAGCTATAAAACAAAGCTATCATGATAAAACTGCAACTGAAAAGGTTGCAGGGATTGGGCCCTCTGAGAGGTGGTGCACTACAGGGGCTGTCAACAAGCTGCCTGTTTGTGTAAGTCAATGGATTAGAATGCATCCAGATCGTTTAGGCTTCTTCTATTTGTAGCTGCTGCTTCTTTTTCCACTCCTCTTCCTCCTCTTCTTTCTCCTCCTTTTCTTCCTCTTTCTCTTCTTCCTTTTCCATAATGATGTGATCGAGTATTTGTACCAAAGATCAGCAGATCAGAGTAGAGCACAGGCAATAAAGACCAAAGACCTGCAAAGCATGCCATGCATGGCATAATTATTTTCCGATATGTTATAGAAAAAAAACCCTGCTAATTCTTGACATTTAAAATATTAACAATCCAACATTTTGCTTATTTACCATAGTCAGAGAGCTGTGATTGATAGGGTCTGTATTACTCAGGGCTCTCTAAAGGAACAAAACTAATAGAATGTATGAATGTGTGTGTGTGTGTGTGTGTGTGTGTGTGTGTGTGTACATATACATATACTGTGTGCTTTTGAAAACTAAAAAGCCAAATCGAATGTGTATGAGGCTTGGCAAGCATTGAGCGAGATCATTATTTTGTACTTGATGTGTGCTCTTCTAGAAGTTGGATGACCTAATCCCAAAGTGACTCCCCTATCACATATCAGATCAATATGTGATACTTAAGTAAACCAAATGCGCCCAGAAATGAGGTGCATTAACTCAAATGGATGAAGCCTCTCCAAGTCCCAAGCCAATAGAATTATCTCTGACATGAATTAAACAGTTTTATTTATAGAATATATTCTTCATCAAATATCTAAATTCAAAGAAAACTGTCCAGTTAATAATAATAAAGTCTTTTTTGCCAGTTGATATGATATATGATCTCCTCCTCCTCCTCCTCCTCGTCCTCCTCCTCGTCCTCCTCCTCCTCCTCCTCCTCCTCCTCCTCCTCCTCCTCCTCCTCCTCGTCCTCTTCCTCCTCCTCCTCCTTCTTCTTCCATATTAACTACTTTTCTGTTTCTGTGATGAAACACCATGACCAAGGACAACTCACAGAAGAAAGAGTTTATTTTGGCTTCTGGCTCAGAAGGTGAGGGTGAGACCCATCATGGCAGAGACAGCCCAACAGCAGGCAGCAGGCATGGGAGAAGGAGCAAGAAGGGGAACACTCCAAACCCAAACATAAATCAAGAAGCAGAGGGAGCAAAACGGAAATGTGCTGAGGCTTTTAATCTCAAAGCTTACCCTGAGTGACAAACTCTCTCTGGCAAGGCTGTGCATGCAAACAACTAGAGACAAAGTGTTCAAATTCCTGAGTCTATGGAGAGTTCACACCACTACAATATTTTTACACTCTTGAATATCTACTTCAGGAAATATGAAAGTCCCTAAAAACTTGTTATTAAAAAGGCTTGTTCGCACAGTTGGGCATGGTGACACATGTCTTTAATCCCAGAACCCAGGAGGTAGTGGCAGATGGATCTCTGAGTTTGGGGCCAGCATGGTCTACAGAATGAGTTTTAGGACAGCCAAGGTTACACAGAGAAACCATTGTCTCAGAAATCAAAATAAATAAATAAAAATCAAACTACCATGATGACAAAAAGACTTGTTCATAACCTAACACTAAAATAATATTTGGGAAATAAAAGTAATTTGGATAACCTAAAATTAATCATTTTGATTTTCTAGTTCCATGTTTGATAAATTATAATGAATGTCTCAGAAATATAGACCATGAAGTTCCCAACACTGATTTTTCAGGTTCACAAAGAAACATACTCTCTTTGTCTCATATAGTCTGCCTTTTTTTATGGATTTAAATAATAATTTTAACAGGTCTAGTTTAATGTTAAATGTTAGCATACTAACATTTTGCATAGATAACTGTAAGCAAGGCTTGTGTGAATCCCAACACTTACACTAGTGCCAATAACCGCCATATTATATGCCTAAAGGGTTCTGAATTATCAACTAAGCCTTGAAACTACATGTTTCTTTCATTTGTGTAGGGGAGGTGTATGGTGTGCTGGAGCATACATATGGAGTATGAGAACAACTTGTACAAGTCAGTTCTCTTCTTTCACCATGCAGGTCCTGGGGAAGGAACTCTGGTCATCAGGTTTGCCAGCAATGTCTTTTCTCACTGAGCCATCTCATTGGCCCAGAAATTATTACTCTGATCTCATGTTGTTGTTGTTCTTGTTGTTGCTTTTGGTTTTGTGTTTTCTGACCTGACACAAACAAAGGCCATTTAGGAAGAGGAGATTTTAATTGAGAAATGCAGTGGGAAGATTCTCTTGATTAATATTTGATGTGGAAGCCCACTGTGGGTGGTGTCACCCTTGGGTTTTATACAAAAGTAAACTGGGAAAAGCATGAGGAGTAAGCCCATAAGCAGCACTCCTCCATGGCCTCTACTTTGATTCCTGCCTCTAGATTCCTGCCTTGAGTTCCTGAGCAAGCCAAATAAACTCTTTCCTCCCTAAACTGTTTTTGGTCATGGACTAGAACCCAAACTAAGATACTTGACAAAACTACCATGGAAGCCACTCTGTCCATGAGCATGATTTTCAGCCCAGACCATGCTTTCTCTAAGGAGTTAGGTTCATTTCCCACAATCACGCTTCTAGTGAACAATCTGTCTTTTTTAAATTTTAGTTCTATATAGCTCACTGGTAATGTTTATGGATTCTAAATTAATCAACTTTGGCTGAATAGAGAAATACCTTTCAATTTCCACACTCCTTTATTTGAGCACATCCACCTCCTTATCAGGAATTCAAGTAACTTTCCAAAAATATCTGCACACTGAGTAACTTCCTGCTACTTCTGAGAGTAACTCAGGTATCTTTATGCTGTCTCTGTCTGGAGCTAAGCCCTCTTCCTTTAGTGGAAAGGGTTAGGTCTGAAAATTACTGCAGTTTTAATGTCTA
This sequence comes from Apodemus agrarius, assembly GCA_964023405.1. NCBI lineage: Eukaryota > Metazoa > Chordata > Mammalia > Rodentia > Muridae > Apodemus > Apodemus agrarius. Next base: position 111,902,590 of record OZ030007.1, on the reverse strand, counting down.
ACAACTTATTGCCGTTCTCTGCAAGTTCAGACATTTTCTGCATCACACAGAGAACAAATGTAGCTAAGTGTTAATTAAAAAGAACATCTTGAGTGTAAACATTAAAAATTGATCACCTTCTGTGAGCAATTTAATTTATGAACAGTAACATATTCTAAGCTGATGTCTTGAATTTCAGTGGAACATCTTCACTGAGTTTGAAAGGGAGGAAGGAAGAAACCGTGATGTGGACATGTTCAAGCCTCTGCTTTGTCATCCTGTGTATGCAGACGCTGGGCCCCTTCATCACTGCTTTGAGAGCAGCAGCTGCAAAAGCAGCAGCCTCCCCAGCACCCCGACCTCCTAGATTCACATAATCAGCCCCGAAACCACTGCAATCATTTCTGGCAAAGTGGGAGACCTGTGGTGTGGCTCTGGCAGCTTGTCTTTCCTTTCGCATTCTACTAAATCATTTACGAATGCATTTGGTTATTGAATTTTCAGCTGTTCAGTAAGCTGTAGCAGAGCATGCATATGAGAAAATGGAAAAAAAGAAAAAGAAATTTCACTTCCAGAGTCAGCCAACTATCTTTGATAATTAATTAAGGAGAAATTAATTAATTAATTAACTCAGAAGAAAAATGTCCCTTAATTTCAAAGTCTGCTGTCAATGCCATGAACCCAATAGCACATTTAGAAAATGTTATGAAATATAGTAGAATTAATTTTATCTAAAATGTAAAAATGATGATGTTAGTCCCTTAGAATTCTGTACCTTTCATTGGGTGCCTTACCTCTTTTCCTGGAACCTGGTGGTTCAGGGCCTCTCTGATGCTCCCTGGGTTCGCAGGGATCATTCCAGATTATTCTGGAACTTTCTTTCCTGTTTCCCTTCTACTCTACTAGTCTACATCTCCTCCATGTTCTGCTCTGGTCCTTTAGCATACCATACTTAAAGGAATGATGATTTGTTCATCTGTGGTCAGATGTTTGTGGTTGACCACAATAATGCAAGGAGGTACCTAGGTCTTTACTCTCAAATAGCATTAAGTGTTATCAATATTGAGAGATGGAGACTATCAAGAATCATAATGCCTATGTAGCTACCCCACAGAATTGTGTCTGCTTTGTTTGTGAGCTGTCTTATATGTAATTCTCATGGAAATAAAATGGAGATAAGTTCAGATAAATTCTTAAAAATATTGATCTTTAAAAAGCTAAGAGAAAGTTTCTTACTATTTTGGTTGTGAGCCTAACCTTTAACAGCTGAGCCATCTCTCCATTTCAAGAGAGGATTTCTTAATGGGCTTGGGAAAAATGACTCATCATTCCATTTTATTTATTATATGAAATAAGATAATATTTTGTCTTAGTTTAGGTTTTATTGCAGTGAAGAGACAGAATGGTGCATAGATTCGTGTGTATGAATACGTAGTCCATAGGGAGTGACATTATTAGAAGGTGTGGCCTTGCTGGAGTAGGTGTGTCCTAGTTGGAGGAAGTGTGCCACTATAGGGGTGAATTAAGGTCTTCTATCCTCAAGCTATGCCATGATGGCTCATGGTCTCCTTCTGCTGCTTGAGAATCGAGATGTAGAACTCTTGGCATCTCCAGCGCCATTTCTGCCTGCTCACTGCCATACTTCCCATCATGACTAAACCACTGAAATGCTAAGCTAGTCCCAATTAAATGTTTTCTTTTACAGGAATTGCTGTGTTTGTAGGGTCTCTTCACAGCAATAAAACCCAAACTAAGACATATTTTAACAAAGAAAATATAACTTACAAACACAAATATGAATGCTCTCTATGTTTGTGTATAAATATAGCAATGTTTACATTTTAAAACAAGGCTCTAGGGACCAGCAAGATGACTTAGTAAGTAAAGGTACTTGCCAATTAGCCTTACCTGCATTTAATCTTTGCAACTACTACAGTGAAAGGAGAGTACACACACCTACAAATTGTCCTCTTCCCTCCAAACAAGTGCTATGACATGTTCTGATGTACTCTCTCTCTCTCTCTCTCTCTCTCTCTCTCTGTTTCCTTCCCTTCTTACACACACACACACACACACACACACACACACACACACTAAGAATTGCCTCCAATGCACTGGTATGATTGCTAGAGTATATCTGTCTATATCATTCTTCAAGTAATGGCAAAAAAATAACAATATTGTCCTAGTCTGCCTCTCAGTTGCTATGACTTTTAACCAAAAACAACTTGGAGAGGAAAGAGTTTGTTTGGCTTACAGGTCACAGTCTACCACTGAGGGAAGCCAAAGCAGGAATGAGGCAGGAATCTCGAGCCAGGAACTGACACAGAGGAGGAACACTACTTACTGACTTGCTCTCCACGCTTTGCCCAGCTATCTATCTTGTATAACTCGGGACTGACTGCCCAGGAATGGCACTGCCTGCAGTAGCAATCAATAAAACTCCCCACAGACATGTCCACAGGCCAGTCTGATGGAGGAAGTTCCTCAATTGTGATTTCTTCTTCCCAGGTGTGTGTAGGTTGTGTTTCATGGACAAAAACTAGGACAAACATAATCTCCAAATGGGATCCTAAACTCCTAGAATTACAGCAGTGTTTTGTTTTGTTATGTTGTCTAGACACAAAAGTGTGGTAATTCATTTTAATAATATAATATCTGTAAAAATTTTAGAAATAAATGGTCTTTTAAATGTTCCACCACAGACTTAACATTTCTTTGGAATAGTTTTAAGTCCTAGAGTAGAACCTTTTTTTATGTTCCCCTATTGCAGTTTTAAGGACATAGCAGTACAGGAAACTTAAAAAAAGAGAGAAAGAGAAAAAATCTGCAGTTTTCTCTATTTTTAGCCCAGAACTGCTGTGTATTAAAGAGAGGAAGGAATCTGGACAAAAGTGATTTTTCTTTCATATGATAGATACCTGCGTCTGATTGTTGCTGTAACTATTTCCATATTATTTTTACCAAGCTTTGAAAAATGCATTTGTCCTCTGCATTAAAATATAAGCTGGCACAATTTAAGTGCCTTAGAAATCTGATTATACTATTAATGTATTAAAATTTGCATATAAAAATTAGACTCTAGCTGGGTAATAAAATTTATGTTATGATTTTAATTTTTCAAAAGGATAATTAAATAGATTCATAATGTTCCAGTTGGCACGTTTTAGTTTGCACACCGAGGGAGCAGAGCTGAAGCAGAAGACTAAGTACACTAGACTTGGCACAGAGGGGTAAGACTCAGGCAGAGCAGGTAACGGGGAATGCGGCCGGCTTGGGTGCCAGAACACACTGAACATACCAAACTAGCCACTTTTTTAGCTAATTAACTTTAAAAAAGTACCACAGGCTAGGGATAGCTGTGTCACCATCTCACCAATGTTGACATGGAGAATTAGTTGAAGAACTGTTAAGTATTATACAGTGAGCGTTTACAATCTGAGAAAGAGTCAAAGAGAGTAAGTCAATTTTGCCCTTGCTGTACTCAGCCCCATTATACCATCCTGGTTACACATTATTTGGCACAGAACAGAAATATATCTAAGACAGGTACATTACTGAGAATACTTCTAGTTATGAGTAAAACCAACCCAAATATGTTGCAGGAAAGGGGACTGATTGACTCATAAAACTAAACTGTTTAGGAGATGTTTAAAGATCTCTCAGCTGTATTGTCCTCATACACAGGAGAGTGCTCCTTAATGGAAGCAATAAGGGTCTCGATAGCTCTGAACTCAGAAAGACCTTGCGCTTGCAATTTCAGAAGGGCAGACAAGTCTCTCATTTTTCCCATGAGTCCTCACAAAAAGTGCTGAGTCATCCACAGTAGTCTGAGCCAGACACTTCAGTCAGAATATGGAGAGTTTGATTAGCCAGTTGAAAGGGCAAGAGAAATGCTCTCTTGTGATCAACAGCCCCGCCGGGCAGAAAAGACCAGTTCCTGATATGTCCAAATGAAAAAGATGCTGAAGAGATTAAATCAGATATCCAAAACACTAATTCACAGGAAGGTTGTGTTGGAAGCAGTGAGGAAAGTCACAGGTGCTAAAAGACAGAAAGTATAATACAATGAGCCTCTACAGTGTAGAAACCGAGACGCCTGCCCAGAAGCTACCGGAAGTTTAGCGATCATGTTTTATGTTCCCCTAGCATTCTGAACTTCTGTCATAATATTTATGACTCTGTCATAGCAGCTGTCATAGTGCCTCAAGCCTGTGACAGCATGGTCTTTGATTATTCTATTCAGTCATGAATCCTCAGAACTGGTAGTACAGTAGGGTTGCTAGCAAATGCACCGAATATCTGAATGGGACAAATGGATAGGCAGATAAGTGAGGTTGCGCTCCTCATGACTCTCGGTACTGAATAATCAGTCTTCCCTGCTGGCATTTTCCATTTATCTGCTTCTCTTTGCTATACACAGGTGCCTTTCCTCTCCTCAGTGATGCTACCTTGGTTTGTGTAGCTCTGGCCCCAATTTTGTGTATTATTTAACCCTAGAGTCTCTCAGTTTCCAATTTTGATAGAGAGGAAAAAGGTAGAGATTTGGGCCATGGGCCCATGGTTTACATAAGTAACTGCTGCTGATGTAGGAGGCACAGGACCACAAGGAATGTAGACCTATAGAAACGTCCCATGTAGTAAGACTTCTATGTGTAGTTCTATCCCATAATAGTCAAATTGTTGGCAAAGGAAAAGTGACAGTCATTCTGCCTCAAGCCAGACTTAAGCCAGTAAGATATGTCCTAGTCCCTAAAGGGATCATTCATTGCTCCCATCCTCTTAAATACCTTCAAACATCTTGCTTCTTGAATATTATTTATGTCAACTATTGGACACAGTCATATCTTCCATGTATTATGATTATAATACTTACTGTTATCTGTGTGTAAATTTGTTCAGCAAGTAAGATCTAGTGGATTCCAGATCACTTTTTAGGAGTGGAGCAAGTCATTTATAAAGTGGTGTCACCAATGTCCTTGAGATGCTTAAGGATTCTCGCTCTCCTGGACATTGCATTTCTTTTAGATGGATTCATGGTGTCCTTCTCCACTCACTGGGACTCAGTAGTCAACCTTTTATCCTCAGGTCTTCTTAGTGTCAAACTTTACAGTGGAGAGGCTAGTACTTGGCCAGGTTCAGGGCAAGAAGGATGCAATGCCAGTGAAGTAGTCACTCTGGGGGATAATTGAGTAATCTGTAGTTGGAAGAAACTTGAATTGATGTACTGTATTTCCCTCTGAAAAATTCAAGTGTGAGAAGTAATGCATTTCCCACACACCACTGTTCTGTCTATTGTCGATGCTAAAAGGGGTCCTGACCTGTGTATTACAAAATGCAAAGAAAGCCCTGGCTCCAGAGGCTGTTCCTGGCCAGCCATCACTGAGCAGGTGAGGCTGGACTCTTGAGGCTTGACTCCTTCACCTCAGCTTGCCCCAGTTTCTTTATCTGTAACAAGGAACAATAACACCTGCCCTACTTGCTTCTCAGAGCTGTGGAGAGATAAAATTGGAGTAAAAGACTGGGTTTTAAAGTGGTGTAAAATAAACAGTGTAGCATGACAATATTGTACCACACAGCACATTTCAACAGGACAAGGTGCCAGGGATACTGGGAACACCTTCAAACCCAGCACTCGAGGCAGAGGCAGAGGCAGAGGCAGAGGCAGAGGCAGAGGCAGAGGCAGAGGCAGAGGCAGAGGCAGAGGCAGAGGCAGAGGCAGAGGCAGAGGCAGAGGCAGAGGCAGAGGCAGAGACAGACAGGCAGATCTCTTGTGAATTTGAGGTCACTGCGTTCTATATAGCAAAGGCTCTCATTGCATTTTGTAATATGCAGGTCAGGATCCCTTTCAGGATCAGGAACAGTTCTAGGACACTCAGGGCAACATAGTGAGACCTGTCTAATAAAAAGAAAACAACAAACCAATCAACTCTGACAATGTTAGAATTCATATATGAAGATGTGTTTTACGTATATATGTATTAAATTCTACTTGATTACTTGTTTTGACATAAAGAAAGAGAAACTTTGCTTATATATCATTTTTCGGTGTGTGTTATACATGCTTAATTGGATAGAAAGGTGTATTTTTAAAAATGGATATCTGGAAAAAGTAAAAAGATTATTCCTGTTTCAAAGTTGAAGGAAACTAATAAATACCAGAACAAGAATCTGAACTTGGAGCTGCAAAGATATCTCAGCAGATGAGAGCACTGAGTGCTTATCTTATCTGGCGGAGGACTCAGGTTCAATTCCCATCACCCACATGGCAGCTCACAACCATCTGTAACTCCAGTTTCTAGGGGATCTGATGCTGTATTCTAGCCTCCTCAAGTACCAGGCACTCACATGGTACACAGATACACCTGCAAGCAAAACACTGATGTACATAAAAGAAATCAACTGTGATCCTAGGATGCCTTTGGATCTGGGCTGTAGACAGTCGAAGGCTCATCAGTTGCTCTCTTGCTCTGACCTCTTCCTTACTGGTGGTGGTGGGTCTGGTTCACATCTGTGTGCTTGTTAGCTCAGCACTGCTGTTTTGCTATTGGTGTTCTGTCTTCCTAGTCACATGCCATGCTCATTTTGTGTATTGTTCCATTTACTCTTTCTTTCCCTTCTCCTTCAAAGGCATACTTAGCTAATCAATTGTGCATACTCGGTGTCTGTATTTCAAGTTCTTTCTCCACAAGGCACTCTAATTTGTTTTCTGTTTTTATTGCTTCATTAAAACTGATCTTTGCAAAGTCACCAGTGGCCTCTGTGCCCCTAAAGTTAATGAACATTCTCCAAAATCACCTTATTTGATTCCTTAGCAGCATTTTGTAGTGTTAACAATGCTCTTATACATTTCTATGGACTTCATTTTCTTGCTTTGTCTCCTAAACCCAGTAGAGTTTTCCAGACTTCTACAAAGACGTCCTTTCTTTTTCAGTATTTTGTGTTATTGGCATTTGCAGTGGTTTGAATAGGAATGGCATCCACAGGCTTGGGTATTTGAACACTTGGCCAGTATAGATTGGCATTCCTTGAGAAGGTTTAGGAGATGTGACCTTGTAGAAATAGATAAGGCTTGGTTGGAGGAAGTGTATCAATGGAAGGGCTTCAAAAGCCCAATCTAGGTTCAGTGTCTCTCTCCCTGCTGCCTGTGGATCCAGATGTATAACTCTCAATTTTTACAGTGCCATGTTGTCTTAGTTAGGGTTTTACTGCTGTGAAGAGACACCATGACCAAGGCAACTCTTATAAGGACAACATTTAATTGGGTCTGGCTTACAGGTTTAGAGGTTTAGTCCAGTATCATCAAGGTGGCAGCATCCAGGCAGGTGTGGTGCAAGAGGAGCTGAGAGTTCTACATCTTCATCTGAAGGCTTCTAGGAAAAGACTGACTTCCAGTCAGCTAGAATGAGGGTCTTAAAGCCCACAGCTACAGTGACACACCTACTCCAACAAGGCAACATCTACTAATAGTGCCACTCCCTGGTCTGAGTATGTACAAACCATCACACACGTGCTACCATGCTTCCCTGCAGTGACAGTAGGGAGCTAAACCTCTGAAACTGTAAGCAAGCCCCCAATTAAATGCTTTCCTTTGTAAGAGTTGCTGTGGTCAGGTTGTCTCCTCACAGAGATAGAACTCTAACAGCATTTCTTCTAAGTCTGGTTTCACACATTCTATCTGCTCTGCTGTGGAGATGCCGACATTGCTGGTAAATAAATCCTAACAAGAGGTCAGTGTTTCCAGTGCAGATTGCTAACTGACTTCTTAACACTTTATGATCTTCAGAATTTCTCTCCTTAGTGGTCCTATAGCTAATGTAACTTCAAAAAGATTAGACGGAAACTTTGTTTGTGATAAGTCTCCTGGCTCAGTAAATGGAACCAACTTGGGACCAGCTGCTTGAGTTGAAAGTCTGAGAATTTTCCCTAATGCTCTGTCTTCCTGAGCAAAAATTCTATACACACATCTCATCTGTCTCCATCACTGTAGCCTTTATCTAATTTAGTGATTACTGCTTTTGTTTCTTTCCAGCTTATTTCCTGTTTCGCATCCAGAATGAACTTTCTGACCTACAGATTGGAGAGAGGGCTAGCAAACAGAGAGGGAGCTGGGCTGGTTCTTCTGGGTCCAGGCAGAGAATTTACACCACTGCTTGTATTCTTTCAATTCTGGACCTGAAGGATTGAGTCAAGTGGAAAGACTAGAACATGCAGACTTCAGCAAAGACCATTGCTGGAAGATAGAAGTGAATTACTGAGGGGAAGGATGGGCTAGAACTAGCTAGTGTTCCTAAAGTGGATCAAGTTTTTCTCCTGATTCGCAGTGTCTTTCTTGCTTCTGAGGTGGCTTAAGGAGACCTGGGCTCCAGTTGTGGGTTAATTTATATAAAGAGGTTTTTATATCTCTCTACTTCTCTTTAACACTTGAGTACAATACTATATGTATTTCCAGCTCCGTTCATGGTAACAGGCTGGAACCTAGTTTCAAGTAAAGGTCATGATTTCCAGTCAGTGCAGTAAATATGTTTCTGTATCCACTGCCTCATGATCTGCTCTCATCTCTCCATGTGGAATGTATTCCAGTGCTCCACTTCTTGCCCCTCCCCCACCCAGCAGCTTATAGCTCTCAGTTTTGGTATAGTTAATTTTCAGACTTAGTGTTCTAATAATTTTTCCTTCAAAACCAGTCTTTGAAATAGTCTAAAGTTGTCTAAGGATTCCAACATCTCCTGGAGCAGTTTAAACAATCACCCTTTTAACTAAGCCTCTATCCTCAGTGTAGTCCTTCCAACCTACCTCTTTGCTTCCACAACACTCATTTTTACCTGGGTCCTTGTCTTAGTCAGGGTTTCAATTCCTGCACAAACATCATGACCAAGAAGCAAGTTGGGGAGGAAAGGGTTTATTGAGCTTACACTTCCACACAGCTGTTCATCACCAAAGGAAGTCTGGACTGGAACTCAAGCAGGTCAGAAGCAGGAGCTGATGCAGAGGCCATGGAGGGATGTTACTTACTGGCTTGCTTCCCCTGGCTTGCTCAGCCTGCTCTCTTATAGAACCCAAGAATACCAGCCCAGAGATGGCACCACCCACAAGGGGCCCTCCTTCACTTGATCACTAATTGAGAAAATGCCCCACAGCTGGATCTCATAGAGGCACTTCCCCAAGTGAAGCTCCTTTTCCTATGATAACTCCAGCCTGTGTCAAGTTGACACACCAAACTAGCCAGTACAGTCCTTAATGAAGTCATTCCACCCTTATCCTGAGAACAAGGAGAAGACCAAAGGCTTAAGTGGCTGACATGGTCTTCCATTTCCTCTCCTCATTACACTGCATGTGGACTCTATCTCGAACTACGGTGAGGATGAAGGCAGTGCTTGCTTCTTGATCTATCTGCCCTTTTGAACTGGACAATTTGATGCCCAGTATTTTCTCCACTCTTGTCTGCAAAAGAGCATCAACCAAGTGACTCATGTCCTCCTCAGAGCTCTAGAATAGTTCTGGCTACTCTGGTGTGCTTGCTGGTACCTTGCTATCATCTCCAAGGCCTCCTTCATTCACCATAGACTTTGGGATTGAAATTTTGCTATCATGTTTACTTTTTCTTCTTGATCAAATCACTTTCATGTTTTGCTAGGACTTGCTATACTATAGATGATGAATAATGCTTTTATCCTTGCTTATGCATGTATATGTAGTTTTTGTACATGTTCACATGTGTGTCAGTGAGCACATTCATGTGTATACGTCTTTCTTGATTTTTCTCTACCTTTTTCATTGAGGCCAGGTCTCTCGGTTGGAGCTCACGGACTGTTTAGCTAGGCAGACTGCTTTAGGGATTCTCTTTCTCTATGGATTCCTCTGCTTTAACCTTCCTAGTGTTGAAATTCCAGGCGAACCACTATGCCCACTTATAAGCTACCTTGGTTCCAAGGATCTAGATAAAGTGTGGCAGGTGTGCTGTCTATCTATTCATCTTCCCATTCCTATTGAATACTTTTCAATGCTCCTTTGTTCTTTGTTTTTATATAATGATGATAAATGTGAGAATAATATTTGACAGATTCTTGTTGTCTTTTACAAGATTCATATGAAATCAGTCCTGTTGACTTGGATTAAAAAAAAAATGTCCTCTACAAGTCCAGGTATTTGAACACTTGGTCCCCAGTAGTTGCTGCTGTCTAGGGAGTAGGCACAGTCTTGCTGGGGCAGCTTTGAGAGTTTATAGTGTCACCCCACTTCTAGCTGTTTCTCTGTTTCGTGTTAGTTTTGAAGACTCGTTCTCTCAGCTTCTGGATCCAGCCACTGGCGGCCACTCCTCCCCCACCTTCATGGATTTACCCTCTGGAGCCATAAATCTAAAATAAAGTGTTTCTTAAGTCACTTCTGGTGTTTAGCACAGAAACTGAAAAGCCATGAATACATCCTCCAAATTGGGTAGCCTTAAATTTAGAATTGTATTTTTAATAATACATAATTAAAGCTGTCTTTGCATTCACACTGATCAGGGTAGAAACAGAGTGGGAACATACCAACAAGTGAGAGAGCATTTGCTTCTGAGTCGTCCAGGAAATTACCTTAAACCTGTCTTTCTGGTGTCTCAAGTCTACTACAAAGGAAGCCTTTCATAAGAAATGGACATTGCCCATGGATAAAAATAATGTCTTCTGTATAGCTTTATGCTGAATATCAGGGTGTTGTATTTGACCTGAGAAACTGTTCAAGGTGAGTTGAATATTCACACCACATCAAACCATTCATAAATAGGACACATGCACAGCAAAGCCCAAAGGCAGCCTTACCCATGTCTGAACTTTCCTCTTGTGACATATTCCATTTATGTCCCTGCTACTAGTTTGTTCCCTAGAACTGCCAATTATGGCCATTCGCCTGGCGTAAAGGAGCCCCTGCTGTTGCAGGAGTCTAATTGGCTCCTCCTTGGCAGCAATTTTGCAGCAGCCTGGGGTGGGGTTTACCGCATGGCTTGGCTGACCTGATTCAGGATCACAGAACTTGTAAGTGTACAGTCCCATCCTAGGAATAAATACGATGTGGCAGAACACAGAAAACAATTCCAAAGTTCCATGGTCTCTTTTACATTTAGATTGTAGTTGTTGTTGTTATGCTTATTGTTTTTTCTAGGATAAAAGTACAATAATAACAAGGAAGAGAGACACCGAGAACCGGAGAAATTCAGGTTTTACCATTTCTTAGAAAATGGGTACAAGACGGTATGGTTGTGAAAGTATTGGTTCTATTAAGCCAAGCATAGGATAAATGCTTTCTCTCTAGTCACTTTTATGGGAAGTAACCACTTTTTAAATAGACATACATACACACAGTCAGGAGGAGTGGTGCATGACTTTGATCCCAGCACCCAGGAAAGCAGAGGCAGGCAGAGCTCTGCGAGTTGGAGGCCAGCCTAGTCTACGCAGTGAGTTCCCAACCTGAAAATGCTACATGATGAGACTCTGGCTCAAAACTTAAAAAAAACTTGTCTTAAAGGGGTATTCACACAGAAGATAGCTTAAAAATCTCTGAGAAGCTCTTTACTTTGGATGAGTTTTCATCCTTTTTGACATTTTATGCTAATATTAAACTTGAGCTGTAAGTAAATGGTTACCCACGCAAGAGTGAAGTTTCAACAGTGCCTTTAATTTGTGTGTGCGGTGCACATTGTGACTGTGCAGATGCATGTGTGTATCACTCTGTCTTATGGACTGAGACAGTATCTCTCACTTATGCAGGCGCTCACCATTCTGGCTAAGCTGTCTGGCCAGTGACCTCCCAGAATCTGCCTGTTTGTGCCTCCCAGGGCTGGGCTACAGGAGTGTGCCCCCAAGCCTAGACTCTTCAGGTGGGTGTTTGGTCTCAGAGAGTTATACTTTGTGCAATATGGGACTGTTTAGATAGTTTACCTGCTCTTGATTTAACTTTAATATGTGGTATCTATCTAGAAAACCATCCACTTGATCTAGATTTTCCAGTTTTGTTGAGTATAGGCTTTTATAGTAGGATCTGATGATTTTTTTGAATTTCCTCTGTTTCTGTTGTTATGTCTCCCTTTTCATTTCTGATTTTGTTAATCTGGATATTGCTTCTCTGCCCTTTAGTTAGTTTGACTAGGGGTTTATCTATCTTGTTGATTCTCTCAAAGAACCAGCTTCTGGTTTTGTTGATTCTTTGTATTGTTTTCTTTGTTGCTATTTGGTTGATTTAGGCCTTGAGTCTATTTCCTGCCTTCTACTCCTCTTCGGTGAGTTTGTTTGTTTTTTGTTCTAGAGCTCTCAGGTGTGCTGTTAAATTGTTAGTGTAAGATCTTTCCAGTTTCTTTACCAGGGCACTTAGTGCTATGAACTTGCCTCTTAGCACTGCTTTCATTGTGTCCTATCAATATGGGTATGATGTGTCAACATTTTCATTAAATTTCAGGAAGTCTTTAATTTATTTATTTATTTCTTCCCTGACCAAGAATAAAGAGTTGTTCAATTTCCACATGTATGAAGGCTTTCTGTAGCGTGTTCCACTATGTTCATAGCAGCCTTATTTGTGATAGCCAGAAGCTGGAAACAACCTAGATGTCCCATGACAGAAGAATAGATACAGAAAATCTAGTTAATTTACACAATGGAATACTACTCAGGTATTAAGAATGAGGACATCCTGAGTTTTTCGAGCAAATGGATGGAGCTAGAAAATATCATCCTGAATGAGGTAACTCATACCCAAAAGAACATGCATGGTATGTACTCATTAGTAAGTGGATGTTACCCCCCACACACAAAAAGGACAGAATACCCAAGTTACAGTCCATAGAACTCAAAAGGTCAACAAGCTGAAGTGCCCAAGTGAGGATGCCTCAGTCCCACTTGGGAGGGAGAAGAAAGCAATCACCGGGAGCGAGGGAGTGAGGGAGGGAGGAAAGGAGGGACTTGGGAGGGAAAGTATACCAGGGTGTGGGAGGGCGGGGGAAGGGAAGTGGAAGGGAGAGGGGAACCTGATCTGGTATTGGGTGAGGGAATAGGACTGAGGCCCTGAGGGCCAGGAGAAAAAAATGGAAGCAGGTAACCTCGGAGATAGGAGGTTAGGGGGACCCTCCAGAATGCACCAGAGACCTGGGACATGAAAGACTCTCAGGACTCAAAGGGAGGGACCTTAGATGAAATGCCTGACAGTAGGGAGGGGAACTTATAGCAGGAAGTTTCACCACCTCCAGCAGGAAGACAGGGCATCAAATGAGGGAGAGGGGGACCATCCCACAGTCACAACTCTGACACAGAATTGTTCCTGTCTGAAAGAATTACTGGGATGGAAATGGAGAGGAGCCTGAGGAAAAGAAGGTCCATTGACAGGCCTAAAGTGGGATCCAGCTCAAGGGGAGGCCCCAAGGCCTGACTCTATTACTGAGGCTATGGAGCACTCACAAAAAGGGACCTAACATGACTGAACTCCGGAAGACCCAAGAAGCAGCTGAAAGAGTCAGATGCAGATATTTGCACCCAACCAATGGACAAAGTGGCTGACCCCTGCTGTTGAATTAGGGAAGGCTGAAAGAAGCTGATGAGAAGGGCGACCCTGTTGGAGGACCAGCAGTCTCAATTAATCTGGACCCTGGAGATCTCTCAAACACTGGACCACCAACCAGGGAGCATAAGCAAGTTGATATGAGGCCCCCAACACGTATACAGTAGAAGACTACTGGGGTCCCTGTTCATCAGAGTTGGTACACCTAACCCTCAAGAGACTGTAGGCCCCAGAAATTTTAGAGGTCAGGTGGGGTGGGGTAGGGTGGGGACATTCATGTGGAGACAGGGGGTATGGAGGAGGTATGGGATGTGGAACAGTCAGAGGGTGGAGGGTAGATAAAATATGGAGTGTAAAACAATCAATTTAAAAAAGAGAGTTATGCTTTTGCAGCAATGTTCTTATCCAATAATCCATCTCCCCAGCTTCCTCTTAGTTTTCTATACACATTATCATGGGCTCTATTGCCACACATTCATTCTGATATCTTTTAATTTAAAACTTTAGATTCATACTTCATTGCTTTATTTGTGTTTCAGTGGTTTGCCACATGCATGTCTGGCACCTACTGCTGTCAGAAGTGGTTGTTAGAGTCCCTGGGACTGGAGTTGCACATGTTTGTGAGGCACCATGTGGTTGCTGGGAACTGAACCTGGGTCTTCTAGGGACACAGCCCATGCTGGTAGCCTTGACCTCTGAACTATCCCTCTGGCCTTTTTGGTTGATCTTTATATTCCAAAGATTGTACTGCCTTTCTCTCTAAGATGTAGAAGTAGAAACTTCTTTGCCTTTGTATTTTGTTTTTTAATCTTGAGGTTGTATTCTGTATTTTCTTGCCTAGCCTTCCAAGTGCTGAGATTATAGGCCTTTGTCACCATACCTGGCTTGAAACACAGTTTTAATATAATTAATTTTTTTAACGTAAAAACTGAAATCACCTAGCATATATATTTTTATTAATTTTTCATAAGTCAAGAGCAAGGTCCTCATGCTTTGGGTGGTTTGGATTTAGATAACTAAAATATCAAAGACTGCAATGTAGAAATAGAAGCTATGTCTATAAGGAAGACGGTGGTGTTGCCCTTTGTTTACACATGTGTCTGTCACATGTCTTGTGACTGTTGGTTGTATTTTATAAAAAGATAGAGACCAGAGATATGTTTGGTGGAGATAAGGTATGGTGTGGGGGATGGGGTGACTCTGAGGGCTCAAACTGAGGTCTCCCTTCCCTCAGCCACAAATAGTATAGTATAGAATAGAGTTTATTCAGGGTATGGGTAGGGGTGTTGAGAGAAAGGCAGAGAGAGAGGGGGGAGGGGGAGGGGAGCAAGAGGGAGGGGGAGGAGAGGGAGACAGAGAGGGAGAGGGAGACTGAGAGGGAGAGGCCAGCTAACAGCACATGGAGAGAGGGGGAAGGGAGTGGGGGGAGAGAGGGTAAGGAGGGAGAGTAGAGCAGGAGGGCAAGAGAGTGAGGCGAGGGCAAGGAGCCCCTTTTATATAGTGAGTCAGGCACACCTGTCTTTCCAGGTAACTATGGGGTGGAGCCTGGACTAATGCCAGCAGTGGACCCACAGAGGAGAGGGAGCAGCTGTAAAGTCCGCTAGCAGCACAGGTGCCTGAAGTAAACAGGGCAAAGGGCTATGCAACATGGCTTCTCAGGAAACATGCCAGAAACATTAAGTTATTACTTTAGGATACACTAAAAAAAAAAAAAAAAACCTATGTATATTAGTTCATTTGTTAGGTGTTAACTGCTTTCAATTGAGTTCTTCTTCTGCCTTTGTTTATAGTAAGGTTGTGGAGGCGGGACATCTTTAGTTTCCTTAGTCCATGTTTCTTAGTCTTTTCCACATGATTTTTGGGCATTTTTTTTTTGTATTTTATTCTTACAAAAAGAAAAAGAAAAAGAAAGAAAATTGAAAAAAGACAAAAGAAATAAAAAGGAAAAAAGGAGAAAAGAAAGAAAGGAAGGAAGGAAGGGAGAGAGAGAGAGAGAGAGAGAGAGAGTCCTATTTAGTATCTAGATTTTAAACTGTGGTTAGTCTTAACACTTACTGGGGTGTTTCTAGGACTGTAAGACACAGGCTGAATGAACAGCAGACGTCACAGACCCAGGAAGATCAAGTAAGAAAGTCACCCAACCCTGGTCAATATGAACTCATGGGGCAGCGCATAAGCATCCCCTTGGACTTTTCCATTTCGTGAGACAGAGGGGAAGCCTGACAAGCTGTAGCTCACCTCGCCCACTGAGCTCCCAGGGGCTCACACTGGACACCCCCTTGGTCACACTTGGTTATACTGCGCAATCCTGATATTTGGAGAAATGGCACTTAATTCTGCTTCAGAAGCACAAATCTCCCCCAACAGCTTGGGTGATGGTTAACATCCTAATTATCAGCTAGCAACTTAGAAGGGATTTGCATGTAGTCATCTGGGAATCATGCCCACAGGGAAGGTGACTGCCTGCTGGCTTCTGCCTCTCATATCTCTTCCTCAGTCCGTGCTCATACATAATGCTCCGGAGGGAAGTAGCAGTGTATTTTCATATTACAGATATGGAAAATCTGGACAAAACCAGAGAAATTGGCTTGTCTCAGGTCACAGAGCTAATTAAGGAGAAGCTACATGTGAGTTTTAATAACCCTCGTTCCCCAAAGCTGGCGGTGTCCAATCTGAGGCTGCCTCATGGGCAGAAGGCATTGTATGAAATCCTGCTTGCCTGCTGCTTCTCCTGGTTGGTGCTCTCTGCACAGAAATCTCAGCTCAGAAAATATCAAAATTAGCTTCCAGTGTGGGGATGACACAGCAGTTTACAACTCGGTAAGAGAACCTGAAAATGTCATTCATCGCTTTAAAATTTTTACTTCTCAGCATAAGACCAGTGCTTTCCAATGTAGAGCTCATTAGTTTCAGGCCCTTTGGTTATTTATGCTGACCAAAAAAGGGAAAAAAAAGAAAAAAGAAAAAAAATTGCATTCCCCTTTTAGCTCATTCACAGAAATCTTCTTTTAAGTGCTTGGATATCTATAGGAGACAAAAGGTCACATTCATATTCATAACCAAATTTGAAGAGATTTAGAGCTAACCTGTGCAGGGAAAGACATTTCTAATGCTAATAATAATTTATTCTGGGAGAAGAAAGAAAAGCATGTGCAAAATCTCTCTGAAATTCACTTGCAGTTGCCTGTCTTTTATTTCCTGAGTTTTGCAGCTTGCCCCAGACTGAATGTGACATCCTGGTTAAAACATCCCTTGGTCGATTTGAAGATTAAAAACAAAATGGAAAAAGGAATATGTTCTCAGTGTGGAAGCAGCAGAGGGGGGATTGTTTTTTCTTCTACCTATTTTAACTGGGCTGATTTGACTGAAACCTTTGTAACAAAAGTCAGATTGATAAGAGAGAAGCATACGTAGTATTCAACATACGTGACGGGCACAGGAAGTAGAAAGCAGCCAGGCGACATGAGTGGAGGCGCTCTGAGAACCGGCAGTGTGATGCTTGTCCGTGGCTGGAAGCTGACCCCATTCTTGGCCCTTATGCTAGCTTGCTTTCTATTGCTGTGATAAACACAATCACCAAGAGTGACTTGAGGAAAAAAGGGTTTATTTGGCTTACATGTCCCCATCACAGATGGCCACTGAGAGAAGTCAGGTCAATAACTCAGCAGAAACAGAGGCAGGAATCACGGAGGGACACTGCTTGCCTCCTCTCTCCCTCCCTCCCTCCCTCCCTCCCTCCCTCCCTCCTTCCTTCCCTGTCTTTTTGAGACAAGGTTTCTTTATGTATGGTTGGCTGTCTTGGAACTGAGACCAGTCTGGCCTTGGACTCAGAGATCCTCTTGCTTCTGCCTCCTAAGTGCTGGACTCCCCAGCATGTAATAAGGACTCATACTCCACTATGTTCATAGCAGCCCTATTTATAATAGCCAGAAGCTGGAAAGAACCCAGATGTCCCTCAATGGAGGAATGGATACAAAAAATATGATATATATACACAACGGAGTACTATTCAGCCATTAGAAACAATGAATTAATGTTCTTAGACAAATGGATGAAGTTGGAGAACATCATCCTAAGTGAGGTAACCCATTCTCAAAAGAACACTCATGCTATGCACTCACTGATAAGAGGATATTAGCTTAGAAGACTGGAATACCTAAGACACAATCCACATATCAAATGATGTCCAAGAAGGAGGAAGGAAGGGCCCCTAATTCTGGAAAGGCTTAATGAAGCAGTGTAGGGAAATACCAGAATAGGGAAGAAGGAAGGGGTAGATGGGGGAACAGGGGGAGGGAAGAGGGCTTATGGGACTTTCCAGGAGGGAGGAATCTGGAAAGGGGGAAATCATATGAAATGTAAATTAAGAATATATCAAATTAAAAAAAGTTTCACACACAAAAAGGCAAGTACCACCAATACCCAGCTTCAGGCTGCTTTATACTACCTAGGACTACCTGCCTTGGGGTAATACTATGCACAGTAGGCTGGGCTCTTCAACATCAGTCACTGAAAACACCCAACAGACTGCCTGTCTGGTAACAATCTGATGGAAGCAGTCCCTCGATTATGATTCCCCTTTCTCATATGCCTTGTGTCAAATTGTTGATGTTGATGGTGACGACAACGATGATGACGATGATGATGATGACGATGACGGCGAGGATGAGGAGGAGGAGGACGACGACGACAACAACAACAACAGCAGCAACAACAACAACTACAGCAACAACAAATCTAACCAGCACAGTCCTATCAGCAATTCTGCAGTTCTGTCCTTGCCAAAGGCCAGGAATGCCAGAGGGAGGCCTCATTTGTTATTACTTTTGCCCTAAGTGTGTATCCTTGACTGGAGACTCTATCAATGTTTCTCAACTTTGGTTGAGACTTTGGTTACTTTGGATTTTCCAGGGCCATAGGTCCCCAAACCCACCTGGGGCTCCACAGCCTCTGATAATCTCAAGATACTGTACTTTCCCAAATCCTAAGTTTTTTGTGATACAGGAAGCACTGTAAGAAGAGAAGTCAACCCTGAGCAGAGCATTCCACAGGAATAGGACAGGCCCCCATGGTGTATGAGTCAAGCAAAGTAAATGGGAGCTGGCCTGTTGAGGATTCTCTGAGTCCCTTAGCTTCAGAGCTTAGTTAGGGAACTCCTTTATTCCATGAAGAAAGGGGGCACCTCTCACTTGAGTGTTTCATAGACCTGCATCAGAATACCACCAAGAGTCCTGCTTAGATATGTTTTCTCAAATTCCTTTATCTTAAATAAGTCAATATACCAAGGAGCCATGTTTCAGGTTGCTATGCCCTTAATCTCATCACAGCAGCACTGAAAAACATTTAAAAAGCTTAAAGGAAAAGGAAACTAAACTAATCCCACAATTTGAGATTATAGTGTGTGATTTTGCATATGCATGTATGCAAATTAACATGCCTCTCCAGGGGTACCACAGAAAGTGAATGTGTGCAGTCATTTCCCTCTTCCTGTCTCAGGCAGTTAGTGACCACAGCCTTTCTTCCTGTATCCAAACAGTGTTGCAGAAAATATTCCAGGCAGCACTCCAAATCCTGACTACTGACACACTCAGAAGCTATATGCGGACTATCTTACCCTACCAGCCTATACAGCCCCACCCATATCCATTGTTTTTTTTTTTTTTTTTGGTTTTGTTTTGTTTGTTTGTTTTGTTTTGTGTTTTTTGGCTCGTATCTTTTCTCAGATCACTTTAAAAGTTTGAAATGATAAAGCTATATAATTCTCACATACCTACACAAATGTCAGTTTACCTTGATTGTTGGGAATGTGGTTATTTATTTATTTATAACTAAGTTTCCTTAGATGAAGGCTTATGGATCAGGATTGGAAATATTTTTCTATCCTAATTTCTGTAATCATCTTACTTTCTGGGAAATTAGACCAATTTCATGAAAGGAAGATGAACCTGTGTCTTAATGAAATTTTACCAATATGAAATTGTTGTTTGCTAATTTGCTAGGATAGAAAAAAGTATATAGTTTAAATTTGCAATGATTTCTTTGACTAATGCAGTAAATTATCTGTTTATATTTTAGTTCATATTTCTATCAGAAAGCTAGAGTTTCATTAATGATTTGTATGAATTATTTACATAATGGCTGGAAAGGTTTTGTAGATTATGTTATTTCTCACTTTTAATTTAACTAATTTGGTCCTTCCTAACACAGGGAAGGTTTCAATTTTTGTAAAATCAAATATGTCTGTCTTTTGCTTTGTAGTTTCTTTTATATTTTGTATTTAGAGAGTTTTACTATATATATATATATGTATATATGTATATGTATGTATATATATATATATATTACATGCTCCTGCCTCCATGTCTTTTGGGTCATGACGCACAGTGCTCCCAAATGTCAATCCAAATCAACCATTCCTTACTTACATTGCATTTGTCTATAACAACAATGAGAAAAGTAAATACTACAACATTCATTAATAATAGCACAAAAGTTTGTACACATCTGCCAATCAGCCATGACCTTGTCTTGTAGGAACCCCACATGGAACCTGTACCTTGGGAGGGAAGGGAAGAAAGGACAGCAGCTATTGGGGACTAGGAAGCAGTAACCATATATGCTGTTTCATTGGCAGCTGCTTGCACCTGACACTGCCAGGACTGTTATGTGATCCTTGAAAATTCAGTGCAGGGATGACTCTGTTATCTCATGCATGTGAGCAGAATTATAGGTATTCTTTAAATTCTTCCATGAAACATTTTATTATTTTATTTTATTTTATTTTATTTTATTTTATTTTATTTTATTTTATTTTATTTTATTTTACTTTATTTTTATTACCTAAGCCTTCATTGTTTGGTCAATGCTTGGCTAAGGCACTCTGTGCACTGGGTCATCTTATGTCAGGGTGCACTATGTGAAGGTTGTCTCTGAGTATTCCCTTGCTGATTGCACAGCAGAAGCTGAGAACTGGCCAGACTTCAGTATTGTTTTGCTTATGGATCATCACCTGCCTCAGAAACACTCTTCCTCCCACACATGTTGATTGACTTACTAAAAATCTGACAGCCAATAGCTAGGCAGGAAAGGGAAGGCAGGATCCCTGGGCTGAGAGAGAGTCTCTGGGAGAAGAATCAGAGTGAGGGGATTCACCAGTGGGAACTGGAGGCAGAAGGCTGTGGACATCAGCAAAGACATAGAACTGGCCATTGGCAAGGCATAGGGCCAGAATTGGTTGGTTTAGAGTGGCTGGGAGGGACCCCGAGTTAAAGGCCTAAGCTTTTATAAATATTAATAAGTCTCTGTGTCATTATTTAAGCATTGGCAAGTCCCTGAAAGTCCTGCTATAATCCTGCTCCCAACTCCCACTGCAGCTCTATTTTATTGGAACAAAAATTGTTGACATTCTTATATCAAGAAATGTGTCTATTTCATAGCAACAGTTATAATGACAACCGCCACTCATGGAATATCTTTTATTTAATCTTTACCTTTAAACCACAAAGAGCATATGTTTATCTTTCTTTTGCAGGTATGGTCTAAAGCTTGAGCAGAAAACAACAACAAAACAGAAAAGCCCACAACTAAATATGGGCACACACAGTTGTATGATATTTACTGAACTCCCACTGGCATATGTTGTCTTGAGGGCATTGTTTTCCAGACTGACCACAGCAAGTTTTCTCAGGCTGTTATAGGGATAAATTGAGGCTTAAAAGGGTTAAGTATCATGTGTTGGGTTTGACCCAGCTAGAAGGTAGTAGAACTGGAGTTTTAACCCCTATAACATAAACTCCAAAGGCCCATCTGTAACTTTATTGATTGGTCTGCTGAGTTTTGGTGGTATAGGTAAAATTCAAACTTGGCTCTGATTTCAGAGCCCCTATTCTGAAACTGCACTGGGAATACCCTTCAGGGCCTAATCGGTGAGCATCTGGTGGTCCCTGATGTATGTTCTGAGTTCCATCATGAAAGCAGACAAGTGTGTGACTCTTATACTTTTAGATTAAAATACAATGAATTTGACACTTCCTATGATTCATAGTAATAAATCTTGCTGAATTATAGAAGATGGGTATTGTGGGCCAGAACTGCAGACAGAGCAGAATGTTCAGTTCTGTATCAAGGTTCTAGACTCTCATTACTCAGTTCCTATACAACACTGTTTCTCCAAGTGTGGCCTCCAGACTCCTTGGAAGATAACAAATGTCAATTATCTGGGCCCATCTCAGCATGACTGAGTCAGAAACTCTAGCAGTGGGGGTCAGTTTTCTACTTTGTTACAAATCCTCCATTGAACTCTGGCGTGTGTTAAAATTTGAAAGTCACTGATTCAAACACTTCTTATGTCTATGTGTTCCAGTTTGTCTTAGGGCTTTACTGCTGTGAAGAGACACCATGACCAAGGCAATTTTTTGGTCAACATCTAATTGGGGGCAGGCTTACGGGTTCAGAGGTTCATTAGAGAGTTTCAATTATTATCAATGCTGGAGTACAGCAGCATCTAGGCAGGCATGGTGCTGGAGGAGCTGAGAGTTCTACATCTTCATCCAAAGGAACCCAAGCACATACTGTATCTCACATGTTTAGGAGGAGGAGGAGAAGGAGGAAAGTCTCAAAGCTCACCCTCATAGTTACACTCTTTGTCCAAAAAGACCACACCTCCTAATAGTGTCATCCCTGGGCCAAGCATATTCCAACCATCACATAGGTGCAATGGCCAGGAAAAGGAAGACAATGTGAACCAGACCATCTATGTAGGGCTTCTTCATGTGCTCCTTAATTAGGGTTTCTATTGCTGTTTTAAAACACAATGATCAAAAACAACTTGGGAAGGAATGGGTTTACTTCACCTTACATGTATAGGTGATAGTCTAGTCCTTCATTGAGGAAAGTCAAGGCATGAATTCAAGCAGAAACCTAAAAGCAGGAAACCAGGCAAGGATGGCACCATCCTCTGTTGGGGTAGGCCCTCTGACATCAACATTAATCATAAAAATGCCTCATAGGACAATTTGGTAAAGGCATTTTCTCAGTGGAAGTACCCTCTTCTCAGATAGCTGTAGCTTATAGTTTAGGTTGACAGACAAAACCAACCACTAGGACAGTGTGGCTTTGGTTTCTTATGTGCATTGGAGACCCAGAGGGAATTTCTTAAAAGAGGCATTCAGACAATCAGATTGAGGGAAGAAATATATGTCTATGTTTGACATAGACTCACATCCCCTACCATTGTTGTGACTTCACCTGATGGACTTAAGCTGTCCAAAGCTACCCAGATTCATAGAGTAGGCAATACATGCCATACTACACAGGAGCAATGTTAAATAATTTAGAGTTGTATTTTGAAGCCTTCAGAATCTGTGCTTGGGACCAGACTCTCATTTGCCGACTCCACTTCCAGGATCTCCCAAAGTCTCAGCATTTGGCTACAGGCTCAGGCTCAGGCTCATAGTCCACAGGAATGTGATGTGATATTGAACATTTTGTGGTAGAAAATAAGTTGAGAACTATTTCTCTTAACTATTCAATTATGCTTCCCTTAAGAAGATATTATCAGAGTATTGTGTACATGCCTGACAAATACAGCTTTTTAAAAAAATCAATGTGGCATATAATGTGTAACAATACAGAGTTATCTCAGTGAGTCCTTATTAAATAAAGTTTTAAAATTTAATATTTGAGACTTCCATTATATCCCATTACATAGTTGTGTGTAGTGATTTTGCAATGTTAATTCTTCCCTCCCCTGCATTGAGCACATTTTCAAAAATCACAAGACTACTATGAGTCACAGAAAATGCAATACAGAAAACCTATTGTCCCAGATACCTCCAAATACTACATTTCTTGGAAATAATTCTCACTCGGTAACTACTGCAGCGGAAGAATAGAGGCTGGTGACCTCATGGCTGGGTCATTTTAATTTGGACAGAAAGTGATTTATAGTCACCTTTTCTGGTTCTAAGTAAATTTGTCTTTTCTTAGGTATATGTACGAATGATGAATGTTTAGCCATTTAAACTCATGCTAGGTCTTGGCTTAATATTTAATACACTCTACACACGATAGTTCTAAATAAGATCATGGCCAAAAATCTCATTTCATGTATAGAAGTTAGCCTTGAACATCACTCCAATAATGAAATAAAATTATGTTAAGGCTTTTGTTATTCAGTGAACAGATTTAGTAGTCTGCTTTGATTTCTAATGAATGAGTCTTTGACTTGAAACAAAGCATTCATTTCTGTGACTCCATTCTCTGAAAACAATACTTCTGTATTTTTCCTCTGAAATTAGCTGGTTAGATTTAATTCTTAAAATGTAAAGCATTGTTATAATGGGTAAGTTTTAAGAAACATATAGTTGAATTTGATTATTCAGGGTTAACACAGTCTAAGTCCCCCATTTGATGTTTTCACATGGTCCTGTGAAGGAGAGGTAGAAGATATTGGAAAGTGAAATATTTTATAGTCTCCTGAAATAAGAAGAGTAGACAGGGGTTACATTTTCTTTCCAGGTATTCCGCAATGCTACCACATGGAACAGGTCTTTGCAAAAATGCTGAAGGCCCAAGTTACTCTGCTCAGGATACCAGGCGATTTCATAGAAATAGACATGCATAATGATTGGTATTTAAAGCATAACACAGGCTACTCAAGACACTGTCAAGGGCTGTTTTGAAGGCTGTGAGACATGGAGACCATTTACAATATTCTGTTGTTCATACATGTACATGCATATGAATCAGAAGATCAACAGCTAAGATAGTCTTTAATCTATTTATTGGATATGAACTCTGAATTTTCCTAGTTTTTATTTTTTTCTACTTCAATTTGAAATTTTTATTTTAAATAATATTTCTATTAATCCTTTGAGAATTCTGTGCAGTATATTTTGAACATATTCACCTGTCCCAGTTCACTCCTACCTCTTTACCCCATCCCTAAATTCATGTCCTTCTCCTTTTTTCTTTTTTGTTTTAAACTACGGAGCTCAATTTGTGATGCCTGAATACTCTTGGGCATGGGACTATCCTCCAGAGTATGAATGACCTAACAGGAGTCACAGCCTTAAAACAATCAATAAGAACTGTCAATAGCTATTCAACCAGGGATGAATTTGCACTTATCTGTCTCCTCTTCAAGCTGGTATCATCTCCATTGAACTTGTACAGGTCTGGTGCTTGACATCTCCACTGCCCTGAGATATACTTGTAACTGCCCTGCTGTATCTGGAAATCACTTTTTTTGTTCTAGTTATCACTTCTAGCTCTAACAACCTTTCTGACCCCTCTTAAAAAAGGATCTCTGAGGGGAAAAGGGGTGTGATATAGATGTCCCATTAAGGGGTAACCTGAGTCTCCTATTCTCTGCTTATTGACCACTTGTGGGTTTCTGTATTAATCACTGTATTAGCTAGGGTTCTAGAGAGGAATAGAATGGATATAATGTCATATATAGTATGTATAAATATATATACTATATTATACATTACATACACACATATATGTAATATATACATTTCTCACATACATGTAGTTTATGTTATATGCTAAATGTATATTATTATTGACTATCTATCAATTAAAATGTAAAGAATCCAGTAGTTGTTTAGTCCATGAGGCTAGATATCTCAGATAGTCTTTAGGATATGCAGAATCCTGAAGAAGTGGGCTCTAATGAAAGAATAAACTTGCCAGAGAGAGTGAGGGCAAGCAGGCAAAGAACTAAAGCTTCTTTCTTCCATGTCTTTTATATAGGTTGTCTCAAAACTGTGGCTATTATACCTCAGAAGATCTGGATTAAAGGTGGGTCTTCTGAGTCCAAATGATTTTATTAAGAAAAATCCCTCCTGGGTGTATCTGGCCACTTTTTAGTTAATTCCAGATGTAGTAGAGTTGACAATCAAGAATAACAATCACAAGCACCATCTACTGCAAGAGGAAACTTCTCTAAAGGGGGCTGAGAGATGTACTAATCTATGGGGATAGCAAAACATCTTTAGGATCTGGTTTCTTTTTTTTTTTAGGAAGAATAAAGTTTATTTAGGCCATGGGGAGAGTTTTTGAGGGGGTAGGGGAGAGAGAGAGAGAGAGAGAGAGAGAGAGAGAGAGAGAGAGAGAGTCAGAGACAGAGATGGAGGAATAGAGGCCAGCCATGAACATGTGGAAAGAAAGGGGGAGGGGAATAGGGATAGCAGGGATAGAGGGGGAAGAGGGTAAGAGAGCAAGAGTGGAGCTCATTTAGGTTTATGCCCACTTAGCAGAATGGTAGTAACGAGTTCTTCCCTCAGTTTTCTGATTTGTCTCCCATAGGGTCTTTGCCCTGATAATGGTGTTCAACCCCATATCTTGTCATTCTTATGTTTTAGCTCCAAAATGATAGATTCAGTACTTAAAATCAATATGTGCACTTGTTTATTTATTTATCCTGTAGCATCAAGCTAGGGGTGGGAGTACATTAGAAAGTAATCGTAGCCGATGTTTCCTAAGAGCTCCAAGTCAACAAACAAATGAATTCAGGGTGTACTAAATGCTATCTATGATGTTGAGCTACACAAACATTGGGGGGGGTCATAAGCTAAACTATGATGGGCTTCAATTTTACTACTGTAAAGATCTGCAATTCCCCCAAAGAATGATACTCTGGATT
Organism: Apodemus agrarius; assembly: GCA_964023405.1. NCBI lineage: Eukaryota > Metazoa > Chordata > Mammalia > Rodentia > Muridae > Apodemus > Apodemus agrarius. The sequence goes on along the minus strand of OZ030007.1, from coordinate 111,876,435 downwards.
CAAATAGTATACAACAGCAAAGAGAGTTTATTGTACAGAGATCCAGGATGCAGGGGTCTACCATTTATCAGGATGGAAGACAGAGATGTGGACTTTTCAGGGTTCATCCTTAGGGCAGCTTTGCTCATGACCTCAAGATAGCTGCTACAGATATTCCAGTCATCAGGAAATACTATCTACTAGAAGAGTGGTTTTTTTGTTTGTTTGTTTCTGTATCTCTTTTTTGTTTTAAGACAATGAATAAGGTTCTCCAGAGGATGCCATCTTATGTCTCACCGATCAGAACTGTACTTCACATCCATCTGTAAATTGTTTACTAGCAAGAAATCACCATGATTGGCATAGACTAGTCATGTCTGGCTCTACTCTAAAAGTAATAGTTATTAGTTCTATTACTTGCATATCTCTGAACATTTTCTTGGGTACTGTTTTTTTATAGTGTAATTCTTATAACTGGCCAGAATTCAATAGGATTGAAGGATTTATTCATAGGGTACCAGATTGTAAATTAGAATACTTGTATTAAAATTTATTTTTGTTAAAGATTAAGAACCAACCAATCCTCATGTCTAAGTTTCTTTTCTTGTTGCTGAAATAAAATATTCCAAACAATACAACTCAATGGAGCTATAGTTTCATTTCCTCTATAGTTCGAGTCCATCATGTCACAGAAGTCAATGCACTGGGAGCTTGAAACAGCTGATCACAGTATGTGCACAATCACCAAAAAATACGCAATGACGTCCAGAGCTTAGCTTACCTTATTTTGTGCAGTTTGGAATCCCACCTGGAAATGGTACCACCCACAATTAAGATGGGTCTGCCTACAACAATTCACCTAACTGAGACAATTCCTCACAGGTATGCCTGGGGACTGGCTTCTAGTGATTCCAGATCTTGTCAAGTTGACATTAAAACCATCACAACTCTGGGCAACCAACCCAAAAGATCCTTGGCAAGTGTAAACTTTCAGAATCAATGGACTGAAGTGAGGATGGCCTTGTTCCTTTACAGTTCATGCCAGGCCTGGTCCTTCTTGCTCATTCTTCAGGTAAAAATGAGATTATTGAGGCTTATTCCATGCTGGTAAGAAAGATTCCTCCTGGGCTTCTAACTTCTCAGTTAACTGCTCTTTCATTTACCAGCACCACCCACATGGGAGCTCACAGCCACCTGTAACTCTAGTACCAGAGGACCCAATGCCCTCTTCTGGCTTCCATGGGCACCAGGCACAAACATGGCATACAGATACACATGTAGGCTAAACACCATTCACATAAAATAAAATAAAAATAATAAAAGAGAAGGGTCATCAGGTGACACTGAGGCCATCTATCAACGCCTTTGCTACATTTTAAAAGAAGAATTTGATATTTAGAAAGTCAATTTTATTTTGATAGAAATGAAGAAACAACACACACAAACAAAAACAAAAACAACCATTCACATAATTTCAAACTCAGGCTCAATTCTATTTTATGTACGGAGTATTACTGCTGTTACTAGGGAACAGTGCATTATAGCTTAGCATTACACTGTGAAAAATAAAAAATAGGCAATTATTGCCTACATGTCTTGATGTGTGGTTTAGGATTTATGCTGTCTTAAATGTTTTGTAATGAATTCGGTGACATATTTAAGTTTTTTTTGAATTGATTTAGGTTGGTCTTTCTAAAGCTGTTTTACAATTTAGGCAGTTTATCTGTTACTTTAAACGTGTTTATGAATTAATTCTAGAACCAAGGAATTTCTCCAGTGGGTCCCCTCACTGCTTCTAAGGTCACAGCCTCGCCCCTTTCCTCTTGCTACTGTCACATTAGTTGTTTATGAGTCCCAGCTGAATATTTCTGAAGAAAACCTATACGATCCCTAATCATTCACTGTGTTAAGTGCAATGTTATAACTAACTTGCAGTTATTTATTATTCTTACAAAATAGGGCACCATTGGGATGTGTTAATATTCATATGACTTTTGAAATTTCCTATAACATATGTTGTATATGACTATTCTGTAAGCCAAGTAAAGCCATCTTGGAGAGTTCATCTGTGCACCCTTACACAAGGATTATGCTAGCTGAATCTATTGGTTATTTACATCTCTCGCACAAAAGGTGGGAGGGTCAAGATACCTTCACCTGAGTATCCCATTGTATGCAACTCTGCCTTAATTGAAAATGGCCTTGGGAGGGCTAGAATATAGAGCTTGAGTGGGTTTGGGTTTCTCTGAGAAATGCAGCTCTGAGAAGCCTTTATCTCTGTTGAGTAACGACTATCTAAGCACAGCAAGTTTGCGGGGTGGGGGGTGGGGGGTGGGGGGTGGGGGTGGGGAGGGTTGGGGGATGGGGGTGGGGGGGTGGGGGGGAAGCCCAACTCTGTAGATAACTGCTCACATGTACTCTGTAAGGAAGCACAAGAAGCCCACTGGTTCCCCAGAGGGAACTCTGGTTGAATGGAGCGTGAGTTTCCCATTGGAACCTTAGGGGGGAAAAAGGTAGACATTGATTATGTCTCTCCCTGGGAAGGAATTTTAGCAACAATATTACAGATGAATGTCTTTGTTTTATTTTGTTTGTTTGTTTTGCTTTGCTTTTTCCAAAAAATCTGTTCAGTGTGTGGATGGTGAAGTCATAGTAGTATGGGGATGATAATGTTTGGGGTGTTCTAGGTCTGAGTGGCTCTATTTGATGAATTATCTGATTTGATTTTATGCTCATATTAGCCAGCAAATTATGCTATATGGTACCATTACATCCCATTCTCATAAGCAAGTTGGTGTTTGAAAATTTTAAGTGAAATTTGCAACATTAGACAACTGGTTAGTAGACAACCTTGGATTTGGATGGAGTTGTTCTCATTCAGTCTGTACAGGTCTGGTGTCCTTACCAATGCTTTCGTGTTTCCTACATACACTTGCTCATCTGTCTTCTTTGAATGATACTGACACAGAAGAATGTTTCCTTCTGCTGACATTTTATGTTAGCATTCATTTCCAATACATAACTAAACAGATTCAGTCAAAAATATCTTCATTTGCAGTATTTCAGTCAGTCTTCTTTAAGGGGCTTCCAATTTCAATCCTGGGAGCCTTAATCTTTTAGTACCTTGTGTAGTACACACACACACATTTTGTGGTGGTGTTAACTCTTCTAGATGATGTTGTGTTTTGATTTTTGTTTCTTTGGTTTAAAGGTCCAGTCATTGTAAATTTTGCCATTTAAATAACCTTTTGGAAAATTCCTACAATTTATATATTTGCTCTATTTCTGTAAACTTATATTCACAGTTCCTCAATTCCTGGCATTTAGTTTCTTCATTTGAAATTGTCTTGAGCATTTAAAAATATTCTGTGTTGCAACAGAAGCTACAACAATGCTGAATCTATCAGTCCTATGAATCGAGGTTTACAATTAGACTCGAATTTGATGATCTGCCCTTTGTTCATTATATTTATATTTTCAATTATTTTTTTTAAAAAGAGGCAATATTTTTTTCCAGATGGCTAATACGATTAAGAATAGTTTGGAAGCTCATCAGGTTAAGCTGGTCATAGAGAAACTTTAATATCTGGCAGACACATTTCAATTTTGAATTCCCTTCCTTGCTACTCTACTACACAAGCATTAAGAACTGAGACTGTCTATTTGTAGTTTCATAATCTTGGCCAACCAAGGCATGTAACAGAGACAGGGGAGTGGTATATTATAACTTCAAAAATCATAGATGCCGTGTTTATGTGTGAACTGGATCAGAGAAGACTTCAATGCATAGTTACAAAACCACTTGACATGTTTCATTAATTCTACAGATATTAAAAAACAATCACTGACTCACTCATTTGTGGACAAGCTTAATGTGTGATGTTTTTTGAAACCATTGAAACTTGGAATAGTTCAATAATGTGGATATGGATAATTGCAGAAGATTTGGGTACCTAGAAGTGAGCATTTTCATAATAAAATAAAAGTATGGCCTTCCCTGTGGAACTGGGCCACAGCCAGAAGCTGAAAGAACCTTGAGAAAATCCTAGAGTGCTTTAAGAAAAGTGTAAACAGAAGCCAGGGAAGGCCCAGGAAGAGGATGCTTGCCCATGCTGCTTGTACCTAAGAAATGGAAATTATTTAGCATGGAGTCTAGGAGAAAACAATGTAACAAATAAAAAGAAAATCGTATCAGACCCTACAGACCCTAAACTAATAAAAAGGAAAGCTCACAAACAAAACTAAACCAAAACTTATTTGTTGGATTCTAAGAAACAAAATCCACATTTACTTTCAGCTTTTGCAGAGTAGTTCTTAGTTTTTCAGTGCAGTTTCTCATGCATGATCCTACTCCAACTCGTTGACCACCTTATAGGATGAGAGTGAACCCAGAAGAGGATGAGTCAGTAGTGGGACCATACATGGCTGGGCCTGCATAGATGTGCATATCCTTGCCTTTTTGGTTTGGGTGATCTCTGTCTTTCCACTGTGGACATACTGGAAATCTCTGTCTCTGTCTCTGTCTCTGTCTCTGTCTTATTATCTCTCTTTGCTTCCCATTATTATAAAGATATGAAGGAAGGAGGGAAGGAGAGAAAGACAGAGGAAGTGAGGGAGAGAGGGAAGGAAGGAAGGAAGGAAGGAAGAGAGGAAGTGAGGGAAGGAAGGAAGAGAGGGAGGGAGGGATGGAGGGAGATGAAGAGCCAGCACTACTCACACAAAGAGACAAGACAGTGCACACTCCCATCACCCCTGACAGATGAGTAGGAATAAGCAGAATGGTGGAATAGTCTGGCGGGGTAGGGCTGGGGGGAGGGAGCTAGGCAAGGTTCTTTCTGATTACCTTTCTGTATCTGCCCCAGAACACTCCTCCCAGAACACCATGGTTGTGTTGGAATGTATTGTCTTTTATGCCCTGTCTCTGCTTTTACTGTAGTTTCAAATAAATATAATGTTCCAACATTGGAGACCTGTCTTTTGTTTCAAAATCTGTTAATTATTGATGAATTTGGAGACTTTTCAGCTGATAAGAAACACTTTTTTTTTTTTTTTTTTGGTTTTTTGAGACAGGGTTTCTCTGCATAGCCCTGGCTGTCCTGGAACTCACTCTGTAGACCAGGCTGGCCTCGAACTCAGAAATCCGCCTGCCTCTGCCTCCCAGAGTGCTGGGATTACAGGCGTGCGCCACCACCGCCCGGCAAGAAACACTTCTAATCCAAATTGCCATTAGATTATTTTATATGAGATTCCTAAAATTCATGTCATGTTGAATCCATAATAGAATTCATGGGTCCTGATAAGTGTGAAGGCTATTTTCTAAGTAGGAGGATCCTACAAAGGAAAGAGAGAGAGGGAGAGAGGGAGAGAGAGAGGAGAGGGAGAGAGGGAGGGAAGGAGAGAGAGGGTGGATTTTTAAAGTATGACCTTTTGCAGGCAAAATTCTTTTTGTTTATTTTTAAATTATTTTTCCTTCTATTGAATATAGATTTTTCATACAATAGGTCCTGGTTATAGTTTCCCCTTCCCCAACTCTTCCCAGTTCCTCCCATCCAGATCTGTAACTTTCCTGTCTCCTTAAAAATCAAACAGGCATCTAAGAATAAGACAAAACAAAAATGAACAAAACAGAATAGAATAAAATAGACAGACAGAAGGAAAAGAGCCAAAGAAAAAGCAAGAGAAACACATTCAGATTCAGAGACACCCATCTTTGCATACACAGGATTCGCATAAAAACACGAAAACTTGAAACCAACACACACACACACACACACACACACACACACCACACCACACACATGACTTTTAAAGTTTAAAAAAATGCCCTGAAGACATTATGAGACAAAGAACCTCCAAAGATATTGTTCATTTTCTGTTGGTCATCTAGTGCTGGACCTGGGGCCTACCTTTAAGAGTGACTTGTTTCCCCAGTGAGATCCCCATGGAGAAAGCTAATATTTCATTTTCAATTAGTTATCAGTTAGAGATGGCTTCTGGGTTCTGGGTGAGGGTGTGTACCCACTTCTCTCAGCTCCAGGAACCCATCGGGTGCAGACCCATGTAGCTTCTATGCATGCTACCACAGGCTCTGAGAGTTCATACATGCTAGAGTCATGTTGTGCATCCTTATTGTCCCCCATCCCCATGTCTCTTACCCTGAACCCTGAAGGGAGCATTTGATGGACACATCCCAGTTAGGGCTTGTGTTCCAGGGTCTCTTGCTCTCTACACTCTGTCCAGCTGTGTGCTCCCATGATGGTGAAGCAAGGCACTCTGAGTGCAGCAGAGTATCAGTAGGAGTCATTCTATTGCTATGTTGCTTTAGCAGAACAGTGGTATTTGGTTTTGGATCTCACTAAGTAGCCTTGGCTGGTCTGAAGCTGCTATATACATCAGACTGGCCTTGAACTCAAAGGTTTTCTGCTGATATTAAAAGTATATGTTGCTGCATCTGGACAGCAGGCACCTTATTCTTAAAGATAGCAATGAAACAAACAAACAACCCTGAAGTTTGTTTATTAAACTTCTGAGGCAATATAGATAAAAAAAATGATTGAACATTTTATTTTATCAAAAGCCAGAAATATTAGGAGGCTTGGAGTAAATGAGAGTAAATCCCACCCTCATTTAAAAAACAAAAGAAAACAGACTAAGAAACAAAAATAAAAATCAGAACACTTTCCGAGCTACACTGATGTTTTGGTTCTTCTTCCAAAAAGATTATGTTTACTTATGCATATATGTATGTGTGCATGTGCACATGAATGCAGTGTCTGTGGAGGCCAGAGTGTCAGGCGCTCTGGAACTGGATCTACAGGCAGTGGTGTTGGTGAGTGCTGGGAACAGAGTCCTAGTCATCTGTCAGAGCAGTGTGTGTTCTTAGCAGCTGAGCCATCTCTATAAGCTGTCATTTCTGTGCTTTACTTCAGCAATGGATGCTGCTTGTATGCACCCCTGATTTAGTGAGCATCTCTGTCTTCTGTGCTTTTCTTTAGTGATGGCAGAGTCTTTGCTTGTCCAGAATTTCTCCCTACTCCCATCTGTGTACTTGTTATTAAAATTTGATTTTGGCTAGAGTCCTGCTGAATCAGTCTGGCTACCTATCACTGGCTACCTATCAGACTGACCTATCACTGACCAAGAATCACCCTTGACGTATGATCCATCTTCCACCATCCAACAACACTCAGGAGTCCGATCTCCTCCTCGGGTACTCTCACGTGCTCTTTTGCCTATGTGTTCTGCTCCCTGTTCCTGCTTCCTGTAAATTCCACTTGCTCATTCTGGGGACCGCCTTGATCCGTTCTCTGTGTTCTAGAATCCCACCCCTAGACCCGGCATGCCATGATGATCCTGACTGAAGTCTGCCTTACCATGCCACAACACGGGATAGTTTTTTTTTTTTTTATTGGAGAGCCAGCATTTGCAATTGTCTGTGATGTTATTTTTATCATTTTAAAAATGAAACCATGAGTCACACATCCTGCAGCTTCCTGTCTTAAAGACAACTCACCAGCACACCCGGGCCCAGCTGAACAGAGAGTTCTGGCCTCAGGGCAACTGAGATTCAGCAGAAAAAAAACCAAACCACAAGGCCTTGAAAAGCAAGTGTGTGTGCTGTGACTACCACAGGCATCAGGGCTGTCTCAGGGAATGGCGGATGTCAACGCTACAGTGCTTCTTAAGGTATAAATGCTTTATAAAAGGAGTCATGAAAGTAACTGAGCTCAGTAAGGCTCAGGAAGTCAGGCAAGATCTCTGTGCTTTGGACTCAAGTCTACTCATGCCAATATTGAAAATGGTTATTAAATGTGAAGGCAATCACCGTTGTGATGTCCATTATATTAAATGAATTAAGTCAGTGGCATTTGCTGAAAAATCACTGAAGTATAATATTCCATTCTAAGTTAAAGTAGAAAGTCAACGAAATGCCTCGATCCTAAAGAAAATGTGTGGAAAAGATTATTTGTCTATATTTTAGAGATGAGTAAGTGAGACTAAGAAAGTATATTAGAAACTCAGGTGCTCCTGTGTAACTTTTATTTTTTCAAATCCTATTTTTAATGATGTTCCTAAAAGATTTAACTTCCCTTGTAGCCCATCACCCAGCATAGGTAACAGAAAATAAAGGATATGGGGATTGGCGGGGTTAGAAAGGTTTAGAAAGGCTCTTTGGAGCAACTCCCATTCTGTGTTGTCTGGAAATCAGCAGTTCAGTTCACTGATCTGCTGAACAGCAATGGCAGCTCCATCCACTCGTAAACACTTCATGGGTACACCAGCAGTCTAATTTGGTAGAGTCAGAATAGCAAACATGAAGTAGCAGTGGTGGCACTACCTAGCAGAGACAGCCAGGCATCAGCCTAGGCACGAGGAACCAGGGCCAACAGGAATGCCAGAAGTTCTTGACTGTGCCCCTCTCAGTGAAGACACGAGACCCACAAGCCTTGCCCAGCTAGCTCTGTAAGCAAGCCTAGCTCAGCCCCCTTCACTATCTGTCGAGTTCTATTTATACTCTCTCCAAACATTACATCTCCTCTACGTGTTACCTCAGCTTGTGTGTCTGTCTCAGCTGACATAACTCTGCCAATCAGCCCAAGTCTGTGGAAGCAACAAGAAGCCAAGGCACACCACCAGAAGGTTTTTGGTGCATTTCTCTCTATGGAGTCCTCACAAACGCAGCTCAACGACGCAGTGTAAGGAGGACTAGTACATGGGTGTTCTTAGCAAAGAATCCTTCATCATGTGTCCTTGCATTAGCAGAGCATCCTCTCTCCTGTGTCTGCTTCAGTGAAGCATTCCTTCACAAGTCTGCCCTAGCCTTTCACTGGTGTTCCCTTCAGGAGAACACACTTTCACATGTTTGCCCCAGCAAAACACCATGCAACACAACCGACTATCCAAAGACCCTGAAGTTTCCACTTTACTCGTGCCTCACTGCTGTCTGATCCCTTCAGCAGGACACACGGCTGTGTGGCCATATTCCTCCCTAGGGCCTGTAGGTGTTGTCATAGCCAACATAAACAATGGGCTCAGGGCTGGTACACGCCCTGCTTGCTAGTGATCAATCCAAGACTTGAGCGAATGCTGTAGTCTCGAAATACAAGCAAACGTAATCGTATTCTTCACCTTCTGGACCTGATACAGAGAAATCTTGCAATGTATACCCATACCTTCATTGCTACCTCTTTCACAATAAATAAGACAGTAAATAACCCCACATGTTGGCTTATGGAGGACTGGATATGTGTCTTTATGTCGATCCCTATCTCTATACAGTTTAGATATTATTCAGCCACAAAAAAATAACAAAATCTTGTAATTCGTGATAATATGGATGAGCCTAAAGGATATTATGCTGTATGAAATAAGCCAGGCACAGAAAATCCTAGATGATCTCACTTCTTTTGGAATCTTCAAACGTCATACTCAGGAGCAGAAAAGAATAATGAGTACACCGGCCTTGGGGAGGAGGATGTAGGAAGATGTGAGTCAAAGAACACAAGTTCTGAGGCCCCACCGTATAGCCTGCATGCCGGTTCATTTGATTGAGGCCATCAGTACAAAATAATTATGTAGATCAAATCATTGCAAGCTATACTTTGGCAATCTTTATTTGTGAAATAAGTTCCTTGCAGGGAGGAAAATGGCAGCAGGAAGTAGGCTTAATTAAAATTTGAGAGCCCAATGTAAAGGTTGTCACAGACAGTTGTATTTAAGATGGGTACGCAGAGAAGCTGACTGGCCAGTGTGCTCAGAGGCGTGAACTGTAGAGACATGGAGAGAAGGCAACTCTCCCTCATGCTTGTCTTGAGTTTTTCCATCCCGTGACCCAGATTTTTCTTCCTTTGTTTCCAATAATAATATACTGAATTTAAAACAAATTATTCTCTAAGAGAATCAAGGTTTTAAATTAATTTACGTTGGCCTTAAGTGAAATAGAAAAGTTATGCATGTGTTGATGGCATTATCTCTCACTGCTGGGGGCAAACTCAGGCATGCCTGCCTGATTATTAAGCTCTCTCCTGTAGTCAGTTCTACTTTTTGGCTAAGACATTTTCAGTATAGGAAACTCCTGAAGGCCCCAGAGAATGGCTCCCAACTTGAGAATTCTTAGTAATGACACTGCATGCACAGAAAGGACTTGGAGGTACCTTTAAAAATCAAGCCATGCAGACAGTCACCTGCTTTGTTAATGGACTTTGTTGTTTTCTTGGTTTGGAGGTAAGACTTTAAATCAGTGCCTGAAGCAATATTTTGTATGTCACCATGCAGCGAGATTTCTAGCTATATCAAGAGAAGACTCCACCACCATTGGAGAAACCTATATGTGTCTTAGGGAGATGGTACCTGACATAAAGTATTCGTGTAGAAAGCCATATGCTCCCACCCGTGTCACTTTTACAGTAATGCAATCCAGCTCAAAGTTACTCTGTTTTACAATTAACTTGGGGAAAATAAGGAAAGTCGCACCACTGAAATGAATTAAATCTATAAGGAATTTCTCATTTTCCAGAAATTTATTCTGCAGTGTGTTTCTTTAGAATTCTGACATATTTGAATCAAAGATTTTTAGAATACCAGAGGCACTGTCAGTTATCACTGGGGAGTGCATTTAGAAATATTTTCCAATTCTGTGATCACAAAAGAAATTTGACATACATTTAAAAACTGCCAGCTTAACATTTTGTGGTTATTGTTGAAGATAAAATACATCATATTTTAAAACATTGGGAGCTTGTTATAAAATCAATTTTGCCATTGACTTTTGGGTATTGTGAATACAAAGATGGTATTAAACTAGAGGATTTATGTAATCTTTATAAAGAATTCTACAGCAAGGCAGATAGGTGATTTTTTATATGACATGCATGTCTACAGAGCTTTGTGAGTGGATGGCAGAGTCATCCTGAGGCTGAATCTTATCTCACCCATTCTTCTACACTGTTCTCAAGGCGATGAGGATGGTGACTATGACCTATGGAGCGAGAGTGGCTTAGGAATCACTGCGACTGTGTCTTTCAGTGTGTGCCTAGCATCATCTTCTTGGATGTTTAGCACTAGTGAATCAGTACTGGTTCTCACTTGTAATCCTAGCATTTGGGAGGCAAAAGCAGGATGAGCAGGAGTTCAAGGTGAACTACATGAGTCTGAGGTCAGCCCCGACTACATTGAAAATTTGTCTCAAACCACATCAAACCTATTAAGTTAAAGTTCATTATATTACATAGAATATTGCTTCAATTTTTTTAAGGGGTGAACCCTGAAGAGAAACTTCACCGTTTTATGTACTTCAAATAAAGTATTCTCTTTGTAAATGATAGTGCCACCATTTCCTCAGAGAATCTTCTGGTGCAACATCAGAACATACATTCTTTACTCAGTCTGCTTGCTGCATGCTGCATTCCATGGGGGTACTTGTTAAACCACAGAACGGGAGTGGGTGGGGAGGGACAACTCACCATAAGCAGAAGACGGTAATGTGGAAAGCAGCAGCAGCAGCAACTATGCATTTGGCGGAAAAGTTCTGGAAGAATGAAAACAAGATAATACTGAGGAACACACCAGAGTGGTAGGCACTTTATCTCAAACATGTACAGACATCTGAAGTGGAGAACTGTCTCTTCTCGAGAATGCTTTTCACTCAGAGGACAAGATTGCCTATAGAAACAAGAAATGTTGCAAGGAGGTACTTACTTACCTCCTTGGATCTATCACTTAAAGGAAGATTCTAGAAAGAGATGTCCTGGTCTTTTCTATCTTACTGTTGTTTATCCTTCTGTTAACAACACAAAGTGTCCCTGACCTTTTGTGTTCAACTTTCATATAAAACTCAGAACCACACCTCAAATAAATGATTTGCTCTCTGGATGTGGAGCATTGATGCAGCCAAACCAGGAGCTGGACTGTGCCGGCTGTGGTGTTATTTGGATGTGACTCATTGTCCACGCTGACCCGTCTCTGTCCCCCATAAAAGGGAAGCAGACAATCTGCACGTACAGAGAAAATCTACTCCAGCTGCCTTCATTCACAAATATGAGGGTTACCTCTGAACTGGCAAACATACGGCATAAAGAATATCTAAAAGAATCCTTGTTTGAGGCAGTTTCTTGGTGCATATACCTAGGATGGCTTCAAACTAACTGTGTAGAAAAGACGGGTCTATAACTCATGATTGGTCATTTTACCTAGCCTCTGAGTGCTGGGATTAAGGTGTGAGCTACCACATCTGGCTACAAGTCACTTGTTCAGCATTCATTTTTAAGACAGGTGGTAAGCAATCAATGTGTTCTAGATTCTGTTACTGCCACTTGGAGCATAGGAAGAAAACACAGTTCCCCATCTCATTAACTTACATTTCAGGCAGAGAATCAGATTAAGATGGAGGTTGACAGAGAAGTGAAAATGAAAGAAAAAGAATAGCTGGGCAGTAGTGGCTCATGCCTATAATCTCAGCAGTTAGGAGGTAGAGGCAGGCAGATTTCTGAGTTCAAGGCCAGCCTGGTCTATAGAGTGAGTTCCAGGACAGCCAGGGCTACACAGAGAAACCCTGTCTCAAAAAAACCAAAACAACAACAACAAAAACAACAACAAAACATCTTTTGGATTTTTACATTCAAAGAAGAAGTTGGAATAAAGTAATCACTAGAAAGAAAAATAAGCCACCATTAAACAAAGACAAATCGCTAAGGAGGGGAAGAGACTGCATCAGATCCCCGTTTAGTCAGCTGGAATTGAATTTGAAATGAACTGTGATTTATGACACATTTATGTGTTTGGTAAAGAGGTTGTTCAGGGCAGTTTACATGGTTTAGTATGGGAAAATGCTTGCTGCCACGCCTTACGACCTGAGTTTGATCCCCAGGACTCAGGAGTTGGAAGGAAGGAACTTACTCCAGCAAGCTGTCCTTTGCTCGCATTTTCAGATTAGGACCTCTGCAGCGTGTTACCCAGCTTGCTTATTGTGTCCATAAGGATAAGTCCTAGAATCAAAATCAGGGCGACAAACAGAGCTTCCGTGGTCCCGATGTGAGGCAATAATAGATTCACAGTATCATCTACCGGTTATTCGTGTCAGAAATGCTGAGCTGAAACTAATCCAGTATTTACTTCTGACTTCCAGCTTTCAGAAAATATCATGGAAAGGGGGAAAATAGATTTAAATCCTACTGTGAAGAACAATAAGATACACGAGACAGGCCCTTTGGGAGGAGGCCTGACCAGGAACGCACATGTAACAATTCAATGTAATAAAAGGTTTTCATGTATTGAGAGGAGAAATAATCATTTTTTATAAAGGAGCCTAAGAGACAGAGCAGAGGAATGTTATGTCTAATTCTCAATCGCAACCCACTTAGAACAAATAAGTTGTTCAAGATACTTTGGAATAATTAGAGAGACTTGAATATTAAAATGGGATCTCTAAGGAAGTGTGATCAGACATCTACTCACACCCAGACAGGGCACCCATGGCAGTCTGATCATCCCCCAGGCTAGCTTAGTGAACCAGTGAATACCTTGGGCTTATATATAGGCATAATAGTGAAGGGAAAACCTAGAGGAACTTTAGAGATGCAAAGGCAGCTGCATCACTAAGAAGCCCAGCCCAGCATGGGTAACAACTCATACAAGGTGCATCCCTAGAGCTTCCTACACAACTTACAGGCAGCTCTCTCAGTCACAGAGTCTCCTTTACCAAGAGTTGTTATGTCATGTAAGCTTGGAGAGCGAGGCCTTGTGAATGCTCTGAGTCTCAAGACCTTTCTGAGACTTAGTTATCTACTTAGGTTTAAAATGTGTTACTGTTTACTTCTATTACTGGGCATGTGTGTACACATCTATGAAGTGGTGTGTATGTGCATGTGTGTGTGTGTGTGTGTGTGTGTGTGTGTGTGTGTGTTATAGTGCACAAGTCAAGGGCAGAAGGAAACTTTTAGGACTTGAGTTAACCACATGTGACTCCAGTTCCAGGGGATCTAACACTCAAGACACACAATTTAAAGTCATGCAAAATTTAAAGATATTCAAGGAATAGTTCACAAACATTCTCAAATAAGACAGTAAAGAAAACAAAACACAAAAGCAACAAATGTACTCTCAAAGGAACACATTTTATCCCTGCCAATAAATCCTACTTCTGCTCCTTTTGGTTCAAGTTTTCTAGTTCTAGTTCCTAGCTCTTTTAATCACTTTCACTCATTCACTGAATATTTTTGAATGTGGCTTGGCATTTTCTTCATCCTTGCAACTACCATGAGATGAAGTGACTTTGACAGCCAATCAAACAAATGCCCTCTACACTGGCCTCTGGGCTTCTTTGACTTGTGACAGATGGTTCTCCCTGTCCACCCAAACATCAGCTTCCTTTGGATGCTGCCACCTCCAGTGTTACAGTTTTCAGCAGCACGTACTTGACTGTTGTCTTAGCTGTGTCACTTTCCCCTCTTCCTTGACCCAGTGCTAGCGATGCCCCGCCCCCTTTCTTCCTGTTGACTTTCCTCTTCCCACCATTGCTATACCTGTATCCTCTATTCTCTGGACACTGCCTTTCCCGCCTCTCCAGTCTTCCTCTCTTCATATTACTTGTTTGGAAAAGCCTCACCCGAATTACATGAGTCTCATCCCTGGCTCACTATGGCTGAGAGAGCAACCAGCCTTGCCAACTGATTTTAAATCTCTAACCGCAAACCTCAAGTGAGCCCTGGGGAGTGCCTAGCAAGCCTACTCTCTTCAACCTCCAAAACCACTTCCCTCTCTGCTCTAAGCCAAGCAGTTTGCCTCTCAAGCTACTGAGAAAAAAAACATCATTAGAAAACTTGCTTATCTTCTGTTGTAAGTCCGCTCTTCTCTCGCCCCCTTTCCTCTTGAGGATAATCTTGTCTGCTTTCTTATTTCTCCTCCCCTTTGTGCACTGGGATGCATCCTCTAAGTACACTAAAAGCTTGAGTATTGAGACTTTCCTTATTTCCTATATGTCAATATTTCCTAATAAAGTAGATCAGCAGCTGAAGGCCATAGTTGGTAGATAGCTCTTCATCCTTAGTTCTAAGTTCTATAAAAACTTTGTTTTGACTTCTTAAACTCCTATTTGTAGTTCAATCAATCAATCAATCAATCAATCAATCAACCAATTAGAGAACATGGTAAGACTTTGTCTCTCTTACCCAGCTTCAGAAGGAAAGAAAAATGTCACAGATGTAGAGTTTCTTTTTTCTTTCTCCTGTATTACTCTCATATTTTGATGCCTTTAAACTTTACTGTGGCTATAATGGGTTGCCTGGGCAATGTATGAAGATAAGAGATCATTTTGTGGCTCTGGACATTGGGATACATAAGAGGATGAATCTGGATTCTGCTTGGCTTCAGGTGGGCATTGTGGTGTTTCAACTTGAAGTAGGTGCAAGTGAGCTTATACAGTAGGGGAGAGTCTGGAATCCTAAGACAGCTCACTCATTTCTTCTTGGGAGACTTTAATTCTTTCATGAAGGCTCTGCCCTGAGATGGTAATGCACCTGACTGGGTCTCAGTTTGTGACAGGACTACTCAATACAGGTTCAGATTTCCATATGTGAGTCTGGGGGATGCAGTCAAACCATAGCTGTAATTCCTACAGAACTCCTCACTAGCTCAACCACAACTTCCTCAGAGGTTGTTGCAGTCTGCGCCACCCCCCCCATTCTTGTTTCTTCCCTTTCTTGGGAGGCACAAGCTGGTAGATTTCTGTGAGTTTCAGGCCAGTTTGATTAACATAGTGATTTTGAGTACCAAAACAATACAAAACAAAACAAAAAACGCCTTTTAGTCTTATGGTAAATTGCCCTACGGTTCTCTCCTGCTTCTCCCCTCTGTTCTTCAGTCATTGGTGCTGACAAAGTTCTTTTCTTAGTGTTATTTATTCCTTAAGAGTTACATACAATTATTTTGATCATAGTTTTTTCCCTCCCCAACTCCTCCCCTACCTTCCTCCACTTCCTAACTATTCAACGTCGTGTTCTTCTTCTTTTTTTCTTTTAAGAGAAATCAAAACACCAAAACTCAAAACCAAAACAGAACACAAAAAAGCATGGAGTTCAAGATGTGTTAGACAGCTACTCCTGAGCAGCCAGCTACTTCTGAGTGGCCAGCTACTCATGAGCATGGGGGCTATTCATGAGTATGGTTGATAATACCCAGTGACAGTCCATCGAAGAAAACTGATTTTCTCCCTCCTAGCAGTTACCAAGAAGCTTCTTGGCTAGAGATGGGATTCATGACCTCTTTCCCTCTGTACTGAGACTTTGACAAGTTTTTTACATTCTAATTCCATCTTGGATCCATCATTCCTTTGCAGGCTCTTTTCATCACAAGATTGCTTAACCCTTTCCCCCATCTACCTATGTATAATGTTGCTTTTCCTACCTATTCTGGATATCACCCTGTCAGTTATGTTCCTTGTAAGCATATTGTTGGGAATGCTATTTCAGTATGTAATATGTCTTTTTATTTTGCTTGCCATATAGTAGTCAAATCAGGCTGATTTCATATGAATCAGGCTGGCCTAAAACTCACAGAAATCCACCTGCTTCTGCCTCACAAGTGCTGGGATTACTAATGTGTGGTATCACACCCGGCAAATTCTATTCTCTTTTCTCCAATAGTCGACACTTTCCCTTGGATGCCTACTGGTCACCTCAAACAGAACAAACCACAAACTTTTCCTTGTATTCTCATGACCAGACCTTTTCTGTCTTTTCTGTTTTAGAGACTCACAATACTGTGTATCTGTGTGTCTAGCAAATCCTGGGGTCACTTAGGCCTTTTCTCCAACATCCAACATCACTTTACTTTTAAGCTTTGATGGCTCAGCCTCAGCAGTGTGTTACATATATCACCCCTCTCTTGCCCCAACCTTTTTCTGAATAGCAGTTATTCAATAACTTTCCTGCTGCTCATTTCCTTGTGTCCACTTGTATCATTACAATCTATTTTCAATATAGCAGTTGGATACTTTTAGAAATTTAATTTTTAATTATGTATATCTGTCTGTGTATGGGTATGTGGGTGATGGTAACTGTGGAAACCAGAGGAGGACACTAGAAACCCTGGAGCTGGAATTAAAGGTGACTGTGAACTGCCTGATGTAGGTGCAAGAAACTGTGTTGCGGCAAGTATTAAAATGGACTGGCGGGCTTCCTGTGCTACGGCTGGCAACTCTCTGCCCCGTGCCCATCTCGCCGCCTCCATCTCTAGCTAGCCTCCAAAGCAACCAATCATAGTCTCTGGAGCCGCTAGTTCCTTCTCAGCCATAACCGCCCTGTGGACAACAGTCCCACATTCCAGTAACCCAGTAAAACAAAACTCTAGAAGCTTATAATTAAACAGTCAGATTTATATATCAATAAATTCTCAATTCACAAGATGCCCACACAGTAATTTCAGGGCCAATTGGTAATGGTACAAGCTGCCTACCTAGATTAGACAAGTTACCCCAATTATTCTATCTTTATATGATAGCATATCTACCTGTAGCTATTTAAAGGCACAGTGGTTCTGAAACATCCTGTTCATCGCCTTCCATCTTGCCTCCTTCTCCTGAGTCACTCTCTGTCCCTGCAACTCTTAACTCTGCCTCCCCT
Organism: Apodemus agrarius; assembly: GCA_964023405.1. Lineage (NCBI taxonomy): Eukaryota > Metazoa > Chordata > Mammalia > Rodentia > Muridae > Apodemus > Apodemus agrarius. The sequence goes on along the minus strand of OZ030007.1, from coordinate 111,858,841 downwards.
GTCCCTGTCCAATCACAGGCCTCTTGCTGCACTAGGAATTAAATAGATTGGATAGGGAAAATCTTGCCACAGAACTGAACTTAGGCCCTTCTTTAACAGTATACTCTTAACCACCAAGCTGTGCCTCTAGCCCTTTATTAATACTTTTTAACAAGAAAAAAATAACTAGGTCATCTGTTTTTCAAAACCTTCTCAAAATTTGGCCTTGTCTCTGGTACATAACCCAGTGTCTTGCCTCTACAAACAAGGTCTCACCTAATCTGATGCTTGGGGACATTTTCCCTTTGATCTCTACCATTGCCTTACTTCAGATAACACTGGCTTGCTAGCATCCTTCAAACGTATGAAAGTCAAGCCACTGTACTTACCATTCCTTTACCTGAGATCTTCTCTTTTCTCTTTACATGGTCTCCCTTTTGCCATGATACATGATTATATAAGCAATCACACACCACTAGCAGAAATGATAAAAATTCAATGATACATTTGTTAATATTTTAATACAATATGGGAACAGATGTGCTCAATATTCAGCATCTCTTTTTAAGAGAAGTTAATAAAGCTATAAGAGTACAATGTGAAAATTCTAATGAATACAGTGGACGGGGCCTAGGAGAAGGTCTGGCTCCGTTACCTCCATGTTTCTTTGGAAAGGATCAGAACAGTTCATCTACACATAAAGCACTGGTTCTCAACTTGGGGGTTATGACCCTTTTGAGAGGGTCGGGTCATCTAAGATCACCTGCATATCAGATATTTATATTACTACCCATAACAGCAAAATTATAGTTATGAATTAGGAACAAAAGTGATTTTATGGTTGGAGGTCACCACTACGTGAGGAACCTGATTAAAGGATTGCAGCATTAGGAAGGTTGAGAACCACTGACATACAGCATGGATTGTTTTGATTATGGCCGTTAAAATGTTTACTAGTTTAATTAATTAAGAGGCTTCCTCCTTTTCTCCCAGTGCACTCAGTTGAAAGCTTTTCCTTCTGCTAGGCATTCTCAAACAAAACACTTGAAGGAAGCATAAGAAATGACAAGTAGCCTTCTTGGTCAAATAATCTGACAATGATGTTAAGATTTACCTGTGCTTTGTGACCAGAACCTCCAAAGGCATCATTAGCAGGGAGCTGTGATAAGTTACATTGTTGCATGCCCTGGGGATCTAGTTGTACAGAGCATTAGAACTTTACTTACTAATACATAATCCATCCTTCTTCTGTTTTCCTTCTCTGGGAAGAATATTAAATTTGATTCATATCTGAACTAAATAAGAAAATGGGTCATTTTGATTATCTCACAGGTTAAGACTTAGCAATGTTCAGTGAAATTCTGACATTAAACGAAGAGGAGATTCTTTGCAAGGGTTACTGAGATGCAGTGTGAGACAGTTTCCAGGCTTGTACACTCAGGCCCACATGCTTTCCTAGGGACTTAGTAAAACCATTTCAGATTTAATATAACACACACACACACACACACACACACACACGCACACACACACACTCATATGCAGAAGGAAATTTTGTAAAGCTCTCAGTGAGGAACAAAATGTAGGAAAATTGATGCTTTTGAGAAACAATGGATGTATTTTCTCTTTTCTGTGTTGGAAAGAATTAGTCAATACTAGACATTGAGATTTCCCAAGAGCTTGAGTTGGTTTTTGTCTTTGTTTTCTTCTGCTTCCTGGGAATAAATTGCAATAGACCAATTGTGATGTCTCACTTCTTCTTTGGAAAGAATACTTATTACCACATTTCAAAAGTAGGACAGAGATTTCCCTCTTGCTGATAGCACAGAGAAGGCACTGGAATATAATGAACCAGGCTGTTACCATTAGGAGAATAGATATTTATTGTGAAGTGGATCATTTGTTCATTCCTTCTTTTGAATAGGAAATATTTTCATTATCTTACATGTATCAGTTCATGTATACAGGTACCTTCAGAGTCCAGAAGAGAGCATCAGATCTCCTGAGACTGGCGTTACAGGTGGATGTGAATAACCACTATAGGGAGTAAGAACCAAATTTAGATCCTTTTCAAGAGCAACCAGTGATCTTAACCACTGAGCCACCTCTCCATCCCCCATGGTTCATTTCTTAGGTCTTTGTTACTAGGTTACTTCCACTGGCATAGAAGCACAATGCACACAAAATGCTCTGTCAGGACCTGTGTAGTAGGCTTTTATAGCTTTTAAACATTTACATAATTGGCATCATCACTGTCTTCATCCTTAAAATTCACTGTACTGAGCTTTTCCACAGTGTCAAGTATCAGGCCTTGTATATTCAGGTATTGAACAACAACAAGAACAATAACAGCAACAACAAAACAACAACAACAAACCAAAATACCACTATAACTTGTCAGTAAGAGCAACATTCAGAAATTACTGATTATTAAAATAAAAAGCAGATTCTAGTATTCTCTACCCATTCACAAAATTGCCTTGGGAAGCAGGAAGAAAGAAAATGAATAGATACCACATGGTATGTCTATGTAAGTGCATGGGGATTAATACAGACAGTCCAGTGGAAAAGATTATGCACCAGTGACAATTTATTTAGAAAGCTCCTAAAAATGCAAACAGGAAATAGTTTTTTTAAAAATCTTAGATTTGAAAAGAAATTTTCAGTGAAGAGTCTGACTCAGCTGTTGAAGATTGGGATGAATACTTGGCATGAACTTTCTCTTCATGGATTTGTTCTAGATAATAATAACAGGAAAACATCCATAACAAGGATATTTATCAATGGGAATTTGTGTAACTAGTCCTACAGTTTTTCCTAAAATAGTCTCTTTTCCAATTTTTTCACTTCGTATTTTTTTTCGGGAGTGTCAGTCAGTCAGGGTCCTGGTGTTTAGACCTCGAGGCCTTTGAAACCCTGGCAGGCCTGTTTTAAAGCTGTGACCATACTCTAGGATTTGGGTAAATACATAGAAGGGTAAGGAAACTTCTGAACCAGAACTAGGAGGAGACTCAGAAGGGAGAATGGTTGTAACTGTGGCCACTGAGCTTTTGCAGCAGTGGATCTATTCTCCCTTCCACTGACTGTGTTTTCCAGTCACTCTTCTCACTAATGAGCAGGGAATCCATATGACACCCTTCTTGCCAGCATTGATGTGTGAACCTGGGGAGTGTGTTCACAGTGGTCCATCCTATCTATGGCCTTTTAAAGCAACTGTCCCATCCTTCCTCTACCCTCACTCCTAAAACACCTTTTGTATCTGGCTTTTAAAAACAAACAAACAAACAAACAAACAAACATATAAAGAAAGTCTTTGGAGTTGTTTTGGGCTCTCTTTTATTTCTATGAACTATTCAATTTCTTTTCAATGTGCATGTCGCTTTTCCTTTCCTTAAAGAAGCTCAAATGATTTGTTTTGTTTGCAACTTTGTGACCATAAGGGATGCACATGACCCTATATGAATGTCAATGCCCAGTTATCTGCTGAATCATGATCAATGTGATAAAATGATTGGACTAGCTTCCCCATAAAATGGTGTTTGTTTTCTCTGGATTCAATTTGAGTGTGCAGTAAGTCTAAGGGCAATTCTTAAGACTCCTGGCTGAGTTTATCTGGCATCTATCCCACAGTAAACACCATCAGGAACAGAGAGTCTTCAGATCAATGGTCCTTAACCTATGGGTCACAACATCATTGGTGGTCACATATCAGATATCTTATATATACATAAATCAGATTTATATTACAATTAATAGCATTAGCAAAATTGCACTTATAAAGTAGCAACTAAATAATTTTATGGCTAGGGCTCACCATAACATGAAGAAATGTATTAAAGGGTCACAGCATTAGGAAGGTTAAGAGCCACTCACTGCCTTAGATGGTTGGGAAGGATAGAGAGAATCCAAGAATTTGGCCAGAGTCTGGCAGTGGATCAGGGTACTGGATAAACAGCTTTGTGTAAGACTGTCCCACTTCTGGTCTGAGCCTGCACCAGTAGCTGTCACAGAGTGCAGTGTGTGCCCCAAACCAAAGCTGTACCTGCCTTCCAAGAAATCCAAAACACAGGTGATATACCCCATATCTCCCTGCCCCAAACGCCCCAGCTCCACCGCATCTACCCCACAACTCTACTTGTCTTCCAGGAGGCCTGCTTGGTGAAGGAGGAACTGGAAGGGGAAGCAGCATTTGGGATGCAAACAAATTAATTAATCAACTAATTAATTAATAAAAAGAGAAGACTGTTCCATTCTCAGTACAAATTGGAATTCACTGCTGAAGCCAAGCAAAGAAAATATGGAGAGTGAGAACCCAACCTTGCAGCCTTCCTGCCAACCTGCCCTGCACCTGTCTCAAATTCCTCAAGCCACAGATTTGTAGAATCAAGACCAGGAATGAACCAGCTGAAGCAGCAGTTGTGTGGTGTTCAGCAGTAGGTCTTACAGGAGGTAAGTAGACTTACATACAAACCCTAGGTCCAAATTCCGACTCTTCCCCTCCTCATGATGAGGCTCTGAACTTTGTGAGGGATGAGTTAAATGTGTCTTCCCGAACTATTTTTCTTCTCCATCTTTTTACAGATGTTGGTCACTAGGTTTTGATGCTCCCATTATGGGCTTCATGAATAATCTCCACCTTCTCACTGGGTGTCTGGGAAATTTGTGCCTTTTTGCCTTTTTAAAATCCATCTCTGCAAACAGGTTCTAAGTATCACAGAGCTTTATCCTTCTTCTTTGTATCTTCAATGGCAAGCATGGTGTTTAGCAATCAGTAAGAATGTGCTGACTGTAAAGATTGGATCCAGTTTTGTAGACCCAGAACAGAGAAATTGTGTGTGTGTGTGTGGGGGGGATGATTGGGGAATAGTTGGGGGGGGGAGAGGAATTATGGGACGTATAATGGGGGGGAACTGGGAAAGGGGAAAGCCTTTGGAATGTAAACACAGAATATAGAAAATAAAAAATAAAAAAAAAGAATGTGCTGTTGACTAACACTTTCTATAATTTTTTTTGTTTTGTTTTCATGTTTCCAGCTTCTTTTTTTAATTTATTTTTTATTGAATATCGTCTTCATTTACATTGCCAAAGGTAAAACTTTCCCCCATATCCCCCTTCCCCTAAGACTCCCAACCCCTCCCCTTCCTTCTTCCCCCTGCCTCCACATATATGCCTCTCCACCCAACACACTCTCCCCTCCCTCCCCCTCGGTTTCCCTTTGTTCAGGCCTCTGTTGAGCCTTTACCTGACCAGGGACCATTCCTTCCACTGATGCCCAACAAGGCCTTCCTCTGCCACATTTTTGGCTGGAACCATATGTGCCCCTTGCTTGATGGCTCAGTCCCTGGCAGTCTTGGAGCATCTGGGTGGCCAAAATCATTGTTCTTCCCATGGGGCTGTAAACCCCTTCAGCTCCTCTGGACCATCCTCCAGCTCCTCCATTGGGGACCCCATACCCAGTCCAATAGCTGGTTGTTAGAATCTGCCTCTGTATTTGTATGGCTCTGGCAGGGCCCCTCCGGAGACAACCATGGCATGTTTCTTTTGGTATAAACTTCTTGTCCATAGTAGTGTCAGGGTTTGTTGACTGTTTGTAGGATGAATCCCCAGGTAGGGCAGTCTCTGGGTGGCCTTTATTTCAGTCTCTGCTCCACACATTGTTTCCCTTATTGCTCCTGTGACTATTTTGTTCCCTTTCTTAGAGGAACCAAAGCACCCTCACTTAAGTCCTCCTTCTTCTTGAACTTGGTGAACTGTAATCTATTTATTTTGAGCTTTTGGTCTAACATCCACTTATTAGTGAGTGCATACCATGTGTGATGGCTCCTATATGATTGGCCCAGGCAGTGACCCTATTAGGACGTGTGGCCTTGTTGGAGTAGGTGTATCACTGTGGGTGTGGGCATCCTAGTTGCTTAGAAGTCAGTTTTCTACTAGCAACCTTCAGATGAAGATGTAGAACTCTTAGCTCCTCCTGTACCATATCTGCCTGGATGCTGCCATGTTTCTGCCTTGATGACAATGGACTAAACCACTGAACCTGTAAGCCAGCCCCAATTAAATGTTGCCTTTTATAAAACTTGCATTGGTCATGGTGTCTATTCACAGCAGTAAAACCCTAACTAAGATACCATGTGGGTTCTTTTGTGATTGGGTTGCCTTGCTCGGGATAACACTTTCTAGTTCCATCCATTTGCCTAAGAATTTCATGTATTCATTGTTTTTAATAGCTGAATAGTACTCCATCGTGTATATATACCATAGTTTCTTTATCCATTCCTCTGTTGAGGGACATATAGGTTATTTCCATATTCTGGCTGTTATAAATAAGGCAGTTATGAACATAGTGGAGCATGTGTCCTTGTTACATGTAGGAGCATCTTCTGGGTATATGCCCAGGAGTGGTGTAGCTGGGTCTGCTGGTAGTACTATGTCTAATTTTCTGAGGAATCTTCAAACTGTTTTCTAGAGTGGTTTTACCAGGTTGCAATCCCACCAACAATGGAAAAGTATTCCTTTCCCCCCACATCCACTTCAGCAACTGCTGTCCCCTGAGTTTTTCATCCTAGCAATTCTGACTAGTGTAAGGTGGAATTTCAGTGTTGTTTTGATTTGCATTTCCCTGATAACTAAGGATGCTGAACATTTCTTTAGGTACTTTAGAGCCATTTGAGTTTCTTCAGTTGAGAATTCTGTGTTTAGCTCTGTACTCCATTTTTTTAGTAGGGTTATTTGACTCTCTGGAGACTAACTTCTTCAGTTCTTTGTATACATTGGATATTATCCCTCTTTTGGATGGAGGGTTGGTAAAGAACTTTTCCCAATTTGTTGGCTGCCATTTTGTCCTATTGACTGTGTCCTTTGCTTTACAGAAGCTTTGTAGTTTTATGAGGTCCCATTTGTCAATTCTTGTTCTTAGAGCATAAGCCATTGGTGTTCTGCTCAGGAACTTTTCCCCTGTGCCCATGTGTTCAAGATTTATTCCTACTTTCTCCTCTATAAGCTTCAGTATATCTGATTTTATGTGTAGATCCTTGATCCACTTGGACTTGAGCTTTGTACAAGGAGATAAGAATGGGTCTATTTGCATTTTTCTGCATGCAGATCTCCAATTGATCCAGCACCATTTGTTAAAATGCTATCTTTGCTTTAGGGTGGAATGTTCTATAAATATCTGTTAGATCCATTTGGTCCATAACTTTAGTTAGTTTCACTGTATCTCTGTTTAGCTTCTGATTCCATGATTTGTCCATTTTTGAGAGTGGGGTGTTGACATCTCCCACTATTATTGTGTGGGGAACAATGTGTGTTTTGAGCTTTATTAAAGTTTCCTTTATGAATGAGGGTGCCCTTGCATTTGGAGCATAGATGTTCAGAACTGAGAGTTCATCTTGGTAGACTTTTCCTTTGACCAGTATTAAGTGTCCCTCCTTATCTTTTTTGACAACTTTTGGTTGAAAGTCAATTTTATCTGATATAAGAATGGCCACTCCAGCTTGTTTCTTGGGACCATTTGCTTGGAAAATTTTCCAACATTTGACTCTTAAATAGTGACTGTCTTTGTCACTGAGGTGGGTTTCTTGTATTCAGCAAAACGTTGGGTCCTGTTTATGTATCCAGTCTGTTAGTCTATATCTTTTTATAGGGGAATCAAGACCATTGATATTAAGAAATATTAAGGAAAAGTGATTGTTGCTTACTGTTATCTTCTTAGTAAAAGGTGAAATTCTAGTTGTTATCTATCTTCTATTGTGTTTGTTGAAAGATTACCTTGTTGATTTTTCTACGGTGTGGTTTACTGCCTTGTGTTGGTATTTTCCACCCATTATCCTTTGCAGAGCTGAATTTGTGGAACTATATTGTGTAAATTTGCTTTCGTCATGGAATGTCTTGTTTTCTCCGTCTATGATAATTGAAAGTTTTGCTGGGTATAGTAGTCTGGGCTGACATTTATGTTCTCTTAGGGTCTGTATGACATCTGCTCAGGCTCTTCTGGCATTGATAGTCTCTGTTGAGAAGTCTGGTGTAATTCTGATAGTTCTGCCTTTATATGTTACTTGGCCTTTTTCTCTCACTGCTTTTAATATTCTTTGTTTAGTGCATTTGGTGTTTTGATTATTATGTGACAGGAGGTATTTCTGCTCTGGTCCAATCTGTTTGGAGTTCTGTAGGCTTCTTGTATGTTCAAGGGCATCTCTTTCTTTAGGTTAGGGAAGTTTTTATCTATAATTTGTTGAAGATATTTACTGGGCCTTTAAGATATAAATCCTCGCTTTCTTCTATACCTATAATCCTTAAGTTTGGTCTTCTCGTTGTGTCCTCAATTTCCTGGATCTTTTGGGTTACAAGCTTTTTGCATTTTTCATTTTCTTTGACTGTTGAGTCAATGTTTTCTGTGGAATCTTTGGCATCTGAAATTCTGTCTTCTGTCTCTTGTATTCTGTTGTTGATGCTTGCATCTATGACTCCTGAATTCTTTCCAAGGTTTTCTATCTTCAGAGATGTCTCATTTTGCGATTTCTTTGTTGATTCTATTTCCAGTTTCAGATCCTGGATAGTTTTGTTCAGTTCCTTCACTTGTTTGTTTTTTCCTGAAATTCTTTAGGGAATTTTTGTGATTCCTCTTTAAAGGCTTCTACCTGTTCACCCATGTTCTCCTGTGTTTCTTTCAGAGATTTCTGTGATTCCTCTTTAAGGGCTTCTGCCTGTTGACCCATGTTCTCCTGTATTTCTTTAAGAGATTGTTGTTTCCTTTTTAATGGCTTCTACCTGTTGACCCATGTTCTCCTGTCTTTCTTTAAAGGAATTATTTATGTCCTTCTTGAAGTCCTCCATCAACAATATGAGATATGATTTTAAATCTAGCTCTTGCTTTTCTGATGTGATGGAGTATGCAGGATTTGCTGTTGTGGGAGAACTGGGTTCTGATGGTGCCATGTTGCCTTGGTTACTGTTGGTAATGATCTTGCATTTGCCTTTGGCCATCTTGTTATCTCCCGTGTTAGCCAGTCTTGCTATCTCTATCTCTATCTTCACTGTCCTGTGGCCTGTGTTGTTTCTGTACTCCTGGGATTCCTTTTCTCACCAATGCTCTGCAAACAGCTGGTTCTCCAGGAAGTAGCAGGTGATGGGGTCTTTCCTGTGGCAGACTTGGCAAGGGTCAAATGCCCTCCAGGCTGCTATTTCTCAAATGTTCTACTGCTGTCAGATTTCCAATGTTCTGCTGATGCTAGTTCTTGAATGCCCCACTTCTACCAGTTTTAATGCACCTACTGGTGCCAGTTCTCGAATGACCTGCTCTGCCAGTTCTTAAATGCTGTGCTCCTTCCTGTTCTCTAGAGAATATCAGGAAGTAAGCTCCTCCTCGTGTCAGAAGGAGCACAGGTCAGATAACCTGCTCCTGCCAGTTCTCCAGAGAGTATCAGGAATCAGGATCTTCCCTGTGTCAGATGTGGCACAGGTCTACCACATCCGATGGATAGGGCAGTGGCTATTAACCTACTCCTGCCAGCTCTCTAGAGAGTATCAGGAAGTGGATCCTCCCCGTGTCAGATGTGGCATAGGTTTCTGAGAGCAGGACTCCCTTTAAGCACAGGACTCCCTGCAGATCAAATGCTCCCTTGCAGTTAATGTGCCCAGACACCTGTAGAGCTGCCCAGGTCCTACATGTAAAAGGAATCCAGGAGGACTGTGTCCTGAGTGGTCTTTCACTCTGTTGTTCCCTGCGTACCTGGCTGAGCTGGCTGCTTAGTCACAGGAGCCTCTATAATGTTTTATTAAGATGATAGCTATGAACTTCTGTTTTGGGGGTCAATGCTAGATGATATATATAAGTGCTGCCCTGGTGGTAATTATGGCATCTTTAAGAAGTTAATGCTTTTCTAAAACATGCTAAATATTTCCACATTGGTATTTTAAAATGTATTCTAAAGCAATCTGCTAATGTACATAGGCAAATGCTTAACTTCACATTGTTACATTACAATGTTAATAGCTTCTAGTGTGCTTTTCATGTAGGTGTTCAGCTACTGTTTGTTGATGGAATAAATGCACTAAGGAAAACTGACCACTTTTTAATAAATACTTTAAAGGTTAAGAATACTGATTCACTATTTACTTCAATAGCCACTTACATAGTAAAAGATTAAAAGAGAATTTAACAAAACAGAAAAGTATCTTATCTTTCCCCCTAATATAAACTTGATGACATTACTTGTTTTTGTTCATGCAATCAATAAGTTTGCATTTTAAGCTGGATCATGACAGCTCTTGTCACTTACACATTCTTTCATTTAAAACCTTTGATAGATCTAATCTTAGTCAAACTCTTAGTTCTACATGCAAGGATGTATCCACTAACCTAGTGGGAAAATGCCATCTTCTTGTTAAAAACAAGTCAGAGCTTGTGCTATTTGAACAGAAAGACTTTAACAGTGAAAATGTATCTTTGTAGACAGTTATTCATTGACAATAGTTTTCAATGTTTATCTAAGCTGCATATAGGTCAGAGGCAACAGTGTTCTTTTTGTTTGACAGAGCATGTTCTGTCAGATACTGTGTACTCAGGTCGCATGAGATTCTTGTTTTGATCAGATTAGAACTTTTTTCATTGTAAAGCTAGGCTATAGTGAGGTAGGTCATTTCTTCTTAAAATAGATACCATTTTATCTTGAATCTGTAGAAAAATCTCTTTAAACAAGCAAACAAAAATGCTGGCAGTCAAGCTGGGTATAAAAGAGGTGTGGTTAGTCGAAGCTTGGATGGTACAGAATGTTCTAGCCAATTTGATGATAAAATGTTTGACTCTTCATGGGTAACTGATGAAGGAACTGCCGATGATAACTTCACCAATCTGAGGCAATGGCGTTGAGATTTCAACTACAACTGTCCATCACAGGAACTGAATGTTCTGTTCACCTCACCCACTGGTTAGTTGAGGAGCATGGCTCCCCCTGAATTTTGGAGCCAACAGAACCTTTAAATAATTCCCTTCTTCATAGCCACATTGGGTATTTCTAGAAATGGTGGATACTGAGGCACATAATTATTGCGGCCAATAACTGTAGTAGGTACTCTGGTCACAAAACTGGATTCATGTTCAATTCTAGCTGGCTATGATTTAATCCTGAATGAGTGCAGCCATATAGAGCCAGGCAATAACAGCCATGCAAATTAACAGCAGTGCATTTTAATAGTCAAATGATCGATAAGGCTTCATGAAACAGAACCCCAATAAGAATAATGGAATTCTTTTGGATTTTTTGTTTGTTAGAGACAGCAAGGTCTCGCTGTGTTGCCCTGGCTTGTCTCAAACTCACATAGATCTGCCTGTCTTTGCCTCCTAAATGCTAGGATTAAAGGCATGTGCCACCATACCCAGCCCTGGATTGTTATAACAGAATAGAAATATCTCATGTGCAGAAAGTGGGAGGAATATTAAATTAGAAGGTGTAGAGTGCTCAGATAATAGTGTGATATAGTAGCATTGATCCTTCAGCAACCTGCAAAGGTTTTGCTATGTAAGTGAGGTGTAGAATTGATATAAGGGGGAGGAACCAAGGAAACGGGGAGCCTTGTACTGTATGTACTCTATAACTGAGTGTTTAGATTTGAGATATTTTTTAGCAGAAGAAATATATATTATTTCTGAAAGATTACTTGGACAGCCAAGAAGACTGGGGCTTGGGTACCACTGAAAGCAGGATGCAGGGAAGATTTCAAAGGCCACTGAAATTACCTAAGAGAAGTGATGAGGCCGTGGAAGAAGAGATGAAGAGGAAAGGATGAATCAGGGCTTTGGCTGCTGGGCAGTAGTAGGAACCCAATAAAGATTAGTTGAATGGGATGCAGAGAGAAACATGTGTGTATGGTGTGTGGTGTGTGTGTGTGTGTGTGTGTGTGTGTGTGTGTTAGAGGGATTGACCATAACCAGAGTGTTCTTGGTTCACTGCATAAAAGGAAAGTCAGTGGATGGACCATGTCCAAGGTACTTGTTTTCTCTTCAATTTGTGAGCATTAAGCATTTGGTAATCTAGTTGTCAGTACATTCATTCATTTTCACCCACTATCTTACTCATTCATTCAACAAATATTCAATTTTAATATTTAAAGCATTATTTATTATTGGGGTATCTGTGTATGTGCACACATATGTGCATAAATGTATGCCACAGTGTGTGTTAGAAACTAGAGAATAACTTTAAAATATATTATTTTATTTTATGCATATGGATATTTTGTCTGCATGTATATCCATGTACCTTGTTCATACCTGGTTCCTGAAGAGGCCGGAAAAGAGGAGAGGGTTGTGAGCCACCATATGGGTGCTAGGAACCGAAGATAGGTCCTCTAGAAAGGTGCCATTGCTTGCAACTGCAGTTTCCAGTCCTCTTCCCCCAACAATGTTTGGGAGTTGTTTCTGTGGGATTTGGAAATCAAAGTTTGCTGGTGAGGCAAATTAAGTGTTTTTATCCATGACCAACTCTCCAGACAAGTATATATACAAATATATACTTGCATCACTTTTGTTCTGGGCACTTGGATGGGGTCCACACTAGAGTAGATTAGATAAGCTTCCTTAAGCTGAATAGAAGACCCTGAAGAGGCCATAAAAGAATAATTCACTGCAGTGTTGGAGCACTCTGATGGACAAACTCCATCGGAGCTCTGTATGATAATAAAGCTTTAGTAAGTATGTGACCAACAAGGCTGGTGCTGTGTATTAGTGAGCATTGGCGGGTAGCAAGAACACTTGTATATATTTTTATAATCTTCCGCAACACCCAGATTTCATAGGTGCTATTGTTTCTATATCTTTAAGACACCATACTATGGAGCTGGAAAAATCCTACCCTTCATTCTATCTTCTAGGCCAATGGTGCTGATCCTTCTAATTAATTATTAACTAGTAAATGTTACTCTGGACCATCACCTTAAGTGGAAACATAGTAAGGAAGATGAATTCGAGGTCCTATTTATACTTCTTAAGGGAAGAAAGCTGGGCTCTGACAACCGATCCCATTAATCACTTTCTGTTGGATTTACTATGTGGTCAGGCTTGTTTTTCAGTGGGGATTCTCTTCACCATTTGAAAGCAGATACTTTCTTTGGATAAAGGAAATGCTTTCAAGATTTACAGTGACACCAGCCGTTCTAATTTGCAGAGAAAGGCTTCATGGGTTGCTAGGAAGAACATTTATGGCTATAATTTGGCCTCGGCGATCATTTCCAAATGGCAGCATCTGCCTCCAGGTGTGCCACCCAATTAATTGAAGGCTCTCCGAGCAAAGTACGACATTTAATTGGTCTGGAGCAGTGCTTCTCAAACTATAGATTGCAACTCATTAGTGGCTGTGGAATCAATTTACAGGGTTGTGATGAGTGTTTTTTTAAAAGAAGGACTAGAATAGGAAAAGAAGTGAAAACATCTGAGGATATTAGAGAATAGCTTTCTGTAAACTTGTTACTGTATTAATGGGTATATATTATAAATACATATACATGCATGCAATGTTACGTGTATGTGTGAGTGGAGTATTCACCGCAGAGGTTTATACACAGACTTACTCTTGCCTGTGGCTCTCATGAGCCTGTTTTAGTCATCGTTGCTCACATGTGGTCCTGAAAGGACAACTGTATTGGCATGGGCATCTTTTGACCAAATGTCAAAGGTTAAAGAAGGCTTAAAGGCATTGAATTTGGAAAAGTTCTAACAAAAACCCCTTTAGGTAATATCTTCCATTAATATGCCACCCTCAACTTAATTCCTTATTATTGCTTAACACATTAAAAACTATTAAAACTATTTGGACACATAATCATTAAGCACGTTTTACCTACAAATGAATTCTAGGAAGAACGAGAGTAAAGTTGCCTTCACTTGGATAATCTGTAGTTGATGCATTAAAGGTATCTTAAACCATTAATGCTTTCCAACTTCACTATTTAGAGAGAGCTTATTTCTTTTTTTTATTTTATTGAATATATACTATATTTACATTTCATTTCCCTTTTTCTGGCTCCCTGCCCCCCCAAAGGTCCCACATGCCTTTTCCCCTTCCCGTGTTCCCCCATCCACCCCTTCCCACTTCCCTATTCTGGTATTCTCCTACACTAATACTTTGAGCCTTTCCAGAACCAGGGTCCACTCCTTCCTTCTTGTCGGACATCATTTGGTATGTGGATTGTGTCTTTGGTGTCCCAAGATTCTAGGCTAATATCCACTTATCAGTGAGTGCATAACATGGGCATTCTTTTGAGACTGGGTTACTTCACTTAGTATAATGTTTTCCAGCTCCATCCATTTCTCTAAGAATTTCATGAATTCATTGTTTCTAATGGCTGAATAGTACTCCATTGTGTATATATACCACATTTTTTGTATCCATTCTTCCATTGAGGGACATCTGGGTTCTTTCCAGCTTCTGGCTACTGCAAGCTGGTACAACCACTCTGGAATTCGGTCTGACGGTTCCTCAGAAAACTGGACACGATACTTCCGGAGTGGTCCGGAGGACCCAGCCATACCATTCCTGGGTATATTCCCCTAAGATTCCCCAGCATGCAATAAGGATACATGCTCCACTATGTTCATAGCAGCCTTATTTATAATAGCTTATTTCTTTTGATGTTTAAGGAATCCCACATGAAACACTTATCAAAGGTTGATTAATTTTTGTAAACTCACTAAACATAGTAACCCAGAGGAGACTACAGAATTGCTGTGAGGTTCTGGCTTTATACATGATGACTTTGCCTTGTGATCCTTGAATATTTGCCATAATAGCCTACCCTTTGTCTCATACTTAATTGTTAACACTATGAATGGTATTATTATTATTTTATTTAAAGTATTTTATAAATATTAATCTCTTTAATGCAACACGCTTGTAGTAAATATACTTAATACAATACACATGTATTTATAAAAAACAATTCACACTATGGCCAGCTAGGCACAGGCAATGGCAGTCTCCTGATGCCCATGGGAAGCTCCAGGCAGCATTCTACCCAGGTTCCCGTGGTCAGCTGCTGCTGAATTGCTTGCACTTCCAAGACAATTGCCCCTTTGTGGCTAACCTGCTGAAACTGGCTGCCACTGGCTCTAATCCCCTAGCCTTGTAAAATGAAAACTCCAGAGCCTTGTGATTTACCAGACATATTTATAACAGTAAATCCTCAACCCCCAAACTTCCCACACAAAGAACTCAAAAGCCAATTGATCTAGATACAAGCTGCGCACCTGGATTGGACAAATGTGCCCGACATTACTCAGTTGTCGATCTGTGAAATCCCCAGTTACTTATGGCTCCTAGGACCATGTGGTTCTGGCTCATCTCCATCAGGTACCGTTTCTCCTGTCTCCGTCTCTCTCTGTGTGTCACTGTCTTTGTCTCTGTCTGTCTCTGTCTCTCTGTCTCTCTGTGTCTCTGTGTCTCTGTCTCCTCTCTAAAACTTTCAGCTCCGCCTTCTTCTGCCTTCCCTTCCGCTGCCCAATCACAGGCTGTAGCCTAATTAGACTAATGAGATTTCACCTGACCTCACCTGCATACAGTCTCCCCTTTTGAGGGGCAGAGAAAACAGACAGCAATCCACAGCTTACACTGAGATTATATTTTTAATCAGAACTTTGCATTCTTCTGTAATAACTAAACAGTAATAGCTAACATTCTCTTCTCAGGAAAAAAAAGACACTCAAGCTTTGGTATGTGTGCTACTGAGCCTGTTCTCTAAGAGCTTCTATTTTGTATTTATCAAAATTCATTTAAATTGTGACGTTTTAGCACTGGCCTCATCCTTTTCGTTCTTCATTGTCAGTCTTAAATTTAGACTTTTGATATAATTATTCAATTTGATAAACAAGTGGAGATTTCTATATAATTCTCCCCGGGGGTTTATTCAACCACGAAGCAAGTAGAAGCTGGCTTTTTGGTACTGTCACATACATCCTGGCTGACAAATGGTTCAGAGCGGGTTACACCATTAATGTATAATTTGTAATTTTAATGGAGCCAATTTTAAAGATCTGTGTATTAGCCAGCAAGGGGTTGGTTAGCTAGCTTCCTTCCACTGTAACAAGATGCCTGAGATAATCATCTTATACTGAGACAGAAGATTGTCACAGTTCATAACTTTGGAGTCTATGATTGGATAGTTCCACTTGCTCTGGGCCTCGTGAGGCAGTACACGATGGTGGGAGTGTGTGGTAAAGGAAAACTTGTCACCTTGTGGCAGAGAAGCAAACCAAGAGAAAAGGGAATAAGAGATGGTCCATAGCCTCCTTTGAAGTCACATCCTGGATGACTTGAGAACTTTCCAGTAGATGCTACAGGTCCTCCTCAAAGATCCCAGCACCTTCCTGTACCGTCACATGGGTATTAATCCTTTAGCCCAGGGTCTTTGGTATAGTTGTTTCCAAACCCTAATAGGTTGGATGCATAACCCAGGCTGGGTCAGTCAGGATGAACTGGCATTGGACAATGAAAAAACTTCCTCCTGCAGATCTGGAGTGAGAGGCTACTTTTCAAGGATTCAGGGAAGAAATAAAAATTCTTTTCTTGTTTTGTTTTGTTTTGTTTTTTTGAGACAAGGTTCGCTCTGTAGCCCAGATGACCTTAAACTTTTGATTCCCCTGCTTCAGTGCCCCACCATGAGCAGCTCTAAAACTCAGTTTTGGAAAGAAAACTGGTAATCTAGAGCGATAGCAGAGAAGCTGAAAGAGTGAAGCTACATGCTTTCACAGGTGGCGTGAAAGTGCCTTCCTTTCTAGACGCAGCTCTGTAGAACTGTTCTGTTCTCGCTCTTTGAAGCCGTGAGAGCTGTTCTGAGTAGCCACATTGCTGTAGCTTCTGTAAATGTGCCTGGTCAGAGAATATTCATTTCTTTCAACCAAAAGTGATCTCTTCATGGCATTCAAGCCTTGATTTATTTCTCTGGGATGTATAGATGTTTTATTTGTCTTCCTTTTTCTCTAATTCACCCTTAAAGTTCTTTTTCATGCTATATCTGGAAATAACAGCCATGATGGGAAACCGAGATGAAAACAGGGGAAATGAATTTGTTTTAATCAAAGCTGAACTTAGATGTGTTTACAGATTTTTGATCAGGGAAAATGAAAGGCATTATGTGTATATTACAGTCAGGTACATTTTTTTTGTCTTTTTTTTTTGCTTCTAGTTAACCATGTCCAAACTTTTGGGAATTCAATATTTTCTAGCCAATAGATAAAATTAAAGATTTCCCTGAAAAATATGATTGTGTCAAGCAGTTCAGCTTTCTATAGAAATTAATCTTTCTCTGGATTATAAGACCTGTTCCTTGTGAATAAAATTTGCTTTTAGAAAAGGAATTAACTTCAAATCCAGATTAAAATGGTCAGTAGAATAGGACTTTCTGCTGAGAAAATACTTAGTGCCTAAGAAATATGATTTCAAATAACCTGGTATGTTGATCATTATTCATGTTATTATAAAGATTAGCTCTGTGAAAAGTTTTTCTCTTTTGATCAAATTTTTACTCTTGCTAAGTATTATCAATGTCAAAAAGCATTTAAATATTTTAGCAGTTTTGTTGGTCTGGTCAACACTCAGGGATAGCTTAGCAGTCTGGATCTTTTGGTTTAGTGTTTAAGATAATGATGCTTAGATGCTGCTGTGGTCTAAGTATGTCCTGTAAAGTCCACGCAGTTAGAACCTCAAACTCAGGCACCGGATGCATCTCCCTGTGAGTTTATCAATGTTGTGTGTTAGCTGGTTTGTGCCTGCAGGAATGGGTGTGGGTTTGTTGGAGTGGTTCTCCACTGCTCTTCTGTCACGCCATGTGACACCTCACCAAGATTGTTGCCACCAGATAGAGACTGACACTCTGGCTTGAGTTTCCCAGCCTCCAGACAGTACAAAACGTATTTCTAGTCTTTCTAAATAACTCACTTATAACCATTCTGTCAAAGGGAACACAACAGGCTAAGGCACAAACATTCAGGATCACTCATAAATAGGACAGAATTTTAAATCCAGTCACCAGATTTTCTTCAGAAATGTAAAAGACTGAAGATAATTTTGACATTAATTGGATTTTGTTCCACTCCTTTTGGTGAGGATATAGGAACAGCTGATTTTAGGAGAAAGAGATGTTTTCAATTTCTAATAAAACATTGGAGAGTACACATTTTCCACTGAGCAGCATGCCCTCTGTGACTTTCGCTGGTTAGGAACCGTATCACTGTTCTTGCGTTATTCATTTCCAATTCAGATTTCAGCTATGCCATAGGTCTTACTTGTATTTAATACTATTTTTATTTTTTGAACCTTTCATTTATTCTTTAGTATACCGAATAACACTAAACACTACTTCTCTAACATTAAGGTCCTTTGAAAATAAGAAACAGGGATAAAAGTTAAATATTTGCATGGGGGCTATAAAGTTAGAAGATACGATATCCTGTTGTTTGCTTGTTATAAAAAATGTTTACACTGTGCCACACGGAGTGGAACACTTAGACCACAAGGGTGAGATTATAAAAAGGAAGCAGGTACAAGGGTAAGCATCCTTTAAAAGGTGGCTGTTTGCGGTTACTGTGCATGAATGACCATGTGATCTATTGGGCTACTCTTGTGTGTTTTATCTTCCTTGACCTTGCAATGTTGGGGTACTATATCATTATCACCTCTTGAGTGTTGCTAGTTAAAACATGTAGGACTTAACTCCAGGAGATTCTCTAAGTATAGTTGGTAACAGAGCCACATGGACATGAGTTTCACGAATAGAACGGATATAATCTCTTACACAACATGTTTGAAATAATTATATTCCTCTCCATACACCTTTCTGACAATCTTTTGAGAAGACTGTGTGCACTTACGGTATTGAGAAAGTGTTTAATGTATATTACCAAATGGACTTTATTCTATTTTTCCAGAAAGTGTTAGAAGCTAGAGAGCCGAAAGCTGGGTGCTCTGAACAGCAGCTGGAACATTTCAGGCACCACAGCTACTGAAAGGACAATAGGAGCTGTGTGCTGTACTTCACACCTGTACCTCTCACACTTGGGAGACTGAGGCAGGAGATTGTGAGTCTAAGACAAACTTGAACTATATTGTGAAACCCTGTCTTAAAAACGAAACCTAACCAGATGCTGTATACAAAGACACTAGGAAAAGAACCTTCTGGAAATGTCCTGACTTTAAGATGATCATTTAATGTCGTGATTCTTCTTCTTTTTTATTATTATTATTTTTATTAACAATCAAGTAGCTAAACTGCAGAGACAAAGTCCCCATTTAAAGAAGGGAAGGAATGCACTGCTTTGCCTGTTTAAATTAAGAGTTGAGAGCTTGCCAAAAGGCAGGGCTAGGATTCCCCTGCAGCAATAAATACTGTTATGGATTAAAGAAAAAAAGCATTTCCTAAAGTGCACTTTTATAAATTGGAAGCAGATGCAGTAACATTAGTATGCGCTATGACTCCAAGAGGAACTCATTTGGAAGCGCCATGGACTGGGGAAGCAGAGATTAAACCTGAAAAGAAGCTAATGGGTCCATGAGCTTTGCTTTAACAAGAGGTGGTCACAGTAGTCTATGGCCTCAGTGTGTGTGTGTGTGATGCACATGTTAAGAGAATCTTTATCTTCCCAGCGGGAGTGTTGTCTTTCTCTGACTTACGGTAGAGAGTTCACTGCTCAGTCACCTTTGTTCAGGCATTTCCATTTGTTCTCAGGATCTGACAAGGAGTGTTTTGAAGTGGCCGTGAACCCAATGTACTCTTTGGTAACCAACCAATGCAATGCAAATGAGCACCCCAAATATTCCTGCCTGAGCAGAATTCAAGGGGTGTAGGTTGTGTGGAGAGCTAGCTCATTTGCATGTGGATCCCTTTGGTCTTCCTACTCAGAATGACATCACTTAGTAGCTAGATGACAGTGAGGGGAGGATACTGGTGGGAACTTTCACAGCCATGATTCTAGAATGGGGGCCTGCTGCCCATCTCTGGGATAGTGTTCTTACTGCTTCTTTCTTCTGTACGTGGAATTCCCCAGAGTCAACAAAGCTCTTCAGTTTTCTTGGAAAACTATTCTAACCTCCCCTTTGTTTTACTTCCATCAGATTTCCACAGCGCATGTGTAACTCTAGGGCATTTCGAATTTCCATGAAGGTTGCTCCTTGCCAGTGATCATCTTTAATGATCACGACTAAACAGAGCATTAAAAACGAGGAACGGTGAAGGATCACTCCTGTTCCCACATTTTACTCTTTTTTTTTTTTTTTTAGAAAGCTTTAGAAAAGATTTCAGGGGCTTGTTTCATTCATCTGTGAGCAAATGGACATCTCCACTGTGTTTATTTGCAGTGGTCTCTGTTGCGTGTTGACATTATGTCTTTTTCAATAGTTTCTACTATGTGCTTACCCAGAGCTCATTATGGGTAGAGAAGCTATCGTCAACACAATAAGGTTTAATTATACACTTCACATGCCTTCCCAACCATGTGCTGGAGGAAAGCACGGGCCTTCTGGAAACTCTATTGTGCCCATCTAGCTGGTAATGTCTTACAGAGGGTTGTAGGGCTGGGAACTGTGCTCTCTGAACAGAGAGAGCTTTTGGAGTCACAAATATCTTTTCTTGATGTTTGTCTAAAATTAACAACTTTTGATGTTAAAAATTAAAATACACCCATCATAAGAAAACCAGAACATCACTGTAACTTTTAAATGCAGTAGTAGTTAAATATTTTCTTTGGGGTATGAAAGGGGAGGTAGAAAGAAGGCAGAAAAATAGACTAAGGCTTTAAAAGGATACAGAACACCAATTAATAAGATTTATACCAGCATAATGATTGAATATAGATTTTGTTTTCTTGAACATCTTCTAAATGACAGCATAATAATAGAAAGTGAATGGACCTAAAAGACAAAAGGGGGCAGCTGCTCGCTGGAGATGCCATCCAACGTTTGGCGGTTAGGGCGTACACAGAACCTGTGCGGTGCCGGATGCTTGCTACCCACATGGTGCAAAAAGCTGAAGCAGGACTGCTATGAGGTTGAGGCCACCCTTCTATGAAGTGGAACTTTCTGGTTGTGTCATGTGATGTAGACTCACATGGTGTCTTGCTGAGGCAGACTCACATGGTGTTTTGCTTTGGCAAGACCCATGAAAGGACTCGTGATGTTTGGAGAGTGTATAAATAGTCGTCAATGGACAGTGAGAGGATGCTGGCAGAGTTGTCCTTGCAAGGCTTCGTTGGTCTCCAGTCTTTGCTGGTTCTGGTCACTGCCACTGACTTGTGCCAATTCCTTGGAGGCCTGGCTGTCTCTGCTGGCTTGTGCCACCACTGCTGATTCATGCCTGGTGTCCTGACACTACTGATCTGGTCTGCTGGTATCCTGACAAATGGAGATTGGAATTGCCCCAAAGAACTACTTCTACACAGGCCCACATTCCCTTGTTCTATTTACCATCTTATTCTCCCATGCCTTTGGACAGTGGGCTAGAAGGGAGGTTGAAATGTTTGAGAACCCTTATTAAAGTAGGTTTTGAAAAATCTAAGCCTAAAATGCTGAATAAAATCTGAGGTGATACTTCTGTTTCCAAGAGCAGGCGCTTTGTCCTATAGCTGTTTCTGCTTTCAGTAGAACTTCAGAGTAAAATTGAACCAGAAACAAGGCTTAAATTGTTACACTCAGGTATTGAATGAGACGGTTCAAAAGTGTAACTTCTGATGTGACTTCATTCCAGAAATAATTGGATAGAGGAGGAGATTTTGTTGCTTTTATAGCTGGTAAACACAATACTATGTTTCACTTAAACTAGTTTCCGATAAAATATCTATAAATATAACAATTAAACTTTCAGGGGTTTGCTAGATGGTTTAGCCCATGCAGAAGACTGCATTGGGTTCAATTCCTAGCACCAATATAATATAACTCAGGACCATCTATAACTCTAGTTCCAGTGAAGCCAGGGCCGTTTTAAGGCTCTGCATGTGTGTATTAAACATATATCTATGAATATATATGTCTTCCTATATATGCAGCAGTGACATAATCCAGCAGAAACAGCCATGTCTCCTTTGAATTGGTGCAAGTCAGTGGGAGCAATCAGAATCAGTGAATATATATATGTATATATATACATATAATTATAATATATAATACATATATAAATATAATTTTATATATTATACATATAAAATTAAAATAAATTATTAAGATATACTCCAAGAATATAAAAGGATGCACAAAGTATCAAGTAAAGTATTTGGTGAGCCTGATTAGAGTCTTTAGCCTCTCTGTGTTAATAAAACATACATAAGTGATGTAAAACTTCAAAGAAATGCACTGAACTCAAAGATGCTACATTCAAATGGAAGATTTTGTCACCCAGTTAACATTTTAAAATAGCTGGCAGTGTTGGAACCTACCTTTAATCCCAGCACTTGGGAGGCAGAGGCAGGCGGATTTTTGAGTTCGAGGTCAGCATGGTCTACAGAGTGAGTTCCAGGACAGCCAGGGCTACACAGAGAAACCCTGTCTTGAAAAACCAAAAAAAAAAAAAAAAAAAAAAAAGCTAAAAATATTGGTAAGCTGTCAATAGGAAAACCACCACAAAGATATTAATCAATAGATAGGAAAATCTTTAGGAAGCTCTATAGCAGCATATAATGACTGAACTATTTCTATGCATAAGCTTTGACTCAAATGTTTACAATTGGGAAGTCAGAAATTTTCTTCTACTTTGATGTGCCATCCATGAAACTTAAAGTAATAGTCAAATAAGCATAATTACCTATAGTTCTTCTTTACTTTTTTCACTTAAAAATGAACAATTCCTTGTGATTTTCTAGGGAAAACCTTGAAGCTATCTCAGATATGCTTTCAAGGAGCAAGGGATATGATCTAGGTTTTAAAGTTTAGAAAGACAAGTATCAAAATCTATTGGGAGATGTGAATGCTTGATTAGAAAGACGTCAAAGGATACTATAGATCATTCCTGGACTGTATTTGATCATTTAGGATCATAATATACTTATCTACCTAAAGAGCTACGGCGTATAATTTTAAGCATCATGACTGGATACTCAGATAGCTGGTAAAACATTATTTCTGAATATATTCATGAGAATGCTTGCAGAAGGTATTGGCATTTTCCCAGAAAGATGGTCCAGTAAAGCTGGTAGTCTGGTTATAATCTTGGCTCAAAGATCGTAGAGACAGGAGAACTTGCGAAGTAAGTCCTATCCTACTTGAATCCCTAAGGCAGAAAATGAGAAGCCACAGCGTCTCTGGATAGGGTAAATGCATGGATGGGTTTTCTTGCTCAAACAGGGACTAACAGTATTCTTCCTCCTCTTTCTGAGACATTGTTCATAATCTTGGGAGCTGATCCCATATGATAATGTTTTTTATGTATTTCCTACATTTGTTTTCTGGAAAATTCTGAGGAATGTAAGAGTTACTGTTATTGGAAAGAGTCTTAGTTTGTTCCCAATAAATACAATTAAATAAGAAAAACATAAGCTATAGTAGTTTGTCACCTTGGCAGATTATATGTTAGAATTGCCTAGATGGTCCAAGTAGCAATCCAAGAAAGCTTTGTTATTTTAAAAGATAAATCTAAAAAAAATTTCCCCAATATAATATTTGATATTAGGGATTCCTTTTGAAAATCACATACACTAAGTCTGGTCTCTATAAAGTTCTGAATGCATTAGTACACATTTTCAAAGTGCCAAAATGAACACAGGTATTTCTGCAGTAAAAAAAAAAAAAAAAGTTATGTTACATCTCTATACTGTACACAGGTAAGGGAATTAAAAGACAAAACACTGAGTGATGTCTAGTAATTACTGCTTCTCCATCCCATCCTTCTCAGAAATGATCCAAGTAGGATCCGTCAGTTCTGGGAATATCCATCAGTTCACTCAGGTTAGTATCCATCAGCCCAGTTCCTGGGTTAGCTAAAGGTCTTGAAAAGCACCCATCCAGCATATTACAAAATGCAAACGCAACTGGAACAAATGTTGTTGGGATGATGATTTAATTTAGTTAAACACATAGTTACAATTTTCATAATCTTAAATATTTAATTGAAGTAGCATTAGCTTATTCTATCAATAAACCTGCAGAAGCTTATGAAGTGTGCACTGACGTAGAATAAAAATGTAGTCTTGTATGTTAATTAATGCTGATAACTCAGAGAAGACAGAATTTGTTTTTATTAAACCAGCAATAATAAATTAGCCTCATTTGCAAAAGACTTGCTGAATTGTTGTAAGCTTGAATTCCTAAAATATATATTAGTTGTATTAAGAATTCTTTTTTAGCACACTGATATTATAGCAAGTCTAATTTCCTTCATATTTGGGAGTTTTAAGAATATATAATTTCATAAACACATCTCTGGACGTCAATCATAATAGAGGTCTTAATTTAAGATATTTTATAATCTAATTTATCAGAGAAGACAGTATTTGCACAATAGTTTAGGACCTTTCTGAAATATATATATACAAGCATTCAAAGAAGACATAGACATGTTATTTGGAAAAAAGCCTTTTACAATTTTTGTCATAGATCAGATCTAAGTATAGACATTTATCAGTCTGAGGTGTACTTGCCATTGGGTATAAAATTTTGAATTGATTTGAGCACAGTATAGGCAAATAGGCAAACACCCTGAGCTTGTCTCTTCGTTTAACACAAGTTAGTCAGTAAAGTGAATCCTTTGGCCATAGAACATGCTGGAGCTAAGAATGCTTTCCACGACTTTAAAAGGCTCAAATAAACAAGACACTATTTAATCAGACTGTCTGTAGTGAATCCTAAACTACGATTTGGCCTTTTCCCCCAAAATATTGCTTGCCTGCGTTACTCTGAATCCTTCAAATGGTCTCTGGGGAATTTGGATTCTTATTTTACAAAATTGCCATCAGTTTTTGAAAGCTAGAATAAGCCCTGAAAAACACCCGTTTAGAAAGTTAAGACTCTTCATTTGTAAGAGCTTAGAGAGGAAAGAGAAAAGCTTCTTAACATTCAAGAGAGAATATGTCCCACAATGACTTGCTAGTAGAAAAGAAGACTAACTCAGATTTACCCCCAGGAAAATCAGGATGCAGGATTGTGTTAGGACAGCGGGGGAGACTTGTGCTTGGAAGAGGTCAGAGGGCATACACAGAAGAGAACCTTGTCTCATGAAAACAAGCCAGGCAAACCCTCTGCAACTGGTCTGGATCCTGCAGGACATCTGACTAGAGGGCTTTGGTGACCTACGCTCCCCTGGTCCCTGATTCCATCATTCTTGAGGTAGCTGGAATAGGCTGACTGAGATTTTAGACACTTATAGATCCTAATTTAAACTTCCCCATGTGGGCACTCCTTTTTATAGTGGCCCAAGATACTGGGATTAAAACAGTGGTAGGGCAATTGGGCTTAATCTCAGACAAACACCATGGCACAGACATAATGCACATAGAGTGTCTAGGTAAGGCTGAACCAAAGTGAAACTTTCTCCCCTTCCATCTCTGATAAAATGAGGATAGCCTCCAGGGATTGTTGCAGAGATTAAAAGAGAAAGTTAATGAAATGCCCAGCACAGATTCCACTCAATAAACATTAGTTGGTAATGTTATCTAAAAATGATTTTCAAATTAAATTTCTTGGTAAAGAGAAAGCTATGCGGAAATTGGCACTTCACTTACACTATGGGAAAACTGTCTGAGTTTACTGTATGCTACGGAATACCTGAGGTCAAGTAGCACAATATAAATTTGATTATTAGATATGCATCTTATTCATTCATTCATTCATTCATTCATTCATTCATT
Organism: Apodemus agrarius; assembly: GCA_964023405.1. Lineage (NCBI taxonomy): Eukaryota > Metazoa > Chordata > Mammalia > Rodentia > Muridae > Apodemus > Apodemus agrarius. The sequence goes on along the minus strand of OZ030007.1, from coordinate 111,833,052 downwards.
TAGAGATGAGAGCTTGCAATGCAGCTCAGGCTGGCCTTAAGCCTGCAGTCTTCTTCCTTGGCCTCTTGGTTACTGGGATTATGGGAAGGTGCCATCATATAAACTGTGTAATTTATAACAAACAGAAATGTACTGGCTTGGTGCTCTAGAGGCCATTATCAAGATGCTCTTATCTACATGGACATCCCTGTCCCATCATACCCCTACAAAAGCATAACATGGCAGATGGGTAGAAAGGAAAAAGGAGAAGCTGCCTGGCCCCTTTATACCGGGAACAATCCTACAGAGCCCTGGTGGTCTCACCACCATAAGAATTTCCCAGCTCCTAACTCTGCTACAATGGCAGTTGCATTCCAGTATGAGTTTGTGGGAAACACACTGAAATCCCAGCCAACACCTTTCTTCCTACATTAATGTTCAATCCCTCAGTCCATGTGGATTGTGTGAGCGGTAACAGGTTCAATGGAATTGGTGACGTTTGAAGTGATGTTGCTCTGAACTGAGAGGAAAAATATATCTTAAAAAGCATATAGAAGCTAGTTTAAAACCAGTGTGTTAAGGAATACAACTACAACTGTTTGAGAGAAGCAGTATTAAGAATCGCTTCTGGTAACCTCTCCAAGATTTTCTTGGAGAAAACTAGCTTGGCTCCCCAAAATGTCCTCATCTCCCCACCCACCAAGAGACTCCAGTTTATAACTTCATTATTCTTATTAAATAATCTTCACAGCTTTCACTAAATTTCCCTTCTAAGAAAAGATGTTCTGTGGGCCAGACAATTCTTGTCAAAGTGTATAGAACACGCTTCTTTGAGAACCCATGAGACCCAAATATCAAGCTTTAATTTCCT